>CM066145.1:19847500-22347500 GCA_033617975.1 Populus alba x Populus glandulosa | reverse complement strand
CATATATTGCTGTGTGTAGGGCAGCAATTAGCACTGCAATGAAAAAATATGGAGATGATAGCTTGAACATCTTGTGATTTTTGTATATGAGATTCCTGGAAATCTGTCAGATGTGGTAGATGGAGGACTCTTGAAGGAGTATGCAACTGGTTTGTAGTTCTTGATGTTTAAATAGAAGGTTATGAAAAAACTGAGATAATGGTTGTGAGGCTTCAGAGATGTTGAAGTAGTTGGAGTGTGTTAGTTGTGGCCTTATGGGAAGTGGAAATTACTCTGTTTTGGGTATATCTTCCTTTTCTTTAGAAATATATCTAATACTCAGAAGTGGAGTCCGTACACAATAAGTTCTTCAACATTATGGATCACCAACAAAATCAACCGGTCAAATTACACCCATTAGAAATCATTAGTCTTTTCCCCTCGACTGATTTAGTTATAGGTAGATAAAGGTGACAAGTAGTTGGTGTTTTGCGAGTTTGTCCTAACTCTGAACTCTCCCTTTCAAGGCTCTCATTTCAGGGAAACCATACTGGCTGGCCTTCTATGCTAGTTTGGACCGTGTTTTTGCCAAAGATGAAAAAATTTGCTGCCCTGTTCCCAGATAACATCATAATATTTTAGTGTTTGTTTATATTGTTTGCAACTCTTGGCATTCATTTCAAGTGCAACTGTATAGTGCTCTGTGAATTCTTTTCTGCATTGATCAAAATATTTTGCGAATTATGAGATTACCGAATCCTGTCGCTAGGAAAGCTAAACTGTAAATTTGCTACCTATCTCTCTGAAAAACTCCATGCCCATGTTCGACTGTAAAATAGAATCTTCCCACACAATCTACGATCCGCATCCAGAACTCTATGAGCCATTATCAGGTATTGTCTAACATGTCTGCATAAGATACAATCTTTGGAATTATGAGGTGCTGCCTTTTTGAGTTTTCTGTCATGCTTCACTGTTTATTGTGGAGTCGGTGCAAATAGGTGATAATTGTTCTGTTGATCCCTCCTAAGATTAGATCTGGAGTGGGTGGTTGTTGAGAAATTTGCTCAAAACACGAGAGAAAAATATTATTATCTTGCAATTGTTATAGCTAACATTCCATTTCAGTGCTGTAATCTGTTTGTTTTAAAGCTCTTTTTCCTCGTGGGGCAATGTTGTAGAGTGATAGAAGGTTCAAGCCCATCAACAACCAGAAAGACATCGCTCACCAGCATGTACAATTCTAACAGGAACATGAAAATAAGAGTTGATGAACCTTGGAATATTTGAATGGCTTGTCTCCAATTTTAACTGGCACGTTGGAAGGGAAGTTGACGAGCCTTAAAATTCTTGATCCAAATATAAAAATCTTATGGCATATGTTCTTTATTATTTGGATTGTGTTGTGAATATTTGTTTTAGCTTTTCTCTTCCTTCAGAATTCCTTTGGCATAGGTTCTTTATTAGTTGGATCGCACAAGAACATTTTTTTTTTCAGCTTTCTTTTTTCTTTAAAATTCTTCCGGAACAGGTTCCTCGTTAGCTGGATGTTACATGAATATTCTTTAAATACAAATGGCATTCAGGGAGTAGTTAAAAAGCACTGTTATATGGGGATCCACCGGAGATCACATAATCAGAACCTTTCCAGATTGTGATGTTCTCCATTACCACTCCCTCTCTATATGCTCTCCTGCTAACTGACTGCTCAATAATCTGTCGTGTTACTTCGAGTATGTGGCAAAAGCTGACAAAACCAAGACCTTTGGGGGCTTAGCTTGGATAGCGAGTGAGCATGCTCTTCCACTTTCAAATATTATCATCCAGAATTCGAATCTTAGAAATGGCTACAAATAACTTTTTTTTTTTTTTTTTGTGAAAGCATCAATTACATGTCGGTCATAGGATAGGTTGCTTAAAACCCAATTTTTCAATGGAAGTGGAGCTTAATCTCAGTGTGCGAAATATGGCCAAGAATACCTTCACTGTTGGGGAAGAAAAAAAAGGTCAATTGTTAATATAATTAGAAGGTCAAATGTGAAATGGTCCAGGCAATTGACAATTTTAGCTGTCTCTACACTGTTCATCCTTAATCAACAAACATGAAGCCTCCATACGCTGACTCAGATTTCTTGCAGATTTCCATGCATACAATATTCAATGCCCGATTTGACTTTTGAGACCTTGAGTTCCCGAAGACACGCACGAGATGAGGGAATGCTTATTGCAGGAAAGGAAATCAGGGTTAACTAGATGCAAAAAAATGGTACATGATCCATTGATTTTGTGGTTTTTACGTGTTCTTTGGGTTTTGAGCTTAGGACGCCATGAATCTGCCTATAAATAAATGATGAGAGAATAACAAGATAAACCTAAGTGCAAGGGAGATATGCTACAATTTCAACTGCTGAACGAGATCACGGCAAGGCTACATTAACAACAGTCTGTCTAATTGAATCTTCGTGATCCATGACTTTGGTCTGTCTTACAGTTGGGGAAATCAACTTCCATACTGCACAAGACAAAGAAAAAAGAACCAAGAAAAACAGAGATTATTTGGGGGGGAAAATTATGATTCAAGACCTCTAAAGTTATGGTTCCATTCATGTGGGAACTTAGAAAATTTTAGAGTAGGACTCGACCGAGGGAATGATAAATTTCCATCACATAATCAATCTGAAGGAAAAACACCGGTGGATAGATTCACTTACTGTATATTGTTGCTGCAAACCACTCATTCACGATTTTCACCCATGTACTTGCCCAGCCAACATCAATGCTCCACCTTGAACGGTTAAAGTGATTTAGGTAAGAAATTCAGTTTATAAAAAATAATGTGATGACTGGAGGAGTTCAGAAATCTAGTTCCCTTACTTTCTTGCTGAGTTGTTCAGGTTCCAACTGATGAATAACATTCCGAAGTACATGGCCCCGAAAGCAAATACAAGGTGGAAAAACCCATAGTCATAAGAGATATCATCATCCTCTTGAACATTATCATTGCGGAACTGAAGAACATGTGAAGAGCAAACTATCTCTTATCAAAATGACAGACACCAGAAGTAATTGTCAACCCCTTGCAGTCATAGCGCAGCATTATTTCATGTTATATTTTTGCTCAGGTACTGGTAAATTGCTAAGAAACTAGCGAGGATAGGAATTGGTAAATGTTTTTTGATCCATCTCAACCAAATCAATTACTTTTACAGTGTGACTGGGGATTCACTGACTTGAAATGGAATTGAATGATCCAACTTTGCAGTGCTAACTTCAACAGAGGAAAGCAATTTACCTGAAATGATTGTGAATCAATTCCTGTGGAAAATGTGGCCATAACAATGGCACCAATTGCGAACAGGAAACTCTGGAAGAATACAAAATAACACAAACATAAGTGGATCGAAAAATGGAAACAAATAGCTAGGAGGACACAGGAGTTTGGGATGCTTATGCAACAAATCAAAGATATGTAGTACAACACCAACAAAGATGGCAGTGCAAGTTATACATGCATGGTGCCTTTATATCTCTTAAAGAATAGATAAAGAATCAGCTATGAGTTTTCAAAGAATGATAATTGTCATACTCCAATCTAATTTAATTCAGGCTGCGATGATGCAATGTCTGCCCCGTTGTACTTTATGCATGCAAATGCAAATTTAAATGGTCTTGTTTACAGTTTGCACGTGAGCCTTAGTCTTCTGATAGAATTGACTGCAAGAGAACTTTGATTTTGAGGGAGGAGGCTGTATCACTATGATTATAGTGATGCTGAAAATGCCCGGACCAACATGTAAAGTTTTTACCACTATGCTATGGAGCGAAGAGGCCAAGACCCTCCTTTTACATATCTCCCTTTTTAGTGACACTAAATGACAAGGAGGTTATATTAAGTTGCCATGCTTAACAAATGATGCCTCAGTGGTGTCCATGATTATCAAGTTAATAGTTGGAGTTGGAACTATTATTTGCAAGTCCACAAAAACAGAGCTCCAGAATCAAGCAACATCAAGTAAAAGCCAAAACATGATTTAGCACAACTGTTCTGGAAACACCAAACAAGAGATATTGAAGAGAAAACAGAGATATTGTTTGGTCTTACAAGTATGGTGGTCCAGTCACTATTTCCATTTGCTTTTTGTTTGTTGCAATAGTCACTGGCGGGTTCACTGTAAAGCCATGAGGTAATTGCAGAAATTAGTATCATGTTGCTGGAGAAAATCTTCAAGTTTTGAGTCAGTTAAAAACGTCAGAATTTCGAGTGTGAAAAGAAAAGCAACTAATTAAGATTTTTGAAGGCAAGATGTTTTGAGATTTAAAGGTAAGAACTTCAATCCGTTCCTTTATGGAACAGCATTGGTGCCAATATCCTACCTTCTTATGGCAGACCAACAGAGGAAGACAAGGTATGAAGCCATAATCCCAGAAGACAAAAGGCCTCTATTGACCTGTACAAAATGAACAAACAACAATCAGCGGATTTTCATATGTAAAACCTGAGCAGAAGACAACTTCTTGACCAGATTCCTGGTACAACACCAAGTCAAATAAAAAGGGAAGCTTATGTATCACAAAACAATTTGCAGATTAGTAATTCTATAGCTATGACAGAAAACATTCCAAAGCACACGTATTATCATTGACAACCACTGAACTGATACTCTTTCCAAATCTGAAGTATGTACTCCTTGATGCGAGTTCATTTGTAAAAGTGAGGATTGTTAAACAGATTAAACTAGCTGCCCCTCAATTATCTTTAACAAAGAATAAGAGTCGCAGCTTCTGGTGTCAGAAATGCTGCAGGAATGGAACATTTTATCCCGCAATACCTGGGGGAACTTGTTCGTACTTAGCAATGCAGATTTCTAATGTGCTTGCACCCATTAAATTTCTTAGCTTGGCCAATCCCAAGTGATGGGTAAAGGGGATATCAGATTTTTTTTCTTTTTTTTTTTCCTGATCGGACAAATTTGAACATCAATTGACTGTCCCTTTGACCGTAACGAGGTTTTTGCACCTCAATCAGTTCTATCTCACATAACAGTTTGGAAAGTTTAAGATGTTGAGTAGTTTACACTGACACTCTTAATCAATGGGTGGACCTCGGTCAAACTTTATCTCATACAACAGTTAGGAAAATTTAAGAAGTTGGGTAGTTTACACTGGCACTCTTAATCAATGGGTGGTTTCTCATATCATCCATCTCTTAGTGGCAGACATGTTAGATTAATTCAAAGAACAGATAAGGTTTCTTGATCATGGAAACTCGTATCTTAAAAATGATTACTCTGTGTCCAACTCTTATAAATGTGCAGTCAGATAAAAGGACATACCTTTGAGTGTAAGGACATAGCCATCATCACTATAAGAAGAATGGCAGTCCATGAAATGAAGAATATGTTTAGCGAACATTCAACTTTCCGTCCATAGAAAGCGTACATCACCACAATTCCACAAACAGAAGCAAGATAGAAAATTGTTGACATGAACAATCCAAGGGAGCAACTGCCAAAAAACATTATCACAGAATTCTCATTTGCTTACATAAAAATGGGAACAAAGTTTCACAGTACCATTAAACATGAGAAAAAAAAAATTCAAGTTCTGCATTACACGTGCTTTAGGTCATAAGAAACTGAGAATCAGAAAACTGGGATTCGTTCAACTTATCCAGCCCATTAGCCATTGTTCAACTTTCAGGGTGTAAATCCAACACCCTACCTCCCTGTCTTTTAGATTCTTTTGCCCTGATACCATAAATCCCAATCGGGATTGGGGCATCCAGCAGCATTCCAATTCTAGATTCATGCTGTAGTCAAAATCCTTAAAAGGTCGATTGTAGATTTTTGTTTCCAAACCATAAAGGCATTTGTAGTGAATGAGAAACATATACCTTTGCTTCTCTTGTTCATCAGGCATCCAGTAATTATTCCACCAGGTGATGAACTCAATTACGCTTACAAGTTGAAGAACAAGAAAAATTCTGCAGCACAACAACAAAACACCAATTATTACTCGTAATGCGCATTCCAGGTAACAAATTAAAAGTAGTTTTAGCAATCCCATGGTAATTTAAATATAGAACCAGATGGCTCATCGGTTTGAAATAAAATATTCCCCTCACAGAAATCAAGACCTCGTATGTCCACAACAAGAAAATCAGCAAGTTCTTGTTAGCCAGCCACAAATTCAGATTTTTACTTTTGTTATTAGCAGGGAAAGGATGGATTGTTCTAGAGACAAGACAAACTAAAAGAAACTGTACTTGTCTGTCTTAAATGGTACCACATTGTTTATTGTTAGTGAATGATGTGTAAAACTGGAAATTGTCATAGGATGAAATTCTATTTCTAGAGATTAGATTGAAATATAAGAACAAGAAAAGATCAGAAGATTACCCAGCACCAACTCTAGCAAATTCTCCTGTAAGAAATAGCAATGAGCTTGTTAAACAATATTACATTTCCTGATGCTAAGCTAGTTAACAATATACAGAGGCAGTTCAAAATTTGTCAAGGAATTGACAAAAATTCAGCTGTAGCACTATCCCAGCTAATAGAGATTAAAGGGGAAACTTCTTATAAGCAAGTTAGCTTTATTATCAATCATCTGATAGAGTTTTAAATGTAAAATTTGCACGAAGTGGGCCTAAAATTTCAAGACTCGGAGAACTTTCTCTAGTTAGACATACCATATATTTGAATGTATTTTGAATGGAGGAAGAATGGTACTGCCATTGATACAATCAATAGAACAAGCTTCACTGCCCACCATCCTGAATGCCAACTACTGCGAGCTTCGTATAATTTTCTTGTTTTTATCGTGGTGAAAAACATAACAGAGAAAAATATCTGAGTTCGATGTCAAGGATGCTACATGAAAAATATAGAAACACCAGAATAGATATCGATAATATAAGACAGACTGTTTCTGTCTTTGTAGCTACATGCATGTCCATTCCCATAAACATTGCATAAGAGATCTAAGAAGCAACATAAAGATTAAACTGTGCAAGGAAGGGTAAGGAAAGAAAGGCAAAATCTTCCTACTAAATGAGGAGAAATAAAAAAAATCTAAGTTTAGCCAACATTTCTGCATTATAGAACTAAGTAGCAATATTCTGGCAATTAAGCAATGATATATAATGATGTAAGGCATCGAACATGTGAGAATTCAGAACAATTAAAGTCATTGTTCTGTTAAAACAAAGATACAAAGCATCCTAAACTCACACGAAGAACGCCCAATGTATGACAGCAATCTTGTCCGTCAATTCCACAAGCTTTTATATCTGCAAAAGATATTAACAAGTAAAATAAAGATTCAAGTAATATTTCTTTCGTTTCAGCACAGGTTCTGCAACAAATTCACATCTGCGGCAGAAGCCCAAAAACAAATTTATAGAAAAATACATGAAAACACCTTTAACTTGGACTTAATTTTGAGTAATAATGAAGTTAAACTAAGAATCAAAGAGCTAAAAGCTGCAATAGGTAATATAAAATATGGAGCACGGTGAAAGCAGAACGCAGTATCTTATAAATGGCAGTAATCACTTGATATAATTCAAGAAAGCATTGCTTTCATATATGCTAATTTTCTCTTTACATTAACTGATCCAGGGATGCATACTACATTCCTAACGCTAACATATGATAATTTTTGTTATCACGTAATCCTCCGAATATTCAAGTATAAACTGAGAGTGCAGCCTCAAAGTAACTAGTACCAAAAGAGAAACAGCAACCATAGGCCTTCACCAGAAATCTTAACGGGGGAAACTATACAATGCTACTAGTCATTTGAAAGACATTATCAAAAGATTCAAGCTAGTGTGGACACTGACATAATATTATAGATACCAATTGAAGTGATAATATCAATGAATAAATGATGTATCACAACTTTTGCATGATTTATGGCAATCTCAGGGACCAAAAATGATTCATTTAGAAGTAAAAGAATGCTAAAAGTCATGGAAAGGGAAGATGATTGACTCACTATAGAAATGAGATAGAACCCTTTGCCCATAATCGCGAAAAAACCAAGCTTTAAGATTTATGATCAAGAAGATGATGCCGTATATATAACGAGCTTGCAGGGTTTTTTTTTTTTCTCTTGAATAATCAATCCTCTTTTGCTCTAATGGACTATTCACTTCCCCCTGTGGAACCCCGGAATTGCTTGGTCTTATATTCACTGCCCCTGCTTCAGCTGGTCTAGCATACTGGTCCATTCTGCAATTTCAAGTAATACAGTGACTACAAGTTGATTAATTAATTCATCACGGGTGACTTTCAACACTTTCGATGCTAACATTGTTATGTTGCATCCAGAAGAAACTAAAAATAAAGAGGAAATCCCAAGTTCTATTTTTAAAAAAAATTAAACAAAATCAAGATTTCTTTGCGAATTGGACACATTTCCTGCTTAAAAGACCTGGTATTCCACTAATATTGCACAATCAACCCAGAATGGCAGCTGAAGGTTTTAAAGATCCCTTGAAAAAAATGCAATTAAACTGGTACTAGAGAAATACTGAAATGTATTACTTTGGAGCACTCAAACTCAAAGCTAGGACTTTGCTCCACCAGTGAGCCATATCAAAGCGACGCTATATACTCTATAGTAATACAATTAAATTTTGAATTGTGGATGGGAAATGGCTGATAAGTTGATGTATTGATTGTGTTTTCTAGCTGACAACCAACTTACGCACAGAACCATGGAAACCAAAATGCAGGTACATAACACTGGAAAGTAATGAACTCGAAGAAAATTGAGATTCGGAAAACTTAGCAGATATACAGAAATTGGCTTGTGTGCAACCCAGTAAATGATTAAGCAATGCTGGCCAGTAATAATGTGAGGAAAGAGAGCTCAAACTAAGTGAGAATTCTGACATTCTGAAAAAAATCTAACCTTCCTTGGCACGGATAATGCAGTTTGGGGTTTGTTGTTCATCGGCAGAACAAAAGCCACTGAAGCAGTTCCTCCTTCACTTCTTATACAAACTTACAAAAGGGAAAACGGAAAAAAAGAAACATCTCCATAAGTCACTACTCTTCAGAAAAGTCTGTGTATTGGTTCACTTTTTATCTACAAGAAAACCCAAAATTAACAGGTTTCTTGGGCTCATAGCCGTTGGATATTTGAACAGTTTGCCTGTGTCCATTTTCACGATGATGTCATGAGAGCCCCTAATCAAACATTACAGAAGAATATTTATTTAATCACATGCATAGCATTGCACATTTGTTACATGGATTTCTCTTCAATATTTAAGAATAATTTACTCTATCTGATCATCTTTTTCCTTCTTGTCTTTTTTTTACTTTTCGAGGTATGAAGAATCTTCAATGTCACTTTAACCTCAAGTAGTGTCCATACAGCTCAGAAGCGAGAAGAAACCTTGAAGAAACAAGGGCATGCATGTTAGGAAAATTGGAAAGAAGCAACTAAGAAGGAGGGGCGACCTTTTTTTAATGATTTGGATAAAACTGAAAACTTACTTTTCACAGGGATTAATTCCTTGAAGACAGGAGGTCACTGCTCGACAGACGTTACGTATAAGAAAGTCTTATAGTACCCAACCTAAGAGAGACTTTCACCGGTTAATTGCAAGCGCACGTTAACGGGTGGCGTCCGGTTTCTTTTACCATGCCTACAAGTAAATCTCTCCTGTTATTATGATATTAGCCGATGTATTATGGAGGGTTAACTCAAGAAAATACCGGATTCCGTTCAAATTGGAAAAAAGACGTAGATAATACGAAAGCGACTACACAGGAACAAGACATTCGAGATTGTTTGAAAGAAACTTGAGGTCATTGACAAACAAGACATGGCCAAGGAAATTATGGCCCATCTCTGACAAAAAAATTTAAACGTCCCTCTCAGTCTAGCTAGCTCCAGCCGCGTGCTTTCTAGAGGGTCAGGGGAAGGGGCATTTAATACGCGCTTGTACGACTTCCGCGGACCGTTAAGGCTGGTGACACGGTGCTCGAAGCTATAAATGTTTCTTCGGCAGTGTTCGGCGTCGTAAGTATTAATCGTTTTTCAAATTATTTTTTCTTTATAAATAATTTAAAAATCAGGTTTCTTCAAAATCACAATGTAACCACAAAAACAGTGCCAAAAACACAAAAGAGGTGCATTTAACCCACGAGAAAATCCTGCTTGGGTGCGAGGAAATGAGATATAAATAATAACAGTGTAGCTAGGTGAAAGATGACAAACCTCCTCAGATTCTTTAGCTTAGTGCTTGATTTGTTGTAGTCATGATTACAGATCGATCAGTGGACTCAAAAATAATTATTTGATTCTCTCTTTCTTTTTTTGGCCTACACTAGTTACTATTAAAATAACATGAAATTTCTCATTGTGATCATGTTCTTAAGTTTCATTTTTCTCTGCATCTCAACTCCCCCAGTGAATTTTATATAATATATATGTATATTTTGGTTTCGTACAAAGAAGGGTAGAGCCTATAATCGTTCAATGTCCTATTTTCCTTTCATTTTATGAACATGAACTGCCTTTGTCTTCACGTTAAGGCTAGACTCCTTTTTCTCTGGGTTAATCCTGCTCTCGTAATTAAGATCATATGGGATTTAGGTGTGGGACCAGGTGATTATAATTATAATTTAGTATGATTTTGTAAAACTTGTAGAGGATGGAATGTTAGGATAAATGTGGGGAGATGTGGTTCGGAATAGGTTGGCAAGAAGAGAGGAGAATGCTCTGATTAGCTTCTATTCTATCGAGTGGGTAAGAAGAACCTTCGCTCAAAAACAGAAACATGGCTGTTAGCAAAAATGCCCCCACGCAGGATCGAACTACGGACCTTCAGTTTACAAGACTGACGCTCTACCACTGAGCTATAGGGGCAATTCGATATCCTTCTGGAGAAAAATAAATAAATAATATTTAAAAACGAAGTTTCCTCCTTGCTTTAAAAGTAACATCTTCTATTGAGGAATGCACGAACAGCGGGAGCAGATGGGAAAAGGCCTTTGATGTTTCTATTTTTATACTTTTTTTTTGGTAGGAAAAGAAAGAAAAACTGCATTTGTAGAACACCGCTTGATATTTCTATTTTTATATGGAAAAATGATATTTGAAAAAATAATTAACGGATTCACGTTAAATAGAGGATCGAAGTCATTAAAGGACTCACTAATCTGACATCTTCGTCGTCGTTATTTTTATAGGTCTGGTGCTGCTTCAATGCTCAACATCTACTCCCGTTTAATCTGTATTTCTCCCCTAATCATCATGATTTGGTTCTATAAGAAGTTTCCTTGTAAAAAAAATATTGAAAATGTCCTGGAAGTTCCGGGAAGAAGGGGAAAAAAAAAAAAAACTACTGGTAACAGTGAAACCTACATTATTTTTAGGTAGTGTTTGGAAAAGCAGTTGAAACCACGTTTTTAAAAAATTTTAAAAATATATTTTTATTAAAATTTAATGCGGTTTGTATTTTTTAAATTGTTTTGATGTTCTGATGTTAAAAATAATTTTTAAAAAATAAAAAAAATATTATTAACATACATTTCAATATAAAAAATTATTTAAAAATAAACCGTTATAGCATTGCCAAAGAAGCTCTTAGTTGAATTCAAATAGAGTCCTCTTGTGTTCCTTAAAACATGGCCTGTTAAGTGTGTCGGATCTTGGACTTTGAATTGGAATCAATAGCAAGGATTTTCATGTCATTTTTTTCATTTTAAAATTGAACTTACGTCGTTTTAGTTATTTATTTATTTATTTAATGAATCTCAAACTAGATTGAAAAATATAGTAGATCCAGACTTATTTTCATTGCTTACTATAACAATCCCAGCTACTGGATGTACCATGGTTTTTTTATAAAGCACATTAATCATTATTAATTTGAAAAACAAATAACTTATTTTCTTTCTCGATTGTATTGTATGGTGAAATAACTAAAATACTATTAAAAAAATTTTTAAAAAAAAGAATTAAAAGGTAATTACATGTTTTTCATAATGGTTTTTATATAATTATTAAGTCAAATAAGAGGAAATTTTGTATTTAACTAAGCATGGAAAATAAAATAAAAAAGCAAAACACATAGTGAAATCATTAAAAAAAAAATTTAATTTTATCATTCAATTCTAGCTTTTCATGTGTTGTTTTTTCTTTTCATCTTGATTCTCATTCTTTTTATTTTTCATTTTTTTTCTTATTTTTTTTTGCTGGTTTTCAATTTCATTCTTCAATTTAAATTTATGATATATTATGTTTTTCAATTCGGTACTTGATTTTTTTTTCTTTTATTAAAGTTATTTTTCTTTTTTGGTGTCACCCTTCAATCTAAAATTTGTAGTTACCCTTTAATTTAATTTTTATTTCAATTTTTACTCTTGTTATTCTAATTGTTATTTTTTTGTTTTGAATCTTTTCATGTAATATATTTTTTTCGATCACATCATTTAATATTTGATTTGTTGGGGATGTAGTTTCGTGATTTTTTTCATATATGTTGCTTCCATTATGATGATTCAAGTTATGAATTTGAAAAGTTAATGTGGGTCAACATCTGATTTCATTGTTTTTTTTTTCTAATTTCTTCGTTTGACATTAGATTTTTTTATAATTAGCTTTGTGGTTTTTTTTTATTTGTTTTCTATCAGGTTGTCATGTTCTAATAACATGGGCTATAGATTTTTGTGGATTAACTCGGGTTGAATCGCTTTTTATTATCCAAGTTACATGTCAATCATGATATTTCAGGTTGACTCATACTATTTTTTATCATTTTTTAAATCTAATTTTGTACCTCCAATGAGATGTTTTTTCGTGTTATTTTTTTCTAAAGAAAATTTGATCCATTTAATATCACTGCATTATTAAAATAAAACCACCCTATGAGACTTAATTGAGGCTCTAACTCGAGTTGTTGTTTTTTCTTTTTCTTTTTTCTTAAACCTAAGCCTACAACACCTAAACATCATTTTTCATGAAAGAGAAAAAATATAGATTCACGGTGCAGCGTGGGCCCATGTCTAAGTAACATACTATGTACCTTTTCTTCATATCGTGAAAATGTAAAATGAATGCCTTGTGGAACTCATGCTCTAACTATGGGTATTAAACCTAACTCAGCCTAATAGGGTTGATTTATTGACCTACTGATTCAAAACTTGACTTAGATTGGAATTTTTAAAACCATACAAGGAGCCAAACCAATCAAACTTGAATGATTTAACATATCAACCTGTTACGCAATTAACTTAGCTAACCTATGACTTGCCAATTCAAAACCTAACCAGAGCTAGTTTTTTTAAAAACTAGGTAAATAATTAATTGATCAAATTTAAATGACTTAACATACACACTTGAGATGATATTGATTTAGCTAAACCAGAGCGAAACCTGATCATATAAACTTCAAGGATTTTATTTTCTAAATTTTCATATAAAACACCGTTGTTTTAGTGTATTTTTCTTAATATCTAAAAGACATCATTTCATTAAAAAAAATATAAACATAACAGTTTAGTTTTATTTACTTTTTTTTCCTATTAAAATGACACATTGAAAAAAACATGTAAAAAGAATAAAATATCATTACAGATAGATCCAGATTAATTTAACTTAATAATTGACTCGTCTAACCGACAACTTGAGCCTTGGACACTGTTTGGCCATGTATTTACTAAAAACTTAATTTTTTTATTTAAAATTATTATGTTTCATGTTTTTAGATTATTTTAATATATTATTTAACAAAATTAAAAATTAAAAATTAAAAATTTAAAAAATATTTAAATATATTTTTAATCGAAACACACTAAAAATAACCGGAAACACCATAACAAACAATACCGTAAACCAGGTCGGGCCTGATATCATAACCACGCGCCAACATACACGCGTCAACCGCAAATCCAGCCGCTTTGTAATTGGATGCTAAAATCCGAAATCTGTCTTAAAATTTCAATTTGTATTTAAAATCCAGGGCTTAAAGGCGGGATCCTTGAAAAATCAAAATCCCAGATACAAACCCTAAAATGTCCTCCTTCGTCGATGAATTTCAAGCCAGTAATCCCTTTCTCTCTCTCTATCTCTCTGAATTTAAGGTTATTGTTTCAGTTTCATAACTGTGATGCTTGATTGTTTTTTTTTTGAAGTTATGGCAGTAAACCCTAAAATGATTTGTTGTGCAGATCTGGAAGCGCTTCCCAATATTCTGCAAAAGAAGTACTCATTGTTGCGTGATCTGGACAAAAGTTTGCAGGGTGTGCTTCGCGCTAAAAACAACTGTGCTTTGTTGTTTATTAAATCGCTGTTTCTGTCATATCTTCCATCGCTTGTTTTAAGTGTCGATTTAAGATTTGATAAGATACCCTAGATTGATTGAATTAATGAGAATTGCAATAGCTATTTGGGGGTTTTGACTGCTTAGGGGGAGATTAGACTCGTAATTGAGGGAATTTACTCTTATGCTCGTTCTTTTTCGTATGGCATTTTGAATCTGTAGGTTAAGGAAACCATAACTTGTAGAGAACTCTAATTATTTTGTTAATTTTGCCTCCTAAAGGAAAAATATGTCGGATTTCGATTGGTACTTAATCATAATAGGACTTGAGTGCCAGAAACTCCAAGATAATGGAAAATTCCCCAAAGATCAAAAGGTCACTAGCTTGGAAAAGCTGGCACTAGCTCAAACCAATATAACATGGGTGGCTGTATGGTTCCTTCTTGTTTAGCTGTGCTCTGTGATACTCTCTGTGTTTTCCCTTTTGCCATCTGTTCCCGCTGCCTCCCTTTCTTGGTTGCATGTTCAAACAGAAAAGTTAATCGATATTCTCTGTCTATAGTTAAACAATCCTTGTCTCCTTTAAAGCACACTTCTGAAGGGACAGTTTTAATGCACGTGAACAGAGATTCAACGCCAAAATGAGCAACGATGTGAACAAGAAATAGAGGACATTAAGCGAGGAGTTAAGGCTGGAAACATTACACCAAATACTTCTCTTATCAGATTCTCAGATGAGGCACTCGATGAGCAAAAGCATAGCATTAGGATTGCAGATGAAAAGATGGCATTGGCTGTCCAAGCATATGATTTGGTATGTTGAATCTCGCAACTCAGCTTTATATATCATCAATCCTTTCAGGGCATGTGTTCATCATACCTGATTTATGTGATCAATTCTTGCTCTTTTTCTCATCTTATATTCATAGTTGTTCATTCTCTTTACCATCTTCTGTTGGTGCAATGACCTTTTCTTGTTTCTGGGAATTACCTTACCACTCCATTTTTTTTCCAATTAGAAAAGAAGAAGATATGTACAGAGAACACAACATGCAGACAAATTGACTAGCCTTTAAATGTTCATGCAAAGCTTTCTGTATCTTTTGGTTGGAAAAACCTAGCATCCCAACATTCATAACCATCAGTTTCCCTAGCTTAGCTGCACTCAACAGTGGTAATACAAGTTCTTATTAGTTGACTATTTGTACCAAATAGTGAATAGATGTTATGAGATTTTTTTGAGTTTCAACTTAGTTTGCTGGAAGGGAAAATTGGAGATTAATGGTTCAGGGGTCAAAGCTCAATTGCAAGATTTGCTTGTAATATAAGTATTTTCATTTGTCAAGTGTGGACACATTTTCTGCTTTCTGCCATCAGTGGTCCTCCATTTAGGATGATGAGCTTTCAACTTCAAAAGTCACAGGTTTAAATTTATTAACTACATAAACAGATCCAGTATCCTTACCCTCTAACTAAATATTAAGCCTTCTTTTATTTGGTTAAAGATTGAGTGAAGTGTTTTGTGTGAATGATTTTGTTGCTTGTGGCTATTGATACGTGATTACTGGACCAATGACAAATTTTCTGCCTTGAATAATTGTTCATGTCTTTTTGGAGAGGAATTCCTCTTAGATATAAAGAAAAACCATGTAGTCCATTGATATGGTTGTGGAAATTGATTCAATTTACTTTGTTTTAATGAATAGATGTTATTTTGGATATAGTTGGTTTCCTTTTCCTGCCCTCCCATTGCTGTTGGAATGTGTATTTTAGCATTTATGCTGAAAAGTGGTCCTATTGGTGTAATCATTAATGATTTGGATTATCTTCATGATACTCCCACCCTACTATGTGCTTGCATGTAGTGCTTTTAGATAAAGCGTCACTGCCATCTACGCTATTATAATCATACACCGTGATGCTTCTTGTACCCTTCTGTTTGTATGCAGTACTTCTAGACATAAAATTACCTTGTTGACTGCAAATTTTATAATTGTTGCCTCAGGTAGATGCACACATTCAACAACTTGATCAGTTTCTGAAGTTATGCGACGAAGACAATCGGCGTGGTAATTTTCACACATTTTCAGTCCCCAGGGTTTGTTTTATTCATACTTGATGATGAAAGGATCTACTGAAAGGTTTTGTTTTGTATTTCACAACCATTTTAGTATATCCATCTTTACTAAATTTTTGTGATCATATGATATAATCTTTGATAGAAAGAGATACTGCTGCTGCTGCTCCGGCATTGCTTGCTTCAAGTCTTGATGGCAGTACAAAGTCTGGAAGGGGTAGTGAGAGTGGTAGAGGAGGGCGTAAAAAGTATCTCTCTTCTAATTATACTTGTTCATCGTTTCCTTATTTATCACTTTAAGCACATTAGTTGGTTTAGCTTCTCAACTTCATTTTAATTTCTCTTTGGAAGCTCTGTGTTGAAAACTGAAATGTCTTTGTTTTCAAGGATATTGAGAGAAATCTTTATACTGAAAATCACGAGTCCCAGGATTAGGACTTCTTGCCTTGAAAATAGAAGACACTGATATATAAATAAATGTGAGATCAATGATTAGTTGATCTCATAGTAGTTGGTTTAGCTTCTCAACTTCATTTTACTTTCTCTTTGAAAGCGCTGTGTTGAAAACTGAAATGTCTTTGTTTTCAAGGATAGTGAGAGAAATCTCTATACTGAAAATCACGAGTCCCAGGATTAGGACTTCTTGCCTTGAAAATAGAAGACACTGATATATAAATAAATATGAGATCAATGATTAGAATATTTTGCCCCAAAAGTAGAAATCTTGCTTTGAAAATGAAATTGCTGGCAAAGATGCAATTCCTTTCTGTTATGATGATGGGAAACATATTGGGAGCATCAACCCCATGTCAGCCAAGTGACAGGTTGTCTTGCAGGATACAGGTCTCTGTCAAAGAGCTTAAGAGAGCTCCGTCTGTGAGAAACTGCCTAAAGCTAGTATTACTAAACATGAATATAAAAAGGATAGGAATGATGTAAATTTGTTTAAATTCATGGCCTGGACTGAGATTCCATGGTTTATAATGACAATTTGGCAAATCCAAAACAACAGTGATATATTTCATTTGTCATATATATCCATTCCAAAGCCTAAACTGTTATCACTGGTGCTGCTAGGAATTTGTTTTCTTTGTACTATAAAACAAATCAAAAACATTAAGAAACTTTTTTGGCTAAATCAGATTTCATAGTTTCTTAGTTATCCCTTGTTAACTGCACATTTGTGAAATAGTTTGGCATTGATGTCGCTTGTGGAGGAAACAACATTTACAATTATTAAATCAAACTTTATACGCAGAACACGCCTTGTCGCCGCAGAAGAAGCAACAGAGACAGAGGTGGCAGTGGCGACAACATTTGCAAATACTACAGGCATGCAACTAGATTTGCCAGTGGATCCGAATGAACCGACTTACTGTTTTTGCAATCAAGTCAGCTATGGGGACATGATTGCATGTGACAACCCTGATGTAAGTAACCAGATTATTATTTATTTGCTTTTTTCGAGTCTTATCCCCAAAAATACCTAATCCTCCTTTTTTGAACATGCAGTGCAAGATAGAATGGTTCCATTTTGGCTGTGTTGGTTTGAAAGAAAAAGTAAAAGGAAAATGGTATTGCTCTGATTGTGCCCCTTTGAAAAATCGTCGCAGAGGTAGATAATGTGTTGTAAGGTTCATGTATGTGTACATCCGTGGCATGAAATTTGAGATTTTATGGGCTGCCTATAAGCAGCCTATTACCTAAATTCTGCTTAGTACTTGTTTTATGAATCGTTTTGCTTTATGTATATGTACAACCATAACATGCAATTTGAGATTTTATAGCAATCTGTATTGTAAATAAATCCATCTGTGTATTAAATTTTTGAGATTGTTATCTTCTTGGATCTGCAATAAATTTTGTTATGTTACAAAAAGCATGCTAATTGGATCCACTTTTAAATATATTATTATTATTATTGCTGGTGATAATTCTGATAGAACGGAAGAAAACTTTGGTGACTGATATCTCTCCTTACATAACATTAAGTCCAAATTAGCTTCTAATTTGTTAAATGGCAGTAAGCTCCAGAATATCAATACGGAGCATCGGTGGCCATAGTGGTCGAGATGAGGTTGAGATGGGTGTATTCCATTTGACTTGGGCTTGGGCTTCTGTTTGATGGAGGTTAAAGTAATAAAGATTTACCATGTACTTAACGTGAAGAAAACTGAATCACTCCTTTTTGTCTCACTCTTTTGGCTGTGATCGGATAAGGACTCGAGTCCTGGGTCCCCTGACTATCATGTTAGCTCTTCAGGTATACGAGTTTTAAAATTTGTTTTGTTTTAATGAAGTAAAAATTTAGCATTTTAAGAGTGAAAAAGAAAATTAATAGGCAAAAAATGAAATCCATAAAATTCTGTTTTATATATATGTTATTTAATTTCAATTTTAAATAAGATTCTATTTTTCTTAATTTTTATCTTTTTTTTAAAAAAAATTCCAAATGAATTAACTTCTTTCTTGTGTTTGTTTTTCGGTAAAACCATGCTGTTAAAAAAATTATATATATATATTTTATATTTAATATTTAATGTCTTTAAATTATTTTAATGTATATATTTTAAAAATAAAAATGTTTTAAAAAATAACTTTTATTAAAATTTGAATACTTAACACTTAGATGATTCCTTTCTTTCAAGAGCCCCGTTGTCTTCTTCTTTCTTTCTTTCTTTCAAAATGCCATCTGAAAATTAGCTGGTAAGAAGGGTAAGATTCATGTCATGTTTCCTGAACAACGTGAACTCACTCAACAGCGAGCTCGCGGCCACAAAATTGTTACCGGCAACCTTTCGATTTGAACGAGAAGACACAAACATGACTTCTTTTTTTTATATAGTTCTTGTTTTCTTATATTTCAGCTTTATTCTCCTCTCACCTCTCTTTCCCCAGATTAACTCCTTGCTCGCTTAAGTCATTGCTCCTCTTCTCTTTCCTTTTGCCTTGTTTACTTTTTCTTATTTTTTCTTCATTTTCTTGCTCCATTTGAGACTTTGTTCTTGTTTCTTTTCTTGCTTTAATTTCTCTTGAAAAACCACGCATCAACGCCTGACAAAGATCAAACTCAAGTTGATCTTGAAATTGGGAAATCACTTGCACAAATGTGTCATTGTGGTGCAAACTTGGTTGATAAAGTTAATCTCTTAGAGATCGTGGCTACTAAAATTTACCAGGCAGTAATTGAACCGCTGAAGGGTTTAAAGATGGATCTTCAGCAGTATGCTCCTACAGGAACCGATCCTTATCACGAAACGAAGACAAAGATTGACCGTGTGAACGACTGGCTGAGTATGAAGATAACTGACCTTGAAATACAGTCTCTATTTCCAGTACAGCTGAGCCAATATATTGAAAACGGTGATGGAAAGAGGAGCTTCAATGGGTGAATTATGCAATTTTGAGAGAGAAAAGCATACTGATCTTATTCAATTCATCATATATAAATGTTGTACATAATGTTTACAATAACAGAAAGAGTAAAATAAGGGGTGCGCACATGTAAATCAAGTAAAAGCAAATCAATATTCATATATAAATGTTGTACATAATGTTTACCAAATAGCTTACCTCCGTTTTTATTTTCTGATTATTGAATTTAAATCTCATATCTTGATTATTGAGTTCTCATAAAATTTTATGTTGATTTTCTGTACATATTAATTAATGTTAATTTTGATTTCTTGAGTAAACAATTGTTAATAACATTTACCATGGAACTAATATTCAAAATCACAGTTGTGTATAAAATTACGGTGATATTGAAACTATATTATGTTTCAAATACTTTTATTACCTGTGTAACTTTTACTATACTACGATAAAATAGTAAAATAGTAAATCAGATTCAAGTAGAAACCCTAATCAAATTGCCGATTATTCTTGGGTTCACGGAGAAGGAACAAATGCCTAGAACATGCAGAACAAATGCCTAGAACATCCAGAGAAGGAACAAACAGGGCTATAATGACCAAGCTCTTGGTTGCCAAAGATAAGGACGTGCCAGGGGGGAAAAAGAGCCTTACATGCAAGTTTTCCCAAACAATAATCCATTATCCAATTATCAAAAACTACCTACATGCCTAGACTCGCTCACTATGATTAGATGATGCCTTTTGATCTTAGGAACAATGAATCGATAAATTGGGTACAAAGGGTCAAATATTTATGTCAGGCAGGTCGGATCAGTCTCTAAAAATCAACCTCAGTAATCCATGCCCATGCCCGGACCCATTGCCGGAGCATCATTTTCATCCTTTGGAAGTTCAGTTATAACGGCCTCAGTTGTTGTCATCAACGAGGAGACACTGAAAGCCAAAAAAAAGAAAGTTAATAAGTGCTACATGGTAAGATGCAGAAGGTAATAATGAAGCCCGCCCCAAAACCCTAAAAAACAATTAATGGGATTACCTGGCAGCATCGACCAAAGCAGTTCTAATTACTTTCAGAGGGTCAATAATGCCAGCTTTCACCATATCAACATATTCATCTGGTAATACATGAACAAACCGAAAAAATTAGTTAAAAAATCGGTCCCTTCAGTGGATAAAGTAAGCAAGCTTCATAATAACAACAATGATAAATCACTGACCTTTGGCAGCGTCATACCCTAGATCAGGGTTGTCCTGCTCCAATAGCTTACCAACAACAACAGCTCCCTCGACTCCCGCATTAGTGGCAATTGTATGCACGGGGGTCTGACATTGATAGTTCAATTTTGGGATTTAGTGATAATATTATAAAAAGGACACCAACTTCACATGAATGTTGGAATATTTGAAGCTTGGCTATGCAGAAAATTATAAAGTGCATGAATCTTCAAACTTGCACCCAGATTCAAGCTTAAAGATTGAATATTCAGGCATGCTCATACACATGGACACACATGATGAAGGACAAACCTTCAGGGCGTTCTGAATAATTTGAACACCGATCTTCTGGTCAAAGTTGGCAGTTTGCAGCTTATCCAACTCTTTTGATGCATAAAGAAGTGCAGCACCACCTCCTGCCAAAGGAAGTAGCTTGAAGAGGTTGGTGATTTTAATTCAACCATGTACAACATGAGGGAAGATGGATGGAAATGTTACCTGGCACAATACCCTCTTCCACAGCAGCCTTTGTGGCATTTAGGGCATCTGTAACTCTATCTTTCTTCTCGCCAACTTCAGCTTCACTAGCTCCTCCAATCTGCAATGACGGCAAAATTTTCACTTTGACCCCAATTTACAACTTTTAAGCAATAGATATTTCTCCAGTTGGAAGATGGGGGACTCAGCTAGAATAAATACCCATATTTGTATTTACAAGTCAATAGAAGAATATATGCAAAGTGTGACAGTTCACAGACCTTCAGCACAGCAACACCACCAGAAAGCTTTGCCAGTCTTTCATGCAACTTCTCTTTGTCGTAGTCAGAAGTACTCGACTCTACTGCAGATCGGATCTGTAATTCCAGCAGTAGACAATAATCATGTTATTCATTCACATTGGAGAATAAACATAGTCCAGCAATGAAGCAAAACTGACCTGTTCACATCTTTCTTCAATGGACTTCTTGTCACCAGCACCATCAAGAATAACAGTGTCATCCTTTGATACTGTAACCTAGAAGACAAAACCCAGCTCATCAATCATCAAAATACAAATTTTTTTACAGGCACCCACACTTGACCCATTTTAATTCTTTGAAGTCATGCCTTCGCTACTGCCCCTAAGATCTAAATTGAAATCCACCAAACCCAATCTAGCCCACCCAGCACCCCCATGCACTGCTTGTGCCCAGTAAACTAACACCAGAGTCAACAATTTGAGCTCACCTTTTTGCAACTGCCAAGCATATCCAAATCCACCTTTTCAAGATTGAGGCCAAGCTCTTCGGTTATAACCTGCAAAACAGAAGAAAAGAACTTGTTCAATGAGACCGGAGAATAAGAAACAGAGAATTAAATATATGTGCAGAGGCAAACTCACTTCGCCTCCTGTGAGGACAGCAAGATCCTGCAATGTAGCCTTCCTGTTCTCTCCAAAACCAGGGGCCTTAATGGCACAAACCTTGATTCCAGCACGAAGCTTATTTAAAATAAGTGTTGCCAGTGCCTCACTCTCCACATCTTCAGCAACAATCAGCAAGGGCCTTTGTCTCTGAACAGATACAGGAAAATCTAGTTAAGGAAATGAACAGCATTGTAGTTGTGCTCCAGCTTCCAATAAAAAGTGATTGGTAAACGGAATGTATACCTTTAAAGCCAACTCTAGTACTTTCACCACAGCATGCAAATTTGAGACTTTCTTGTCATGGATCAGAATGAGAGGGTCATCCAATTCCTGTTTGTGCACAGGTATAGAAAAGAAACAGGAAACTCAATGGCTGTAGAAGCTGTAATTTCATATTTTGTACTATGCATTCATGTGGACACAACCTAGGTCTCAAGACATATGTCATGATTGGAATCAGAAGTGAAGGCTTACACATTTTTGGGTTTTCTGGTCCGTGATGAAATAAGGGGATATATAGCCCCTGTCAAGCTTCAATCCCTCAACAACTTCCAACTCATTAGATAATGTTTTCCCATCCTGAAACCAGAATAAGACCAAAACAATATTTAGGGGAAAAAAATTAAAACATGGGAGAATGATTAATTGAATTAGAAAAGAAAGAGAAAAGTAGCAATCAGTATCCAACTGCATGTGTCAAGAAAAACAGTACTCAATACACTTGACATCCTTTATAACAGGGGATGTATCACCAATCTAATGCACAACTTACTTGAATTGTTATAACTCCCTCTTTCCCAACCTTCTCCATGGCCTTTGCAATCAACTCACCAATTTCTCTCTCCCCATTTGCTGATATTGTACCAACTTGTGCAATTTCTTCGGATGTGCTGATCATTCTTGTTCTGCTTTTCAAATTGGTAACAACTGATTCCACAGCCATGCTGATACCACGTCTTAGGTCCATTGCATTCATTCCTGCTGCAACTGACTTGCACCCTTCAGCAAATATTGCTCGAGTGAGGACTGTAGCACAAGTGGTCCCTGCAAAGACATTGGAAAAGTTCTCATTGCCCAGTGAGACAGAAACATCAAAGAAGCAAAGCTGGGTGGTACCATATCAAGAAAAAAAAAACATTAACACTGGATTTAGAGCCTGTAACATAAAATCCTAACCTAAAGATCAGATGCTACTGCAGAGCATCAAAATTCCAGTGGTTCAAAATACTTAGATAACAACTCTTGAGGGGATGAAACCTTACCATCGCCTGCAGCATCATTCGTGGCATTTGCAACCTGCTTCACGAGGCTAGCACCAACATTCTTGACTTTATCCTTGAACTCAATGCTCTTTGCAACAGTCACACCATCCTTAGTCACTTTGGGGGCACCATAGCTTTGTTCAATAACCACATTGCGACCCTGCAAATAAAAAATCATCAAGGATAATATCATTAATTTACCGATTAACCCAAGGATTCCTTCAGAGAAAAGGTTAAGCAAAAAAAACCAAGTTTCACCAAATGATGTCAACTGCATTAAGATCCATCATACTCAATCAGATGCTGCTACAGAGAAAAAAAACCCACACTTATCTAGGATATCATAGAGACAAGCCTTACTATTGATGCAATATTCAAATTGCGAACACAATATGGTTTCAATTGATAACAAGAATCTAATGACACCATATTCAGCTACAAGTAATATTCAAATTTGACTTCTTTTCTTTATTGGAGATTTCATCCACGGGCATCAAACATGAATATATCATGATCAGACAGACAATCAGTCACAATACCTTAGGACCCATGGTGACTTTGACAGCATCAGCTAGCTCTTCAACACCCTTAAGCATCACAGCACGAGCCTCCACACCGAATCTTATGTCTTTGGCAGCATAGTTTCTGCTCCAACTCAACCTACTTCCAATCTGATATAAACACAGAAAATTCACTTCTTAGAGAGAGTCATTATAATTGCAGCAGCACACACAGGATCAGATCGAATATGATGATGTAAAAACTTGAAACCAAACCAATAGAACCACCAGCACTCACTTGTTTGGTGGTGCTCCTAGCAATCCTGTAAAACCCACAAAAGGCAAAACCCATCAATGTAAAGCCATAGAAATCACAAAATCACAAGGAAATCCAAATCCAGCTTCAAACAAAGTTTTTGATGGATTAGTTTTAGTCAATAAACTGCTACTGTGATCACTAACCAACAAGTTCTATTTTTTCTCCTTTTGGGTTTTGACATTTTCTCGCCAACGAAACGGAAAGCGAGGAAGATAATGAAAATCCAGATGAGAATAAAGGAAATGAAGGAGAGGGAGGAAAGTACCGAGCCTTGGAAGCGAGGCTAGAAGTGAAGCGGTGCATAGTATCGCCAAGAAGAATTACGAGAGAAGAAACTGAGATAATTTGTGGGATTGTAGAGAAAGTTTGACGAAGTGGTAGAGACAGAGAGATCACGAATGGAGGCCGAGGAAATGGAGAGCGAGCGCTTTTGTAGAGAAAGAGAAGGCTCTAGAAGCAGCTTCTGGTCATTGGCAGGGTTTAGGGTTTTGTGTTCATTTCACTGTTAAACGAGGTTTACCGTTGGGTTGGATCCGGCCTGCTTTTGGCAAAATGTTTGTCCCATTTTCACCCTCTAGTCCGTTGCCAAATTACAAATGCTACCTTATCTTGTTCATACATCGAAAAGATTGGGTTTTCAGGGGGTGACCAAGCCCAAGTATTCCACCGTGATCCGCCCGATAGAGATTCGAATATAAGTTCTCTTCCCATAGGGGCCGAGTGGGGTTATGCGGAGGGTGAGGAACATGCAAGGGCAGAAGTGAAAACAAATGAAGGAAATTTGGCCACGAGTGTAATAAATAAACCTCTCATGAGGGCCTAATTGAAAGTATCTTAGAAGTAAGAATGAAAATTGATTTTATAATTTTTGGGAAGGTCATGACCCATTAGGTATTGTTTGTTTTTCCTTTTAAAAAGTGTTTTTTTTTAAATAATTTTTTTTTATTTTTTTACTTCAAATTAATTTTTTTTTTGTATTTTTAAATTATTTTGATACACTGATATAAAAAATAACTTTTAAAAAATATAAAAAATTATTTTAATATATTTTCATATAAATTTTTTTTAAAAAAATAACCATAACCACACTTTATATTTATTAAACTCTTAATTTCAAGGAAATGCACTTAGTTATAAGATCCTAGCATGTTTTATATATATATTACAAAAAAAAACTATACCAAAAAGTCACAAGAGTATTTTAATATAAACTCAAAAATTATTTTTATGATTCTATCTCTCCTTTTCAATTTTCCTCATAGAATAATTATTAGTATCTATTCCTTAATCAATATAAAATTTATTTCATCCCCACGAAACTATATTTCATACCACAAATATTTTTGCTATTATAGAATATGTAAATTACAATTCCTTTATCATCAAAATAATTATTACTCCATTTATTAGCAAAAGAATTGCCAAAAAGAGCACTTGATAACCTAACCCGAGAAAGTGAAATTAGTCACAACTAATGGCCACGTGTCTATCCCTGACCGGATCCCCTAATATTCCCACACCACACCCGCGCGCACATAACAGCATTTCCCCCCAGCCTCTCCAGTCTCCACTATTCATCATGTCTTCCCTTTCCTAAAAATCACAAACAGAGAGAGAAGAAGAAGAGCAACAACAAGAGAAAATGACGGAGGCAGTGATAAGGAACAAGCCAGGAATGGCTAGCGTGAAGGATATGCCGATCCTTCAAGATGGCCCTCCTCCTGGTGGCTTCGCTCCTGTCCGATTCGCTCGTAGGATCCCTAACAAGGGTCCTAGTGCTATGGCCATCTTTCTCGCTGCTTTTGGCGCCTTTTCTTATGGAATGTACCAAGTCGGCCAGGGCAACAAGGTCCGCAGGTGAAAAGGGTTCTTTTTATCTTTGAAGATTTTCGATTGTTTTATGGTCTTGGCATCTGTGTGTTTTTTTTAATTAGAGTTAGAAATTCGAAGGAAATGGATTTTTTTCATGTCAATTGGATTGGATTTTTAAATTGAAGATGTTTAGGAACACTTAATATGGCTCTTTAAATTATCAAAATTTATGTTCATGTCTGTGATAATTTTTGGCAGTAGGACTTGTTTGGATTGTGAAATTAACCCTAAAATGTGGCTGGTTATTGTGGTTCGTCAGAGTATTAATATTATGAGATTAAAATTTTGCTAGAGTTTTACTACTTTGATTGCGGTGTTGACTGGTCGCTACTGGGCTTTTGTTGTTTTTAAGGGTGAAAGGTAGAAATTGTGAAGTCTTGTGAGTGGACATAGTTTTTTGTAGCTAAATTTTGTATATTTCTGAAATGGACATTAGAAATGTTGAGATTTTAGGAGGGTTTCAAATGCGTGCTGCTGACTGGTAGAGAAGAGAGGTCCATTATTATAAGCACCAAGAGGTACCAAGGAACTGCCTAATTCATTGACTGCACTTCATATTTAAATTTAACAACCTTCGCTAGCAAAATGCTCTCCAGTATGCTACAAATGTATAGCTTTTACTTTTAACTAAAAAAATCCTTAGAAGAGTTGAGAGTAGATTCTCCCCCCTGAAATACTCTTTTACAAAGTCTGCACTAAAAGCATAGACATGTATGCATTTGCAAGTACAAAAGCCGCAACCTTTCCAGTCAATTATATATTGTTCAATATAGTTAGTAGAGGAGACTTGAAGATCAATGAATGTGTTTTTTAATGAAAAAGTGGGTTGCTGTAGTGAAGTTGGATTTGGTTTATTCAAATACAGGGTGCAGGAGAGGGGTTATCTTTGATTTTCAAGAAAGTGAATTTGGTTAGTAATTTAAATTTATTGGTGATTTGCTGGTCTTACTTGCTAATGTTTTTCATGAAATAAGCAATTTTGCATATCTGATATAACATGATGGAGATGTCTGTTATTTGAATCGGGAAAGAGCATGTTTGGGATTGGTTGAGTCGGCAGAAGGCAGGTTTTGTGGATGTTATGTTACCTTTTCAGAACCATGGTTTTGAATTCTCAAGGCACTCACTCTTGGGGCAAACCATAATTTTGAAAACATTGAGGTTTGTGAATGACATTGTAAGAAAAATCTTTCAGTTTTGACGAGGAGATGCTGGTTTGTCATATTTTGAGTAAGTTGTTTGGTGTCATTGTCTTTTAGTATTAGTGAAAAATTGAAGGATTGTTCCTGCGAAAGAGCTAGTGTGTTGCTTAGGCAGTCAAAGCTGTTAAAAGGTTACTGAAGATTCTTTGACATGGGCTTATAGTAAGTGTTTTCATTGTTATATTCACTATCCTTTTGAAGAATTGGTTGTTTGTATTCAGAATGGGGCTGCAGTGGAGACATTACCTGCAGATTATATTTTGTTCTTTGAAGAGAATCAACCTAGGCAGACTATAGATTTGGAGAAAAGCATTTTTTGAATGGAGTGATTTTAGATTTCAAATTTTATGCAGTTTATCTCCCCGTGTTCTTATTAAGGTGTAGAAAGGACTCCCTTTTTTGGGAAACCACACCTGGGTGATTTGATTGCCCATGAAATTCCTTGGAAGTTGTCATTTTTGTTGGTGTATATCCGAGGTGTCAGTGTCAATGTTTATTTATTTTTTGAACTACATGTATGAATTACAAGGAAATAGTTTCACAGGAGAAGAAGGATGTTGAGGCGTCTTGAGTGCCAAGTATAGAAAGTAAGCATCATTTTGATTCAACATATACCCCTGCTTCCAGTTCCAAAGTAAAAGTACAATCACAGTTCATGTTATGCATATTGCCAATATACAAGCTTAAATCTTAATTTGAGCTGAGGACATGTGAGATATTGGCCATTGAGAAGCTGGATTACTTGTACACTTGACCTTGAACGTGTTGATATGACTATCCACCTCATATAAGAAACCTAGATTATTGTATGCTGTATAAGAGAAGTTTTTAAAATATCATAAGTTTATACCGATACTGTACTTTTTTAGTGGTTCATGCAACTGTCTGTTTATAGCCTTGTATGTAGTAATTGATGATATAGCTATATACTGCCAAAGCAAGTTCCCTTATCAGGGTATGTCATCAACTGTAGATTTGTTCTTAAATCATTTGCATTCTGCAGAGCACTTAAGGAAGAGAAGTATGCTGCACGCAGGGCAATCCTGCCTCTGCTTCAAGCTGAAGAAGATGAAAGGTAGCAAACAGCTCTTTTCCTCCATCACTAGCTAACGTGTTTCCATCTCTTATTGTAAAATATTCAAGTTTTTTTTCCTCCCTGCTTGCTTTTATTTAGATTTGTCAAGGAGTGGAATAAGTATCTTGAATACGAGGCAGAAGTAATGAAGGATGTTCCTGGTTGGAAAGTTGGTCAAAGTGTCTATAATTCTGGAAAATGGATGCCCCCAGCAACTGGTGAGCTTCGTCCAGAGGTCTGGTGACACCGCTCTGTATCTTGTTATGGTGCATGTCTAGCTGTCAAGTGTCTTCTTGTTTTTTCTTCATCGAAGTGTCCTCTGTCACTTGGTGTTCATGGAATAAAAATTTAGCTTTCAATCTCCTGAGAGATGCACTGCAAATACTGCCTACAGTAATTTTGTTTTCTTTCCTTTTCATTGTATCCTAATTACCTGAAAATTGGGAACATAAAGATTGAAGACCTTTAGCGCTGTTTTCCCATTCAATTTTATGGTAAATTCCAATCTATTAATAAAGGTGTGGAAGTAAGGGCACCGGAATCGGGGATACTGGGGTGATGATTCGGCAATCCGTTGAATGGTTTCTGTTTGATATTGTTCTGTTCTGTGATCTTTTAGGCTTTGTAAATAATAACGCTCTCTTTTTTTGTCTTACTAAATTGTATGGTTTTTCCTTTTCTTATTTTCCAATCCTAAATTAGCTGGGTTCCAAGTCAATCCATTGAGTCAGGTTTCACAATTATAATCAAAATCATTTTAAACAACAATTACCACCACTTTCATTCTCAAACTCATGCTTGAAAGCAAAATTGAAAAATATTTACTTTAATATGAATATTTAAAAATATAATTACAATTTAAATTTAAAAATATATCAAAATAATATTTTTTTTATTATTTTAAAATTATTTTTAACATCAACAATTTAAAACCATCTAAAATCATAAAAAAAAAATAATAATAATTTCACAGACACCCTCTAATATTATATAAGCTTAAGGTTTTTCACACTTCTAGTTCCTCTAGTCATCAATTGGGAATAACCACAGGAGATTATCTCTCAACTTATAATAAACTTGGAAGGAACAAATTCCATCGCCTTCAAAACTGATAAATGGGTGGACAAACTGTCTATGAAGCTTCTTATTTCCAAGTATTGCCTATGGTGCACTGGTCATGCTACTGGTTCCTTCTATGAAAAGTTTCTTACTCGTACACATGATTTACATCCATAAACACTTTCCTCCCGCTTTATGGTTAGGATCGCACTTCAATTTTAAATCTCACCGTCTTGCCAAGACATTCTCAACAAAAGAGAACGTGGTTTTCTTGACATCTTAATTCTGTAATAAATAAGACATGGCGGAATTGTTTATACGTCCCATCTCGAATACCTCAAATTCACTTTGAAGCTACCTTTCAAAAGGATCTCCTCTATTTGAATTCATAGGAGGGTAAACAGCTGCAGCAATTTTCTGCCGAAGATTGTATTTCTTTGCAATTAGAGGCCTCACATCTTCAACCCCAACCAAGCTCTCCAAAAATGGAAGTAGTGAGAGCAATTCTTTATCTGAACGATCTTCAAACCAGCTCTCAATTGGTATACCATTGTCTACTTGGAAGCCAAATGCCTGAAATGAAAACCATCGGCCTTGTCAGTAATTTAAGCTCCAACAATTTAAAAAAACCTGACCCCTCCAACAAGCCTCAGGTCATTCCGCCCTTTTTCCTTGCCTCAACTCTCTTCCTTACCTTCTGTCCTTAATCCTCTAACCTAAAGTATTGCTTTTATCTTGAAAGATATACATGGGTTCTAAAGACAGCGGACACCCACATTCAATGGTTACTTGTGTACAGTCCTCAGAGAGAATTTCAATAGTGTTATTGATCAAACTATTGCATGAATTTTAATTTCAATGGCATCCCCAAAAAAATGCAAGTGTTTAGGCAAATTAACTACAAATTAGAAAATGGTTTTCATACAAAGTAGATATCTTTAATCAATTTTGTGCCATGGATAGAATATAATGCCCGATGCCCCAAAACAACACCACCCCACAAGCCCAAAATATTATTGAAAAAGGCAAAGACCAAGAAAACAGATGAAGTAACTGTATCACCAATTAAATTAGGACAAGTGCCAGGTAAATCAGAAAGCACCGAAAGATCAGAATTCTGCAACAGTACCTGGGGAGAGTTGTCAATTATAATAACACGGGCCAAATCACGACCAAGAACTGACAAATCCTTGAGGTAGTTACCATCCACAAAAACACAGGATTCACGGAAAACACGATGTCGAAATATCCTCCTCTTCGGATCAAGCACATTTAGAAGCTGTTCTGCGTAGATACTTTGACTAGCTGTAAATATTATGATCTCAAAAAGACTAGAAACTCTCTCCATGAAATCTCTGAGGTAAGGACGGCACCGGACAAAGACTGTGTGCTCCTGGAGGTTGAAGTTGACAGGAAATGTGAAGTCCGCATCATTACAAGGTTCAAGGGCAGAGTGCACCAGAGTCTCTGAAATTAAAAAAGCAATCAACACTTTCAAAAACAGAAACAGATCGAATGCAGGTAGCTCAATGGCCAAATATGCATGTTGCAAAATATTAAATGCAAAACTGCCACTTCATGGAACTAGGCAGCATCAATTCCAATTTTTCTTCTGATTAAACAATCCTACCTTCCACCAATAAGTCAATATGAAAAAGACCAATGTTCACTTCATTATCACAATCAAAATTACACATAGCAGATGACCAGGTACATAGAAATCAAAAAATTACATTTCATTAGTCACTAGAAAGCTATAATAATAATAATAATTAAAAAAAAAACCTCAATTTTTTTCACACCACAATTAATGCAACCTGCAAATTAGAATTGCAAATGAAATTGTGCAAGGCATTCTTTTTTTAGAAACAAATAATAACATCAAGAAGCTGCAAAAAAGTTTCCAAGAAAAAACAAAAAAAATAAATGAAAGGTCTCTGCAAAATCCCCTCCATGGATGCAACAAAAAACAAAAGATTAAGAGACAAATTGCCCTGACATGATAAAATGGGTAGAATAACAACAAGCTTTTTGTGAAACAAATCATTAATAAATACACATAAATCAAAAGAATAGAAAACCCAACACTAAAGTTGGAGACCACATTCGACAGACATGTTTGATGGTAAAATCATGTACAAAATTAGCATAAAAAAACGTGTCTAAAATTGTGTACCATCCAGGTCCAAAACAAGGGTTGTAGGAGGACAACTCCGAGTCTGTTTAGGTAGCAACATAGGCCGAAAAGTGGGGACTACTGATGACAGCTCTGGCAGGTTCTTTATAAATAGATAAGGGTCAAAGTCATCAAAATCCTCATAATCATCCTCCTCCAAGCAAACATCAGTTGACATAGAATCTTGACCATGCTCATCAACACATTCCAGTTTTGAGTTCTTCAATGCAAGATATATAGTTGAAACATCAGAGACAAGACCAACTCCATTTGAAGCTGCAATACTATAAGAATTCACAGTAGTTACATCAGTAGAGAGCACCTGATCACCACAGCGATCCCCATATGAGTTTTTGGCTGATATATTTTTCTCCAATTCCATGTCACTATGACATGTGTTGAGTGAAGTTAATGTGCTCTCATTGTGTTCTTCAAAAGAGGATTTAAAAGTTTCTTGTGTAACATGACCATCCAGCATATCAACCCGAGAGTCTCCAGTCCGAAACAGTTTTATCAAGTCGACTAAACAGGAGATTACCAAAAAATAAAAAAGCATCACATGAGAGGGAAAAAATAATGGAACATCAATGAATATACATACACATATAATACCTTTAAAACAAAAATACCAATTTTGTCACCCACCTCCACCAGAAATTTCTCCTCCAGCAATTTTAGATATGTGAAAAGAAGGAGAAAATATAGTTTGCAACACACATTGAGCAGATCCTTCATCACAACCCTGCAATCCAAAATAGCAAATCATATAACAGAACCTTAATACTTTATCTATTGATTCTTATACTTTGTTATTTTTTCACTCTTTTGATATACGCTTCAGAGAGCTATTATGTTAGACATGACTAATACAATTTGATGAGAAAATAATAGGAGCATGCCAAATTTTACACATTCATTGCCAGACCCATAAAATAATCTAAAGCAGATTGGTCAGAGTGGAGCATAGCACACAAAGTTGGTGCGGTTACCTTAGGATCCACCACATCACACTGGGTAGAAGCATTGGAAGCCTTTTGATGCACATTGTTGTATCTAGTATTCGAATTTGTTGCCGATATAGGCTCCTCATTTTTCTTTGGAAGAGTGCCTGATAAGAGTGTTGGGGATTGAATGCAAACAAAATTAACAAGCTTTAATGGTTCTTGCAATGGCAATAAACAAGAAATTCATTTCTTAATAACACAATGTGTGGTGCTGAGTTCTGTTATATTAGAATTCCCTCCTCGGAGCCTGACATTGAAGCAGCAACAGTAAGGATGAAACTTGATCCTATCAGGAACAGAATCAAGTACATTTAAAAAAAGTAAAGAAAAGAGCACTATTACATTTTCTTAAACAAATCACATCCTTTATCACAAAATTCAATATCCTTGAACCAGTAGAGGTCATTAGTTGAAGCAACAGGAAGTTGAAATGCTAAATTATGACAACAATGCAAGCAACTATGGAATTAAGCTTAATTCAGGTACCTAAATTCATGCAGGAATCTGCTAATATTGTGGTAAATCACATTTTGCTTCAACAGATCGAATTGCTTGACACTGGTTAGTACTGCACAGGTTTGATGTCAGGCACCAAGAACAGTGTTTTGTGTTGATTTTGAGTGTTAAGTTCAAAACAGGATTCAACATTTCTCCTTCTTTTAGATGAATGGTTTGCATCGGAGGACATCCTTCAGCAGTATACTTGGGTTCCTAGCTCTTCTCGATTTTTCTTTTAAACTAGACGAAGAAAATAAACATTTATACTGAAGGTTTCAAAGACAAAAACAAAATTGTACAATACTTGCTCCACTGAGCACTGACCCCCCAGAAAAAAATAAAAAAAATCCAACACTCAATTACAATCTACCCAAAAATAAGTTGACAGTGTATCCTGTGCAAGCATGCATGAACTGAAAATATATATATAAAAAAAAGTAACAACATACCACATTTCTGCTTTCTGGCTGAAGATGTAATTAACTCTGAAACTTTCTTTTCAGCAACTTGCAAATTTTCCAACAATTTCTTCTGAGCTCTCGAAATCCTGGGACTTGCAGGCTCTCTTGGAGCATTTCTTCCAGAAATTCTTTTCTTAGTTTGCATTTCCACAGGAAGATTATTGCAATCTTGAGTCTGTCACCCTATGCAGCTCCAGCAGAAAATCCAGAAATTGGAGATACAGTTCTGATTGGAGCACCCTATACTCAGATCAATTGAATACTGTTTAGTTTTTCACATTGAAGTCAACCAGCTCTAACTTGCACAGTATGGTGAAAAAAGAAAACAGCGAAAAGAAAGATCAAAATGGATTTCCTTAAACATGAAAGAGTTGGTTTTTATATAAATGTCCTCCAATACAAGTCACAGACCACGTTATTGATGGTAAACTGGAAGACTCCCACTACACGAGAAAGAAAACAGTGCAGGCTTCTACACAAGGCATGGACTTTGTAATATATTGGCCGCAAAAACACATTGGCAACATATTGAAGCAAACATTCGAAATTAGAAAGACTGGTTAAAAGCATAATAGAAAGCCAACATATCCAAACATAGGTCACAGATTAAACCAAAAACCCATAAAAAATACATTTTCCTAAGCTTCAGACTGCTTAGCAGCAATCAATAGGTACTAGCTCGACTACAACACCTGAAACCAATTGGGTTGGCTACAAAAGATTTAAAAGGACACGTGAACAAATCTTAAATGATTAGCTAATCTAAGAACTCCAAACCTTAGTTTGAAGTCAAAATCGGAACCTTAGAATCCCAGACTCTGAAAAAACAGCTAAAGATCACATTCATTATGCACTAAATCTTACACAGACAAGTTAGCATTTTGAAATAACCCCTAGAAATTACTGGAAACCTTAGTTTTCAATCAAATTAAAACAAATACAGGAAAAAAAATCCCTAAACCCCATTTCAAAAAACCGCTCCAAATTGAAATCAAATTCATGCAACTACATAAGCACAAAACCCTAGACGTACCCCTTCACTTCAAAATCACTAAAACTGAATTCCAGCATGCAAAACTTCATAACCCCATCGCTAAACAGACTAAACCCGTCAAAAAAAAACCCAGCCATTCACAGCATCAAATTCATGAAAATCTTAACTAACAATTCACAGCTAGAACTAAAAAAAGAAGAAATCGAGAGCAGAAAATCAACATTAACAAGAAAGGATTACCTGGTAAGTTAAAATCGAGTATGAGCAGATCACAAGTGTTGAACTGACACTAATTTTTTATGCTGGAAATCAAAGAATTGAAGGACCCACGGTGAAGTAAATTACCAGTAGGGTGTAAAACCCTAGAGATACACAACAGAGAGTTAAAGGTGAGAGGAGAGGAATTTGAGTTTGTTTTTAATTTAATTTTTGAAGAAGTTGTTGTTTCCCTCCGACTATGTCAAAAGAGAGGGAAACCATGAGACATTGAAATAACTTTTTTTTGTCTGAAATGAAATCAAGCTACGATAATTTCTCGCTGTTTGTGCGTATATTCATTAGGTATTTAATTTTTTTTTAAAAAAAGAAAAACAAAATCGAGAGAATGAGAGAGAGAGAGAGAGAGAGAGACAGTGAAAAGGAATTTGAACATTGTAATTTGAAGTTTGTGAGAGATTCCTTACTCGCGAGTGCTGATGTAATGGCGGTGAAAAGAAGACCCGGGCAAGAGCTTGAGACTTGTGCAATTGGAACAGCGCGTGCATTGTGTTTTCTAATCTGAGATTAGGAAAGACTTTGTTGGAGTTATGACTGCGTCGTTGGGGAGATTGATATGGTTGGAAAGGAATTTTAAATTTATTTATGAGTGAGAAAATGAGTAAAAAAAGAGGAGGGCAAATTTTTATTATTATTATTTAGTTTTATTGGATTCTGTTTCTCTGCCGTGATGCACTGTAAAGTTGTATAAAAATATATTGTACGTATAATAGGAATTATTTTTAAAAATATTTTTATTCAAGAAACTTTAAAGAATTGTAGTTTATACGGTAGTGGCCCCTAATTTAATTACAACAAGATCGAGGGGCTGCCTTGCAAACACATTAACGTTCTGAAAGTTTTAGTGTAATTATTGCATTGCCTCGTGTGAAGAATCTTTTGTGAAATTTTGAAACTGAAGTTGATGCCTTTTTTGAGCTCCACGCTCCACCAAAAGAAGCTCAATCAGTCCACCTATCAGTTTGAACTTTGAATCGCGGACTCACACGTGTCGGATGGATCGCAATGCCTCGCATGATGCTGGTTCTTCGTCTCCGCAATGGGCTCGTCGAGAAGATATTCAGGCCTCGCCTGCTATTTGATTTGTGTGATTAGAATTGTGATAGTAGTCGGTGATTTGAAGTATTTTTTAATTAAAAATATATTAAAATAAAATTATTTTTAATATTAATATATTAAAATAATCTAAAAATATATATATATAATTATTTTAAATAAAAAAAATTAAAAATTTCAAAATTTAAAAGAATATAATTTACATCATATTCCCAGACATTCCCATAAGGCTAAAAGTTAACAACCTCCACTGAGTTTTCACCGAGTCCACAAGTTTGAGAACCAGTGGCATAATGGCGTTGCAGGATGATAATTTCACTCTGTACGTTGTCTACTTCATGTAATTCCATGAATTAGATTTTTGTTGAATTTGACTGGTTAAAATTTTGTTTAGTTTTATATTTTAAAAATATTTTTTAAGAAAATTAAATTTAACTAGATTTACTTATCAATCAGCCAAGTCCCCGTTCAGTTTTTTAATATCTCCTTTTGAATTGTAATTTTATTTTCAGTACAATTTATGAGTTTTTATCCTATTATTTGTGAAGGTTTTAATTATATAGTTTTATGTATTTAGACTTTATTTTATGTTTTTATGATTCAAGAACATGGTTCTATAGAGAAGAGTCCAATCCTCATACCGGTGTTCGGAATAAACCTAGTATTGTATATTGACCATATGTAAAAACAAGCACAAAATCATCAGTTGGACCAGGCCTCGACCTCAATATGATCCTTGTTTGGAAGGCAGAGCTTACAAGATAGTGATGGAATATGCTGAATGGTGTGAAGTCAAACACACCCATATCGGAGCCTCCTGGTATTTTTTCACGGTGAGAAGTATAAAAGCTGTCCGAGAAGTGTATTATTCCTCTTCAATTCAGGAAATTCTAAAGATGATCTTGACTCCGAAGCATTAAATCTTACAAACAATATATCATCTCCGATATCTGTAACTCTACACCACTGTGAACAAGTAATGTCGAGCTTTAAAACATTAAATTACATTGTTTCGTGTACAAATTTCCCTTCGTGCTTAATACTTTTTGAAATGTTTACTTTTCGTTGAACCAACAAAAGCTGGTTAGAAGGTTCTACTGTTCGGAGTATAGAATCCGAGGGCCGAGGTTCTCTGGCATTAGGATATGGCGAAGCTTTGCTTTCAGCCTGTGAATGCTGGCGAATGTCAGTAAACCCTCATCGATCCATCATAAACCAAGGTTGATTTCTTCTAATTAATCATAAATTTATAACAGTTTTAAGCAATTTATATCGTCCATTTATAATTTAAAATTTTAGTTGAAATTCATAGCATGTTCGAAGGGAACAAGTGTTTCTCAGCATGCATACAAACTCAACTCGCCATTGTGTTTCTCAGCAGGGTTCGAACTTGATAGTCTATGAATTTATCAAGGCACCCAACTTGCCAACTTGTCCAGGCACAAATTGCTGTTCATGCATTATAATTCACGTGCATAGAAGAGAGGGGGCCGTATTTCTTCCTTTTTATTCATAAAAACAGTATAATTCGAAGTTCAAAAAGACTTTCAAACTGTGGATACTACGCTGACCAGAATCTTGCTTCGATCCAGAAACAGGAATAAACTTTTGTTCGTTTTATCACCATGGATACTGGAAAGGAAACAAAACTGAATTCAGAGCCCCAAGCGCAGCCCAGCAAGAGAACACCAACACCCCACTAATTGCTAAACCAGTTTTCTCTAATCTAAATCATCACTTTGTGATTGTGATGGTTACTGAAACTATATTACAATTAGGACTCAAAACTTACGTTGTTGCTTTAAACACACGTACTGTAGTGTTTCTTCTGTGATGAGAAATGAAGTTTTGTTTATCAAAATTTAGCCAATCATGCACCAGGGCTTCCTTAGTTGATGGGATTGCCTACTATAGAGGCTAAGAAGATGGTAATGTTGAGCTATATATCAGCCATAAAACTTACAAAACAAGTTCTCTTTTTAGGTGTGGGAGGGGGGGGGGGGGGGACGTCTCGTGAACTTGAGAATGTGAGTTTGGTCATGGAGAATATCAAGGTTGAAAGAGGTAGGAAGAAGAAAGAGATTATTTTTTCCCGGTAGAAAGATGACTTATCTTGAGATTCAAGATTTTTGATTTAGCCTATAAGGCTAGAACTCACATGGGTGTGTGTACGAGCATGATGATCATTGTACTTATTACTTATTATTTTGAACTACTTGTGATAAAGAGCAACGAGCTATAATAACAATGGACCACTGCAAAATTGCTATAGGTTTTTTTCATATTATTATTGACACGGTTTCGGGGTGAGTTTATGTACATCTCGATTAATTTTATGGATTCTAAAATTAATAATTATATAAGCCACTAATGATCATTAAAAGACTCGAACTCGTGATCATTAGTGAGCAAATCAAAATCTAATCATTTGAGCTATCTCTTAGGGTTAAGATTGCTATAGTTTTTTTTTTAATTAATGTGAGTATTCTGACCAGCTTGCACGCATATCAATTAATCCCATAGACCCTGAATTTAATGATCATATAAGCCTCCGGTGGCCTTAAGAGTACTCAAACTCGTGACCATTTGGTGGTAAACCCAAGGCCTGGCTAATTGAGTTACCCCTTAAGGTTAAATTGCTATGTTTTTTTTTTTTTTTTTCAATTAGTGTGAGTGTTTGAGTTAACTTGCGCGCACCTCGACTAATTTTATAGGCCCTGAAATTAACAATCATGTAAGCCTCCAATAGTCCCGAGGTTTTTAAGGTTCGTACTAGTGACCTATAAGAAACAACCACGTGACCTGACCAGTTGAGCTACACCCCTCATGGTTGATTGCTATAGATTTTCGTTTCATGGGTTGTGTGATTTTGCTGGTTCCATGTTTGCGTTGTGTATATTACTGATGATGATCATTCTACCAATCATCGTAGTGTTATATAATTAGTTTTTATGTTTGAAAAGTGTTTTCTTTTTTAAAAAAATTATTTTAAATTATTTTTTTTGTGTGTTTTTAAATTGTTTTAATGTGTTAATATAAAAAATTATTTAAAAAAAATCAAAATATCAGCAGTTCAGCACCATACTTTAAAAATATCATTGATGATTCTTTGTAATGTTATATGATTTGTTTTTGCGATTTAAAAGTATTTTTTAAAAAATTTAAATTTTATTTTATTTTACTTTTAAATATTTTTTGTGTGATTTTAAATATTTTAATATATTAATATCAAAAATATTTTTTAAAAATAACTAGTACCCTCCTTTTAAATATATCTAAGAGGTGTGCTTGTATTGAATGGATGTATATTTTGTTCCCTTCAATCGGTGGGCCTTGTTTGACCAGAGGTTGTGCCATGGGGTGAGCATATATCGTCTTCGAGAGGAACTTCAACACTTAATAACCTGTTGGCACTAAGACATCCCCGAGCCCAAACAACACGGTGGCACGCCGGGATGCGTTGGGCCAGTGAAGCACACTCGAGCCCGTAGACTGTGTTGAGGCTAGCTGGGCCAATTTGAGCTTGTGATGGCAGGGTCTCAAACTGTTTTCTCATATACGGGTATGAAAGTGTGTAATGTTTTTCATTTAAAAATATATTAAAATAATATATTTTTTTATTTTTAAAAAAATATTTTTATTATTAGTGCATTAAAATAATTCAAATACACTAAAAATATATTAATTTTTTTAAAAAATTAAAATTTCTAGAAATACAAGTTGAACCACGAATTTCCAAACTGTTGCGAGACTGGAAGAACAAGAAAACAAAAGCTTGGCCCATGACCATGATCAAAAAGCACTAAATCCAAGGATTTTCAGGCTATCGTGTAATTATTATTTTTTAAAATATTTTTTATTTAAAAATATATTAAAATAATATATTTATATTATTTAAAAAATTATTTTTGATATTATTAAAATGATTCGAAAACATAAAAAAAAATTAATTTTAAACAACTTTTTTTTTATTAATTTCTTTACGGGCTGCAATCTCAAATTGAATCTAAATAAGTAAATAGACACTTCACGTGAACGATATGTTAACATACCGTTTTATAATCTTGAAATTCTATTTTAAGAGTTCTCTTGAGGAGTTGAATGAATCTTCCCTCTAGAAAACGAGTTGAACATTGCTGTGGTTGCATTTTCAGAGGCAGTCCGTGGTTGCATTAGACAGAAGAAATACCATAAGCACGAGAGAATTTAAAGGTGGGCAAGTTTGCTAGCATCGGCTGAAAAATAGACTACCAACTACACCTCCAGGAAGCAACATTTCGACAGAGTAAACATAATTTTTCATGAGTCTCCTGGTTTTATTATAAATTATAATAAACTATTTTTTGATATCTTATTTAACAGTTAAGTTTTTATAATTCTTTCTTCTTCTTTTTTTGCAAGAATTTGCTGACATGATCGAGGAGATCATGACTAGGTTTCAACCATTCTAGAAAGTCGAAACTTAAGAACCGTTTATTAATTCGACGCATCGCTTAAACAAAAGCATTCTTAGTACACATTCTAGGCGTGTTTAGTAGCGTGATGCTCCACGTACCAAACACACCCCTTGACATCAACAACCACTTTACACAAACTAGAAGAGAGATACATTCTTAATTTACAATTAAACACAATCTAGAAGAGAGATGCATTCTTATTTTACAATTAAACACACCACACGGTTCGCCTGAAAAGGTCCTGCGAAGTTTAATTTCTGATCGAAAACAGTAGCTTCATTGCGTGACTTTGCTCCGTCGTTGAACCACATGACATTCCAGTGGCCTTTTCATTTCGAGAGAGAGCCTTAAACACTCAGAAAGATCCACGGGTTTTGCGGGTAACCATCTGTACTCGTGTAAAAGCCGTGCGAGCCATAGGTGCACCGTGGCTAGCCCAAGTGCCTTGCCTGGACACACCCTGCGCCCTGCTCCAAATGGTGCGAGCCTTAGATCCGAGCCCATAATCAGCACATCCTCTTCAATGAACCGGTCAGGATTGAAGACCCATGGATCCCTCCAAATGGAAGGGTCGTGTGTTATGGCCCACATGTTAACCATCGCGGTTGTGCCGGCAGGGATGAACGTTTTGTCCACGTGCACATCATGGATGGCTAGGCGGGCCCACGAGAGTAGTGGGCCAGGTGGGTGCAATCTCAGGACTTCCTTGACTACTGCTCGGAGGTAGGGGAGATTAGGGATATCAGAGTCTTGCACCTCCCTGTGGCTGCCAATGCACGTGTCAAGCTCCTCCTGGGCCTTTGCTTGGATTTCTGGGTGCACCACCATCCGAGCCATTATCCACTCGAGAAGCAAAGCAACAGTGTCTGTTCCTCGGAATATCATCTCCTGTGTTACATTGTCCCACAACAAAATCATCCCGGTGAGATCCTCTTGGCACATAGAATTAAAAATCTTCTCCATTTGGTCCTTTGTACAGTTAGGATTGCAGGTAAGAACAATGAAAAACGTGGAAACCAGCAACCACATGTCAATTGGTATCAAGTGTGGAAAAACGAAGGTAAAATGAAATGATATTTGCCATTCATTTGGATACAGTATAATGTAATATGTATCTAAATAACTTTTATGAAGCTTGGAGGTGAGCACTTAGATGATATGATGGTTCCTTTCCTTTCGAATCTTGAAAAATCGTAGCAAAAAGACAAGAAACCTTTTAAAATCCTTAGCCTTTTCAAATATCAATAGAAACTGATCGTCCTAGCTATAACGAAACAAAACACCAACAAGATCTGTATCCAGCAACAATAGCTACGTTAAGAATCTGTCAAAAGAAAAGACTGAAAAGGATCTCGTGCAACGAATGACCTGAGCTAGTGGTAATAATTGAGGAATAAAAGAGGTTGCTGATTATAAAAAATTATGAAAAGATATTTCAGGTTGGAAAAAGAAATTCACCAATAATATATCGTTATTGAGAGTAGTGTCTCAACATTTAATGTATTTACGTAATTTCCCTTGAGTTTTTTTTATAATTCATAAAATTAAATAAAATCATCTTCGATAAGAATATTCAAAGAAAATTAAGAGCATAGTTTCTTTCAGATTTAATTACATAATTAAGATAAATTGTTCTTTTATAATCTTCCTCAGATTTTAGATGAGAAATCATCCTTCTCCCCAGCTTTCAAAGCTTAAACAATAATTTATTTATTTGACATAACACAACTTTATAATTCCCTTTTTCAATTTGCACTGTAAAATATATTTATTTATTTATTTTGTCAGATATTAGTTTAATTTACTTTTTAAGATTTAGCCAAGAGAAAGGGAGAGTCTTTTACCCATAAAAGAGCCACCATATCTGATTCCTTCAACTGGTCTTCCTCCGGCAAAGATAGCAAAGCACTAAGAAAGCTGTCACTTCCACTCCTTGAGTCTCCAGCTCCTTTTCTTTCCTTCACAATTTGACCCACAACGCTATTAACCTTGCCGGCCAACTTACAACACCTTCTCTTCACTCCATTAAAGTCCAAAAACCTCAGTGGAAAATAGTCATCCAAATTAAATTTTGCAATCAAGTCAAATCCTTCTTTAACCATGAACCCTAACTCCTCCCTCTCTACAGAGACATCACTACCAAAAACACTCTCTAATACATTACTTAATGAACCTTTCTGCAATATGTCTCTTAACGCAACAACCCGTCTCTCCTTCATCTCCTCCCTCGCTTCTGCCACCATTTCATTAGCTAAACGTTGCCTAAGTGGCTCTAGAGCAGAGATTTTCCTCGGGGAAAACATGTAATTTGCCGCAATTCTACGCAAGTGTCGCCAATAGTCTCCGGAAGGAGCAAAGCCAATGGCACGCTCAAACATTAATAAACGAGCTGATTCCTTAATAGGACGGTCAGCGAAAGAGCACCCGCATAGGATGTCCCTGGCTGTGTCTGGATGGCTACTAATTATCACACGTGTTGAGCCTAAACTGAAGGCCATAAGCTTAGTTGCCCCTAACGAGGCAGCCATGTTAGCTAACTTTCGATGAGCAAGTGAACCCATTTGGGGTAAAGTGCCCACTATAGGCCACCCAATCGGACCCCGAAATCTTGAAGGTTTTTGATTGTCGTGATGGTTTCTCCATGCAAAACCTCCGGGGACCAGCCAATAGTTTAGAGAGAAAGCAAAGAAAGAGGATAATGAGAATAAAAGGAGAGCAACTGGCCATGGAGTTTGGTGGATGATGACAGCTAAGCAAAATAGTATGGAAGAAAGGTTTGCTGGTATGGACTTCATATCAGAAACTGTTATCTGGGGAGTGATGATTGGCAAAAAGGATCTTTCTTTGAAGAGAAGCAATCAGAATTGTCTCCAGATGGACTTTTGTCATGGATTGGATCTCATGTGGGTCTATATATAGCATGTGGAAAGTTTTTTCTGGTAAAATGACGTGGCCACCTACTTTGCTGACCTAGTTTGGTGACCAAGCAAGACTCATCGGTGGTAATCTCATTTTCTTCAAAGATTTTATCGGGAGAAAAACAGTTAAAGAATCACTGGTAAGATTTTCCCAACCTTAATTTTTTATTCATATTTCATGAGTTTCCGTCAAAAATATTTTTCATCTGAGACTCCATCATAAATTTATATATCATCTATACTAAAATTTTATTTTATTGTTAATTTTTTTTCCACACTGCATGCATTAGAATATTATAATATGTACCACACCGGTCCATATTCACAACCATTTTTAATGTGCCACGTCACTTCAATCAAAACAAATATACAAAATATTCAATCAAAGAATTTAAAATTAAACTATATCCCAAACACATATAAAATATACTTAAAACATATATTTAACAAGGTAGTTACATCCTAATTAAATATTTGACAGGGCTGAGAAACATATTTGCTCCTTACACTTCTAGAATTGCACCAAATTAATTAGATCTCATATATAATACAATTTGATCACATAAAACGTGGAGGAGCTGTAGAGTATGAGGGATATGGAGAAAAGCTTACTATAGCTTTAATGAAAGTTCTCATTTGTTCCACTCGTTGTCGCATAACAGAAAACTCATGGGCGGCCAGTAATTCATCACTTTTCCTTTTTATCTGATCAACCAGTTCCCTTAAAATCCCAACCAATCCTAAATTCATAATAAATTAATTCCTAAACCTAAAATTACCATTCATCTTTCAATTCAAAATACAATTAATTAAGTTTATAATCTCAATTAATTATTGAAATAGCACATAAATAAACCTTAACAAAGTAATATGGGTTAATGCATATTCACAAGCTTGGCTTGGGTTCAAGCATCACGCACTAGATCGGGTTTTGGGTTTTAATTTATTTTTTGTTAACATATTTTGGATTTGAATTTGGGCATTTATAGAGTGATTCTTTGACCTATAAAAAATTGTTTTTTGTCAACCCATTTATAAATATTCAAAAGTGAATAAAAAGTTTGAACAATCAATCTTTTTCATTTTTCTTAACAGCTTTTCAAAGGCAAAACATATGATTTTAAATCTAAAAACAGTTATGTTTTTATTATTTCTTCATCAGTTCTGGTTTCAAAATCAACATAAGTAGGGATTAAAGAGGAGATGTTCTAGACATTTTTACAATAGTTCTCTAGCCTTCTTCTATGCAACTTTCTAACTTGTTTTGCCTATCTTTTCCTTCCCTAATCTAGTGTTTAAGTTCCCTAATCTAGTTTAATTTCAAAGATTTTCGATCTCACCACGATCTTATTAAATTGCTAAATGCATCTGGTGGCAAACCCCTTCTTAAAGCTTTTCAGGCTGTTTGGTACTTTTAATTATCAGATATCATCACATGTTTACAAGTTCAAGAGGATAGAGATGGAAACAAGAAAACATAAAAGGACGAAGAAAGTTAATTGTAATATTGCACAGTTAGTGCACCAAGTTTTGAGGTTTTCTCAATCGAGTCCCCTGAATTTTATTTTATGCAATGCATCACACTGAATCGAATCGATAAAGTGTTTGGGTACTTGTCGAACGATGCCCCAGTTCCCAAGACGTGGCAGCCAGAATGCCATGTGTTAAACTTGATCCATCTCTACTTGGTTTTTGTTTGAAGGAAATTTTCATTCCAGGAACATCCATTTCCAAGTTTTCAACTCATGATGTAGGTCGAGACCAGAATATTTTACGTGGAGAATATATATAAGTAACTATATAGGACGCATACCTAACTTATTTAACTTTGAGCTGTGGTCCTTAGGAGACTAATTAATGAATCTAGACTTTTCTTTGGGCACGATAAAATTTAGGGTTACAGGGTTTAAGAGAAAATATTCGATTGGTCAGCACTCTATATATACTAATCTTTTTTTTTTAAAAAATGTAAGAATATAATGTCAAGGTTGAATTTTTTTTTTTTTTGGGCAATGTTATTAAATTTTACTAAATAGGTTAATTTTTAAATCTCTCGGCCCAACTTTTTCTTGGCTTGAACTTCAAATTAAATCATATAAGAGTTGTCCTAACGTGAATCAATTAATTTTACAGGTCCAAAGATAACTTATATAACCTACAAGAACATTGTTTAACTTTCAAAAAAATTTCAACGTGACAAGTTTTTTTAACTATTAAGATATTAGATCGATCTTGGTCAACTCGCGTCCCGAAGCATAAATTCTACTAGTTTTAATAACTTTGGTTTTTTAAAATATTTTTATTTAATTATATGATAAAAATATATATGTTCACAAAATTAAGCACTGATACAATGTCAAGATATTTGTTTGAGACCATAATAACATTATAATAAGCAAATCATAATAAATCACAAAGCCTAATTTTTAATAATCAAATATTGAAGAATGAAGTGAATTGGATCATGGACTCCACTAAGATTAATAACATATTTTTTTTATATATGAAAGTTATTCTTGATTTCTCCATAGCAAAAATAAACGATCACAAAACTAAACATCAACCCATACTGGTATATTTGTTCAAAAAACTAATAATCCTTTAGAAGAAAAATGAAACGAATTATGAAGCCCAAAACCATTTTTAATGCTGAAGAATGATATATAAAACAATTTTTTTAAAAAAAAATTACTATGTCAAACTCGCAAACCGAAATAACCTGAGTTGACTCGCCAAACCCGTAAAAATATTTTTGATATTAATAGATCAAAATGATATAAAAATATTAATTTTAAATAAAAAAAATAAAAAATAAAAAATTATTTTATAAACATTAAAAACCAACGGCCCGTAAAAATGACGAGGGAATTGAACTTTTAGAGGCACTGATAAAGTTTACATAATTAAGAACTATCGATGGTGCACGGAAACCTATATTTTATCTCATGTATTGAACTGGAACGACCGTGGGGAGTGCTAATTCGCAGACAAGATATGATTGCGTGCCTGAAATCACCTTTCCTTGAAGATATCTTCAAAGTCGGGCAGTGTTACTGTACGCGCTCGCTCATGTTCCTAGAAATTCATGCCAAACACGTTCATCATTCTAAGAACCTGATAGTTGCATCCAACTTTAAGCAAAATCCAAGGTACGAGAAAAAGGTATGCATGCACAATAAAAAAAATAAAAACTTATTTCATCCCAGGGAACAGAATCCAATTATTAAATAAATTTCAAGATTCGTGATGTATAACTTGAAATGTTGACGATAATCATCGATAAAATCACCATTTATAAACCCATCAGTAAAAAATATTATGCTGATGAACTAAATATACAACTGCTAATTAATGAAATATTTCATCTGCAAATTAAAAAATTATACATATATGAAAAAAAATATAATGATCCTTGCTTGATATATGCGTAATGGTGTATATCTTTTACATGATTTTATCTATGAATCTCATGTTTATTGACTTTGTTTATAGATAATATAGCAAAGCATGTCTATCTAGGTTTATATATATATATATATATATATATATTTACTCCATCTAATCCCTTTAAATATTAGAAAAATATTAATCCTTGACATTTTTTGCATGTAACGGTAAAAGATGATCATTTTGTCCATTAATGTCTTTTCTCCTTAGTTCATTCTTATTTCAATGAACAAATTGGTATTTATTGCAACATTTTCTAGCATGCCAACAACACCTTCTCATGCTCTAATTTTACCAAAAAAAAAAAAATTGTTTCATGACGTAGAGTGGTGACTCCTAGACTCGCCTAAGAGTCTCTTCTAACCATATTTGTTCATTATTCGATTTCCATATACACGACCTTTCCTTTGAACGAACGTCCCGTTAGTTGCCGACAGGAGCAGAGAAGATCATGTGAAGACAAGAAAAGTCCTCTGTAAAAGAGCGGTAGATATTTTCTGAATCCATCTTGAAAAGAAAAATAAATAAATAATTAAAGAGAGAATCATGGAGGGGGAGGTATTCCAGTTTGTCATTTTTCAGCGATGGTGCCACCACCATCCTACTTGAAAGTAATCCTTTACACTGCGACCGACAACCTGTTTAACATTGCAGATTAATCGTATTTTTAAAATTTTAATATTTTTTAGTTTGGAATGATTTTTTATATTTTTAAATATTTTTAACATACTAATAAAAAAAAATATTTTTAAAAATAAAAATATATCATTTTATCAATAAACTTTTATATGTATCTTATTCGTAACATAGCTTTTTCAAAAAGCCATTCAATAGATAAAAGATTATATGGTTCGTAATTATTTGTTTTTGAAATTGTAAACTCATTTTAGCTCGGTCGACAAGTTAACTCGATATCTTGTAATGAACCAATCATCAATATCCACATCATTTTATTAATTCAAAACCCGACTCCAATGGGATTTTATACTGAACTAGTTGAAAGTTGACTTGAACAACCTGGTAAATCAACCGTAACATGAGCAAAACTTGAATGTGATTCGGTTTGATTTAAAAAAAGAATTCAATACAAGGTGATTTTAGTTTTTTTAAAAGAAAATCTTGAAACAACAATAACAATATTTTAGATTTACCCGCCACCATGCCTTTGTTCCCCTTCATTTGGCCATTCACTTCTCTAAAAGAGGATTGGGATTACTGGTAAAAAAATGTCGGCCAAAATTACTACATATATACACCGCTATAAATCATCTGCACAGCTCAGAGCTATAATTCACAGATCAAGCTAACCAGACCAACTAGTCATGTACACGAGTAACATACATAGAGGATCCCGAGAACCAACCAAAAGCCAACCCATGCAGATGCTGTCTGAATTATTAACTGCATGTCCCTCCTGCTTCTGTAATAAGACAACGATCTGCTGGAGTTGACCTATGAAGAAATTATCGAATTAAATAGTAACCTATGGATGCCCTACCACCAACAAAGATTGGATAAAATAGTCGGTGAGAAAAGGACCGAAGGACGGAGCAGTCCAGAAGAATCCAATGCCTCGCATGCAGATTTGGCCAAACAAAATTGAGAGAAAGCTCTGTATGGTTTGGTCGTCCCAGCTTGTTTTAAAACTTAACGGGAGATGAATTGCAGGCACAATACAATCAAGAACAACCAATGATCAAGTAAATTATTGATAAATAAATAAATGCAAAAGTTGATCAGATTCAAAAATCTTCAACAGTCCTGCTTAATTAAGGAATATCGTCTCCACCTAACTCCTCGTCACTCTTCTAGTCCATAAATCAGTAGTCTTCAGCATGCATACAAACACTCTCTCCCGTTATTTTCTTGACAAACCAAGATCATGGAGGGATAAACTTCTGCCAACAGAAGCATTTCAGAGTGCAAACATCTACTAGTTTCTATGCTTCTCTTCACAAAAAGCATTCATATAACTGCATGTTCTATACTTCAGAACAAAGCAAAGGTATATGGAATATAGTTGGATAATGAGTGCTCAGCTTTATTAAAGCAAAGCAGAAGGTAATAAGAAACACACCTCCACTAAGTCCTGTATTTCTTCTCCATCAACAACTGGATGGAAGAACCACAAACAGGCCAGTTAGGTGTTGCAGAATAAAAAAATAAAATAAAGACAAAAGCTACCATTTCATTTTTCACCAATAAAGCTATAAAAGAGGGTGGAGTCAACAACTCCACAAAAGTAAGGTGTCTTTGCAGCAGAAAATGTCTCTCTCACACCTTCTGGGAGCATCCCTTAAAAGATGTCCAAAAATGTTTCTCTCACGCCTTCTGGGAGCATCCCTAAAAAGATATCCAATACAGCTAATCAAAGTGGAATGCTTAGTTAACTTCTGATTAATTTAGCATTATCAGAGCACTCACTAGCTACCTCGTGAACATAAAAGGCACAAACCGTGATTCTTTCATGGTGAGTTTTCTTTCCACTAATAGAAAGGTGTCCACCATGAATCTGCCAGCTTATCCCCACTACATTACAATAAGAGAGTGGTGGACCTCAAGCAGCAAGATAATCCTGATTCCACCAAGGAATCATAAAATTAACATCAAATCCTTAACTATCCAGTACAATAGTACCCTAAGGAGATAGAAAGAGGATCCTATTGCTAGCCAAACCAATACTACAAGCAGTCAAAAGTGATCATCACTATATATGATACCTGCATATATAGAATACAAGTAATTGCAACAGCAGCATGCTAAGCTAAACAATAACTAACTGGACCTGCAAGACACAAACCAGAACATGGGGTGACATCTTGAAATCCTATATCTAGGCATAAAATTCAAAATCAAGCCAGAATTGCTGTCAGAACTTAAATAACTCGGGTTTTTTTTAGGACTACAATAAAGAAACGAGGAACCAAATTATAAGCACTTGATGAAACACCAAGCAGCGGATCAGCCAATAAAATCTGATAAATAATCAGTGAACATAATTTCAATGGTCATTTAAATACTCTAACTTATAAATTAAATGAGCATTGCTTTACTGAAAGAAGAAAGAATCCATTGCCTACACAATTGGATCCCACTGAGAACAAGGGTGGAAGGCTGATAGGGAAAGATTGGAATAAAATAAGCTATAATTAAATGGCCACGGTTACAGCTCTCTCTTCTTTTGGTGGATCATGGAGAACTTCTCAACCAAAAGATTGTATTCATAATGAATATAGAGCTAGATACTTTGCCACTTAGAAAATAAAATGGTGGCGGTCCAGAGAAAGGGAGAAGTTGAAAAGAAACAAGATTGGACACGATTTTTTATTACATAAAAATTGTTGACTAACATCTCATAATTGTTGATCACATCTACATCCGTACACCAATCACCAAGGCAATTGCATGATACTGCACAGGATATGCATGGTTCAAGCTTTTAATCAAGGGAATAAAAAGAGCAAAGATATAACATTGGGTAATAAAAAAGGAAAATGTAACAACCAAAAGCACAGAATAAAACATGACAGAACAAAACCATCGAAGAATTCTATAACTTATCAGAATCTATCAGATTCAGATTATATCGCAATATTGACTGCCAACAGAACACTTCAAGAGATTTAACAGTATCTAGTAAACAGAGGCTGCTACAAGAATCAGAAAAACTTCATCACATGTTATTTATTTTATTATGTGGATGTCCAACTGAAGGTCAAGATAAGCTTTGATGTGAGGGGAGCAAGGAGCAAGGAGCGAGCAAGGAGGGAGTACCTGTATTCATATATGCATGTGTATCGGCACTATGATGGCCAATTTTTTTTCTTTGTATAAGAGAATATTTCCTCATAGCCATTTGGCTTCCTGATTTTGCACTGTAATTCTGTGTATCCATGCCTCTTACCACAGTCAAAAATCCATTTGTCAAGCCCCAATAGTGTTTACATAAGACTTAAAAGATAAAGAATTAAATCTCTCCTCTTAAACTCTCTGTGATGTGGGAGCGGTTTCCCCCCACCTATAACATTGAATTTTATTTTCATTAAGAAAAATGGAACCAGTGAATTCTAAATCCGTAAGAGTTCAGGTCTAAGTAGTACATGGTTGGAATACACGCATCATGACACCAAACTTAAGTCTCCAAACTCAAGAGTACTGGCACAATGGAATGAATTTCAAAGACCTTTCTGGCTTGGGAAATTTCAACCACATTCTTGACATAATAATAATAATGTTTATCATATTATTTTATTAATGGTTAAAACTTTTAAGTTTTGAAGAGTTTTAAAAAAATGCAAGAAGCAATTTAGTAAATAAAGCATAACTTTTAATCCGACTGTTAAATCAAACTGAAATTTTTACAAAAATTTTGAAGGCACTATTTATTGGGTTAAAATTTCATGATGATCGTAGATTGATAAAGCTTTCAAATAAGGTTTGGAAGTTACTGTGCGGATTATTTTTATTTACCTTATTGTATTTAGATTCCTTTTACTATCTAGCTTAAAATTTTTAATTTAATTAGTATTTTACTATTTATAAATTTTAATGCTAGATGGATTTTATTAATTAGGTAAGTTTAATTAGAAATCCTTTCTTATAAAAGATTTTATTACTAATATAAATATAAATATAAATATAAATGAGAATGACTAGTTTATTTTAAGAGAACGACTATTATTCAACCTTTTAATAAAATACTAGATGATTTTCTCTAAATTTCTCTACAGTTTAGGTTTATAACCTTATGATTTAAGAATCATAACTTTTAACTACATTATATATCATATTAATTGGTATTAGAGCAAGTTAGCCTCTTTGATAGACGGAGACAATAGCAACTCACTCCATGATGCGGGAGAGGAGGTTATCTAGGGATCTATGCGAGCTCAAGAGCAGAAACTAGACTGTTTGGAGCAATCCATGGTAAATCTAGCGTGGCTAGTGGGTATTGCAAAAAAAGATCATGCTGAAAATTTGATGAAACTTTATTCTATTATAGAAGGTTTTCAAAGAAAAAATTTATAAAGTGGTAGTCAGAGTTGAAAGCTTACCATTATTTCAACAAGTTTCTTATCATAAAAAAAGCAGAACTTGTCATACATGGTGCTAGAGAAGAGTGGTTTGAATTTCTAGACTTTAGAACTCATATTAATATTCCTTTAATTTTATCTTAGCAAAATTTAAAACAATCATTAATTTTGGAGTTTATACAAGATTATGAATAGATTTTATTTTGGGTAGATAAAGAAAATAGATTATTATTATTTTATTAATGGTTAAGATTTTTAGGTTTTGAAGAATTTAAAAGGAGTTCAAAACACAATTTAATAAATCAAACATAATTTTTAATCCAAGTGTTAGAATAAGTTAAAAATTTTATAAAAGATTTTGAAGGCACTACTTTTTATTGGATTAAAATTTCATAATGATCAAAGATTAGATTGAAAAGGTTTTTAAATAAGACTTGAAAGTTACCATGCAAGATTGTTTTATTTATCTTATTTTATTTGGATTCTTTTTTATTATTATTTATTTAGCTTAGAACTTTTAATTTAATTAATATTTCATTAATTAAAAATCTTAATACTAGAAGAATTCTATTAACTAGTTAAGTTTTAATTAGAAATTCTTTCCTACAAAGAATTTTAGTACCAATATAAATATAAATAGTGATGTCTAGTTTATTTTAAAAGGAAGACTATTATTTAGACTTTTAATAAAACACTATAGAATTTTCTCTAAATTTCTCTAGGTCTCGGAATGTAACCTTAAAACTTGATAACCATAGCTTTTAACCATGTTATCCACAGCATCACTTTCTTACCAGGAGCATGATTGTTTCATGACATCAAACAACCCGAGCAAATGGACGTAAGAGGGAAAAGAAGAAAAGCTTGAAAGACTGTCAACAGATGTATATAACTAAAATTTGCACGAAATGATAATTCTAACCGAATAAGTAATAAAGAAAATGAAAGGTCAAGATCAACATGCGGTTAGCATACCACATGTATAACTGGAATATACATGCCTTCCAGTAGGAATATTGTGATCACTATTTCAACATTCTTGAAAAGATGTTGGCATCTTCACTTGATGCTTTATATTGGAGGAGGAGGAACATGGGATTTTGCAATCCCCATCCATGCAACGATTCCAACTGCAAGGATAATCCATCCAAATACATCATACTTCAGATCACTGTTTGCCTTCTTCTTGGAGCCCTGAAACAGGATTGACAAAGAAATGTCTGATGATGCTTTAAAAAATATATAGCAATCGTGTGAGACGGTATTTAATGTAGTGACCTGTGGGAAATTATTCTGCGTTAACTCCATATTAACTCATGCCCAACCATCAATTCCAGAACCAAACACTTACAAAAATATCATACTTAAGCTGCATTACAAACTATGGATTTGAGGTGCTTCTGTAAATTCTTAGGGAATTGGCATGTCAAGAACCTCATGTCACATCAAACTAGTGGCTTCCATCACAACAAGAAACCACATGGAGCTTTAACTAGAATAAAGAGAATAGTTTAGGCTCAATTTTTTTTACTATTTTGTGAAGTTAGGCAATAGGAAATGCTTACATCAGGTTTTACTTGTCCCAAGGACTTAAATAAACTTGATTGACCAACCTAGCATTGGATAAGTGAAATCAGATACATTCCACCATAAGGATAAGTTAAGCGTGCAAGGAAAGAACCCATGAGCTACAAATATATGCATGAATAGCATGTACATAACAGCATGCATGCTGTAGAGCCAATTTGGAGTCCGTGCATTAGAGTCGATTCATTAAAATTGTTTCAACAATCCATATGTACAATGGCAGCAGTTGTACATCATGGCCACAATCTACATCGCGCCATTCCATCGAGGGCAAGCAGGACATAATTGTTGTAAACCATAAAGTAGTGGATATGGTGTGCATATAAATATCTTGTGTTACATTCCATATCACGTGATTTGGAAGAATAAGAGAAAACAAAGAGAATATGAAAGAAAACACACCGGCTGAAACTAGAGGACTCTTTATCATCTACTTTAAATTAATTTGCAAGAAAAATGCTGACTGAACTCAGATTACAGCACATTGGAGACTTTAATTCAAATGTGGTAATTTGCAAATAACAAAACAGGGTTAAAAACTAACAATGCCTCATGACGAAATTTTAAGCTGCAATAAAAAAAAAACCCTTTAACTGTTTTCCTTTTTTTTTCAAAAAAGGAGAGAGAGGAAGGAGGAAAACACATTTTTTTTTCAAGAACAGGAAGAAGCAAGCAACCATTTACTTGGGTGAACTTCGAAAAAAATGAGCTGCCTAAATTCCTCACCTTTGCATTTGAAGAAGGAGAAGATTCACCACCCATGGTCTGTTGACTGCTTGAATGCTTATGGATCTCCATATGCAATTCTGGAGCCTGAGAAGATATCGTCAACAACATCTTTAGTCGGAAAACTGGAAGATCACATATATCACTTAAAAAGTTGTACCAACACATGATAAAAAGTGGAGCTCATTTGATCAGGATAGACAGAAGTAGTTTCAAAAAAGCTAAAGCTTGATTTGCAATGTTCATTCAGAACATCAAGCACAGAATAACAAGGAAAATATTGAAGATTTGGAGAATCTGTGGTGATGATAATCAATATAATATCTTTGTGGTTTGATTATTTGATTATTCCATTGGAACAAACACCTCAAATTGAAAAATGTGTGAACATAAGATGTATGCTATGCTTTTCAACAATAGAAAAATGAGTGATTTCTACCTTGGTAGTAGATAGAGGACTATATCAGCATAATTAGTAAAACTCATACCAGAAATCTAACAGGGTGGGCTCAAAACCACCAAATACACTTAAAGAAACAACAGTTTACACTCAACATTTTTTCATGACAAGGAAGGAAGGTGCAAAGTATACCTTAGCACAAACTTCCAAAGACTATAACTATTTTCATGTAAAAACCAAGTGATTTCTACCCTATTAGTAGATAGAGGGCTATATCAGCATAATTGGTAAAACTCATAGCAGAAATCTAACAGGGTGGGCTCAAAACCACCAAATACGCTTAAAGAAACAACATTGTACACTCAACATTTTTTTATGAGAAGGAAAGAAGGTGCAAATTATACCTTAGCACAAACTTCCAAAGACTGACACTACTTTCATGTAAAAACCAAGTGATTTCTACCTTATTAGTGGATAGAGGGCTATATCAGCATAATTAGTAAAATTCATAACAGAAATCTAATAGGGTAGGCTCAAAACCACCAAATACGCTGAAAGAAACAACAGTTCACACTCAATTTTTTTTATGAGAAGGAAGGTGCAAAGTATACCTTAGCACAAACTTCCAAAGACTTGTGGTAAAGCTCGTTAGTCGAGTCCTGTATTGAAAATCAAAATTGAAAAGTTATAACTTACATCTTAGTGAAGACTACTAGAAACTAATATGCTTAAACATATCCTGTGAATCAAAGCCCAAAAAACTCCAAAATTACCTCATCAACCGCTTGTTGGAAGTAATCAGCAGCCTTGTCAAAATAATTTTTTGCCTCGGATAGATCGGGAGTCAGAAATGCATAAGAAGTGTTGGCATTTCCTATTGACCACATGGCATTGGCTGTTGGATTTAACATCATTGCCTCTTCCAACTTCGAAATAGCCTCTGTAAAATTACAACACCGCCCCAATAACATAAAGCCCAGAAAAATTGCTAAATTGTGAATTGGTGATTATAACAACAGAAACTACAGAACCATTTATCATCTTCTTTGCCTCTGCCACGGTTTGAAATTGTGATAGTTCGAGCAATGCCTCGCCCCACTTAGTCAAGTTCTGCAAAGCATACCCTCCTTTTTTAATGCTAACAAATCACTAGTCATAATGATAATACATCAATGGTGAGCAAAAAGAAAATTAAAGTGACAACCAGCATATAATTTTTTTTACTTCAAAAACTAAGCAACATGTTTGTATATATGCAGGTAGGACAGGATGGGAGATTTGTATTTGATCTAACGCACATACACAAGTAATAATCAAGTGAACGATAATTCTATTAACCAAAAACAAAAAAAGCAGGATTGAAGATGGGAAAAAACAGGAACTAACAGGAGATTAAACGAAACAACACGTCGTGCAACGAATATATAGTACTCACGTCGGCATCAAGAGGGTCTTTAGCGTAGGTAGCTTCGGCAGATTTACGAGCGTGCTCGAACCTTAATAGACGATCAAAGTCATCTTGAGAGAACTCCATTGTTGCTGACTTGCTGTCCGTTTCCTAGTTCTGTCGAGATCTAAGAGAGGTGTAGCTAGGGTTTAATCAGAAAATGAAGGAGAGGGTTTAAGAGTCTGTTACCGATAACTTTTTGTCTGGCACGTGGTAAATACGTCGTCGTCGCATGTTGAGACACCGAATCCTACGGAAGTAACGTGCCGTTTGTATAGTTTGTTAAAAATTATGAAGAAGAAATTTGGATTAAATTGAAACTGACTAACAAGTGAAAAAATTAGATTGAATCCACCTTTTTGTGGTTGTCTTTGGCTGATAGAGTGATTTACACGAGTTTTCTTGCAAAAACTGTTGGAAATAACATCAGTATTTAGGTGAATTTCTCAAAGCTGTATTCATTAATTCAGCATTCTTACACAAACTCTTATAATTTTGAATACAGTGTCATGAACAATACACTTTTAACTATTTAACCAGGAATCTATCTATCTGTTTATATAAGGATTATAATAAACAAATTTAGCATAATTTTTTTTATTTAAATTTTTTTTATTAAATTAATGTTTTTAAACAATCAGCTTAACAACACAGATAATGTATTATTTAAAAAAAAAAACCTAAAAAACAAAGAATAAAAAAAAGGAACCAAGCCAGGCGATGTTGGGCCTGGTAAGTTGGGCCCAGTGCCAGACCTAGTAAAGCAATGGCCTGTGCTCAAGCCTACAAGGACAGGCCCAAACATGGGCTTTTAATTGAAAAATAAATAAATTAATAGGACGAATGAAATGTCATCTATCCCAATTATTAAAAATAAAAAACGTTGCATTGCTTGCATCACCAAACCGCATATCACATGAGAAACCCAAAATTCAGCCATTGTAGTGTCCGGAAAAATAAAATTCTTTGCTTTTTCATCAAAAATCTTATTTTCAATTCATTGTTGACCCCAAACACTTAGAAAACACGTCACAAATCTTATTAAATCAATTCATAACCACCAAAAAACCAATAAAACCACCTTAAAACCCGAAATTCATCCGAAACAAAAAAAATTTCTTGAGCTAAGATTTGTTGTTTTAGATATTTAAAATGTAAAAAAAAACACCTAAACATAATCTTCTTATCATATGAAATTTTTTGACATGAAAATCAATTATTTTGACAGTCAAAATCTTTTTCAACAACAATTTTCTTTCTTTCCAACATAAAATAACTGGAAAAAAAAACAGAAAATGAAGTTAGATATCAAAATATATTATTTTTAAATTTAAAAGATTGATCACCTAATATTTAAAAAATGAAAGGATTAAAATGAATATTTTAATAAAAATTTCAACTCATCTTTTATTATGTTACCTAAAATTTTCACTTTGATTCCTTAAATTTTAATACAACCCTTTCTTCAAAAACAATATATATATATATATATGGAGGACTAATCAAACCGTATAAAATAAAAATTTAAAAATAAAAATAAAAATTATATATATAAAAAATACATTACCATAACGTTGTATGTTGTATTGAGATTGTATATTAATTTCAGCACAGTAAAAAACTGATGCGTGCCCTTCTCCGCTGGTACGGTTTTGATCTTTCTATTATTTATACACAATCGATTATTTAATTACATTGTTGTGATTTTTATATATTTGTCTGTATTGTTCTTATTGTGTTCGAACGTTGACAGTAACAGACCTGTATCCATGAAAAATGCTTAAGCCAAAATTGAAAAAAAATTGTAGCATTTTATTTATTTTCCAAACAAGCACTAATGTTTAATTTTATATTGATTAAAACTGAATTTAGAAATTTTATAGCTTGAAAATAAAATCAAAGGGTATTAAAATTTTTAAAAATATAAAATATTTTGAAGCTAAATTATTAATTACTCTCGCTTTTTTAAAAAAATAATAGTATTATTGGCCATTATAAAAAAAAAAAAAAAAACACTTTGAATTTTTATTACACGTCAGGGTATTATTGGCCATGCCTTAAATACATCGACACATAAACAACTCACATACATGGTATTATGGGTCATGCTTTAAATACATTGACACGTGAACATGTCAGGGTGTCATAACCATGAAACGCATTTAGAACCGAATCTACTTTGCTAGTGCGTATAGATAGATTATTCGGCATCTAGAGATATCAAAGACTCCAGAGAGAAATTCTTCAATTAACAGAAACTAAAAAAAGTATAAGGTGTCATAAATCGTTTGTCCATCTTTTTTTAATTTTCAAACTTTCAAATTTATTTCTACGCCCACTATTATTTCCTTTCCTTGTCACCGCTTGTTATTTAACTTATTTTAAAACTTTTCTTTCAGCGATCTGGACTTAATTGGTATTACTTTCAACATGGTTTTATGAGGGGGTTACTTTACTTATTGCATCCACAATGCTGCTGTATTTTTTATTATATAATTTCTTATCATGGGTAACATTCATGTCATGTTTCATATTATTTTTAAATCAAACTAATTATATATTTTAACAAATTTAATAAAATTTTGACAAAATATTTCCTGTACAAAACTCTATCTAAATTTTATCTTATCATATCTTGTATAAAACACATTATAAAAATAATCACACTGATGCATCGTGCCTGGACATACCTTCAATTTCATTTATTAATTGTATTTATATAACACTCCCATTCATCAATTCCTTACAATAAACACACAACATGTACATACAATGGCGGAGGTAGAGGGGTTGGCAAGGACCCCGGCCTCTACAAGAAAATATTTTTCCACATTTCTCGGCCATTTTCTTATATATATTTATAATTTTAGTGACGTGAAAAGCATCAGAAATGTGCAAGGAAATGTCAAGGCCCCCTCATTATTTGTTCTTGCTCCGTCCCTGTGTACATATATAGTTAATAATTAACATATACCTAACGAAAGCTATGTAATGATAGCAATTTTATTCTAATTTATTTATAACTTTTTCATTTTATTTTATATATTTCTTCCTGCCACTAATAATTTCATGCAACATCTCAAAACTTCAATTAACTTTAAATTTTAATTTCAATTCAAAATAAAATAATATATTGAAAAATTACTTGAAAAGTTTATGCTCAATCCAAAATTTAAGTTGAGAGTTACGCTTGATAGTAAAACTGGATAATATAAAATATTTCGACGCAAGAACCCAATTTTTTGTACTATTTTATGCTAGATATATGTACATACATACACATATACATATATGTATGTATGTGTACGTATGTATGTGTACGTATGTATGGAGTATCTGTCTCTCTCACGTTCAAGCGCGTGCAGTGTTTCCCGCCAACGGGAATGGAGCTTTAGGAAAACCCCCAAATTCCCGTCAATCAAAACCCTATAAAATTCCCCCCCTTTCCCACTTCTTTCAATTCCCCGATCGAACTCTCAAACCCTACAATCCACACACTTCCAATTCCCATCTCCCAATAGAATTCACCTTCTCAGAACAACACAGAAGCAACAACAACAACCAGACCCGAATTCCCAACCGGTCGGATCAAGAGAATCTCGACAAAGACATCAACAAGGTCAACCCAGATGCTCTTTTCATTGTCTCCAGCACCACCGAGTTGTTTCTCCGAGAAATCAGCTGAAAATGCAATCGAGAACAGCTGAAGCTAAAGGCTGTGAAACTCGACCACGTTCGAGTCGCTGTTAAAAGGCACCACCCTCTTAGAATCTCTTCCTCTGCCAATTCAATCACTGGAGAAGTCTGCGAGTGACAACACTAGTGCTCGTACCTTGGCAGATAAACCAACCCCGGCTGGCACTCGCCGGATCGATCATTTCGTCACCAAGGCGGCAAATATTCAAGTTTTATAAATTAAGTGATTTTGTTAATTTATTTTAGAATTTCACTGGAAATTATTACGTTTCAAATTACTTCCAGTAGAATAAGAGAATCAAAGCTTCTTGAATTCAAAACATAACTGTACATACTTTTAAATATCAACTTATTCGATACAGTAAACAATAACTTAAATGTGCAACGGAAGGACATAGATAGATACATAAGGGTACTTTCTGACTCAAATAGGTAAATTATTGTTCTGCAGAAAAATATTATTATGTTTAGTTTAATATCTTGTGATATGTGGGGTTTTTGTGGTTATGTGTGAAGATTTGAATATCTGAATGGGAATTTAGGGAGATAACGGCCCAGAAAAGGATGAGACGACGGAAGCTGCTTCATCTCGAAGATGAGAAGTGAGGTCAGGTCGAGGAAACATCCTCTGTCCTTGCATCTTCCTTCCTTCCTTTATGTAAGATATTCCTTGATTTGCAGAATTGATGCTGTTGGTTCCCAACTGTTGGAGACAAAGTGAAAGCCTTCTGTTTATAGGGGTTGCATTGCTCAAGCTTCCATTTAAGCTCCTGTTTGAAAGACGTCGACTGCTGGTGTCAGGCCTTGACCCAACCACATTTTCTTGCCCAACTACTGCATGGCTTGGGACCTTCTTTTCCTGTGATGCAAAGGCCAGCTCACCACGCATTAGGTAACGAAAATAAAGTCATTCTTGAACGTGGGATTTATTTTATGCTAACAAAAAGATTAACATTGCAGAAAATAGAAGGGAAACATTATTAACGTATAGATAATATCAAAATCTTCGCCTGTATAGTGTTGGATGAACTAACCCTTTGTCTTTGCTTCTCCTCTTCCCTCTCCTGCCTTGACATGTTATATTCTTCTAGCATTTCCAGCAGAGGTACCTAGATAATAATGCGTGCAAATGTTTATTGACTTGCAAGGAAACTCACAATTTATCGAGAAATGCTGCAATGCCCAACAAGAAATTCTTCTTTTACATTTGATGAATACAATATGTGTAGGTTCATACATGCTGATAAAATTAATATTTTACCAATATGTAGTCACAACTTAAGCAAATAAATTACTTACCCCGTCATACAGGAATATTTTGTTTCTTTCCTCTTCCCAACTCTTAGTCTTTGCTACAAGCAATGCCACTAGAACTGCGCAACCAGTTTCACACTATACATAAATATCACTGGCATGTATTAAAGCAATAAGATTTTCAAAACGCAAGGTCAGCTGTCTACATGGCTGGAAGATGGAATCAGGCTTTCATCCTGCAATCACTTTTTTACTATAGGTCTCTTCACCAACCACTCCTTGACTCAATTACTAGTTAGTATCTCATTTTATTGACTAATGCGAACCTTCACTTCTTTACCTATTGAAAATGACTATTTTGGCTCCGGGATCTTAGTCTTAATGGTGATGGTCAGGGTGCATTTTCTGGTTAGTTTGTGGTTGCAGAGGCTTTGATCTGGCATGTTAGCATGCCTATTGCTGTTTCAGGATTCTTTGCAAACCAACCAACCAACTTCCTAATCTTACCTGGGATTTTGCTGACTATTATTCGGGCACGTTCTGCACGTCTCAGATTCTTGTGAGCACCTCTGCGAACTGAATATCGATTGTCATCCTGATAACATGCATGAAAATATGAATCATCATGCAAAAACAAAATGGCCAGGAGCCAACAAATCATGCAGATCAATGGGTGATATTAACCATGCTATATTCTTCTAACCAACGCTCTTCATCATGTGCTAGCATCCACCTTTCAACCTTTTCCATTATAGCCTTCCTGCTAGTGGCTTCTTCTTTAGCTGCTGATATCTGCTCATCCAAACTCATGAGGAGATCGGCATGGTCAATCTCCCCTTTTTTAGTTTTCAGTCAGTGTGGCTGATACTAGTTTAAACATGAATTAGATCAGGAAACTGATATGAAAGACAAATTCAGTCAATCTTACCTGAATTTATAAGATTAATTATATTTTCCATCCCTGGCTGTGAAGGAATCTCCATGTGTGATTTATTGCATATTTGATCTAACTCACTTTGTTTCTTGAAGAAAAGCTCTTTCATCTTGCTTGCTTTTAGCTGATCCAGTCTCTTGACTTCAGCTTCAGCCTTGAAACGTTTCAAATAACTATCATGTCTGAGTTGTTTCTGATAATTTCTCACCGTTAATCATATACTAACCTGCTGGATTATATTTAGAGTAAGGCTTCCATGATCTGATACTTCAGCTGATGTGAGAGATAATAAGGCTGTGACATTGGAGAATGAGTGACGATCCTTATAGGGTGTGTCCATTAGATTCCACAAGTTTGTTAGTGCTTTTCCAAGCTGATGAAGCTGCCAAATTCAGAAAAGTTAAACAGTGCCAGTTCTTTATTGTTAGTACTGTTTCTTAAATCAATGGAAATAAAATGGTGGAAGCAGGAACAACTTTGATGACCCGTATTGTTTTATTTATATGTGATTCAGAGCACTTGTTTAATATATGTAGGATTGAATCAAACTAATCGGTTAACTTTCATCATTCATTTCTCTGGTTACTGTCATCTGTTGTATCTCCGACTTATATCCACATGACACTATGATGCCATTTCAAATGTGTATTTTTTCTGTAGATAAGATGCTAGATTCCGTTACTGAGGTTTCCATAGTAGGAGCCAGAAGTTACCACAACATTGATAGTAATATTTACCTTCTCAAGCTGCGTTTGTTTTTCTGCCTTGAGAGATTCCACAGTGCTGTTGAGTTTTGCCAGAATACTGTCACTTATATTTTTTGATATTCCACACAATTCATTCAAAGTTGGATGCACCTTTGTTATGATCATGGAGGATTCCATTCCTAATGTTGAGGACAAATCATGAATTGTGTCGATGTATGTGTCCACTAGCTGGAGCCTGTCATTCTTCAATTCAGTGAAAGAGGAAGATAAGTGAAGTCCCCTTTCCACATGAGAGTATAAATTTCCATGAGATGATTTGTGAAATTGGTACTCTTACCTTCTCATCGCACAGTCTTTGTAGCTCAATCTGATATTCCTCAAGTTTCTTTAATGAAAGATCATTCTCATTCACAATGACATTTGTTATTGAGTCATCGTATACCGATTGACCTGCAATTTCAGCAGAAATTTTTTGAATTTGGCCTTGCACGGATCTAAATTGATTCATTCTCTGTTCTTTTCTCAGACGCATCTCCCGGAGAGCTGGGGTGATTGCATCTAGCTGCTCCTTCAGCGTTCCTGACATTTTTTCTGGCTGTAGAGACAACAAGATAATCAGCGCATAAAATTCAATGAGAACATCATGCGCATCCAACAATGCTATCATCAATATGGAATTTGCTCAATAAACAAAATTAGATATCCCTGGCCGGTTCATCGCCATGTAGAGTGGCAATGAGTCAAGTAATCAATCAAGTGATTTATGCTAAATGTGTGTTGCTAATTACTGAATGGTTTCAAATTCTCAGTTTGTATCCTTACTATTCACTGGTGTTCTATATTATACTGTACTTTTAGCTCATAAACATGCAATTTTAAATGCTCAAATAAGTGAATTGGATGCAGATGGATGAAAAAGTACCCGTCCTGGAAGTGATCGTTCACCAAGGGACAAAAGAAGATGGGTGAATTCAGCTTCGGATTCTGCCAGCTCTTGATGCAGGCGAGCTCTTGATATGTTTGCATTGTCAACTTTTCTCCGATAAACCTCTAAACATTCTTGTTCTAAATCATGCAGAACCTTCTCTCTCTCAAACTGATCTTTCCCAACTTCATCCCAGATCATCTGTTTCACATCATTGTTTATTTAAACTGGAAATGTGACATGTTTATTATAAAACAAGACATCAAGACATTAGGAACATAATATAATTATATTTTTTTTCTTATTAACTTCCATATTAAATAAATGCGAAAAAAAAATATACGATAAAAGATAGTAAATGAAAATGCTTTAGGAGTTAGATTAAGGTTTTTAAGAAAACGGGTTAATGATAAAATGCCTTCAAATGTAAAAGAACATGGAGTTTAAAAAACAATATCTTGCATGCTAACTAAATAAGGGTAATGAATTCTGTACTCTTTTATATAACTTAAAAGAAAAAAGCACCGCTGTTATTCGTGGATAAATTACTATATTAATTTCCTAGAGGTAGTCAGTCTTGCCTGCAATTCCTGAAGCAGATACCCACATGATGTTTCAAGTAACGCAGAGCTTCGCATTCCAATTTGGAACGAGCCCATCCGACGGTCTCTAAGATATTGCCTTGCCGCAACTCAGAAATATTTGGATTGCTAAAATGTGGAAGTGCTGTGGGAGGTTCTTGGACTACTGAACTCTGGTAGCATTCTGTTTTGAGTTGAAAATCAACCAAGTACTGAGAGGGGATGGAAAAGATAGAGAATGATGGCTGGGAACTTTGGTGCGTGTATTTGCTTAAAAGGTAAGACTGCAGAAGTAGGTGACGCTGAAGCTTTGGGTTATATCTCTCTTGCACTCTTATTTAATTTTAAGGTGGTACAAATTTCTCATAATTAAGACATAAAGTTGGAGTTTCTTGTTCAGGGACACACATGACTTCTATTTAGCAGCAGTTAACCGAACCTTTCCCTTTTATCTCTCTGTTTTTGTTTTGTTGGTGAGCTTGATTCATAAGCAACCTGTGCCAAATGAAAACAACAACAGCTTCTGTCCTTTGTTAAGTTCTGGAACAAGCAAGTCTTCCAGAGAAAACCGCGATCAAGATCATAATCTGCTATCCTGTCAGCTCATTTTCAGCTTCTATCTTCTGGTAAATTTGGCCACACAATTTAATTCCCGCACATTATGATTAGGTGGCCATTTACAATCGCTGTGCTATTTCTTTGGGTATTTTATGGGTTTGATTGTTTTTGCATTTTAAAAATATTTTTGAAAAAACTTATTTTTGTTTTGTTTTAAATTAATATATTTTTTAGTGTTATTGGATTATTTTGATGTGTTAATATTAAAACTAAAAAAATTAAAAAATTAAAAAGCAATCACTACTCATATTTCTAAACATTTCCTTTCTCGAAGGCTTTGGATGCTGATGGATTATCATTAAATTTCATTACAGTACAGATGATGCAATAATGCTTTTGAGTTGTAATAGCACTTGACATCTTAATCATCCCATCCATGATGGGTACTGAATCATTGTCAACACAACACTCCACCTAGTTCACCTTTTTTGACACATTTTTTTTTTCTTTTGAAGTTGTGTTCGAAAAAGAAAAACATGGTGAGCAGTCTTTTTCTAGTCACAAACCCGACGAACAATTTTTTTTTAAAAAAACTTGTGTGGTGGGAGTGAGAGAAGAGAGGGATCATTGGAAGATAAGATAACAAAATTTGGAGAGAAAAAACCACAAACAAGGAACAGGAACTTGGTTTTGATTATCATCCATTACATTATAGTTTCAAAGGGGCAGTGCGTGTGAAAGAAAAAGAAAGGGCAAAGAAGAGAACGTGGGCGACAGAAGAGAGACTTGCAACTTAAGAATATTTATTAGACTTCACTCCTGACTTCATGGCCCCAAGTACTGAAATACCGACTTCAGTTGATTAAATTTGGGCTCCAGGAGTCGGGCTGTTATTATGACCCGCACTTACAAGCCCATCTGTGTATAAGACTGCTGACGTGCAAAACTAAACGCGTGACGTTGATAGTTGGAATGGAACTAAACCCACGTCGCATAGTTGCAAAGAAAACCCATTGTATAAATAAAACGCAAGTGGACTAGCTGTTGTCTCTTCGGAGACATCTGATAAAATTGGAACGATACAGAGAAGATTAGCATGGCCCCTGCGCAAGGATGACACGCACAAATCGAGAAATGGTCCAAATTTTTTTTCTTCTGCTTCCTTCATCATCTTCTTGTTTCTCTTTTGACGTAGGGGATTTACCGCTTTGAACAGCAGGTCAGTTTCACTCTCGCTGTGTTTTTCGTTAAGCAGACGGAGAGATGACATTGCCAGCTTCGTGTTTCTGAATTTCGCTTCTTAAAATACATGCATATAGTTTGAAAGCAGCAGCCTAACTTGTGACATGCATGCATGTTCCTATTATTTCTGTGATTCCTTAAAACACAATCTAGGTTTTTAGGCTTGACTTAAAATGGCCAGTTCCAACCGATGCCAAAAAAATCTCTTAGAGTCAATTCGTCGAACACCTTGATTGTGTATTCAATGTGACCAGGCTTGACGTGGTCAGATTAATATCGATATTGATTCTGAATGAATTTGCCAATTAACCTTTTTTTTTAAACACAAATAAATTATAAATACAAGCAGGATGCTATTTTTTATCTTTTATTTCTCCTTTTTATAGTAATAATTGAATGATTATTATGATTGATTTACTTTTAAAAAATTATATTTATGTTTATATAATTAATTTATATAAAAAATAAATTTGATATGAAGAAATAATCACTGTAAAATAATGAAAGAAAAACTTACAATCAAACTCATATAATTACTGAATCTTCTCATTTTGATAATGCATTAAATAAAAAAGGTAATGTGCCCAAAAAATCATAAAGGAATTCAAAAAATAATTAATTATGTCTAACTTTCTATCTAATACAACTATTATTACAGGAAATTAAATAAAATAATTACTTTTCTAAAAATCCAAATTAATATAATTAATTTTTTTTATAATGATTAACATTAGTAGTTTTAAATTAATCTGTCAATTAACCTGTTTTTATTTTATATTTTCAATGCAAGTTTCAAACCCATGGTTCATCCAACTTGTTTTATGTTGAGATACTGCTTCCTTGAAATTGATTCATTTTAAAACAAGTAAGAAATTAGCAATATAAGTAGGAGATGAATTTGTTTTCATTTTTTTCCTCTCATTTCTATAGTAATAATTGGGTGATCATGCATGATGATTAATATACTTTTTAAAAATAATATTTATAGTTATACAATTAAGCTATAAGAAAATAAAATAAGTTTGATATGAAGAAAAAGTCATGGAAACAAATTATAATCGAACTCAAAATCTCTTTTGGTCCACTATTTCCACACCTCTCAAAAGGTTTATTTTAATCTTCTCGTGTTGATAATGCATTAAACATTAAATAACTAAGGCAATATGCCAAAATAAAGTTAGAAATGACTTCAAAAGACATCTAACAACAATTACATTAATTTGGTTATTTAGGAAATTAATTGTTTCCATTTAATTATTTCACAACAGGATAGATGATATTTTAGATTTACTAATATGGATGGATAACATGACATATTTATGACATATTATTTTAGATTAACTTTTAGGATGCCACTAGTTATAAATTGAGCACTATAAAACCTTTTTCATATTTTTAAATTTCATGCTCACTTTATTTTAAAATTAATAATTTTTATTAGGTAAAATAGATAAAATAAAAATGAATTAAATTGTTGCATTTTATCACGCTCAAAATCATATCCATTTAATTTAAATTCAATGATTTAGTTTTGATCTTGAATTGTTTTGGTTGAATTTTGGTAACTTTTGGATTTTAAACTATCGTGCGAGAGAGAGAGAGAGTGAGTTATGTTTTTTTTTTAAATTAAATTAATTTTTAAATATTTTTTTAATCATTGCTAATATTAAAAATATATATATATATATTATTTTAATTTATTTTCAAATAAAAACACTTTAAAATACATCCTGCACCACACCACACCACCGAGGTCCAGATTTTGTAAATCCTTTTCCATGTTTAATTAATTTACAGTGAAACATTTTATGGGAATGAAGTTCAAGAAGAAGCTACACAATGGAGATATTTGGGCCTATGCCCAATTTGTTGGGTTTTGAATATCCACGTCACTTTTTTTAAAAATATTTTTTAATATAATTTTAATATATTAATATTATAAATAAAAAAATAAAAAATTATTTTAATATATTTTCAATTAAAAAATATTTTTATAAAAACATCTCACAATACATTAGCAAACAAACATTTAATTTAAACCCATGCTCGGAAAAATCCCAATAGTTCCTCCATGCCACATTTTAGCAATGCTTTTCAACTAGATGGATGATGTCAAGATTTGATTGTATACTAATTCATTAAAGTACATGTATATTCCATCACTAGTAGCAATGACAATGATCGTATATAAAACAGATACACGTGCAACACAGTCTAATAAATATCCTGATAAATATACCAAATGCATGGTGATTAAGAAATGCAACAGACTTATCTGGGTACATTTAAATTTATTAAATTTTATTAAGTAATCAAGTTAAACAAATTTCGTGGATTGTTAAATAAGTGAGCACTAAATGGATTTTACATGGGACTTTACTTATTCGATAACGAGTCAATTTATACACACGATAGTTCATTGAAGCTTTTTAGATTTAGATTGTGGTAGATATTATTTTTTAAAATATTTTTTAATTATAAATACATTTAAATTTGTTAACGAATAAGAAAAATTCAAAAATTTATAAAACGGCGGTTAGATTCATGGCACTGTACATATTTGCAATCCTTGTAAAATTGTTCGCGCCTCTAGGCTCCGACGTATAAAACGCAAGATGCGCTCGCGGTTACAAATGGGGTCCGCTTTAGCTTTTCCGTTTCATTTCTTGTTACCACTCTTCTTGCATAGCCAGTCTTAAGAAGCTACGTGGCATACCGTCTCACCAGATTACCCCTACATTTTCAACAAATTAACAAAAAATGTCCCTCCTTTCACGTAGTTCGCATGCCTGATGCCACCAAGTTAACCACAGGTTGTATCTACCCCCAACCACGGTTAAATTTCATACCGTTCTTCTTTTTAAAACGGTAAGGGGCACCCCTTAAAATAAAATCTCTCCCTGGCGCCACAATCTACCATTTCCTTCACTTAGTTTCAAATTTCAAAAACCAACCGCCTTAAGCCCCCTCTCTAGCTCTCTCAGTTTTCTCCAGAAACTCAACAACAATGGTGATCATTGAAGAAAAAAATCTTCAAACCCTGTTTCAATTCTTTCATTTCGAGAGTTCTTGTTTCTCTAATTCACTTTGTCGTTCGTTTTGTTCATAAATGCGAGAATGATTAATATTTCCGTTTCGTGTTCGATCAGGTTGTTGCACAGAAAGTGAAAGAAGCGGAGATCACCGAGCAAGATTCTCTTCTCCTGGTACACATATCTCAACGATTTCACAATGCGAGTTTCACCTTTTGAGCTGTTGTTTCCTTATCAAATTTTCAGTGGAGTGTACTTGTTTGTGGTTTATTCTTCTAAATTCATGATTGATTAGTGTGATTGGCCTGTATAAAGAAAGTTTTGTGAAGATTTTTTGTTCGTACTTGAAGCTGCTGTTTGGATAAAAATTGAAAATTCTCTTTTCCGATTTATTTCATACAAATTTTCTGCTTGATCAGGTAGATCAGGTTAGAAAAACCTTTATGTTTCTCAAATATGAGTCGTAGATGAAACTCTGAGCTTGATTTTTGCTTAACACAGCAAATCATCACGAGATCTCACAATTATTTGATAACGCGTTGAATAATTGATGATCATTAGCCGCGAAATCACTCATGTACCATATGCTAATTGTTTTTGTTAACGAGAAGTCGATCTAATGTTATTTGATGGTTTCGCTTCTTTATTTGTTGTGGAATAGACAAGGAACCTGCTCCGTATTGCTATATTCAATATCAGTTACATTAGAGGTTTGTTTCCAGAGAAGTATTTCAATGACAAGTCAGTCCCTGCTTTAGGTAATCTCCTTCTCCTGCTCAGATCCTTTTCTTTTCTAATTTTTCTTTTAAATATGAAATATGATATGGTGAATTTCTTTGAAATTATGAAATCACTAAGCAGAGATGAAGATTAAGAAGTTGATGCCCATGGATGCTGAGTCTCGTAGACTGATTGATTGGATGGAGAAAGGCATGTTGTTTTTTATCTTTAAATTATTCGCTGTTTTTTTTATTGATTTGTTTCTTTATCTTGTAAATTTTTTGACTATATTGCTCGTTTTCTTTTTGTTTTTTAGGTGTCTATGATGCATTACAGAAAAAATACCTAAAGACACTTCTATTCTGTGTGTGCGAGGCTATAGAGGGCCCGATGATCGAGGAGTACACATGTAAGTGAGGTTTTTTTATTCATGATACTGTACATGTGGAAGTCTTGAATGGGAGGGAAGTATGCAATAACTGATTGTTGATGCTCTTCAATTGACTGTATTTTCTTTTCTTTTTATACTTGGAACGTAGTGTTGGGGGATTTCAATGGTGTCTCTTTTTCTGCAGTTTCCTTCAGTTACTCTGATTCTGAGAGTCAAGAGGTTTCAATGAATATCAATCGCACTGGAAACAAGAAACAAGGAGGAACATTCAAGTATAACTCCACAAATGAAATTACTCCCAATCAGATGAGGTGATTGAAGTGAAATCTCTTCTTAATTCTGAATCTCTTTCCGTCAACGTGTGAAAACTTGTGAGTTCTTACGAAAATGACGGGACATTTATAAAATGCAGAAGTTCTGCTTGTAAAATGGTCCGAACACTGGTTCAGTTGATGAGAACTCTGGATAAGATGCCTGAAGAGGTAAAATCCTTCAGCAACCATATATAAGTATTTGTTTTTTATGAGTTGTAGCAAGCTGGTCACCTTTTTCAATGTGCAAGTGCCTAGACGATGACTGGCTACAGTAGTAGTGTATTAACTGCAAGATGATTATCTGTTTTCTGTTTCAGCGGGCTATATTGATGAAGCTCGTCTACTATGATGATGTGACGGTATGCCTTTACCTGCATTCTTAGATTTGGTTTTAATCAGTTAACACGCTTGAGCCAGGATTGTGCCTTCACGACGTGTTCATCTAATTTCTTAGTTTACTAAATGGGGAATTGGAGATGTATGAGATTGTGGTTTCTCTTCCACATAGTGAAGTTTGTTTGTTTCAGACTGCTGTTTTGGTGATTAGATATGTTTGTGGAAACAGCTTTAGCATCTATAAGTTTTACAATGCATGTGAATTCGTTTTAATAAATTGTCAAATGGCATTTAATATTTGATGAAGGACTTGTAGAGAGCTTTGCAGAATATTTTTCACCTCCCAAATTATGAATGCACACACAAGGAAATAGTGTTTTAATACAAACTGTATGACTTTGCAGCCAGCAGATTATGAGCCTCCATTCTTCAGGGGATGCACAGAAGAAGAAGCCCATAATGCATGGACTAAGCATCCTTTGCAAATGGAGGTTGGCAATGTCAACAGCAAGCATTTTGTATTAGCACTCAAGGTAAGGGACCAAACTTACGTGTTTTCCTGTGACCAGAAATTCCAAGCCATGGTTCATATTTGATGCCGACTTTTGTTGAATGGTAACATGTACAGGTGAAGAGTGTGCTTGATCCATGCGAGGATGAAAATGATGATATGGAGGATGATGAAGTGAGCTTAGGTGCTGATTCTGTAGAAAGGGATGGTTATTCTGAATCTGGCACTGAGGTAAATTTACAATACTCTTTAATTTTATGTTTTAATTGCCACTCTATGGTTCCAGTGAGCTTAGTTGACGGAAATGATAGCTAAGTTACCTTAAATGACTGGCTATCTACACAACTGTTACAAACTTGTTATAAATTCCAGGTTAACCAATCACAAGAAGATCAATACATAGTTGCACCAGTAGGTAATTACATGAACTCCTTTTGGCCATCGTTTCATTTCCATCCATTCTATTACCCGTTGTCTTTGGTGATTTTGATGCTATAAATAATCAGTGCTTATCTTGACAGACAAGCAACGTCCAGAGGAAGACAGTGGCCTGGTTGATGAAGGTAAAAGTTTCAATTTAAGTATAAGATGGCTGAACTTCTTAGGATATTTGGATCGACTGCCTTAATACAATTCATCATTGTCATCTGCTTGGCTCTTTCATTAGATTTCGCAATAACGATATCTCAAAATATACTATCTTATTCCCACTCAAAGCTGTGGTTTAATATAAGCAGGCCGTGCTAGTTTTTTCACAATATCATCATCAATGTCACAGTCCTTACCATTTGATACGTCGGATTTTACGATGATTAATATATGTAATGAATTAAGATTTCCAAGCATTACCGTGTTCATGCTTTCATTAGATTAGATAAGCATATTGTCTCACTTGAGTGCGAGTTTGTCGATTAGCAACTCTACTCTGAGATGGCAAATGCTTCATTTGACTCAATGGAGTCCAAGGTGGGTATAGTCATATTGAAGCAACGTCTAGAGGAAGATAGTGGCCTGGTTGATGACGGTAAAAGTTTCAATTTAAATAAAAGACCTTAGAACTGTCTTCACCTTGTAATGGGACTTGAGAAACAAATACGAAATTTTCAAGGTCAAAAAATGAAAAATTGGGGAAATGATATTTAAGTTAGCTTTTTAACATTGTTACTTCTTTTCCTTCTCTCCTTTTCAGAAGTAATTTATGGGTTTACATGGCCATTGGAGTCATCATTGGGTTAGGGCTGCCTTTTACTAATGTGCTGTTGTATGTTTGTGTAGATGATACACAGGACCAAGTGGAAGATGAGCAACAAATGGCCAGGGTGAAAGACTGGATTATAAGTCACCATCTTGATACCATTGAACTTACTGACGTTCTCTCTAATTTTCCAGATATCTCAGTGGTAAGGGCTGCTTCTTTCTTTTTCCCCTTCAAATTTCTCAATTTGAACAAAGCAGGAAAAAGATTTAAGTGCAACTGGCAAACGAATTCAATTTTTAGACCCGACAGTTTATTTTCTTTTGCTAATGCAGGTTTTGATTGAAGGTAACTCGACTTTCTAATTGAAGTTGAAAGAGGAAAGGGTATTACTGCGTCTTTTGGTTTTCTTCAATCACGTTTTTAGTCTGTTTTGATTCTTCTTTAATTGGATTTCAGAAATTATGGGCAAACTCATCAAGGAAGATGTTTTATCGAAAATTGGAACCGATACTTACAGCAAAATCAAGCAGAAGGTTCTATTTTTCTTGCTAGTTAAAATTCTGTTACTTGGCTACCTATTAATTTTGACTCATGCTTCTTATCTTTCTGTGACATGTCAGGCCATCGAGTATGAGTTCACTGTGGTGAAAGAGGAAATTGATGGAGACAAAGCTCCTCAGGCTGAAGATCGCATGTACATGAAGGTGAGCTTTCTTCTGTATCAGATTCTTTGGATCAATTAAGACCCTGCATTGATTGGTATTTACCATATCAAAGCAATTCCTGTATTGATTGGCTTTAAATGTTGTCTTGAGCTATTCGTGTGCTGTTTGACTTAAATGTTGTCTTGAGCAATTCCTGTATTGATTGACTTTAAATGTTGTCTTGAGAATTGGAGCTATGCTAACAGACCAGCTATCAGTTGAAGCCCAGAAAATTTGTGTGCATGAGAAAACTGAGATGATTGGTTCAACTCTATTTTTATTGCTTGTGTATGAACAGCAAGATTGGCTAAGAGTATTTATAAAATGATTAGCCATCTTTGTATCTTAAGATTAATCAGCACGATCTTAGATTTAAACTTGGTCCATATCCTCATTTGACTTCTCCGATTTCAGGCTTTGTATCACGTGCTTCCAATGGAATATGTAACAATTTCAAAGCTACAGAACAAGCTATCCGGAGAAGCCAATCAGAGTACTGCGCGCAAGTTACTTGAAAAAATGATCCGAGACGGGTATATTGAAGCCAAAGGAAACCGAGGGCTAGGTGCGTGTTTTCAAACAAAAGCTATTTCTGTTTATAGTTTTAGGACCAAATTATTGCTGATGTACTTGCCATTCATCCTGTGTTGTTATAGGCAAGCGTGTCATTCATTCCAGCCTAACTGAAACGAAGCTTATGGAAGTCAGGAGAGCCTTGGGCCATGATGCTATGGTGATTTGTTGTGATCATTATTTAACCGCTGCCTCTGATTTAGATATAAAGTTCTTTTCTTAACTCGTTTGTGTTGAGCAGGACATTGATACTAATCAACCACATAAAAAATCCAACCATCCAGAGTCCCAGAAAATGGGTACCTCTTCAAACTTCTCCGAGAATCTTAGTTTTCGTTCTTTTATTTATACTCCGTCTGAATACTAGGAACTGCTACCATATAATGTTTCTTTTACTATCAGGGAATGACTACAAGGATGGCTCAACATGTGGCGTTCTCCACTCCATCGGTTCAGATCTTACACGCATGGTGATCAGATCAGAAATGAATCAAAATGGATCAGCTAGGTGCGAGCAGACTATCTCAAAGACAGGGGACCATGGAAACACTCCTACAAGCAGGGCTGAGGTTAGTTGAGATGTGGAGTTTCTCCTCTGTTCGTATCAACAAATCCCAGCAGTAGTTCCGTTCCAGAGCTGACTAACGATGGCTCATTTTTGTAATTGTGCAGCCTGTTGCTTCAAGAGAGAGTTTTTTTCCAGGAAAGGAGAATGTCAGAGCAAATGGAAACACAAATTACCTTGACGAGGCAGATGCAGTTATCTGCAGCAGATCCTCTCAAGATAAGCGGTCCAGAAAGACGAGCACGGTATGCTTCAACTTCCTCACCACGAACTGGCTGTAGCTCTTACCTACATGGAACAATCCTATTGAAACCACCGAACTTGTTTTACCGATACAATGGGACTTGTTTATTTTTTGCAGGTCAAGGAGCCTATTATTCAGTACACGAAGCGCCAGAAATCTCAAGTTGTCTGAAAGGCTTCTAGAGTTTGAAGTCACCAAATTTTTTACTCTCCACTCCTTCAGAATAGTAGTAACTTTTTCTCAAGGCCACAGTACAAATGATGAAAACAACAATTTACAGTTTACATATATCTCTATAATGTTTAATATGATAACGGTGGATGCTTTTGCCCGTTACATTTTGTATTTTACGGGCTTATAAAATAATGAATGAACAATATACTTCCTGGTGGATGCTTTTGCCCACACACCTCGTGAGCTCATGTGCTGTTTTTTTCTATTCTTCGCAGCATAACAACAGCTGACAGCTATGATCATCTTGTCAACTGCCCAAAGAGCTTCGGTAGTTCACGTGTAATGTAGGGGCGGTCAATTGTTTTGCCCATGCATTTTGCTGCACTTTTCCTAGTGTTGGAGTGTGTTTCGTTGCTCATACAGGGTTCCTGTAAGTATGGTAAACCGAGCTAATTTGGGAATTCAATTTACTCTACAATGCAAATTTTGTACAATTGGGTCTATGAAGTATAAAATTTTCTCTTCAAAATAAATATAATAAATATGGTCACTTTTGTTATTTGTCCACTAATTAATGGAGCAGTGCTGCGGATAAAAAATGCAAGAGTTAAAAGGAGTTAAAATGTCAACGTCATGTCGGCCAAATTCATACCTTTTGCAACAAGAAGATATGTGGGATGGCTGTCCTCCAACGACAACATTGATGATGACCATGGCGTTTGCAATATTTTGGCCTATTAGGAAGATTCTAGTCCTGGTATGAATTGCCAGGTAAGACTCGCAAATGGTTGCATGAACTTCAACGCTATTTTTGTCGGAAAGTGTTTGGGTGCTGATAGGGTTGGATTTAGGTCCCAAAGTCCCGTCAATGAGACTGAGTCCTGGCCCAAGGACGTAACCACCAGCTCTAACCTGGGCGCAGTACCTTAACCCTTAACCGGTGGTATATCCCCCCCTTTGTGAAAGAAAACAGGCTTAAGGAGATGCCCACTGGCACCCCGACTGGTCCAAGTTAGCTGACGGTAGTTTCAGTACACACATTGAATATAGATACAGTCCTCAAATACATGTCATCCTAAGAATGGATTCAATATTGGTCCTCAATTAAGTTTAACCTACACCACCCGTAACAATAATACCTTTCAGAGTGGTTGGTTGTTGTTATTAATACTCTATCCTCCTCGAGTAGTTTAAAATTGTGGGTGGCAAATATATCATTCATTTTGGCCACTCATACGAGATCAAAACTATGTTAACATCATTAAATCGAAAAATACGATCATTTTTTTCTCTTTCAAACCCTAAATACTATTATATAACTAAACACACACACACGCTCGTCCTCACAAGATATTTTTCTTTAATCTAAACTGAGGTAAGCATGATTGGATCTCCGAACCAATAAAGAAACTTGTTTTAAAAAGTATAGTAGCTACACTAACTCAACTTTACCACCGTTTCAACCCTCTACATCATTGAAAGACCTTTCATGACAGAAACTTTCAATATTCTTATAATTAGTGACGTTGTGAGTGAGGTATCTTTGAGCGAAAAACCAGTTTCTCTCTCTCAGTTTTAGACATCTTTGGTTTCTTCTGAGACTGATAACTAGGAAAATCTTGGGTAAAACAAGTGGTTTCTCTGTTTGCCTTACCTCCCCTACCTACTAATCAAAGGCAATTTTTCAACTTTTTGACTATTAAATAAATATATAATTTTTTTTAAAATTAATTATTAATTTATGCACATGAAATTTTTTAATTAACAATAAAATTTTAATTTAAATATACTACCTAAAATATTAAAAAATAAATTTAAAAATATATAAAATTAAAGTGAAAGTAAAATTAAATCCATTATTGAAGTTACATCCTTTAATATTTTGTTGAATATAATTCATCAATAATCGAATTTGAATCAATATTATAACAACTTCTCAATCGGAATAAAATAACAATTTCATGTCAACTACAAAACAAAGTAATTAAAATTTTTTTTTCTCTCAATTTCTCCTTTCTTCACTTGATTCTTATTTAGATTAGTGTTTTATAAGTCAGACTTTGTAAGTTTACAAAATTATTCACTCATTTTTTTTTTTTTTTTCTTGGATTTTTTTTAATGTTTTTCCCTTACTTTTCTCTCATTTTCTCTTGCCTATTATGCTTTTGCCTAGGTAGTAACATATAAAAGGAAAGAAAAGCTGATTTTTTTTATTTTTTTAATGACAAATAATCAATTTACTCTTAATTAATGAGTCGTTTTATTTTTATATGACGGTCTTTTTTTCCATTAATACTACCAAGCTCCGTTCATCCTAAAATTTTAAAAAGATTTTATTCAATATATTTTAAGATTCATAGTAAAAATTCAGCTCAATCTGTTAGTCGGATTGAAAATTATGCTCAATAACGTAAAACTGGTTAAATTGTATTTTTTCATTAAATTTCTGAATTTCTCAAAAAAATTTAAAATTTTAACCCAAGCTAAAGTATCATATTAGAAGGCTACACATAATTTTTCATAATTTTTTAATTACTTAATAAGAATTATAAATTTATTTTATATAAAACTAGTAAAAAACTATTAAAAAAATCTTGACGTGGCCCATCAAAACCTTTACCATACCTCCTCCCTTGCTTACAAGTCTTTTTAGAATTAGGAAGGGTAAAATAATGCATTAAAAGTAGGAGAGAGAGTCACCACTTTAGGGTGCTGCATATTGGGTAGAATAAGAGGTTTCAGAAACCTAAGTTGAATGGGGTCGAGCTTGGAATTGGAAAATTAAGGGATAGTTTGAGAACACGGTCTAATTCGTACTTTTAAAATTTTAATATTTTTTTGTTTAAAATTAATTTTTTTTTTAGTATTTTTAGATAATTTTGATATTCTGATATCAAAAATATTTTTAAAAAAAATAAAAAAAAATTATATTAATATATTTCTAAATAAAAAAAAAATCACATATACATTTCTAAACACACTTGGAAGGTATCAATAAGCTGTCTTGTGACCTTTTTCTTCACGTGTTAAGGTTTGAAAGAACCGACTTCACCTATACAGCTAGACTCAGTTTAATTCCCACTTACATATCAATATAACGAGTTAAAAGATAATAAATAAATAAATCCAAAAGGAGATAGAATTATGAAGATAATGACATTACCACCTGAACTTACTTCGAGGCTGCACTCCTCGATGAGAGAGATGATCCTATAGATCTCAGGCATCCTCCAAAGCCGATTATGAGTCTTTGCTCTTAATTAGTTCAAAATTGTATGCTCTTTTCTTCAAGTAGTCCACAATTATGCTTATAGCAACCCATTGTCATTATTGAATTTTTTTTCCCAGGTAATGCTAAATCATGAGAGGCAAGTGCATCATACACTCGTTTGAGTTTAAGGATATATAAACAACCTGCTTGAATTCTCTAAGGTAAGATCTTCTTCTTCTTATTATTAAAATCTTAAACACTACTTTATAACTAAACACACGCTCACAAGATCTTTTTTTTCCAATCTACACCGACTTGGATATTAGAGGGTCCCCCAATCTATAAAAAAACTTGTTTTTGTAGATTCTGTAGTTGCTCTCATCCAACTTTACCACCCTTTTAATAATCATTTATAGCCTTGGAAGACCTTTCATGACCTAGGTGTTTAGTAATCTCATTAATTAGGTGTATACTTAGTTTGATAATAAGGATAAAGACCTAATTAAAGAAATGAGGGATCCCTCCAACCATAGTTTTGAAATCTGGTCTAGCCCGGTAAATTGACCTGAGATCCAGGGATGGAATCGGACTGAATTGAAAAAAAAATAAAAGAAAGAAAAACCTGGTGTGACCTGGTTGATTCAACAAGACTCGGTTGTAAATTCATTGATTTTTTTTTTAACTAAAACGACGTCATTTTAGTTTTTTTTAAAAAAGACTGACCCGATAACCCGCTCAAAAACTAGAGCCCAGGCCTTGGATCGGACTGGCCATCGAGCTGGGTCTTAAAAGTATACCTCCAACCCTTTCTCACTTATAATTTTGAATTCTTCAAGTTTAAAAAGATTGACCACTACCAATTTATATATATATATATATATATATATATAATCTTTTTAATTTTTAATTTAGATGATTTGTTCTTATACTTCCCATTTCTTTTAGCTAAACAACTAGATGGATTTTTATCGCTTCTTTTTACTCAATCTACCCTCCTTGATAAACATAGGTTAAACGCTACTACTGGTCATGAGCATCAAACAATAATTGATATAGATTAGATTAGATAAGTTTCCCCTTTTATATATAAGAAGAAGCCTATTATTTAAAAAGTTTTGAAAATTCTGAACCTATTCAAGTCAAGGTTTTTGAAAATATTCAGAGAATAAGAACTTCAGGAATTCTCTAAAATAATTTTAAAGAAAATAGGGTGAGAGTTCAAGAAAATCCAAATTACTCGAAATAATTTTTTTTTTCAATTCATAAATATATTAGTAATTTGTCACTAAGATCGGAGCCAAAAAGAGATTCACTCGAATTTTTCAAAATATAATCCAAAGAATAAAAAAATAATTCGGGTTAGAAAATTTGAAAACAAAAATCGGAAAATTCAAAATAAGTTATGAATTGATAATACTTTTTAATCTGAATTACGGGAATGCTCACCCCTACCTACATGCGTGCTTGTTTAGCTAGCTTGGATTTCCAAATATAGCCTGATATTTTCTTCTTTCCTCAACGGGGGGGAAATGCCATGGTGTATGAATCAAATCAAAATCTTACGTGTAAATTTCTGCTATGCTCAAACTTGATTTAATTTTTTATTATTAATATAAATTTTCGGGTAATATCCATTTATTTTTATTAATCTTACGAGTTTTAAAATTAATAATTTAATAAATCTTCAGTAATTATAAAATTTATAAAATTTAAATTAATAATTTTTAAAAAATAAATTTAAAATCTAAACAATTAAATTAAATCTCTAAAAAGAATTCCTTTAAAACTTTTCTTGCTGATAAATGATGAGGCATTATCTCCTGAATATTTATCCTCTAACCACCATATATTGACGATTTTTTATTAACTTAACGTTGTACGCAATTCTAATAGATTTCAGTTCATCAAATTTTTATTTTTATATTGTATATATTGTGAGAAAGGAGAGGGTCGCCTCTTGGGAAGAGGGGTCTTTATATTTTATTTCCGTAGATATTCTATGGACCCCTTGAATGTCCAAGAAAAAAAAAAGAAAAATAATTTGAAACAATTTTTATTCTTCTTAAAATACTAAGTAAATTTGTCGGTCATGGGAAGTACAAATCCCCATTTGTCCAAAACAATGTTCCACAACAGCCAACCAAAAAAGGACAGCTAAAGGCGCATTTAGCCAAGCACGAAATTTTATTGCAGCTTCCCAGATATTTCCGCCCTCCACCGCTCCAACCATAACCACGTGTCCTTCACGAAGCCTCCTCCTAGACCCCACCACATGACCCCACACATCCTCATCAAATCTGGATTCCAAACAAGGGGGACACGTTATGATACCTTCCATCTAGATCTCATTTCAACCGTCAGATCACCCTCACGAATCAGATTCACTCACACACGAATCACACTCCCTCCCTTTCTATATAGATAAACGCAAAACCTGACTCCAAACTCCTACACACTCCAAAATCTGAAGAACCGCAAAGAATCAGAAACAAATAAGTAGACAAATCTTGATGCGGGTGATGGAGGTAGACGGCAGTAAGAAAGATTTAGAGCTGAAGCACTTAGGGTTTGTGAGGATAGCTACGATTCAGATTTTGGTTTCCGTTTCCAATCTTTATGATTATGCGAAACGTAACTCCGGGCCTTTGAGATCACCCGTTGGAGCTGTTGAGGGTACTGTTAATGCTGTGGTGAGTCCTGTTTATGATAAACTCAAGGGCGTCCCTGATCATCTTCTTGTCTTTCTTGATCACAAGGTAATCTTTTCATCCCATTTTGTTTCATCGTCATCTTTTTTTCTCATTTGATTCTTGAGGTTTTTTCTTTCTATGTCTGCAGGTAGATGGAGCAACAGCCAAGTTTGATAAGCATGCTCCTCCTGTTGCGAAGCAAGTTATGAGCCAAACACAGTATTTGATTGAGAAAGCTTCAGAAAAGGCGAAAGTACTTGCGAACGAGTTTCAAGCAGGAGGACCACGCGCTGCTTTGCACTATGTAGCTACAGAGTCTAAGCATTTGTTCCTCACTGAATCTGTGAAGGTGTGGGTTAAACTCGACCAGTTTTCCTTTTTCCACAAAGTTGCGGGGGTGGCTGTTCCAGCAGCTGCGCATTGGTCAGATAAGTACAACCATTTCGTCAAGGAGATGAACCAGAAGGGCTATACAGTGTTTGGTTACCTGCCAGTGGTTCCGATTGAGGAGATCTCCAAGACATTCAAGCAAGGTGAAGCAGCAGAGAAGAAAGAAGATGCAACTGCACGTAAAGATTCGAGTTCATCAGACTCTGATTAAAAAAAATGCATTTCGTGCAAGGGCATCCTTAGCCTTGTAGCATGGCTGGTGAAAATCTGATAGGGTTTGTGGGTGTGGGTTGAAACATGAACTGCGTGCTAATATGTAAATCTGATAGGGTTTGAGGGTGTTGGTTGAAACATGAACTGCGTGCTAATATGTAAATTAATTCAGTTGATCCTTTTTCTCATATCAATGGATGTGAGTTTTTTGTATTTCTACCTCGTATCTATGTCGTAGACTACAGCACTGTATTAGATTATGTCGTTAGGATATGCTACCTTTCATCTAGAATCCTCTGGCCTGATGGGTTGGCTCGTTGGACCCTGTTTCGTTTTGCCATTGTCTTGTTTAAAGCAGTTGGTGCTTGCCTTCCGCCAGATATGGTTCTTGTGCGGGAAAAAACCCTTAAATTAGATGCTGCTGCATGGGTGGTTTGCTTTTTCAGTACATCTTACTTTGCGTTATATAATAAGGATAAAGATCCTGTGTGCTTCAGGGTTTCAAGTTTACTTCGCTTCTATTTTCATTAGAGAACGCGTAGGTTCCTTCTGCTTCAGTTCTCAAAATATTCTGTTCCATCGTGAAGAGATGGCTTAGAGCAGGTTTTACAGCATGATGAACAGGCTAATAAACATCTCCGAAATCGTCTTCATGGTTAGAAATCTGAACATTATTTTAAAGAATCACTAGGAGCAGTTGCATCTGTTATTCTTGATTATCTTGCAGTACAAATTCTAACCAGTTACTCTGTCGATGCCATCTCCCACGAAGGAAGAGTAGCAAGATGGCAGGAATATCTAGGAACGCCGATGTATAAGAAGAATAAAAAAACTTTCCTGACCAAGTTAAAGAACACCGGAGGGAATTTATTTGTGAGGAAAGAGTAAGAAGAATAGGAGTAATCATGAACATTCAATTCCATTGACAAGAGTTACATGGGCAATTATTCAAACTCATGACCAAGTCTCGGACATCCAGGGTATTACGAAATCAGCTGACATCCGTACAGTCCACAGAATACATGAATCCGAGAGAAGAAAAAGAAAAGAGCTTAAACATCAATCTCCACACTCGTTTCTCCAAGAAAGCTTCTTGTCAGTCTGCTAATGGAAACTGAACTTTCTGCATCAATGGGACAAAATTAATGAGTACTGATGGCATGATCAAACAAGTCAGTTATGGTCACAGGATCATACTTGGAAGGTTTAAAAGAATAAAGAGTTCTCCACGAGACTCAAATAAAATACGCTTCCACATATATCTTGATATGATGATAAACTAGGTTTCACTTTAACAAAGTCTATGCAATAACCCAGAAGATGAAGCTTTGGATGAAGTCGGCACCATACATAATTAGAAGTACAGAAAAAACAACTTTTATTTGCTATGGAAAATACCAAAAATTGAATAACTTCACACACTGTGCACCTTTCCAATCAACCACTAAATCAGTTTCATGGTTCCAACACATAATCTATGCTGCTTCATCCCAAATCTGGTGAAATGCAATAAATCTCATAGAAATATTCAAACTATATAAAAACCTAAGAATAAGAAATGTATTATAGACTGGTATTCCACACAAACAAACTCCACTACGAGCAAGCAGTATGGTTACTTTCAACTAAAAGTATGAAGAACATCAGTTATATTTGAATTGTTGGTTACAATCCTCAAAAGGAAAAGAAGCAATTAAAAAAAAAAAGAGTTAAACAACTCATTGCAATATTAGAATAGACATGGAAGTTTATCCCTTCTAACAAACAGAGATAAAAAGTGCATGCATGCAAATAGTGAAATCAAATGAAGGAAAATATAGTCTTACGCCATCAAATCCATCATGAGATTAAAATATTACTGCATTTTCTTACATTTTCAATAGCTAAGCCATCATTGCCCCTCCAAGCAATCTCAAAGCAATTGACATGTTTATCAAGAGTTACAAAAGTCATTCATTCTAGAGCAAAAAACTTCTTTGATTGAGTTTAGGTGACAATTTATCTCAAATTGCAGATCTTCTAAGATAAGAGTAAACTGAAAATCACCTTAGTTTCCATGCCCCCGAATTGTTGCAGGATCATATACTTTGCAACAACCATGTCATTCAATAAAACAATTGACACCACATGAATGCAAGAAAACATTGGAGCACAAAACCAACAAAACGAAAATACAACAACACCCTCAATCAATAATTCAGCATAACATAATCCTCGCCCCACAAATATCAACATAAAACCAATCTAATTTAAACTCAATAGAACTGGAAAAACAAACCTTGAGTGAATTCATTCACTTGGGGAAGCCATAGCTATCTTGAAGGAGGTCATCATAGGGGTCCCTCCGACCAGGAACCTGGCTAATCTTAGCATCCCAAGCAAGCTGCGCATTGTGGCGCTCAAATGTCCAAAACCCATAAGGGCGAAGAGGATAGCTCCACATTTCCTTGGTCTTTTGGCATCGATCCTTAACTGCATATACACGCTCCCTGAACTTCCGGTCCCTCTCCCTTGGATCCTCCATTAACCTCAGAATCAAATTCTCAGCAAATTCCATGATAAACCCCATCTTCTCTTCCTAAAAAACCTAACTTTCAAATCAAACACGCACAGAATTAAAAAACCCAGTTCATGAATTCCCTCAAAGCAGACCCAAATCAAGTATTCTGGCCAAATTTGGACCTGATAGGTATACAATTTAAGAACCTATAACTACCAAAATTAACAATCAATTTATAATAATGAAAGCGATATAATAGAACCAAATTAATAATCAACTTATAAAAAGAATTGATGGCAGAGATTACCTGTTCAGCAGGCAGAGAATAGACCTCGCGAAGTAACAAACAACGTCTTTGGATTGACTGTTGAGGAGATGAGAGCTAGGGAGAAACCAGTTAATGATACCACTTGCTGGAAGATACATCTGGGCCAGGGCCCTTTGAGTCATACGTTGTTAAAGCCCACAACAAGATGATGACATGAGCCCAGGAGAAACAAGGCTGCAATGGTCATCACGCAAATTTTAGGCCAGTCCGTACAAACCCCTGAGCTATTACCATGTACCCCCTTTAGTTTTTATTTACACTTGCTGAGCATTTTCTCTCTCTAATTTCAATAGTCGAATAATTGTTATTTTTTAAGATTTTAGTAGTTGAACTATTACTTATTCAAATTCACATCCTTTCTATTAGACTCGTTAAAAAACACATGAAAATCACTTGCACACAAAAAAAATCAAAATAATTGATAAATAAAAAAACATAATTTTTTTTAAGTAATGTCTGGGATCTCGTCGCCTATCATTTCTGTGCTGTTTAGTAGGCCAGACCTTTCCTAATGAACACAAAAGCTATGAAGGATTCGAGGTTCTCATAAGGTTATGATCATCAGTATCATTTTCAACAAATGGATAGAAGAAACTCAGATGCCACATTCTCCCATGTTTCCTTCTTTAAATCCCATGGTGAAATTCAAAGCTGGAACCGTGCCAATTAGGTGGAACGTAGGAGAGCAGGAACTAGAAGTCTTCTGGTAGCAAGATTCTGATACAGTATTCATCATTACCAGTAAAAGAAAGAAAAAAGATCATGGCCTAATTTTCTCAGATGTAGATTCCACTCATTTCTGCAATGCTCAAATCTATGCGTGTAATGACTATACCAACAGAACGACAGCTACCATAAGAACTTCTAAGAAGTCCCGTCCTCGGCTTTTTTTTCCCCTTCTTGGAGACAAAGCACAATAGCTAAAACAGCCACCTCTCCTAGTTTCCTGATTAGCCAAATCTGTAGTAGAAGCTTATCGATCTGTAGCTACTATTGTCTTTATTCTCCCCTGTCTGTTTTATTTGGATCAACAATTCATTTATGGTCCTACATCTACAAGAAAGTAGCATGGACTATTACACCCAAAACTCAAATCATAAAGCTCATGGATAGAGCAGTCCTTTGTCTTCCAGCTGTGGGTAAGTTGTTGCCTTCGGGGATAGGAATGAGAGAGTCAATCTTTTCATCAGTCAGTGGCTTTCCAATACAGCCATTTAGGTGGCCTGCTCGAATGAACTCATTTATTTCCTCAGACTCTGTCGTATAGGTGAGACCAACAATGTTACTCTCCACACCAAATAAGCTTCGCAGCTGTGTTGTTGCCTATCAGGAAATTATGATTGAAGAAGTAGATGCGAATAAGTAAAAAGAACATGCATGTTCATAGCATAGAAATGAGAAAAAAACTGACAACTTTCATGAAATAATTCTTAAAGAGTTAGAATATATATTAGCAAGCAGGTCGATGTATACATCTTTGAATGTAACCTAAAGAAGCATGAAGAGCAACAGCATCTTCTTCGTTAAGCTCTCTAATCTGAATGAATGCAGATAAGTTTCTGCAGCTTTCACAATGACACTCACATACCTACAGTTGCTGCCCTTTTCATAAGCTGTATCGTATTATTGTGGTTTATTCTTTAAGAGATTGCCTTAAGCTACGAAAATATATTCTCTTAAGTTGAAGGTCAAAAAACTATACCTTATATCCACTCGTTACATGAGCAGGCATATCCATATCCATAAGAATGAGGTCAAAAGAAGCTCCTTGACTATGAAGATGAATAGCTTTTTCTCCACTCTTGGCCACTTTAACTTCGATCCCAAGATTATATTCCCTTCCAAACTCGATTAACTGCGTGTTGTTGAATAAGCGATCAGAAGATTCATATTCCACAAGAAGCACAGAGAACTTGTCGCTAGCGGTTGAACTTGAACCCTGTGAGCTGCTCTTGACCTCTTCATGCCCCGGTTTCTTCTCTTTTCGGCTTCTGTGAACATGAAAATGGATATCAATTCTTAGAATTAATTTTAAACGATCTGAAACTTTAAAGTAAGCCATATCTGAAGAGAGCCCACGATATGATCCAAGACTAAAACTATAGTAGCAATATTGGAATTTAATGCAGTTTTCTGGGATCAAAAGAGAACCAGAGTTAATTAAGATGCATGCAAGTTCTACCTTCTACAGTCCAAACTAAGCAAAGGCATGATAAAAACTACAACACCTACCCCTCTGCGTCTTCTTCATTACCATTCCCCAAACCAAGCACATCTTGCTCCCTTCCAGGAGCAGTAGTTTGGTCAAATCCAGTTGCACTATGTTCCTCTTTCATGGTTTCATCAATAACAACGGTCCTTTCTTTCAGCCATCGATTCACATAAGCAATCTTTTTGCGTTCTTCAAGAAGGCTTATTCCACGACCAATGCCCCTCATATTGATCACTAAATCACTGAATAACTTTAAGGATTCTTCTCGGTTTTTCTTCAGTTCTTCGATGCCTTCCGTGAACACATTGGCAGATGCAATCATCTTTCGACCAGTTTCAGTAATGTAATCATTCAGTTCTGCAACGGTACTCTCAAGGTTATAATAAACTTGAGAGGTTTCGTCAGCCATTAACATATGGGTTGAGCTTTCTTGGGAGGTTTTTCTAGCTCCTTCCCTTATTATTTGGATAACTTCTCTGCGAGCCTTGGGAGATTCATTCATCCTTTGACTGAAGTTTCCAAGACAAAAACTCAGCTGTTCAAGTATGTGAGAGATTTCATGATCAATGAGAGTGTGAGATGTGCCATCCATTGATGTATGTTTCTTGATTTTCTTGCTTTTGGGAGAGGGGCCGAAATTGGTGAGTTTCCAGAGAGCGCCAAATGAAGAGCAGTTATTTCTGTTAAGGAGAAATGGTTCTTTCACAATATGCGGGAGAGGTGTTGGTTGCTAACTTGCTATTATATAAAAGAGTATATATTACAATTACAATTAAATTAAAATTGAGATGGTAATATACGAAGCCGAGCCGTGCTTTGCAGCTTACTTGCAAAATCTTCGATTCAAATAATGGATTTAACTAGATTTTAAAACTTTTTTTTAAAAAAATATTTTTTACTTACTAATACAATAATAAAAATAGATAGTCTTAGAATGAAGCAACAACCAAGCCGAGATGTTTATTCAAAACTATAATAATCTAAAGAAAATGATATTATTTAAAAAAAAAATCAATTGAAAAAAGATAAAAAGAAATTTTAGCATGAGAAAGAAAAAGATTATGACAACTAATTTTAAAAAATAAAACATTAAAATATAAAATTAAAAGAAAAGAATTTGAAAGGTGAAAGTTAAAAATAAAAAGATAAAGAGAATAAAATTTTGAGAAATAAAAAAAATTAAGGTGTTTGTTTGCAACTAATTTAAAATTTATAAAATATTAAAGGATTTTAAAAAAATAAAATATTAAGCCATTTAGGTGGCCTGCTCGAATGAACTCATTTATTTCCTCAGACTCTGTCGTATAGGTGAGACCAACAATTAATGTTACTCTCCACACCAAATAAGCTTCGCAGCTGTGTTGTTGCCTATCAGGAAATTATGATTGAAGAAGTAGATGTGAATAAGTAAAGAGAACATGCCTCATTTTATAACTATTAATCTTTGATATTTTGATAGTTTGCTGCCTCATTTTACTGAATGACCTCTCGTGGAGAATTGTGCTGGCCGATGCCTTGCTGACCTTATCTCAAGGGGGCAAAGACATCTAAAATGAAATTGGTAAAAAGAAAAATTCTGTATGTCTTGTCAAGTATGTTAACGCTTCGCAAAACGAGGTGTGTAGAAACCTGAAGGCGAACGTGTTAGCAGCCTTTTTATGCTTAAGCTATTGCAAGCAACACTTCCTTGTTCAAATTGAAGCGCATATATTATTCGTTTTAACAACTTTATCCGTAGAGTTCAACTCTACATCAAAGCACCATGAAAAAAAGACCCAACACAGACCAAGGAGACCTAGAAACTCTCAAGCTTGTGATCTATCAGTCCTTCTTCGCTTGCTGGAATGCAGTGATCTATGCAAGACTCCGTGGCTTTCGAATGCAGGTGTTGAGGCCAGCGTCGATGAAAGCTTGGTGGTCAGACTCAGAAGTGACTCCTACAATCCGACTCTTAACACCCATCTTACAGTGATATATGTATATGATCAGGAGCAGAAGTAAATATCATATAAAATGTATATCACGACATTAATTGGCTGTTGAAGTTTTTATACAGGAAACGAAATTTACAATTTTATGCTTCAAGACTAAACCACGATGGCCTCAGAATCATGATGGATCAACGTTCCCTTTATATTTCATCAAGATTTTGCAGACTGACAGTTGTTTCCTTTTCACTTAGTGGTTCATAAAACTATCATTATATTATGATCATAATGTGTATGGGGTTTTTAAAAACATTAATAAGTTGAAGCTGATCAAAAAATATATACCTGAATTCCAGTCATGATGGCAATTTGATCGTCCATAATAATGAATCAAAAGAAGCCCCAGCAAGATGAAATTCCATTGCAAGATGAAATTCCATTACGATCATCATCAACAATAAGAACAGAGTAATTATTGCTGGAAACATAGAAAAACCAGAAAATATTATGATTTTTAATATAATTCACTGTAAACAATTATTATTTAAGAGCAAATACACATGCCCCTGATCATGGTCTCCACCAGTGTCACCACTGATCAGTGCCTTCTGATTCAGCCATTGCTTCACATTAGCAATCTTCCGGCTTCCAGCTTCAAGATTGCTGCTCGTATCACCAGATTCGTGAACAAGCGTCATCCTTAGTTCCCTGCTTTCCCTTTGATCTTTCTTGAGTGCTTCGGTTTCTGACTCAATTGCTTTCTGTAAAACCTGCCTCTTTTGATCAAACTTTGCAATGCACACATCGAGTTTCTTAACAAGATTCTGAATTTCTGGATCAATTTGAGTGTTATCTTCGTCAGCCATTGATGAAGGAATTAATGGCTTCGTGATTCTGGGAGATAGAGAGAGGGTGAGAAAGACATTTCTACTCCGTCAACAAAAGACAAACATTTCTGAAGTCCATATATAGAGTGCAAAATTTATAAGAAGATTATGTGGAACAAAGTTAACAAGTTAGTTCTTTTCTCCAAAGAAAAAAAAACTACTAACAAAAGAAGCTCAAATATGACCCGAAACTAAACAAAAGACGTAGTAAAAAATTTAACGCATACTCTTCTGCATCTCCACCATCTTGCTTCTTGCTAAGCAAAGCTTGTTCCTTTCCTTGTTTCGCAGAGTGATCAGATGCATTCCTATTGTCTTCTTCTGCATCTCCACCTTCTTGCTTCTTACTAGGCAAAGCGTGTTCATTTCCTCGTTCCCCAGGATGATCAGATGGATTCCTATTGTCGTCTTCTTTGTTGGATTCATCAATATCAGTTGTCTTTGATGGTAAACTATTTGGGGAAAACTCATCCAATTCGGATAAGGCCTCTTTAAAAACGAATGAACTTTCCCTGTTATTTTTTATGCAACTAAATTATTTCACTATTAGAAATGTACAATAATGTACAAGATTCAAGAAATCCAAAGAACTACCTGGCCTTTTCCAAGCCTGCACTTGCACCAGCCTTGACTCTCTCAATTTCAGCAGACACGCCAAGAACTGTATTCATCAGTTGCTCAAAGCATCCTAGAAGACAATACATATGGTGGTCTGCAGCCATTGCTTCAGGATCAGAAGGCAAGCACTGAAATAAATTCAGCGCTTCTCCTCTGGCTACTCGAGAGCTGCTTCTTGTTAGATTGGAATCGCTTGAAATCGGCATTGAAACAATGAGCCCTTTTTTCTCTTGACTATCTTCTTCTGTCTTGAATTCATCCATCTTCTGACTCAGCCATTGCCTTGCTTTATCAATCTTTGCCCTTACTTCTTGATCAAGATTTTTTCTCGCAATAATTGATGCTTCAATTTCTACCTTAAAGGACTTGGCAGCGATGATTTCTTTGAAGCCGCCATCACTCTTTTCTTGTGATTTTGCAATGAAATGATCCAATTCTGAAAATAGCATCGTACTTTCAAGATCAATTTGAGTGTTATCTTTGTGAGCCCTTGTTCTTGCTTTGGGAGTGAGAGAGAGGGCTGAATGAGTATTCTATGAGAGAGAAGCGCCAAATTTATGTGAAGAGGCAACTCAATTGTGAAACCAACAAAGCTCATAACAGAGAAACAGAGAAATTTCCCTATGTCCTCTCACCACACTCTTTCTTATACACACCACTTTCTTAACAGAGAAACAGTTTTATTATGAAAGTGGAATGGATGTGTTTCTGCAGCTATACTATGAAACCAAGAAAAATTCCATAAAGGAGCTCGCAATCATCACTGAGAGCCATTGCGGAAGCAATTCCTCGATAGGTACAAAATATTGAATGAAGACTTCTCTTGAGGAAAATGCTGAAAAGGAACTGTATATTTGGGTCAGCGTCGAAATCCTCGGAAACCCGCTGATCTTTTGAGGATCGGAAGACTTCTCTTGAAGTGAAATCACAGCATTCCACCTCGCATGCTGGTGATGCTCGGTAGAAAACATTATATAAAAGAGGGTGGACTGTGTAACTTAGGTACTGTTATGTTTTTACAGTTGAAATCGCGTTTTGTGATTTGTAAATTTTTTTTTTTTCTTGTCTATGAGAATGAACTCAGTTAGTTCTCTTCTTTGGCTACATATAAACACCATGTACTCACAAGTCAATAATGTCATTTTTTCCAAAACCAAACCCCAAGGAGGAAGAATAGAGAAGTTACTGGTCAGTTGTAAACGCGTTGTCACGGGAAATTTTTTGGCAATTTTATTTAATCAAGTTGAGCCCGATAAGTTAAAATGATGATTTGTTGACTAGGTTTTTAGACGAGGCTAGATTTCAAAATAAACCATGAATTAATAATTTTCAATTCTATATGTAAAACCTCAATATATATTAATAGCAAAACAGATAAACCACCTTTTAAGCCAGAACTATGATAATATACATGGAAAGAAGAAGCACACGACAGAATCATCCTTGGAACATAGAACCAAATATTGGAATAACCCATGGTTAAGTTTTGCAGAGCATAGAACAAAGGTGGGACTAATTTAATTTCATTTCAGTAAAACAATTTAAGCATGCAATGAACAGTTAAGAAGCTGAAGGATCACAATGCCTAAATCCAAGCATGCAATGACCAGTTACGAAGCTGAATGATCAACATCAGAACAAAAACGTGAAAACAAGTTCTAACAATTTCTACCATTCCATTCCATTTACTATGCTTTTTTGCAAGCAACACTTCCATATTCATCTTGAAGCACAGCGATTATTAGTTCTTACAACTATTTTCTCTTTTAGAATCACAAGGTAGTCAGAAACTTTATTCATCTCTACATCAAAGGACAAAGGGAAAAAAAAAGAACACAGACCAAGGAGACTCAGATACTCTCAAGCTTGTGATGCATCAGCCCTTCTTTTCTTGTTGGAATTAGGGAATGCAGTGATCTATTCACTATCCGGTGGCATTTTGAGGCATTCGTCGGCGCCAGCGTCGATAAAAGCTTGTTGGACAGACTCAGAAGCGAAACCTATAATCTGACTCTTAACACCCATCTTACGTAGCAGCTGTGTTGCCTGACATATATGTATATGATCAGGAACAGATGTAAATATCATATAAAATGTATATCAGGACATTAATTGGCAGTTGAAGATTTTATACAGGGAACGAAATTTACAATTTTATGCTTCAAGACTGGACCAAAATGGCCTCAGAATCATGATGGATCAACTTTCGATTTCATTGAGTTCCTATGTATTTCATCAAGATCAAGATCAGATTTTGCAGACTTACAGTTGTTTACTTTCCACTCTACCAAGTTAGTGGTTCTTGAAAACTATCACTATATCATGAGTTATCAAGAAAATTTCTTCATTCCAATTTTATCAAAAGCCTACAATATTGGGGTTGAGGTTTTGAAAAACATTAATAAGTTGAAGCTGGTCAAAAGACACATACCTGAATTCCAGTCATGATGGGCATTTGATCGTCCATAATAATGAGATCAAAAGAAGCGCCAGCAAGATGAAGATAAACAGCTTCTTTCCCATTCTTCGCCTCTTGAAATTCCAATGTAAACTGCTGTTCTGTCCCAACTACCATCACGTATCTCCAAATGGTGTCTCGAGCATCACGATCATCATGAACAATAAGCACAGAGTAAACATTGCTGGAAACATAGAAAAGACTGAAAATATTATGATCTTTAATATAATTCTAGGTAAACAATCATTGTTTAAGAGCAAACACACATACCCCTGATCATGGTCTCCACTAGTGTCACCACTGATCAGTGCCTTCTGATTCAGCCATTGCTTCACATTAGCAACCTTCCGGCTTCCAGCTTCAATGTTGCTGCTCGTAGCACCAGATTCGTGAAGAAGATTCAACCTTAGTTTCCTGGTTTCATTTTGATCTTTCTTGAGTGCTTCGATTTCTGACTCAATTGCATTCTCTAAAACCTGCCTCTTTTGATCAAACTTTGCAATGCACACATCGAGTTTCTTAACTAGATTCTGGATTTCTGGATCAATCTGAGTGTAATCTTCGTCAGCCATATCAGTTGTCTTTGATGGTAAACTTTTTGATAAAAACTTATCCAAATCGGACAAGGCTTCTTTATAAACGAATGAACGTTCCCTGTTATTTTTTTTAATGCAAATTAATTATTGCTCTAGTAAAAATATACAAGATTTTTACAAGATTCAAGAAATACAAGGAACTACCTGGCCTTGTCCAAGCCTTCACGTACAGAAGCCTTGACCCGCTCAATTTCCTCAGGTAAGGGATTCCAAGAACCAGGCAATGTATCCTCCGAAATGCCAAGAGCAGAACTCATCAGTTGCTCAGTGCCTCCTTGAAGACTAGACTTACGGTGGTCTGCAGCCATTGCTTCCGGATCAGAAGGCAAGCACGGAAAGACATTCAACTTGGAGTTGCTTGAAATCGGCGATGCAGCAATCAGCCCTGTATCCTCATGACTACCTTCTTTTGTCTTGAATTCATCCACCTTCTGATTCAGCCATTGCCTTGCTTTATCAATCTTGGCCCTTACTTCTTGATCAAGATTGTTTCTTGTGAGGACCCATGCTTCAATTTCTATCTTGAAGGACTTGGCAGCAATGATTTCTTTGGAGCAGCGATCACTCTTTTCTTGTGATTTTGCAAGGAAATGATCCAATTCTGAAAATAGCATCTTACTTTCAAGCTCAATTTGAGTGTTATCTCTGTCAGCCATTGATGCACTGTACTGTTCTTGCTTTAGGGGAGAGAGAGCGAGGGAGGGAGAGGGTATTCTATGAGAGAGAAGCGCCAAATTTGTGGTTTGCAAGAGCGGTTATTTCTGTTAAGAAGTTGTGATTTGTCACATGCGAGTGATACTGGTAGATAGCCTTTATATAGAAGAGGGTGGACTGAATAACCGAGTAGAATTCTCGAGGCAATTCTAAAAAATTTATTTATTTCTGGTAGATAGCACTTGAAATACTAGAAAGTTTTAAGTGCTGTGAGAATATATATTCTTATGCAATATTATGAAAATTTGATTGCATAAATATGAGTACAAGTAATTATGGATGATATAGAAGTTATTTTACTTTTAAAATGGCTTATATAAAATATATGATATATGTTTGGATTCACTTGTAAGATTTACAATTTAGTAAGCAAGAAATATATATATATATATATATATATTAATTAGTGTTTATAGTTGTTATAATTTTATTGGTGGCTAAAATAGCCAGTGAGTTTAAATTGATGAAGCTAATTATTTAATTGATCTCTATATAATTTTTAGATATTCATCATAAATAAACAAGCAGCCAACCAATTAATTTGGTATACCCAAATAATTAATCAGTTCATACAAAATTCAGATTTATCAATTTTAATTTTGAGTGAATTTTTAGAATTATTTTATCAATCATTTTAAAATATATATAAAATGAAGTGTATACATTCATTTTAATTAATGCTATCAAGTAGGATATAAAGATTTTCATTTAACACTAAAAAATATATTTAAATTAAGTTTTTATTTTGCTTTTTTTTTTAAAACTTTTATCATGCTTGCTATATATTCTTTGCATAAAACTTGTTTAAAATTTATTCTCAAGGGTAATAATTTAAGGCAATATTTAAGATTTTAATAATAAATAAGATATATTTATTAATAATATTTTATAAAATAAATATTATTCTCACTTACTAAAATGAAATTTATCCAAGACTCCACTTATAAATATAAATAAAAAATAAAAAAATATTTCTTAAATATTTGAAAATACTTTATTTATAATTAATAATTTTGTTTAGATTTTCAGTTTGAGTGCCAATTTATTGTCACAGTAAAATTTTCAACAATATTATTTAATCAAGTTAAACGTGGTAGATAGCATAGTGATTTGACAACTCGGCTTTTGCCGAATTTAAAGAAAAACCACGAATTAGCTAGGTGCAAGTTAAATAAGTATGGCCCGGCCACCCTTATTAACACCACGAATTAGCCAGGGAAAAGAAAATATGCAAGAACCAGATATTGGTTAAGTTCATCTCTACATCAAAGGACAAAGGAAAAAAAAAACGAACACAGACGAAGGAGACCCAGATACTCTCAAGCTTGTGATGCATCAGCCCTTCTTTGCTTGTTGGAATTAGGAAGGAATGCAGTGATCTATGCAGTATCCAGTGGCATTTTAAGGCATTCGTCGGCGCCAGCGTCGATGAAAGCTTGGTGGTCAGACTCAGACGTGACACCTATAATCGGACTCTTAACACCCATCTTACGTAGCAGCTGTGTTGCCTGACATATATGTATATGATATAAAATGTATATCACCACATTAATTGGCAGTTGAAGTTTTTATAATTTTATGATTCAAGACTGGACCACAATGGCCTCAGAATCATGATGGGTCAACTTTCAATTTCAGATTTTGCAGACTGAAAGTTATTTCACCAAGTTGGTGATTCTTAAAAACTATCACTATATCATATGATTTATCAAGAAAACAAAGAAGAAGCTTTCTTTATTCCAATTTTATCCAAAAAACTACAATGAGATCAAAAGAAGTCCCAGAATATGAATATTGTTGAAGCTGGTCAAAGAATATATACCTGAATTCCAGTCATGACGGGCATTTGATTGTCCATTATAATGAGATCAAATGAAGCCCCGGCAAGATGAAGATAAACAGCTTCTTTCCCATTCTTCGCCTCTTGAAATTCCATTGCACGATGCTTTTCTGTCCCAACTGGCATCGTGTATCTCTGAATGGTGTCTCGAGCATTACGATCATCATCAACAATAAGCACAGAGTAACTATTGCTGGAAACATAGAAAAGACTGAAAATATTATGATTTTTAATATATATAATTCAATGTAAACAATTATTATTTAAGAGCAAGTACACATGCCCCTGATCATGGTCTCCACTAGTGTCACCACTGATCAGTGCCTTCCGATTCAGCCATTGCTTCACATTAGCAATCTTCCGGCTTCCAGCTTCAATGTTGCTGCTCGTAGCACCAGATTCTTGAAGAAGATTCAACCTTAGTTCCCTGGTTTCATTTTGATCTTTCTTGAGTGCTGCGGTTTCTGACTCAATTGCGTTCTGTAAAACCTGCCTCTTTTGATCAAACTTTGCAATGCACTCATCTAGTTTCTTAACAAGATTCTGAATTTCTGGATCAATTTGAGCATTATCTTCGCCAGCCATTGATGAACGAATTAATCTCTTCGTGACTCTGAGAGAAAGCGAGATTGGGTGAGAAAGACATTTCTACTCTAGCCAAAAAATAAGATAAACATTTCTAAAGTTCGTGTATAGAGTGCAAAATTTACAAGAAGAATATGTGGAACATGGTTTCATCTGGATCAAAGTAAAAAAGTAAGTGCATTTCTAGAAAAAAGAAAAAAAAATACTAACAAAAGAAGCTCAAATATGACCCTGAACTAAACAAGAAAACAAATTAAAAATTCTGAGGTCTACCTGGCCTTGTCCAAGCATTCACATACAGCAGCCTTGACCGGCTCAATTTCCTCAGGTAAGGGATTCCAAGAACCAGGCAATGTATCCTCCGAAATGCCAAGAGCAGAACTCATCAGTTGCTCAGTGCCTCCTTGAAGACTAGACTTACGGTGGTCTGCAGCCATTGCTTCCGTATCAGAAGGCAAGCACTGAAAGAAATTCAGCTTGGAGTTGCTTGAAATCGGCGATGCAGCAATCAGCCCTATATCCTCATGACTACCTTCTTTTGTCTTGAATTCATCCATCTTCTGATTCAGCCATTGCCTTGCTTTATCAATCTTTGCCCTTACTTCTTGATCAAGATTGTTTCTTGCAATAACTAATGCTTCAACTTCTATCTTGAAGAACTTGGCAGCAATGATTTCTTTGGAGCTGCGATCACTCTTTTCTTGTGATTTTGCAATGAAATGATCCAATTCTGAAAATAGCATCTTACATTCAAGCTCAATTTGAGTGTTATCTCTGGCAGCCATTGATGTACTGCCGTTCTTGCTTTGGGAGTGAGAGAGAGAGCTGAATGAGTATTCTATGAGAGAGAAGCGCCAAATTTGTGGTTTGCAAGAGCGGTTATTTCTGTTAAGAAGTTGTGATTGGTCAACTGCGGGTGATACTGGTAGGAAGCCTTTACATAAAAGAGGGTGGACTGAACAACCGAGTAGAATTCTTGAGGCAAATCTAAAATTTTATTTATTTATTTATTTCTACTTGGCCACGAGGAAAGGAAAAACTGGGCTTAAACTGATCTGTAAGGTGAAGTTGATCCAGAGATTTTTGCTTTGCATGCAAAAACAAACATAATTATGCTCGAACACTCTAATAACTGGGTTTAGTGTTGTAAATTTTAGAACCTAAAAAACCTTATCCGCGTTATAGATTGCATCAAATTTGGGGTTAGGGTGCCTTTTTTTTTTGAAAAAGCTATTTTTGAAAATAATTTTTAAAACTTTTTTACGTTTATTTACTATTAAAAAAATTAAATAATGTTTTTCGACCAACGAAAAATATTTTCCAGGTGATTAGATCAGTTATAGATGTTTGCTATGTTTTTGAGAGGGAGGGATGGCTTTTGGTGGATTTTTTTCTAGTCATTGCGATTACACTGACCCGTTTCGCTTGGCTTGAGGTCACAAAACTGACCCGTTTCGCTTGATAGATTCGTGAAAGAATTGCTTAGTATTGATAAAGGCTTAAGTTGGTCGCGATGTAGTGCGCAATGTTAGGCAAGTGGAACGAGGCGTATCGGAAGAATTTTGATTTTATCCTTGCAATTTCCTTTTCTTTTCTTTTTTTCATTTCATTTTTCTCTCAATCTTGTCTTTAATTTTTTAAAAAAAAAATTGTTTGTATTATTTTTTTTATCTCGTATAATTTACACTCGAGTAAATTGTTTGTATTAATTTTACACTCGAGTTAAACAACCAGCTACATGAAAAGATTCTATCGATTTCTTACAATTTATAAGAAGCAAAAATCAATGTAGCTTTACTTTTCTAAATTGATAGAACACACACTTTTTTATTCAATCTCATGTTTTATTCTGTTAAATACAGGAATCAGATTCTTGAAAATCTGTTTGAATAAGGACAAAGTTTTGAGTTCAAATAATACTGAAAGGCTATTGATTGCATATACTGTGATCCTGTCATGACCCAACAAACACTTGCCAACCTCAGCCCATGTCAGTCTCACACCCTCACCTGTCTCTTAATTACTCTCTGATTCCATGCACAAAACATGACCACAAAAATTTTTGTACGATTTCATCTTCCTTTGAAGCACAACTTGATTTTTCCCTCCTCCCCTGTCTCCTGTCCACCATGGAAACTCCCATTCCATGCTCAGCAGAAGAGGAACATATTTTCCGAAGCCAGCATCCAGCAGTCCCGGTGCCGGACATCACTCTCCCTGATTTTGTACTCCAAGATGCTGAATTGTAAGTTGACAAGGTAGCATTTGTGGAGGCTGTGACAGGAAAGACATACATATGCAGAGGTTGTTAGAGACACTAGGAGGTTTGCTAGGGCCTTAAGGTCTCTTGGCCTGAGAAAAGGACATGTGGTGATTGTAGCTCTCCCAAATGTTGCTGAATATGGACATGTCTAATTTTTTGCTTATTCCCGATAGCATGTATGTTAGAATGTTGATATATATATAAAAAAAGAATCAACGTTATTTGTTAAGATGTGGACATATAAAAAAGTAAAGGTAGATCAATCCTTGAGGGGGGAAAAAAAACAAAGAGGAGTTAGGTTTCACCGTGTCATCTAAGTTATGGGTTAACTCGACGAATGACCCGGATTCTAGATCAATCCTCCGGGTGTACTGATAGCTATACTTATAATCAGTAATGTCATGCATTTAGTTCAATTTTTAATGGTGTCTTGGGAATACAGGTGAAGGGTCTAGGGCTACCTGTGATTGTACTGGGTGAGATGTGCATTAGCACTGCCATGAATTTGAATGAACTGCTTGATGCAGCTGACCGTTCTGGCGATATACTTGCTTGTGAGGAAGTCCACCAGAGTGATCTATGTGCACTTCCATTCTCATCAGACTCCACCGGGATGTCAAAGGGTGTGATGTCAACCCATCGGAATCTGGTGGCTAATTTGTGCTTCAGTGTCTTCAGTGTAGACCCAGAAATGGTGGGTCATGTTGCCACACCGGGCCTAAATCCTTTCTTTCACACATATGGTATCACTGGAATATGTTGTGCCACCGTAAGGAACAAGGGGGAAAGTAGTGGTGATGGGGAGGTTTGAACTCAGGACATTTCTAAATACGTTGATCGCACAGGAGGTCAATTTTGCACCAATTGTGCCACCAACTGGCAGCAGCTCCACTTGCCCCGGAGCTGCTCGCTGCCTTTGAAAACAAGTTCCCTGGCGTCCAAGTCCAAGAAATGCTCCATTGTTGTGAATTAGACATGATTGTTGAATGATTTATTTCCAAGAAATGCTCTGCCTGTGATTCATTGTTTTCATCTGATCGAATATTCTTTACGAAAAAATCATGTTCAAATTAAGCTCAGTAGGATTCCTCCTTCCCCATTTGGAAATCAAGCTCATCGATCCTGAAACTGGTCGGTCCCCGGTGAAATTTGTGTAAGAAGTCAAAGCGTTCCGCAAGGTACAAAGATACTAATTATTTATCGATAAAACTCGTAGGAACTTGGAGCTAACGTAACTTCACTGTTAGGGATGGCTTTTACTAACTTCAGTAAGGAGGAGACGACCATTGACACTGATGGATGGCTGCGCACTGGACAATGATGGAGATATCTTTATAGTGGATCGTATCAAAGAACCAATCAAGTACACAAGGGCTTTCAAGTAAAGATCAAATAGCTTGACTTTTCTCTTTTGGACAAACTGTTACGCAAGAATCATAGAGCAATGCCCACCATGGGGAAATAATGCGAGGGCTTCTTTTAAAATACCAAAACCACCTTCAGGGAAATGATGCGAGGGCTTCTTTTAAAATACCAAAACCACCTTCAGGGAAATAATGCGAGGGCTTCTTAGAGAGAAGATGGAGACTAACTCGAAAGCTAGCCAATGAAACATAGTCCAGGTGGCACGGCCTTGCTGTCTCTTTTCTTTGATTGACTATGTGGGGATTAATGACTCCGATAAATGATAAGAATATGCGAGCTTTGAATTTTGACTGTTTGGATTTTAATAGTATAATGAAGCCCGCCATCTGTGGGAATATGTTTGTGGGATTTGTGTCCTTTGTTACACTTCAAATTATTATTATTATTATTATTTCTTTTAGGTAAATGACTTTAAAATTTAGGGCATTCTATTCCCTCCGGTTGCGAAAAAAACTAGATTAAGTTAACTAGAGTTAATTTTATTAATTTAAATTAACTCGAGTTAAATTTTAAAGTCAATCAAAACACGAGTAAGAGTTAAATTAAGTTGAAGTAGCAATACTGTGTCTTTTTCACAAAATCTATTATTTATTATTTTGATGAACTATGTGGAATAATTTATAAGCAACTCTATTTGTAGCTTTTTTTTAAGAGCACGTCAATAAAAAAACAAGCATAGCTGCTCTCAAAGTCTTGCATGGCTGCTCTCCCATTGAGAACTGTGGGTGTTTTTTTTTTTCACTTTATCACGTTGGTTTGAGTTCCAGGAGAGGTTAAAAAATAAATATTTTTTGGTGAATAATTGACTCAACAAGAAGCCAAAGCATCAATTATTATTCAGAGAAGGAGAAAAAACTTGAAAACGAAAGGAGTGGTGTCAATTGTGACTTCTAAAAGCTTTGGTTTCCTCAAATGTTTAATTCAATAACCTTGGAATTTTAAGTGACACGTGCTGCCGTTCACATGCATGTGTTCATGTGGGTGTGTGTGGCAAGTCTGCCAAGAAAATTTGAAATGCAAATTATCTGTTGACAATTTTTTTATTAAAATCAAATATACAGGGAGGATTCTCGAGGGTGTTGGGGGCAACAGTAACAGTAATTTTTTAAAATATTTTTTATTTTAAAAACACATAAAAATAATATTTTTATTATTATTTTTAAAAATAGCACACACAATGATATAAAAAATATTAATAAAAAATTTAATTAAAAAAAAATCAAAATCTCGTGAAATTCCGGTTACACCTGACACAAACAGCCCTGAAATATCCTCCGAACATCTTTATCGGCTGAGCATGGTCAAGTAGCCACGTTCTCTTTAAAAAAAAAAATGAATCAGTAAAAGAACAAGTAAAAACTAGAAGACATAACCTAGTGACCTCACGTGGATCTCCTGCACCAATCATATGGACGAGATCTTGCATCTTTTAAATACCACACTTTTTTCCTGTGGCCGGTTAAAAAAATTTAAATAGTCCCTTGACCAAAAAGGGCATCTTACTTATTCAAATTTACCGTCTTCCCTACTTATTTTCTATATTCTATTTCTTTTAAAAATAAATTGAAAAGGAATATGGAATTGATAGAGGATTGATCTATAAATAGATCGAGAGATCAGGACTCAAATATTGATTTTTAAAAAACATAAGGATTAATTGGTTGGTTGGTTAAACTACGAGGACTAGGTTATAATTAACTTTATTTTTTAATTAACAGTTCTACGCTTTTATATTATTAATCTAGTAAGGTGCGTCCTTTTGTTTTTAAATCAGAAAATGAAAGGTGCCAACCATAATCAACAAGTTGCGTCCACAGAAGATTTAATATTTTAATATCAACAAGTTGATTGTAAAATTAATAAGTTTATCATTTTTTTATTTTAAAAAAAGCATTGCCAGCTCCAATGGACCGACTTTATTTCTTGAAACTTCGATCACATCTTAGGTTGGTTTTAATTATCGAACCAAACCACTTGTTCTTAGTATCATATTGTCAACTAGTCCAACTTGTTTGCAATAATGCCGCCTCCTATTATTTATTTATTTGACCATCATTTCGGCTGTACTCGAGGAGCAGTAAATTCTTTTTACATGAAGATGAACAGGCAAACCTTACTGGGAAAGGAACTACCAAGCAAAGGGAGAAATGTGAGCAACAGTGAACGTCTAAACTAACTAAGCTTAAATTCGTGAGAAATTAATAGCTTGTTTGTTTTATAGTATGATTATGGTTGTATTTTAAATAATTTTTTATGTTAAAATATATGTTAATAATTATTTTTTATTTTTTAAATATTATTTTTGATATCAACATCAAAATAATTTAAAAATATTAAAAAATATGTTAATTTAAAGTTAATAAAAAAATTTTAATTTTTTTCAAAAATATTTTTTAAATACAAAAATAAACAAGCTTAAATTTACATTATGTTAAAACCCATTCTAATTTAATATTTTTAAAAAATATCTTTTTAAAATTATATTATTTTAATTAAAAAAAATAAATCAAATCAATTCAAATTAAAATATACAGTTAATCATATCACACGTCATGCTGCATTTAATAGCTTTACATTCATGACATGAAAAGCTGTTGAAAACAAACAATTCAAATCTTTTTTTTTTCATTTTTGTTTTTTTGTGGTTGAATGCTTTTATGACATGAAATTAGGTTTGAGAATCTCAAATTCTTCATAATTTTTTATTTTAATTCAATTTTTTTTTATTATTTTTCAGCTCCTCAATTCAAAAAAAGAAGAAAAAGAAAGAAATTCATCTAAAAAATAGCAAGGAGAGATAAAGTCATAGATTCAGCCACTTTTCAACAACAAAACTTATTATTTTTAATGTCAATGAATTTTATTTAACAATAAAATTTAATAATTATTATTTTTTTCTAAACATATATGATAAAAAAAAGATCGGATTCTATCTAGATATTTTTAATTTGATTGATTTTGATTATTTTTTTCATTGATTTTGAGATATTTTAGAGTTATTAAATGGTTTGTTAAGGATAAAATGATGTTTTTAGATGAAAAATACTTGAAATTTTGAATTATAAGCTAAAAAATCATCATTTAATTTTTCAGCTGCCAGTGGCTAGAATCTGAAATAATGCTTTGTTAATATAAAATTAAATTTTATATAAAAAAATTTATTTACCCCTTTAAAATAATAATAATAAGAAAGATAAATGGTTTAGGCATATGAGTCTATTTTTGTTTTTCAATTTCATTTATTATTATTGATTTTTTATTTATTTTTTCATAACCAATATTAGTAGCTTAAGTTAACTTGTGCTATCCAAAGTTTTTTTTATATTTTTTTAAAATCTACTAATTTAATAAAATTATATAAGATTAACTTTCATATAAATTAATTTATTTATCTCCAAAACTTTTAAGCTTGTTTTACTTAAATTTAATAACAATACGTCGAGATTTTATGTAATTAATATTTTACTGAAAAAAATTAATCCAACGCACATGGCAAACGCAGTGCAGAAAATAACCTTGTTTTTTCTTTATTTTCCAAAAAACAGGACTGAAAAAGCAAAAGAAAAGAGTCCATAGAGAGGGCGTGTCTGTGCAAACTAGTACGTCCCATTTCCACGTGTCGATTATCAACTCCTCCACAAAAATAACATAACAAGAATCCACCACCCAAAAAAACAAAGAAAAAGGAAAGGAAAGACTCACTGTATTTGCTGCATTTATTCCCTCACACAGTAACAAGAAGAAGTCAAGTGGTGTAATGAAAGCAAGGAAGCAAGCTCCTCATTTTCTGCTCCTCTCCTCCTCATCTTCTCTCATTAATCACAAACAGCATTAAAAATAAAGTTCTCAGGCAGCTCTTTGACAGAGATCCCTTCTGTTTCTCCCTCCCCTGAAGGGTAAGTAGTAGTACTAGTAGTTTTCTTCCTTTCTTTTTTCTTTTTTTCCACTCTTTCAAGTTTCAAATTGAGAAAAAAAAAAAAAAAGAATGAAAATCTGTAGCATTATTTCTTCTGTGATGCTTTGGGATATCACAATAATAGAAGAGAGACAAAAGGGTTTTTACGGCGATAGCTTCTTCGTAGCTTCATGTCACGTGTCTTCCCTTTATATATGTAAATGGAAATTTAAAGTTTGTGGCTTCATGTAGACTAAAGAGCTGTGGAATTTCTAAAAACGAGGAATCCCATTTTCTCAGTAGTTAAGAGTGGGGACTTTTCATTCAACGAATTTTTTTTTTTTTTAAATAAATTTTACAGGGTGCCTTTTCTTTTGTTTCTACCATTCTTTTATGTCGGCTGCAGCACTGGTGGTGCTTTTTTTTTTGGTCGAGTTCTTGGGAGAGTAAGCTACGAGACGATGTGTCGTTTCGCCAAAAATAGGATTGATTGAGAGTGGGAGGGCTTTACTTTTTTTTGTTTTGTTTTGCAAGGTACGAAGTCTAGTTTGTTTTGTTCTGTGTTTTTATTCTGAGTGAATTAGTGGATGTGTTGGGGTGGGGGAGTAAGATTCTCTTAAACACGTTAGGTGACGAGTCGGTATGGTTCTTATTCAGGGGCCTACTTACTGTGATTAGCCCAAACAACTTCAATGTGAATTATTGCTTGCTTTTTGTTGATGGCGAAAAGGTGAAACCAGGTCCATTCAATAAAAGTTAGATATAAAGAGACAATTGAGATATATACATAGATATATATATATATATATATATATACACACACACATATATATATATAGAGAGAGAGAGAGGGAGAGAGGGAGAGGGAGTGAAAGAGGGTTTTTTATGATGAGTGGTAAGTTCCTAGAGGAATTTGACCACAAAGTGTTGCAGGATTTTAAGGAGCAATTATTAGGTGTGCTTGGATAAGATGTGATTTTGAGAGAGACAACTTTGTTAGTTAACACTCTGAGAGTTCATGGTTGGGTCTAGGAGAGGTAAATATGGATAAAAGTAGAGGGATTGGATTGTTTTTTGTGTTCAGTTTCCTTGATTTGAAGGGAGGGGAGATTATTGTGTCAGCATCTCGAGGTTAAGAGGTTTTAAGTTTCTGTGCTTGAGATCTGTGAACTGATTGGTGGATGTTTGTGTTTGTAGATTTGGAGATTGATTGATTTCTGCAAGAGAATATACTGGGTTAAAAAGTGACCTTTATTTTAGTGGATACTGCTTTTACTTGGTTTAGTTAAAGTCTATCTGGTGCTTTGTTCGAATTCTCTGAGCTTGAGATTCAGTGCATTTGTAGGCATCAAGAGGGACTATTTTGCAATATTGGGGAAGAAGCAGATCGGATATTGTTCTCGTAAAGGGAATAAAGATTGGCTTTCCTATTTACATAAACAGAGATGGCTAGCACTTAGATACATCAAGATTTAAAGGTCAGCTGTGTTCTTCACTTTTTCGGGGTCATGTGCTTTTTATATTATCAATTTTTGCAGAACCTCTTTCCAATTCTGTTCTATATTAGTATCCTTTGAGTTTTGCATGTTTAAATTTGCAATTTGATTCGTTATTTTCCATAAGTTATAGAAACGTTGATATCATGATGATTGCAGGATCTGGTTTCTAATCGCTTGTGGATTACATGAAGTACTCTTTGTGAAGTGATTCTATGAGTTCTGTCTCACTGATGGAGTGGAATGGCAAACCCCACTTGCAGTGGGACTGGGAAAACCTGATAATGTTCAATGCAATAACAAATGAAAATTCAAAGCAGTTAGGCCTAACAGATTTGGAAACTGATGGAGAAAAAGGAAATGATTCTGGGTTTTTCTATTCATCTGCGAGTGTAAGCAGAAGCCGTGGATCTATCTCTGACTTGGAACTTGCTTCTTTCTCAAAGAGCTCGAAGTCAGCTTCCACCAATTCTTCATCAGCTGGGGAAGTTAAAACATCCAAATTCACTTTGGAGGCCTCTAAAACAAATCCATCAGATTACAATAAGGAAGAACTTGTGAAGGCTAAGGCAACTGATACTTCTCCCATGCTTGAAGCTTCAGTTGGTTCAGGTGACCAGCTGCTTGGTTTGAAGCTTGGTAAACGAACATACTTTGAAGACGCTTGTGCTGGGAGCAATGCTCAGTCTTCATCAATTTCTACAATTCCTGTGCCTTCTTTTACTCCAGCAAAGAAATTGAAGTCCAATAATCATAGTCAGCGTGCTCCACGCTGTCAAGTAGAAGGCTGTAACCTTGACCTCTCATCAGCTAAAGATTACCATCGCAAACATAGAGTTTGTGAAAGCCATTCAAAGTGCCCAAAGGTCACTGTAGCTGGTTTGGAACGCAGGTTTTGCCAGCAGTGTAGCAGGTAAAGCTTCTAATTAAATGAATGGTTGTTTTTTGGAAGATGATAGTGCATGAGAATGGGTCATCTTCTACTCGTTTTGTTGCCAATTGTTGTTATCTAGGGTGATATATTGATGATGCCTATTTTCCTCAATTAGTAATTATAGTAATGATAATTCCCAGCACATATGATTGGTGTGACAATGTCTGCATTTTGAATGTCAAAGGTTCCATGGTCTGTCAGAGTTTGATGAAAAGAAGAAAAGCTGCCGCAGGCGACTTTCTGATCACAATGCAAGACGCCGCAAACAGCCAGGATCTGTCCATTTGAATCCTTCAAGACTTTCTTCATCATTATATGGTATTGGTATTGAACTGAGTCTTTGATTATTCTCTTGAAGCTGATTTATAGAATATGTTATTGTCATTCATCTTTGTTTTGGTTGTTTCTCAATCTTCCCATGTACTCTGAAATGAAGCTATATAGATCATGCTATAAATTTCCCTTTGCCTTAATGAGGCTAAACCAAATGGAGGAAAGAGACCCCTTTGGTGAGTTTTGTATGAACTTCACGTCTCAAATTAATTTAACGATCTTTCCCAAATAGAAATTTCCTCTAATCGAGCATTCAAAAGGAAAAGAAGAAGAAGAAGATTTCTTTGTGATTGTAACCTGACACTGGCAAGTTAATGTCCTAATTTATTTGGTTTTGAAATCACTAACAAATAAGCATAGTGTGGTGTTATAGTTTCAAAGATTTCTCCCAGCATGTCTAACCTGCTTTTATCATTGGAACCTTCTGTGTGAGTTATGGATATTACTATATCTTGTGACCCTGTGATATGCTGTATGTGACAGAATCCATTGTGTCCATTGATTGTTTAATTTTTCTTCATCAATCCCCCAAAAGGCTTTCCCTTAATGAATTCCTGGTTAGCTTTATTTAACAAAATAAACCTGTGGTAGCCCTACATCTCATCTGTCCCCTTTACATGTGGGACTAAATATGGTTTCAACCCGGGATACTTCATGCAAGTAAATTGGTATTGCATGATAACCATTCATGCAACTAACATGATCTTTGTTTACCTATGCAGATGAGAGGCAACAGATGAGTCATGTTTGGGACAAGGCGCCACTTGTTCATTCCAGGCCCAGTGCAAATTTGACATGGGAAAGCACATCCACCTCCAAGTTCACAATAACAAAAGAGTATGTAGCAAAGCCTGTAGAAATAGGTGGTGGTGATAGGAGGCTCCACTTGCCTGGCATTGATCTGACAAATAGCATTGCTATTCAGCACCATCATAAGTCTAATGGCTTCTTACCATCCAAGGCCAAGGGCACTGCAGGTGAGGTTCTCAACCAAGGTTTGTTTTGTCTTCATTTTGAGAAACAAGCCTCACAATTATTGCATTGAGTTTCTAAATTTTGATGATTTGGTTAGTGCCATATAAAATTTTTACTTGGATTTCTTAGCAAGGTTTCCTTGATATGTCTAACAAGTAACTATGTGCTCCGGTAGCCAATAATAGAACAAAAAATAATGTAACATTTAACCAAAGATCCAACAAGAGTTTGTTTCATATGAAAAAGACACGAAGAGGAATAAACATCACAGCATGTCTTTGTGAGATTCACCAGGTGAGTCCATTTTTAGTGTTGTAAATGGTGGATAATTTGGAGACTTGCTGTTTTCTTCATGAAATTCACAACATCCAGTTTCACCTGTCTGTAACCCTAAAATCAACGCCTTAAAAATTTCTTAATTTTTCAATTTATTTAGTGAGAGTTCAATGTCTATACATCTTTGTCATTTGTCATGGACCTGGAATGTGCTCTTAACCAATGCGATAAGCCATAAGTTGTTGGCTTGTGACTGCAGATTAGAACTAAAAGCAAGGTTGTTAATGCTTCAATCATTGGATATGAAACAAGGCTTTCTTATTGACTGATGAATATATCAAGATCCAAAAATGTGTCCCTCTGAAATTTCTTCTGAATCAAGTATCAACCTATCAACATCAGCATTTAAAAAGTGATGGAAAATTCGTAGTAAAATTATTAAAATTTTGCTTGAAGGACTTTGGAATATATTATGGATAGAGATAAGAACTATTATGCTAGGCCTTTCTTTTTTGTTTGGAATGATTCTCTTCTTAAAATCAATGCTTAAATTTAATAGGATGTAAACTTTTCAGGTTTGGACTACTCCCTCATTCCTTCCAAAGCAGAAGCAACACCAGAATTTCATCGTGCAACACCAGAATTTCACCGTGCTCTCTCTCTTCTGTCAACCGATTCATGGGGTTCATGTGAGCCACAATCTATTTCATTTGAACAGCCCATGCATGCAAATCACACCAGCATGCCTCAGTCTGTGCTACACGCTGTACCCCAAAGCTCACCACTTGCTTCATCAGAGTACTGGAGGACTGAGCAACAGTCAAATGACCCTCAAGTGCATACCTTGAGTTCACGCACTGATGGTAGCAATTACCTTCAAGAGTTTCAGCTGTTAAGAACGTCAAACGGGAATGACTTCTATTCCAGTCACATGAACTGACTGCTGAAGTGATTTATCATTTTCATCTTAACAAATTAAGTGAAGGTCAGTATCTGGTTTGACATTTAGCATAGGTAAATAATGCTTTCATGTGCTCATTGTAAAAATTTACAGTAATTATGTGGTAGTCAGTCTTCCTTAAAACCCTTAGCACTTTTGGATATGGAAGTTATATTATAGTATCCTGCATTGGTGGAAATTATTTGAAATCATTCAATGTGGTAGTAAAGTCCAGTTGCTGTCCTGCATGTTGCAAGCACATGCTGTAACTACGGGAGGGCTCTCGCTCTCTCAAATGAGAGAGTGCCCAAGTACTTGAAATTTGCCTGCCCTTAAAACTATTAGTGGATTATGACCGTGGAGGACTGGAGGTCATGTGACTCATAGTTATGGTGAAGTTTTCATATCGCTGCAAAAATTCTTCAGTGCCTGTAGTAATCTGACTAGTGTTTTCCATTTTCTTCAGGAACTTGACCATCCTGGCTCATGGTGGTTGCGAAGTTCTATGACATTTCACCTGAAGTTTACATTTGGCGCGGTTAAGGATAGAACACTGATTTGAAGATCATCGTGATCCGAGTTAATAAAGTTTCTAGGAACCTAAAACTTAAATTGCAACCTGCGATTGCCTTGAAGCATCTTTTAAAAATCCCTCGGGATCTAAACTACTGTTTTTCTTCCATTAATGGACATGGCAAGGCCAGTGAGTTTATCTCTTGAGCTGTATAATGCTGGAAATTGCAAGTACTTAACTGCAGGTATGAATGATCTTTCAGCCTTACATGGCTCTGATGTTTTTTGGGGCGCTGTTGGTAACCTGTCATCATAGCCTTTGACCTTTGGGTTGTTCTATCTTTTTGTTCGCATGAAACCTAGGGTGGAAAAAAATCTTTAGGTTTGAAAAAGAAAACGTATAATGTTATTGTGAATGACAATTTTTTAAAAAAAATTGGATATCTTTTATATTTATTCTTGAAGGTTTAGTTTGGATTAATCAATTTTAGAAGTTTTAAATCAATACCGAACTGAAAAATGAAGTATAAATAATTTTAGAAATTGTTTCCACAACAGCTGCAGGAAAAATCTTTTATAAAAAAAACGTTATTCTAAATTTTTTATAGAAAAATAATTTTAGAATAGAAATGAAAAATGAAGAATTGTTTTTTGAAATTATTTCCACGACTGCTGCAGGAATATGGTGAAGTGAATTCTTTCACGTGATCATTTCATCTTTTTAAGTTGGTGTTCGGTAGAGAGCAGAAGGATTAAAGCTTAAAGTTTTATATTATATATTCGTAGTAATGATTTTTTTCATGACGATTTTTTCGAGAAAAAAAAAATACCATTTGTATTTTATTGTATATTTTTCGAGATAACATGATTTTAAAAAAATACACAAAAATGATATATTTCATTGTATTAATATTACAATAACAAAAGAAAAAACAAGAAATTCAACAAAGTAAATCAAAAAAAAAAAAAACAATAATATGAAGGGAGAAAAAAGAATCTTGGGCCTCGACTTACTTGGGCTCGAGTATAGGCCCCTTTGATTCCTTGTAAGATAAAACACGATGTCATTTGTCATCCATGCATCATCTCTCCTTCGTTACTTGCTGGATTTTAGGCATTCACATCAAATTTTGACGAGCTACGGGGCAATCACATTAATTTCTGCCTCGAAGACACATTGAATTGAGCTTCGTCCTGTCGGGCCCCGACATCTCGTATTAACTGAGATTTCTCCTTTGTTAGATTAGCTTTCTGCTCTCACGCAAAATGCTTCATCAGGTGAACTCCATCGTTTTATCACCTCTTTCCATTTTATAGGATTTTTCCACCTTTCCATTTTAATGTTAAAAGTAATAGCTACCCGTTGGTGGAAACTCAATTTGTGCAAAGCAGGCAACTGCACCGCGTAGAATGGAAAGCGAAAAACAGGTGGTTCAGAGCATCAACTGAGGGAGGGATAATGAAACAGTCAGGTCACTGAGGTTCGGACCGATGGTGAGGGGTTTGGGAGCCAACAACCACTGGCTGGAGCGCCAATATCCCTCTCCTCAGAAGCAACGTTGAATAACCTTTCTTTTCAGGTCTGACCTCGAATTCATCATGAACAGTGGGCGTGCAAGATCAAGGAACCACGGGAGCTTAGGAAACAATCCTGCAGGGGAACCACATTCCAGAATTCCAGCCATTCTAAAATGAGAGTAATCCACTGAACAATAATGACACCAAAACAGGATGGAATCATAATTCCACTAAAAGATGGAATGTGCATCCATCCACACTAAAATGAGATTTACCCACTAAATAGTAATGGCTTTAAAATAAGGGAAAACAATCCCTCTAATGTGGTTCAACCCCATGCCAATTCTAAAAACAATCTGTCTCCTCGGACAGAACAAAAGGAGATAAGAATGTCACCACGCACTTCTGAACGAAGAAATTGCAGGCTAAAGGGGGCCAAACAAAGTTATGCACCTACTGCTAGTGCAAACATACCTTCCATCCACAAAACCACAACCAGCTCTAAATTTTTTTTGCCAGTCAAACAATGGGTGTTAAATAAATTATAAAAAAAAAAAAAAAAAAAAACTACCCAAAACCTTCCCACAGATTCAAACATGCCAGTCCTGACAGTCCCTACTCTAATTTTACAAATCAAAGTCCAAACTCCAGACCGAGTCACACACAACTAGAAGGGAAAGGAACCTAATTAAGTTGTCAACTAATTTCAATGGCATAGACACAATTTCATCAAATGAGAAAGAAATATGAAGACTGCAGTATTCTAAATTCATGGTATCATCCCATTGGAATAGATGAATGATTCCAAAAGTACAAATGCCTAACTGATAGAAACCATAACCAACCTGTAGAATCTCAACCAGATTAATCTGGCAGACACATAATGCATCAAATGATCCATAAAGACCAGTAGACCACAATACCATCGCTGGTAATACAACTTGACAGACATCATGAGAAGGTATGGTTACTCGACAACCGCTGCAACATGAGGACGACAAGACTGACTTTCAGACACCCATATTGAGCAATGCTGGACGACAACTCTGGACCTTCTCAAACCCCAAACATGTCCTAGAACTCACTGGAACAGTAGACAATTGTAAATCAATGGTTGCCATGAGAGAGATAATTGACAATTAGTGAAGTGCATTTCAAGAAGATAACAGATGAGAGGGAGAGCAGGGAGAAAGAAGGGAGACGGGCCAGCCAAACATCCTTCTCACTAATAGTCATTGAATTTGTGAAGAGTACATATGTGATTAATGAAAATAACAGTTCCATACAAGAAATGGAAATACAATCTAGATGAATCACATGACAAACCTGTTCAACCTCATCTGGTTCTGGAGAAGGGGATTTTGTCGACTCAGAAGGTTTCTCAGCCCCGCAATTCTGTCTATTGCACTTAGTCCGGAATGGGTAGTTTATATTGTTGCATTTTTCACACTTCCAGCTTCCCTCTGGCATTTTTTGTTCTAAAAAAGCATGAAGCTCGTCAGTATTATTTCAGAATATGAAGCTCACCATGTGCAGGATTAAAGATGACTTACTGGAATTTTTGTCAGACTTAGCAGCCTGTAATGACAAGAAAATATTGAAAATTAGACAACTTACCAGTATTAAACAAAAGTGGAAACTACAAATTAGGCAGATTACCATTACTGTAAAAAGGTACAAGCTAAACCGATATAGATTCTTGTACAAAAGATATGACTTGAACTTCCAAATAATCATCTAAGCTTATCCAAGTTCGGAGTCCCAAATGGTAAATAGATAGCTCAAAAGGGCCGATTACATGACAGAAAAATGCCAACGAAAAAAATAGAGTGGTTCTTCTATCTTTAAGAAGAAAGTAGCACAAACCTGGGATCCTGGCTTTGGTGTATTGCACTTTCTCATGTTGCAAAAAGTTCTAAAAGAGAAGTTGATGTTCCCACATTTTGGGCATGTCCAGTCATTATCACGCGTCGGATCTAAAGGAGCATTATAAGAAGTAAAGATCAAGGTTAGAGGGTAAATAAGTTTCAAGCTGTTTCCCATACACATCGTATTGATGACAAACCTGAACCCTTCTTCTGAGATTTATCGTCTGGGAAAAAACCTGGCCTCGGCCCCTGGAAGATATAGAATACATTTATGAAATCAATTTCATATCCACAAGGGAATATTTCTAGAATCTAAAAATATAATGAACCATGTATTTAATGTCTATTTATTTTCTTTACTAAAAACAGATAGCTCCATGCATAAACACAAAATGCTCACCAATTGGCAGATAAATAAAGTGACTGTTGTATACTTAAACATGAACTATCAAGTTATATAAAAACATAAAAGCAAACTACGAGAAGCCCTTAAAAATACAAAGAAGAGCACATATACAGGAGCACTTTTTGCATTTATGCAAACAGATAGGAACATGAAGCAAGGACCAATTAAGCATAACGTGAAAGTCACTATTTTAAAGCCCTGGACCTGTCTCATAAATTCCACGACCTATCGGACTAACAGTGAGAATAATTACTAACATACCATAACTGCAGGGCCCATTGGCATACCCAATCCATACCGGTCCATTAGGGGGGGCATTGCGTACATCGCACCTGCAGAAAATTTAAAGAAAAAAGGTCATTACCTCATAAATGCAACCTTAACCATTCAAAGGACAGACATACATACATAACCTACAATAGAGAGCATCTGGAGAGACCGTTGGTAATAAAGAAACAATAATTAGAAATAAAAGACACCACAAGTTCAATATATCAAATATAACAACAGAAGACAATACAGTAGAATACATTAAAAACCAGGAAGAAAAGCAGGGGAACATGAACGAAAAGTTGGTAACAAATGGTAAAAACCAAAAATACTAGTACTAAATAGGGAAAGCAGAAGAAACAAAAATACAATCCTGGAACATGATGAGGATTTTTAAAGAAACAAATAAGAGAAAAGACACAAGAACATACCATTTCCCATCATAGATCCACCAGAGTAAGGAGGTGGTCCTGACATATGCAACGGTCTATATGGACTGCCACCAGAAAGGCGGCTACCATAGTTGTAATGATAAGCTGAGCCCCCAGTGAATGGAACATCATATGGAGGAATAGAGGATCCATTGAAGAGGGAGGGCCCATATGGTGGCACACCCATATACATTGAAGAAGGTGCACCAGAACCTAAATACGGAGCTGATGAGTAACCCTGTGGTGCTTGCAGGGGCTTGGCAGCAGATTTCTGGTGTCCGGGGGGAGCAAATATATTGATTAGAACCCAAAACAAACAGCAGGAAAAGTCAAATACCATAAAAAAATGAGAGTATAAAGAGGAAAAGGGAATAACGTAATCCTAAATCAACCCTCTTTCAACTAAGTGACTAATGGTCTTGACACTAGCTGCTAGATGCAGACAATCTTCTCTCAGTTTATAAGGTTTGGTTCTTGGAATTACAAGATCCACTTAAATCCAATTTCAGAAGAACTGAACATACATCAAACACACCAACATCATTTTATAACAAGGAAAGCAGGTCAGTACAGTAACAACTAACCGAATTATGATCAGCTGGCCTGGGTTGGGTACAATTGCGCATATTACAAGTTGTCCTGAATGAAAAGTTGACATTGCCGCAGCTTGGACAAGTCCAGTCATCCTCCCTGCGACTACCTACACGAGAACGCACGCAACTTATTTCCAACTTCAAGACCAAAAGCAGAACCTATTGAAAATGCATGCAGTATGGCCAATTTAGTATGTATAAGTTCTCTCAAATCTTTAAAAGAAAAAAGCTTATTAGAAAAACAAAGATATAAAAAGAATTGCATACCGTCAGTTCTTGCACGCTTCGCTGCTGATGAATTTCTGCTATCCACCTGAAGAATAAATAAACCGATAATAACAGTAAGAAATCCACTTACAGTCTCAAATTAAAAAAAAATTCAATTCAGCAATTCGTAATATGAACGAAACCCAACTCTTAGCATCCAAAAACTGTTAATTCAATTTCGCAATAATAACCAAAAAAACCCGATCCGTTAGGGTTCAGTCCAGAAAGAAAAAAAAATGGAGAGAGAGAGAGAGAGAGAGCAAGGTTTACAGTTAATGCGTAAATAATTGAAAGAATGAAAAGAAAAGGAACCTGAGACATAGCGTGGTTATCGGGTCTTTAGGTTTTTTTCGGATTGGGGAGGTTAAGAGAGACTGCTTTATTATTTCGCCCAACTATAGAAAGCAGTGGTTTGGGGATTCTTCTTTTTGTATTTTGAATTATATGAACACTTTGGTGCCCCTGCTTGCGAAAATCTTAAGTCTGGTTCCACTCCTTTGATTTTTTTCTATTTAAGTGCCTGTATCGGTGTGTTCTGTTTTTCCTACCTTTTCAATTAAGTGTTTTTACTTCTTTTTTTTCTATTTAAATGCATGCTTACATGGTTATTAAACTCGATCTAGCCCATAAACATTGTTAGAACTAATTGCATACAAGCTAAATAATGAAGCTTGTTCTTGATGGAGAAAGGTTTGAGATGTTACATGTTGTGTGCTGGTTCCACATTAGATAATTATAAGGGATATATTTATTTCTTTAGAAGAGGTCATGTGGTGTTTTCAAGTCCGGGAAAGAAAAGTAACTCGTGGACATTTATTTTATATTAATCCTCTAATTAGAATGCTTAATGTAGATGAGGATTCTTATCAAATTGACAAAATAGAAGTCACGTAATCTTGCTAAAGCTGAGAAGAATATTTAAAAAAAAAACTTTAGATGATTCACTTGTAGATCAAGAAATCAAGAAGAAAATACTCTCGAATTTTATTTATAGTATAGACTCTATAGACTAGAAGTTACAAAAAAATGTCAACAAGTGGGATGTTTTTCTGGAAAGCAAAGATTTTGAAAGAGTTGACATATCCAGATTAATTTGAACACATTTGGATTAATTTTGTGGATTTTAAGTTAATGAATATATAAATTTTTAATATTTATTATATTAACAGTTACAAAACTCAAATTTAAAATTATATAAAAAATAAATTTTTATTTCAAGCTCTTATTATTAAGGCGCTTACTAAATGGTTGTAATAACTATATTTTCTTTGGCTTTGTGGCGGTATGATATTTATTTCACGCAATTCACAGGCTTACAAGCTCACATGATCATCGGAAGCAATCGAGGGGTCTTAATTTAGACCGTTCTAATTAAGAGAGCATGGAAATCGAGGGGCCTTAAAGTGTGTGCTTTATGCATATAAATTTTTTAAAATTAACTTTTAAAAAATATATATTAAAATAATTTATTTTTAATTTTTAACATTAATAAATTAAAATTATCATATAACGCTAAAACAAAATTATGACAACCTGTAGAATACAGGTGATCCTGCTTACCTCCCACTTTATGATTTGTGGTTGCTGTCGCCTGCCCCTGTTTTTAACTCTCATTAAAGGCGTTGGTCTTGCATTAATTGGATTTTAGACCAGCAAGCTGCGCAGATGAGCGTGGGGGTTCTGCGCTTTCTTTTTCCATTGATGTTTGATTTGAAGGGATATTTTAAGGGATCTTTTCTTATTGATACATGTGTCAGCGTATATTCTCAATAATTAATCGGTTGGATATATCATTAATTTTATTTAAGTAAATATATTTAATTTATTAATATAAAACTATTTATCTTTAATATTTATTAAATGTTTTATTAAAAAATATTAGCAAAGATAATTATAAATTTTTTATAATTATGAAATTTTTATTTCATCATAGTATTGTTTTTAAATATTTTTAATTAATGTTATATTAAAACTGAATATTAATTAATTAGAGCTTTTGAAATTTACACGTTATGTTATTTTTTTTATAAAACAAAATATTTTTTATCATAAGTTGAGGTACAAGAAATATATATAACTAACATGTACACTAAACTAACCCATGTGAAATGTTCATGGAAAGATTTACATGATAGTTGTGTAAATGATCATTAAACATGAGATCACCATGTTATCTTATATAAAGAGTGTTATGTTTTTTATCATATTACACGTTATCACAATCAAGAATAAGAAATTGATAGATATTGAGTATGACATGAATTATATGAAGGTATTTAAATAATTAAGAAAGGATTTATCACTCTAAACGAACTAGAAAAAAATATTTTATATGTTCTCAGATAATATTGATTATAAATCATCAAGCAATGTGAAAAAAATAGAGTATAGTATATATTTAAGTAGAGTATAATATATGTAATATTATTTAATTAAAGGGCAAATTGATATTTTATGGTTTTTAGGTTTTTCTATAAATAAAAAAGTTATTTTTTATTTTTTGTAAGTGTAGTAAAGAAATACACAAAAAAATATATCATTTAATTATATATCATTTTCTCTTTTTTAATAGAGTTTAAGAGATTTTTCATTAGTAATTATTATGAATTATTATTAAAATCTGAAAACTTGGATGACATATAATTTAGGTCAACTTCACTTTAAATTAATTATTTAAAGCCAAAAAATTATTTAATCTTCATACATGCGAACGCGAACCCATAAGCCAGCTCGGCGGCTTAACAAAGCCATAATCGAGGTCAAACATGCGAGGGACGCCAGCTCATGCACACAGTTAGATGGCGAAGCCATATAGTCAGCATCCTGATACTAGAACATTCGAGCTCGGAGATAATTGTCTGATAAGCGAATGCTAGCTTAAGTGCAGGAGACAAGATTACACAACTTGCAAAGAGAGTTGGATTAAATCCTGAAAATTCAAAGGAACAAGTACAGAAGGAACCCTAAAACTGGAACATGGAGGCCGACGACCCAGCGGGGGAAGCAAATACGAAGATGGCAGCAACAATCATGAAAAGACCTGCAAGGTGAGGTCTATGTTGGAATCCACCGGAGTCGCCTGCTTTCTCTGATTGTGATGTTCCTGTTGATGTTGATGCAGCAGGAGTTGCTGTTGTTGAAGCATTTGTGAAGATGGCAGCGTCTGGAGAGCTAGGAGATATGCCTAGAAGCTCTGTTCATTGACAGGGACGATATGAAGTTAGCAACTTCCTAGAGACCTGTGCACTAGCTACTATAAATGCTACTCCACAATAGGCAAGGATCAACGGCCTTTTATTTTATATCAGATATTTTGAAATTTTCAAGTCATCTTTGTACAATTTTGCAAATCCAATCTAGAAATAAATATTGTACAATTTTGCAAATTCAAACATGAAAATGTGATAGTTGGATCCTCTAATGCGATTCCAAACTGTATCTATTTATAGTTGAAGTATAGAGCCTAGCTGATGGACTGGCCCATCATCATAACTTTTGGTGGACCACCAAGAATTAAACATAGGATATAATATTCCTTGTGCAGTATAATAAAAACATAGGATATAATATTAATATATTAAAATGATATTAATACAAAAAATTGAAACAAAATGTTTTTTTTTTAAAAATACTTTTAAAATATAAAAGCAAACAATCTTGTAGCAGATAAAAAAATATCAAAAAATATTTAGGCTGATTGATGTACAGCTCCCTCTTTGCATGCGATGCCCATTGGACCAAGAAATTAATAGCATGTTGAACGACCAACCGTGGATCACGAAACAAAACATTAAATTGCACGAGGGAGTGTTTAAATAACAATTATTTTTCATTAAAATAATAATATTATTTTTTTAAAAAAATCATTCACATCAAAACAATAAAATAAAAAATAATAATTTTAAACAAAAACAGATATTATTTCCTCCTATAAATTTTTAGGAAACAAAGTTTAAACGCTTTTGTTCCCAACGAGCCCTGAATATGTAAACACGTTAGCATTAAATATCTCTGTTGAGGACACATGTTAGCCGACCCTTAGCAAATTGAGCCAGAATTTAGTTATTGATCAATAATGGTCAACCATGGATCGTGACCAAATTAGCAGTGAAAGGCATTTCTACAAGGCTAAGTTGGTGATTCACCAAAATCTCTGATGCCACACGTTGCAGCATATTGGGTTTTTTTTTCTTTTGTTTTCTAGAGCTAACTTTCATGCTATCTAATTTTCTTGACGGGTTTTTGCTCATTTTTATATATATATATATAAGGACAAAATCTGAAGGATATTTTATGGGGATTTAATCTGTTTTTGCATGCATCTTGGCCTAAAGCAGAACGTTTCTCCGGCCACAAATACAGCACGATGAATGATTAACATATATGATAGTATCTTTGTACAAAATTATACAGTAAATTGGAAAGAAAATTATGGGAACTAAAGCTAAATTACCTCTAAAAAACAAAACTTAAAAAACAACAATAATAAAGAGCATGAAATCAATGGCTGGGACAGAGAGAGAGAGAGAGAGAGAGGTACTCACTAGGGCAGAAACTAAGACTAGCATTCTGCAACTGGCAAGCAGTAGGGAGCTGAAGCAACTTAGCCTCCTGGATACCCAAGCTCTTGATCGGTGCACTACCATTATTTGTTTGTTGCATGATGAAACACAAGCATTTAGGGTCACTTTCTTTAATATTCTGCACTGAAAGGCAACAGTCTTTTGTGGGCGTGTTAGCTTTCCCGGTAGCATAGCTCAGGCAACCCGATAGTTTTTGGAAGTCACTGCTACACTCCTCCGTCACACCTTCCCCGTTAACAGCCCTAAAAAGTGAAGCACTGGATGCAAAGAACAACAAAACACCCGAGAAAAAAAGGGACTGGCTTCTCATCTTTGATAGCTTGGTAAAAACGTAAATTCTTCTGGGCTATGGAGTGATAAAAAACTAAGGCTGTGTTTGATTGCAGGAAAGTGAATTCCTGGAATTCACTTTCCTGCTTTTCCAGTGTTTGGCAACAACAAGAAAAAAAGTCAATGGAAAATGAATTCAGTCAATGGAAAATAAATCAGTGTTGCCAAAGGAAAGTGTTTTCCTTTGTTAAAGAAAGGAAAACACTTTCCGCCAGTGGCCAGTGGTAAAAACAGCCATTTTCTCTTAACTGTTCATGTTAATTGCACTGTTCAATGAATAGTGCAATTAACATGAACAGTGTATTGCGTACACTGTTTGCTGAAAAAAATAGTGAACAGTGCAGTTCTCTTGCACTGTTCACTTGCTTGTAGGATTTTTTTTTTTTTTAAGTGTGCTATTTTTTTTAACATTAAAAAAAAATAGTTTAGATTAAATTTTAAACCTTAATATTTTATCCAATTTTATTACATGCTAAAAATATTATTAAAACTATAGTTTTTGTCGGATATATTTCGTACGTAATGAAATTATAAATAGTTTCATGGAATAGTAAAAAAAATTTTATAAGCTTATTTCTCTATAATATGATATGATATATATAGTTATATTTTATAAAATAAGCTATGTATGAATATAGAATATAATAAAAAAAATTCATCATTATACATTTTAGATTTCATTTTTTTTTTATTGTAAGTGATTAAATATTTTATATTAGATATTATATATATATATATTAGATAAATTTGAAAAAAAAATTAATTCATTAATAAATTATTTTCCAGTTCATTTTCCATAATACAACCAAACACTGGAAAGTGTTTTCCAGTTCATTTTCCATAACACTACCAAACATCGGAAAATACTTTCCTAGAATTCACTTTCCAGAAATTCACTTTCCCCGGAATTCACTTTCCAAAAAGAATTCACTTTCCTGCAAACAAACGGAGCCTAAGCCTGCCAAGGCTTTGGTATATAACAAAAAGACCAAGAGAGGGGGGCATCGTGACATTTATCAATGGTACTTGTATTATTTAATGTGGCGACATGATTTGTTGGATCTGGGCCGCTGAAATTCGAGTGGGTCCACAATTAGTTTGAAATTGACGGTGCAGATGGGACTTGCCCATTATGGTAGTTGAGGGGCAATTAAGTTCCTGGATCGGGGCTCGGGGTTGTTGTCAGTTTGCACTTTGCAGACGGGGACTCCCTTTGCCTTTAGTGAGGTTGAGCTGAAGACACCGACACGTGTCATGAAACTACTATCGTGGCACAGTTGCAACTATTCCGTTGCCGCTACTACCCCCGCGAGTCAGAGCAGAAATAAAATTTAAAGCGATAAAAAAAAAATATTTGATGATAGTTTGAAAATGTGATATTAGCTATGCTTCATTTGAAAATGTATTAAAATAATATTATTTTATTTTTTAAAAATTATTTTTAACATAATCACAATAACAATCTTAAAACATAAAAAAAAAAATTAATTGTTTTGAGAAATGCGGTTTCAACCGCGATCCCAAACATTGCCTTGATGTATTTAGATTAACTTGGGTTAATTTGTGAAACTCGCAAAAATAATCTTGATAAAAAATAAATTAAAAAACTCAATCAGTTTGAAATTAAATAAATTAAAAAAATAAAATAAAATAAAATAAATTAAATAAATTAGTTTGAAATTGACGGTGCAGATGGGACTTGCCCATTATGGTAGTTGAGGGGCAATTAAGTTCCTGGATCGGGGCTCGGGGTTCTTGTCAGTTTGCAGGCGGGGACTCCCTTTGCCTTTAGTGAGGTTGAGCTGTAGACACCGACACGTGTCATGAAACTACTATCGTGGCACAGTTGCAACTATTCCGTTGCCGCTACTGCCCCCGCGAGTCAGAGCAGAAATAAAATTTAAAGCGCGAAAAAAAAAATGATAACGTGTTTTTAAAAAATAAATAGATTTTAATTATGAATTTAATGATATTATGATAAAAAAAATATTTGATGATAGTTTGAAAATGTGGTATTAGTTGTAGTTCAAAGTATTTTTTATTCGGAAATGTATTAAAATAATATTATTTTATTTTTAAAAAATTATTTTTAACATAATCACAATAACAATCTTAAAACATAAAAAAAAAATTAATTTTTTTGGGAAATACGGTTTCAACCGCGATCCCAAACATTGTCTTGATGTATTTGGGTTAACTTGGGCTGATTTGTGAAACTCGCGAAAATAATCTCAAGAAAAAATAAATTAAAAAACTCAATCCTAAATAACTCAATGTTGAAGATAAAATTAGTAAAAAAACAGCATTCAATTGAAAAGACAAAGTGAATTCGAGTCAACAACCTAAATTCATGTTGCAAGTCATGCATGTCATCGAATTTAATAAATTTTTTTATCCCACATTATTTCCCATTTAATTGTATGGCAACAAGGCACAATATATTTTTTAAGTATGAAACAATATATTTTTTTTAAGTAAAAAAACAGTGATAGGCACGTAGATATGAGATAGAAAATGTAGATTATTGACGAAAAATAGTGAAATTGGATTCTTCTATATATGAGTTAAACCCACGGGCTATAACAAAATGAATTTAAAACATAAAAAAAATATTAACTTATTGGTGACGAGTCTTCTAAAAAAATAGATTTTAACTATAAGTTGAGTGATATGTTGATATAATACCAGGATGGAAAAAAATTAACCCACGTGGATTAATTCGGGTTAATATGTGAAACTCGCGGGAATAATCTTAAAAAAAATAAAATAGAAATCTCGATTCCAAATTAACTCAAAGTTTAAGGGAAAAATCAGTTAAAAAAACCCAACATTAGATTAAAAAAATAAAGTGAACTCGAGTCGATCAAGCATAATCCCGACACAAGTTTTGCATGTCATTGAATCCAATAACTTTTTTGTCCTAGATATTATTTTCATTTAATTATATGACAATAAAGTGTATGATTTTTTTTGCATGAAACAATATATTTTTTAAAATATATATATATATATATATAATGATAGTCACGTGGAGTTAAGATAACAAAGGTAGATTATTGATAACAAATGATTAAATTGCAATCTTTTAGGTTTGAGTAAAATTTTAAAAAGTAGATTATTGGTATTGACAACATAGTGTTAAATTGCATTTTTTGAAGTTAAAGCTACAAAAATATATATATATACACCAGTGATAAAAAAAACATGGTGAAATTGTATTTAAAAAAAAAACAAATTGAGGGGTAGAAAAAACACAAAACCAATAAAAATAAAAACAAATAATAGCTGAATGTTATGGACTAACCTATTAAACTTATTACTTGAATAAAGGATTCAATTGGGTTCAATGATGTGTTTTTTTTTTTAAATTTAAACTAAATGTAAAATAACAAAAAAAAAAAGCCTAGTCACAATCATGTGCATTAGAACAAAACAACCCAAACGTGCGGGCCTTCTAGCTTAGCCCACACATTTAGACCTGTTTGATTTTTTTAATATTTAAAAGGGCAAACGATCACGTCATTTATTTTATTTTATTTTTAAAAGATAGCAGACTACATGCTGTCTGTTTTATGCATATTATTGGGGGTTCAATTTTATTCATCTAAAAACTCATTGTTCAACCCATTTCAAACTGAAAACACCCTATACACCTCAATAAACTTATCCATTACCGCTAACAAATTCCAAAAAATAGCTCAAAAAACCAAAATCGCTGCCATATCTACCTCATTGGGCAAGAAGAAGGGGAAAAAACATGTATATCAAACTTCTCTCATGAAATGAAACCTATCGACAAAAGAATCAATTATTTTTGTAGTTGGAATCATCAACAATTTTTAATTTTTTTTTTTAGTTTAAAAAAACTCAATCATGCACATAAAAAGTTTGAAGACCAGATTAAAAGCTTAATTGATATTCTTGTAAATGTGTTCTATTTTTTATTTTCTAATATCTAAAATTGCATCAAATAAATAAATATTTTCATACAAACGAACGGTTTAAAACTCAACCAAAGAGAAATTTATCATTTTTCTTAGACGTAATTTTCATAAGAAGAGCAAGGATTTGAAGTCACCTAATTTTCCTGGATTTGCATAGTTCCAATCGCTTTAGTCTTTAGACGGAAGCTTGTCATGAAGATTTCGATTTCATGTTAGCTAATTTTGTTAGCCAAAATCGACTCAATTTAAGAAATTAATTGGCTTTGCCGGCGCATTGAAATGAAAATAAAATTGGATGGGGTTGGCGGAAGATTAATTGGATGGGGTGGTGGCGTCAAGATGCCACCAACTCAGCTATCCGGGCTTTGTCCTTCAAAGAGATGACGAAATTTTGACAAAGAATGCAACTCGTGGCATCGAAAGAGGCTCGCTAAATTGAAGGAGTTTTGAAGGATTTATGGCACGCTGTAGAAATATCGTTATTTCTAAAAACGATAAGATTCCAGTGTTACTGAAGGCCCGTCGTGGCCCGGTATGTTAATGCCTAAGTTACATTTCTTCATTATCTTCCAAGGCCCAATTGAACCCATTCCCCCCCCCCCCTCTCTCTCTCTCTCTCTTTGTGACACACAAGTATATATTATGTTAAATAATTTTTTTTTTATTTGAATCAGTTTTTAATTTAAGAAATGATTTTGTTAAGATGGATATATCATAACACAGGAATGAATAAAAAAACAATAACTAAAATAAGCACATACATCAAAAAAGATCGTGACAAGATGAGGCGATGTGTCCAGCGTAAGGCAGCAGAGGTAGAAGGTTCAGAGAAGTGACATATTGGTGGTTGCAAGGGGCCTGAACTAATCAACTAACATGGGAAAGATCGTGAAAAAAAAAAAAATTAACTTTTTTGAAGCACTCCATTCATCTTGGAAGGACCAAAAGTTGATCATTTGTAAAGTAAGGGGACGAAAGTTAATGATTTTGTACAAAGTTTGAAACAACCACCTATTTTCTTATTTTGGTCATCTTTCTTTTAATCTTGTTATTGCTTAAAAAATCAAAATTAATTAGACATCAATTTAACCATAAAAGAGTCAAATCATCCAAAACAAAAATATACCGACAAAATTTTATTTTTTTAACACAGTGAGTCTGTGGGGAAATGGCAAACAAAGCATGAGGTTTTGGTCTATAACATTTTTTCTACACGATTTAGATTTTTCCAGGAGCTATGAAACTCATGCTTTACCACAAGTGAAATAATTCTTTTTTAAAAAACAAACATACAAGTCTTCTCAACTTGTTTTTTGATATAAAAAAATCATAATCATAAATAAAAAAAACTTTTCACTAATTTTATTAAATAAATCAAGAATAATTTGTTCTAATAAATACAAAAAAATTATTAACAATAACTAAAAATTAAATTGAATTTTTTTAAAAAAAATCAATATATTTGATCTTGTAATACAATCAAAATATATATTATGTTAAATAATTTTTTTTATTAAAATCAATTTTTAATTTAAGAAATGAGTATGTTAAAAAAATATATCATAATACAAGAATGAATAAAAAAACAATAACTAAAATGAGCACATGTGTCAGACCGTGACAAGATAAGGCGAGGGGTCTAAGATAGTTTGACTGTATCCAGCGGCAGGAAGCAGAGGTAGAAGGTTCAGAGAAGTGACATATTGGTTGTTGCAGGATGGGAAAGATCGTGGAAAAAAAAAGACTTTTTTGATTATTTTTAAAGTTATCTTTTACTAAAATATATTAAAATAATATATTTTACAAGACTCTTTAATTATTAAAAAATTAACTCTCAAATTATATATAAGATTTTTTTTCAATTTTTTAAGCAAGATAAAATGACCCTCCAGTTCAAAGTTTTTAAAACTAGCACACAAAAATATCAATGCCTTTTTATTTTTTAAAATGCATTAAATAACATTTTTACTCTTTAAATAAAAAATGAAAATCATGCATTCACAGGCCTTACGTTTTTTCACTCCCTTTTTCACTCTTTTTAGATTCATTACGGTGATTTTTTTTTAATGAGAATTAATTGAGTATTTAAATAGAAAAACTTCCGTAAATTATACACGGGACGTTGTTAAATGAATAATAATACCCCTAGAGTAAAAAAATAATAATAATACCCCTAGAGTTGGAAACATAGTAGTTGCCGTGCAAGTTCTTAAGCATTAGTGGATTTAGAGTGTGTTTGGTTGCGTCGTAGCGGTTGATTTTTAAATAGTTTGACATGCTAAAATACATGTCAATGATGTTTTTTTATTTTTTAAAAATTATTTTTGATATCAGCACATCAAAACGATTCAAAAAGTACAAACCGAACTTAATTTTAACAAAAAAAAAATTCAAATTTGAGCAAAACACAGGTGCAAACGCAGCACCAAACGCTGTCTTAATAAGAAATATTGAATAATTGATTAGTCCAATCATGCGTGTTTTTGAAGTGTAATTATAATTATTTTTTAAAATATTTTTTAAAAAATATTTTTAATATTAGCACATGAAATCATCTAAAAACATAAAAAAAATAAAAAATATATTTTTTTTAAAATATTTTTAATATATAAAAACAGACAGGATAATTACATCAAATTACCATGCCGTGATAGAACGTAGAATGTGATAAGTCATTGCTTCCATAAATAATAAACAATAATTTAAAATAACGATGGGTCTCGAGTGGAATTCTGCACATGAGGTCTAAAATCAAGAACAACTGCTGTCAATATATGGTGCTTGCTATAACTTTAAACATATTCAAAGAATTACAATCCTCGGGTCAAAGGAAAAAAAAAACAAATCTTAAAATAACAAATAAATAATACATTTGTTAGAATTTAAGAAAATCTGATAATTAAAACCAGTGAATTCATAAAATTAAGAAAAACATGTTTTTATTAAATAATAAATAGATACCAATTCTTTATTATAAAATTTAACACTCCTAAATTAGACATTTAAAGTCACAATTTGTAATTGTATTTATTACTCCTAAACAGATACCAATAATAAATAGATAATTGATTGTGTTTCAATAGACACTTATAGTGTCTTATAAGCTCTATACTCATAAATGACTACAAATAACAACATATGAGTTTGAGGAACGTGTATTTATAAAATCAATAGGTAATGCTCCATACTTTCCTTTTGTTTTCTTTGAAAGATACTTATAATAGCTTTCAACATTTAATAACTAAATTATGATCATAGCATTATTTTTAACATGTATTAAATTTAAAATAACTATAGAAAAGCATATATGTCTAATTTAAATTCATCTCAAAGAAAATTATCACAAAAAAGCAAATAAAAGCCCGGTAACATCTAACAATATATTTTATAATTCCAATAAAAAAATGTTTTTTACTCATCATATTTATCTTCTTAAAGATGTCACAAAACTACAAAATCTTAAGGATGATGTTTTGTAATCTTAGTACAATTTGATATTATGGCCCAACCATGCTTTTATTTATTTTTAGCTTTGAAATAATTTTTTATTTTTTCTCTATTGTTTTGATATGTTATCAAAAAAAATATATAAATATTATTCTAATGAAAAACCACATAACTTTTGTGATTATAAATATTATTAAAGTTATAATGTAAATCAACAAATTGTTCTCTGTACCTTTATATTACTAGAATTTATTTGATGGTTGCGTCATATTAATTTTACATGTGCAAATATTATTGTAATTTTGAATAGCTCTTTTTTTTTTTTAAAGCTACTAGCACCATAATCATAGTTACTATACACTTTATTACATAGTATAGACATTTGAAGAGACATTATAAAGATATACTGATTAAAAATAATTCATAACCTAAATTCTTAATGTGGTCCATGCAATTTAGTTTGTATATTTTATTTTTAAAAGTTTTTGAGATGCTAGTTCCAGGGTAAACAAGTTTTTTTTTATAAAAAAATATATATACTTACTATAAAAAAAAGTTATTTTAAGTTTCTTTAGAAAAGGGAAAATTGCATGCTTACCAAGTCAACAGGTGTTCATGGAAAATCTTATTGATTCCAATAATAATTCAGAAAAAATTGGAAAAAAAAAACCAATCAGTAATTTGTTAATTAGAAGCAACACCACAAAACATCCAAAGAGATGATACAATTTACAGACAACGTGTGCACAACTCCTAAGTCCTAAAATTATATGGGTATTTATGTCCAAAAACAAAACCTTCACTCATTGGCTATTTATGCTCTCTTCCACTCTTCTACTCATTTCCTATCTCTCTATATAACAAACAACAATCTTGCCAGACACAGCTCCTACACCCAAGCCCAAGACCAAGCAAGATTCTCTCCTCCTTTCTTTCCATTCTCCCAAGAAAGCAATCAGAAATTCTATCAAGAGAGAAAAAGAAATGAAGAGACCCCAATTTACTCCGGAAAAATCCTGTCTACTCGCGGTGGTTTTATCCGGTCTGATCATCGGTGCGTTTCTCTTGTCAAACTTAATCCGGTCGGTTGATAACATCTCTTCCTTAGGCCTCTGCTCCTTAGCCTCGGCCAAAGCCCGCGCCGCCGCGGATTACGACGCTACACCAACTCAACTCCAATCTATCCTTCACTATGCAACGTCAAAGATCGTCCCACAACAATCTTTGGCCGAAATCTCAGTCACTTTCGATGTCCTCAAAACGCGTTCACCTTGTAACTTCCTTGTATTTGGTCTCGGTTTTGATTCTCTCATGTGGACATCATTAAATCCACATGGCACCACTTTATTTCTCGAAGAAGATCCCAAATGGGTTCAGACAATCGTCAAAAAAGCCCCAACGTTAAATGCGCATACGGTTCAGTACCGGACGCAACTGCAAGAAGCCGACAGCCTCCTGAAAACGTACCGGTCTGAACCGCTGTGTTCGCCAAGTAAAGCGTACTTGCGCGGCAATTACAAGTGCAAGCTAGCGTTGACTGGATTGCCCGACGAAGTTTATGATAAGGAATGGGATTTGATAATGATTGATGCGCCAAGAGGGTACTTCCCGGAAGCACCGGGGAGGATGGCGGCGATATTTTCAGCGGTGGTGATGGCCAGGGGGAGGAAAGGATCAGGAGTGACGCATGTGTTTTTGCATGATGTGGATCGGAGAGTGGAGAAAATGTTTGCGCAGGAGTTTTTGTGCAGGAAGAATTTGGTTAAGGCTGTTGGGAGGCTATGGCATTTTGAGATACCAGCTGCTAACGTGAGCCATAGTGGTGGCTGGTTTTGCTAAAATACGCTTTTGTTTTCCTCCTTGTAATTTATGGAATTTTTAAATGATGTACTTCTGATAAGATATATAAGACACTGAGATGAGACATAATAAATTTTTATTTTATTTTTGTTTGAAATCTGCGTTGCATAAGAAAGAATATCTTCTAAGGGAAAAAGGGAGGGGGGTGGGTTGATGGGGGACTAGGACAGATGGATGATGATAAATGCATCTATCCTTTGATGGGATTGATGGGTGAAAATTTTGAAAATTTAAGTGGAAGCCGAGTTATTTGACTAGGATGGTTTTCTCATTTCTGCATTTTTCTAGTTTCAACTTTCAAGTGGACCTAAAGCGTGTGGAAATGAGTATAATACTTGATTAGTTTAAAAATATATTAAAATAATATTTATTTATTTTTAAGAATTTTTTAGTATTAGTATATTAAATAATTTAAACATAAAAAAATGAAGATTTAAATTAAAAGAATAATCTTTTTTAAAATTATTCTTGCACTGTAAAATAAATAAAAATAAACAGTGTCTTCAATAGTTATTAGTGAGTTTTTGGGTGTGATTATCGTATTTGGCTGGTGTGTTTATTTTTAAAATAGTTTTTATAGTTATGATTTTTAAAAAGTATGTTAGATGCGGTTAGTTGGATTTAAATATATGTTTGTTAAAAATTATGGTTGGATTTAAATATATATTTGTTAAAAATTATGGTTGAGGTTTATATACAATAAAATATATATATATATATATATATAATATTTGGTTGTAGTTGGTTTTTAAAAGTGATTTTTGTTTGGAAATATATATATATATATATTTTTTAAAAAATTATTATTGATATCAGGTCATCAAAATAATATCAAAAAAAATTGAAGTAAAAAAAATAAAATTTTTTAAAAATATACTTTTAAAATACAAAAACAAACAGAGTTTCATGAAATTTAATTAAAAAAAACATTTAAAAACTGCTTCATAAAAATTATATTTTAAATTTAAATTTTGAGTGGATCTCGCAATATAAAATATAAAATACAGATTATCAAATATCTAATTGTATTTGTTTTTTTGTAAAAATGTATTTACAAAAATTACACCATATAATCAACTTTTACACTCCCCTGTAATTATTACATTTATGGCATGAATAAGCGCGTTAACGTGGAACAATGATGGGCATGGAGGAAAAAATGAAATCAACTTTTTGATATATTAATTTACAATAAGTCCTTTTTTCGAAAGAAACATAAAAAATGTTTCAACGGCAAGCTGGCTCCTACAACAGAGAGTGCAGGCATTTCTTGCATTTTGGTTCATGTTCTGACTTGCATCACATTTGTTATTGTGAAAGTGATAACTGTTATTTTTATTTTTTTAATATATTAAAATAATATTTTTTTATTTTTAATATTAGTAGATTAAAATAATTTGAAAATATAAAAAAATCTAAAATAAAATAATTTTATTTTTAAAATATAAAAACAAAACAAGCGCTTGAAAATTAAGCCAAGCTCATAAAACTCCAATCCTTTTGTGAGCGCGGTTAGGAGGCAAGGGTCCAATGGTCCAATGGGTTTTCGAACGGATGGATATATTTAATATGTGAATTTTTCAATTTTTCCTATTCGAATATTTAATTTTTTAAGTATATAAATATTTAATTCTGTTATATATCAACGTGACAATTAAATTGACATCTACATGACATATTAACGTCTCACGACATCCTAACATGTGTGAAGGTATGCGTTATCATTTTAATTTTTTTTTATATGTTGGAGTGTTTTTATCACAATTTTTTAAACTTAGCTCTGCAGATAAATTTTGAACTTAGTCTATCCAGGACAATTAAAAAAATCAGATAAAAAATAACCTTTCAAAATCTTGTTTGAAATTTATTTTTATTTTTTAAAATAATATCTTTTTATTTTTTAAAAAAATTAAAAAAACATTGTTTTGATTGAATTTGGTTAATCTGTCTTTGATGAACCATGACAAGTTTAGTAATTTGGTTTGTATATTTGTTTTTTTAACCGTATGAGCATCTGTATTTTTATTTTGAATATACAACTATTTATTCTTTTATTTTTTCTATTTAAGTATTATTAACAAAATTAAAAGATGTCAATATTTCACTGTATACTGTGAGGTAAAATACTGTAGAATAACACAATGTATTTACTTTTTACCCTTCTTTACAAATAACAATTGCCTTGCTAGCTGGGTTAAGTTATCTTTTTTGAGGAATCTAAAAGTAATTTTTAAATTGATTGGATATAATTTTGTAGATTTTTTTTCTGCACAGTAAAACTACATTGCTGCTCTTGCAAGCAAGAACAAAGGCTTTTTGTTGGGGGGCTATTTTATCTTTTCCATTTTATTTACACAATAAATGACACTAATACCCTTGAGAGTTCAAAAATATTGACCTAGACGAAAGGGTTTTTTTAGTTATTTTCATGTTTTATGTACAATAAAATGACAAAATAAAAAACTCCAAGTCAAGTTTGAGAGGGCGTTTCCACTTTCCATCACTGCAATATGTTTTTTTTTTAATATCTAGATGATATTAGAGGTTATTTAGTAATTTAAAGTATTAAAATATCAATAATATCCTATTATTTTTTAAAATTGTAAAAAAAATTAATCTGATTCACAGCAATACAGATAAATAATAATATAGTATACTGTCTAAATCAGTTAACAACGCTATGCCCCTGTCAAACGTGGATGTGGTGAACATATATTGCGTCATGGGAGGAGTTTGTAGTTTGTACAGGCTCCCATTCCTTTGTACAGACATCTACAATTTTTCCGACAGTGATCTTTGCCTAGCCAGTCCCATGTAGAGACGCAATCCCTTGCTTTTGCCTTTAGTACCATTTTCTCATATGTATAAAATAAAACTCAAAACATATACATTCGTGTGTGTAATATGTATGTATGTATGTATTTCTGTATGTATATGTGTGTAAAAGCATTCATCATCATATCATATCATTTTCTATATAATAAATACTATTTTTTCTTATATACGTGGATAAAAATATAATAATGTTAATTATTATTTTTTTAAATAATACCAACTAATTGATATGATGGATCCTAATGGCGTGTTCTGCCAAAGATCAAACCATCACACACCATTAGGTGGATGTGGCTAGGAGCCTAGGATTTCCGGGCAGAACTTATTTAAGTTTTTTCGAGATAAATAGCATTATTCTAGTTCTATTTAAAGATGGTAAAATAGCTATCCTTTGTCAAAATCTTGGGATTATATTTGATAAAAAGAATTAAATCGTGCCCAATCACGCAAGTTATTCAAATGACCTGGCCTGAAAAAAGAAGATTAAAAACTTGTAAAATTGACTTAATTTAGTATATAAAAAAAAATCGGAGAATTATATATAAAAAAGATTAAGCTATTATTCATGACGATTAAAACAGTTAGTGGCAGGCCACTCCTCTCTTGAGGCTCATCAACCATTCTGTAACTGGAGATTAGAATTCCCTTCTCAGTAAGTACCGATTAAAAACATTATGTTCTTAATGAGGCCAGCTTGAAGAAGCACAAGCCCACAAACCATCTTTGAGTGCTCTTAAAGCAATATTTATAATCAATGCTGTAATATTTCTTATTATTCAATGCAAAAAAAAAAAACAACATAGAAATCTGCCAAAAACCATCCCTCTCTCTCAAAAACAAGGCAAACATGATGCGGTGTGATCTATTCAGTTCTTCATTAGTTTACTACATGATGCTTTAAACTCAGATCTACTCAGTTACTTCATTAGTTTACTAAATGTAATCTATTTTTAGTTTTTTACATTCTTCCCAGCAACGATTTTCGCCTTTGCAGGCTCGGACTTTGTGCAATCTCTATGCCTGTGCCTTGCGCGCTCGTTTCTCCGGGTGATCAAGCTCCACCCAACCAGTGATATCTCGCTAAATGTAATCTAAATTATAAAATTAAAATAACTTAATAAAAAATTAAAAAGAATTATAAAAATTTTTGTTTTTCTTTTTAAATTTGTATTAATTTTTTAAATTTATGATCTAAATCATTAAATCCGGAATAACCTATCTAAAAAAATCATAAACTTCAATTCTTAATTAATGAAAAAAAAATTATATAATTTTTTTTAAAAATAAAAAATAAAAAAATAAAGATCAAAATTAATTTTATATTTGATTGAAAAGTAAAATTTTTTAAAAAAATTAATTTAATAAAATGATCTAAAAAATTTAAAATAATAAAGATTAAAAGGAACATAAAAATCAAAAAAAAATTTGACCTATATATATTGTGCAGTGTATATTCTACTAGTTAATGTACTGCACAAGGTGGTACGGCGGGTGGCTGATCCAAACTCCGTACTGACCAGTAATGGGAGATGGAGGGTTTAATTTTGGTATGCTTTTAATACTGTGATCTCACAAATATAAATTTCAAGTCACCTAACCTCGTTCGCATTAGGTTAGGTGAGGCTAAGCGGTCAAAACCAAATGCCTCCTCTGTGTGAATTAGCCTTTCTGCAGTTGTGATGCGATTGGATTTTCCCCAGCCTAAGTGCTTTCTTGAATCCTCTGGCATTTCACTGCAATTGCCTTGCGCACCAGTAAATGGATGCCATTTTCTTTATATATATATATATATATATATATATAAGTACTTTATTTTTCTACTTCTAATTATAGCAGATGTATCGCTTGCATATGCACCCCCTAATATCCTTGAGTTTTTGAATCTTTTTGTTGTAGGATAGGAGTGGGGTATCAGAACCTCTCTCTTCACCTGTATTTGACTAAATTCTTATTATGAGGGGAATTCAATAATGTTTTGACTTTTGAAATTATAATACATGCCAATATCTTTTTTTTTGTTATAAACTTTGATTACGAGAGTTTCCTCGTCTGAGGATTCGGATCATTAAAGAAAATATGAAGTATATGTTTTTATCATTCAAAAAAAAAAAGTCGTTTTCGTCAGGTCGAGAGGAACATACAAGTTCTTATGTCTTTTTAACATGTCTGCTGATATGAAAGTTTATTGGTTTGATGTATGAAATAGAACGAACCGTCCCTTTACTACACAATGAAATTAATTAATTTGTGATGTCCAAATTAAATTTTTAACTCATTTGATACAACAAAAGGAACTGGCCAAATATATATATATATATATATATATATTTGAGCGGGCACCAGAAGGCGCCACGTACTCTGTAAAGGACGCCACACAAGTCCAATTTTTTTCTTGTTATATTTAGTTAGATATCAAATTATTCCTAAACTTACTTAATAATAATAATAAAAATCGTTACAAACGAGTCTAGAATTTCTCGTTGATGATATTGTTTGGTGTGCAGTTATGGGTACTTTGTAGAACGCGAGAGTGGTACCATAGATGAAAAGGTCGGTCGTCAGTGGTTGTGGTAATTATTATGCATTGAGGGCAGAAAACCATTGGTGAACAAGTGCCGGTAGAAAATAACGGGGTAAGGTCGTCAGTGGTTGTGGTAATTATTATGGCATTGTGGGCAGAAAACCATTGGTGAACAAGTGCCGGTAGAAAATAATGTGGTAATATAGATTATCAGTCTTATAAATTTTATGGTAAGTAAAGATTTATATGATTATTAAATGTTAAGCTAAAAATAAGTTCATCCGAACATTCAAATTAATTAAAAAAATAAAAATGAAGAAACATACATCAATGAATGACACAGATCACTCTCAGATTGATCTTAAAATCAATGGCCTGCCTGAACAACTGAGTCTTCGTCTTGAAAATATCAGTCGAAGTATCCATGAATCTCCCGGGGCACGCGCGCAGTGAAGTAATTAATGACGGAAGCAGCCAGCAAAACCTCCCAAGAAAGATCAACCCATATGTCAATGGCTGACGAAACCACTCAAGCTTGTCATAACCTTCACAATACCGTTGCAGAACTAAAAGATTACATTTCTGAAACTGATCAAAAGATTATTGCATCTGCCAAGGTGTTCACGGAAAGAATCGAAGAACTAAGAAAAAGCGAGAAGAATCCAAAACGCTATTCAACGAGTTAATGATCAATATGAGGGATGTTTGTCAAGAAAGAAACCTTCTTGAATTCCGCAGAAAGATTGATTATGTGAATCAATGGCTGAAAGAAAGGACCGTTGTTGTTGATGAAACCATGAAAGAAGAACATAATGCAACTGGATTTGATCAATCTGCTGCTCCTCGAAAGGAGCAAGATCTGCTTGGTTTGTGGAATGGTAGTGAAGAAGACAGGATTCCTTATTTATGGAGGCTGATTTGTCTCTGATCTGCATCCAGCTATAGTTTCCATGTATGGTGGGTTACCATCCTGAAGTGCAGTAGCCGTTGGACTCTCTGAAGCAGCCATTGGAGTGTTTTTCCTACAATCTTGGATGTTGGCGTGATAGGTGTTGATAGATTGATCAAGATTGCTGACGGGGATTAAGAGGATGCGATGTTGCTGCTGAGGTTTCGTTTGGTGCTATGGAGCTGCACGGGGATGAAGAAGATGTGATGCTGCTGCTGTCTCCTGCTGTATTGCTGCTGCTGTATAGTTGCCAATAAAAACAAGGTACGTCAACCACTGGCGACAAGAACATGACACTTTTGATCGCACACCCAACAAGATGCTGATAATCGAGTTCGGAAGGGTATGTAATTTCAAGAGGCCAAAGATGGAAAACAAGCTATTCTTCTTCATCGTCAAGGGGCTTCTTTTGACCTCATTCTTATGGATATGGATACAGCTTATGAATCCTGGACAAGACCGATTAACCATTTTAAAAGGATGTTCGAAAAACTTATAAAACCATCATATGATGGACGATACAGCTTAAGGCAACCTCTTAAAGAATAAACCACGATAATACGATACAGCTTCTTAAAAGGGCAGCAAATGTAGGTATGTGAGTGTCATTGTGAAAGCTGCAGAACCTTATCTGTATTCACTCAGATTAGAGAGCTTAACGAAGATGCTGTTTCTCATCATGATGGGATCGATCCCCATGATGAGCATGCATAAACAAGTAGATACAAGACTTCAATACTATATTTTTAAATAAACGAGGAAGAATCAGTGTGTGAACCTCTGTAAATCCAAGACCAAGTTCAGAAAACAAAAAAATCAGCCTTTGAAATCATTCCCTGGAAGCATGCTTCAAGCCATAAATAGAAATTGTCTGTGCTACTTGTCTGCTTTTGTATTTTCATTCGTCGCTCTCAAAAGCAAGAAAATGAAGAAGCATATATACATCAATGGATGACATAGATCACACTCTAATTGATCTAGAAATCGTGGCATCGTTAGAGCAATCAATCTAGTAACCAATAAAGAATTATATTCGGCAAAGCACTGGATTTTTCTTTCTTCATAGAAATTGGGCTTCAGCATCCATAACTGTTTCATAGTTTGTAAAACACGGGCATGGAATTATTCATAAGAAAAGACATGGGCTTTAACACTCACAGATTTCATTCTCTAATAGACATTTCCATGGGCTTTAACACTCACAGATTTCATTCTCTAATAGACATTTCCATGGGCTCAAGATAGGGCAAAAGGAACAGCATATCGTTATTCAAATGCAAAGCGTGGCATTACAGCACGGGAAATAATACAGCAAAAATACAGGGAAAAAAAGAAATATGTTACAGATGGAAGAATTCCAAAGGCAGAAAAGACCGTTATTGAAGTAGAGCCCTGCTCGGAGAATGTCAAGCGTTTATTTCAGCATTTGTTGCCGTTTTGAGTCGCCAAGTAAATGCTTGCAACGCTAGAAGGACTTCCTTCAAGCTCTCCTTTGTGTTTTCATCAACCAAGTTTCCTTGGCTATCAAACTTTGCAGGTGGCTGAAACGCGTTCAAGAAAAACTCGGGCTTGTTGATGAAGTGAAGATCGAGAAAGACCCCAATTTGGCGAAGATGAAGCTGTCCCCGTGCACCCCCCATTCCTCCTGAAGCACTTATGATTGCAGCAGCTTTATCAGCCAAAACATTTGGGGGTCTAGAGGCCCAGTCGATTGCATTCTTCAAAGGTGCTGGGATATTGTCATCAAGGAGAGAATAAACACGTAGAATTTGGAATTCATGACAGTGGTGGTAGAAGCCTTTGACTTTAAAAATAAAAAATAAAAAGATGTTGTTTTTCCAATATAAAATAAATTACTATAAGAGTATAAAAATGTTGCGTGGAGGGTCCCGTCATCTTATACTCGTACAAATTGTCTATACGTTAGTAAATGTTTCTCGTAAATTTCCCTACTTGGTACGTGTTCATAGCAATTAACTAAATGATTTTCAAGAAGGAAAAGATAAATGGAAGAGAATGATACCAGAGACAGAATAATTCAACTCGGGAGATGAAAAAAGAATGCAATCAGATTCAAGAATTTTCTGTCGTAAATCTTCAACAGCTGGTGGAAAGCTTCCTCCATGATCTTCTCCTTCAAGATCGATGTTTTGCATTGGCAACTGTGAGATGTCTAGGTGCTCAATTTCGATGCCAACAATCGATTCCTTGCTCAGCTCGATTGCTACAATGATCGATCATCAAACCCGAAGGCACATAAGAATTCATGAACCCTTTACAAATTAATTGGACCAGTTCAACCACACAATCTTAATCTACATGCAGTAAGTTGTCGGAAACATAATAATATGAAAATTAAGGTGCCTGATGTGTGCACACAGGAAGAAAATTACCAGCTCGAATGAGGCCATTACTGTAGGAAGCTTGCCGGATGGATCCACCGATAGCTGCAACTTTGATCACAGAATTTTCTAGCCCACTCGCCATCTTTTTCCCCTGCGCAAAACTGTTCTGGTTCCTTTCTCTCTTCTAACTAGCTGGTAATCAATGAAACTCAGAGATTGCTCTGGCTTGCTGTGTTTGTACAACGTAAACATATGTACAAGTTATATATAGGTCGAGGCAGGTGGAATTCATCAAATAAAGAATCTCCTTTGCATGCATAATTAGATGGAATAAAAGTCAAAATCCATTTTCAATATTATAACGATTTTGAATATATTTATTATAAATTATGATTATGATTTTTATAAAAAAAATTACTGTAATCCTGTTGTGTTTTTTTAATTTTTTCATTAAATAAAATAAAATAAAATATTACGTGCGTGCGTGCGTGATGATGACGATTCAAAAAAAATAAATATTACGTGCGTGATGACGGTTCAAGACTTCAAGTACCACAAAAGGAAAAGGGTTAAAAGGTCATGCCATTGCCGAATCAATTATTTCGACAATTCCTCGTCTATTGTTTTTAATTACTCTTCTCGATAACCTGCATGGGTTTGTCTTCTCTCGAACAAAGTTGTTCAACCTGGGCTTCCTCAAAACTGGGGTGGAGCAAAATATTTTGGATTAATTTAAAATAATATTACTTTAATATTTAATTTCTTAGAAAAAGACGGTAATAGTATCATTTTAATTTCTTTATAAAAAATAAATTAAATTTTAATTGGGGAAAAAATTATGGATTGACCTGCCAAATTAACTGAATTTAATCAAATTAATTTTTATTTTATTTTATTTTATTTTATTTTATTTAAAACTCAGTTAAAATCAGAAAATTATTAAATTGATATGTCGGGTTTAATATCCACAAAAGCATCATGGATTCATGTACGACAATCTAGGCTTCTAGGGAGATTTTGAGTACAAAAACATGCAACATGGTTCGTGGTTTCCCCATTTTCTAGTAATCATATATAATTTGTCTAAGCTTTTTCTACAGAAAAAAAATAATACAAAGAATAATAACATAATAACATCCAGGAACAGAATGAAACATTACACAAAAAACAAAATAATAAATAAAGGAAAATTTTTCCAGGCGACCATGACCATTCTTGAAATCCCACCCGGCACTGGCAGAGCTAGATTGTCACTTGAAAATTTCAGGATTGGTTGCCATTAAACATGAAACTTTCACTAATGGTGTAGTGAATCACTGGCACTGCTCTAAAATATATAAAAGGGCAGTTTTATGTGATAACTGCGGCCATTAATTGATGAAAATGTTAGTATTACTCATGGAAATTAAGAATTACTCGTATATGCTTAATTAGTACTTAATGGAAAGAAACAGTATCAGAGACAGAATAATTATGCTCGGGAGAGGCAACGAGGGTGCTATCAGCTTCAAGAATTTCCTGCAGAAAAGCTTCAGCTGCTTGATCCTTGATCTGCTCGGTTGCTGTCATAATCAATCATTTTTTATCATCCATTAAAACAAAAATATGTTTTAGTATGTTTTAAGAGATTAGACATTAACGAGATTTTAAGGTGTTTATATCTCTGGTCATTTGTTCATGAAATTAGAAAAAAAAATCACTCGATTATGAGTCATGAGATTTTACAATAGGAATATATTCTTATTTAATGGATGGAGCCGTGCATGGAGCTCCAGTACCATTAAGAATGCTTGGACCAAAGAAATGGGGACGAACAACATAGCCGAAAAAGGAAACAATCAAGGCAAGCCCAGTGCAAATGGGGCTTTGCCCATACAAAAAAATAGCACAAGAGCATTTGGCATCCATTTTATATCCATCTTTCATTGTTTTATTCGCAATTTTTTCTTAAATTGTTTTGGCTATTCCATAGTTAAGAAAATCTTCTTATATATGATGGAATAATTATTAATATTTATTCTTGGAATCATATAATTTTTTTTTCTCAAAAGTGGTTTTTATAATGTTCTTGAACAATACCAGACAAATTTCCTAAATTCATTTCCTACATTTTTCAAACCAGAATTTCGTATGTTACTACCATTAATTGTCACCATGACGTTTAAGAAAATCCCGAGTCGTAATGCTAAAGCATGGCCGGATCCACTGAGAGCTGCAACTTTGATCACAGAATCTTCTGCCACTGTCGCCATTTTTTCCTGCTCAAAATCTGTTTCTTTCTTTGTTAACTTGCCAGTAATGAGAACGAATTAAGAATGTAAACGTGCATGGTTTTTTTAGCACGCTTTGCCACTTCTTGGTACGGTTATGGATTGCCTCTTCGGTCACTATATGGTTCAATTACCTATATGATTCCCTCAAAAAAAAGAAAAAAAAACACTAAATTTAGCCTGCAAAATAAAAGGTTAGAATTTCAAAACTTGACCTAATTTAGCCGCTGCATTCAGCTATATTAAGGTAATAAACTTGGCACAATCACTATTCAACTCTAGTAAAAGCTCTACATAAAAATTAGAAAAAGATTAGCTTGAGGCCTAGAGTATTAAAATATCAATTTTATCACTAGTTAAAGTGTCAATAAATTCAATTTTATGACTATCGCACTCCCGCGAATTACATAAATTTCATATTTTAGTCCTAACCTTTTGAAAAAAGTTTAATTATATCCTTTAAATTAAGACGGAACATTTTATAGGAAACACATATATATTTCGCACTCCCATAAATTACGTTAATTTCAAATTCTAATTATATTATTTTTTTTATGTTAATTTATTTAAAATTTATGCTCGTTTTTCTTCTGTTATTCTATATATTTTTATGTGTACAAATACAGTTTGCATTAACCCTAAATCTATAAGGTAATAGAAATACACGACTCACCTTCTATATATTAAGGTGATAGCACTCATTACTCGGAGACTAGGGGCACAACTAGGAGTTCTACTCCCTTTCTTTTGCTTAGAGAAAGGATTAATCTTCCTTGGGGGAAAACAGCACGAAGAAATGGGGCTTAAGGATGGCAAAAGGAATATTGCATCCTATTAATTTTGATTTATTGTGGCACGAACACTTGTAGAGAAATAAAATAAAAGTTCCCTTCTTAAATATACTAACATTAAAATGTCAATATAGTTTTTGCCTTCGTCACGTAAATTCCTAGAAAATCAGTCAACTCAGAATCCCAAAAGGAAAATCAAGCATATCTAGAGAGGATTGAAGAATATTTAGGCATGCTGGTACTTGACTCAGGTTCAAGTAATGAAACTATAATAATTCTAATAAAAAATAAATCAAAATAAATTTATATGTCTCGTGGCATCGTTAGATCGGTCGAAGGATCGATGAATCTCCCGAGGCACGCAGTGAAGTGATCCGGGTAATGAGGGAAGCAGCCAGCAAAACCTCCCAACAAAGTTCAACCCGCATGTCAATGGCCGAGGAAAACGCTCGAGTTTATCATAAGCTTGAGAAGACCGTTGCAGAACTGAATGGTTACATTTCTGAAAATGATCGAAAGATGATTGCATCTGCCAATGTGTTCGTAGAAGGAATCGAAGAACTGAAGAAAAACCGAGAAGCATCCACAATTCTATTCAATGAGTTAATGATCCATATGAGGGACATTGGTCAAGAAAGAAACCTTCTTGAAGCACGCAAAAAGATTGCTGATGTGAATCGATGGCTGAAAGAAAGGGCCGTTGTTATTGATGAAACCATGAAACTTGAAAGAGGAACATAGTGGAACTGGATTTGATCAATCTGCTGCTCCTGGAAGGGAGCAAGATGTGCTTGGTTTGGGGAATGGTAGTGAAGAGGACACAGAGGGGTAGGTGTTGTGATCTTATCATGCTTTTGCTTAGTTTGGACTGTAGAAGGTAGAACTTGCATCTTATTTGACTCTGTTCTCTTTTGATCCAAGAAACCTGCATTAAATCCCAATATTGCTACTATAGTTTTAGTCTTGGATCATATCGTTGGCTCTCTTCAGATATGGCTTATTTTAAAGTTCCAAGATGGTGTAAAATTAATCCTAAGAATTGATATCCATTTTCATGTTCATAGAAGCCGAAAAGGGAACAAACCGGGGCATGAAGAAGTCAAGAGCAGCCCGCAGGGTTCAAGTTCACCCGCTAGCGACAAGTTCTCTGTGCTACTTGTGGAATATGACACTTGTGATCGCCTATTCAACAAGACGCAGATAATCGATTTTGGAAAGGAATATAATATTGGGATGGAAGTTAGAGCGGCCAAAATGGCTGTATTGGAAAGCCACCGACTGATGAAAAGATTGACTCTCTCATTCCTATTCCAAAAGGCAGGAGCTTTATGATTTGAGTTTTGGGTGTATGAAATACTCCATGCTGCTTTCGTGTAGATGTAGGAGGATAAATGAATAGTTGAACCAAATAAAAGAGTCAGGGGAGAATAAAGACAATAGTAGCTACAGATCGGTAGGCTTCTACTACAGATTTGGCTAATCAGAAATCTAGCAGAGTTTGGCTACCTGACTCGAATCAATCACACGTGTAGACATTTAAAGACAGTGGCGCGATTAACATGCTAGTAACTCATGTACAACAGCACATGTCAATTATTTTTTAAAATACTAAAATGACACAAACCCAGCTCATTAATTACAATTTACAAAAGACCAGCAACACAATGACAAAAATACCCTCTGGCCGAAGGGTTAAAAATTTTATCTTCGCGGAAAGCTCGGTCTTTTTGCTATGCTTTTCAAATTCAAAATACGGAAAGGCCCCATTGTTATTTTTTTTTATTCCAAGAATAAATAAGCTATTTTACCAAGCACTTTTTATATGAAAAATACAAAATTAACCCTCAATTGAAACTTAAAAGTAGTTTTTTTAAAGCTTTGAACTGTGTTATTATTATTTTTTAATGTGTTAGCTTTGAAAAAAAAAAAACACTAGTGAAAAGTTTAAGAGTCAGATGAATTTAAGCAAAATAAATTTGGGTTTAACCTAGATGCATGATTCGAGAATAGATACAGGCATAGGGCCCTAGCCCCAAGTGTTAGGTTTAGGTATATCGCTTACTTGGATCTAAGACATTCATTAACAGACAGGTGGCAGTTACAGTAACTTGCTATATGATTCACAACAATTTTCCTTGCCTGCATTCATGAATGATGAGCATTCTCTCCCGTCAACTGTCTGACTGCTAAAACTTTGGCATTGTTTTGTTTTGTTTTTTCAGACAATTTCCGAATTTCTTAGTCAGAGAGCATAGAATTTAACCCAGCAAGTAAGTGGAGAAATCAAAAGGTTAGGCTACAGATAAGGGCATGGAGATGCATGGAGAAGTATTGTTATGTCATCTTATCTTGGGTTGTTTCTTCCTGCCTTCTTGGACTGGCTACTAGTTACTAGAATGAAGATACATGGAGAAATATTGACGAAGCAAATGCATGCTTTGATTTCTTTTGAGAAAGAGAGAATACAGGAGTGAGAATCATATACCACAAAAAAGGCCCCTTATTTACATCATCATATTAATTGTTGACAATCCTGAAGAACCTAGTCCAAGGATGCACAAGTATCAAATGATAATTTTCTAACCAAGAGGCAGGTGATTTTTGATGGCTGGGCATGTGTATTATCAAGTGTACATAACACGAAGTCGGGCCGGTGGAGTGCAAGGGCCAATCTGTCCTCACCGGAAACCAAACCAGTGGCGTCAAGGAGAACGTGCCATGAATTTCTGTGGGCCTCGGATATCCAATGCATAGAATACCTCCTGGTCTCATTGACAATGGCAGGATAAGAGAAAAGGCCCTTTGGGATGTGCTTGCATTTCCTCCTAAAGTATTGGCTAAGTTGTGATCCTTTAATCCTTAGGTCCAACCAGGTTTCTGGCATTGGAATAACCTTTGATTCCTTACTAGTAGCAAATTCACGTATCATGTCATGTTCTTCCTCGATTATTGTCATATAGTAATTACCTCTGAAGAAAGGGTAGCCCTCTCCAATTATCACCATAGCATCCCTGTAGTTGGGCATGAAAATGACCAAGTAATCAGCTTCACTTAGGCCACAGTGTTTCAGGGCTCTATTTTGCACTTGAATTTCTGGGATTGAGATGAAGTTGCCTTGAAAAGAAGTTTTCTTGTTAAGAATATCTACTAGTCTTGAAGCCTCCAGTTGTGTTTTGTCAAGATCAGATAGGCTGCGAGTGAATTTAGGAGTGGACTCTCTAGCGCCAAAACTCCGGGGGAGACCGCGCTTGCTGTCTGGTGTGGTTTTAGACGATTCCTCATCGATGCAGAGATCGGTAAGATTAAATGTGCTATCTCCATCTGCCACAATACCATTGCAATATTGAGGATACTTTGCAAGAACATACTGCCTCACATATTGCATTTCACTGAGTGTTATTGGTCCGGACCATCTCAGGTCAAGGCCACCGATCGTTGATATCGCTTCGGCTACCAAATGAGCTGGAATTATGGTGTGTGCCTTCTGTTTATGTTAAAAATTACATCAGATCACACACATTTAGCTAGAAACTAATATCAATCATGCTATTTATTTAAGAGAAAAATATAAACAAAAGATCACTAGGACTGGCCTTTAGAACCATGCTGGTTGGTCTGCTATTCTGTGTTGGTGAATTGGACACAGAAGCTGAGGGTGAATCTTCAATTTTTCTTTCTAGCACATCCTAGGCAGTCACAAATAATCAGAAACCTCACAACAGGATTGCAAGCAAACATTTAAAGGGCTACGAGAGAAAATATAAATCTTGAACATGAACAGGAAAATATAGCAGTCAGTACCTTGGAATCTACATTTAGCACCAGCTGTTCTGCATTAGTCAACATGATTCCTACTGCCTTCCTACAAACTAAGAAGGCTGAAGAAAATTAGTGGGCTCTAAATTCAGCAAAGAAGAAAGGAGAAAGAACAAAGTTACAAATCTAGATGTGAAGACCAGACACTACCATATAAACATATTTTGAATTGGTCGAATAAAGAAATTAGAAAGCATTAGGACAAAGGGAGAAAGGTCCACAAGTTACGCCAGCAGTTTCAATCAAGATGGAGCTATGAAACGGTGACTCGGTAGGTGCAGTAACGAAGAATCCACCCAATAATTGAGGGGCTGTGACTTGTTTAATTTCCCCCACTTTTGCCTATCCTACTAGTGGCAGAAAAAGACGAGGAACAATGTGACACCATCTACGTCCATATCATTATCAAATTGCTGATGCTAAATTGCTAATCACCACCATTAATATTTAATCATAAAGGGATGGCGACTGCTTGATCATTTAAAGACGTTAATTATAAATAATCAAGTGTATTTGTGCATTATGGATACGCAATAGAGATAGAAAAGTGTGGGAATCTTTTTGGAGTGAGAGGGACTGGTCATAGAGTCAATCCAAGACTAATTTGAAAAATGGTATATTGGGTGGGAGATGCTTCTTTGATTACATCCTGTAGGTACCACAACGTTGCATCTTTGAGAATTAAATCATTAAAATATTGATTAGTTCAAATTGTACAACGGGCTAATTGGACTAGGAGATTCTTGTCATGGAACCATTACAATTTTGAAATTGGATTCCAGCAGCGCAAGGCCTCATCCCTCTCTTCCCTACTTGCACATGTACGCATGTGCAGATGTAATTGTCTCCATTGTTGCTTCTATCATTGTTCAAACTAGTATCTAAATGAGAGTGGGTGGGCTATTCTAAACCAATACACATCATTTACTAATGATTAAGAGTAGATAGATTGCATTTTAATTTTTGAACAGCATGGGAGAGAATACCTGCCATCTACATGAAATGAGATAAGATCATATACAAGTCTAGAGGAACTTTATTTAATTAGGTTTAGCCTCTTCTCTGAAGTGCTAGACTGCCTAAAATTGCAAACAACCAGCCGCATGGCAGCACTTAGGTGACTGTAACTGCTCCGAAGACCAGTCAATACTAATTAATGGAAGCTACAGACAACCAGCAATGCTGGCTCCTCAAGGTTATGTATTTGGAGTTTTATTAAAACAGCATCTCCGAGAGTGTTTTGCAAGGACTCGTCTCTAGTCAACATCAAATTATGACCCCTTAAATACAAAATCACATCTCCTACTAGTATATGATATCAAACTATGATTGAATCTGATGTCATACTGCATACCTTGACTTGACCACTGTAGTGGAAGCAGTCCCCTGTAAGGCCTGATAAATGGTAGAAACTGTCGTTAGCTTGACTGTAAGAACACTTCTTACTAACAGAGTTGTTCCACTACCACTGGAGATAAAGAGACCATACAAACCAACAAGGTCTAAACTGTATAAGCACCTGATATCAGATTGAGACCCGTCCACGGAAGTTACAAGCAGGTGCAAAATAGAATATGTCAGTCCTACATTTAGAAGTGGGAATGATCAATATTGCTGCTTTTGTAATGGCAGATCCTTTGGAACGTGAGACAAAAGCATAGATAAAATTACCTGGTATTAGGAGGCAGAATTAATATAAGGCCACATTCTCCAGACTTCAAAAAACTTAATGAAACATACAGACCCCAATTTCACCATGCTCAAAACAGTATGTCCTCCCTTTTAAGTACTTTGAAACCACAAAAAGTAAATGAAGAAAGAAATTCATAACATGCTCAATTAATTATTATACATAGCCAATCTATCTATGGTAGATCAAGCATGAAATTACAAAAGGTGTTTGCTGCCTATTTTATGATTATCAAATCATTATAATGTACATCTCACAGAGATAATGAGGAGATCATATTGAATCATGATTTCTTAACTAATAACAGCTGCACTTTTGAGAGAACATAACTGGGAGATGAAGACTGGAAATCTAAAGAGAGTCAAACGTTCAGCCTCACATATCAGTATTCTACAAAAAATAAAAGGAGTTTCATACTACAAAAAGTACTTCATGCGATCATCTTTTCTCATGGCGTTGTATACAGCTTGAACCTGGCAGAAAAGAAGTTTCAAGTCAACAAATAATAACCAGGTTTTATTAACATCATGTGCAAAATAATCAACATATCATTTAATAAGTGTAAATAAATTTAGATATATCAGCCTTTTTTTCCCTTTCTTTTTGCTTTCCAGTAAATTTCATCAATATCTTTTATGTGCTTGAGAGAAAGAAAGACCTGCTCGCTAGATACAACTTGAACAGGACCAATGTTGACTGACACATATTTGCCCCTCGAAGATACTTTCTGCCTCACTTGACCCTGGGAAAATAAGTAGGTTAATGCAATTAGATACTTGTTCATAGTACCCTAGGTGGATGATTTCAATTTGTTATGCAGATTCAGCAGCAAAGAAAAGATTGCCCAAAAATATTCATCATAACCGCAGTTATATTTATTTCTAAAAGGCAACAAGTCTTTCAAGAACAGGAAAGCATTTTGAAACAATCAACATCAGTTTGATAGGTCAAGTCTCTTAATTTCTTCACACCGCAATCAGTGAGAGTAAGACACCATTAGGGAGTGCAGTTGGACTGCACATTTCTAAATTTTTAATTTATTTTTTAAAAGCTTCAAATTGATATTTTTTTAGGTTTTTTTTATAATGTTGATGTGTTGATGTCAAAAATGATAAAAACAATTATGAAAAAAATATTATTTTGATGCATTTTCAAGTGAAAAGCACTTTAAAATGCAACCTTAACCATACTCTCAAATAGGCTCTAAAATAATTTCACCATGTAACAATCAATTGACAGCAATTTCATTCTTTTTCCTGGACAAAACCGGTTAGACAAATGTGACCTTGAATATAACATCTTGCCATGGAAGAGACCAAGAACCAAAGCATGACAAAAAGATTGATAGATCCATAATAGTAATCTTATTGAGAGATTAAGCTCTTTTCAACCAAGGTTCCTATTGTTCTCTAAAAGTTTAAAGGTGAAGTCAACCATCAGGGTTGCAAGATCGAAGAAGACAAAAATTGTTTTATAGCCATATTTCAAGGCATAATAATGATGACAGATAAAAAATGTGGCATCTATTTCACATAGCAATGTCATAAAAAGTTACAAACTCTTATATTTGCCAGAAGTTTCCAACACCAGCCCTTACAAAATCTTTGACCACTATTCTCTAGCCCCAAATGTGCACAACAACCAGTGCCAATTTGTGTCCAATGGACTGTTTCTCAATCAGGCCTTCCTCATTACCACTTGTTACAATTAACCAACATGTTAATATGGTCTGCATATTCTATTCCCCATCATCCTAGGCTTTTATCAATTTGCTTCAAATCCTAGACCCACTCATGCTATTTGACGAGAAATGGCCTGATAATGCACCGCCTGCGGGAAAACACAGCTGATGCCAGAACTCTCTTCCATAATCTCAAACTATTTGATGGGCCAATTCACTACTCACATGCTATCATGAAGGTTGCCATTACAGCAGGATTAGCAGTCATCCCCTCAAAACTGGACTTGGAAAAATAAAGGCAATGACATCATTTACTTACCCATTCTGAAACCTAAAACCATGTTTTCCCTAATCTATTATATCAATTCTTGAAAAAATAAACAAGATAACTTAAGTTGGTATAGATCAAGCAGTTTCAGCTTTAAGGTTTCTGCAGAAATTTCATGTAGAAAACCACGACAATTAAGTTAACCAATCACTTTCTTTAAATACCTTCCCCTTCTGTCTTACATCAACAAACAATATAAATTAGCAATGCAGTCTACAAAAAATTATACCATCTCTAATTTCTGAACAAAGATGTCATGGCCAAAGATTCTCCACCTAAAATTTTCTTCATCAATCACTAGACCTTGAACTAATTGTGCTGGTTGCAGAAGTCAACCATTAATTTCAATCACACAGGAGAAGTTCACAAAATACAGAATGCTGGACCATCTACTCTGGCATGCACAACATGCAGCTCAAAAAAGTTCTACTCATTATTGGCAGATAATAAGCACCTCTGTTCAGTAGCTGTTTTCTACGAGCATCCATTACATTTCAGATGTTTACAAAATTCTGATGCAGGTTACATATTGGATGAGATCAATCAAAGTATCTTATGGAAGAAAACTTATTGTGAGGAAGGTTAAATGAATAGCCTGGAAAACCTTAAACAGTAACACTTCAAAAAAGGTTGCAATAAAAAACCCTGTAGGTGATTCTAAAAACAAAGGCATTCAACATCAACATGAAAGGAATAACACGTCTCCTCACAGTTGAATTCTTTTAATGCACCACTATCTTAAACATCTTTTCTATTACTGAATTTGCAGCAGCGCTAAGAAAGGACATGTACCTCAGGGATTGGTTGTTGAATTACAGATTCAACAGCAATAACCATAGCTTGCACAAAATCATCACCTCCTGTACCAATTGCAGTAAATCCTCTAACTGTTGGATACGAGTTTACCTGACAGGTAAGTGATACTACTCAGAAGCAAGATTTATAAGGGTTTGATGAACACACAAGGAAAGTGATTGCAAGATTACAACTTCATAGATTATGCGTAAAATAATAATCCGCATTTAGAATATGAAGACAATAAGGAGTCTATTGCGTCACTAAAAAAAATCAATAAGCTAAATAATAATGAAAGGGGAGTAGAAATGGAGAGAGGCAAAGTAATTGTACCTTCTTATCCAAAGCAAGCCATTCATCAGTGGAATCATCTACTACCGTACCGCCAATAACAACATTTGTGGTTTGTCCAACCCTCGCTTGTGTCTTTGACACCTCTGCATTCAACATCATCGGCTAAAGCATCTATCATCAATGTATGACGACCGACTACGCTTCTAACAAATCATAACAAAGGAACAAATGGAAGATAGAGAGATACAACAAGAACCAGCCCACGATAAACTCAATTCAAAAACATAACCAACTCAATTAGATTCGAACTCATTAAATAATTGTCAGACTAATTCTAATTACCACTTGAATTGGTTAACTAAATTAAACTAAGAAAATGGTAAAGAAAAAGAAGTACAAACCAGAAATAACTTTAAGCACAGCTTCTTGAGGGGGTTCTTGATCCTGGTCACCTTCATTGTTATAAGAGCAGAAACAATTAACAAGAGCTGGTTTTGTTCTTCCAAAGTGATGAGATTCTAGAGCCCTAATGCTTGTTGTTTTACTGCTTGAAAATCCAACGGTTCTTGCTGGTGAGAAAGAATAGACGATGGCTCGGTTTGGATGGAGAGGTGGTATTATCATCATCCATGCTTCTGTTTTCAAAACGGAACGCAACACACTCCTCCTGCACACCATTTTTTTTTTCTTCTTTTTTTAAGATTACGGAGAACTATTTTTTTTGTGTTAGGGAGTATTTATATACCTGTGTTGGGTTGGGTTGGGTTTTAAGGCTTTTTAACTGTCCATTCAATGAATCAGATTTCTCCCTCTCCACGTGCTGCTCTGGATGGAGCAAGGGCTGCGAACGCGGTGCTACCCTGAACCAGAGGTCAAGATTAATATTTTGTAACTATATTCTAAACAGTGTATTATTAAATTTTATTTTTTAAATTTTTTTTAATGTTTTAATATTAAAAATAATTTTTTAAAAAATAAAAAATATATTTTTAAATAAATATTATTTTAATATATTTTTAAATAAATAATATTTTAAAAATACAGCCCAGTCAATTTTTTTTAAAAAAATAATTTCTTTAATTTTCTTTTAAAATAACTTTAAAAAATATATATGCTATTGAAAGAAAAGGACTGTAGACAGCAACTCAAAACCTCTGCGCCTAATTCAAAAACCCTAAAAATCATTGAACAATCAATCACTCCTCTCCTCGTCGAAATGTACGGCTCCAATAAAGCCGTTACCGACGACACAGATCGAACGGAATTCAGAAAAACAGAGAAGAAGTACAAACTTTACTACGATCAAAATTCCAAAAGGTATGTCCTTATCTTTCCTTTTCTCAAGTAAACGTGCCGTCGTTTGTATTTTTATCTGTTTAATTAATTAAACATTCTGATTTTTCAACAGGAAAAAGCAACCAAAACAAGTCGACTTATCAGAGGTTTTAGATTTCAAGTCATTTTTGGATTCTTATCATCAAAACGGTGAACTTCCTCCTGAAATTGTGGTTGTTGATTGCCGTTTTGATCGGCCCGTCTTCGGCTTGGAAAGTCGGCCTGGTATCATTTTTGTGTTTTAATTACTTTATGCTCTTTTGATTAAAGAAAACCTAAATGGCTTGATTATCACTTGATGGAAGTAGTTGCCTGTTTTATTTTTTATTTAGTTTTCTGTATTATTCAAATAAAGATTTATTGAGTTTTAGAGAAGTTTTTATGGAGAAAGATGAATTTTGCAGGTTTTTATTTCATTCCGGGGGCATTGAGTGTTGATGAACAATGCCAATGGATAAGGGAGAGCTTAATGAGTTTCCCTCAGCCTCCTAATAGAACGAATCACAATGCAATCTATGGGCCTATAAGTGACCTGTTTATTGCTGCAAAAGAGAGGAAAGCGTTGGTTGAGGATGAAAATATGCCTGCTAGTTCGGACTCTGCGTCAAATGGTTGTGTTGGCAATGGAGATACTTGTAGATGGAGTTTTTGCGAGGAAGATAGTGTTCTGTTAAGAGGGAAGTCTTGTAAGCCCGTTTCAGCTTCCGTCTTATTGCGGAAGTTGCGGTGGAGTACCCTTGGACTGCAATTTGATTGGTCTAAGGTGATTGCAGCTTCAGTGTTTTTCATTTTTGCAATTCCTGTCTACTAGTTTTGTGTTCTTCCATATTGACCTTTCAATTTCATGATACAGTAGGGAAGTACACATGCTCAAATTTAAGTTTCACTTATTAGTTGTTAGAGCTTGTCCCTTAGGGCCATGCTGCTTGACAGCAAGAATAGATCCTTTAACCATTATAAAGCATAGACTTTTCTTTCTCATGTAGCCTTCTTTCAGTTATGTAAGGTTGGCATTGTTACCCTTGGGTTTAGTTATTGTATACCACACCCTATCTATCGGCATTATGAATGCCATGGGATTTGATCACAGAATATACAATCTGGTATGATACAATCTGTCAATGTACTAACATTGTTATACCTTGGTTTTCTACATAATGTATAGACACAAGTATGATTGTCAGCAGTGACGATTTAATTTGTTTTTACTCTGAATTTTAGAAGGTTGTGCTTGAAGTTAGCAGTTCAGTTTAACTAGTTTGACTTGAAACAATTGTCTACTCTTTTTGTGCAAAAAAAAGTTTTATCAACTTGCTGCTGTTTCAGAACACGGTGCATGTAAGAATATACATCTTCAACCACTTAAATCTTGCTCTGCTCAAATCTGTATCAAGTCATTTTATGTGACTTAAGAATCAAGATGCCAGCTAGCCCTTCTCTTAGTTTATTTGTCTTCATCAACATTTTGGGCGTGTTGATTATTATACATGCAAACTCTCAATCCAACACTTCTTTTAGAAGTTTCTCTTCTTTATGAATTGGAATGAATTTAAGTCTTCTTGTTTGTGGTGTAGCGTAACTACAATGTATCTCTTCCACATAACAAGATCCCTGATGGACTCTGTCAGTTGGCTAAAAAATGGGCTGCTCCTGCGATGCCTGTGGGAGAAGAATTCCACCCAGAAGCTGCAATAGTAAACTATTTTGCATCAGGTAATTATTAATGGAAAGCTTGTTTATATCTTCCTTTGGTCTATTTTTTTTTTAATATTTATTGGCTTATGAGACCAAGTGCTATTGTAAGGTCGTGCGTTTGTTACTAGAAGTTAGCATGTTGAAACTGCAAGACAGCCTCCCTGCAGAAATAGGTGGAAAGCTGTGACACCTGACCTTCCCTAGACCCTAGCCATATGAAGAACCTCATGCATCGGGACACCCTTTTTCTTGGAAGTGTAATTAATGCGCACAATATTAGGTTGTTAATGTCAGTTCAATTTCTTGGAAGTGTAATTAATGTGCACGATATATTTTATGTCACTGATCAGGAGATACACTTGGGGGCCACTTGGATGACATGGAAGCTGACTGGAGTAAACCTATTGTAAGCATGAGGTATCTTCGGAATTCTTTTTCTATCATATCTCCATGGTTTTCAATCCAAAGAAGAGGTTTTGATTGCTGACTATATCCTTCTTTCCCCCTCAGTTTGGGTTGCAAGGCTATTTTCCTTTTGGGAGGAAAATCTAGAGAAGATCCACCTTTAGCAATGTTTCTCCGAAGTGGTGATGTGGTTCTCATGGCTGGAGAAGCACGAGAATGCTTTCATGGTAATTGAACTATAAGCCTCTGGAATATCTTGAAATAAAGATCTGGATTATCCAAAAAATAAAGTATTCATCTTCGTAAAACACCTCGACAGTTTTAACTTAACTGATGATGGGGAAAATTCATTGCAAAGGAAACGTTATTTTTTATTTTCAATACATAGCTGAAAGTGTAGCTCAATCAATAGAACTTCGATACAAGAAATTCATTTTTCTTGTGAACTGAAAAGTAGCTATTCAGAACAGATGTAGAATTTTGTTACTAGTGTTTGCAGCCAAAATTGGCACAATTTAACTTCCAAATTCCCGTGCTTAGCCTTTTCCTTTGGTGACTTGTGAATTCCTGCAAATTTGTATTATTTGCATCTTAATACTTTTCTTTGACTTCTGATTATTGCAGGTGTGCCTCGGATCTTCAGTGACAAAGAAAATGCTGAAATCACAGCCCTTGAATTGCATTTCTGTGATGAGAATGATATCTTAGAATACATCACAACCTCGAGAATCAACATTAACATCAGACAAGTGTTTTGAGAGTAATAAATTTTCTCCCATAGATGTGAAACTTAATTTGAAGATTCAATTGGGAATGCTTTCATAGGAGAGATTAAAGGTGACAAGAGGACAGCATGATAGAAGACGTTGAAGATTTTTGTAGAATCATTTCTTTTGGTTCTTTTGATGACAGGGGTGGGTCTTGAACAGCTCACTCTCTCTCATTTAAAGAGGTTTTTGTGGAATCATAATAACGATTTGTAAGGAATCAGTTGAATGTCCAGATGGGATAAGAGAATATGTTATTGAGAGAAGATACAAAGGAATAGGCTCTGACTAAACAAGTAAAATGCTATTGAGTTGAGAGGAATGTAGCATTCAATTTATACTATTAGAAGATTGCTTCAAGAACACGACGATCGTGCTGCATCTTTGTAGTTACTAGTTTTTTTTTGTTCTTGCTAAATTACCCAAAATTGTAAAGTTAAATTTAATCCCTGAACTTTTTTGGTCCATCCTGTCAGCATGGGGAGTCCAGTGGTTTTGCACCGCAGATTTGACAATGGCCCCGAAACTCCGCATGTGGTGGCATCAGGTCCTTGATTGTAAGGTGGTGCTCGATAAGTTTGATCGGTCCTTTTTCTGTTTTACTAACTGCTAACCACTACTCTCTTGACTGTCCCTAGTACTGTTTCAACGGGCTGGAAGATCTATCTTGACAAAAAAGAAAAAAAGAGAGGATGATACGACTTAATATTCACAAAACACTAAAAGATTTCCCGACATCACTACCCCTACAAAACATGCAGACATAATTTCTCAGAATAGTATTTTATGTTTTTTATTTTTATTTTTATTTTATCTTTTAATATTAAATTATTTTATAAATTATACTTTGTAATTTTATTTTTTCTATTGGGTTTATACCAATCTTATTAATTTACTTCTTTTTTTTTTAACAAAGCAATAAAGGACATGACTTTTCTCTTTAACAAAACACTAAATGTTATAGTTAAATTACTGTAACAACATCTATGAAACACTATTCATTTAAATAATGGTGTATTTTTTTAATTTTATTATTTAATAATCTAATTTTTTTATTTTTTTTTTATCTTTCGATATTATGTTATTTTAGAAATTGAGCTTTGTATTTTTTTTTATGTTGGGATATATATTGTTCTCATGAATTTAGTTTTTTCTTTTCTTGATTTCAACCTTCAATATTATACATGTTAAAAATGAAGCTTTATATATTTTTTTTTCTATGAATTTATCATCATACATCCCATGCATAGGTCACAACTTTATTAAGTTGACTTCAATTGTTTTTCTTTGTTGTTTTTTTTTAATTAATTTTCTTTTTCATTTCATCATTTATTATTAGGGTGGTTAAGAATTGAACAATGTTATTTTTTAAAAAAAAAAATTACGGGGTTATCCCAATTTTATAACCCATCTCACAGGTTTAACAAGTTAACTCAGGTTAACTTTGTTAATTTATTTTCAATTTCATCCTCCAACAACTCAAACTTATATATATATATATATTTCAATCTCATCATTTAATATTACATTGTTTGAGAATTTAGTTTCATGATTTTTTTCAATTTGTTTTATGCAGAGTTACCTCGTTCTCATAGATTTGAGTTTTTTTTTTTTTATTTTAACCTTTAACATTGGATGTATTGAAAATGAGGCTTCATAATTTTTTTTTTTTTATTAAGTTATCTTAGTATAATGATTAAGTTCACGGGTTTAACAAGTTAACTTGAATTGTTTTTTTAATTTTTATTTTATTTTATCATTTAACGTTATGTTAGTTTAAAATTAAGTTTTATAATTTTTTTTATTTGTTTTATATGAGACTATCATGTTCTGGCTACAGGTTTGAGAAGTTAAATCAACTAAACTTGAGTATTTTTTTTTTAATCTTTTTTAAATTAAATTTTTTTTTTCTTATTTCTTCTTTTAACATTGAGTTGATTAGGAATTAACTTTTATGATTTATTTTATTTTTATATATAAAAAATTATCATAGTCTTATAATCTAAGTTATAAAATTAAAAAATTAATTCAAATCGATTCGATACATAGTGATTTCAATATTTTAAAAACAAATACCAATCTCATTCTATATGTATTATGTTTTTAGCTCATAGTGATTTTTTTATATTAAAAAAACATGTTAAAAATGCTTTATCATGTTCTTACATAAAAAATAAAAAATAAAATTAATCCAGCACACCACACAAAACAGGTAAATGATTACATACCGAATCATGCGAGGATGCTCATTCCCAGGTACCAAATCTGCTAACATACGAGGGTTCTTATATTCTCCGTACTGCTCATCGCGGATCAAATATATATACTGTTTTTGCCTGTAAGGTTCATGCATAATAAAGCAAGTGGTGGTACATTGGAATATTGGACTCGTTCCAAGTCAACAGGAAATTAAAGCGTTCAATCCGAAGGAAAACATTCAGCCAAGAGGTATGAAAGTTATTGACTCGCATGCTACTCTATTCAGTGCAAAGAACTTTTACCAGCCTCCTAGTCTCTGTCTAGATGGTTGGTTTGTTTTTGACTGGACAAAAAAAGTTAACCCAATCAATGTTCAAGATATATAGCTGGTGTGAGAGCAAGCATGATTTTTTTCTTTTTTATGATGAAAAAAACCCTATCCACTCCATATGGTATTTCAGGATTTCAGCAATCCAGATACAAGAAATACAGAATCCTGAGTTTTAATTTCTTTTGTCTGTTTGGGTGAAGGACAGGACAGTTCTATGATAGGACCATAAAACTGGATATTTGGATAAAAGGAATGGCATTAGCGTAGTTGTTGAACCAACATTAGAGACTCTTTTTTTTTTTCATGTTGAAAAAGTAATGAGAATGAGAGGTGTTAATTTTTTTATCATCTTGATACCAAGTTATTATTTTTACGATCTTTTTTATAATATCTTCACTGTAGTTGAGTTTAACCATCAAATTCAAGATGAATTAGTGTGATTCCTTTACATCTAGAACACCATAATATCAAACATGGATGAAAAAAGTATAAGAGAAAAATATACCGGCTAGTAATTATGAGGTCTAAAGCTTGAGTTATAAATTTATTTAGGTTAATTTAAGTTAATAAAAAATAGCTTTTTTAGAAATAAATTCTATATGATATCATATAAAAAAATTGAGTTTTGATAAGGTTTATAATATAATTATGTTTTTTTTTTTACACTCAGCTACCTAGAGGCAAGTCAGTAATGTGATAAATTGAGGTTAATGGTGTGAATTCACACACAATCTCCCCATGGGCGGAGGCATGTTAAAGGCTTGGGTAGGCTATAACTCAAGTCAAGATTTTATTAATATTTTTTTATTAGTTTTATGTGAAAAAATTTTTATAGTTCTTAATTAAAATATCAAAAAATTTTGAAAAATTGTGTGGAGCCTTCTAATATGATGCTTTAGCTTTGGTTAAAATTTCAGAATTTTTAGAGAAATTCAGAAATTTAATGAAAAATCACAATTTAACAAGTTTTATGTTATTGAATGTAACTTTTAATTCGACTATCAGATTGAACTGAAATTTTACAAGGGATCTTAAAATATATTGAATAAAATTTTAGAATGAACAGAGTTTGGTAGTACTAAAAAAAAGACCGTCAAATAAAAACAAAATGACTTATTAAGGGTAAAATGATTATTTGCCATTAAAAAATAAAACAAATCAGCTCTTTTTTCTTTTTATATGTTGGCGAATGGGCAGAAGTAGAATAGGAAAAGAAAAAAAGAAAAGGCAAGAAAGAAAGAGAGAAAAGCAAGGAAAAAAAATTAGTGAAAAATACTTACAAAGTCCAACTTATAAAACATTAATCTAAGAAAGAATCAAGTGAAGGAATGAGGAATTGAGAGAGGAAAAAAAATTAATTACTTTGTTTTTCGATTGATATGAGATTATTATTTTATCCCGGTTGAGAAGGGGATATTACAATATTGATTCAGATTTGATTATAAATGAATTACAAAACATCGAATGATGTAACTTCAATAATGAATTTTTTTCTACTTTCACTTTAATTTTATATACTTTTAAATTTATTTTTTAATATTTTATGTAGTATATTTAAATTAAAATTTTACTATTAATTTTAAAAATTCTTAATAATTAATCTTAAAAAAAATTATACATTTATTTAATAATTCAGGACAAGAAAATTTACTGGCTCCGTCCTCCTCCCCCCTCCCCAAACAAAGGAATAAATTGACCATCCGGAGAAGTCAGCCGACTGGCGCAGAGAGATTATAAAAAAAAACAATATCTACCGACGCCGACCAAAAAATAAAAAATAAAACATCTTCATTACCCTCCAAAATAAATAACTCAAAGCCATGACCAAACACTCACGCGTCTACGTGTACATTTCTACTACCACTCTATTTCCCTGTCTTAAAATCACAATAAAACACACCAAAATTTACCCTCCAGAAAACACATATCATAGGAAATCAGCCTCGCTTTCTCTCCTCTCTTACTTACAGTCTTACACGGCTCATCTCTCTCTCTCTCTGTCTTATCGTTTTTGTTCTCTAAAGAATAATGGGACCGATCGTTCTGACCCAGTTGGCCACGGGTCTTAGTGTGCTAGCCGGGGCTGTTCTGGTCAAATCGGTTATGGACCAGAAGCCCATGGCCGGGCCGTTGTGCCCATCTTGCAACGGGACGGGTCGGGTCGCTTGTCTTTGTTCCCGTTGGTCCGATGGAGATGCTGGTTGCCGGGCTTGTTCCGGTTCGGGTCGCATGGCGTGTAGTAGCTGCGGAGGGACTGGTACCGGTCGGCCTATTCCGGTTCAAATCTCTATGCGGTCACCGAACCGTCCTCCATCTTGACCTGCTCGAGTATTCATTTCGGGTCTGTTATTGTAGCTAGTATTAATTAATTGTCTCTCTTCTTATATTTTTATGTAAACTTCTTTTCCTTTTTGAACTTTTCCAGTTTGGAAAATTTTTAATTTGTAATATAATATAAGTTGAAGGGACACATGAATGGAGGAAGGGAGATCAGATGGAACTTGGAAGGTGAGTAGTTTGTAATGACAATATTTAATATATTGAGTACTGAGATTCTTATAAAAAAATGAGAATGGATAAGTTTATACTCGTTGAATTCTTCTGCTTATGATGTTAATTTTAGCTGGTTTCTGTTGTTAATGTTAATACCAAGTAGGAATATTTCTGTTAAGTACCTTTTATTTTAAAAATTAAAAAATATATATATAATTTATTTTATGTTTGTGTTTCTTCCTTCCATCGAAACCTTGAATATTGGATATACTTTGAGAGATTTTTTTTGCATGTGCTCTCTTTAAACGAGTTTAAGAAAATCTTACTTGTGGGTGGATTTTGATTTATTTCGAGATGGCTGAGAATTTAATATATTTCAAGCGGACAGGCATGTTATAAATTTTTGCTTTCTTTCAGATTGGAAGGTATTTGCTTTCCATGGGCTACGGCGGTAAGATTAGAAAAACAGCTTGCCAAATTATTGTAAAGTTAATATAACACCATTTTTGGAGCTTTATTAGATAGTTTAACCGTTTTTTATGAACTGGATGGGCTGTTTTGGCTAATTTGGAGCTGCTTAATGAAACTAACTTTCAATTTTCTTAGTGTTTTTCTTGTACTCTTATTAGTTGAAGGTTTTTTTTTATTATTATTGCAAAAAAAAAAAAAAAAAGGCTTGAACACGGGATCTCTAGGCTGAGAAGAACTCTACTGACAGTTGAGCTATATCCTCGATGGCTTTAGTTGAAATTAATGCTTGCATATTAGGAAATTATACATGTACGCACCAATCTTCGAATGAAGTTTAATGTGCTTGAACCAGAAGCATGATGGGAGAATCATTGTGGTCATAGAATCAGTTTACTATTTATTCCAATAGTAGAGTGATGTTTATGGTTTTGGCAAAAATAAAATTTAGGGGTATTTTAATATTTTTACACCGGTCATTTGTAATTATTAATTTATGTAATAGTATTTTTACCTATGTGTTATTTTGATGAATAATAAAATATCAAAAATACCCTCAGAGAGTAAAAAAAATGTTTGTATTGGGTAGAGGCATATTGGTATTTTTAATTTTTTATTAATAGTTGAATTGCAAATATATACTTGGATTTAAGGAATTTAATTCACAGGGACCATGGGTATTAGGGTCTTTTTGTTAATTATTAGTTTGGATGAGGGTAATGTATTAATCTAACATTAAAATAATATTTTTTTAATTAAAAATAAATTGTTAACATGTGATGTTAACATGCCACCAAGTGAGAAACACCATGTCTTTGTGGTGAAGTATGCAACATCTTCTGGTGGTAGAAAATGGGATTTTGTTATGTTGTCTAATGCCTCGCCATTTTTTTTTTCATTCTAGGCGGTGCATGTAGTCCAAATATACAGAGGTTGTTGTTGGTGACCCTTTCTTTTTTTTCCTTCATTTCTCTTTCGTACCCTAGTAAATACATTATAGTCCTTGGTGTTATTGGTATTCTAGATTTAGTCCTTTTAGTTTTGATAGCTATATTTTTGTCATTTTCAATTTTGTTAAGGTTTTATGTGTTTTCAATTTAATTTTTGGTTTCTAATTTGTATATATAATAATTTTCAATTCGATCATTCTTCTTTTAATTTTGTGTTTTTACATATTTTTCCTTTTAAAAAGTTGTTATGGCTTGCATTTTTATCCTTGGAAACAAGTTTATGATTTTAGTTATTTCAATAATAATAATAGTGATTTCAGTATGATCCCTCTTATTTTGATTTCTTATTGTTTTTCTTAGCTTTCACATCAAAGTTTTTTTTTTTATATAGTTTTCAATCATGTCTTTCAAATCAAGTTCATGGTTTTAATTTTTTTTCATTAATAATAGTAGTAGTGGTAATAATAATAGTAATATTAGTTATGAAAACAATAATTACAACAACAACAATAGTGGTACCAAAATAATAATATTACTGATGATGATGATATTGTTAATGATAATGATAATAATAACAATAATTAAATTAATATCGAGAATAATAATAATGATAATGTTGATAAACAACAACAACAATAATATTAGTTATGAAAATGATAATGGTAATAATAATAATAATAATAATAATAGCAGCAACAACAATATCAATAATAGAAATTAAAAATAAAAATAAAAATAATAATAATATTGATGGTAATAGTATAATGAAGTTGGTATCAATAGCGGCAGTAACAACAATAATAATTAAATTATTGATAATAATAATAATGATAATGATAATGATGATGATAGTTATAATAATAATTATTATAATAATAGCTGGTAGAGATAATAACATTGATAATAATAGTTTATTAAAAATAATAACATTAATAATGTTAATTATGAAAATAGTAATAGTACTATTAATAATTAATAATGATAATAATAATAATAATTAAAACACTTATTATTTTATATTTATTTAACTCTAACCAGTGTTATATATTTGTTATGATTAGTTTTTTAAAGTACAACATGTAGCGAATAGCGAGAAACAATGATATCTAGAGTACGACCCAGTATACTTTTTGGGAAGTGTATGAACTGGGTGCTTGTCAAGTGGTGCGCTTTGTCACAAGTTCAGGAGTTCCGAAGGTATAGTATGCCCGGAGGTATGGGATATGGCGGTGGTAATTGAATTGCATGCTCCGACATGTACAGAGCAGATACCTAGCCATCCACCCTATACTTCGTCGTTTCTTGGACTAGATATCAACCGTTCCATTTTCAGATCAACTGGTAGTTCAATTAGTGTTTTATATATTCTTCTCGAGTTTGAGCCTGTGAAATCGCTCCTTTCCTGATGTGAATCATCCAAGATTCCATTTCTTTCATCGTTTTTTTATCCAGAAGCTGGCTGGATGGAGTATCTTTTTCCTATTAAAATACCAAAAAAAAAAAAAATAATTAAACAAAGAGCTTCTTAATTAGAGAACAATTTTAAAAATTCTGTAGCGTGACGAGCGTATCCTCTTGATTATATGCAGCAATCATATTGGTTGAACAAATTTTACAGTATAATTAAATTTAATTATAGTGTTTTATTTGAATTTAATTGATTAATAAATTAAATTTATATATTTAAATCAATTTCTTTCAAAATCCAGGTCTATAACTGACCCGAAGAAACTTGTTGACCTCTAGGCTAACTCGAAACCCAAATGACCCGATAAAACTTGATAAAGACTTGTTTTTTGTTTTTAAATGTATTTTTTCCTAACTAGAAATCCATTTTTTTTATATTTTTTAATTGGTTACTAATTCATTATATAAATACTAGAAGAATGTTTTATTCTTAATCCTTTAGTATTTATACTCTATATCTATAAAAAAAATTATGTTTTTTCAATGAGAGAGAAAAAATATTTTTGGTTTAAATACTTCAACTTAAAAGAATAAAATGATATCTTTTCAATATAAAATAAAAAACCTTTTGAAATAATTTTTAAATTTTTTTTATTTATAATATATATAACTTATATGGATTATTTTTTAATTGTTTTTATATAAAATATTAAAATCTTAAATATTATTTTTAAAAATTTTCAAATTAACCTGATTGACTAACGTAACTCACAACCCGATCCCTTAACTGGATTAACCTCTGGGTGGGTAAGGTATGATATCTCTGAGTTTAATTTATATGAAATTACCAATAACTCCAAAGAAACAAACTGAAACCCTACCCAACAATCTTTTGTCCCTATAAAAGGATATGATTAGCGAAGCAAGCAGCCGGCCGTGACCTCCAGGGTTCTCAAACCCTCTTCCATCTACCCCTTCAACGATAACTTACGGTACGGTGCTATCTACTTTATATTCAACTACTAGATCCGAGGGGAAAAATGTTTTTGTGTTGGTTTATTCCTCAATCTAATTACATATAATTTGTGAGAATGAAACATTACGAATATTTGGTTTCTTTGTACAATCAAATGGAATATAGTATTGTGTAAGAATGTTAAAAGATTTTAATTCTTTGATATATGAACATAGTTTGTAAATAGATGGATATTCAAAGAAATTAATGAAAAAAAGTTTTTCATTGAAACATGTACAATTAAGCTTTATGATTAAGCTAGTAATCCTTCTTTGCAAAATCATTAATTATTTTAGCTCTAATTAATATAATTAATGGCTTTACAAAGATAGATTTACAAGCTAAATCTTAAAAGCTTCTGGAGCAATGATATATAGGATGAATACTGAGATTTCTCCAGCAAAATCTACAGATCTAAGCGACACCAGGGGAGCTTCTTCTTCTTTTTTTTTTGTACTGTGGTGCTTTTTGTATTGGATTTGTATTGTTTTATGTATTTGACAAATTTTAATTCAAAGTACTTTTGATATTGATGCTGTAATACTAATATATATGCTACCAGTTAGGTTATATGGTGCAGAAACACTTGGATCAGTTCTTATCATAAGTTTAAGCCTCTTCATTGTAATATTGGACTCTCAACCTTTGTTCCTTTTAATTTAATCTTCCATTCAATCTTGGTGCGGTGAAATTGCACAACTCCCTAATAGAATAAATACTGAACATCCTGCATTTCTACCCTTTTTCTTCTTGAATCAACTTGTAATTAGAAGATCCCAATCATCTTCCACGAAAGAGAGAGAATAGCGTGAATGCCTTGTGTGATTCTGTATAGGCTAGAGTTAATGCAGCAGCAGCAGATATGTTTAATCCTTTGGGATGAACTGGATGGGTTGTTTAATGGAACTAATTCTCAATCTCCTTGATGTTTTCCTTATGGTCTCGTTAGTGGAAGTCAATGCTTGCGTGGTAGGAATTAGGAAATTATGTATGTACGGATATTCGAATGAAGTTTAATGTGCTTGAAGCGCTTGTGTCCTTTGTGGCGTCTGAACTGGATGCTTGTCAAGTGGTGAGCTTTGCCGGAAGTCGAGAAGTTCCGAGGGTATAACATGCCTGTAGGTATGAGATACCGGTGGTGATAATTGAATTGCATGCTCCAGCATTTACCAAGCAAATGCCTGTAGGTATGTGTTCTGATCCAACCTAAGATTACCATTTCAAATTTATTGGTGGTTCAATTAGTGTTTATATTTTCTGTCATTTTCCTGATGTGAATCATCTAAGATTCCATTTCTTAAGAGATGTAGACTCCCAGAAGCTGGCTGAGGATGTTCTCGCTATTAGGAATACAAAAAAATAGGAATTAAAAAAAACTACCATGTCCCAGTTGAAACAAAGCTTCTTGGAGAACAATTTTTGAAGTTTTGTAGCGTGATGGGCGTATCTTCTTTGATAAAATGCTGGTGTGCAGAAGCTGACATCCAAAACGGATGCTACAAAAATTACTTTCCCGTTGAAAACAGCCGAAATGATAAAGAAAAACCATTAATTAATAATAACTAAAGAAAATTTGAAGTGGAAGAGTTTGATTCTCCCTTCCCGTCCATCGATAGTCACAAATCATTATGATATTATTGACTATTGAGAATTAAAGCTCCATATGCTTGAAGCTCTGTAACTTCCGCCTGTGAAATTGACTAAGACAGTATAATATGATACTCGATCAAGAAGAAGAAATTTATCACTTCAAATAATTTTTAGATAGTTGATTGACAAACGAGAAGATAATAGCTAAAATGACTGTTATTTGGGTTCGGCTTTCCTTTGCCCTTGCCTTCGAGATGCTCTTCGGACGGATACCCGGTGTGTGCTACCGTCCGTGGTAGAGCTTGTTCCTTGGGTCTTAGGCCCAACGTTTGGGTCTCTAGGCTAGGACCCAGTCTTATTGACGGTCCTTTGGACCAAAACCCATCCCTATCAATGTGTTAGACGCTTCTTCTGTCTAAAATGTTTTGTAGCAAAGTACTAAACATTTGAAGAAGGTGTTCTGAAGATGAGAATGGGGAAATTTATAGGATTACTGTGTTTTTTTTCTTCTTAAATTGATGAACCGATATACTGTTTGTTAGGAGTCAAGAACAGTGGGGGTTAATACCCATTTTGGCAGGAGATTAATGTGTACACCACAACGAAAATGAAGGGTTAATTTAATCATCTCCTAAATGAAATGTGACCTAATTCATCTCCAAACGAATCCTAAATACTAGATCTACGACTGTAGAAGTCAAGAGATTGCTAACGATGAGCCAAGAACTCATTGGTTTTTGCAGGAGGGGTTGGGTGAGGCTGGCTACTTTGCCTCTTATACTGATGGAGACACATTGCCCGCTTGCTAAACAAAATGTAAAATTTAAGAAATTAAACAAGAAGAAAGGAAAAGGAAATCAAGAAGAACATGAAAACGTGTAGCCTAGAGTGCAAGTTATATACATGAAAGATGAATACTATAACCTGCCAATAACTTTGTCATAGATTCAGGAATTCTCCGAGTCATGGAGAAATGAACTTTACTGCCATTTCACAGTCTACGCTCTTAAAATAACAAAAAAATTGGTCTTCATTTAACAAAGATGTTCTATGCTAAGTGATCAATTGATTCCTCCCAAAACGTGCAAGAATCTCTCCCCTTTATTTTTATGGGTCACCGGTCAGGTCTATGGGTCCCGTCTCAACTGGCAATCCCATCTAAATTGTTAGGTGTCTGTTCGAAATTTATCAGATCTACAACCGAAGGGTTTATACTACGTGATTCACTCGAAAGAAAGGAGATCAGACTCGGATTTGAATGTATACATGGCTTTTTCAAAATGGTTTTTAGAAACAAATGATTTAAATCTACCCCAAGTACATAGCCCTCCATTTATTTTCTCAGCTTAATGTTGTGCTCTGCTTTGACAGCCAAGTGTCGCCTTACTTTTCTGCAGTATTGGCATCTGTTCTGTATTCAATAATTGATTTGAGCTATTGTTAATTTGAATATTCTTAAAATGGATCCTTTACGCTAATTGTTGTTCTACTTCACTCGTATCAATTGGTTCGGTGGCGTATGGAGTAAAATGGCATGCCACCGCTCGCTGTTTCAAAAACTGATGTATGGGCAGTGAGATACTTGGAGATGAGTTCTGAAGTTTCATGTGGTTCGTAACGGTTGCTTTTCTGGGCAACTTTGGTTACTAGCTCAAATATATCGGTGACATCTAAGTTCAAGGGGTGGTTTTTGTACATTGCAACAGCACTCTATGAGAAATCGTAGTTATCAGACATTACATGTTCTAATAATGATACAAAGGTTCTATCGACAAATACATTTCTTTAAGCTCCTTCCTTAGGGAAGCATGCTCGCCGGCGTTTCTCACTTGGGGGTAAAAGCCTGAAACACACCATTTAAAATAGTTAGCTTAATTAAAAACAACTTGTTCTCGCTGCATTATTTACAAATTACTGTTATTGTTTGAAGTTTTAGGGGTGCACTCACAGCAAAAACGGTGGCATGACCAGGATCTGCTAGGTGAGCAAAGAGGTTGTCAATAGGACCGGTGCCGGTGTAAATATGTTGGAACCAAGCACCCATCACAGCCAACATAGCCAATCTTCCATTCTTGATCTCCTTCGTCCTCAATTCCTTGATCTTCTCAGGAGAGCCACTGCCCCATCCAAGCGGGTCAAACCAGAGCCCACCTGGGTAACCAACATCTGTACCGGTGAGTTTGTTGTTGGGGAAGATAGGATCAGTGTTAACGCACCCTGGCTTGAGAATATCAGCCCATCTTCTTCCCTCGGCCCAGCCAATAAAGAATAACTCAACGATGAAGAGTGTGGTGGTGTCAGTGAAGTATTCAACTTCTCCGGCAGTGTACCATGACGGGGTGTTTAGGATGCCAATCTTCGTTAGGAATTCTGGGATGAAAATACCAGCAGCACCTAACATTGCCCATCTACAGTGAACAAGCTCTGCTTGCACATTCCATCTTAGAGTTTCAGGATCAGATCCTGTTTCAAACAAATCACAACTTGCATAAGCACTTCATGATTGGTTACATTGTGCAAGTGACTGACACCTAACGATTTAGCTCTCACTCACCAAGACCTAGAGGATCAAAGCCAAAGTCTCCAGGGAGGCTGCAGTTGAGACATTCAAGCAAAACTTTAGAACGCTTAGCACAGTAATTGAGTCATTACATCAATGAGAAGAAAGAGGCTTTGGAGCTAAAGAACAGGTCTTCAACTGACCTGCCATCAAGCCATGGAGGAGGGGTGCTGCCTGGGAACCAGAGGGGTCTATCAGGGTCAGCTGCAACACAAACTGTAACTGATCGAGCTGCGGTTGGTGATGTGTACTTCTTCAGTCTCAATTTCTTCCCCCTAAGAAAAGAAGCCTTTGCTGACCCGACAAGGGATCCAGTCTTCTGGGAACTGCAATGTTAATAGCAAGTCTTTGTTGTTTCATTATAAGCCTTGATTATACAAGTCACTAGCATGCAATTAAGAATTAATCTAGAATGTAGCAGCATGATCAACTTAACTAATATTGAATCACGTCTAATTCATGGTAAAAAGATCAAGTATATGCCACACAGCTAACAGTTGTTAATAGCTTAATAACAGGTGGTCGTTATGGGATTTGAGAGAACTTGCCTGGAAGAAGAGATGGAAACGGCTGCAATGGCAGACGAAGCACAAACAGCAGCCATTTTTATTTTTGCTAAAAGACTCTTCCAATCAGTTTGTGCTGTGTTTGAATGGCTTATGGAGGTGGGTTGCAAATCTGTTAATGCATGCCGGGGCTTATCTTAGAGGATAGGAGAAATAATGTCTAATTGGCTACTTGATTGCCAGGTGGCATGCAGAATCTGAAATGAAGCGCCTCTACCTCCACATCTTTTGCTTACTTTGATGAATCATAAATCGGTGGCTAACATTCTATATATCTGAAAAATCAGTCGCAATTCGGGCCCATGGAATGGGACTGGCAAATAATTTAGATTGAGCTATAGCTCTCACGAATAGGCCATAGCAGCATCAATGGTCCGACGAGGAACATTGATTTAGAGGCCTAAGGCCTCTGCCTACAGTAAATAATCCCATTTGTGATCCCCAAATCTGTCTCTTTGGGCCTTGAGATTGCTTCTAATAGAACCCAATAATTTCAACATAGATTGAAGGAGATCACAAGGTGAAAAGGCTGTTTTGTAAAGCTAGAAGTGCCCCCAGAATCGAGAATCAACCATCAAGAGCTCCAAAGTTAAAGAAGAATGATTGCCACAGGCATTGGATGGAACTTGTTTGGAAAAGGCCCGCGTAGTAATTGCTGTAATATGTTTGAGAATGTAATAATTGTTGTTTTTAAAAGTATTTTTTATATTTTTTTAAAATTAATTTTGATATCAATATGATCTGAAAACATTAAAAAATATTAATTTTAAAAAATAAATTATTTTTATTTTTTTCAAAAATATTTTAAACTATACGATTAGTTTTTAAATGGTTATTAAACTAGGAGAGGAAATGGCCCCTCGAGAGCCCAGACTTTCTCACATTAGCCTGGATCGTTTTGGGCCCAAGCAGCTCATTCTAAGCATGGAAAAGCTTATCTTATTCTTATCAGAAAATAAAATAAAAGAACAGAGAGAGGCACGCAAGAAATCAAAGTACGAATCTCCTTGATCTTAACCTCACAAAAAAACTACATTTGGTGGTTGGTGGAGAAAGTTACATGATGCCACACAGCTTGGTTCCTAGAAAATCATAGCTCATTTGGTATCATAACAATGAAGAAAATAAAAATCAGGTCCACAACCACACTCGTAGACGCAGTCTTGTCCTTTTCTTCCAACGTGTCCTTCAAAGTCTAAAGTAGAAAAATCAAACAATCTGTACTTGTAGCCGTAGAAAAATCAACCAATTTGAAGAAAAACTATAAAGTGAAAATTTCATGAGTAAATCCAGATTCCTGTGTAAAACAGATCAATATTTTTTTTTAAAAAAAATTACCTGCAAAAGCAAGCCATATCTGTTAACCTTTACCTAATCTTAATTAGGGATTGAGTGATTTTTAATGAATTTACCCGCAAGGGTTCGTGTAACTTTTATAAGGGTGATAATAAGGTTTTCCTGTGATGTTAAAGATGAGGAATATTGGCATAATTACGGAGCTAATCATCTGTGAATTGCTCTGAAAAATAAAGCACCGACCGGAGGATCCGTTTGGTAGCCCTGTCATGCATTCATTCAACTTTAAAACCAGGTTTACACATGCTTGACCACCACCACCCACCACCCACCACAAAGTGAAATCTGGGCCTTTTAAGGAAGCAAATGGTGGTGGTTAAGAGTACAGATACGCTATCTAATTACAAATAAATGCTTGAGGTCGACCGGCATTATCAAAGCTTATTTGATAGGTGTTCAGCAAATCACTTGGAAACACACCTTGGATTCCTTACTGTACTTTTCCATGCAGGCATGTGCTAGCTATTAGTACTGTAATTATGTCTTCCAAGAATTACAGCAAGAAAACAATCTGCTAATTATGTCTCTTGAGAATTATTATAGCATTTAGCAGCCTTCAAAATTATAACACACAAAATCTCTCCATCCCTTTCTGGGTTTTTTTTTCTTTTTCCTTTTCTTTTTCTCACAGGACACATGAGAGTAGGCTCCATTAGCTTTCCATGATCATTCCATCTTTCAGGTCCCTTTCATGGTACCTTAGTAGCGGAGTCAACAAGCGAAGATGCAGCAGTCCTTGGCATGATTGACTTGTGAGGGAGAGAGAGAGAGAGAACAATGATCCCTGTAGTGAGTTATGTTCTGAAAGGTACTAAATAATGGGACATTTGGTTGCTATAATGACTATAACAACTTTGCCAAACCTCTAAAAAGTACGATTATTGTGTCGGAGTTTTTCCTTCTGTTTTGGCCCCCAAGAAATTATGATGAAATTTATCAGTTTATGCTCACTAGCGAGCTCATCATCACATCTTCACATGCTGGAGTTTCTTAGTGCTCACCAGATTAGAACTCCAAGGAGTAATTGTGGGTTCAATCAACTTCTATTACTGGCCAAGTCTCCCAATCTCTTTGCTGCTTTCAAGAAATGCTAAAATGGGATTGCTGAAATGCTAATCTTCTGTTTTTTTTTTTTTTTTTTTTGGGGGGGGGGTGGAGGATAGCAGTGATTGCCCTGACGAGAGAGCATATGCCATCACCTAATTGCTTGAATGCCTAGCCCAGCTTTTGTAGGGCACGCTATAATTTTGATAAGTTATTATAGAATCACATTTATACACGTTATTGCTTGCTCCTATTTTGCTTTTGGACCTGGATTTTCCTGGCTAATAGAGAGTTTGCTCGCAAGATTAGCAGACTAAGTGAACGGGGTTTCAGAATGGCAACCTACTTGAATCTTCTTTTGTGATCAATGATGCGAACTTTTAATGATAGCCATGGAACAAATCAAGCATCCTGAAAAGCCTATTGCCATAATCACCAAACGATCATCAATGAGGACATAAGCATGTCAAAAGCTAAGCACATGATCACTGATAAGGAAAACAACATCAACGGGGGTCCATGCCCTTGGTGTCTCATGATCTTTCTACTACCGTTGGATAGCCATTCCGAAGGACTTCAAATTTCGTTTAAACACTAATGGAACTACCATTTTTTCTCTCCTTAGGGCCTCATATTTCTCGCATTCAATAAATATATGAACTTGTTCTTACTAAAGTGAAGATGTATACATACGTAGCCAGATATATGATCCGTCATGATGATGAGAATGGTGTCAAGGTCCTTAATGATGAACTAGAGTGTGTTTGCCATTATAATTATGTGAATATCACTGTCATCAAAAGAAACGTTATTTCCGGCCAGGAGAAAGAAAGACGACCATATTATTACTCACAATCAAAATCTTAATAATGTTGCACGGTATGGACATTACAGAGACTTGCCCAAAAGCAAACCAAACAATATCTTTTCTTGTAGTTTAAGCAGCCAGCCGCTCCAGATCTAGTTGAAACTTGAAAATCTAACAAGTCCTATAAATTTTATATGGTTGACATTGATTATCTGGATAAACCCTATCTGAAAGATGTGGCGTAGACTTGAAATATAAAATATAATCATTTTTCCGTTTGTAATCGTTTAATTGTTCATTTATTTTATTTATTTATTTTGCAAATTAATGTCCATAACTAACTTAGCCCTGATCTTGCATTTTGCCTGAAATCATCACTTCTAAAGCCGGCTTCAGTAGCGTTCTCTTGTGCTCAATTATTATCATCCAGTCTTGATATCTACTTCATCCAACCCTTTAACTTTTATTCAAGCAGTCCCGCGAACATATTAATTAGAGTGAGATGCACAGAGGCGGATTATCATCGATAATTATTTTACAATCCCCCAGAAGAGTAGCATTTTAATAAGAAGTTGGAAGTCAAATCCTTTATCCACAACAAATAATTAACAAAAGCTAAAACACTAGAGATTTCTACAGCAGCATGTGACTGGAAACACCGTTAACTGGAATAGTCTTTTCAAGGTTTTGCTTTCCCACCGTCAACAAAATTTAAAACTAGCTGTTAGAAGTATTGAAGTATTTTTATAAGGCTCAATAGTTATTTACTAAATTGATTATGAATAAATAAATTTTTTTTATATTTCAATAGCACATTAAAAAGATTAAAGCATTCTTCAAAACAAAGAAATATAAAAAAAATAAGTTTTTTTTATTTTCACCATGATTTTTTTCATTATTATCAAGTTAGATAAAAAACAATTTAGTATTTTACAAGATAAAAAAAACACACAAACACACACACAAACCACCACATACATTTGGGGAAAAAAAATTAAAGTTTATCTCTAGGTGCCTTTCAGCGTTTTCAAAATGATTTTATTATTATTATTATTAGGTCAATAAAGGGGTAGTTTGACATTTGAAAAGTTATATAAAAAAAAAGAAATCAAAAAAATTGGATGTGCATAACACGCACCGCATCCTTTGAACAGCACCTGCAATGTCTCTGTTAAGCCAAAATCTCTTATTTATCGTGTCATTGGACGCACCAATGTATCCTCTTTCTATAGAGGTGATGCATGTTAGTGGTTGTTGGATGCTTTGTCTTCAATAGAGTTTTTTTTTTCTCCTCCCTTAAAAATGCCAACTTGATCCTTTTTATTGTTGGTATTTAAACTTTATTATTTATTTTTTTGATTTTTGATTTATTGTTTTTGGTATTTTTATAAAAAATTTATTTGTTTTCAATCCCATCATTCAACCTCATATTATCTTATATTATATTGTCTTTTCCAATATGATTTTTAATTTTTTTCTTAGCGCTTTGGTAAAAGTTTTATCTGTTTTTAATTTTATTCTTCAATAAAAATTTATAGTATACTATTTTTACCAATTTGGTCCATATTCTTTTGAATTTGTTTTTTGTTAAAGTTATTTTTCTTCTCAAATTTCAACATTCAAACAAATTAGAAAATTGTTTTTATTTTTTATGTTGATTTTGATCCTCTTTTTTTTTATTTTTTTTGTCATTTTGCTAAATTAATTTTTCTTTGCAATTTCACACTTCATTCAAATATAAAATTTATTTGTATTCAATTTTTATCCTCATTCTTTTAATTATTATTTTTTAATCCTTTTGTGCAATAATTTTTTTAATTTTATCTTTTAATATTTAATTGATTGACAATTGAACTTAATGGTTTTGTCAGATAAATTGTTTTTAAACTCGTCTGGTCACGAGTTTAAAAAGTTAATATGGGTTGATAAAACAAAAATTATCTTTGTGATTTAATTTGTTTTTTTCTTTCAGGTTATTTTGATTTTATAATCTAGACCGCGGGTTTTATGGCTTAGATTGGGTTAACTCGACCTTAGTTACTAAGGTTACAAGTCTTTTTTTAAGTTATTTTTTACCCCATTTAATTCTTATGTAATTAATGGGTTAAGAACTAAGCTACATCATTTGTCAAATTTTTATTAGGTTATTGTGATCATTTTTAAAAAAAAATTGTTTATCTATTGTTGTTGATTGTTTTATATGTTGTTGTTGTTTATTTTTTATTGTCTAATTAAAATAAAACTAACTTATATGACCCATCAGGAATATATATGTTTGAATCACATATTTTTTGTTTTTTTAAAAAAAATCATATATGGTACCTAAACATTAATTTTTTCTGCAAAAATCTAGCTCCATTGCATAGCGTTAGTCCGCACCTAGTGACTAGAAAAAAAAAAAAAACAAAGACAAATTAAAATTAAAGGTAAGTCATGATTTGGCTAATATATAATGAGTATTTTTGTTTTTTTATTTAAAAAGTGTTTTTAATTATTTTTTTAATTTTTTTGTTTTAATTTAATTTTTTATTATTAAAATTTTGAATCGTTTTGATCTGCTAATATCATAAATACATTTTTAAAAATATATTATTTTAATATTTTTAAATAAAAATTATTTTAAAAAACAACCTCTACTACAATTTAAAAAACCATCTCCAGCTCATCCTATTATTTTCAATAACGATAATACTGGCAATCTCCATATTAGATATATCACACATGAGTGGAATTATGTACTTACCGTATTTAAAGAGTCCTATTTAGCAGGTTTTTAATATAATGACTTTGAGATATAAGTTGCACCTAACACTAAGTTGATTACGTTTCAACAAATACATCCCTTGTTAGAGTTTGCATCGACATATAATTAATGGGATTTTATCACATAGTGATCACTTTAGTATCTTCTCGTGGTTGAGCTCGCAAAAGTTGAGACATCCTAATTATTTTAGTAATAGTTAATTAGCATATATATATATATTGGACCGTCGGTTTATTAATAATAATCCATTTGATAAGAAAGCAATCGAGCCTCGTTACACGTCTCCAATCTTTGAGACCTTGAACTTCCATCTAGGGCATGAAAAATCAATCAACGGGGTTTCTGGAGGCATGCAGGAGGGGATGGGGCGTGGGGCTTGCTTCTGAAGCATCTTCGGTTAAATATTTATTTCATCAAGTCGAAATGCCCAATCAATATTAACTAGGAACTTTTGTACCCATTTGCAAACAACTCTATACCGACAACATCCTCTCAAGAAATTCAATTAAATCTTGAAACCTAACAATGGAGGTGAATTTTGGAAAGTGCTGAAAGGTCTGTCATGTCTCAAAGCATCGGATTCTCGACCTCCAAGCTCACAAGATGTGACATTTTATTTAGAGATTAAAGAGCATAGAATATGTTGGATGTGCCAAGTTAGAAGAAGATATTCCCAAAAAGATTGGGAGTTGTAGATTAGATACCGACCAAACATCATGGTTTTGTTTTTTAATACGAGCAATAATACAACAATTACTTGCTAAACCACCTAATCTAGACCCTTTCAATTTCCGAGCAGGAGTATAAGCATGGCGCCGGTGTTTTGGACGAACATATTTTGTCACCATGTTTATGCATGTCCGGTCGTTGTCGAACTTAATTAATAAACCTTATTTTAAGTATTATTAGATGATTCAATCACAATTAGAATTACTATTTTTTAAGTTTCTCATCTCAATGTCAACTAAGAAAACGAAGCGATATTGAGTTAGATTAAATGGAGCTCTCAACGGTGACGTTTAAGTAGTTACTGTCGAGACGCATGCACATACAAGGAACAACACAGGCCGTAAAGGCAGTCTCTTTAAAGTTTAAACTTCACCTTCTTTCTTAGATAAAGAAGATCTGCCAGCATTGTTTATGCAATTTGACGAAGAATGTTAAGGCAACTTATTTTATTTCTTATGTTTTTTTCACTAGAGCTTAATTTTATGTTCAAAGTACCTGTCCTTGTTGTTGTGATTGACGTTGATTTATGGAACAAAAGCACAATTCATATTAGAAAGAATTACAATATCGAAGGTTTTTCTTTTAAAAGAAAAAAATAAAATAAAGAGGGTGGCTATATTTAAGAGGCAAATATTCACTTCTACAACCAGTTACATCAAAATGAAATTAAAAAATAGGATCAAAATTCAGATGTCGTGATTTGGCATGCCATGCACGCATTCTATGGGTGATTAAACATAATACAGTTCAAAATATTGATGTAACAATATCAATTTCATATGTTTATAATATGACTCTGTTAAATATAATATGACTCTGTTAAAGCCCAGTTTTTGGACACATCACACAGCCCCGAAAAAAGAGTACAAAGCTACAAGAAATCTTAGAGATAAGGGTGTGAGAATTCAGATAGCTACTAGATAGAAGTCACGCGCGACGTCGTTGTCTGATCTAAATTTCTCTTATTAATAATAATAAAAAATATCGAGGCAATGGCACTATTTTCAAAGAAGTTAAAAAAAATACAAGAGGCAATGGTACTATTCTTCTCGAGATGGATTATATACCACAATAAAACACCGCAGCATGAAAACATTAAAAGAGATCATGCATACTGTTAAAGTGATGATCTGAAAAATAAATAAATAAAAATATTATGATATAAGTATTTTATATTTATATTTAATTAAATAATTTAATTCAGTTTGGAAATAATAATTTTTTTAAAAAAATATTTAACAAAAAAGAACAAATAAAAGACTCGAGCTAACCAAGTTATTTTCAAAATTAGTTATAAATCCTACATAAAAAAAAAACAAGTAATGATCTCGATTTCCAATAAAATAAATGTTCTTAAAAAAAGCTAAAAAGAAAATCAAGTGAACCTAAATTTACTTTTCAAACTCGTAAACCATAAAATCTTAAATGTGGACTCAATTAAAAAACTCAGTTCTCTATTAGTTTAATATTAAAAAATAAAATTGAAAAAGAAATATCAATTTAAAATATTAGTCTATCAAACTTTAACAAATTTTCTAAATTTGAGCTAATTTTTTAAATTTACAATGCATAAAATCAGAGTAAGTAATTTAATTTTTAATCAATTTAAAATTAAAAAATGAAATTAAAAAATTATCAATTTAAAAAATTTATTAAAAATAATAATAATAATAATAATAAACAACAGATTTTATACACACACACAAGAGGCTCTCTCTTCTTCTTTTCTTTGGCGTATTTATCGCGCTGTTTTCTTTTTATCAATGATGGGATAAAATGTTTTCAAAACCTGTGAATGTCTTAGCCTTAGTCAAATTAATTAATGTGTAATTTGTATTACAAAACATAACAACGGAACAATACCTAGTTCTCGTGTGTTTTTTTCTCTCGTCTCTTCTAGTTAAAAAATTAATTTAATCTAAAACTTTAAATAATTAGGGGAAACTCAATGAATAATTTTATATTATTTTTAATATGTTTTTTTAAATAAAAATTATTTTAATTTAAAACCCTCCTTCATGTTAATTTTATCAACATAATAGTAGTTAAATTTATACTGGTGTATGATTAGTTATTATAGTTTTAGAAATAACTCATTTCAAAAACATAAATATTTTTAGATTATTCTATTTTTATATAAAACAATTGACAAAGCACAAATTCGTCGTTGAAATTAGGAAATCCAAAAGAGCGAATTGTTTGGCTAAACTAGTAGCCAATTTATTTTAGTCCGACACTAATGAACCGTGACACCTTCCATTAGCAAATAACATTCGATATATGAAAAAGTAAGTGTGTGTGTACGAGAGAGAGAGCCAAAAGCTCAAATAAATTCATTTTTGCACGAATCACCCAAGTGCACAACTTACATAAAAATTGTAGGAAAATGTATTTTTTATCATAAAAGGAAGAGCTCATTATTAGTTACTCCCTTTACTTTATCATTTATTCCTCCTTGTAGAATGAAAAAGCAATCATATACATAGTTCTTTGACTTTACGACTACCATGGATTTAATAGTTTTCTTCTCAAAAAATGCGTTTTTTCTTCATCAAACCATCCCATCTGATATAGAGTGTGTTTGGCAGTGTGGTATCGGTTGCTTTTCAAATAGATTTTTGTGCCGAAATACATGCAAATGATGTTTTTTTATTTTTTAAAAATCATTTTTGATATCAGCACATCAAAACGATCCAAAAAGTACAACCGTAACTTAATTTTAGCAAAAAAAAAAAAAAAAATTTTGAATTTTGTTAAAACGCCGGTTTGGCAGCAATGCCAAACGGGCTCATAATCTTCTTTCTTTTTTCTTTCTATTTTTTAAAATATAAAATGATTAATTGGAAACAAACAAGCAATCATCCAAACTACTAAGATATAAAACATTTAAGAACATATATTGTTTTTAAAACTACAGGGAGTAGTTTTCATTTTCATTAAACTACACGCACTCACCATTAATCCTCAAAACAAATCCAGCATGGACAGCTACTTCGTCCGTTTTTAGAACTTGAAGTCTGCTTGAAACTAGAATTGCGGTGGTATGTTTTTAAAGTTTTTTTTTTTTTTTGGAAAACTATTAAGATAATATTTTTATTTTTTAAAAAATAATTTTTGATATCTATTAAAATAATTTAAAAACACTAAAAAATATTATTTTTTTTTAAAAAATAAATTATTTTAAAAATATTTTAGAAATATAAGACAAACCGTGTAAAGAGATTCACGAAAAAAACAAAATTTGTTTCCGATCACAGCTGTACCCTCTCCTGATTGAATATTCTGGAAACTTTCTTCACTTACCACGCAAGTAAAGGGCATTTTATGAATCATGAGTTGTGTCAGACAAGAGGCAAATTCACCTTCCTTTTTGGTCTTGTGTAATTTGAAACACTCGAATGCCCCTCAAGTCACGTCTACCGTGCATAGCTGTGATTAATTTCCAGCGTGTTTCTTCAAAAACAATCACATGCAATGCTCCATCTCAGTGACTACGTACGCTTACACATATTTGAATTATCAAGAAATTGCCCTTTTTTACATCTTCCTTTCCCGTTTACGGGTCCAAAGGGCAAATTATTTAACCAGTTCACCTTGAAGGAGAGTACATACATTAATTAATTAATTAATTGGCATATAAATATATAATTCAGTATTGTTTTTGTTATTAGGAATATAATTCTGAGTTTTGTAACTGGTCCCACCAAATTCAAAAATATATTAATTTATTACTATATGACTGTTAATTCTTTAAAATTCAAAAATGATTTTCCAACTAGAAACGATGACATTATTGTAAAGTTTTCATTGTTTGCTGGTATTAAATAAAAACATTATAGCCTTTATTTGTTACAACTTTTACATTTTTTAATTTATTTCAGGGTATTTAAAAATATAATCGTAGTTATTTGTTAAAATATATTTTTTATTTTGAAATATATTAAAAAAAAAAATTTAAAATAATTTTAATATCAACACATAAAAACAATACGAAAACACACAAAAAATTACTTTTAAAATATAAAAAGGAAAATTGGCTCTAATAGCAGGCAAATATCCTTTGATTCTAGGAGGATGCGAAGTGTTATAAATAGGAACTATATTTTTGGGGGTCTACGATTCAAATTCCGGATGCACGCAATGTTTATTTCAGGAGATTTTTTTAAGAACTCGCAACCTGCAAACACATCGGCCCACATTAGTAATTAGTGCTCCTCAAAAAACAATACAGTCTTATTATAATTTTTTTTTTAAATGTAATTTATGTAATCCCCAATTGTATTTACATGGTAGAAGGATAAGCATGAGTCGATAATGTACAGAAAACTTGCCTTTGACCGAGATACGACTCTCGTACTTTACTATATTCCAAGTATACCCCTCCTCCTAGTTACATGGGCACTTATCAATGGAGGCAGTGAAAGATTTATTTGGAGAAATTACGTGACAGAGAATGTTACATGCCTTGTAAATCACTCAAGCAATTGGGGCAGCACGAGTGCACGCTCACTGGGATTCTACACGACACCCGAGGATGGAAAGGCCCTCTCTGAATTATTTAATTAAATAAATTAAAAACAGAGTTAATTAGAGTGCCAAATGCGTTAAGCAACAGCCTTAGTTCCCTCTCCTTGATCCCATTTATGGTTCGTTACGCTAAATCCTCACAAATCCCCAGCCATTTAATACAGGAGGGGACGAGAATTGCAGAATTTTACGCTACCTGGAGCTGCCATGTTAACTTCTAAATTAAATATTTTTCTTTTATCACGTGCAATTTTAAAACTAAATTGTTGTAGCCTTATAGTGTATTTGATATTGTGATAGTTGTTATAGTTGTATTTTAAAAACAATTATATTATAAAAAATACTTTTAATTTAGATTGATTTGATATTTATATATATGTGGTTAAAACTGTGATTAAAATTAAAATTTAATAAAAAATAATTTAAAGTATTTGGTTAATAATGCTTTTTAAATTGAGGTTATATATATATATATATATGGTTTTAAATTTAAATATTGTAGATTTAATTATTATTATTACATCATGAAATAAATAATACTTTATAGAAAATATTTTTTATTATTTCATTAAACTATCTATAATTCCATTACGTACAAAATTCATCCGACAAGAACTACAGTTTTCATAATTTTTTAAGCGTGCAATAAAATTAGATAAAATATTATCATAAATAAAATTTATATTACAGTTTAAGTGATTTAATTCACTCTACACTAGTTTTGAACGCGATTTGTTTTATGCCCCACCAAAAATAAATTGTGTTTCTAATGTAACCAACCATTTGTTTTGCTATGGTTGCTTTGAACGCATAAGCGACCACACAAACAAATTAACGAACTCTTAATATAGATGAAACAACGAGTAATTACATGAGCATGTCTCCCTATCACAACCTTAAAACTAATGGACCGGATCGGGTTCGACTAACAATAAGAATTAATTTGATTATTCAGTATTGACTTAATTAAGAATTAAAACTCATGATATATTTTGGTTTACTTTCTATGAAGTTGTTCGAGTTCATGGCTCGAGTTACATGTTTGATGAATTAACTTAGGTTGTTTCAAAAAAAATTATTTTTTTTAATCGTTTTTTTATTTTATCTTTCAACACTGGATTTACTAGAAACTAAACTTCATAATTTATTTAAATCGGGTTTTCTCAGTTACATGACCTTAATTGTGGTTAAATCATATTGATTCAATCCTCAACAGCTTGAAATTCTTTATATTATAAAAAATATTAAAAACATCTAAATATTTTTATGTTAAATTTTTTTATCCAACTCGAAAGAAAACAATTATCTAGTTATAATCTAAGTTGTTTCTCGTCCTTATCCTTGTTATGTAAATCATAAGAGTCAATCACGACGATACACTTGCACCTTTTCTTGGGATACAAGGTACTATCATGTTAACATAAAACTTGATACTATTTTAGCCATATCCAGAATAAATCAATACAATTAATTTAAGGTGTGCTGTTGGTATTTTGAACTTGCCAAGAAAAAATCGAAAGACATCTTAATCTACTTAATTACATCCACTTGACTAAATTAAACGTATCCTCTACCGCACGAATCCTATCACGGGTGAGGTGAGAGATGGAAAGGTTTCTAATCCACCCACTCCCCATCTTAAACCTTATCTCTTGACAGCCAATATTTTTCCATTCTTTTTTAGAGGAGATTTTTCAATATTTTCTCTTCACCCAATCCTCACCCAAATTTATCAAATCCAAATGTTAACAAATCTTTATATATATAAATATAAAAGAATCCACCATGCAACTGGCGTTACCCGATTGGAACAAGCAGCCGTACTAGAAAAAATCCACCATGGAAGAAAAAAAACCAAAAAACCCGACACTCCAAGAGAAAGTGGTTATTGGTGATTGCAATTCATCTATGTACATCGACGGGGGATTTTATTTTGAAAAATAATATAGTTTGGTAAAAGTTTTGGTAAGGTGATACAAACTTTAAAATTATTTGAAAAATAATATATTTTAATATAATCATGATTTTAAATATTGTTTTTGTAATAACCGAGAATATCATTTGTTTGCTTGGAAATCATGTCTTGTGCAAATTAATGAACATGCGCGGAAGAAAATATTAAAATTTATGAAGATTCAATATCCAATATGATATTTAGATCCAATGATTATAAATAAAAAGAAAGATAAGCTGATATGATAAATGAGAGAAATAAATAAAAAAAAGAAAGAGGAAAAAAAACATGTAATTGAGAACAAATCAAAGCTTTATTTTTAACTCATTTAGTATTGTTAAAATATATTGACCAAATATTTCTAACCGCACCATGTAAAACAACAAAACAAGATTGTGGTTTGTTTGTGGATTTGTTTTGGATTAATTTTGGGTTAAAGAATATTAGAATTTGGCTAATCTCAAACAAATTAACCATTAACCATGTATAATTTTATTTGATAGTTTTTTATGGTGTGGTTAAAAATATCTCGTTAAGATTTTTTTAATGATATTAGATGTTTAATAACAAAGCTTCAGTGTATTTCTAATAATCTAATCTTTCTTTCTCTTTTTTATTTTTCTTTGATATATAAGTTTGTTTCTTTTTTTATTTCTTGACAATTAAATTTTTGAATCTCGTATCTTGATTATTGAATTTTAATAAAATTTTATGCTAAATTCACATTTTGATTCATTTTACTTTTAGTTTCTAGAGTAAAAATCACTATTCTTAATAATATTTATTATAAAATTTCTAACAGTTTTGTTGAAACTTTACTATTTTTCAAATAATTTTTTAACATTTTCCCAATACTTTTACCGAATCTAGTTAAAATAGAAAAACTACCCATGGAAGGGACATCCATGATGGATGAATTGTAGCTAGCAAAGGTAGCCTCAGCTATTTTTTGTCGTAAAAGCTTCGAAAGCTCACTTACCATGCACGTAAAGGCAAAATGGCAGTACTAGTTTGTTCCTGAAACAGGAGGCAAAAAGCAACTCTTCTTGCTTGCACGGCCAAATAAGCAGTCGAGACGGACGCGATTCGAAAGCTAAAACGCCAAGAAAACCTAAAATCATTTCAAGAAAGCAATCTTTTCAGAAGATGTTTCTGTCTATTTGAAGAATATACATGAACTTCTCCTTGAAATCTTCCACACAGAGACAGACACAGATCAGAGGAAGATATAATTTTACTGTCAATGAACAGTCACGTAAGTGGCAGAGAGAGGATATGAACCAAAGCAGAGCGACAAGTTTCGATATCAAATTACAGTGACAGAAAGATACAGCGACGGTGCTTTGAGGTGGCGTGCAGATCAACTCGTACGGAAGTTCCAAAACTGTGAAAGTAAAGTAAGATTCACTTGATTGTATGGACCGGTCAAACCCCCCTGTCAAAAAAGATTTTTTAGCAGCCAGGATAAGTCACGTGCAATCGAGGAGACCATGTGCATGCCGTGACGTGAACGGCTCAGATTATCCAATGATCTTGCATTCATGACTCTCCAACTCTCCAACCCAACACGATCAATCAGAAGACCATAGAACGACTGTTGTCGAAAAATGATCACCCGTTTTTAATACGATGTTGGAAGGGTTTTTTTCAGTAACACTGTTTGGGTAAAAACTTTACAAATTCATATATATTAAATAATTATTTAAAAAATAATATATTTTTATTCAAAGACATTAAACCCAATCATGTCTTTGTTCAAAAACACAATCTTGAATAACAATACTTACATAACACGACTAATAATTTAAATTGTATATTGGATTAGTATAAAAACCTAGCTTTTTGTTTGATAGGATTTAATTGATGTAATTAGGGTTCACGAAGTTCAAAATAAATTATCATAATTAGGTATTTTGTTTGATAGGATTTAATTAATGTAATTAAATATGTTTTCATGCAATTGATGTTATAGATATCAAAATAATAGCAAATAAGGTTTGCATTTGGTTTTAAGATGAATTGCCATAGTTGGGTATTTTGTTTGTATTGAGATAGTTGAGCTAATTTAGGTTTTAATTTATGCAATTAAGTATGTTTCCATGCATTTGGTATTATGAATTTCAAAATAATAACAATTACGCATTTGTATTTATGTATTTTATTATACTTTTATAATTATTTTGGTCTTGTCATATTGAAATTCTAATATTATCTTCTATCATTCAAATTTATTTTGCACAAACAAGTAGATTTTAAAGTCATAAATTTACAAGTGAACATGCAATTAACAACAACATGTTATTTATAATTGCAAAGCAAATATTGATAGGCTAATAAATATGATTACGTTTATAAATGAGTGAATGTGATGTATGGTTATGTTGTGTTATTGCAAACATTAATTAATGTTATAATTAGTGAACAAAAACAATATTAAAATATCACATCAATGAAAATAGATTTTAATTTCAATTTGTTGTGCTTTTTAAAACTTAACAATGTCTCACCCATTTTTCTTCTTTGTATTTTAAGGTTTAAGGTGTTTTCTAGGCCTAGATTTATTGTTAGTGATGTTTGGAGATTACATGTTTTTATTTAAAATTTGGGGATGGATCCAATAGCAAAGAGTTTAAGGTTAGTAATTGTGGGTTTTGGTTTGAATTTAAGAGTTCATGATTTACAGTTAAGGGTTATAGGCTTGGGGTTTGGATTTATGAGTTTAGGGTTTATATTTATTAAAGGTTTGAAGTTTGGATTTAAGTTTAGGGATTAGGGTTGGATTTAAGAGTTTGGGTTTATGGTTACGGATTAGTCTTTGGGTATGAATTTAAGAGTTTGTGATTTGTGATCAAGGTTAGTGTTTATAGCTAGGGATTATGATTTTATTTGAGGTTAATTTGGGGTTAAGGCAATTTTGGGTTGGAATTTTGGGTTTTGATTAATGATGTGAATCTCATTAACGTGTTTTATATAAAGATGCAAAAGGGATTCACGTGTTTAAGTAAAAAATGTTAATGGATTTTGAGTCTTGAACGAATTTATGTTACATTCCTAAAACTTTTCTCCCCTGAGCAGGGGCGGAACTAGGGGGAGGCGGGCAGGGGCCCGGGCCCCTGCAAAATATTTTGAAGTTTTGTATTTTTAATGTTTAACTATAGTATAATATATTTAAATAGATAAAATTTCTAATAATAAATTATATTTTAAGTTTTGGCCCTCCCTTTAATATCATTTCAGCTCCGCCCCTGCCCCTGAGCTATTTTGCCAAAACTTTTTGCCAAGTGTTTTATAAAGGAAAAATACCTGTTATTTTATAATGTATGGTAAAAAAGGATGTTTGAGATTTCTAACGGTCATTGTTATTAAATTCATCAAGCATGTCAACTAAAGATCCGATTGACCTAGAACTTGATCTAAATTGAGTTTTGATTAATGATGTGAATCTCATTAGTGCGTTTTATATAAAGATGTGAAAGTAATTCACGTGTTTAAGTCAAAGATGTTAATGAGTTTCAAGTCTTGGATTAATTTATGTTAATTTTCTAAAACTTTTCTCTCTTAATCTATTTTTTCAAAATAATTTTCTAAGTGTTTTATAAAGAAAAAGTACCTGTTATTTTTTAATGTATGGTTAAAAAAAAGTGTTTGAGATTTTTAACGGTCGTTGTTATTAAATTCATCAAGCAAGTCAACTAAAGATTCGGTTAACCTAGAACCTAACCTAAGTTGGGTTTCCAAAAATATTATATGAAAAACCGATAAAAATTCATTTTTTTTAAAATCAAAATAATAATAGTTTTAGTTTTTTGTAATCTTGAAACTACATGGTTATTGATTAATCCAGTGAACTTGACCACAACGTGTGTTTTAAGCTGCATTTAATAACTTCTCTCATGTCAAGTCACAAAAGATTTTCACAACGCAAGCAAAGCAAAAATCGGCTTGGATTGTGCTCAACCGCGCCATCACGTGAGCGAGCAGGCATGAGAGGGGACGGGAAGGTGACTAATCAACGGCAAATGCGTTAAGCAACATCCTCTGCATCGTCCACTGAGATTCTCTGTTTAATCCAGTCAAGTTATAGATCCTTTCAGGAGTTTTTAATGTCGATTCCTTGAATAAATCCCAACAAAATGGGAATAAGGAATGAGTGATCGACAAAATCTTGCGTTAATTCGGGGATGGGTTTGATGCCACTCTACGTAACCTCTCCTGCCTCGTCTCCCTGGCTTGTAAAAAAATTTAACGAGGTAAGTTTTTCCCGTCTCCCTCAAGTTTTAAAATCGACATAATCTTACATGCTTCCGTGAAGTGCTCCTTGCCTTAAAAAATCAACTGTTTCGTGTACACATGCACCACTGTTCAGACAAGTTTCGCAAATACAACTTATCCCCACCAATCAACATGCCTGTTCAAAGTGCTAGTTATAATTCAATTGATACGCATACATTTCTATTATTTATTTTTTACAACTCCTCAAATAAAGAAAATTTACCACCGAACGTATTTTCCGAGACTTGTCCTCAACCATGGTTCATAAATGGAGGACTAGAGTGCATGAGTAAGAATTGGAGAAAAATCACACCCGCCAAGGAGGCGGAACCATGGGGGAGTGGAGGGAAAGCAACAAAACAAGCGGTGAGGGGTGCATGCTGCCCCGCTCGCTCGCTCCCTTTTCACCGCACTGTTAAGTTAGTGAACGTTTGAAAATGTAGTTTTATTTATGTTTTTAAAAATTTTAAATTTTTTTAATTAATTTTTTTAATATTTTAATATGTTAATTTTAAAAATAATTTTTTAAAAATAAAAAAATATCATTTTAATATATTACCATACAAAATACAATTAAATTTACTAAATTTGTACTTGTACTCGTACCACCTCACTGTCATCCTGCCAAGCGTTCGGGAGTCTGATTTGTCTTACGTGGCAAATGGAGGTGTGTGACAAGACAAAAGCCAAAGGGAGCCCATTATCCAGACACGTTTCGAATGAAGAAAAGAGCCACGCCCCGCTCACAGGAAGCAACCAATCACCTGTCCCTGAACATGGTAACAAAAAATGGGACCCTTTTTTTCGTAACAGAACAAGAAGGGCTTTTAACAGATTCTGTCTTAATTAGAGGTAGTGGTTAGGTTAGGCTCTTCTGGTTTGAACTTTGAAGTTTAGTTTGGAGCCGACCTTATCTCTCGCCTCTCTCAAAAAGCATCTCAACCGTCGGATTTGGATTCTTTTTATGTGTTTTTGTCCTTGTCTTCAGTTCTTGATTTTATAGCAAATACTCTCATGATAAACAGTACACGAATAAAGTAAACTAGCGAGGACGGTAATTCATTACATTACTGCCGTAAAAAAATTGGGGTCGGAACCCATCTCCAACATGAACAGCAGGTGGCGTTTTCCCCTCCTTATTTTTCCTGTAGTTTTGTTTTTTTAAAAAATTATTTTTTAATATATATATATTCAATTTTATTTTTTGATATGTGTTTAATTTTAATTTTTTATTTTTAAATTATTTTAATTTATTTTCTGTAAAGTTATTGAATTTTCAACAAATATTCTAATATTTTATTAAAGTCAAATCACGTTGAATCATCTATCATATAATTTAATTTTAAATTTAAGTTAGATAATCAACATGTTAAATCATATTTAATAATAATAATAAATATTTTTTTTATAGTTTAATTTTTTTTTTTACTTTCATTTTTTTAAAATTTGAATTGCCGGGTAGCACAAGCATGTAGACTAGTTATGACTATATCAAGTGCATTTCCATGTAGCTCTTAGAATACAGTACGATTTGAGTGAAATTGAAGCAATTTTATAAGAAAAAATGAAATTGTGTGCAAAATGGTGAAGTTCAGTGTTTATTCACCTTATCGCGAGTTTTAACCGTGACAGTGACAAACGATACTTGGCACAGCTTACGGTGACTGGTGAGTATGTGATGTTCATTGTACTGAGAATCTGTGAAAAAGATGGTAAAACTCTGGAAAAAATCATAAAGTCTGAATTCATGAATCATTGATAACCGGCGACTGAACACCATAAAACGCGATAAATAATATGCTTAGAGTCTTTTTGGTATTGCGGTAGCTGTTGTGGTTGTAATTTTAAAAAAAATTGTTTTATAAAAAATACTTTTAGTTGAGGTTGGTTTTAAAAAATGGATGTTTGGTTAAAACTGTGGTTGAAATTGAGGTTGAAGAAAAAGTAGTTTAATGTGTTTAGTTAATAATGCTTTTGAAATTGAGGTTATAAAATAATTTTAAAAAATATATATTAATATTGATGGTTTTAAATTTAAATATTGTAGAATCAACTACTCCTATTATATTATGAAATAAATAATACTTTATATAAAATATTTTTTATTATTTCATTAAATTATTTATAATTCCAATATGTACAAAATTCAGCCAATAAGAACTACAGTTTTTATAATTTTATGAGCGTATAATAAAATTAGATAAAACATTATCAAGTATAAAATCGAGTGAATTTAATTCATTTTATACTAGTTTTTCAGGAAAAAAAAATATTGTTCACATCACAATGTAAGTAAATTTAATTCACTCTAAACTATTTTTTTTAAAAAAAAAATTTATAAAAAAAAACTGTTTAAAAAATTTTTAAAAAAAAAAGTCACGTGAACAGTGCAATTCACTGGTGAATATTGTTGAAACTCGTAAAAAAGCAGTATCTTGCTGCTTTTAAAAAATGTGTTCCAGCCGCAGGTAAATGGTGAGGCCCATGTATTTTAATTGTTCAACCATCTGTAACCAAACAGCATTCTCGTGCGTTTTTAAAGAAACGCGAACGCAAACGCGTACCCAAACGAGCTCTTAGTTGATAAGAGCTAACAAGAAATAAAAATCAACATAAACCTAGAAATAAATATAAAAGGTAAAAAATAAGGGATTATTGGATATTTGAAAATGGTTTGATGATGAAAAAAACCTTAAGAAGTAGGTATCTGATGTAGATTTTGATCTAAAAAAATATTGCCTATTAAAAATTAATATAAATTATATATTAAAATATCATCTAAAATTTTAAATTGTTACATGAGATTATAAATATGATTTTTTTAACACACTATTTTATGGGAAAGTTATTTAAACTTGAAATTTTTAGAAGTTTATATTATCTAACACTATTAATTATAATGAAAATGATGACATTAAAATTCATGATTGGTTGTTCACTAATTATAATATTATTTTAAAGAATCATATTGTAATTGAGTTTGAACTTAAATCCAATAATAATAATAATAAAACAAAACCAAGTTTTGTCAATTTCTTTTTCTTTCTTTCTTTTTTTTAATTTTCCCCTTCAGGTTCTAATATTTGAATCCATGTTCCTTCATATATATATATATATATATATTTAATTTCAGATCCATGCTGTCCGTGTGCACAACGACGCTTGTCCATTCATAGAGATCAGCAGTGTTCGGTGAAATTAGAGCTTGCCAGTGCTAGGCACCTGTAAAGTGGTTGATACATATAATGTGCCACGTGGGTGAACAATTGAAATGTACTCCAACAACCATGCAAGAGTGAAAATGAATTAACCACCAAAAACGCCATCAAGGGACTGACAAGAGGGAAAAGGCGAGTGAGGGTTTTGCGTGACACGTGTAGCGTGCACTGAGAGTTTGTCTAGTTGTCTGGTTCTCCTCGTTTCTACATTCAGATAACGTTCTTGAAGATTTTTAATATTTAAGATTTGTTTTACATTATTTTTTAATATCTTTAAATTGTTTTAACGAGTAGATATATAAAATAATTTTTAAAAAATAAAAAATATTTTAATATATCTCAAAATAAAATAAAAAAACACTTTAAAAATTTACCATTATTATAATCACAGACTTCCCTCTGTCCTCCTTCCCATCTCCTAGTAATTTAATTTAAGAGACAGCTATCACATGTAACTGGCGTTGAGGCCTCTTGTTTCCTTTGCCTTTTGCATGCAACCTTGTACCTCCCTAACGTATTAAAATAAGTATTTAAAAATGTGGTAATACATGTTTTTAAACTATTATTTATTTATTTTTTTAAAATTATTTTTTGATATTAGTATATAAAAATATCTGAAAACACAAAAAATAATTTTAAAATGCACAAACAAATTAGCTCAGTCTCTCTCTCTCTCTTCTTAGTTTGTTTGTCAAACCTTAACAACCAAATAAAAGAAATTGTTGGCATGATGTTTGGCAACGTTAACGTTTTCCTTAATTCTTGGAATTCAAATTTAAGAATGACTTTGTAAGAGTTAATCTTTTGGATGCGTTTATTAAAAATTAATACCAAGGCATCAAACTGAGAATAACAACTAGCTATTTAAAAAAGAAAAATATCCAGAAAAGTGTGTGGTGAAGGTATCAAAATTTCAAAAGAGAGGTAGCCTTTTGTAGGATGTGCAAAAAGAGATGCACATTCACTCTTCAATATTATCCTGGCCGGGCACCACCAGACATACGTAGCTCCCTGCCTGTTCACATGTATATGTTTACGGCAGTGCACCGCGTGTCGTCCGATGGAAAAACTAATCCAAAATCAATACTTTAAAATATCTCGAGCTAGGTAGAAATCCTACCGAGTAATACCGGGTGTCATGGTAACATTATTATTTTTTATTTAAAAGTGTATTGAAATAATTTTTTATTTTTTTATAATTTTAATATTGGTATATTAAAATCAATAAAAAACACTTAAACAACTTTAATTCTATATTTTTCAAGTTAAATACAGTTTCAGGTGCAAAGACAAACCATTTGATTAAGATAGATAAACAAACTTGAAGTTGTACCAATGAATTATTTATCCGTGTATTTAGATTCGCACAATATAAATATCAAATATAGTCACAAATAAATTTAAAAGTAACACAAGTTTAATTAATAAAACAACAAACTTGATTAAATTTTATTTTAATTAAACAAGATTAACCTAAATTATCAGCAACATCAAATAAATATCCACAAACTCAAAAGATGTTTTTATTTTCAACATCAATTTTGACAAAATAAATGCAAGAAGAAGTTTAAAAATTATCTAAAAATAGAACCAAATTTTATTTCACTGGAATTGCCTTCCCTCCTCTTCTCCCTCTCTTTTGGACCGGAATTATCTTAACCGATAATTTATTTTTATCATATAAATTGCATGATTTTTTTATATGAGGCGTAAAATAACAAAGAAATATTCACAAGAAAGAGGACTTCTAGGTTGGAGAGACATGACCGCGTGGAGGGATTTCACATCTCTGCACTTCTCAAAGACTCTAGAAAGCTTACATCTAGCACATGATGTTTGAGAGTCACATGCGGTGATTGCGATCTAGTGTGTAGAACCAGAACATATATAAAGATTTGTGGTTCAATTACTACTTATATTGGTTAATGCATTATGTTTGTTTCACGCGCAAAACAAATAGTAATATTCTTTTCTATTAGATATATTTTTTGTCATGGTTTTATACAGAAATATTTAATTAAAAGTTGCTTTAATGGGAATTTTTTTAGAGAGAAGAAGTACAATAATATTTTAAATAGACAAATATGCTAAAAATATTGAAAATATAATAATTTTGAACATGTAACTTGAAGGAATCATTGGAGAGAAGAGGTTGAAAAATCATTTCATATCTAATGATATTTTAAGTTGCATTTAAATAAAAATAATAAGTATTGTATCGTTACAAAGAATGAATGAAAGAACCTACATGAGATCCTAAAAAATTAGGAGAGAATATCAGGCTTATGCAAGCTGTGTAAGCATGCCTGGGTGGAAAATGAACCTAAACACGATGCCCGAGAATCATGACAACACTTATATCTTTTGTTTTTGGGTCATCGTAGTTTTTAAACCCTAAATTTGGGTTCATCAGCTATAATTTTTTTTATTTGTACTACCAATTAAAATTATAACATAATCCGAGAGATCTCTTTCTTAGAGAATTTAAATTAACAGATAGAAAAAAAAAACAAAAAAAAAACAGATAGAAGAAACGCGGCAGGATAGTTGTATCCCATCTTTAACTGGTTTTAGAAATTCTCATAATTTAAAGAGAAGCTCTCAATTCCCATCCTTTCAAGTTAAGGAACCACCAACCCTCTTGCTGCGCGAAAATCTACAAAAAAAAAACTGTCACCGTCAACCTCGTAAAAATCATCAGCACAAATCAATGTATGGTTGAAATGTATAAAAGATGTCAAATCATTTTTTTATTGCCGGCCGAAATTGACTATGGACATCTTATAATAATAATAAAAAAAAGACTCGTCGTTTGCTTTTTTCTTTAATATTTGAAACTAAGGTTCTTTCAGTTTTTAGGTATTCTGAATTATTATTACGAATCATATGCATTTCGACTGAGCATATTTCGTTCAAGGGGAGATGAACCACCAACAGATCATCCCTGTTAGCTGGTCGACGAGCTTCTAACTCTTTTCTATTTTGCCACTGCAAGCATCTCATGATTAAACAGGCAATCAAACTCGCATCAAGGCCAGGGTGGCTGTGACGTGTAGCGTATAATAAAACTATTTATAGATCATACAGACACGATCAAAATATTTATGGATATATAGATAAGAACAAGCTTGAAAAGATACCAGTAAAGAAGCTAGACCCATTATATACATGAAGCCCGGTGAAAACTATGATAAAAAAAAAAAAATTGTTAGATTAGGTGATTTTACAGTGCTGAGTTGAGACCCACTTGATTAGTCTTCGGACTTTTGAGCTTCTTGAAATTAGACATGAGAATTACTATAGCTAAATCGGTTTTCAGACTTCCATATAAAACTGGTTTGAGTATTTTTTATTATTATTTACATTAATATTCAGATATTTTATAAAAGACGTGAAATTTTCTAAATTTCTTCTTCACAGTGTTGTTAAGATTACAATCCTGGAACTCTTCGCTACACGCTGTGATTATTTAAATACAGATTCGTGGATATTTATCTCGACAACCGCTAAAAGAACAGTAAAGAGAGCGTGTCATTCGAGGATCGAGGATTTTTCTAACACGAAACGCAGAAAATGAAAACGATCTTTTCACTCTGGTCATCTAAGGAAAGCACATTCAGGCTTGCCACCTTCACAAGTAATCTCGGCACCGAGACTCTTACATCCCAAAAATCGGCTACGTTGATTGCGGGGGCCTGCCAATGCCCTCCGTGGCTTTTGGCAGATTGGCAACAAGAGCACGGTCCCGCGGCCCGGTCTCTGCTTTCGTAGGGGGAAAAAGAAAAAAAGTGTCCCATCTGCCTTCACTTCACATTAACTAAGACGAAGGATCTAAGATTTTGTTGACAAGGGGCTGTTTGGAGGGAGGGAGTGGTGGAGAGACTGGTGGGTCCCTACTTTCTTGATTGAGTGGTTGACATCACTCCTTGAGATCCACGTCATTCTCGACTTATCCACTCCTCTCGCTAGCTTTAGCTTTGCCCACCCTCGCTCCCAATCTATGAATACCTTCACCCCTCATCAAAGTCACCTCCAATTCTTTCAAATCAATCCTCGTGTCTCGTTGAAGAGTCGCCACATAGAAAAGTACTCATGCGCCACTCACGATCTTGTGGAAGAGTGAGAGACAGCTATTGAACTCGAGCTACCCTTTAACTCTTTCCATAATAAATAAATAAAGATATACAAAGATTAATTTGAAAAAAAAACATGCATGGCTTCACCAAGTGTGAAAAAAAAAAGAAGCTCTTGAGGAGTAACTTGAAAAAAAAATCTCTTAATGTGAAGACACCTTGGTTGAGACGTTGAGCCAGACAGCCAGTTATTTCCACAGCAGTATGTATCCCAATACGAAACTCCTTGATACCGTGTTTTTAACACTGGACGACATTGACATTCAAGAAAAAGAAATGAGTTAATTTCAAAACAATTAGATACCCACTCCGGAAGAAATCCACCGCTCTGTAGTGGTTAATTTTTAATTACTATTAATTAGGATATATATACGAAACTCCTTGATGTTGTCTTTTGTTTTCCTAATTATTTTTTTATTTTATTCTTGTTATTAGATTAATTAGAAATTCAATTTTATAATTATTTTTATTTTGCTTTTTATGATTTTATAGCAGTCTAAAAGAACTTCTTTGTATTAGATTGGTTACAATCGTTTATTTTTATTCTTATATATCTAAAAAAATAATTAAAAAAAAACATATTATAATCCCATGAAAATTCATAAATTGATGATATACTAGCACATTAAAATTACAAAAAATATATATTAAAAAATACTTTATTTCAATATTTTTTTAGACTAAAGGATTTTTGAAATCACAAGTTATGTCAAACACTAATACGTAGCAAACAAATATTGAATTGAAAATGAAAAAAAATTAAAATGGAAGAAAAAATAAATATGTTTTTCTAGGATTGGAAGTACAAACGGAGGGAGGAGAAGTAACTAAATGGAAGAAAAATCTAGCAAAATCCATTTGAAAATCTGAGTGAGGATGTTTTTTTGGGGTGTTGGTGACAGATTTCAAGTTCACAGGGGCGTAACTCGAGTGACATTTCTATGCAAACATCGTCGGATTTCTTCATTTCCCCGGAGCAGGAAGAAATGGAAGAGAACGGAAAAGCGGGGATTATAGTACTGCTTATATCACCCGCGTCAATGTTTTTGATGTGACTGAAATTGTTAATTTTACGGCGACGTGATACGAAGCCGCCGTTCTTGCGTTCCTTGCGCGACAACAGGTCCACGCAGCTAGAAGCACAGCCTCTCTCTGATCTCTGGTTAGATTTTTGTAATATTATATTTCTTATCAAACAATATGTGATAATATATATATAATTTCACTGAACACGTCTATAGAAGATGTGGTCATCAAATTGTCAAGTTACATACGTTTTAAAAACATTTTTTAAAATAATTTTCAGATATAAATTTATTCTTTAAAATTTTCGATTCGAGTGGCACTAAATCTTAAAACTAAAATCCTAAATAATTGTTAATTTTAAAGTTTATAGGATCAGTTAAAATGCATGAAAGTTGTTTCAAATATTTATTTTAATAAACAAAAACTTTTAAAAAAATGTTTTTATAGTTTTTGTTTTAAATTATATTTTTTATAATTTTAAATTGTTTTGATATAATAATATTAAAAATAAAAAAATATTATTTTAATATATTTTAAAATAAAAAATATTTTAAAAATAGACAAAACAGCTAATAAAATGCAGCTCATGGAATGCAAGATAAAAAAAGTGCTAGCCTGAGTTCTGAGTTGCCGAATGACCACTCCTGAATTGGATCCGTGCAGCTCTGGTTCATCTCGTGGTGGAATATTACTAGTAAATCACTAACGTGTAACAATTTTAAATTCATTTGTCGAGTGAATTTTCTTCATCATTCAAGGAATTCTACGATTATATAATAGGATTCAACATTTCATGATCTTAGCATGTCATTTGAAGGTATGTTTGAAAAAGTTTATAATTTTTTTTTGCTTTGAAAAATATATTAATTTTAAAAAATATTAAATTAATGTTTTTTTAAATATTTTATAACAATTTTGATATGCTGGTATAAAAATAAAAAATAAAATTTAATTTAGTTTTATACAAAAAAAATACTTTTAAAAAAATTATGCAGCACAATCCTTAAAAAAAGAGCTAATAAAATATCTATTGAAGTTCTTTTTACTAGTCCTTATTTAAATTTAGATGTAAAGATACAAGGGGAAAATTAAACTATCACCCAAGTCAGAGACTCCCTTCGCATAAACGAGAAAGTATAGACAGAGACTTGTCCCATGCATCCAAGAATTTTATTTTATTTTGAAGTTTCATTTCCATGAAGTTTTACACTCATACTTTTCAATAATCAATATCATCTTGTTGCCACCGTAAAGTTGAAAATTTATTTTTTATTATATAGATGGAGTCTTCAAATGATTTTTATTATTAAATCCACCAGCCATCTTCTAAACAAAAAAAAATAAAGAAAATCAACAAATTATTATCAAGTTTTCGGCGTGATGCATTCATGGTAAATTATTTTACATTGAAACTATCTAAATTTATATATATAAAAAAATTAAAACAGGGAAGAAAACAAATAAATTAAATTTTATTCAAAAACATAAAAATAAACTTTATATTAAGGTGTCCAGTAATTAAGCAATGAACCCTTCTGACAGCAGAAATTATGCAAGGAGACTATCATCTATTAAACTTAAAAAAAGGGTTAAATTATTACTGTCATAAAACCCTTGATGTGAATTCGTATGCGAATACAAAAAATTGTACGTATTACTTGAAAGAAAAGGTATAAACATGTATTAACTATTGAAAAACTAATCAAATGATCATAAGATGGTAAAGGTGTTAACATCCGGGCCCTGCTGTCCAGCGGAAGATTTCGCGAACAATTTGTTTTTTACAGCCACAACGGTACATTTGGATCCCAAGTTGATTACAATATGGTAAAACTGACGTCGTCTATGAGACCCGTCGTCGTTTATCGTTTTTTCTTTAATGTAGAGATACCATGCATTTTGGATTATGTTATAAGAGTGGTTTTTTTTAGTTGTTGTATAACCGAGGAAATTTTGGATTATTAAAACTTAATCTTGATTTTTGATCAATTCATCACTCTATGTATTTTATGTTTTGCGCTTCCAAAAAATTTTGAAATTTATTTTTATTTAAAATGATTTTTTATTATGTTTTCGGGTCATTTTCATATTATAATGTCAAAAATAATTTTTTTAAAATATTTTTTTTTATTTTTGATATTTCTATGCAAAAAACATTTTAAATCATCATCGCTACTACAATTTCAAATACACCCATTCAATTCTTAGAGATATCACTAATTTTCCTCATGGCACAAACTAAATGTAAAAAACAATAAGTCATATTAAAATTTTACATGGTTTTACAATGTCCAACAGGTCAACTTAAAATTCAAATAAAATTCAGTTTAATATTTTTAAAGAGAATAATTGGCATAAATCAACCTATCTAACTCATTACTAGAATCTTATACAAATCGAGTTTAATAATTTTTTTTATTTTATATGCAGGTTGCGTAGTTCAGCAACCTGCCAGTAACTAAAATTATGCCTTTCACTGTTATAACCAAAGAATATAACGTTCATCAACCTTCATTACGAAACATTGAATTAGAAGTAAATCTTTTAATGCCAATGGTATAAAAAGGGAAAAAAAAGAGCACCCGTAATGACTCGTACTTTTCTAGTGTGAGAATATACTAGATTAAAAATTGAATTACAAAAAAATACATGGTATAATCATTTTCCCAAACCTAGTATTCATGTGTGCTATAATGCTCATATCCATGAGATTCTTGGTCCCGTGCTTTCAAAATACATGGCCGAATACTGCATAGGGATTTTCCAAGGAAAAAATAAAAAATATAGAGGTGTCCTGTCAGATGCATAGGTTCATTTCACTATAAAAAAAATAAAATGGGGTGGTAGTTTGTATGTATTTTAATTTTACTATACCAAACCTGTTTTGAGGCGCCTGTATTTCGTGTGTGTTTGAAAGTATGGTTATGGTTATTTTTTAAAAAGTTTTTTAATTAAAAAAGTATGTCAATAATATATTTTTTTATTTTTAAAAAATTAATTTTGAGATTAGCACACCAAAATGATTTGAAAAAATAAAAAATATATTGATTTAAATTTTTTTTTAATTTTTTTAAAAATACTTTTAAAATATAATGCTAAAATTTTTATTTTTATGCTCTCTTTTTTTTTTTTTCCGCTTTGTATGTGTTTTTTTAAAAATTAATGACAATGGAATATGAAAAAAAAATTGAAAAAAATTATTTTATAATTGTTTTTATTTGTTGGTGAGGACTGTAATAGATGTTTGAAAGTATTAGGATAGTTATTTTTAAAAATATTTTTTACTATTAAATATATTAAAATAATATTTTTTTTATTTTAAAAAAATATTTTTTCACACTGTTTTTTTTTTAAACAAGACATAAATATTAAACCTGTTTAGAATTTAAAGAATTACTGTGATATTTTATTGATCACAGTAATTCTTTAAATTCTAAACAGGTTTAATATTTATGTCTTGTTTATTTTTGTATTTTAAAAATATATTTTTTAAAAAATTTAAATTATTTTTAGTGTTTTAAAATCATTTTGATGTAGTGATATTAAAAATAATTTTTTTTATAAAAAAATTATTTTAATATATTTTCAAGTAAAAAATATTTTAAAAAACAATCTTAATTACAATTTCAAACATGCAACCCTGTCAAACCTAATACAAATTAATGTTTTAAAATTAAAAACAATACAGAATAGATATAAAAAATATTTGGTTCAATGAATAAAAATAAAAAACAAAAACTTTCCTCCAATAATTTTTGAATGAATTTATTTTGGAAGGAAATGCTCTAATTTTCAATATCTCAGTTTCTTTTTTTATCGAGAAAATTAAAACGCCATCTAAAATACCAGTCAAGTGCATTTCTGACCTTAAAAAAAGAAATGTCAATATAATCAAAACTACCCCGTCGTATACAGTACATTCCAGCGAAGAAGGACACAGGAGAGTATCCTGTGGTTCCAAAATTTTGCTAATAAGTCTATTATTAGATAGAACAAAGTCAAGTAAAACAATCTCCCAGATTCATGTTTAAAGGTAAAACACAATTACCATCTTGTACGGCCATCCAACCACACTCACAGTCAATACGATGGTAAATTTTGGAAATAGCACGAGTTTACTGTGGAGCTCTTTTTTACTCTCTTCCCACACATTTAACCATCCTTCCAGATGCATGGACCGTGGTCAACGATGTTTGACCAAGAAAACGACAACAACAGGGACAATATTGTAATCAACTCACAACCCTGCACAAACTCTCTGTTTAATTAAGTAAAATAATTAATCATATTTATTCAAACCAAATCGGTTTCTGTCGTTATTGTTGTTGCTGCTGCTCCCTTTGCTTCTGGTTCGCTTCCTTCCTCCTTTTTATATATAAACTCTCATTCGGCCTCTCATCCCTCTCTTTATCTCTCAAAACCACAGAGACAAGAAAACTGAAGAGAAATGAGAACACGGAGAGGGCTTTCTTATCCTAGAGGAGCAGCAGTAAACGCTTGTGATACAGCAGCAGGGAAGAGGACGGCAGCAACAAGTTATAAGAGAGGAAAACCTGATTTCGCCGCCGGAGATTACCTGGTTTGCCGGAAAAAGAATCGATTAATCTCAACTCAAAAAACCGGAGAGACCGACTTGTTTGATTCTTTACCCGATGATCTTGTCATTTCTATTCTCTGCAAACTTAGCTCTTCTGCTTCTAGCCCCTCCGATTTCATCAACGTTTTACTTACGTGCGTCTCTTGTCTTCTCTCTTCTCTATCTGTTTTCTTTTCCTATTTTTGGATATTTGTTTTTCGTTGGCTGTTACACTTGAGATTTGACCGGAAACAATTACGGTATTGTTATTGATTTTCGTGGGAGCGACGAAAGGCGTTATTGCTAAATCATGTCGGTTAATTTTAAACTGCAGGTGCAAGAGACTAAACGGGTTGGGCCTTCATTCTCTAGTACTATCCAAAGCTTCGCCGAAAACATTTGCAGTCAAAGCCAAAAATTGGTCTGATTCTGCTCACCGTTTCCTCAAACTCTTCGCCGACGCTGGAAATGTTGAAGCTTGTTACACTCTCGGCATGGTAACTAATTACAAATAAATTGCTGACAATACGAGTCTCGAAACGCAGATGCATCCATTATTTATTATTGTAGAAGACATTAAATGAAGTTTTTGCTTGACAGATTCGGTTTTACTGTTTACAAAACCGAGGGAGTGGAGCTTCTCTGATGGCAAAGGCAGCGATTAGCTCATACGCGCCTGCACTTTATTCCCTTGCTGTTATACAATTCAATGGAAGCGGTGGCTCTAAAAGCGACAAAGACCTTCGTGCCGGCGTTGCGCTGTGTGCACGCGCTGCCTTCCTTGGCCACATCGACGCCCTACGCGAGCTAGGACACTGCCTGCAAGACGGTTATGGTGTCCGTCAAAACGTCACAGAAGGACGGCGTTTCCTCGTCCAAGCAAACGCGCGTGAACTCGCGGCTGTTTTATCGAAACCTAATCCAGGGCTCACAACACGCACTTGGTTCTCGTGGAACCCACACGCGCATCCTAACCATCGTCACCCTACTGGGAATGGACCTAGCGGGTGCCCTTTATTGAGTGATTTTGGGTGTAATGTTCCAGCTCCTGAGAGTCATCCGGCCAGCCGTTTTATGACGGAATGGTTTGCTATTCGGGGTGGGTCTTCGGGTTCTAGTCTCCGTTTGTGCTCTCATACCGGTTGTGGGCGTTCCGAGACGAGAAAGCATGAGTTTAGACGGTGTTCTGTTTGTGGAGCTGTTAATTACTGTTCACGCGCCTGTCAAGCACTTGACTGGAAGCTCAGGCATAAAGAGGGGTGCGCCCCTGTTGAGCGGTGGGTCGATGAGGATGGTGAGGGTGTTGCAGACGGGGATGACGGTGGCGTGGATGGTGACGACGATGATGTCATGATTGAGAGCTAAAATTAAATCTAAAAATGGTTAACAGTGGAATGGTTAGAGACTGACGGAAACGGCGGAAACTGTGCGTTCTAGCGGCCACAAAGAAAAGGAGGATAATGATTAATGAGGGCGCTTTATTCCTTACTCTGTTTTAATTTTTAAGGTTAACCTAACTTTGGTTAATGTGGTCGTTTGATGGCGCACAAGAATTTTGTTTCCTCTTTGGTTTCTTGTATATAGAGAGAGGGTATATCGGAGAAATCGAGGGCTACTTTTTCTTTTTTCTTTTTTGTACCAAGGAGGTCTTTTTTCCTTTATTTCTCTGCTACCCCCGCGTCCCTTTTTTTTGTACTATACTATAAATTTATCGTCAGTAATTTAAAAACTCAAAATCCCGAAAGTTTTACCAGTCTTTATAGTTGATGTCTAAACTTTAGCAATTGTTCAGAAGAATATCTAATTATCGGTACAAATTTAACCCCATGGTTAGATATATTTGTTTTTAAAAATAAAGAGTCTGAGAAAATAATTTAATATAATTCAATGAAAAATAATTTTAACAATCATTATGTAAAAATAAAAAAGGATGACGTGTTACTCAGGTACATGTGTTTAGATGTTGCGCTTTGTCCACAATGTTATCCTCTATGCTAAAATAGGCAACTCAGAAATAATTCCCGCAGCCTGAAAAAGCTGGCCAGTGTCAAGAACCGTACGCGAAACATGTAGGGGTGTGAAGGAGACATCTTTTTCCTTCTTGAAAGATCGATGAGAACAAAATTAGGTTACAGGGATGGGATGAGTAACCACTGTGCCATCTGTTTGTAGTAAATCTTTGTGCCTGAGAGAGTTGGGTATTCTCTCATTACATTAAAATAATTTAAAAATATTAAAATATATTAATTTAAAATTAATAAAAAAATTTAAATTTTTTTTAAAATATTTTAAAAACGCCAAACAAACAAGAACCTGAAAATTAAATATTCTCAAATAACTTAAAATGTTAGAGAGAGTGAAATCTTCATATTAACCATAGACGGGGGAGTATTTTGTTATAACTGAGAGCATCAGCAGCAAGTTGTGTGTGAGGTGGATCGGATAATGGGCAAGCCAACAGCATAGAGAAGGATTGGAGGTGATTGATTATTGCATTTTATTTTTCTACTGATACTCTTTTTTTTTTTTTTTTTGTGGTCGAAAAGGTTAAGCAACATCGAGACATTGACCAAGAAAGAATTGTTTTTTTTTTCTTATAAAAAAAAAAGATAGAAAAGAGAGGGTTTGGAGTGGTGGGAGGGTACGCATTTTGCAAGTGGAGGAAGTGGTTTGAATGCAAAGCGTTATATGCTCTGGTCACATACAAGAAAGAGAAATATAACAAATATATTCGAAGAGAGAGGGCATCTCGTTGGTGGGGGAGCACTCTTTCTTTTCTTTTCTTTTTAATCACCCATTAACTGGATACTCGTTCAAGTGTGGTCCAGGCCCAGCCCATTTAATGCCATTAGGTGGGATTTCCAGCTGTGGCCGAAAAGCTATTTTCTATTCATAAGCAGCTGCTGCGGTGCGATGACACAGATCCTGAGCGCGAGCAGTGAAGATTTCATAGTGGGTTGACTATATATATATATATTGCGCAGTGTATATTCTACTACTTAATGCACTGCACAAGGTGGTAGAGTGGGGCGGGTGGCTGATCCAAGCTCCGTACTGACCAGTAATGGGAGATGGAGGGTTTAATTTTGGGATGCTTTTAATACTGTGATCTCACAAATATAAATTTGAAATCAGAGATGGATGGATGTAGTAACTTTAACCGGTTAGTTCTAAATTTATTTATTAAAATTATCGTTTTGAGTTTTATAGATTTAAAGTTATTAGTGAATTATATAATTATTAATTTTAAAATTTATAAAATTAGTTGAGATATATATATATAAAAGATAATCTGTAAATTCATGTTAATAAAAATAAAAATAAAATTCAAGTGACCTAACCTCGTTTGCATTAGGTGAGGTTAAGCGGTCAAAACCAAATGCCTCGTCTGTGTGAATTAGCCCTTCTGCAGTTGTGATGCGATAGGATTTTCCCCAGGCTAAGTGCTTTCTTGAATCCTCTGGCATATGCATATCACCATCAAAGCTCCCAATCCCTTTCTTGAATCCTTTGGCATTTCACCATTAAAGCTCCCAAGCCCACCTGCAATTGCCTTGCGCATAAGTATATGCAGGGATGGAGCCAAAAAAATAAAATTAAAAAGAATTAAGATTTCAGTTATTTTATTATTTTAGCTAAAATTATATAAATTATCACGGGAGGGGCTGGAAAATAGGGGTGGGGCCTGCTGCCCCCCTTCTCCGGCCTTGAGTATATGGATACCATTTTCTTTATATATATATAAAGATACTTTATTTTTCTACTTCTAATTACAGCAGATGTATCGCTTGCATATGCACTACCTAATATCCTTGAGTTTTTGAATCTTTTTGTTGTAGGATAGGAGTGGGGTATCAGAACCTCTCTCTTCACCTCTATTTGACTAAACTCTTATTATGAGGGGAATTCAATAATGTTTTGACTTTTGAACTTATAATACATGCTAATATGTTCTCTCTCTTCTTTTTTTTTTTGTTATAAACTTTAATTACGAGAGTTTTCTCGTATGAGGATTCGAATCATTAAAGAAAATATAAAGTTTATGTTTTTATCTTATTTGATACAATTAAAGGAACTGTTCAATATCAAAGTTTAGTTCCTGACAATGTGACAAAAGTGAAAATTGAATCCAAAATGGATGAATACCGACCCAATCTAAATAAATATGAATTTTATAGATTTAATGAATAATAGATACGGTATAAATGTTGTTAAACTCGACTTGAAATCTGACCAAACCTAACTTAAAATATATATTTATATGATATAAATATATTTGTATAATATTTAGTTTTTTTAGTACAATATAACATAGACACACTTTAATATTGACATAAAACAAACATATATAAATAATATTTATCATTTAAAACACACTCGTGTATGTATTAATTATTTTATTTTTTTATTGATTAATAAATTATAGTATATAATGGATATTCATTGAATATCCGAAATTCAATGGATAATTAATGAATATTTAAACTTTTTATTCCAGAAATAATAGATAGGTAGAGTATGAATATGAAGAAATCCGACACACAAGTATCCATTACCATCCCTAAATATGTTATTAATAAATGATAGTTAATCATTATCACTTTTTTTTTTCTGAATTTGGTTAATTTATGGTGGCTGATTTTTTTTCATTAAACAATTTTATTGAGCAGGGTTTGTAACTCAAGTCAGGAATTTTTTTTTTCCTTATTCAAAACATGTAGTAATGCTTGATTTTTTTTTTATGTAATATAAAAGTCAGCTTGGGCCACGGTAAAAAAATGGGCCACCTATCTAATTTAACTATTTTCCGTTTTCAATTATGTGAAATTTTCATTTATCAAGTCTAGGCCTAGGTGGGAAGTTAAATCGTGCTTAAAAGCCCAAAGATAAATCCATTTTAAACTATAAAAACCTAAAAAGTTGGGCTTTTCAGGATTTCAACTCACAATAAGTCAAGTTGGGCTCCAGATAGTTCTATTTGGTCTCATGAAGATATGAGACTTCATCTTCCAGCGGGTGGTTGCATCATTCAACATGAAGCTCCGATCAGCTATGCAATACACAGGTCTTCTTGATCTAACCCTTTATGGCCGCTGGGACTCCATCCCAGGCCTTGGTGTGTAATTTAATCACTAATTTAGTGCAATGGAATTGAATTATTTAATAATTTCTTTTGTTTGGGTTCTTAAAATTAAACCTGCTAAATTCAAATTCAAATTCAAATTTGTTACTCGTATTACTAAACCTTTTTAAATAACTAATATATATATACTCGGAATTGCTTTAGGAACTGGGTTTGATCTCTACGTTATATTTTCAGGCCCGTTAAAGAAGAATCCATTGCAAAGAAACATGAATACCTAACAACAATGTCAAAGAACATCATGGCCTATCCCACGCGGTAAACCCCTTTTAACAATCAGGCAAATGCCCCATATCATATATAAGAGAAAAATCAAAGCAATTATGATGTTTATTTGGTTACTCTCAGGGATCGCAAGTACGAAGCCTCTCTGAAGTCTGAGACTTGAGAAAAAAAAAAAAAAAAAAAGGATCAGACACGGCAAAAAGCGGACTGCACACGTAAAAGAGGGGAATCCATGATGATGATCATGATGAGCCATGATGCATACACCCACCAAAAATCAAAGAGCTTCTCTTCCCTGGTCGTTGAGATGACTACCCCCCGCATCCCTTCCTCGGCCCTTCCTCTTGGTTTTGACAGAACCTCATTGCTATAAATCAAAATCTCCCCCTGATGTAGAAAGTTTTTGTTTTTACATTTAAAATTATCAGGGTCACGAGGGTCATGTTTATTTTTTTTTATTTTTTCTTCAAGAAAATTATTGTTACGAGCTTGTTACGCGCCGATAAGTGAGTGACGCCTACGTTATTTGGATGTCATGTGTGACGTAACCCAGTGTCCAAATATGATTTTTTGTTGTGTTTTTTAAAGCTCCATGTGTTTCATTTCTCATTGTATGACGCGTGATAATATATGGTGGTTGGATTATCGTTGATGGTTTGTTTTTCTTTTCTTTTTCTCTCTTTCCTGTCATATAAAGTGAGTCATTGTCTTTCAAAACGATAATACATATACATATATATATATATGTGTGTGTGTGTGTGTAGGATCTTCACTAGAGCATATAATAAAATTGTATTTTTATCCCATGATGGGAAAAAAAAGCCTTGAAAATTGGGTGTTTTGATCTTTTTTAATGACTCATTAAATCGTTACAAGATTGTCAAGGACATGTTGGTTTTTTTCAAATTTTCGGTACAATAAAATCACACCTTCACCCTCAAAGTCACCAAAACTTAAGTTGTCGACGAATGTATTTTTTTTATACTTTTCATAGGCTTTTAAACAATAATAATATTTCCTTACCCCTATGATAAAAAAAAAAATTGGTTTGTTGGCCAAGGATTTTTTTGGTTTTTCCCTTTTTTGTATAAAATTAAAATACATTATTGTACTTAGAAAAGACTAAAAAAATAATGTTTGCTTTCAGAGGTACTTTTATACATCCACACGGGATTTATTTTTCGTAGTTATAAGGGGTCATAGAGGGTGTTTTAGTACTTTTCATATTGACTTTTATATATATATATATATATATATATATATATATATATATATATTATATTCAAGCAAGTTGTTGTTGCGTGCTTATTATACGTCGATAAGTTGGTGACATCCATGCTATTTGGACGGCTAGCGCGACATAACCCAATGCCCAAGCATGACTTTATATCGTTTCTTTTGAAGCTTCATCGTGTCCTCTTTCTCATGGTATGACGCGTGACAGTGTATGGTGGTTGAAGTTGGTGGCTATTCTATCTTTCTCTTGTCATATAAAGTGCACCATTGTCTTCTTTGTTTTTGTTTTTTCAATTTTAATCTTTATTATTTTGATCTCTTATTTTATTTTTATTCCTTTTATAAAAGTTTTGTTTGTTTTTAATTTAGTCCTTTAATTACAATTTCTCGTATGTTTTATGTTCATTTTAGTCCTTATTTTTTATTTATTTCCTTGGTATTTTTTTTAAAAAAATTATGTACTTTCAATTTCATCATTCAATCAAAGTTCTTTTGTTTTTTGCTTTTTCAATGCCAATCCTCATTATTTTGTTCTTATTCATTTTATAAAGTTTGTTTGTTTTCAATTTAGTACTTGAATTAAAATTTCTCATATGTTTTTTTATTTATTTTGTTTTTTATTCTTTTGACTTTTAATTTATTTTCTTGGCCCTTTTGTTAAAATTTAATTAGCTTTTAATTTCATCATTCAATTAAAGTTTAAGTTGTTTTATTTTTTTCAATTCGACTCTCATTCTTTTGATTTGTTTTTTCTTTATGTCAAGGCTATTTTTCAATTCAATTTAATCCTCCAATTGAAAAATTTTGTTTGCCCTCTAATTTCCTTTTATTTCCACCCTAATTCTTTTAGTTATAATTTTTTCTTAGATCATTTCATGTAATTGATTTTTTTTTTTCATGGTTTTGTCTTTTGATATTTGATTTGTTACGGATTCAACTTTATATTTTTTTTCTATTTGTAGCACTTATAATCTAATGACACGATTCACGAATTTGAAAAGTTAATATCGTTCAACATCTTCTTCTTTTTTCTCATTTTCTTTTATGATCTTATTGTTCTGCATTAGTTTTTTTTTTAAATACTGGTTTTGTGATTATGTTTGATTTTTTTTCTATGAGTCTATCTTAATTTCACAACCTTTTCTTTTTGCTTACGAGTTTTGCATGCTTTTTTTAGATAGAAGTTTTTGTAAAAAAAATGTTTTGTTTATGTTTGAGCTTTGAAGATATTATTTTAATTCATCTAAATTTTTTTGTTTTATACAAATGAACTTTATTTTTTTAAATAAAAATATTCATTTTTAAATAATATTTTTTATATGTTCAGCTATGCATAATATTTTTTTAAGGTATGAGTTTATTCAATCAGTTTCATTTGTGTTTCTATTTCTATTGTTTTTTGTTGATTTAAATAAACAAGTTCAGTAAATACAACTGAGTAAGTGTTTTATTTTGTGTGATTGGATATTTTGATATACATTCACCTTTTAATCTCTTCATTTTTTTTTTTTAGTTATTGTTAATTATTTTTTTCATTTATTTAAATAGATGGTTATTAATTTATTTAACTAAATGCCTGAATATATTTTTTTATTTATATTTTGAATTTTTTGTGTAAAAAAATTGTTGGAGAGTTTGTATATTTGATATGTATTTTTTTTTAAATTACATCCCGTGATTGAACTAGGGTTAAAAATCGCTATTGTGTGTCCGTGTGTGTGTGTGAACTATTTACAAAAGCAATGACTATATCCTATTTATCCTCACTTTTCATTTGGATAAGAATAACAAAGGTCTAAAAGACTAAAACAAAGTTAAAGTCCATATCGCTGCCAAAAGGCAGCAGTATCTGAGTGTTGAGATTGAGACTAGTGATTCACCAACCGACCGGTCTTGCAAAAATTTCTTTTATTCAACGGTAATCGGGCCTTTTTTTACCAAAACTCAGAAAAATCCATGCTTTTGATACATTTACCCCCATAAAATTGCAATATCTGACGGTCCACTTTACGAATAATTAATAATTCTGACCATGTATCTTGATCATGAAAAACTTGCATCGAGAGGATTTTCATGTGGTTATGTCTACATCAAAGCAAGACTTCATTTTAATCTTTAAAAATCAATTATGAATCCTTGAATTGCTAAGGTACCCCCACCAAAATTTTCATCCATGATGAGGTTCGCATGAATTCAAAATGCTTGATTGCTAAGTTTTTTCTGAATAATTGGTTAATTTTTTAAATTTGATTGCTATAAACTGTTTTTTCTAATCAAAGTTGCTTATGAATAATATTTGAAACTTGCAAAATATTTTATTTTGTAAATTTAAAAATTCTTAGATACTTAAATGAATATTATTTAAGAGATAATACAATCATTTTTCAATGAAGAATACTCATAATAGATGTACAATAAAAAGTGAAAGAAAAAAAATCTATAAATGAGAGATATCTTGGTTTTTTTTATATAACCTATCATGATTTTGTATATATAAAAAAGAAAGGGTTAAAGTGTAAGTAATATATTTTTTATTCATCAAGATAAAATATCCATAACTCGTCAGATAATAAAATATACCCGACTTATTAGGGTAAAAAATCTCTGACTTGTCAGAATGATCATAAAGCTAAAGATTCTTCATAGTTAAAAGGATCATAGACTTGACGTTTAACTGAACTCGGAGATAATAGACATACAAGCTTGCCGAACTCATATTTATCCGAGTTCAAAGTTTAGCTGAACCCAAGGATATTGAGTTCTTGCCTTATTGTATGATCATTTTTTTTAGAAGAAAAGGATTCAGGTAAAAAAACAATATCTCTGACTCGCTGGAGAGTAAAATATTCATGATTTATCATAGCAAAATATCTCTAACTTATTAAAGTGATTATGAAAGTAAAGATTTTTCAGAATTAATTAGATCATAGGCTTGATGTTTGACAAAGCTTAAAGATGATGGTCTGAGAGCTTGTCAAATTCATATATGTTTAAGCTAAATGTTTTACCGAACTAAAAAAAACTAAATTATTACCTTATTTGCATGATATTTTTTTTAGAGGAAAAGGATCAGGGTAAAAAAGCAAAAATACTTATCCATCAATCCACAATGCCATGAGTTGAATTATCGATATGGTTAAAAGAAAATGCAGATTGAGACCGAACAATTTAAATCTCCTGATTCTTTTAATTTAATCTCTTTCAAATGCATGTCTGGGCACATTCTGATTCTGACTAGTCTATTTTTTTTCAATAACCTGAACCCAATTTCATCTATAATTCTTTCTTGCATCTCACTGAATTTTCAATTCATAATCATGAGAGGAAAATTAGAGATGAAGAGATTAACCTAACAGAAGAAAAGGGATAAATACATTGTTGGAGTTTTTATACGTTGAAGCAACAATATTTTATGCTGTCTGGGCTGTGACCATTCGTTAGGCTGTCGATGCATCGTTTGCCACTTACATGACTTCGAAGTTTAGATTTATTTCCGAGATCTGTGACATTTTACCTGTGAACTCCCACCATTAAATATATAAAAAAATTATTGAAATATTCTAAATACCATGAAAATGCTTTCCCAGTACAAGTGTTGGTTGAAATCATATTTGTTACTGTAGTCTATATTGTTTTTTAAAATTATATTTTAAAATTTTAATATTAATATATTAAAATCATAAAAAATATTAATTTAATATGTTTTAAAAAAACAAAATACCTGTATTTCCAAACAGTTTTATAGTTGTGATAATTATTGATGTTATTATTTTTTAAAATATTTTTTGTTTGAAGAAGTATTAAAATAATATATTTTGATAAAAAAATAAGAAAAAGAGAGAATAATGAGCGGGAGAGAGTGATGATAATTACTCACTGGATGCATCATCATCTTGTGTGTGTATATTTTTTTATTATCGAAGCAGGTACTTTCGTAATTCTAACAAAGTCATCATAAAACGGGGAAAAAGTGGTGGGACAATCATGCTGTGTGCGTGGACAGAAGAAAGGGAAGGAGAATTAAAGAAAATGCCTGGAGGAGACATGTGACCTCAGCCGTTGATTTTCTCTTTGCCAAGAAAAAAAAAAAAAACAAAAGCTTCAAAAAGGTTTCTCGGTTTGGTCTTCATGTCGTATCACCATAATAGTCCCCGTGGTCACACTTGCCGCACGTGGAAGACTGGCCCAAGTAAGTATTCTATATTGATACTATTTGGAGCTAAATTTGTACAAGAGTTTCCACAATTTTTTTTTTAATTTTTTTTAATATGTTAGTGTTAAAAATAATTGTTTTAAAAATAAAAATAATATTTTAATATATTTTCAAATAAAAAATATTTTAAAAAACAATAATGATCACAATTCTAAACAATAACTAAAAAACAATGATTTATCCTTTCACTGTGATGCCCTTAATTGCTTTGTTGAAGAAATCCATGAACTTGGTATTATAAAGTGTCCGGTAATATCTGGTAAGGCTAGAAATACTTAAAATGTTCTTTCTATAGCAACATTCTCCCGGGACTGGCCAAATTTTGAGGAATATTGAGTGCATATGAAAGTAGTGAAATAATAAAATTTCCAAAATAAAATAAAATAAAATAAATTCTAAGTAGAAATTCCAAACATTTTCATAAAATTTAAATAAAAAAGATAGATTATTTTTCAAGAAAACATCCATCTTTTTATTTAATACCACAATATAATATTATGTTCATGCATTTTGCACATTAGTATTGTGATTATGTGTTTGATAACATGATACATAATATTTTTTTATTTAAAAATATATTAAAATAATATTATATATATATATATTATATTTTATATTAAAACCACCTAATAATATCTAAAAATATTAATTTGATATTTTTAAATAAAAATAATTTAAAAAATACTTTAATAAGCAGCATCCCAATGCAATGCCAAATTAAGTATACGTGTTCCTTTCTTAGCCGGATCATATTCCACTGAATAAAATCTTCATCGATTTCAAAAGTCGAAGTAAATGACTTGTTTTTGACTTATCTTCAAGTAAACTATTATTTAGTTCAGGTCCTTTTAGTTTGAGAACCTATCACTTATTCCTCTATTTTATTAATTTTTTATAACTCGATCCCTTTATAAGTTTCTCATGATAATCTAATTGCTTGACCCCTAGATTGCACCCCATTTCTTGACAAATTCTCCAATATCAACCATTCGACACAAGTCTTTAGACGTTTAAGAAATTAGTAGTCAATTCTAGTCACGTGACTAGCCTTTGATTTTCAAAAATTGGACCAACATGCAAAATGTTAAAAAAAAATGGCAACTGAATTATATGTTATCTCTCGAGCTCATCACATTTCACTTCTACCCTCTTAGTTTATAATCTACCAATGTTATCCTCTTCTCTTTCACAAATGTCCAATCTTTCACAATTAGTAGTTTGAGTCTACTAATTTTATCCTTCTAGTTTTCAAAAAGCACCAATTTTACCCCTAAACGTTAAGTAATGTACTTTTGAATATCATGTTTTAGACCGTTTTACGTTTTCAACATTTTTTGTGAGAAATTGTTGCATTAATGAGATTTAAGAGGAAGATGAGAGAGAAGTAGAATAAACTATGAACAAAATGAGCTTTTTGTTCGTTATTTTCTTGTAAAGGGGCAGAATTGAAAACTTTTTAAAAATATGGCACGAAGCTAGGAAATTTTAAAATAATAGAGCAGTATTAGAACATCAATCAATCTATAAAGATAAGAATATAGTTTACACAAATTATTATCGGCAAAGCCGATAAAAAACAAAGAAATCAATAATTTCAACATAAAAAACAAAATCCCAAGTCCGGAATCACAAGCAACCAAGCCCAGGTGCCAATTACCAAATAACCAAAAGATAAAGATACAAGGGCTAAAAAGGAAAGTACGAAAAAAGAAGGTTAAAGGTAATCCGTGCAAAATTAGACACAGAAAATTAGAGTTTGAAATTGTGGTAGAAATATATTTTATTTAGAAATATATTACAATAATATATATATATATATATATTATTTTTTTAATTTATTTGTAATATTATCATAAAATTTAAAATAAAAAATATTTTAAAAAAATAATCACGGTCGAATAAAAAAAAAACACTGCCAAAGAGAGTTGTGTTTACTGCAAGCGATCGTTTTTGTTTTGATAAATGCGTGCGGGTTAGAAATAATTACTTTACAGTAACCACAAGAGAGAGAGGAAAAAAAATCAATCGATTATAAAACGGGCCAGTTCTGTTTCTGACGCCCACTGGCCAACCCATAGGAAGGAAAGAGCATCGTAAACACTATAGAGAAGAGAGTGAGGAAGAGAGAGGGAGACAAAAGGGGGTGGTGCGTGTGCGGTGGTACTGGTGTGGGTAGGGGCCGTGTTGGTGGTGGTGGCCGTCGTGAGTGGCGGAATACGCCGTAGCATGGAAGAAGAGCTGGCCATGCTTAGGCAATTCATTGGTCAGCTTGTAGACCTTTTCAATCTCTACGGCTCTCCTCTCCCTCCTTTTGATTCTCTTCAACTGCTTCACTTTCACAACCAACAACAAAACAACAACAACAACAACAACAACAACAGGTCTCTCTGCAGATCCCTTTCATTTCTTGCTAGACCTATCATTTCTTCCTTTTTCTTAAATTTCACTTTATTTGCTACTTAGGTATTCTGCTTTTTTCCCCCTTGGTTTTAAGGTTACTCTAATAATAATAATAATAATAATAATTTGACTCTTTAACATTGTTTCGTCTTGGCTTTTAGAACTTGTTATGTTTTCGTCAAATATCTCTCCTCTTGGTCTGTCCAATTGTTTAGTTTTGGTACGGACAATCTCAAGCTCTTAGCAGCTATGTTTCTTTTTTGGTTCAATTTCACTGTTCACTGTCCTCCCCTGTTTCAGGGAAGCTTTTAAATCTGTTGTTTGAGAAAACAGAAATGATTCATTCTTATGTGATTTTTATAGTACTTGTTAAGTTGTGGTAAATTACAAACATAGGATCTCAGGTATTGAGTCCTTCACTAGATTCTTAATGGGTGTTGAAATCATGCATAAATTCTGTGTTTTTTTTCCTTTTTTTGTGGGGGCATCGGCTTAAGAATTTAAATTTAGCCTGATCACCCCTCATGTTCTCATGTTCATGGTTCTCCCAAGAGAATGATAAGATTGAAAGAATAAATCACGGGGAATCGAATGAATTATAGAGAGTTACATACTGTCTAATTTGCTCCTCGAGAATCAAATTATCGTGTATGAAAAATCACCACGGGCGTTGTTGATTTTGTTTCCTGTTCAAATATGTGTGCGGATATGCTTGCAATCGAGGTCGTTGTTGTTTGTTTCCTGTTCTAATATGCGTGCGGATATGCTTGCAATCGAGGTCCTCTTATAGCTAAAAGTCACAAAAAACTGTAACACCTTTCGCTGCTAAGATTTTTCTTTTTTCCTCTCAGTTTGCATGTGAAGAGATGCTTGGATTTCCATATTTACTCTTGGGATTGGGTTAAAAATGTCATTGAAACTTATGTGTTTGGATTTGAGATATTGGCGCTTGCCCCAGGAGACTTGCATCCCCTGCATCAATTGATTTAAGAGTGCTTTTGTCATTCTGTTGCTTCTTAAGATTTGCACTGAACATGCCCATATAGGTCACGTGGAAGTGATTCTTGGGAGTTGAGACTCATTACTTGCGATGAGCTCTGTTATTATTTACAAGTTAGGATTGGGGTTAGCAACTTTCCTGGTGCTATGGAAACAGTGTTGGACTTCCAACCACCTTGGGGAATCAGAGTCTAAAGAGCAGCCAATTCATACTAAAATTGTGATATAGGTGATTGTCGCTAAATTTCCCTTACAAGATCCTAATCTGGCAGGAGTTAGAAACACAGTTGAGTGACCTCCTTTTCTTTTCCAGCCTGTTGTGAATGACATAGAATTTTTGGACAGTAATGCTTTCCCCTAGGAATTCCTGATTAATTTGTGTTCTTCTGTGCAAAAAATTATAAAACTAACAATATTGCTGTATACTATCATGTTAATAAATGTTGGCCATATCTCTGTCAATATTCTGACTGCCTGGGTTGATATTGTTATCGACAAGGGAAGCCTCTATGATGTTGTTTATATTCTTGCTGGGATATGCCACAGCCATGGTTGAAGGCCAGGAGAGGAGTTGAATGTAAAATAGGGCTGAAAGTAGGGGAAATGATTTAAGATAAGCCGAGGATCTTGTAGATGATAGCTGGCATAGGTTACTAGTCTAAACTCATTTTAAGCCTCTTTGTACACCTCAGGCTTGGAACTTTTGGGATGTCAGAGTAGGTACTGAAGAAATCTTCAAACAAGTTGCTTGGAAGATTTAGTTTCTAGCACCAATTCATTCTTGTATGCTTGAATCTGGTTTATTTTGGGACATTTTGTTGAGTAGGTCACCAGAACTACATAGAAGTCCATTTTGATATTTGTGATTTGTTTTTTTGTTTTATTTTTTGGAAATTTTGTGATCACTCCATTTTTTTCACTTTAGCCAGTCAAGAGTTGATCAAAATGAGCTCACATTAGGATCTTGTAAGAATCACGGGATATGCTGGATTTTCATGCAAGAATCTCGTATATATTGGCTCCACTAGTTGATCCTCACTCCATCTTTGTGATATTTCTCGTCTTTTATTGTTTGTTATTTCTATTCATTGGTTCTCTAAAATTTCCTTTTTCTGTTTTTTCTGCATAACTTTCAATTTGATTAGCATACTGCTCCTAAGAATTCCTCCTCAAAAAATAACAGTGGCATGAATGTCCCTACCTTGCATTGTCACATGGAATGAACTTCCTGTTTCTCACAGTAGCTTACTTCTGTATATTTTTGGTGCCATCACCACCAATGCTTATACTCTTGAATCTTGCTATCTTATGCCTGCTTGTGGATATGCGTACAAAGAGAGAAGTATCTACAGCATGCATGCATATCTATAGGAGAGCCCACTTCTTATGTGAAATGACGAAGCACTCAAAAGATGGCGAGCTCAACCACAGACCAGAAAATGCCATACATTGTCTAGATGGGATATATTCATGCAATGCCTTTCCTTGCCATTAAAAATAAAAAATTAACTGTGGCAAAGAAGTTCTTTAAAAAAATGAGAATATGTATATATACAACAGGAAAAACTGAGTTCAAAGAATGTATATGTGTGCTTTGGATTCACTTTTACCTGTTAACAAGATCTTATAGTTTTTTTCACCTTTTTTACAGTTTTGATACTCTTCAAGTATACTCTGTTTTAACACGTGGTTAAGATGGATAGTAGATTTCTTGGCAAAATGATAAAAAGAAAAAACATGCTTGCTGTTTAGTTTAGAATTTCTCGAGTACAGGCATCAAGATCTCAATGCTGTATTATGTCTGCATCTGTTACCTCTATTATGCTTTTGGTTTTCCAAGCATAAACAGTTGAACTAAACTCACAGGCATTAGATTGAATATGATTATGTGTAGGTTATTTGAGATTTACTTGACCGGATGTTCTGGCTGTGGCATATTTCAGCTTGTTGAAGCCCAATTTGTGATTTTGAGCATCTCTGTGTTTATATTTTTTTCACAACCTGATATCTGCTTATTTTTTAGTAATGATTTTTATGCTCAATTATTTTGGGTTTGTGTGTTAGTACCACCATGCACTCTGTTCACAGCATGAATTTCTTAGCTCTTTTACAGATTGTGCGTCCTCAATCTTGATGATGGCTCTGCAGATGATTACTGTAGCCTTGTGATGGCGGCTGGAAAATCTAGAAGGTTCAAGACGTTGGAACCTGGCAAGCCTCCAGCCTCCAAGAAACCTCGAAAGGAGCGGAATCGAGGAAAATCACTTGGAACTACAAGTTCAAATGAGGTTATGCAACAAGAGATTTGGAAAGAATTCCCAGAAGACCTGTTTGAAGCCGTTATTGCTAGACTTCCAGTTGCTACATTTTTCCGCTTCCGCTCGGTTTGTCAAAAATGGAACTCCTTGCTTGACTCTCAAAGTTTCTCTCAGCATTGTGCCCAAGTTCCACAAGCCAACCCCTGGTTTTACACCATCACTCATGAAAATGTGAATTCTGGAGCCATGTATGACCCTTCTTTGAAGAAATGGCATCACCCAACTATAAGTTACCTGCCAACGAAGATGATTGTCTTACCAGTTGCTTCCGCAGGGGGTCTTGTGTGCTTTCTTGACATTGGTCACAGGAACTTCTATGTCTGCAACCCTCTGACTCAATCTTTTAAAGAGCTGCCACCAAGGTCAGTGAATGTCTGGTCCCGCGTTGCTGTGGGGATGACTTTGAATGGCAGTGCAGCCAGTGGGGGCTACAAGATCTTGTGGGTGTGCTGTGATGGAGAGTATGAAGTTTACGACTCACTGAAAAATTCTTGGACCCGACCAGGAAGTATGCCCTCTTTTATAAAGCTACCCCTATCACTGAACTTCCGGTCACAAGCAGTTTCCCTTGGAGGTACGCTTTATTTCATGCGGTCAGATCCTGAAGGGATCGTGTCCTACGATATGGTTACTGGGGCTTGGAAGCAATTTGTTATGCCAGCCCCACTCCATCTGAGTGATCCCACACTTGCAGAGTGTGGGGGGCGGATCATGCTTGTTGGCTTGCTAACAAAGAATGCAGCCACATGCGTGTGCATATGGGAGCTGCAGAAGATGACACTCTTGTGGAAGGAGGTAGACAGAATGCCAAACATATGGTGCTTAGATTTCTATGGAAAGCACGTTAGGATGACTTGCTTGGGCAACACAGGTTTGCTCATGCTGTCACTAAGATCAAGACAAATGAACCGACTAGTTAGTTACAATGTGGTGAGCAGGGAATGGCTCAAGGTTCCTGGTTGTTTGGTGCCACGTGGGAAAAAGCGGCAGTGGATTGCATGTGGCACTGCCTTCAATCCATGCTTGACTGCTACAACTTAGCCTCTACTTGTTGTGGCAATATTTGCACGTTGGTGGCGGGGATTTTACATATTTAGTGGTTGGCTGCAAGGTTTTGCTGCTGATTTGTCCCGGTACCAGCTTCCTTGGATGTTTTAATGAAGTAGACGATACCAGAGGTTTAATATAATGGTATCTGTTCATGTACAAACATGTTGTCTAATAACTTTTGAATTGAAAATTCACGTTTGGAATGGAATTCCACTGGTTCAGATCTGTCCATTTTAAAGTGAAAGGAGCTCTTAAAATTTTTCCAAATCCCAGGCTAATGATAGTTTCCGCTCAGATTTGCCTCCTGATTAATTTCAATGGAGTAGCATTTGCCTTGGCTAAATTTTGTCTGCAGTCCACAGCAGGCTTAAGAGCAGTAATCGAAGTTTCACTACTAAGAAATGCCATTGAAATCCACTTTTTGCTTGCATGATGAGAGCTTAATTTCCTGCATTTGGCATAGCATCTAATGTGATGTGCATGGTCGATTATTTTAAAGCTAGAAGAAGGGTTAGTTAATTTACATGAACTATGCCGTTTTGAGGATCAAGAACTACATCAAAGGTGCTATAACGTTTGAGGATCCCTTAGGGGGTAAGAGAAAAGCTAGCACAAAGCAATTGCCCGAGGAAAGGGGTTTTAAAGTGAACCTAGTAGAAAGCAGCAACTCCATGGTTTTGCTTAGCAGTTAGAGCGTGTTTGAGTGTGGTAGTGGTTGCTTTTCAAATAGCTTTTCGTGTCGAAATACATGTCAATGATGTTTTTTTATTTTTTAAAAATTATTTTTGATATCAGCACATCAAAACGATCCAAAAAATATAAACCAAACTCAATTTTAATATAAAAAAATAATTTAAATTTAGGTAAAACACCGTTTGGAACGCCAAACGGAACGGTGTATTAATCGAGTGTGCACACAAGATTCGTACCCCACGGATAAAAAAATTTAGATTTTCGTGGGATTAGCGATACGAGACCCGCTAAGCAAACTGCAGTTTGCTTCTCTAACAAAACCTTGATAATTATTGTGTCATCTCGTAACAGAGTAACGACAGTACCGGAGAACTTGTCCAAAATGCAATTGTTGGATGCTGACATAATAATTGTCATCGGTAATGTTATTTCAAGTAAGTTCACAGAAAAATCAAGGCCGGGGCCTATCCCTCTGTTTAAGTCAGTCCAGCCTGATTGTAGTGGCTCGACTGCTGGAGGACCCAAGCTCAGGGATGTCAAAGCACAGCCAGTTCTCTGAAACAGCTTCAATATAAACAAGGAAATATGCAAAACTAAAATGAACAGTTTTAGTTATCCAGTCACGGTGAAGAGCAAGTTTATTAATCGAACGTTGGAGTTCTTTCGGTACAAGGGTAAACATTGATCTAGTACAAGTATTCGTCATCTATCCTACATGCTATCAGGAAAGGGAACCGAAACAACCACCCATCCACTGCTGCCATCTCCCAAAATCAGTGACAGTTTAAGCCATGCCTCCGCCCGTGGCTGTCCTGATTACCTTGAATAGACCTGCTACCAAAAAAATAAAAATGATCAACGACTAGGGAATTTTCGGTTCCTCACAATAGAAATATCCAAGCACACAACATCACTGTACTTGTTTATAGAAGTCACGAGATCCTCGTCCAACCAACGCAAGCGATGAGAATGAAAATAATATGAATGGAAGGAGATGGCATCATGGTTATCAAGTTTTTGTTCCGTCACAAACAAATGCAAAAATCCACACTGGAAAGGACATGAACCCTATTTTCAGGACTCATTAAATTGTAAAATGACAATTTCAATCCAAAAGTGGCAAATTCCCATGTTTATGATTTTCAAGGGCAATCTTCAGACTCCAAATTCAATTCTTGCACAATGCTGCTATGTTTGAAGACTACATTTAAATAATTCAAAAAAATATGAAATTAATAGCCAATTCACCATAGCAACAATCTTCAGGAAATCATAAATCGAGCAAGTTTAATTACATTACTTACAAATTTAAAAATCAGGTCATCAAGATTTGTTGAGAGAAAATTATAAACATGCCTAAGACAAATAAAAGAAAGCTTAGAGACAAAATTAAAAGAGGGTTAAATGAAATTTAACTCACATGATCCAGTGACAACAAACATGAAGAATCCAAGGAGAGCAGGACCAGCAGGATAGTCCTTTCCCTTTTTCTTGGTTGTTTCACGCACGCTCATCTCTTGGTAATGTTCTTTTCAAATCTATCAACTTTCATATCCGCAAGATGCCTTGATCTAGTCTGAGCAAACAACAATAACACAAATCAATCCTCAACATATATCATAATCTCGTAAAGCTAAAGTGCAGTGTGCATAACATTATTACAGATGTAAGGGAAAACAATCAAATTCTAATTTACAAGGACATTATTCACCACACAAAATTTTAGTTCATAATCTGCTAAAAAAATTATTGAATTCTAGCCTTCTTAAAATAAATTAAAAAAACGCATTATTCAGCTATCACTAATGCAGATATTATTAATAGCAAAATAATTGGCCAGTTATTCTATCATATGCACAACACACACAAAAATTAGAGCAAAATATAACATAGAAAATAAATTTTGCGGATCAGGTCAGTTTGATCACTCATCATTGTCCTGTTCTAAATCCGACTGAACAAGGTAACAGAACAAAATACAAACAGATAAAAAACCCAGAACTCTCAAAATATAAAGGAATAACAAGCAAGTATTATAGAACTACAAATTACCATGGTTAACATTGAGGAACATCCCGTAGCTGGAAATGGTCATGAAGTTACAGGTCACTGGCTCTTTCCTTCATTACTTTCCTCGCTCCCCGTTTTATTTCCCCCATTCTCCACAATCTCTTCTTCCTTGACATCTACCACAACCTGAAGAAGTTCTGATGGAGTAGCTGCTGGGTCCAGCTCTCTGCAACCTTTCGGAGCATTGGGACCTTCTTGACCCGTAAGCAAGTATGAGGGAACATGGTGTGAAAATCGAAACATCTCTTCCCTTGGGATCCTCCTGACTTCCTTGGGGTCCAAATGCTGGTGAAACAGAGTCTTGAAACCAGCAACTTTTACCAAGGGAGTAACAGTTACACCTAGTTCTTCACTATAGTCTTCAAGTACTTCCACCATGTCATACTTGTGTATCACCTCATCTGCTGTCAGCTCGTTCCATTCAGGGGACCAATTCCTATAGAGAGCCCAAACATCCCCTTTCCTCGGAAATACACGAATCACCCCACCTGTCCCTTTTATCCACCTAACCTTGTGTGAAAAGGAATTGAGTGAGTTATATATCTCATATCTGCCCGCTCTGAAATCGCCACAAGTTTTTGAGAAGCCAGAACCAACCCAATTTAGTAGACCCAGTTCACTATTAGTTTTAGAATTAAGCCAACTGATCCGCATTTTGAACGGATTCAAAGAAATTACACTGTGGATCATAGCATAATATCGGGGCATCCCATCATCATCATCATATGCAGCCCATACCTGGTTTTCCCCAAAACATCTTTCAGTTCGATCTTTGTCAAAATCGTGAAAATCAGGATCTGGGACATTTATTGACATCATTTCCAAAGTTTCAGCATCTGTCTTCATGCCAGAAGTGATGGGAGAAATTTTGAAGTCATTGACTCCATTTTCCATATCCACAGACTTGTTCTGGTCAGTTATGTCTTCAGGGTTTGACAAAGAAAAATCAATTGCTTTCTCATTCTCCACCCCCTTTCCGGGGGCAGATTTGACTACTGTAACGGACTTCCATTCATTTATATTCTTGCGAATGTCTGTCTTTGCCTTCTCCATTAGTACGGTTTGAGTTTCAAAATTGGAGACATCCCTAATGCCGTAGGGCTTAGTCAGTCCATTCACCCTATTTTCAGAACTTCCCTGCCTAAATCCAGATATATTAGCTGTGCCAGCTCCTCCAAATCCTGTTGTAAATGGACCTCCGTTGTTTCCATGGCCAACATCTTCCATGCCTCTTCTTCTCTTAGCAGCATTAGAATGTACATTAGAAGATGCACTAGACATCTTTTTTGAAGCAGCACGATTCTTTCTCTTCATGGCCTCCTCTCTTTTTGTAGCTGCCTGTGCTTCCTCGCGCTCTCTCTTCACCTTTTCATATGCCCGCTGGACCACATTTACAGCTTGAGCGGCAGTTGTAGCACCGCCAGCTCTAGAGAAAGCGCCCCACTGAAAGTTTCCCTGGTTATTTGAATCAGGACCACTGGATCCCCCTGCTCCCAAATTTGAAGAGGCAACATTACTCCTTCCAGAATGAGATGTGTTTCTGCCATTAGCAGCTTGATGGTTTGAGTTCTGCTGCTGCTTAAAAGAACTCGATGGTGCCGCAGACCTAGAAGCATGCAAAGGAGGGGGTGGCATTTCAACGGCTAAAAATGGCTCATGGCAATTAGGACATAGTAGCTTATGATTCAGATAGACTCTGAGATACTCGTATTGCATCTTGCATCCATGACAGACAGTCCAAAAGGTATTGGGTTTCGTCTTATAAGATGAAGCAGGAGTTGAAGAATGGCCAGTTCGAGAAGTAGTTTTGTTCGTCTTCACACTCGATTTGGTGAAATTGAAAAACCCATTGGACCCTGGTTTTGCTGATGAACTCCCAAAAGAAGATGAACTCTTTTGAAATACTTTCCCATTTCTTCTCTGGTCATATGCCATCCTCTTGGTTTTATCAGACAATAAACTCCATGCCTCGGAAATAAACTTAAATGCACCATCCGCACCAATTGACTTGTTTTTATCAGGATGAAGCATAAGAGCCAGCTTCCTATAATGTTTCCGCACCGCCTCATCATCTGCTTGTGGATCTGCACCAAGTATCCCATACCAATCTGCTTCCCCATTTATTTTGTTCCCAGCAGCAACATACACATCAAGTGTAGCCATCATCTGAGGAATCCCTTCAAGTCCAGGATACAAGTTCTGGGCCTTCAGAGCAAATTTCTTTGCCCCCGCTATGTCTTTCGCCGAGAACTTCTTCTCGGCAATCTCTTTGGCCCTGGTGGCCTCATCTTTGTTGCATTCCATTTTATGCTCTCTCACTCTCCTTTTTTAAGCAAAACATTAACACACACCAAGGCAGATTTCAGATTCAACAAAGTTCAGCTACCCTGTTCCTTTGTGCAAATTCTGAATAAATGAAATATTAATATCAAATATCTGTCGAGCTTCTGGTTCAAAATCCGATCGCATAGATTTTTTAAACAGACTACAAAACACACAAGTCTCAAAGAATGAAAATTACTAATTACCATGGTTACGGCAGCGACGGAGGGAGATGCGGTGGCCGGAAACGGCCACGAAGTTACAGCGATTCCCACTCTTTCCCTCTCCGGCAAGATGGTCTCTTGTCTCTGCCCTTAAGTTTCCTCCTCTTCTCTCGGTCGTTTAGTTATTATTATTATTTATTGGGGTTATAAGAAAAAGGATTGGACGAGACTAGTCTGTGACATAGAGAGTGTTGTTTTTTTTCGACAGGGCATCGACACGACCATTAAAAAGGATCTAACGGTTACCAACAGGGTTGTTGCTCAGTGGTTGTTGCGACAGCTCTTTTTTCATCGAACTTCAATTCGAGTCCTAGTGGAAGTGAAGCTGGAGAGTTTGTTCCCTTTCTATTTTTATTGGATTTTCCCTGTGCGGTATATCTGTCACCCCCGCGGTGTCTTACCTGCTTACTGGGCTTGCAGAATGTTCAGTAGGTCGTGGGATTAGTCGTGGTGCGCGCAAGTTGGTCCGAACACCCACATTAATTAAAAAAAAAAAAAAAGAATCTAACGGTTTATAACTGATGCGTAACCATGTAAAACATCAACATAAACCTTATGTCCGATAACATCTTACCCGTTCAAAAATATATCGAAATGTGATCTCAGCTATCCACGAAATTTATTTATTCTTGTATTTTTAAATGACAAGAATTTAAGAAAATATAAGAAAAATCTCTGCAAGAAAAAAAGGTTAGTTTCTGTTGTTACTTGAAGGGATTGCAATTACCGTGTTTAATTCCTTCGTATTACGAACTATTAAATATATTTATTTATTATATTTTAAGAGTTAGTTATTAGATGTTTGTGCTTTGCTGCAAGCTAGATACAATTTTTTTACATAAAAGATAATATTCGGCTGCTACAGGATATTATTTGAAAGTATAATTGGATAATATTTTTTTTAATTTTTTTTTAATAAAGCTTCAAAATAATATTCTTGTAGTGTTTTTTTTATCATTTTGATGTCAAAATAAATAAAAATTTAAAAAATATATTATTTTGATGTATTTTCAAGCAAAAAACACTTAGAAAAACACACTACACCACAAATCCAAATGCAAAAAATAAAAAGGAAAAATACACAATTCAAATCGTAAACTCGACTAAATCAAATAAGTTGGCTTTAATTCAAATAGAAAAAAAATAGAAAACAATAAGAAATAACAATTGATGGATCGAGTTTAAAAAGAAAAGTGATTAGGGTAACCCTAGGAAAAAAATATTTTTTTCAAAATGGGACAAACAAATGTATTTCAATTCACAACTCATTAAATACATAAGAAATTAGGGTAACCCTAGAAAAAAAAAATATTTTTTTCAAAATGAGACAAACAATGTATTTCAATTCACAACTCATTAAATACATAAGAACAAAACAAAGTAGAAAAACGACATAAAAAAACAATATTGCTTAACACGATTTAACATGACAAGCCTATAACCTAAAAAATAAGGTAAATCCAGATTGAAATAACCCAATAAAAAATAATAAGAATTATAAAATGTTTTTTAAAAGAATGTGTTAGCTTTTCAAACTCATGACCTGTGGCATTAGATCTGAAACATCTTATTTGAAAAATCATAAAGTACAATTCTCAATCAATTAAAAATTGAATGATGAAATTGAAAAAAAAAATTCAATTATAGAAAATAATTAAAAAATAGCAATCAAATAAATGAAGATTAAAATTCAAATACCAAATAAATTTTTTATTTGATTGAATGATGAAATTGAAAAGAAAAATCAATTCAGTAAAAGAACAAAAAAATAAAAATAAAAATAAAAATAAAATAATGATCAAAATTGATATAAAAAATAAAATAAAATTATAATTGAAAAGTTAGATTTAAAAGAATAATAACATTTCCAAAAGGGCCTAGAAAAAAAATAGAAATTAAAACAGTGGAGGTCAAATTATAAAACATAATACTATCAATTTAGATTGAAATATTAAATTAAAAATAAATAATTTTTTTTTAAAAAAACCGAGGATAAAAAAAGAAAATTAAAAGGAACGAGTACCAGATTAAACAATATAATATGTGTAAATTAGGATGGAAATATGAAATTGAAAATAAATAAAACTTCTACAAAATGATCAAAAACAAAAAATAAAATAAAAAAATAAGAACTCAAATTGAAGTATCAATAATCAATAGGTTAAATTATAATTTTTCAGGAAAAGAGAGAAAATAAAAAAAATAAAAGAAAGTCTTCTAGTGATAAATTATACCACAAACACCAACATGTATTGCTTCAAATGAAAGATGATATGACAATGCTTCCAACTACACAGTGAAAAGATATTATTTGATGCAAATAAACACATTAAATGTTGTTCAAAGTACACGGGCCTGCCAATGTCGTACACTCGCACCTTTTTGTTTTTTGAATTTAGCCAGATATAAAATTGCTCTTAATTGACTTAATAGTAATGAAAAAACTATTGTGAAAAAATAAAAATACCCCTTGATTCCATATTTAATATTTTTGCTTTTGAATGTATCTTGGTTGTTTCATGGTGTATAATTAATATGAAAAAAAAGATGTATTTATTCTTATTCAATATGATAACGAAAAAAGGATTATATGAAAAGACTTGAATACTCTTGATAGATAATATTATTTTTTTCGGAATGGATGAACAAAATCATGATTACACTGTTAGAATAAATATTTTCTTTAGTGTTGAGCTACAATGTTTTCCAATAAGTTTTAGCTTATTGTGATATACTAGTCCATATATCTTAAAACGGTATATTAAATATTGTAAAAACTTCATAGACAATTTAGAATGGATAAATATCTCTGTATATAATTAAAAAAAGTCGTGGTGTATTTACTAAATACTAAAATTATAAGGTGAATCGTTAATGAAAAATTCATATAATATTCAAAGATTTGTCAACAAAACTACGTAAACATAGTATTCTTCACAACTTAAAAAATCATGTTTCTCAAAATTTTTAATTTTTTAATGTTTTTAGATTATTTTTATTTATTAATATAAAAAATAAAATTTTAAAAATATAAAAATATTTTTTATTAATATATATTTTTTAAAAATACTGTTATTACATTATCAAACAACAAATACAGGAATGGTTGAACTCATAGTGGATTTACTTACGAATGGGCCTGATAATTGTTAATGTTTGAAAGCAGATTTTCGCATATCTGACTTGGAATTCTTCTGGTTGAGTTTTGGGTTTTAAGAGATAAGAAATGAGAGTTAGGGTTTTTTTCAGAGGTAGAATGAGGCCATTTTGAGGTTGGAGAAATTTGGGGGCGGGTGGGGGGGGGGGGTGTTTGGTAGGGTATATGCAGCAGAAATGGAATACTTCGTGGCTTTAAGAGCAGTAAAAAATTTGGTGGGTTAACCTTTTGATGTTTGCGTGTGTAGTGGATTTGGGAGTAGTTTTGATGTGGAATTTGGGTTTGATCTTGTTTTGTTTGGTGGAAAGGAAACGGTCTATTAATAATTTGATTCTTTTTTATTATTATTTCTTCATTCGTGACCCGAGCTTGTCCCATATCAGGTTTTAAGACTAGGCTTTTGACCACGAGCACTGCCCTGCACGCACTCAACAATCAATCAATGAAAAAGAAAGGGCCGGCCTTGCAGCATCCGAGTATTCCATATCTGCGAAAGGGCTATCGTCCGAGGAACACCCTCTATATTCATCAGATCAAGATTCAGCCCTTCAAGAGATTTCCCGGTACGAGACCAGTTAAAGGATGGCCGACTTTTAGACATTCCGTCAAAGTCATCCAAATTCCAACTTAGCATGACTTGTTCAGTAAATGCCATGTTTCTGTGTAAAAATTCACAGAAACACGGCATTGGGTTGGATGAAGACCACCTTCAGCCTGATCACAGAGGCTAAGCCTCCAGAGATGTCAAGCCAAAGCCAGTTATCTAAAGCAGCTTCAATGGAAATATGGAAAACTAAAATGAACAATTTAATTAAGCAGCACGGGAAAGACAGCAGTTTCACATCAAACATTCGAGTTCTTGAGTACAAGGTTAGCAATAGATAAAGTGTTTTTGTCTCTCCTACATGCATGCTAATAAGATGTGATGAAACAACCATATGCGGCTGCCATCCCCAAACAATTTAGGCCATGCCTCCGTCTGTGGCTGTCCTGATTATCTGGAATAGAGCTGTTGCAAACGACAAATAAAATCTGATTAATGACTAAAATTTTAGGTTACTCAGCAGCATAACGGAATAGAACCGAATTACATAATTCTACTTTTTTGAAGGACTCGCAAAATCTTGATCCAACCACAAGAGATGAGCAATGAAATCGTTTGAATGGATAATTTTCTAGTCAAGAACAATGTTCCCTGTTTTCAGCTATATTGAATGGTAAAATGACCATTATTTCACTCTAAAAAGTGGCAGATGCGAGGCCATCTTAAAGATCCCAGACTCAATCCTAGCACATGGCTGCTGCTATATTTGACAACTATATATCTATTTAGATAATAAGAAACAAGCAAACATAGAATAACCATGTATGCAACGAGCTTCAGCAAACTACAACTTCGCGCAAATCAGATTAATTCCCAAATAATCAAAAGGTTAAATAAAGGAAACGAGGCTTACATGATCCAATGACAACAAAGATGAAGAATCCAAGGAGAAGAGGACCAACGGGATAGTCCTTTCCCTTTTTCGTGGTTGTTTCGGGCACAGCTCCTCTCCTAGAAATGTTCTTGTCAAATCTATTGACTTTCCTATCAGCAAGACGCCTTGATGCAGTCTAAACACACATAAAATTAATGATCACAAGTCAATCATCAATTTTCAAATTGAAACGCAACATCATCTTAATTATGCCAAAAAAATAACTTTTACAGATCAGGCAGGTTCAATACGATCGCATTAGATAATTAAACAGATAAAAAACAAACACTTCTCGAAATATTGATCAATAAAGGAGAAGTAATTATAAAATTACTAATTACCATAGTTACAACAGGGAGATCCGGTGGCCGGAAACGGTTTGAGTGAGAAAGCGTAGCACGAGGTTACCGGCGTGTCCGAGTCTTCACCTCTCCGGCGAGATCTTTCCGTGGGGTCTCTCTTTTAGGCTTTTATTTCTCTCCTCCTGTCTCTCGATCTGTTTTCGATATTTCTTTTTGCTTTATATATAGCCAAACAAAACAACTTGATGACAGGTTCCCCGGCCGATGCGCCACCGCCTTTGCTGTGATTGGCTATATCCACGCGAAGAGAACACTTGTCCTGTTTTTATTGCGTATTGATAGGTGTACGTGGACAAGAGGTCGACGTGGAATTTGCATGAGAAGCGGTCTCGGAATGGTATTACCTGTATTTTGACTCCCTCCCTCTCTCCCTGCTAATTTATAAATTAGTCAATGCAATTTTTTTCATGAATTAAATAGTTTTTTATTTTGAAATTATTAATTAGTGTATGTTTAAAATCCATTTATAATTTAATTTTTTCCGCTCATTTTATGTTTTTCTTTATTTAGTTTTTTTTAAAAAATAGGAAAAACAAAAAAATGATATGGAAAGATTGACGAAAAAACAAAATATTTTTTCAAAATAAAAATATTAAGTTAAACATGATCAACATTGGTAAAATGATTGATTAATTATTTTTAAAATTAAAGATATTTTTAATTTATTTTACAAAATCAAAGGAATTAGTTTACAATTTACTTTTTTAAAGTGATTCAAGGTGCGGACCAATTAAGAAAAGTCCTTGAACTGGTTTTATGACGGTAAAGGTAGTTTTATGACTCATCAATTAAAAACCAATAAGAAAAATAAAAATTCAATATTGTTTATTGTTATTGGATGATTCTACAATAAATAATGAAATTCTTTATGAATTTCTTATAACACGCGATTTAATCCATATTTTGCATGTAACAAGCCGATTAAAAAATAATGAAAAATTCTTATAGCCCCACTTATATTTTTCTATTTGTTGTTGTAGTATAATGATCTTTTTGTCATTACTAAAAAATTATTTGCCCTTAAATTAAGGATATTTTTATCTTTTCACATGGTAAATTAATCATTGTAGATTTGTTTAGGAGTATTGTTGGCTTTTCCATGTATTAATGAATAGTTAAATAAAAAAAAGAAACAAAAATCTAACATTATTAGGGGTATTTTTGTCTTTTTTTTGTTTTTTAGAATAAAATTACACAATACCCTTAGATCTAAAAATTAACACATTGAACGAGGGGTGATGTGATATTTTTGCCTTGGGTATTTTGTAATTGTTGGTTTGATCACGAGTAATAGCATCATTTAACATTTGTTTAATATTTTTTAAATTAAAAAAGTTGTTGATGTATGAAAGACTCTATATATTTTAGGTGATTTATGTGGCGTCTCTTGGTTGTTGGAAATGTGCTTCCACCATTTTATTTGTCTTCATTTTCTTTTCCTTCTTTGGTGGAGCGTGTCAGTTTATGATGTTGGTTTATCATCGAGTTACATTTCTTTTCTTTTCCTTTTTTTTTTTATTTCTTTCTAAAAAAACAAGTTATGGACCTCATTGTTATTGGTCTTTTAGATTTAGTCCTTTTGATTTTGAATTTTTATTTTCATCCTTTTCTCTTTTGTTATTTTTTTTAATTTTCAATTAAATCATTCAATTATAATTGTAATAATACTATTTTTTATAATAGTAAATATAATGATGATACTAGTGGTGATAATAATTGTGATAATAATAGTCTATTATAATAGTAATAATTATAATGATAATAGTATGTAATTTACAAAAAAACCAAGTGAACTTGAATTAACTAAGAAAACTCGCGGTGCAAGTCATACACATCATCAAATTTAATAAAGTTTTTATTCTAGAAATTATTTATCATTTAACTATATGAAAATAAAGTACATGCTAATTTTTTTTGTAGGAAATATTTTTTAGAAGTAAAAAAATTGTGATAGGCATGTGGTGGTAAGATAGTAAAAATATATCATTAATAACAAAAGGTGACATTGCATTCTTTTAGGTTTAATAACATGTGCACCAAAAACTAAAAAACACTTTCTAAAATGTTGAAATACACGTTAATGTTCACCTAGCAAGAAGAAGAAAACAAAACACATAGCTAGGTGAAACTCCCTCATAAAATGAAATCGGAATCATCTTCAATGATCATTTTTCTTTTTCTACACTGTAATTCGATGTACTCGCTCAATCATCTCGCAAAAACAAAAAAAAAACTTTAATATCAAAATTAATTTTTTTACAGTTAATAACCAATTTTACTCCCGCTTCAAACTCCACGTACGAATGCCCAAATTTAATACGTGCAGATTATTCATGTTACCTCTTTTCTTTTTAAAACTATGATTAAATAAAGATCATTGCCAGCACAATGAAATGCTTCGCAACGTTGTGACTATAAATCTCTCCAAGCAAAATGATTTTATCGATGGCCATTGGTATCTCCTTAGACATTGAATTTCTTGATGGCGATGGGCTTTCAACGATTTGCAAGACATTACAGCTCCTTTGCTGAGAATACAAGAACATGTGCCATTTTAGGGATGAAATTGTACTGTTGCAAACATATACATCCCTCCCATTATGAATTATTTTAACCTTTTTTCTTCTAAAAACAATGATCATAACACATTTGGCCATGAAATTAGGAGGTGAATTACCAGATATTTAGTGCCAAGAACTTTCGGTAGAAGACAAGGGAAAAAAGGAGAAGAAATGTATTAGAAAAGGCTACAACAGTAGCATTAAGCCGGCACATCAATGATGTATTGTAAATTTCAACAACCATCAGCCAAATCATGTTAAGCCTTGCCTTTCATTTCCTTAGGATACTCCAAATGCTCATGAGCTGATTCCTCACTGCTCTTCTTTGATCTTTCATTTCCACTATGAAAATGACTTCGCTTGGAAGATCCTTTATATTAGTTTTCCTTGTAAAAATAAGAAGGCTTATGTTGTAGCAAATTAGCATTTTTTTTCCGTATGTGATTTTACATGACTTGCTTTACCATAAACAAACTTCTCTCTAACAAGGCATAAAGTTTTCTAGAGAGCATACTCTCTTATCCCTTCTATTAGGTCTCTAAATCTACTAACTTAAGAAATTTTATATTTTGAAAACATTGAGGGTCTGTATGGGGTCTTGAAATTTTTTTCTAGAAAGTGCTGAACTCGTCTAAGCTTATTAATAATAAAAAATAGTTCCAGATATGTTGCTTGTATTCAAGCATGTTGAGTTCGGATAAGATAGCCGGAGTCCATGTAGGTGATGGGGTGAATGGCCGGCACCCACCATTACAGCACACCCAGCAAGCGAGGCATGTAACGCCCATGCTGAGCATGTGCTTAGATAGGGCTCATACATCTTAATAGTAGTTGGGTCTAAGCCCGAGTCCATTAAGACTTTTTGTTTTGGACCTTTAAGAAGTTTTATATGGTCATTAAATTTGAGTCTATCCTTTTGTCACCTGCAGGTTGTCTTAAATGAGCTTGGTGTTCGTACTCTGCAAGTGCCCAAAATGAGTATTCTCTTGAATCACTGTTTCAGATGAAACTGAAACTGAAACTCGGCCATTATTCAGTTGACTGGGAAAGGTCAATAGTGGTCGGCAAAGCTAATGTGTGAAGCAACTGAATTGCCGTGCCAGGACAAAGATTCAAACTCAACTATCTTTTGGATATATGTTGGGTTAATTAATTCGAAAGTACACATAGTTAATTCGATATAACTATGAAATGAAACGAGATCCACTAAATCAATTAGCGTGCCATGAGAATAAGAATAGAGGAATGATAATGGTTATTCTGCACCTTTTTCCACTTGTACACAAAACTCTTTATTAAAAAGAAAAAAGAGGCGAGGAGAGAGTTGATGACTCTCTAATTTTCAACCCAGCATCTGGATCCGGCTTTTAGGATATATATTCCCTCAATAATTTTCAATAGTCAAGTTCACTTTTCATTTTTCATGAAGCAAACATCTACATTTTTCAAAGGCATGTTGGCCCTTTCAGTTGCTGAGGACTTTCAGTAGAGATATGATAGCAAGGTCAATTGACAAGACTGTTTTCTGTTGATCGATGGGAGTTTCCCTTGTTGTTTTGCCAAGATGCAGTGAGAACTCTCTAGCGACACCAATCAAGCAGGCACACCTCCACTTACGGATCATCCCTGTAAATGAACTTGACCACTTGGTTCACGCATTAACGTTGGTTTGTTAACATTTTGGTCTGGTAGGTCCTGGTCCGAAGTGCTTGATGCATGCCATGATCCTGATGTGGATGGTGATGTTTTTTCTTCCCTTTGCTTGGTGTTATTCACTTTTTACTCTCTCTTTTTCCCTTGTATGTATATTGAACCCGACAATGATTGAAACAACCATTTGCCTGGCCTCGCAGATTGTGACCAGCATGGAGGACCCATCTTCTTTCGGAAGCAAAATATTTCAAAAAGGTCAAATTTTATGGATGCTTTTATCGTCCATGGGATAGGAGACTCACAAATTGCTGGAAGTGCGTTGTGCGCTAGCCAGCCATGTACCGTGTCCATTGTCAACCGTGATACATGTTACTTGAAAAAAGAAGAAGCTCTTTCTTCCTTCTTTGCACTGCTTGCAGATACCACGTAGTGCAGCTTTCTGTCTTCTGATTATTTAAATCCATCTCTTTTTCCACAAGCTTTAGTGGATACTGGATAGCTAGCAGCAGTGCGGCTATACATGCGTTAGAAACAGGAATAGACACGTGGAATTAAAGCCCAGCAACGAATCAGGTATACACCCGGCCGGAAGTATCTAGACCAGGGATGCTGTCATGGATTACTTTTGTTATGCATTTGTCATGGATTCCTGAAAGAAACGGTATATGACTCATAAAATACAAGTGAAATTTGTGACAAATTAGCGTTCAGAATGTTAGGCCTTTCGACTTGTTGTAAACCAAAATCATTTTGTAAATGTTATTTTCACAGATCTTGATTGTTAACTTTATTGATATAATTATAACGTTACTATTTGAAACCCCATGGCTAGTTCGTAGATTTTTATTTTATTTTTAAATGTACCAAGCTGATAAGAATGCATGCCCTTAATTAAATTTTGTTAAAAAATAGATTTAATTTATTAGTTGAGAATACATGAAAATACCCTTTATTGTTAAACAAAATAAAGAAAAAATAGAATTACTGATGGATTGCATGTGTAAATATGTGATATATTCCCAAACAAAAGAATTAAAGCCTCACCTTCTGTTTTTTTTTTTTTCCGGTTTATATTTGGTCTTGAAAGCCCTTAAAAGGATATTTTCCTATTTAATAACCAATATTTTCTCGCATTCTCCCTCAAACCATGGATCTTGAACAAAAAGATAATAATAAAAAAAAAACGAAGGAATTGATCTAGATTTCAAGTTCCTCGTAAAATATTTTTCAGGGGACAAAAACCCCTTCACCATTTGAAAATTTTGGGGCGTGCCCCTGTTGCATGCTCACCGTTGAAAAAGCACTTATCCAATTTTAAACTTTCCACCGCATTTAAATTTATCAAAGGAAAAGAAAAGATAAGAACAAATTCCACTGCTTTAGAAATTGGAAATAAGGAAGAAAAGGGAGTTAAAAAAGGAATAATTTTCTGCAGCTAGGCACGGCTAAATTTCAGCCAGAATAATTTTTTTTAACAAATCAAATTCACAAAATAAAATGTACTCTTGATCTACGTACATCATCAGAGTGTTAGCTGTTTCTGGTTTGTGATGAACTGGCTGTCTGAAAAAAGAACGGCTAATGGGTCTGTTAGCACAGTGGTGTAGTCCTTGTCTGGGGTTGAAAACACAGGTACAGAAAAATTATTGCTATACATTTAAACCACCATTTTATCATTACATAAAACTCTTCAATCATGTACCTATATAATTAATATTTTAGATTGCGATGTTGTTATTTTTTAAAAATAGTATTTTTTTTATATATATTTTTTAGTTTTAGTATTTTTTTTTTTATCTCAAATACAAACACATTTGCAAGAACATATATCGAAGAAATGGGGAGAGCACCAATCTTGGATTTTAAATCACATACCCATCCAGCTTTCCTCCAGATGGTGCCTCGGAACTTCACACGTGTCAGACGTCTAAGCTCATGGCTTATGATTGGCAGTGTTATTGCGGTGTGACTCGCCGAAAAAAGCAAGGGATGATCAAACTAATGCCACTAATGAATTTGATGGTGCATGCGGCGCTTAGCGAGGCAGGTTCATTATATAATCGCATATTCATTGTTTAATTAAAGTTAATAGCTTTCTTCTTTCCTTTTTTTTGTCTTTATTAAGTAGGGTATAATTAATAATTACTCGGTGGTTAGCTGCTAGGTTAAAGAAGGAGAATAAGGTTGGCAAATTCCCACCATTGATCACGTGGACACGTCGCTGTCGCATAAAGATTTAATGGACATGTTGGTCCACAATAGAAAACGTTCTGCAACAATTGCTAATAAATTAAAAACCAACCCCTCGTGAATTGTTTAACATTTCGACCCTCTAATTCCTAATCCGATTGGGTCTTTCCGTTTTCAGAGCCATCCGACGCCCGATGGCGTGCCACGCGGAGGATCGTGGCGGGACCCTGACAGAAGCTGGCAACCTGACAAGGGTTTGCAAGGATTAGAGACAGCGGAGGAGCACAAGGGGAGGAAAGGGATTAATTAAAAAACAAGGGTTGGATTGAAAGAGAAAAGTCCTAGTTAGGAGTGCCGATGAGATGCTTCTGAGGGAACTTTAAACCTTTATTTATTCTAGTTTGTTGACGAAAGCATCAGATCAGCCCTTCTGATGGGTTGCCGCAATCTATGACTCTTTGGGTTTGTTTAATTAAGAAGCCAGACTTTACGAGGGTGACCTAAGCATGTTTATGTACTTTGGTTTGGTCATTGGTGTGATTTGTCCCTTCGCCCTCATTGTTTTGCTTTGAAAAACTTCTATCTAATTATTTTGTCAGCTTGGACAAGCCTCTTCAATCTTTATTATACTAATAAATCTTCCTTTCTGTTGGCGTGTCCAGGCTTTGATCCCACCTCCCCCAAGTTTAATATTTTAAACGTTTACAGAGTTATTTTGATTGCTATATAGTCGTTTTTAAAAATATTTTTTTATTTAAAATTATATTAAAATTGTGTTATTTTATTTCAAAAAAATTTATTTTTAACCTAGCATATCAAAATAATATTAAAACATGAATAAAATTAATTTAAAACGAAGAAAAAAAATAAAATAAAATAAAATATTTTTAAATTATAAAAATAAATTGGCTCTTAGTGTGTCTAGGAACGCGAGTGAAATCGTGTTTTTTAATAATTTAATTTTTTTAAAAATTAATAATTATTTTAATGTTTTGATATGAAAAATATATTTTTTTTAAAAAATAAATATTATCATATTTTATACTCGATACCCATTCTCTGCTCCCTTTTATTTTTAATTGTGTAGTATGTGGTTCCAAGGGGGGCCGTTTGTTTGCGTGGTTGCTTCTGCGTTTGAAGCAACCACAGCAAACAATACGTTTGGTAAAGTTAACAACGCAATTAAATTTTGATGGGGCCCATGTAAATTCGCGTTTTACACGCGAATTTTGAGAAGCAGCTCCTGGCTGCTTCTCAAAATTAATTGACGTGCACAGTGCAATTCACTTGCACTGTGCACGCCAACAGTGCAAATTATTTACACTGTTCGCGCGAACAGTGCAAATGAATTGCACTGTTCCCGTGACTTTTTTTTTTTTTTTATAAAGAAAATAACAATACAATTTCAATGAAAAATCAATAGTTTTTTAACTAATACAATTTCAATGAAAAATCAATAGTTTTTTTTAACTAATATCAGGAATAAACTTCATATGCGGAATATTTTAGGAATAAAAACTAATTCACTCTAAAATATTATCAAGTTCCTCTTTTTTAAGTGTGTTTTGTTTTTGTATATATATTTTAAAAAAAAATAGTTTAGAGTGAATTAAATTCACTTGCACTGTAATATCAAATCAATTTTATTCCTGATAATATTTTATCTAATTTTATATAAAATATTATTTATTTTATGAAGTAATAGCAATAGTTAAATCCATAACATTTAAATTAAAAACTATCATTATTAATATATATTTTTGAAATTATTTTATAACCTCAATTTCAAAAGCACTCTTAACCAAACATATTAAACTACTTTTTATTCAACCTCAATTTCAACCACAGTTTTAACCAAACACCTATTTTTTTAAACCAACCTCAACTAAAAGTACTTTTTATAAAACAACTTTTTTTAAACCACAACCACAACAGCTACCGCAATACCAAACACACTCTAAGCTTTGATTTAGCAAGGCACCTTCGCTAGGGTTAAATTTTTGTTGGGAACCATATCTGTCTTTTCTTTTGTCATCTTCTAAAATCCAATGTTGCCCATCTTTTCATGTCCTGCACTCTTTACTATGGGGTATAGTTGTACTGATGGAGGAATATTTATCATCGTCTGTAAATACAGTCTTTTAACCTTGAAGATTTCGGTTCATGCTCTTATACTTTTGTTTTTGCCATCTCCTCCACCTGGTAATTAGTGGGAAAGAGATGTTTAGATCAAATTTACTTATGGAGTTGATCACACGACATGAACGGCCATCCTCGCCTCCTTTTCTTTCCATGCGAAGCCGATGTCATAACAGCTCTTGCATAAATTGACCTAGATGCTACCATTGTAGTTAACTGTGATCCTGCGGCGGCTAAAGAAAGAACCCTGTAACACCAGACTTGTCGGAAGAAATTTTTGTTTTATTGTTGGATAATAATATAAATTGTATTTTAAGATTTTATTTAATAATTTAAATTATTAGATTGAGATGGTTATTTAACATTATATTAGAGTCTTGATAACCAATCGATCATGAGTTTAAATCTCATCATTCTTATTTATTTGATAAAAATTAAACACGAAGTAATGTAAGCCTGCGTAAGTTTTAAGCTCAAAGAATTTTCATTTGAAGAACCTCACCTAACAGGTTAAGCTATAGAGTTAAGATGATTTTTTAACACTTAAAACTAAGATTTGAACCTCAGTATACTTCAAATTAGAAGCAAGTTCACGGACAGAATTATTACAGATTAAGGGACAATCCTTATTTATTGTACAGCGAGCAGACAGTGGGAAGGTCGGAATAAGCAACAAGAAAGCATTCATCCAATTTCTGAAATGGCAGGGGTGACACGATAAACTGTTTGGAGGTACCAAATTACAGCGAAGAACGATCTGTCTTCAAATTTCAAATTTCATTTCTATCTTTTCCAGTGGGAAACTTCTAACAACGAATCCGAGAATGATTGAACAAGAAACAGCACAGTAAAAGAAATCAATTCTCGAGTCGAGGGTGGGTTAGCCAACATTTATGTCTACACTTTGATCGGAAACAGTATCATAAAGCACAATTATCCAAGTCTCGAGTCATGTATTTGGGTTCAAAAGTATTCGAATTATTAGTTTAACAGGACTTTTCTACCGACCACAAGCAAAATGAAACAAATTGATAGACTGCCACCATTAATTTCGGGAGGTGGGATGCATCTTGTCGTGGATGATGAAATAAGGATTTTTCTTCATGCTACTATGCCATACCTATTTTTCTTCAATATCTATTGTTTTCTCTATTGGCTTCTTAGGGTTCGAGGGACAATGTCAATGGCCTACAACAGCAAGAACGTATTCCAAAGACGGGTGGCATTAATTTCTCTAGTCCTTTTGCTTTTAGTTGTCTTTTTTTATGCTAGCGTTTCAACTGATATATAAGCAAAAACATATCGGTTGAACTTAGTCCTTTTTATATTATTTTTTAACAAAAACATATCATCATATAATTTTATTTCGCTTGAACTTAATTTCAACTAGTGACTTTTGACACTTAATTATAATCTTATTGACGACTAAGCTTCTACAAATAAGTGATATCATATAGGCTGCACAATTCATTTTCTAAAGAAATCGTCGAGGGTCAAAATTAAGAATGTTTGCTGAGCACTATGGCGCCGGCCTCACAGCCTCGCCTTAGAGAAATTCCCACCGCGGGAACAAGTAGCCGTACGTCAACCCTAGTTCATGTATTGAGAAGTAAACAAATTTTGAGGTAGAAGAATAGTCCAACCGATTACTTGTTTATCATTTGTGATAAATTAAGTACATATAATTGAAATAAGAACCTCACACCTCACACCTAACCCTTACCTGTCAGTACCGACCGACGAGAACTATTACGATAATAATATTAACACTCTTCATCGAGGCGTAAAACATGTATCTCGAGCTAAGTATTTCCATCAACAATGGTATTTTACAAACTAAAATAACAAAATACAACCATTTAAGCTGTTTTTAAACCTTTTTTTTTTTTATCTATTCTTGGGCGACTATAATTGAGTGACAACTCATTTGTTAAAAAAAGAATGCGAGTACCTTTATTTATTTGCCATGCATTGCTTAAATCGGGACTGCACCGTAAGCCCTTTAACTGGGTCGTCTCTCTCAGCACAAACATTATTGGAGGAGTTTCCTGCACCCACGTTTATTGACTTGACTTTCAAACTCATGGGATAGAAACAGACCTCATCACCTTCAAACCCACCATTTTAAAAGATTGATCTTGCAAATTGCATGTAACCAGAAAAAAAAAATAAATTGACTGGTCTCGCAGTATATTGAGAATATAGTAGTCGGTGAGAATAACCCAGATGACATTCTAATAAAAGAATAGAAAAAAAAAATCAACCCAGAAATGAAAGAAGTAGGCAAGTTTAAGAATAGAAAATCAAATTGTAAATATACCCTCGAATCAAAATTTTAGATAGTGATATTGAATTTTGTAGTTATAAAAATTGATCAAGATTGATTTTGTTCAAACTTCGAGTTATAAGTTAGCATTAATCTGTATCAATTTAATGTTTAATTATTTTTTTAAATTGTTTGAAATAATCTTTTTTATAAAAAGAATACATAATTTTTTCACTAGCCTAATTAGGATCAGATCAAAAAAAATTACTGGGCTACAAGGGTTTCGCAGCAAAGTGACAAACCAAAAATAGAACGCTATACTTGAAGGTCTAGCCCATTGGTCAACTGCAAAGCTTGCTTTTGCGAAGGTCCTGGGTTCGATCCTCAAGAGTACCAGCTTGTCACCCCTGCGGTGCCTTACCTGACTACTGGACTTGCAGGATGTTCAGTAGGTCCTGGAATTAGTTGTGATGCGCGTAAACTGACCCGAACATCAAGGGTCATTAAAAAAAAAAAAAAAGAGCGCTACCAAAAGGAAATCTCGCTTTTAGCCTTGTGGTCTCTCGCTTGGAATGAAAGGCGGATCAAAACAAGTTAACTTTTAGGTAACTCCAATGAGACAGTGACAGACAATTCACAAGCTGGCAGGAGTAGAGACTAGAGAGAGACTCTATGGGCATGACGCGTGTCAAGGAGATGGTATAATTTTATCCCATCCCCAGTGGCGACACGTAGCAAAGCAAAAGCGATTATAGGCATAACACGTTGGAAAAGATGATTAGCTGTTGCCAGAAAGAACCGGTGCTGCTGACGTGGGACGTCGCTGTCGTAAGGAGCTTAACAATGCCCAGGTAGTGATGGCCTAATCACCCCCAGGTGAGTGACAAAGCCTTGATTAAAGTGCCCCCTTACACACTTACCACTACTTTGCCTTTAAATCACACATTTTGCCACTGCTGTCCTCGAACTACCAATTCATAATCTATCCGCTTTAATGACAACATTGCCCTTTTGAATCTCCATTACGCATGCAGAAATGCCCAAGTTTTACTTGTCAAATAGTAATTGCGTCTTTGGATGTTGCTTCTTATTGCATAAACAAATTACAAATATGCTAAGAGAAAGATTCTTGCCCACTGGCTTGTATAGGCTAGGGGAGATGGTTACAGCCACAATTTTGTACTCTCAGTTGCTGGGCTTTGCTACTTTTAACTTGTATATACATAGACTAGAGATTAGGTCTCAATTCTTTCAAAGAAAAAGCAACAACGCTCCTTTGTTTTTATTTAAACCTACCCTCTTTAACTTTTCTTTCAATGTTTTTATTTCGGTGGAACTAAATTTGATTCCTTTTAAATCATTCAAGAGAATGTTTGGCCAGTTTTTGCATATATTATTCAATTTTCTTTGCTTAAAATACACGTATTAGTCTGATGGATAATTTTATGGTGTTTATCGAGAAATTAACAGTATCTTATTAATTAGTTGTGTTTTAAACTATCTTAAAGTCAAAAATAGATAGAATCCTAAAGGGAGATGTTCTTATTATTTGTAAACTTCGGTGAAAACACAAGCTGTAAACTTTTCAAATTAAAGCAAACGACGTCAACTATACAATACATAGCTTCTCAAGAACTGAAATGTCATTTGCTGTTCCGATATCATTCCAAAAAGATAGAGAGTTGTATGTGCTGAAAAAGTGAAAGCTAACTAGGTAGCAGCCTAGCACCCATTATTTGTTTTGTCATGTAATGGATTTGAAACAAAATGTGGCTTTGGGAGGAAGGAATTCTACATCTGCAAGTAAACTCTCTAACCAAACATTGGCTATCGGATTCCAGAACAGTATAGATCAATATAATAGACATTTATAATAACGCCTCGAGAGGCTCCTATCATGCTGGGGTCCTATTTTATATTTATTACCTACTCCTCTTCTTTTGACTCCTCCATGTCCTTCCATGGTAATTTTAAAGAAGCACGGGGCATCTAATGATAAATTCGAACAAAAAGATCGCTTTTTCATTGTCTGAACAATTTCGGTTCCATGCAGGGGCACTTTTGTCAACAGAAATAAAGTACAAGCCATACAAACACAAACACAAAGAGTTAACAAGCGTGTAGAAGTTGTCCACTCGAAGGGATGGACTTATGAATGGATAGGGATGTGAAATTCCGAGGGAAAGAAAGACGGTGAAAAAGAAGACTAAGCAGTAATTTCTGTTCTGCAACAAAAAAAAAAACAACAACAACCAGTGATTTCTGCTCAAGAGGGCTATACCTCTTATGCCCTTAATTTGCTGTCCATGCATCTCTGTTTAACGTAAACAGAATAAAATATTGGAAGTCGTCGAAAATGAAAATGAATATCCTTGTCGATTTATGGTAGTATTTTGTGTGTGTGAAATAATTTTTATGGCATGGATATAGATAATGGGGCTAGAATGCCAGCAGACATTTTCTATAACCTTATTCTCTCATCTTTATTTCATAGATTCTTCTTTTGTTAGTGTGTCCATGAGTAACTCGCTCTTATTACCTTCTTTTTCTACTAGCAGTACTAGAACCATTACTTGTTGTTGTACTCTTGTTGTCTCTACTACTTCTTGTTGTGTAATTTCTTGTGTGCATAAACTTGTTGGAAACACTTGAGAGAGTCAAACCTTCAATGGTGGTTCTTGATTTTCTTCTACTAGTTGTTTTGAGTTGAGAAATTTGTAAGGACCCTCTTGTCAAACTTGATTTTCTTGCTAGAATCTTTGTTGGGTGTTGGAGTTTGTGTTTTATTATAAGCTGAATTTCGAATCTATGTTTGTTCCGGTCCGTTTCTTTTTCTAGGTGTTGTTTTTGGTTGGTAGTTAACTGGATAAAAACCATTTAAGCTCTGTTTTAGATTAGAAACTCAAGAATCTTGAGGATTCTTTGATTCTTTCTTGTGGGTGTATATGTGAATTACTTTTCTTGTTTAATATCTGGTCCTCTTGTAGCATTCAAAATCTGAACTTTGTAGCTGTTTTGGTGGATAAGATCGCATCTTTTCCTGAAACACCCATCTCTAAATATTCTTCTTCGTTTAACCGTGCCTCTTCTTGGTCTCATAGGTGAAGTTCGCTAACTATTCTTCTTCGTTTAACCGTGCCTCTTCTTGGTCTCTTAAGTTTGGATTTCTTTTGATGTTGGGTTCTTACTAGACAGACTCTGTAGACTTGATAGTGGCTCCCTTTCTTTCTCTCTCCCTTTATTTTTTTCTACACCTAGGGCTAGGCAATAAGTAAGACCCACTTAAACCTTTGGTACTGTTTTTAGATATCCCGTGTTTGTTACTGCTTTGGATGAGTTTGCTTCATGTATTTGGGTTTGGTTTAAAGGTGGGTCATCTACTTTGGATCCTATGTTGCTGGATTGTATCAGTAATTTCCATGAACTGGTTCATTAATGGTGGAATTTTGGAGACCAAGGCTGGTTTGCTTGGTGATGGTGGCAAGATGTGGCTCAAATGCTTGGAGAAAGTTTCAGGGAATAGTTGCAAGATCCATCATCTCTACTACCAGTATATTGGTTCCAAGAGAATTAGAAAAACATGGTGGAGAAAGCTTTTGGTCGCGTGGATAGTTGGCTGGATCACTGTCTCTGTTTGGCTCTTCTGGTACATGAGCTCACAAGCTTTTGAGAAGAGGAAAGAGACCCTTGCAAGTATGTGTGATGAGAGGGCTAGAATGCTACAGGATCAGTTTAATGTGAGCATGAACCATGTGCAGGCCATGTCCATTTTAATCTCAACCTTTCATCATGGAAAAAACCCTTCTGCTATTGATCAGGTTAACTAGATCTCCTTTAACTCTTAGCAACTCTGAATACTAAATCTGGTAGAAATTCTTAATTGTCTTAGAAGTGCTTAAATGCCTTGCTTCTTCTTTTGTTCAATAATGTCAAATTATTTACAAACCAGAGTCGATCATTGCTCCCGCTCCTTCGATTTGATTAATCTAGGTTCTTAATCACCCAACTGCTTTTACTGTATTCAATAATTTCGGTGCGCAGTTTTGTTATTCCAAGTTTTTTCCAATTTTGGAAATTAGTTCACGGTGTTAATTTCAGTGAATTTTTTGAGGTTTCCATTTCATACTGTTAATGGCTTAGTCCAGAACTAGATCTTGGGTACTTCTTTTCTATCATTGATATTATCCAGTTGAAGTATAAACTGATTTTCTAAATTTCAGAGGACTTTTGCGAGGTATACGGAGAGAACCGCTTTTGAGAGGCCCCTTACTAGTGGAGTGGCATATGCTGTAAGGGTGATCCACTCTGAGAGGGAACAATTTGAGAATCAACAAGGCTGGACTATTAAGAGGATGGATACCTTTGAACAAAGTCCAGTTCAAAAGGATGACAATGTCGCCAAAGCATTGGAGCCATCCCCAATTCAGGAAGAATATGCTCCTGTCATCTTTGCACAGGATACTGTCGCACATGTGGTTTCCCTTGATATGCTGTCAGGAACAGTAAGCCCGATTCCTTTTTTTTTTTTATTAAAAATTCAGAAATGTTTTTTATCGTCCAATTCCCTGGCTGCTCATAGATTTCACTACAATTATGCTAATGGGACACAATAAATTACCAAGAAAAAAAAAACCTGGTGATAGCTTCCATTCATGTTTTTCCACTGGTCTCACAATTTTGGTTAAGCTATTCTTTTAATTCCTTGACTGCTGCATTGCTGATTTAAATGTACTTATTTGCGAAGTTTCGTTTACATCCATATCAGGAAGACCGTGAAAACGTGTTGCGTGCTAGAGCATCTGGAAAGGGGGTTCTAACTGCTCCTTTCAGGTTACTCAAAACTAACCGTCTTGGAGTTATTTTGACATTTGCTGTCTACAAGACAGACCTCCCTTCTAATGCAAGGCCAAATGAGAGGATTCAAGCAACTGACGGGTATGATTTAATTCATCTATATGTGAGAAGAAACGTTTCTTAATTCATATGGTCGCATTCTGTTGATGCTTGATCAAATAAAGGTGCATGATTGATGCGGAAACTGATTTTTAATCCAGAAGCAAGGGCGATGCTTGAAAATCTCAACTGTTTCCCTACATTGAGTCAGTTGTATGGAAAGAAAAAATAATATTTGCAAATTTTATGGTGTCAGGATGTTCCCAAAGTGATGCTCTAATAAAAAGCTTGAATATATAGAGTTGGCACTCTGATGAAAATTATAATTAATAAACAGCTCTTCTGATCTTCTCATGACTCCAATCAGGTACCTTGGAGGAATCTTTGACATTGAGTCACTTGTGGAAAAGCTACTTCAACAGCTTGCAAGCAAGCAAACTATCTTAGTGAATGTATATGATATCACTCATCAGTCTCACCCTATCAGCATGTATGGTTCAAATGTATTAGATGATGGGCTGGAACATGTCAGTGCCCTTAATTTTGGGGATCCTTTCAGAAAGCATGAGATGCGCTGCAGGTAATCAATAAACATCCATCTTTTGTTGAATGGCATGGGGTTCGACTTGTGTATGAAATAGCCATCTCTATTTGATTTACTATTCAATAAAAAAAAGATACCATAAGTTCTTTAAATTCAATAAAAAAGATAGCATTATAGTATATTGATATAATGATATGGTTGGTCCAAATTTCCTTGTTTTGATGTGGTTATGCCATTATTATTCAAAAGAACGGAGAACAAAAATCACCAGTTGTCTCTAAATCAATGTTGTAATGCTTTTAAGTGTATATTAGTTGAGACAGTTGCATAAACTAGTTGTCTCTCTTAATGCAGATTCAAACAAAAACCACCATGGCCATGGTTAGCAATAACAACATCAATTGGCATCCTTGTGATTGCATTGCTTATTGGTTACATATTCCATGCAACTATGAATCGAATTGCCAAAGTTGAAGATGATTTCCACGAGATGATGGAGCTTAAAAAACGAGCTGAGGCAGCTGATGTTGCAAAATCTCAGGTATTTGGTATTTCTATTCTGCTCCTCTTTTCTTTAGGCTTGCAAGTTATGTCATACAATGCTAAATAAATTTCAACTTTTTGTAGTTTCTTGCTACGGTTTCCCATGAGATCAGAACCCCAATGAATGGTGTCCTAGGTGAGTTTTGAAATTGTCCATTACTCGTCCAATATAAGGAACAGTGCAAAGTTCATGCAGCCATGACACTACCTTTGTCCGTGTTTCAGGAATGCTACATATGCTCATGGACACAGAACTAGATGCAACTCAGCAAGATTATGTTAGAACTGCACAAGACAGTGGAAAAGCACTAGTCTCACTTATAAATGAGGTCTTGGATCAAGCAAAGATTGAATCTGGTAAGATTGAGCTTGAGGCAATGCCGTTTGATCTGCGAGCAATTATGGATGAAGTATTGGCACTCTTTTCTGGCAAGGCTCATGAAAAAGGAGTTGAGGTAATGTGTGTTTCTCGAAATTTGTTGTTTTGTTTCCTTCGGGCCCCACTTCTTGTCTTTGATCCTTCTTTACATGTTTCATTTTCATGATACAATTGGCGGGAAGAGCAGTTGGCAGTTTACGTGTCTGATGGTGTTCCTGAAATGCTAATCGGTGATCCAGGGAGGTTTCGGCAAATTATTACCAATCTCATGGGGAATTCAATCAAAGTAAGTACCCAGTTATTTCTTCCTTCAACCTCTTTGGTAACAATTAAGGTTGAATATCCATATTGATACGCAGCCACCAAAAACTGATTCAACTGAAAACTTGAGAACTTGCACAGAGATATAGGAGAAAACACCAGCCATAGTCTGTTGCCATGCAAAGCAAATTTTTTTGTGTTAAGGCTTGGACATAGGTCTTCATGTTTTCAAGTTCTGGCAGCTGGATTAGCTAATGGTTTCTTGCTCAGTGATCCTGAAGAGATCTCTCTGTGCTTGCCATGTGTTGGTTGGAATTAGGCCCCATTGTGACATAAAAATTGTACCTTCCTTTTGAGGAAGAGTGGAATGAGGAATGTTGTGCCTTATCCTTAGGCTTAATGGCCTCTTCTAACTCATGATTTTTCCCCTGTCAACGAGAAGGAAAAAGGAGTTGTTGACTGATGTTTTCTTACCTCTTTTTTTTTTTTTTCCAGTTTACAAAGAAAGGGCACATCTTTCTCACTGTTCATCTTGTTGCGGAGGTAATGGACTCGATAGATGTTGAGACAGAATCATCATCACAGAACACCTTGAGTGGTTTGCCAGTTGCAGATAGATGCCGGAGTTGGGTAGGATTTAAGACTTTCAATCCAGAGGGCTCAAGTCATACTCCCTCGCCATCCTCTTCTGACCTCATCAATATAATAGTTTCAGTTGAGGATACAGGAGAAGGGATCCCTCTAGAAGCCCAGCCTCGTGTTTTTACTCCTTTTATGCAGGTTGATCCCTCCATTTCCAGGAAATATGGAGGCACAGGCATTGGCCTAAGCATAAGCAAGTGTTTGGTTGGCCTCATGAATGGGGATATTGGCTTTGTTAGCATGCCAGATATTGGGTCCACCTTCACGTTCACTGCTGTCTTTAGAAACGGTTGCTCCAATTCAAATGAATCCAAGCTCCAGAAGCAGAGACTAAAAACCCAAACTAACACATTGTCTTCCAAATTTCAGGGCATGACTTCTTTGGTTGTGGACCCCAAGCCTGTTAGGGCCAAGGTCTCAACATATCAGATCCAACGACTAGGAATACATGTTGAATTAGTTTTGGATTTAAATCAAGGTTTATCTAGCATAAGCAATGAAAATAAAGTTGTCAATATGGTCTTTATTGAACAGGAAGTTTGGGATAAGGATTCGAGCATTTCAGCTCTCTTTGTCAACAAGTTACAAAAAATTGACTTGGAGGTTTCTCCAAAACTGTTCCTCTTGGGAAATTCTCTCAGTTCTTCAAGAACAAACACTGCAACTTCTGGTGTTTATACCCCAAGTGTCATAACCAAGCCCCTCAAGGCAAGTATGCTGGCTGCTTCTTTACAACGTGCAATGGGTGGGAATATGGGGAATCCTCGCAATGGAGAACATCCTAGTTTGTCTCTTCGCAAACTCCTTGTTGGAAGAAAAATGCTTATTGTAGATGACAATAAAGTGAACCTCATGGTAGCTGCTGCTGCTTTGAAGAAGTATGGAGCTGATGTTGTCTGTGCAGATAGTGGCCAAAAGGCGATCAAATTGCTTAAGCCACCTCACAAATTTGATGCATGCTTCATGGATATCCAAATGCCTGAAATGGATGGGTATGTGATGCTTCACGCCTTTAAGATTTTAATGTTGGATTTTTTCAAGTTCGTGGTTAACTTTTGAAACCCACAGCAATAGGAAAACTACTAGTTTTGAAATATATATTTATAGGCTCTCTAGTTTGTGATGGCAGCTGTTTGTGCTGGATGTGCTAATCCAGATGCATTCTTATCTGTCCATTGATTTTATTTGGATTTATTAATTCATATTTAGATTTGTTGCTAATTTTAAAAACAATGTCCTTTTCCCCCAGGTTTGAAGCTACAAGGAGAATTCGGGATATGGAGTCAAACTGGCATATACCAATACTGGCAATGACTGCAGATGTGATCCAGGCTACATCCGAAGAATGCCAAAGATGTGGGATGGATGGATATGTTTCCAAGCCATTCGAAGCTGAACAACTCTATCAGGAAGTTTCACGTTTTTTGCAGCCAACTTCCAGTGCGAATTTATAGAGAACTTCTTTGAAGGCTACTCATGACATGATCTCAAGCACCTGTTCTCCAGGGCTTGAAGGGGTTGAGAGTTTTCCCGAACAGTGAGTTCTCCATTCCCCTAAATTGATTCTTGGTTTTCATAGTCTCTGCGATGAAGGTTTTTCTTACAAAATTCCTGAAACACGCTACTTTTTTTTCAAAACCTGCAGCACACCTTTCTCAATTGTTCCTCGGATGTTTTGACTCTAAACCTCAAATTACTTTGCTACCTCACAAGCTTGTTGACTTCCTGATCCGCTTGATGTTTCTCCGGGGAAAAAAATTTGTTTTGTTGCGGAGAGTGTAAATAGAAGCCATGATTGATTGGTCGGGCTCTAGTTCATTGATTGTTTTACGGGCTGCATAATGAAAGCTGACTCCCTTTTCCTTGTAAAGTTGATCTCATTTCCAAGCTGTCATTAGTGTTAGGAAGGAGGCTTTATTGGTAGAGACAGAACTCTTAGAATAGGACGTCGAATTCAATACTTACTTTCCAGTGGAGGGAGAAATCCAGATTCCCGAGTGTATCATAGAAAATACGGAATTGCATTCTCCTTCATGTGAAGTAATAAATCAGTGAGAAGCCGAAGAGATCTCTCTTTCTTTGAGGGTGGCCGACTCTGGCTTGGATACAAGATTCTCTCGGAAGAAGGAAAGATAGCTTCTTGGCAGCAAAGGAGAGAATGCTTCATGTATATTATCTCTTTAATAACGATGTTGATGTGTACCATACTAGGTTACTTCTTGTTAGATGTTTCTAGCAGTACCAGAAGGCTGTACTGCTAAGAATTGATGTAACTTATACAGTGACAGTCAAAAAAATTCGAGTAATCGCAAGATTCTTGTCTGGTCATCACATTTGACTCGCGGCATTATTGTTTCAGAGAACGTTCATTACGCCCCATGAATCTGTTCTTTGCGGGTGAAGTGCTTTTTATCGGTACTCGAAACGGTCCTTCGCAGTTCATCTGTCAAAAGTGATTGATGTTGTTGTCCTAAAGCTCTATTCCATCTGCTTCTGACAAATCAAGTTAGACATCAAGTCAGAAAACAACATGTATTATCTACTATCTTTTTTACCTGCATACAAAATAGATGTACAGGGAAGGGTATGGAGTGGATGTAGAAAGCCTATGTAGATATATAGCTTATAGTAAATTTTCAAACAGTAGAAAGTGGAAAAATAAGTTGTGGCCTTCAACCACCAGAGCTTGGAGCTTGCAGTTTTCTACTGAACGTGTTAAGCATGGGCTATGTGCTTCGCGAAATATGTATTAATAACATGAATAGAGCTTTTAGACAGCACGAGTGTCGATATGTCCGAGTGGTTAAGGAGACAGACTTGAAATCTGTTGGGCTTCGCCCGCGCAGGTTCGAACCCTGCTGTCGACGGCTTTTTAACCTTTTTCAACTGCTTTCATTGCAGATAGCATTATTGCATGCAGTATATGAAAATTTAAGGCATGAAATACCATTAAAATTAGAATATATATTCCAACTACAATAATTGAGACAAATCAGTTAAATTTATTAAAGCATAACTCAGGATAGAAGAATAAAATAACCTGCAAAAAAAAACAAATTGCAAAATTCAAGACAAGCATGACTACGGGCAAATTATTCCATGCAAATAGCATTATTGCATGCAGTATATGAAAATTTAAGGCATGAAATACCATTAAAATTAGAATATCTATTCCAACTACAATAATTGAGACAAATCAGTTAAATTTATTAAAGCATAACTCAGGATAGAAGAATAAAATAACCTGCAAAAAAAAACAAATTGCAAAATTCAAGACAAGCATGACTACGGGCAAATTATTCCATGCAAATAGCATTATTGCATGCAGTATATGAAAATTTAAGGCATGAAATACCATTAAAATTAGAATATATATTCCAACTACAATAATTGAGACAAATCAGTTAAATTTATTAAAGCATAACTCAGGATAGAAGAATAAAATAACCTGCAAAAAAAAAAACAAATTGCAAAATTCAAGACAAGCATGACTACGGGCAAATTATTCCATGCAAATAGCATTATTGCATGCAGTATATGAAAATTTAAGGCATGAAATACCATTAAAATTAGAATATCTATTCCAACTACAATAATTGAGACAAATCAGTTAAATTTATTAAAGCATAACTCAGGATAGAAGAATAAAATAACCTGCAAAAAAAAAAACAAATTGCAAAATTCAAGACAAGCATGACTACGGGCAAATTATTCCATGCAAAAATAATAAAATTAAAAGAAAAAACTTATAAAAAAATTGAGGACAAAAAACAGACTACTAAAAGAAACACTTGGTAAAAAACAAAAAAAAAAATTACAAGTAACTTTACCACTTCGCACTTGGAAGTTGGAACAACTCATTACGTGCTTATACATAAAGCTATTTTAAAATAATATTTAATAAAACACGCTTAAGGATTAATAATTTAATAGCAAATAGTAAAATAAAAATCAATTTTAAAAAAAATACAAGTCAATTTAGGTTAACTCAGCTAACTTGCGATCTGAGATATGAGGTGGTGATAACTTGATAAAAATAGAAAAACAAAACGAATAATAAAGTTCAAGGTCTAATAAATTTAATATCAAATGATATAAAAAAAAAACTTTTAAAAAGACTGAACTTAAACCAGGTTCATCATTGAAACTTATGGATCGGGTCATGAGACTAGGATTACCCTGTAAAAGATAGACATGAAAAATTTCAAATCATAAAAAAAAATTAAAATTAAAACAGTGTAGACTAAACCATGCACAAAAATGATTGAAAGAAACTAATTAAAGATTAAATTGAAAAACAAAATAAATAAAGAAAATAATAAAAAAATGAGAAATAAAAAAACGAGTATTGAAATTGAAAATCAAATAAAATTAAAATTAAACTCCCATGGATAAAAAAAAAATGATGCAAAGGATAAAAAAAAAAGAGGATCAGATTGGATAAAAAATATAAATAAATTAAATGACGAGTGACAAAATTAAAAACAAAATAAACTTAAAAAAGCCTAAAATCTATATATAAAAATAGAAATTAAAAGAATGAGAACCAAACAAAAAAACAAATACAAATTGAAGTATACAACTGAATTTTTAAAAGCTCTACACGAATACGAGGACTTAGGGGAGAGCAAAGAAATGAAGGAGAAAAAAAATTAATAGTCGTTAAATCGCCACTCAAATGACAAAACATGCCATCCTAACAAATGCGTTGCCACCTTCCATGTTGGGTGGGTAGGCAATCAATCTTTTTTTACTATTATAATAGCCCCCGTGCCTACACATGTGTGGCACACACAAGCCTATTGTATTGATTTATTAATATTATAATAATGTAAATTGTTGAAAAAACCCTAAAAACATATGAATATTATGAAAAAACAATGATGGAAATACAAAATACCCTCCTAAGGCAGCCTTTGATTTTTTTAAGTCAAAAGGTAAACATGAAATTTTACTATACATAAAATGTGCAAAGATTAAAAAAAAAAAAACTCAATCTTTTTAAGGCTATTTTTTTTAGACCTAAAAGGTACAAACATTATTTAACTATACAAATCAATTTGTAAAGATGCAAAAGCCCTGGGATCAAAATCCATTTTTTTCAGCTCCCAAGGGCAACATATTATTTTTTCTGCAAATAAAAAACACAGAATAACTATTTTGTTCCTGATCAATTTTTAAATTACATTCGGATCCCATGAAAAATACAACTTTCCCCCATTGCCAAGACAATTGTTAAGTGCAACAAATGTTAAAATGGTCAAAATACATTGTTTGAATCCACAATATTTCACTCGCAAAGAACAGTAAATAACCTAGCTGATTTAGTTTTTTGATTTTTTTTTTTCCAAAAAAGGGGCTAGGCTTAACCCTCCATGCAAGGCTTTTGAAGGCCCAACTCAGCTACAGTTGGGCTTCAAAGTCTATCTACAACGTTCGCCCAAAACAATAGAAGAATAAAAAAAGTAATTGAAAAAAAAAGCCCGCGTTAAAGAGACTAGAATAAAATAAATTTCTACGATCGTAAAAATCCCCTAGATATTCTTACTTTCCAACCCCAAATCCTAACCGTTGGATGATGAGATAAAATCAAAACTAAACCCTCTCTTCCTTCCTCTTCTCTCCCTCTCTGTCTCTCTCTCTGTGAAACGAAGCAGAAGAAAGAAAAAAAAGGAGGAAATAAGATTAAATTTACAAGGGGTTGAGATGGATCCAGACACAGTAGCGAAGGCATTTGTTGAGCACTACTACAATATGTTCGATTCGAATAGAGCTGGGTTGGCGAATCTGTATCAAGACGCTTCCATGCTGACTTTTGAAGGTCAAAAGACTCAGGGATCCCAGAATATTGTAGCTAAACTAACTGCTCTTCCTTTTCATCAGTGCAAACATCACATCACCACCGTTGATTGCCAGCCTTCTGGTCCTGCTGGTGGTATGCTTGTTTTTGTCTCTGGTAATCTCCAGCTCGCCGGCGAACAGCACGCTCTCAAGTTCAGCCAGGTATTTCCTTGTTTTCTTTACGTATTGTCTTGTGGTGTATGTGGACTGATCTGTGGTTAATTGATTGATGTTTACGGATTCGATTCTCGATCTGATTGAATTGGTTGTTACTGTTAGGTATTTTAGTTTTTTTTATTTATGATTTCGTTATTTTTTGGATTGTTTTGGAAATAAAGAATGTTTGTGTTTTGTATTGCTAGATCTAGGGTTTATTTGTGTGTGCCTTGTAGAGATTTCCAGTTATATTATTATCTGATTTGTAGCTTATTTATGCACGTCTAGAGTTTTATGACATTGCAAGTGCATGAAATTGCAGTGACACGAATCAATTTTCTGGTTCAGGTGATTTTTCAATGTTTATGCGGATTTGAATTGTTTTTATCCTTTGTTTTCAATGGCTGCGCAAGGGTTTTTTCTATATGAGATGCTTAGAAACTTATATTGAAAACTTGGTTGGTGCTCGACCTTCTAGAACATTATAGGTGATTACTTGTTTCATTTCCATGTTGTTTTGCTTGTTGTAAATTAAGCATGCGCTGCCAAAGTGGAGTGAGAAAGAAGTGATTCAGTAATGCCAAAAAAGTATGCCCTGAGCATTGGATGGTGCTTTAGATGATCAAATCTCTTAGATAAGGAAACTTTAAAGTCGGAGCCGGGGCTTAAAAATGAAACCACAACTCTGTGTTCTGTCGAGTTTCTTCATTATGATTCCTGTGTTGAAATCAATTTGATGAATGTTTGGCTAGCCCAATACACATGCATGTGCTACGGGTAGAGGATGAGTTCTCTTGTTAGTTGTCTGGGTCATCTAATCATATGTATGTTGGCATGTATCAAATTGGTCCTCCGAATTCTTCATGCAGGTACTCTTGAAGTCTACCGTTCTGTCAGCCATGACAATGTGGCACTGATTTGTTTTTTGTTTGGTCCTTTTTCTAGCACCATCTAAGCACTTGGTGGATAATGTATTGTTCTTTGTGATCTTTAATTCATTTTAGTTTTGTGGTGTGTATTTCAGTCTTCATTTATTTCTTTACCGTGCTGTTCTGAGACTGAAAGGTTAATATTGTCCGTTTAGTCTATAACCGATTTCCCCTCGCACTTTCTGCTCTCAGATGTTCCATTTGATGCCAACGCCACAGGGAAGCTATTATGTGTACAATGACATATTCAGGTTGAACTATGCTTGAAGACAAGAATGGCCAAGTCAAATCCAATATGGTTATATTGTCCAGGGATTGGACCTCTTTCATTATATCCGTTCGGTTCAAAACATTTTAAATGAAGACGGGGATTTTTTGTTTGGGTTATGTTTAATGTTTCATTCCATTCCAACACGCCTTCTTGGTGTTTTCGAAGTTCTTAGATTGCTATGTTGTGGTTGGTTGAATTGGTAAAGATTTGTTGGTTTAATGTTTAAAGATTTTGGTGTTGGAGATTTCAAAACATTTTGCCCGAGTCGAATTCCATGTTATGCGTTCAATGTTTCAGGTCTTGCTTTGAGATTGAACTGCAGTTGCTTGCTATTGAACCATCCATCATCACTCAATTATGCGTTTTGTATCTTGCATTTAATGACTTGTGTAATGCCACTGTTTTTGTGTTTAATTTTTACGGTGGCTGGCTAGGCACCACACCATGGTAGTCGTCGTGCAGATGATTTTCTCACTGATTAGTCCTCATCTATGAACATCGAAGGAGTAGTTCGCTGCGCTGTTGAAGTTTGTGGCTAGCATGATTCTTTTAATCATTTCTTTACAGAAAGGGAAACTGTATGTGGTCTGCGTAAAAGTTAAAACACTTCAATCTTGATTATTTACGTTATCCAGTTGATCTCAAATGGAAACTTGAAGGCTCAAAAAGCAGTGCACCTTGCTCGCAGTTTAAACGCAATAAGATGACGTATTTTACATGGTTCTTTTACAAAACATCAACCTATAAAAGCAATTCAACATGGTTCTCTCTTCCTATAAATGCCTTGTTTATACCTGGATGCTAAAAACACTGAACATGCAATTACAATAATGCATCATATAGACATTTAGTGCCCGTTTTGGTTTTTGAGGTTGCACCGGTCAGTTTCCAAGTGAAAAGCATCGAAAATTGTTTTTTAAAAACCAAAAACACTTCTAGAAAATAGTTAGAAGCAGAATCACTACCAAACACCTACTTTTAGGCGGTTACCCTTCACCGGTTTGCCATCAAATGCACTTGAAATGTAGCAAATGCTATTCAATGTTGGAACCTAAATCGATATGTGGAAGCTCTGGAATTTTAAGAGGAGGAACTTTGACAGAAACCACTTCTGACTGCTGATTTTCTGAATCTTGACCTTTGGTACCGGAACGTTTCAGCATCCCATTTAACATATTCCCAAAGGATTTAAACGGGTGGCTCAACCCATTTTTAACTTGCAAAATGATGGACACCTGAGATACCTGCCAGGCAACAGTGAGGACAATCACTGCTGAAAGAAGGCACTGCGTAACAAAATTCTGCCTCCTTAGTTTTCTAAGCTCGTTCACTATCTCTTCAGCGGCTGTATTTTCAATGCTGTTCTCATGTCTTGACACCACGTCACCAATTGCAGGAGAATTTACCTCCTCCTCCTCCTCCGCTCCAGGTGATATATCAGATTGCTCAAGTTTAACATCATTCCCTTTTAGTGATTCCAACTGTTAATACAAACGAGGCCAGCTCGTTAATTGACAGCGAGACATGTAATTTGAACAAATCATTCAATAGAAGCTAATCAATCAATCAAAACATGAAGTGTTTATTGAAAGTAAATCACACAAGAAAATGATTTCAATGTTCCTTGGAGTTTTTCTCTCTCTCATATACCTCGGAAAGCAATTTGGAGAGGAGAAGTTGATCGTTATCATCCTGGAGGAAACCATCATCACCAGAGGATTCTTTGTTTCTTTTCTCTGCTAAAAGCTTCTTGATGGCCTGATCAATGAGCTCCAGATTTTTGGCTGGTTCCATGGTTAGGTTAGGCAGTGATATTGATGAGAGAAGAATTGACAGATCAAAATAAGTCAAGACAACGAAATGAGATGTACTTGAACGTTCTAAATGGCAAGCTTATCGCTTTTTAGAGGAAGCCACGTGGCCTTACACGATAATCGTGGCTCCAAATCACAACTACCCACAGTGCACGCTGTCTGTTGCATTTTGCACTGCAGGTTCAGGGCGAGGGCGGCTACGTGTAGCAGGCTTAGAGAGTGTTTGTTTTTGCTGGAATTGTTGTGGTTGCGGTTGGAAAAAAATGATTTTTGAAAAAAGTGCTTTTTCTGTGGTTTGTGTATATAATTTGAGTGTTTGGTTAAAGTTGTGGTTTGACTTTATTGTGGTTAAAAAGATGTTTGGTTAAATTGTGGTTGCGGTTGCTTTTGAAACTAAAATGACTAAAAAGGACATAAATAAAATAAGTTTTTTTGTTAAGAGGAAATAAAATATTGTTTGCACATAAATACCGGCTAAATAATCAAAGTTTGCGTTGTTATTACAGTTACATATTATTGCCCCATCAAACAATTTGCAATGCCATCACGAATATCATCCATACCCGACGCCCTCTGGTGTGAACTCGTTTGTGATTGTGGAACGACATCGGGAAAAATATCTTGAGGAACGAAATCAGGGTGGTTATCAAAGTTGTTGAATGCAACATCTTGGCTCGACTTCCGTCGAATATAGTTGTGCAGCGCCATTGATGCGACAACAATTTTAACCTGTGATTTGTAAAGAAAATCTACCTTCCGGTGGCCTCGGAAATTGTATGTTTGTATTTCCAATCGCCTCATAAAATATTCTTGTATCATGAGCACTACCTTCCCACCCAGCCCAAACAAATGTAAATTGCATGTCAAAGCTACATGCTGCCATTACATTTTGCGTTGGTATACCTTTTCTACCAATGAATGATATTTGATTTTCTTGTGAAACACATGCACGTACATGTGTTCCATCAATCGCTCCAATGCAATTCTACAAAAACATAAAGTGTATTGCCGAATCATTTTAATTGCACGTAAATATTTGATTATAAGCTTTTGAAATATTCAACTAACAATACACAATATTGCTTACCTTGAAATAGGGCATGTATCTCGGACTCATTGCAATTTCCAATGGAGTTGTTGTGAATTCTGGATCGACTGGTCTTATTATATGCGTTGCAAGCAAGCACACAGAACGAAGCACCTCATTGAAATTTCTTGAAACAGTTTCACCTGAATGCTGAAAACGCTCCTGCACTTCCCTATTCGACGCTCCTAGAGCTAAAGTGTAGACAAACATGCCTAATTTCTCAATAACACTCATCCGTCTAGACGGTTTCAACCCATACATCGTTTCCAACTCCAAAGCCAAACTTTTTAATGTGTCAGAATCCATCCGAAACATGTTCACACAACGTATCCAATGACCATTTAGAATTTCCATCAACCATCGCATGCCAGTGTTATATGAATTCATACATGGCTCTTTATAAATATACGTTTCATGATATAAAGCCATTGCTCCTGCAGTGCAGATGACTAATTTTTTGCGATCACACTCTCTACGCCAAAATAATTCTCCACTGTCATCGTCATCCTGTTGATTTATGTCGTCATCCTGAACCTCACTATTGTAGTTTCCATAACCATCACTGAAACTTCCTCCAAATTCACTTACAGAACTTGTACCAGCAAACCCATCGGACACATGCCGACCAACATTATTCATAACATTTTCATAATGGTCATCAAACAGTGCATTAAACCAGTTCGCATCCATATCTAAAAAAAAAAAAATTCAATCAATTTTTAACCTGCATCGTACCGATACAAACTACATGTTAATTGACTAAATTATTTTGAATTTTTTTCTCGTTCATGACGGTCTTAACATAAAACATCTATGTTCGATTAAGCGGTATAGTTCGAGCAGCTTTATGCGGTCAGACGAACCCTATTTTCTTTTTTAACAACTGAAAAATCGATTTTGATATTGATGGTTTCTTTTACATGATAGGAGTGCTACTATGACCTTTTTTTAGTTTTCATCTCATCTACAAAAATAGATTGAGGTTAAGGGAAAAAAAATTTCATAATTTATTTTTTTGGACAAATTTAAGGGTATTTTAGGGTTAGAAACTGATTTATTAAACTTCTTAAGATGTTTATTTGGTTTGTCTCGTGAAAATAGTTTGCAAATTAGTTTTTTAGGTCCAAAAACCATAGCCTCACATTCTGTCTATCTCTCTGGTGACCAAAAAACAAAATGAATAAACAACACATTGTGTATTTTATATTTTAATACAAGATTACAGCCCACCCATAAACATAAAACATTATTAACGAAGGCTAGGTGTGAATCATTTCAAGGCTTGTATGAAGCATCACTCTATCAAGATTCCGGTGAGAACAGCAGCCATAAAGAGAAGGGGCTGCTGTCTTAAGTTGACAAAAAAACAAACATGCACTTATAATTGACAATAACAGCAGCCATAAAGAGAAGGGGCTGCTGTCTTAAGTTCACAAAAAACCAAACATGCACTTGTTTAATTGACAATAGCAGCAGCCATACAATTGTTTACCACCAACCTTCTGCTAACAAAACAAAAATATAAAGCATTATTAACTAAAAAGCATCCATAAAATTAACAACCAACCTTCTAAAGTCAATGCACTTGAAGTTGCAGTCTAAACACAGCCACAAAACCTCCTGAAACAGCCCTCAATACACGTTGGAATGCTTGCCAATTTTATGTCCAACCAATGAAAATGCAAAGACTTCTAATGCATCTTAAATAGAAACACACACACCAACATATATTTACTGCTGCCAAACCCAGCAGCAACCATTTTTATCATTACCAACCAGTCAACCTACAAAGTCCCATTCAACCCACTTTCAAACATTCATGTCAGGAACTATACTGCACCTCATTAGCTGACTTTCAACTCAACATACATTCAACCAATCAGCAGCCATTCAACTCATAAAAGACAATGCAATCCATTACGTTACAATATAAAATTCAAGGCTGAAAAAAGCCAACTGAACACAGATTTATCCAGCATTCAAAGTAGTCTATAGAAGTCAACACTCAACCTACAATAACAGCTTGTAAAAGGAACAACAATAGCTGTTAACAATTTCTAAAACATAACAAACAGCCGACAACTACAAATACATAAAAAAGTGTTCAACATATGAAACATTACAAGTTACGAAACCTGGGAAAAACAGCAAAGGCATAACCGTTTGCATAACTGATTTTGCAATTCTACAGCCGTAGCACCTCATGAACCTCAAATTTTTTTGCACTTTTACCTGCGAAAAAACACATAAACATTGAAATTTTTTTGACAGAAAACAGAATTTCATTGCTGCAACAAACAAAACACAATAACATACATTAATGTAAGTTTTCCATGTATATAATTTAAACTTACTTCAAGGTCGGTAGTTTGCCCTTCGATCGAACATTAATTTCAGCCACTGAAATTTGCGGTCCATGTCACCAATTGTTGCCCACATTTCCCTCCTACTTCTAACCATAAAAAACTTAGTTGCAAAACAATACAACTCACTGCCGAACACCACTTCCTCAATGGAGTGAAACTCCTTCATCACCTCTTTTATGCTACAACCTTTTTTATCCAAAACACTTGACGTGCATTCACTCTTGGTAGAAACACTATCCACTAACTTATCTAATCGAGTAAATAATTGCGATCCCCTTCCGGCACTCCTTTTTTTTTTCTCATTTTGTCTAGAACTTTGTTGCACACCTTTTCTTTTCCCACTACCACCGGTGGGATTGCTTGTGCTATTGGCAAAAGTCACACCAGCCACCATATTCTCCACATCGGCAACAAAATTGGGAAGACTACCCTCCTCAGAATCTCCACTACCTTCATGAAGATGAGGGTCATCATTCATTGCGTTCGTGTGCATTTGACCGACACCATCTTCATCAGAATTCAGACCCTGCGATGGAGCCCAAGCATACTAACCGGTTGCAACAGTGTTTGTAAACATGATATCATATTTACAACACAAAGCTGGATCGATCCCAGCATGCCTAAACTTTCTTGCCCCGCGTATCTCCTACAACACGGGACAATGAAGGAAAAAATGCATAAAAAATTATGTGAAAGCATGCAACCAAACAGTAAAGAACAGCTGTAAAAATACAGAAAAAAACAGACCTGGTTTTTAGCTTTCCACCATTCATCAGGAGCTGCAATTGTTCCAAGTTCAGCACTCCATCCTACTCCTGTTTCGGAAATCAACCTTTTCCATATTCTCCAATCTTTTTTAATTCCGTCCCACTTATTCTTTAATTGTGCTTTCGTTAATGCATGGCCAGTTTGATCCTTAAAGCTATTCATAACAAACTTCCACCCAGCTTTGTCGAAATGTGTGTTGGGTCGCATACCTTGCTCAATTGCTCTAATGCATATGTCACAAAAAGCATGCAACATCTCTCTAGTCCAACAAGCCTTATCTTGTGATTGAGAATCGTCCATGTTCTCGTTTTTGCCTAATTTGTGTACATATAAGAGGGTGAGGTGAGTCTACAATTGATCCCTACATCCCTAATTATGTCAAACCTTTTCATCCAAAATGACATATTTTGGACATGAGACTCATGTATGAAATCTAAATAAAATGTTAATGACAAAATTACCACAGCTGGTATGATATGCATGAGCTATAAAAAGAAAATAGATCATTTTGATTAAACTAAAAGAAATGGGAACAAAAACAGGGTTGCCTTCATCCTGAAAGTTGCAGCCTCTTTTACTAACAAATTAAACTGTTTTTCACCACCAGTTCAGACACCATCAATTCAAAGTGTAAATTCCTCTAATTAAAAAGGCATTTCCTTTAAAATTGAGGATAAAAATAAATTGTAAGTAGCTATGACTTAAAGAGACCAAAAGTAGAAGGGACAAGCAAAAGAGACAGGTTTCTGTGGAGCAATAAACCAAAACTTTCCTTCCTATTGTATTTTGGATTCTGACTTGATAGTAAGAGCATTATTCAGTACAGAACTACAATAATTGTATCAAAGTTGAAGATGATTACTTCTAAATTCTACATGTACTTGACATATTAATAATAATATAAAAAAAACACTCAAACTCATGAAATTAATGTATTTGTGGAGATAGTGCAAATGAATTGTAACCATAAAGCATACCTCTAAATTCTTAATGCTGGATGCAGAGGAAGTAAATTGAACTAGTTGTGCTTTACAATAAGATATCATAATCTACACACTTTTTAGGTCATGCCCAGTGAAAACTATGTTGAACACAAATAATCATTCTAGTAATGCTAATTGCAGAGAACACACAAGATAATACTTGAAATCTATGTGTATGATCCATAGAAGCAAAGCATTGAGGCAGACACTCAGGGACTGCAACTGCCAGTAAGAGCACTTGGTTGCATCAAAAATAGAATTGAATTTCAGCTTGAAAACAAATTCAATTCGGAAGGAAATCTAACTAACAACAGAAAAGACTGTATCTCAATTGTGTTTGGTGACAAGAAAACAAAAAAATAGTGATAAGAGATTGAATAAATAGTCAACTCGGTTTTTAGTCTAAAACTACAGCAAAAGAGACTCCTCAAGAATGGAATCTAAAATAGTAAGTTGGCTAAATTAAAAAAAATATATATATACTGAATTTGAGCCAAACTAAACTTAATCCATGAATTTATTTTTTTAATTTGAGTACCTACAACTATTTTTTGTTAATAAAAAATAGATCCTTATGTTAATTTTGACAATATATATTAGTTTAGAAACATGACACATTTCGTAAACACAAGTAATTTGAAAAAACAAACAAAAACCTGGAGAAAAATAAAGTAATGCATGACAGAAGAGATTAAAATTGAATTTTAGCAGAGACAATGAAGATAATGACCGGGTAGCTCCATTTAAAAAAAAACCCACATCAAAACCAACAGGATATCAAATGTATTTGTGCCTGTGTATGCATAAAAGTGTAAGCAAATATTCACATGTCAAATTTTAACACAACGCAGAACCACAATCACATGCAAAATTTCCAATGAGACAAATACAATAATTGTTGAACCGATACAGAGCAACTAACCTGGTAATTTCGTGTGCAACCGAGAATGAGCTTCGTAAGATGCTTCTGCTTGAGCTTTCCAGGAAGATAATATTTCGATTATCTCGTTGGTTCTGCAAATAAAAGAAACAGGAAGAGATAATTTTTGTTAGGGAAAACAGTTAGTTTAAGATGATACAAATCTAAAAAAAAAATTAGGTCAAGTGGGAATAAAATTACCTGGGTCAGTGCATGTCTTCTTCAAACGCGAGATGAGTTCCTCATGACAGCAGATCGGTGGCAGATGGGCTTGATTTACAGTCGGCTAACAACCAATTCGTGTCTTTGTTAGAGAATGGATGACGCATCACAATCAATCAAACAAAAGCAGGATTAAGTGATGTCTAACCTTGTTTAAAACAGCAGTAAACTATCTCTCTCCCTCGCAGCCAAGAGAGATGATGAGGAAGAAGCCCAACTCTCTCCTTATCTCTCTGTCTCTCTTTTACCTTTTGTCTTGAGTCTACGAGTGTGTGGGTGTGTTTAATCGCGACGAGGAGAACTAATTTTTTGAGAAGAGGGCAGCTGTGGATCGGGAGCTCAGGGACGAATATTGCAGAAGAGGGGAGACGATGGTGTGTAGTTGAGGGCAGATAGGGTGAAATTAATTTGTTGGTGTGAAATTAATTTTTTGGTAAAGTTTGCTGTGTTTTCAACGGTAAAAAGCAGCCCTCACATGCTTTTGGTAACCCTGCGTTTGAAACTCAATTTCTGTGGGCCCCATGGAGTTATAAAACGGTGGTTGCAGTTGAACCAAACAGGTTGAAGCAACGAAACGCTGGAAACGTGGACGCTTCCACGTTACCAAACGGGTTCTTAACCTTTTCAAGTGACGTCGACAAATTTCTACTCTCTCTACACATGTACTGTTGTGAGGTTGGGTGATATTTTCGGTTTGTTTGTTTTTTATCTTTAAAAATAACTAAATTAAATTATTATTATTTTTTAAAAAAAACTGAAATTAGTTCAAACTAATTAATTTTAATTTTTTTATTTTAAAATAAAAATTGATTCAAATAGATTGGTTTTTTGTTCGATTTAGTTATTTTATATTAAAAACTAAAAATTATATTGTTTTTTAGATTTTATTTTTAATTTCCAATAAATATAGTTTTAGTTTGGTTTTTCAGCTTGGTTTTGATCAATATGGCTCAATTCAGTTTTTCAGTTTAATACTTATTAAATGGATACCAAACTGAACAGGTTATATTTTTTAATATTCTAATTAATTTAATCAAGTATAATTTTTTTACTCGTCTCTCTCATGCCCTCTTTGAGATTCACCATTATTAAGAAGGGGCGAAGCTGGGTGATAGAGAAGAGGTTAACGGCACCCTTCACACTTTCCATTTTAGTCCTTTGATTTTGAACCTTTTCATTCAAAATAAATAAAAATGTATGATTATCTTCATCATTCTCATTTTTTATCGATGAAAAAGTTGCTATGAGCTTATAAGCTAACAAAAATACAAAAGACTACTATAAATGCAAAGCCTTCAACAAATATTTATAGGGGTTGACGTGATAATTTCTCTATTTCTAGTGTCGTCGGTAGCCATGAGCTCATCTCTATTCTAGCCAGAAAGAAAAGGCTTCACGCCTAGGGATCCAAGGAAAAGACTTTGATACCAGGAATCCCAGCATGGGCATGCACGCACGAGAGGATTGGAATTAAGACTACTTTCCATACTAAAGAGTGTTGTAGCTTCCAAGAGAATAAAGAAACTACATCAACTTCATCATGTACCATTTACAGCACTTACAAGAAGCATTTACACAATCAATATGAGATAATGTAGCAGTCATATTCTAATATCACTAGAGACTGTTGTGAATGCAAGCCATTATACACAACAGCTGAATCCAGAATTATCCAAAGCAAACTTAAGATCGGTCAAACTGGGGTGAAGATTGGTTAGTGCAATCGTACGTCAGAAGTTGCTTCTACTGGAAACGGTACAGATCATCATTTTCCATCTCATTCGCATCAGCCAGAGAAGTAGACGCTGCTGCTTCACTGGTACCAAGTTCATCCTGCAAGAATGGTAGAAGAATTCACAGGTTTGGCCAAAAGAAAATAAGCGTGCTCACCACAGAAACACTAAAATCACAGAGTGATTCTCTTGGGATAATCTGGGGCAATAATAGCAGGAGCAAGTATCTTGCTAAACTTTTGAGGTTGATTCAAGATAAAATTGCAGGAACTCACAATCAATCCTCCCACCTTCAAACCTGACTTTCTATTTCCAACTGTGTAATTAGGCTAACATTAGTATTTTCAAACACCACGACATTGAGTTCACCATGCTTTACATGCATGAAAAAAAATTACATAATTGTTTCTTCTTGTTAATTCCATCGAATTACTTGGTAAAAAAAAAATCCATTCTATTGCACAATCAACAGATGCTCAGAGGTAAAAGGCTTAAAAAACACATTAACCAGTTGCATTAGAAAGCATGAATGTTCAAATTCGATGTCAATACAATTTTTTCTGATCTATTTACCTTAGCTTGGCGGTATCGTTGCAGCATCCGATGATATTGCTGACGTGCATTCGGAGAATCAACCATTGATAGCACACGAGAGAAAGCCTCATCAATAGTTCCATCCACTTTCTGTTTGCGGAACATCTTGAGAATATCATCATCTTCCCTTTCATCAATGGACAATGTCTCATTCCGGAAACCTCGCAAACCAATTCCTTTGCGTCGCCACCGCAGCACTACCTTATCTAGAATTCCAACAGCCCAACATATTACCTTATAGTTCTTCCTAACCCGATAGCCTCTCACATGAGCCTGCCAAAAGACCAAAAGGTGCTTAATCAAGGATACTCTACCCCTCAAAATGAATGTATGATACTCAATGGTTTGTTGATTGTGCTATTTGATAAATGAATACACAAGCTGTCTAGATAATGAAATGCTGAAGCACAAAACAAATCATGATTTTAATACATCTCACTATTTTGAGAAAATACAGATGAAATTAGATCTCTGGTGAAAAGATATAGCACCTGTATCTTCACTACTTTCTGTCTAAGTTCTAGAAAATCCTTGCGACCTTTCCATCCTCGATATTTCTTCTGAATGGATAATGCAGCCGAATTAATATCCTGGGTGTTGCGAAAGGCCAGCTTTGACATAGCTGAGAGCCCTTGAATGTCACCGGCACTTATACCATACTCATCTAAAATAGAAGCTTCTATCTCTTGTCGCTTTCTGAAAGAATGTGCACGGAAAGCAGATTGTATTCGGGCAGCTGCCTGAGCCGCATTCCGGACCGCAGCCAAGGTATCTTTAAGCGAAACCTGATCTTCATTGGCAGCAAAGCTCTCCTTTGAGATGCTATCTACAGCTCTCTCAGCTTCAATCTCAGCAGAGCCTTTAGAAAGCTCACTTTCCTTGAGTCTGAGAGATGAAAGATGGCTAGTTAGTGCCACTTCTGAAAGATAACCAGCAAGTCCCTTGTGCCCACTACTGGCAGCAATGGATGCTGCGGTTTTGCCAATTGGATCTTTTGAACTAGGATCAGTCACAGCCCCAGCTGATGCACCAGAAGCTAAAAGGGCAGCAACCATTTTTTCCCTGTTGCAGAAAATAACGACCACCATTCAAAAACCAGTAGGCAAATAAAACCAATTTATTTTGAGATTTACTACATTCTAAGTCATAACCCAACAACACCCCTAATCGTCTTCCGTTTTAGTTCATTTGGTTAATTGGTGAATTAGAAAATAATTCTGCCACTGAATCTCTTTCTAGCTCTCTCTCAAAACTAGTCAATTCTATCTTCTCATCTCCTATACATGTACTCAAAATTGCAAGTCTGGGTTGAATGTATCAACATTCAACATGGATATTCTTCCCTTGCAATATAAGTTGTAAGCCTCTTCTTTTGGAAGATCAACAATCTCTATAGCCAAAATCAGTATACAAAATATATGAAAACATACCAGGTTATAATTTTACCTTCCAAAACGAGCAGCCCAGTGGAGAGCGGTCCACCCATTAATGTCACGGAAATTTATACTAACTCCATGACTGAGAATTGGGCTTAAGGCCCACTCAAAACCTAACCCAGCAAGCATGTGTATGATCCCTTGCTCTTTTTTGGACAATGAACATCCAGGATGGTCATGTTCTACCTGAGACTTGGAGGAAAGCCACTGCCGCAGCTTGTCTTTCAGTAGTTGTTGCAGAAGCCAATCAACTGTTGTGGATGAAGTTCCACTGCCAACTAAAAGAGCCTCTATGATATAACCCCATGAATCATCATCAGCCTTCAATTTTTGAAGTAGATGAATTCCCGTTTCTATGCTGTCTCCTCTCTGCAAAGAGAAGTCAGACAGAAGCATCTGCACAAATCTGACAAGTAACAATAGCTCTTCTGGACTCTTAGTAGCTTCTATTTGGGACAAGTTACAGTGAGTACAGCTATAATCCTTAGCTCGGTAATCAAAGTATCTGATCTCACTGCAGGACTCCCGATTGCCAGAAGTAATGCAGAGAGTGACCTTTCCATGCTGGTGGGGAGGAGCCTCACAACGAATAACGCCTTCTTGAATGATTTGAAGAGGAACTTCAGTGTCACCAAACATGCATGTCCATGATGATTCTGATGGGTCACAGAGAAATGATCCAACAATGATGACCTGCATTGAGACTCGGGACTTGAAATTTTGGACTCAATTTCTTATTTCAGAACTAAAAAGAAAAACATCTAAAAGCAATGCATAAGATAACTAATTTAAGAATATTCTCAAAGTACAACAGATGCAAACTGGAAATGTTCCAAAAATAATCCTGAGGAATTAGTCATCAGAAGGACAGAAGTTCATTTCGTGCATCAGGAAGGCTTATGAGATAATTGTTTAGTTTGCATGCGAATTGGTAGTTTGAAGAATGTTCACCAAAACATCTAGTTATCTAAAAGGACCATAAGCTACCAGTAACTAGTCTTATCTGGTTTTCCCAATGGTACCAGTAAGCACCAGGGTTGGATGGTTGGTCGCTGTCCGTGAAATTTTGAATTACTCTTTGCCTAGAGAGGGAGAGGGGGAGAAGGAGAGGGTGCAGGAATCCATCACTTGAGATTGGGAAGCATAAGATGATTCTGTGTCCTTTACTGATTTTATAAATGCGTTGCATCAGGATAATCTAATACACTCTATATTCAAGTACTTCAGTGTCCTGCAACACTAGTCATGTTTTCCTAATTTCTTAAATACTATCTTCAATGAATTCAGCATAAGATGATTCTGTGTCCTGTGCTGATTTTATAAATGCCTTGCATCAGGATCATCTAATACATGCTATATTCAATTACTTCAGTGTCCAGTATATAGTCATGTTTTCCTGATTTCTTAAAAACTGTCCTCAATGAACTCAGGAACCAGTTTAGCAGAATCATAAAACTAGGGATAAAGCTAAAAGGGAAATTTTTTCCTCTGTTTTATTCAATCCTGATCAAGAATGAGGATGGTGGCAAATAGTTGGTCAGGCAGCAAAAAACTAGTCAAATCTTACATGAGATGGATGCATCAGTGAAAGCATAATTCCGAAAGAAAAGAATGAACACATCCAGACAGGAGTGAGGAAAATTGTGCTATCAACTTAGAATTATATCACTGCACTGAAGGGGCAGCCTTTTTTCAAACGCTGTAAATTAATGAGTTCATACATTCTTCAAACCACACAACAGTTCAATTCTTAGAATAATACTGCCATCTCAATGAATGAATAACGAGAAATGTAGTGAAGAACATAACAGTTCATAGAATTTGATGAGTCGTACCTTTGTAGCCTCTGTAGCATAACCCCATTCTGGGGATATTTCACGGATACTAAACTTCTGCTGCTGTGCAACTGTCAAACTTGAATCTGCCTCAATGGGTATTCCAAGATGGCCTTGGTCATATAGCATTGCATAGCAGTCAGCATTGTTTTCATGTGTTTCTATAACAGAAGAATATGTAGGAGTTTCAAAACCTTCAAATTCTTGAGGCGGCAACAAAGAAGCTGGCAATATGAAAAAAAATATTAAAGCTTGATAAAAGTTCACTAGATGTTGAAAATTAAAATGTGAATCACTATTGATATCATTTCAACACAACATAATCATTGAAAGGATCCTCAAGGCCATAAGATATCATACAGTTTCCAGCATTGGTTTCATCAAAATTTATCCAAAGAGAATTTTCTTGCTCTTGAGCTGTTTCCATCATTAAAGAAGACTTGGGCTTTTCCTGTTGAAAAATATAAATGTCCAAACCAGTATAAACAACTAAGGATATCAAAGATGTAACAGAAAGATACGTCATTTACAGTCTCCATTTATTTAACCTGGTACTCAATGCCTGATGAAGTCTTATAGGATTCGAACACTTCATTCCAAGAAAGGTCTTCTTTACTTCCATCTGTATAATACTGAGAATATGATTGCTGGTATGCGCCACTATCACCTAAAAACCATAATGTCATTAGTAGCTTTTTCTTGATTCCTATCATATCGTGTTTTATTTATACATCAATGAAGAAAGGAAGAATGGAAGGCAGATACATGAACAACACTAAGCAGATCTGGTAGTTAAATATTAAAGCACCAATCCAAGAGTAAGTATGCAGTAACATTAGCTAGGAATGACTGAGGAATCTCTGAGAAGTGTTTTAAGGAAGTGGTAAACAAGAGATTACTTGGTGGTTACACCACAACTAAAATAAAAGGATTATCTTGGACAAAATCTGGTCCTTGGGAGATGGATATCCTCTCCATCCATGATCAAAAGATCACTTTTAATCCATTAATTCTTAAAGCCCTATACAAGTTAGTGCTCATGTTTCCAGAATAGCAAGTTGATGAGATAATATAAATTAGTTCCTAACCTAGGATGATATTGGAAATTCTCTTCCCTTTCCAACTCAAGTATGATTCTAATAGAAGCACAACATATGCTATAAGAAACACCAGTATCAGGCCCTCTTTCTCACAATTAAATTGGGACATGTACAGAATCAGAAAGATGCATGTTGTATTCACCTTCTTATCACAACTCTCTTACCCCTGTCATTTATAGACCACAATACCAAAACAAATCCATTTGGAATTTATCTGTGAGGTTATTTCCCCTTATTTTGTTTTGAGGATTATGGTGAGAGAGCTTTACTCACAAACTGTCAGTCAAGTAAAACCTCTTCCAAAATCTTTGCACGCTTTTCTCTCAACAGGTAAGATTTGAACCAGAGATCTAACATGACCCACCCACTTATTACCACCTGAGCTAAGTCATAGAAATTAATAAAACTGAATCGCAGAACAGTAGTAATTGAATCATTGCACTAAAGAATTTGATACATGCAAATTTTCTAAGCCAACAACACTTTGAAGAATTAACTAAGAAGCTAATGTTAAGTCAGATTTAGCCAAAAAAAAATGCTTAACAATACTAAACATGATGTAAGGATACATATGAAACAAATTAAATTAAATGCAGCCACGTGTAACGTGGCATCAATAAACTAGCAGAAGTAAAATGCCATGTTTAAATTGAGTACAAGCACCAAATAAGGACACAACAAACCTGCATCCTGAAGTGGTGCAGGATTGTTTCTCTCTAGTTGCTTTCCAGAAAGTCCACCATAAGATTGGTAATCAACAATATACTGTGATCCACGAAGTAAATTCTTAGATTGATCCTCCTTGGAGATGTGGTCAACGTATTCCAGAATTTTTGAATCATTAGTGGCTCCCTCCTCAAAACCAAATGAGCCGATTTCTTTGATGTTGTCCTCGTTCAAACTCAACTGCTCCTCCAGCCTTCGCAAACATTGAGTAACCTCGTTATTAGCAAAATTAGTAAGCTCTGCTGTACTATCCACCCCATTGTCCTTGATGTCTAATCCCGAGTTAACTTCTACAGATGCTGGACTGGACAAACTCTGATGTTGTTCATATACGCCACTAATTGCAGAAGATGATCCTTGAGTTTGACTAGTATTACTGCTGGGACTATAAGAGAATCCAGGTGATAGCTGTGCAGCAGATCCAGGAGAGGGTTTTCCCTGTAGACATAAATGTGACCAGTGACATTAATTTGCAACTTATAGCAGGCTAAGCAACATTTCATCAAAAATCGTTTGCTGCAAAGCTAAAGGATTGACAAGCACCTCAATGGAATGATAGAGTGGTCAATCCAACCCGCATAACAGAAATAATAAGGATTGCGACAGACAATGACAGAGAACTTAAACATGTTCAAACATGAAATATAACAGAATTTGATAATTTACAGAGGTCATAACAACTCACCTCAGAAATCTCTCTATAATGAACAAGCACAATGTGCTCAAATGCCCTGCCAAGAAAGTAATATTTCAGCACATGTGACCCAACACTTTATCATCCACTTCTCTTGCTCATAAAATGGGAGTGAGTAAAATGGCATGATTCTGTGGATAATTTTACGTTAGCTTTTCTATATCTTGCATAAAACTTACGTTTCCACTTGCCTCGAAAGATATCATGAATATGAGGTATTCTCTATGATCATAGCACATCATGAAAGGGAAAAGATAGTTATAGAAGAGTAGAGAGTTTACTCACGGGTCCAGCATCCAATAGCTGCGTCTCTGAAAATTTGGGTTTTGCTCACCATGTGCATAATAACAATTTATAGTCTCAACATTTCCAACCTAATCATGCCAGAAAAATGTCAATACACAGAAAAATACCAGAAATATGAACCTTAGAATAAACACTAAATGCATGAAATGGAAACACGTTTCACTAACTAAACCACTAAACCTATCCGAAAGTCATTTCATGTTCTAGAACACCATTGAAATGCATATTACTCCTTCTAAATTGATACATCTAGCACCTAATACTATAAATGAGATCCATAATCATATCTTAAAAAAAAATTCCAAAGGAACTTCTACCGCACGAGAGATGACAATCACACGAATAAATGAATAGTGATGTATGTGCCAAACATTTGAAGGTGTGAAACAATAACCTTGAGCCTTTCATGTGCTTCCCCGACAGTTCTTCCATCCTTCTTTTTGCGCCAACTATGACCATCTCTTCTAAAGAACCTAAGAATCCTCTTATTAAATAGAAACAAAGATCCACCTGTTCAACACTTCCACACTGTAAGTAACCAATTAGCGGTAATCTAATCTTCATTACCTGTAAGAAAACCATAATTACTTACTGGTTGGCTTTTGAAGTGGTTCCTTTGTGAACTCATACTTATCATGATTTTGTAATATAAAAAGCACTTCTGCTGGTTTCAGCCACCGCGTTTGTGCTTCTTCAAACAGACTATTAATATCATACCCTGATTGAATTCCAGATTTTAAGTAAAATAATATAAAATTTGTTCATCATAAGAACATAATCACAGCAATTCATCTTTAATGATAAAAAAAAAAATTACCTGGTTGCAACATAATGGAATTAACTTCTCGAAGGAAAAACAGCTAACTGGAAGAATTGCAGGGAGCAAAAAAAAAAATACAGAAATCACTGCACCCTCTGCCCGATTGTATGAAGTGGAGACTCTAACTGCAGAGAACATGAAAGTAGAGTCTCTAACTACGAAAACTGTACTTACGGTCCGGATTTGTCAATCCTTGACCCATTTTCTAAGCTTAAACCGGAGAGGCCGATTGATGAGAGGGAGGAGGAGGGTTGAGATTTTTTTACTAAGTCGTGCAGTTATGGACGATTTTAAGACGAGGAGACAGTGACGAGTTTGTGCAAGAGAAAGAAGGAAATTATCCAATGTTTCGATTATAGCTGAAACTACTTTGACCTCTTAGCAAAAAGGGAGAAGGTTACTGGTATATGCTGTTCATTTATTTTGTTTTTATACTAAATTAACCCCGAGTTTATCACGAAATAACTCATTTGTCCCTGGACGAGCTAATAATCAGCAACTTGACTTGAGAAAGACAGGGATTGCTACGAGGTGGCCTCCCAAGTGCCAACTATAATATTCTCGTACCTGTATTTTTAATTATTAAGTATGTATTTATTAATGTGATATATTGTATTTTTTAAAGTATTTTTTAATTTAAATTATATTTCTTAGATTGTTGTAATTTCTTACATCATCATATTAAATTGATAGAAATATGTTTTTAAAAAATAATTTAATACTTTTTTAAGTGATAAATAATTTATAAAACATATTCAATTGTCATCGAGATACAGACTAGTGAAGGCAAAGAGGTGGTGCGGTTGACTGGTTCATTAAAGTCCACTCTGAAATGTGAGTGGTTGCGTCGTTAAACAGCCCGTGGTGCTCTTTCACCGGTGCCATCAAAGGTTGGTGCAGTTTATTTCCGCTGGCTTAACTCAAGGGTGTTTTGGTTATTTCACTCGTTTCCAAATTTTAAAAATCATAAATGGAAGTGCTGGGAAATTGATGGGGGGTATAGACAAATCACAGAAGCTTTTTTAAAGTGAGCTAATGATTTTTAAAGCATTTGTAAGAAAAACAAACACGTGGTGAAGTGCATTTTCCAGCTCGTGGAAGAATATTCAAATCAGTGCAAGACTCGTGCAAGATGCATATAATTGTTGACCGTTAAATAAAGCCATTTTAGCTTAATTATGCGTGGTGGGCGAGCCTATCTGTAATCTGCGCACTGACATCATTCTATGAACCCTATTTATATTTCTCCGGGAGTTTTGATTATAGTCAAGGGATGGTCCGAAATATAAATATTCTCATGTGCTTTTCATATGATTTGGATCGGAGGCGTCCCTGTATCTATGTTTAAATAACCTCATGTAAACTCTCGATATATATATATATATAGTAAATTCCTTCCACGCATATATGGGTGGCAAGACAATTTCTTTTTTCAATTTCATAAGGATTGTTTGTTTGTTGAGAGGTGGCATTGGAAGTATTGAGATATATTTTATCACAAGTTCTTAAGTCTCGAAAGTCTAGTTCCAGGTTAATTTCTAATTGGGGTGCCATTATGGAAAAATATTACGGTGTTTAAGTTGTAATCATTGTAATTTATATTAGTTATTCAATGAAATTTATTTTATATAAATAAATAGATGCAAGTATAACAGATAAATATTAAATTAAGATATTCTTATTATTTTTGATATGTCATAAATTTTATTATCTCTCAAACTTGTGTATGTTTCTTTTTTCAAAATAGTTTTTATTAAGTAACTAAGAGAATATTATTAGTTACAGCTTCAACACTATAAAATTTTATCTAAAATTAGGTTAAAGATAGAGGCGAATTTTCAAATGTAAAATTAGTAAAATTACTTTTTTATATAATTACTCTAATTATCTAAATTCTTAATTTTTGCTACCCCGGTATTTTTTTCAACCCAAATTTATTTTATTTTATAAAATAATTTAGATAATTTGAATATTTCACTCATCACCTCTATCCTTTTTTTTTAACTAAAATACAAAAAAAAAATAGCTAGCCAAAATTAAGTCGAAGGAAGGCTTTGACTAGCCAAAATTATATTAAAAGTAAACTACAAATTCATTAATTTAATGATTTTATACGATAAAAAAAAATATTATCTTTGATGTTTGTATGTATACATGATCAATATTATTCTAACTAGCTTTATATATATACTTCGATGACTGCAGGTCATGACAGACCCAGATGTTCTAGAACCCAGTAATCCATACTTGAGGAAGCACCTATACTGGTATATATATTAATCCCAATATTTTTTCAACCCAAATTTATTTTATTTTATAAAATGATTTAGATAATTTAAATATTTCACTCATTACCTCTATCCTTCCTTTATAACTAAAATACAAGAAAAATAATAATAATAAAAAACTTGTCAAAAGTTAAAGGAAAGCTTTGACTAGCCAAAATTATATTAAAAGTAAGCTATAAATTCATTAAATCGATTAATTAATTCTTCAAAATTTTCGAAATTCAGTACTTGAATAGTTTCGAATAATTCAGTATTTTTTTTTATCAATATAAATATTTAAATTAGCTTTCATGTACTTCCATTAATTCTCCGTATACTGATAGTAGTATGCTGACCCTTAATGCAAGCCGCTGATTATGTACCACTCATTCTGAAAGACATGATTGTTCTTACCGCGAAGACGAGTCCATCATGTTTCGTTCAATTACCAGGCAATTGAGCTCATCATCTGCCTGGGTAGTGGGTGGGACCAGTTGAGAGGTTTCCTTGTCTTCGCTTGTCGGGCCCATCCAAATTTTAAGATTGGTGTAATTTCCTTTTCATCAAAGTGGATTGTGACAGTGTCTCCATGACTTCTCAGTTTGCATGCAATGCAACTTGGATGCTTTTGGAATACGGTAATGTCCCAAAAATCTTAGTTGTCTGTCTGATAATAGATTTTCGGGATGGATAATTAATTAGTTTTAATAATTTTATTTATTTATTTTAATTAAATTAGTTGACATCTTATACTTGATGTTTGATAGGACAAAAACTGCTTATGACTAATACTTATAAATTTTTTTTTTTAATGAAGGTAAGGATTTTTTAATGTTTAAATATATATATTTTTAGAAAGAAAATAGAGAAGAATATTCTAAAAAAATCTAGTTGTGATCGGACTCCCTAAACTAAGACAAGATTCAATCATTCAAAAACCACTTGGTGTTAACACATGACAATGGGAGCTCCTCTCGTGAGTGTGGGTATGGAAATTCTCTGCCTTCATTTCTTTTTGGTATATGGCGCGTGGAGAAAAAGTAAAGGCCCTCAATTTTATTATAACCGAGATAATTGATTTTCCTTAACTAATGAAGAAAGTAGAATAATAATATAGAGTGATTTTGTCAGCTCATAGGAAATAATCTATCATTTCTCTTATTTCCAATGTCATAGCACAAGTGGGTTGAGCTAGGCATTCAGATTTCTATGTCTAAAACTTAAATAATCAATCATATAATTCTTATTATGACATTTTTTTGTAATTAATTCTCTATGCGATTTTTCTTAATCACGCAATGGTTCATTACATATATTTTTTATGCATAACTTATAGTATAATGAGTTATTTTAATTATAACTAATGGCGGAGGCGAGGAGCTAGCAAGGGCTTCAATCCTTGTAAGGAAATTTTCCCAACCCCCTCTCTTATTATAAAATAATTAAAATTTTAAATACTTCTTCTCTCTCTCTTTTTTTTCAAGAAAGACCTATTTTTTCTCTTTTTCTCAACTTTTCTCTCCGTCATCCAAAGCTAATATTAATTTTTTTTCAAGGAAACCTACTTTCTTTTAATTTTGGCCCCCTTAATTTTTTTTTCCTTGCTCCGCTCCTATTATAACCCTTCATTATATTGTAATTTTAAAAATTACACAAATAAATATGAAAATATAATAAATTTATTACATTATAAAAATTACAATTTCTCTTAAAATGTGACTTCAGTGTTTAGGAGAGCCGTGGACAAAGGAGGACGACTTTCCGCAACTAAGCAATAGGTAGCCATGGTCATTTTGCCTAGTTTCTTTTTAGGAAAATCTTAACTCCTAGGCCAGGCCTGCTGCGCTCAGCCCAGGCGCTAGGAGCCCCAGGCAGCCTGACCCAAATTCGTCTTTTACTTTTCAACGAATGTCATTTGACATCACACCCATACATTTGTCGGATAGGAAGTCTGGTAGCCAATTCCTGACAATAACAGCTGTCGAGTACGGGATGAGAGCGCAACCTGGTCCCCCAGTGCACCAAACAAAACCGCCGGCACAATTCAACCGTGGAGAAATTTTGACGAAGTCTTGGCCGTGCTTTGCACAGCTGTTAAAATGTTGTTGCTTTAAAAATTAAATTTATTTTAGTTTTTTAGATTATTTTAAAATATTGATATTAAAAATAAATTTTTTTAAAATAAAAAATATATCATTTGAATATATTTTTAAATAAAAAGTATTTCAATGCGTAACCTTTTGCTTAATCGGATATACCATTTCTGAATCCAAGCGCTCTAAAAAAAAGGCAATTGGACATGTGGGTCTTTCTAGTTATTCCCGCAACTTCCTCAGCACACAAAAAATATCCGTGTAAGATCACCCATTACTGCACATGTGGTCACATCACTCCTCTGGCAGTCCTTTAATTTGCTTGGACATGACACATTCGATTAATGTATGTGTCGTGAATTAGAGAGTGTACTAGACATATACATGCTAAAGAAAAAAAAGTGTATAAAACATGGGAAAAGGAAGCATGATTAATGAGTAAGTTATTCTTACACGAACCACCTATATATAATGTCTTTAATTAAGTGCCCTTTAATCCTTAAACTTGTTTTAAACTCGTCCCAGATTTAGTTATCCAAGTAATGCAAATAGATTAATTAATTAATTAATTAATTAACCGACACACCTTGACCATGCATAATTAAACCCTCGTGCTTATGATATATCTAGAAGAAGAAGAAGAAAAAATATTTGATACAAAGTAAGATGTTTCTCGTAATTGAGAGAGTAGTATGGCCAGAGCACAGGGAGCGGTGTGGAGATTTACCAACAATTTCCTTTCAAAGCAAGTAAAATTACAATGACATTCCTTAAAATTCTAATAATATAATATCAATTTTGCAATGAAAACACTCTAATTGAGGATGAACAAATCAGGTCAATTGAATGGTAGTAATAAAAAAAAAAAATTCAACCAGCTCTATGACAGAAATCTTAGGTACATGGTAGTAATTTAATGGAATAGCATTAAATAGAAAAAAAAAAAAAAAGGAGAGATAGCGAGTAGAAAAGGATTGCCACATGCGAAAGGCAATGGCCACCGGTTTGAGAAAAGAGATGGAGGTGGCGGGCAGAGAATCCAAAATGACTTCATCTACCAAGTTCCGCCCCACACAGCACTCCCTCATGAGTCATGATCTCCTTTTTCATCCATATAAAAACCCCTCTACAACCCTAAAATCTCCATCATAGCTTTTCTCATTCTCTACAAAGAAAGACCAGGGCCGAGACCGAGTTGAAAAGACTAAGCAAAATGTCAGACTGGGGTCCGGTGTTTATGGCCGTGGTGCTGTTCATCCTGTTAACTCCAGGGCTGCTGTTTCAGGTACCAGGGCACCATCGAAGCATTGAGTTTGGCAATTTCCAGACAAGCGGTGCATCAATTATGGTTCATGCTCTTCTGTATTTTGCTCTCATTTGCGTTTTCCTGCTGGTTGTTAAGGTTCACTTGTACCTCGGTTAGTACTTCTTTATTGCTGATGCAATTGACTTGCTCCTCCAGTTGAAAAACAAGATCAAGGGTTATAAATTCAAGGTGGTTTTTGGAGTTTGCTTCTCTGTCAAACGTAGTCTATTCCATTGTTTGCCAGCTATATATCAAGATATTATTTTCTTACATTTTAGAGGGGGTTTGATTGATTGTCATGAATGTAACGTGCGGAGCGTTGCTCTTGCTTGCTTTGTAACTGGAAGTTAAGGATTTGTGATGCATGACTTCAATTAGTATCTTAATTGTTCTTATTGAGTATTTTTAGATTGATTAATTAATTTTTAATTTTAAGGGGTTGAGAATAATTCAAATAAATTTTTATTTTTTAAAAATACAAATATGCCATACACTAAAATAAATAATATTCTAGCAAAGAAACACCATAAAAATGCAAAAGACTTGTCTAAAATTTATTTTAAAAATCCAACAAAAAACTAAAATAGAAGGATGAAATCATTAGAATGGAAAAAATAAAAAAAAGATAAAAACATTCAATAGATCCAGAGAAAAAGGAGGTGGGTGCACGTTGGCTTAGCCAATCCAAGTTGACATGGTAAACTCGCAACTCAAGTTGTGAGGTTGGGCTATCTTCACATAAAGCAAGTGACAAAAAAAAAGAGTTTAATATTCTATAAACTCAATGTTAAAAGATACAAAAAAAAATTGATGCAAAAAGAAAAGAGAAGGAAAAGGACCGATGTTGATTTAGGCTAACACCTCACAATTATGACTTGGATCATAAGACAAGGATCATCGCATCAGAAAAATTATGATATAAACTCAAAACTAATTAAATATTAAAGGATAAAATCAGAAAAAAAATTTAATTAAAAAAATATGAAAAGATACAAAAAGAAATTGAAAGAATGATGACCGAATTCAATATAAAAACAAAATACATAATGAGTGATAAAATTGAAAAATAAGTCAATTAAGAAACTAATATAAAAAATAACAATTAAAAAAATAATGATCAAATTTGATCAAATTAAATTAAATTTCAAGGGATAAAATTAAAAAGAAAAAAAACATAATAACTAAAAGAATAAAAATCAAATCTGATGTAAAAAATAAAATCAAATTAAATCTCAATGGATGAAATTAAAAAGAAAAAAAATAGTAATTAAAATAATAAAAATCAAATATAATATAAAAATAAACTAAAATAAATTTGAAGTTGAAAAGAAAAATCAATCATGAAAAGGGTTTATAACAATCAAAGATCAATTAAAAAAATAAAGATTATAATTGAAATAATAATAAAATAAGGGGACACTTTTTATTTTTTACTTGGCTAACACGAATCCCGGGCCATGAGATAGAAAAAAGAGGAGAAGAAAAAAAATATAATTCTTCCTTAATTGCCGTTTTTTATTAAAAGCGTCTTCACTTGACAGTATTGGTTACACGGTGGTTGGGTACTTTTGACCATCAAAGGAGGCACACACGTCGCTTGGATGTAACAGTCCTCCTCTGCAATCCATCATGTGTTTCTCAGTCACCTATAACTTTTTATATATATATATATATATATCCCTAAAAAAACCAAATTAAAGATCAAACTAACCATCTTTCACGTTTTATACAACAAAAAAATCAATGTAAAAGTATAGAAAGCTACTAGAATGTAGTTTTATAAATTTTGGTTGCAAGGACAGTGTAGTAATTAAAGTAAATTAGAAAAAGAAAACCTTCCATGATAATAATTTTTTTCTTTATTTTAAAGGTAATATAATTATTTTATTGTTTATTTTTTTTTAACAAAAAGACCATTTTACCTATCACAAATCAACAATGATCAATTGGTCTTTTTAAAAAGATTATTGTACCCCAAAATCAAAGCTTATTTTTCAATAGAGAGGTAAAAAAGAATAATTTTATTATAATAATACGTGTCTAGTGCTAACACCCCGTAGATTTTTTGTATAATATATATAAAACATAGGCTTACCAGAAAGCAGAGATTTGGATACAAACAAGACTGAACAAGATGATTGCATTGACCTCCTTAACCAGCTAGTTTGCGTGCAGATCAAATAAATGGATTGTTTCCCCTGCCAAGCTGTACTTTAATTTACGTTTCTCAAGAATGGCACTTGAAACTTGAAAGTTCGAGTAAGATAGAGCATTTTGCCAGGCCGCCTCCGTGGATGATATATATTGATAGTGTTTGTGTTTTTTTTTGTTTTTAAATTAAATTCTTATTTGTTTTAAATTAACTTTTTTAGATGTTTGAGAAGCTGAGCCCAACGAATGCTGCTGGACCAGGTGTACCATGAATGCGGGCTTTGTAGTGCTGAAGCCTAGCATCGCTCTCTCAAGACAAAAACAAAGAAAAGGACTTGATGATGAAAATCGTATTTGTTGTATTGGTCTATTTATTTTTATATTTTAAAACTATTTTTAAAAAATTTTGAATTTTTTTTATTTTTTATTTTGCTTTAAATTAATATTTTTAATATTTTTAAATTTTTTTAATGTACTAATATTAAAAATAATTTTTTAAAAATAAAATATATTATTTTAATATATTTATAAATAAAAATCAATTATAATCACCCTTTTAAACATGCTCGTAAAAGAAGTACCAAGCTGCTTTGGGTGGTGATAAGCATAAACGTTTTGAATGCCCGTGAAATGTATAATAATGTGTTTGTGCATTGAAGTTGGTAAAACCAATTCAAGTCACTGGAAAAATATATATGCCTTTTTTATTAAAAAAAAAAGGAAAAAAAACTAAATTAATTTAGTGTTTTTCTACAAAATAGAGTTTCGAATTAATATTGAAAATAAATAAGAACCTTAAATCCGAGATCGGTATTAATATAATTATTAATTTTTATCGAAAAAATTCATTTAGGAATCAAAACACACAGAAACCTTCAACGACTATTCGTGTAAATTCTTTAGCAAAATGAGAGAGACAAAATCAAAACAAAGCGGAATTAGGATGTCATTTTAAATAGGTATTTGGACCCAATATAAAAGGCAAAGGATGCATGGATGTAATATCCTGATAAACTATATGATTAACAAAATATATCAATTTAATTAGGGGTTTTTTTAACATTCTAACATAGTTTGGTAAAAAATTTAGGAAAATAAATACAGTCATTATTAAAAATAATAATAGTTTTAAAATCCATATCTAACATAAAAATCAACCTAAGATTTTAAGAAAATTCAATGGTCAATAAATAAGATTAAAAATTCAATTAATAATAAAAAAACAAAAAATCAGATGTGACGTGAAAGAAAAGAAAAAGAAGAATGGGTCACAAAAGATACATCACGGCTCCCTTTTCAACACAATTGATACTGTTAGAAAATTTTTGATGAGATGATTCGAACTATATTTTAGAAAATCACCAAATAAAATTGTAATTGATTAAAAATTTTATTTATGGTTAATTTAGAATTAATTAAGACTTCATTTGCTGGTCTTTCAATGTGTAATTAGAATCATCTTATCAAGATTTTTTTAATAATATTAGATATATTGGAAACAGAGCCTCGATGTATCCTTGGTGAACCATTTTTTTATTTTCTTTATTTTATTTTCTATTTTTCTCTCTTACCATAACTTATCTTTTTTTTTTTCGTGGCTATTATATCTTGAATTTTATATTTTGATTATTGGATATTCATACAAATTTGAGTTAATTTTTGTTCAAAGCAATTAATTTACATAAAACATATATTCTATGAATAAACAATTGTTATTAAAAATAACAATGATGTACAAAACTAATATTTTAAAACATGATTTTATTAAAACTGTGCTATTTATCATATAGTTTTTTTAATCTATGTCATTCTTCCATTATTTTTAAAAAACTTAAAAAAAAAAAAATCTTTAACTAGAAGCAGCGAAACAAATAAAGCTGCCACGTGCATTGGTTCAGCATCTATCCAGAGTGTACCGAATGTGACACTGGAGTATATTATCTGCTGCTAGAATTAGATTTCTTTTTTTTTTTTTTCAGATTTCTTGTTCTTTACTGATGCTCTCCCTTTGCTTCTTTTAATCTACTTAAATATTCGTTTCGTTCCTCCCCAATTCATCAACAAAGAAGTCTTGAAATACCTTCGCCCTTCCCTATATTAATAGAGAGTTTGATATCAGAGCTGCCGTTCGTCGTATTTCTATAAAACATCAACACCCGGAAAAAAACAAAAGAAGGAGGCGATGTCAGACTGGGGGCCAGTGGTGATAGCAGTGGTGCTGTTTGTGCTTTTAAGTCCGGGATTGCTGTTCCAGTTGCCGGGGAGGAACAGAGTTGTTGAGTTTGGGAACATGCAGACAGGTGGGTTATCGATATTGGTCCATACCATCATCTTCTTCGGCCTCATAACCATCTTTCTCATTGCTATTGGTGTTCACATTTACTCAGGATAGCCAAATAATGCTAAAGATATCTCCTTTATTTTCCCTTTTTACATAGCTGATCACCCCCATAACCTGTTTCACTGTCTGAAGCATGAATATCTGTTTCATGGTCTGCCCTGATGTCTTGTATTGCGTTAATCGGGTTCTCTTGTTTTTTTTCTTTGATTTTCGCTGTTGTTAATTGATTTATATCTCTTGTAATGATACTTCAGCCGATTACCAACTAAAAGTTTAGATTCTTATTCTACATATCTCCCATCTTCTTCCTAGTTGCGTTGAGTCTTTCTTTTTTCTTTTTGCTGAAAGAGAATGGCACTAATGACATGCGTGAAGTGGTTTCTACTCTGGTTTTTGAATGTTTGAGAGTGATGTTGGTCGCTGTCGTCGCTGGACACCGTCGGGAGGATAGTGGTCGGTGGCCTCATCTCCTCCTATCCTGTGAGCACATAACAACACGGCATCTTTTTAAAATTTAAAATTATTTTTGGTAGAATTTTGTTGTTGAAAACCACATGGATTCGATTCTTGGTACGGGACTCCCATCAGTGGAATTGCGTATGGTCGATGATATTGATAAGCTTCTCTTGAATATATAAAAAGGTATGCTATTGTGTGAAAGCCGTTGATTTTCTAGTTCTAATCTAACAAAACTAACATCATTTAGATATGGTTTGTTACGAGATTAAGCGTGATTTTTTAAAATGTAAAATTGATTTTTAAAGATGTTTAGTGTGCTCATTGTGAATATAAAAATAATTTTATTATAAATAATGATTATTGAGGTATAATAAGGAATTAATTTGATTTGTATTTAATTTTAAAAAAATAATAATCTTTGTTTGAAAAGTAAATTTTACTTTTCTAAAACATCAATTCGAAATATAAGAATAAGTTTAATTTTTACATTGAAAAACCAGGGTTTCTTCGATGTCTCCTCTAGAGAGGAAAAATACATCTTTTTTTACGGATTAAATTGAATTAATAATTTCTCTATATTTAAATGAAGAAATAAATAACTAAAAAAATATTTCATTTGTTATCCTATACAACATTAATTTCTATATGTGCCACTTCAATAAGATTCTATTAAGAAAATGAAGAAAAAAAATTCATAAAAGTCTTATTAATACCTCTCTTTTACTCTACCAATCTACGAAAATATGTTTACTACTAGAGAAAATAAGGGAATGGAGAGAATTTTTATGAGTTTATTTTTTTTTAATTTTTCAATACAATCCTAATAATTGTTTTTTAATTTATATACCTTTTTTTTCTCGTTCGATTCCAAGAACGAGTTCTTACTATTGGACTTCCTTTTTAAAAGCACCAGACGATTATAGCCGTCAGATTGGGTCGCTGGTGGTAGTCGGAATACATTCAGGGGAGTTTAGAATATGCTCAAAACATGGCCTCCTATCATTATCATCGGGATTAAATAAAGTAGTAGAATTCTTTTGTGCCGTAATAAAATACGAAAGTGAAACTCACGAATTTCAAATGTAGTTATAAATAAAAAGATTTATAGTATGTTCAGTAACCAAATGCAATTCAATTGATAATTTATTATAAATTTTATATTTAGAATAAAAAATTAAATTATAATTGAATTTTACCATATTGTTTAGAATACTTGTGGAAATAAATTGAATTAACAATTTTGGCTATTTCATCTTTAAAATCATTTCTTCTTATTAAAAAAATATGTTTTTATTACAAAAACTCTTATATTTACTATTTTTTAAACTACTATACTTGTAATATCTTTACCATCTTTACATTAATTCTACAGTCGAGCATGTTCGTTACCCTTGTGGAGTCAGCTACTCTACCATCATCCTATTCTACCGTAGCCAATCCAGCTTTTATAAGGTCTATGAGCTCCTTAATGAAACGGAAGCGTAAAGCTGCCCATCAAATGTTGTTTCTTACACCACTATCATCGCAAGTCACAGAATGTCTCTCGTTGCACTCACAGTCGTAGCTTAATGTTGAACGCAACGTGCTTGCAAAAGTTTTTTTTTTGTTTTTTTAAATAGCAGGTCATTTGACTCTTAAATACTTAAGTATGTTTTTGAAATTAAAAAAAATACAATAATATTTTAGAAAAAAATATTCTGAAAATAAATATGTATAAATATTAAGAAAAGAGAAATTATAAACTTTTTATCTCAATAATTCAAGAGATATTTATAGCCCTTATCTTCATCTTTTTGTTATAGTGTAGAGGCTGAATAATCAATCTACTATTATAAATTAATTTTTTATTATGAGTTGTGTTCCATTCAATCTACCACACAAGATGCCACAATCACTCACATGTCTTCTACTTAATTAGTGTCGGGCTCACCGAGCTTTGAGCACGACAAGGTTTTGGGCATAAGAAGGATCGAGACTAACGAGGAGCCAAGTCAGGGAGGGCCGGATGTGGTTGGAAGTCAGGTGGATATCAGACCCATGAGGAATTGGCACGGGTCGCTGGGGGCTAGACACCGAGGGCCAGGCATGGGAAGCCCTATGCATGCTCCTTGTGCCTTGTTGTGTTTATATGGCGTCAGGCCATAGGCCTGGGGCCATTTAAATGAATGATATGGCTACAAACCGAAGTGTTAATAGAAAAGTGATACGACTCTAGATCTGATTTATCAGAAACTGTGGCACTCTGCAAGTTTGATGGTCAGGCGTTCTACCCATTGCTAAAGGTATGCTTTAGAACTGAGGACATGAATTTGTGGAGTCAATTATTGGATGACATGGTGAACAAGCATATGCTAAGTCTTGATAAATCAGCCTTTGCTCTTTTAATTCATGGCCTTTACAAAGCAAACAAAAGCAAGTGGGCTTACCATTTTTTCAAGGAAATGATCGGCAAAAATATAGTACCGAAATATCAAACATGTCATTTTCTTTTAGAGGAGTTCAATATATATATATATATATATATAGACACGCTGCTAAGAATATCTAACATGTCAATTTTAGTTAATTTTAAAAGAAACTATTGTGATAAATCAAAAGTCTCTCTTTTTATTTGTCTTCAGTTATTTTTTTAGCAATTGAATTTCAAATAAATACATTGAAAAGGATTCCAGACAAAAAAACTCACTTAGAATTGAAATGTCAATTTAGTTATTTTTTATTCGGGAGAGCATTACATTATCATATGCAAAAGGTTTGGGCCAGTAGCAACACCGTATGCGGTGAAAGTGCCACCAAAATTGGCCGTTGACACGGGATGAACATTGAATTCCACTGTTCACTTGACAAATGATCACACCTGTGCCACTTCCTCTGTACAAAGAGACAAAACCGTTACCAGAACTTATGATCCAGAAGTTTGAATTTGGAAGAATCTTTAAACTTCAAGAGATTTGATCCAACTAACTAACAGCAGGATAAGGGACAACTGTTCAAATCTATAAAAAGAAAAAGAAAAGGACAATTATGATCAATCCCTTGGCCTGCCTTATTTATTATTTCTGCAGAAGGTTCCATCCCATAATACATGCACAGCTTTACTCCAAGTGGCAGCGGGTCTTTTTGCTTCTTGGTGGTCTTAACATGACGAACACTTCTATATGATTTTCTTTTTTTTTTTTTAAAAAAAAAACCCTTCTCCTTCCATTTTCGATTTAGCATAAAGATTCTGAGTATCTAACTATACCAGAGTGGATTCAGAATTACATCAAACAACAAAAAATGAAAAAAAAAAATTGGAACTGAAAAAAATGGTAATCCTAAGTCGTGTGAAATCTCAACTTTTATCTCGTTAGATTCACAAAAAGAAAAAACCTCATTCAGTATCTCAATCATCTCTCCTTCCTCTTTAGAATTAAATATGGTTACAAGAAAAGAATACAGATGAAATAAGATAAAATTGTAATGCTGATATATTGCTGAACAAATAGGGGAATTGAATATCAGAAAGAACCCGGGAACAACTCTCCCATTTCCTCCCACAAGTAAGAATTCATTACACAAGTTCTTAAGACCTTAATATTCACCATTTCTAATTGATAAAAGAAGTCGTATCCACAATTTTAAGCCATCAGGAAGCACAGTTATCCACAATTCCTGTCAATTCATGAAAAAGCTGGGTAATTTCATATATACGCAGCACCATTCACTAGAACAACATTAGTGCTGCTCAATACTCCCGTACACAGTTCAGCTCTCTGAACCACTTTGCATTCACAAAAGTTTCCATCCTGCAGTCACGCCAAGAAAAGGGAAAAAGAATTAATCTACAAACCAACATGCATATAATCTGTGTATTCAATAGGGAAAAACAATGACATACAAGTGTACAAAAGTATAGAGAAATAGATCAATAGAAAACATGCCATATTTATCATCTTCCCATAAATCAACACAACTTCCTGTAGTTCCATGTTAGACCAGGAAAAACGAGAATGACTGATGCCCCTAAATTCTTGTCAAAAATGTTTAATTGTTCCTAGCAAATATAATTTTTCCTGGATATGTTCTGCATTTAGAAGATTTATTTAGCAGTAAATATATTCTCATGCATTATGAATATGTGGACAAGCCAAGTGCATCACTACCACCATCAAAGCACATCTCAATTAAATTTGAATGTGGATAAAGCTCAAATTAAAAGTGAAATTTAACTAGCCTTATTCAAAAATGTTATGAGCCAAGAGTAACAAGCTTCAATTTATTCCATTTATTTGTCAAAATAGCCATCTCCTATCAAACTCCACCAACTACAGCTTTGGACATGCCTTTAAAGTTTAATCAATACAAATTTTCACACCTTAACGACCTTCAACTACAAATAAAACAATGTCTTCTGGTTGCAAGATTAGACAGATGGGATTGGAAGTTTTTCAACAATTTGAAATTTGGAATCTAAAGAATAGAAAAAGGCATACACAGCAAAAAGGTCCACCATAGGATTGATATTTAGAGCCTCTTTACACTTAGAAGATCCAAATTATATTTCCAATATGAGATTCAAACAGCCAACAAAAGACATATCACCCTAAATGAACCGAAACCCAAGATCCAATACTGAGTTATTCCTCATCCTCATGTTCAGTATCTAGCCAGCATTCCAATTTCGAGTTCTAAATAACAGCAGTATTAAATGTTAGATAGCAAGGCAGGTAGCAAGAAAGCAGGTTTACCAGAATGGACAGAGATAGACAGGATGCAAAGAATGATAATGTGTTTTAAGGAATTGGTTCGAGAAATCTTGTCATTCTAGCTCCAGAAAGGAGGGAATTTTCTTCCAACGAAAACATCTTCTATCCATCATGGTTTCCAAAATCCCAAAATATAACTCCTGTTAACAAAAGAATCGACAATCCGAGGCTAAAAAAAGTTAAGGATAGTTAGACCTTTTTGATCAAGATGAGACCATAAAAAGGACAGTTAGAAAAAAAAATGTCTCGTTTTCAGTTTAATTAGATAATAATAATTCAATCAGCACATACAGAAACATTAATCTGCAGGATATGGCACATCCATTTTCAACCTATCAATCTTCACGATTCCAAAAAACCTCCTAAGTTTACTGACCAACACATCCAAATACAAATTAACAAAACAGAGCTGCTTCTCTTCACCACTTACAGCCTTACAAGAGCACAAACATAGACAACGAAAAGTAGCACAATATCCAAACGAAACCAGCCAAGATTCCTTAGAAGATTTCATGAAATTAACACACAAACAGACAAAACACACACACAAATCATAACAAACCAGAAGAATAAAAGAGGGAATTCTTGATTAATTACCAGGAATCTCCTTTCGAGGAGAAGGAGTCGTGGCGTAACAAAGAATAGAGCGGCCCAGCATGGAGACAGTAGAAACAATTCCAGCAACATAAAACACCATAACCAATCCAAGAACCCAAGGCATCAACAAAAACCCAATAAAAAACGTAACCGATCCACATAACATCAAAGCCAACGATATCCCTAATAGCAACGACGCGAGCTCCCCTGGTGTTATTCCCGACAACCTCCTCCTCGCCGACGTGGAGGGCACCGGAAACTGATCAGAAAACGAGATCGGCGTCGATGGTGAACGGAGGAGATTGAATACTAACGCTGATAGCTCGTCGAGTACACGAGATTGTTGATCTTGATTCTGTCTTCGCATCATTTTTATCGATTTCTTGATTATTAGATTTTTAACAGAAATCTCAAATCTTGAAAAATTTGACAACCTTGGCTAATTATCTCTCTGTGTAGATAGGGAGTTTAGAGATGTTAAGACCAGCGTGATTTTGGGTTTCGATAAAATCGAAGAAAGTGGACAAACACATAAACTTTTATCTACACAGAGAGTTCTCAAATAACAAGCTGAGGATGAGTTATGATAAATAGGCAAAGATTCGTTTGTTTCTCGGGAAATTCAAATAACAAGCTGGACGCGGCGATCGCTTCTATTAATAGAGTTTTGATGTGTAAAAATTTTTGTAGTGGAGAAAGAAAATGAGAGGCTTGTGAGTGGATTTTGTTTGTTTGGATGGGGTTGTGCTTTATCCAGAAGGAATTGCTGTACCTTTTCATTTATTTTTTATTTTTTATATATACTCCAATTATTATTATTATTATTATTATTATTTAGTCCTTTACATACCAGTCTTCCAATTTTACCTCGGTCTCGAATCAGTCTTCAAAGTTTGTGATCTTATATGTTGACCTTGCAGCTAACACTACCGCTTCAATTTGGTCCTTTATAATTAGACGTGATGGAAAGGCTAGCCTGTGAATTGCGGTTCCTGAACGCTTGATTTCAGTGTTTGGAAACCTTAATTACTTTAATAAAACTTTTAGTTTTGTATTAGAAGACAGAGGATTTTTTTTTCTTTTTTTATCATTTTAAACAAGGTGTTTTTATTTATTTTTTTATCGTTTTAATTGGTTCAACATGGCAACATTGTCAGATTTATACAACAAGAGAGATTATCATGCCTCGTATAATCTAATTATAAAACTAATTTTATCATATTTATCTTAAATCATAAGCATATCAAGCGATTATATTTTTGCTCGATATGTGGTAAAACAATTAAAAAAATATTATGATGGGGGCCAAAAATCTAATTATGAAACTGATTTTATAATGTTCTAACAAATAAATTGAGTGTTCATTTGTAATTTAATAAAAAAAAAATTGTCATGCAAATGGCTAAAAAAGTCACTAACTTTTCCCCTAGGGTTGAAAATTGTATTACACTTCTCTTCTCGATCCTAATCATATCAGTAATTACCTTTGCTTTCAATCAAAGTATACAGAGTGCTTTTGTATTAATAATATATATATATATATATATATATATATAACTAACACTTTAAAAAACAATATATTTAAAAAACAGCTAGAAGCCATGAATGGTAATTAAGGAGCTCAATAAAGTCAGTGCAACGAAGGGGAAAGCCCACTACCTCGTGAATGACTTTTTCTCCCATGTGTTTCGAAAGGGTAAAAGCCGGGAGAGAACAGGAATATATAAAATTATAAAATGAAGAGAATTCCCTGTTAATAAAAAAATAGAAAAAGCTTTTATCATATCGTGAAGAATAATAAGAGTGGGCTCCAGAAATCGAAGAATACATGAATGGAGCATCTTTTGCGAAACAAAGAGTGGTGATCAATTGAAGAAGACACCTCTTTATTGACTTATAATTATGTATTCGGTTGATTTTTGCTAATGCTATGTTAACTGATTCCTTTGTTTTCTAACTTGAGTCGGTCGAGACTAATTAAAATCATTAATCTGTGTAATTATATTTATTGCACGTAATGATATTGGCATTGATTTTATAGAAAAAAAAGAAAGAAATAAAGTGAAAGAAATCCAAGAAATTGCAGAACAAATAAAGATCAGTACAGATGGGATGGACTGATTGGACAGACATTCACTATGGCAGGTTAATCACTGGACGGCGCCATTTTACTTTTTAAGAGTCAGCTCATCTGTTTTTTCAGCTTTATCTTTTGAAATTTATTTAATTAGAGATTATACTTTTTTTTTAATTGGGTTTTATTTATTTTTTGCAACTAAATTTTATTCATGAATTAAATAAAATTAATTAGTTAAATATAAACTAAAAAATGAATTTTTTTTGGGTGGCGTTACTCTAGCAATACATATTGTTTCTTGTAATATCACTATGCATTTTTTTATGTGTGGGTAAGTTTTATGTGGTAGGCATTGTCCACAGTGTGATAATGAGTTTCTAGTTTTTTTTTTTTAGAGTATGATATTAACAAATTATTTGTTTTAATTAATTATTACTAAATATTATTTTCTATCATGCTTTAAATTAAAGTATTATACCAGTCAATTTTATAGTTAAGTTAATGACCGGAGCATCATATTTTCTTGTGTTTTTATAAATACTATTGTTGATTTTTTCTATATCCGTGATTGATATCAACAATCGATTATTTAGTTGGCCCTCTTGCGTGCAAGCTACCTTCAATTGTAGGATACATTTGTTTTTTTGAACAACAAGGCTAAAAGAGGTTTATGGTAGTAATACATACTGTTTTTAAAAATATTTTTGTTTATAGATATATTAAAATAATTTATTTTTTATTTTTATTTTATATTCATACTTAATTGATTTTTTTTTATTTTTTCTTAAAAGAACACCGGTTAAAACACGAAACCTATCATTAAATTCCTTATGAACGAATAATAAACAGGTCAAGTTCTACTAGTTACCTTTAGGAGTAATTATTTTTGGTTTGGTTTAGTTTTTATAAAAAAATTTAATCAAATTGGTTTTTTTTAAAAAAACCAAAACCGAACCGAAACCGGTTCAAACTAGCCGGTTTTGGTTCGGTCTGGTTTTTTAGGACAAAAATAGGTTCAAACCGGTTTAACTTGTTTTTTTATTTGGCTCGATTTTTTTAGTTTTGGCTCGATTTTTTCCGATTTGACTCGGTTTTTTCAGTTTTGGCTTAGTTTGACTCTGTTTTTCCAGTTTTGGCTTGATTTTTTCTGGTTTTTTTTGTTTGAGTTCAGTTCGATTTAATTTTTTCAGTTTTAGGCTTATAAAATCAAAACCAAACCAAATCGGTTGATTTTTTTAAAAATTCAATCAATTTAATTAGTTTTTTTTCATGATTTAATTTTTTTTTTAATTTAATTAATTTTAAAATTTTTTAGTCATTTCTAGTTAGCCTGGAAGAATGGGATGGGAGGACACACTTCCGGAAGCAGTTGAGACTCGAGGGTATTACTAGTTCTTTTGAATCAGGCATGCACCACACATGTTAAATACTAAGCTGTCCTCTCCGACATGAAAGTTGTCTCCATAATATAATACTGTCCCACCTAATCAATGACATCGATTCAAAGTTATTTTAAGCTTAAAGATGAAAATATTTTAAACTCCCGTGGTTGACCGACAACACACGTCCTCGTCTGTCCCCATCGTCGCCCAGCAAAAAAACATGAAAAATGTTCCTTCCACGCGAAATCACGTGCACCTGCATCAATATGACTTAGGCATGAATCGAGACAAAGATGTCTCCACAAAATTATAACTGCTGCATAGACTGTATTCGTGGTCTTATATTATTGGATGCTGACCTTTTCCTTCCTCGTGTCATAACTCATGACCATTACTTCTTAACCAATCCGATATATATAAATTGCCTGTCCACCTATCTATTTTATTAATTAGTGGCAATGTATGTAGCAGTAAATCAGTTTCTCTACCACTGTCAATGTTACGATTTGTTGATTCTCTTACAAAATAAACAAACTTAACTGGCAATATATTATATTTGAGCAGAAGTAGTTATATGGAACTGCCAAACAACATTTCATGAAAATTTAAATTATTTTTATTTTGTTTTTGGATATTTTTAAAAATAAAATTTTAATATATTTATAAATAAAAAACACTTAAAAATTAAAATGACAAGAAAATACTTCGTATATATTCTATATGTATCAAGCGATCAAAGAAGTGTGTAGCAACACCGCATTTCTTCTGCCCGCCGCCCATAAGCGATTGGGCCGGGCAAGAGAGAGAGACACTCGGGTCAGTTCAAAAGGGCTGAACAAAGCTAAGCGGTAGACGAGGCCACCAGCCTGAAAAACACACTGTCATCAAACTGCGCAATTAGTACCTTAGAAGTTAGAGGTATATATGTACTAACTGGGTGCGATTTGTTTCTTTTTTCTTTTTTTTTTGAATGAGATTTCTAGACTCTAGCTAAAACAGTTCAATGATATCAACTCTGCATCTTTTTAGAGATCCCACTCTTCGATCCAACTGTGTCATGCATTGTTTTTTTCTCTCGCAAAGCAATTTTAGAATAGCAGCAAATAGAGAGAGATTCATACATGATCTTATTCTGTCGTCTACTCCTCTACATATCCACAAAGGGAGTTGAAGAGGAAGAAAATCAATCTCTGTAAATTAGACATGTACGGCAATTATAAGATTAAAACAACAATAATTCCATGCACAGTTGCACTGAATCTGAAATTTGAAAAATCCTTTAATTTCACATTGATAATATGAAATAATCACAAAGGTAGATGGGTTGGATGCAGGCAACTGGATGGCATGGATTAGCGACAGGAGGAAATAGGAAGGATAATTGATGTCCTTGAACTTGTCCTTCAAGATTAATCCGGTTGAATTTTTCGTATCGCGGGATTTATATGTACTTTGTTATTTTTAAATTAATATATATTTCCATGAATTTGAGTTAAATAAACCATGCATGCACATGGGCGAGTGCGCGAGCGCACACACATATATATATATGAAAGTTATGTATCTTTACAATCCAATTTTCCACATGTTGCAAATGAACGTCTAGTACAAGCTCCTCAAATTCATTTACTGACAATGAATGTTAACACAGGCCATAGTGGAACACTATGTATCGGGGCTTAATAGAATGCAGTCAATGATAAATACATGCTTTTGAATAAATGGAAATGTTTGGAAACTTAAACATCAGCTCAAATAAGAAAGAGAAGAGAAGCAGAAACGGTGGAAATGCAACTTCTGCATTTAATGAAGGTAAAATGTTGGGCTAGTGCATGCATGTGAGATAACTAGATTGCCTGCCATTATAGCCGCCTCCAGCGGTAAGTTATCACACTGCATGTGCTGCCTTACTAGCTATTTAAGCAAACTCAGTGTAGTTTGTTGTGGAGGATGACAAAGAGAGTGATCCGAGTCTTTACCGTTCTTCATTTCTACAATCTGCAAGTAATAAAATTAACCCGGTTTTCCACATGTTGCAAGTAAAATTCCAATATGCACTTGCTGAAAGAGCAAATGGCAACAGGATTAAACACTCTTTACCTGTTTCTCTAGCAGCTGGTTTTCTTCTTTCAGCATCTTTTCTTGCTGAGAGCAAAAGACATTCATATAAAAATCAAAGGTACCTAATTCAGTTTTTCCTATATATATATATATATATATATATATATATATATATAAATAAATAAATAATAAAGACATTTGATTATGAGATCACTTCATTCATGTAGAATTGCACACAAGCAAACTGCAACTGAGCACACAGCACTAAAGAACACAAAGAAAGAGCAGAAAGCCCGCATGATTTTTTTCCCCTCATTTGTGGCTTGCTTTATATTCATAAATTACTGCTTTCCCTTCCTCGTGACATGTAATTCAGAACTATCTTACTTCATTGATTTACCTAATGATGATGTTCCTCGAATAAGAATGAACGGTTACTAGAGACTATGCATAGGCCCAAACTTGACCATCTCACCACACAGTATATCATGCATTACTTTTCTAGAGATCATAATAATGTGCAAGGATTCGAAGTATGCAGAAAAATAATTTTTAGTCGAAAGTTTTCTCATACTTGGATTGTACGATAAGCAAGCCTTACTTTTGAAGTCAATTTTAGCTTTGACATCCTTAGGAAACAGTTTTTAACAGACAGTAGGAAAGACTAACGAATTGATTATGCCCAACAGTACAAGTAGGAAACCAGAAATTAGGAATGCAATAATATCACCTAAAGCTCATTAAGGTTGACTAGCCATAATTGCTTTGGACCGGCTCTATTCTCCTATTTTGCTAAGAAGCATTCTGGATTTTTGTTAAATTAAACTTCAGGTAAGCATGCCCATTTCAAACATAATGCAGGAGGTTGATCAAAAGTTCTTAGACGACAATTAAAGAATGATCAATATACCGAGTGCATCCTTGGAAGATCATCGTTGACAATTAATTCAGATATCATTGATGCAGTAAAGGGATGCTATATGCTGGTCCAGGAATCCTGGACATGACATGATCTGAGCAATTTAGCAGCTATAAAATGTTGGATGCAAACAGCAGGTAGGTTTTCTTAATTATGAATAAGATGCTTCGGAAGTTTTCTCATACTTGGATTGTATGATAAGTAAACCTGGAAGTTTTTGTATCAGAAACCTTCTCTGGTCAAAAGAGATACTAGAGAAAAATGAGGATCCTAAGATCATGTCTTGCTCTCTCCATGCAGCATTCATGCATTGATTGCAAATAGGGGTTTATATATTGCAGAAATGATTTTCAAAGCAGTTATAACCAAATGCACTTTCATACCTGGTCGTGGAGGGACTTCACTGATTCCAACATCATTTGTATCTGAAACAAAAAGAAAAATGATGAAAAGAACTGTAGTGAGATATTACAAGATCGTATAGTTGTGCTGGTGAATGGGATGTGCCCAGAAATACAAGATACACTAGTTCTAAAATTCTAGAATAGAAAACAAACTAGCAATCAACAAATAGTGAGTTGAAGATAGTGTTTGTCATAATAATCAATTACATTCATTCAAACCATGTTAGTGTTTCCATATATACCTCTAACTAGATTCCTAGCTTTTCCAACTGAGAGTAACTTTAGGCTTGCAAGTCTTCTATTTCTTATAGCTTACCTCCAATGTTATCAACTAAATTCTTCAGTTCTACCTTTTCAGCAACAATGACACCATATAACTCTTAAAGCTTTCTTAAAACTTTTACCCTTAACATCATTAGTTATCAAATTTTCCTTAGACTTTTCTTGACCCAAACACTTTTTTTACACAGCAACTTCTTTCTTGTTAAGAAATGGAGCATTGAAAGTCTCTAAGAGCACAAATTCTTCTTCGAGAAGGATAACACTTCCTAACAGAATTTTCAACTTGAGCAACAACATCCATCTTTGTAGATGATTGGTCCAGCTTTGAGTCCAACTTTTGCTCTTGTAGGTTGTTTGAACAATTCCCACCTTCCCAAGCATCATCTCTTGATAAAAGTTTTTATTTTTCAAAACGAGCCAAGGAGCTCTCCATAGACATTGGACATTCAGAATTATCTTCTTTATTCGGATCAGAACCATTGTACTTCCTTATATATGATTTGGTAATGCAGCTTCATTACGTAGAGATGACCTTGGAGGTGTTGCAATAGACTATACTTCATCTTGTTCACATTCCTTTTCTTTGCATGAAAGAAAAATTCCTTTAGAGCTTTAAACTTGTAATGAAACCTTCTCTTTACAAGGATCAATAGAAGAGAGTTCTAGTTGTTGATTTGGTTCTCCTTCACGATCAAGATTACGGTCGCAATCTTGATCACAATCACAATCCTTGTATATTTTAACATCATGTGGACCAAACAAGGCATAATAGCCTATTCATGGTATTATACTACAGACAATAAATTTTTCTTCGTGCTTGAGACACGATAAACATCTTGAAGATGTACATGATCAGATTTATAGCGAAGCGTGTTTTTCATCTTACCAATATAAGTGATTGGTAATCTTGAGCTGTCAGTTATCACCACTATATTTTTTTTTCTTCTACTTTGTTAGATGATATAACTTTTGTTTATCACATTTCATGTGATTAGAACACTAGAGCAATGATCCAATCACTTTCATAATTGATTCAAATAGTCAATTATCATTATCAATGCTATTTCTTCCCCTTCTTTGATAAAGGATGCTTTAGCATTCCATTCATTTTCAACCTGCCTTTCTAAACTTGAAATAATAACATTGTTTCCATAATTATGACAATTATATTTAATAGGCTTTTTGAACCAATAATCTTTCTTTATGTGATCACTCTTTCCACAATTATAACAATTGCCTTTAATTCTTCTATCATTTCCATAATTCTTTGAAGCTTCTTTTTTTATGAAAGCCTTCTTTTCTTTGATAATTCTTTTTTATCACCATCCTTGTTATATTTACCACCAATGTGCCAATTATGAATTCTGTCCTCATGAGTAAGCCACTGTTTACTCCTACCAATGTTGGTGTAGAGTAATTTCTCTTCACCCTTCAACGAGACTCTCATCATATGTTTAGCCATATTTTCATGACTAACATGCAGATTCTTAAACTCAACTATTAATGGTTGAGTAGGTCATCCTTATAGTGTAGCAACAAAAGTTTGATATTTAGGTCTCCAACCATGAATGATTATTCTTTTCATCATAGTTTCACCAATAGTTGCTTCAAAGTCTAATTTAGAAATCTCATGATTTCACCTAATTAAAGTATTGAGGAATTGTCATGTCTTATTGTGTCAATGAAAATAACTCATTCTCGAGAAATTGCAATGTAGCATCATTTTTCTTTGAGAAAATACTAGCAATGGTGTCCCATGCTTCTTTTGGCATTGTAGCATCCCGAATATTCTTCAACATATATTCTTTAAGGACTTCATTAGTATTTTTGGAAGTTTATGTGTTTTCATGTCCCTAACTATCTCTTATAGATCCTAACCTTGCTTGTACGACATCATACATGTTGTCCATGTACTGTAATTCTAATTGTTAATCTTTTTTTATCCCTTCAACAATTTAAAGATTTCCTATTGTCTATTGCAGTAAAAAGCAAGTTGTTTGTTGTCGTGATCTACTAGAAGCCGTTGGAATGTGTAAGGCTATTAGAAGAACTTATATGAACACGTGATTAGCTGGACTCATAATATTTCATAGCACTAATAATATTGTCAAACATTACAGAGTTCTAATGATATTAACTATTAACTATTAACTATGAACTATGAACTATACATTTCATCGAGGAAGGTGAAATGCAAACTTTGTACCAAGATATCAAAGCATCAAATAGTAAAAGCCTAACTTTGTGATGTACCTGAAACCAAGCAATCTGTACAATGACTTTAGTGTTAAGGGATCCTAACCTAAACGTGTCCACAATGACTTCGGTATAAATGAACCTTAGACCACGCATTTTAAAAATGACTTTGGACCAAGCACATTTCCTTAAATAAATTAAATGTCTATATTTATTCTCTATCCTAATTTTAGTAATTATTGGATAGTCAGATAATTGGTCAGTGTTTCTCTTATTGGTCCCTAGATGTTATAAAATTAAGTCACAGTCAGATACTTCACTTATCTGGGAATGTGTGATCCAGTATTATAGAATCTGGTTATATGAAGGTCAGATTTTGCTTTAAAACCCTTCTCTCTATTGCATCATAGGTATGGAAGAAGACGCCCTAAGCCAAGCTCAAATCCTGATGCAGAGTTTGTCAAGTATTGGGGAAGACAATCTAAGATATTTATAACACTTGTCCAATGGAAACAAAAGGGTTCCCGATGCATCACAATACGAATTTCAAATGACCAAGGGCAAAATAAATCACAAAAGAGAGACAATTAACCTTTCTATTTTTGACATGTGTTAGAGTAGCATGCAGTTGTTCCTCTAGTTCCATGAGGTCACTTAAGGTCAACTTCATAGCATATGGACCTTTAAGGTTCCTGTGACAAAATATACATTAGTAGATGTTACGAATTTTTAAATTAACACATGGAGTAAGTATACTAGAAATTGAACAAGAAACCTTTCAACCGTTAGTAGTAGCTCTGCAAGTGATTTCAAGTTCGCATGTTTACCATAATATACCTGCTTAGGAAATAGATATTTAGCAGTTGGTTCCATACTACAAGGAATATAAATTTAGAAACGAGGAAAAAATAATGCTATGTAACAAATCAAGCCATAAATCTATTTTTTTCTTAATTATCTCTATTGTTATGACGGTATTTGTAATACCAATAATCCAAATGACACAAGCATTACATACCTCTGCATGATTAGTTTCTTTGGATGAAGTTGCCATCTTTTTAGAATGACTCGTGTAACGCTCGATGATACTTGTTGTACTGTATTGTACAAGAAAAAAGATGAGTCTTGGTAACTAAAATCAAATCTTGAGATAAATAATATTTAATTATACCTAGCAAGATGACAAAATGTATCAAGGTGAGTAAAGATGAATAAATAGATGATATTTTGGTTTGATTTCTTAGTTCGTTGCAAAACTCTGCTTGGTCGAAGAACAAATAGATGCTATCCTAACCAATAAAAACATTTGTCATTCTTTTGTATTATGAAAAATCATGAGTTTTAAGCTGTCACTTTCTTATGTTTTCATCCAACAACAAAATGTGTACATTAGAAAGATCTTATAAAATGTTTATCATGTAATACAATCAATCAAAAAACCTCCTTTCAAATCATGAAAATTTCTGAGAGGAATCTTATGTGCTTATATTCCATGAAAAGAGGGGTTAAAGAGATTGGATCATTATGGCATTAATTAAAAGGCTTTGTCAAAACCATTGTTTGATAGCTTTAAGAAACTTAGTTACACTTAGGAGAGGATTTTAACTAGGAAACAATATCTCACTCCTTTATAGATATTGATGTGACAAAGGCTTCATACACTTACAAAAGAAGTGTTTGATATTGACCAGATAAAAAAAATCATACCTTGTACCACTTAAATCATTCACCCATCACCATGAATTCGAGATTACAAAAAAAACTATTTTGGAAAAAGAGAACCCTCCACCTCTCAAATCATTCACCTTTTTAAAAAAATCTAGTCTTATTAATAGTTAAGATATGATCGGTTTTTGTTTCTAATAGATGCCTCTTTTTTAGTTTAGTTTCATGTTGCTACATGATTAATTTGCAAGCTTTTGATTCTACGGATCATAAATTTTCTTCATCAAACCCTTTTCTTTCGCAACCACTTGTTTGATCTTTTCATATAAGGTCATGTTTCATACTGGAAAAAATGGTTATTTTGGGTTGGATGTGGATTTTGGTCTAAATCAACCCAACCTAACCCATGCACACCTTTACGCCCTATAACATAAGGGGTCAAGAGTTAGATTCTAGGTAATCTCATTCTCGTAATAGAAACTTGTCAACCTTATTGTACATTATGCTTAATTTTTATCAAATAGATTGAGGGTGAGATTTAAACTCATGATCGCTTAATCTACAAGACTTTAATATTATGTAGAATAACTATCTCAACCCATAAACCTATATTATTAAGTAAGTTCTCAAGATATAATTTATATAATTCTCTAGCAATAACCTCTCATACATCCTCCCCCTTTCCACCTTAGGAACTAGATTTTTCTGTTTTATGAAAAAAAAAAGTTAACATCCTAAAGAATTTAGGAACTAATAATCCATGGCCTCTACATTATGTAGCAGTAATAAAAAAAGATCTTTCTGATTATTATGAAGTGAAGAACTTCACGAGAGATAACAATATGATGTCCATTGTAGACCTGATAGGTTGAACATCAAGTAAAAATCCTAGGACATTTAATGGCTACTAGTTTTTTTTACAAGTGTCACACATGTATGATTTAACTATTTTAAAAATATCTTCTGATCTTTAATATATAGCTTGTTATGGATTATTAATAAATGAGAAATCATGAATAATTGTCAAATTAAGATATTTGATTTGACGGCAAGCAAGTTTATATACATTTTGATAATTTATAATTAAATAATTTATTCTATTTTTAAAACATAGAAAATAAGAGTCAAGACGGAAAAAGAAAGTACCATCTTTCAATGTTTAATACATAGATAATCTCTAGTAAGTATACTTAGAAGTTGAAATGATATTTTTGGTATCATGTTATTGTAATAAATTTATATAGTACTTTCAACATTAAAATAAAAAAATATATAAAGAAAAAAAAAGTTCCATTTTTTTATAAATTACCTTTTTTCATTTTTATTTTAAAAAGTTAGTTTGATTAGATGATGACATTGAACTATTAGATACACAAATAATATGCTATGAATTATCATGGTCATATCTCTCACATGCATGCCTTACATAACTCTCTTTTGACTAAATTCAAATTTAAGTGCTTCGAATAAATATAATAATAAATTCAAAGTTGAGTGCTTTGACTAAATCCAAAGTTTATTAACATACTTATAATAAATATAATCATTGATATTAAAAAAAAAAAGATAATAAGTAATCCAATAATTTTTCAAAGTTATTTTACTGCAATATTTAATAAATATCTATAGTTTAAAACTCTTGAAAAGATTTTGCGGAAAATATAAGTTTGATAAGTTATTGGATGATAGACACTAACATTTAAGTTTTAACATAATAAAATTACAATGTATTTTTAGAACTCAATAATTATCATGATAAATATATTTCTCCATTTTTTTTTTCTAAAAGACATAATTTTTTAATAAAATCTATTTATATTGCATGAAGATATAAGGTGTTAAGATGTGAAGAAATTTTACTCAGATCTTATTAAATATTATATTTGAGAATTGAATTTGAATTTGATTCAAAAGACCTAGACTTTAAGTTTTATGGTTTATAATACATTCTTAACTTTATATATTATTTTTTAAAATTTTATTTAATTCATATGAAATTGATGGTTCTTACATATCCTTTAATGCAATTATAATAGCATTAATGTTATACTATATACAAATCTTTTTATTTGAAGAACTCTTTTCAATTATATGTGACGTGGAGCAAAATTAACAATATATAGATGGATAAGAACTTTAAAGATTTTTTTTTTAAGTTAATATTTTTATAACATTGGTAGAGTTTATAATATTGGTTAAGTCTATCAAAAGTAATAACATAAATTTTGTGAATTTTTAAATGGCTTAAAGTTAATGTTAAACAATAAAAAAATAAATAAGAAGACCTTGCGAAGAAAAATAGAGGATCTAGTTCAATAATTTGATAAATTTTGATGTGCATTGGTTCTTTTCTACATATAGTATAATCAGTTTTTCTTATCTTATTTTTAAGTATTTTTTTTTATTAATGTGAGTGTCCGAACTAGTTTCTGCATACCTCGACTAATCCCACGGATCCTGAAGTTAACAATAATATAAGCCTTCAGTGGTCTTAAAGTTTGTAAGACTTGAATTGGTGACTTCTAAGAAGCAAATATAAAACCTGACCAATTAAGTTACATCCCTCAATATTGTATTTTTAAAATTTTAATACTCAAGTAAAGTGTTAATATGTTATGTCAAATGATGTATATATAGAAAATATTGAAATAAGTGTGATTTAACATAGCTTTTAGAAATTAAATTTTCTTTTCTAATAATCTGTCTTCTTTTTAACAAGAGTTGGGAGTGAAATTTATATGCTAGTATTCGAGAGAGTTAGTGTAATTAAGGTTATCATCCATTAGATCCATTAATTGAAGATGACGTGTGATGTTGCGCATTTTTTTAAAAAAATAATGGCACTCCGTTTAGGCTGGCAGTCTAAAATGGACTTTACTTCCTTTTTTATTTTTTTTCTCTTTCATGTTCTTACTTATTTGGCAACTACCCAGTATTTCAAAAAATTCTTAGCTATTAGCACACATCTTAATAATTCTCACCTACTAACACGCATTTTAATGTACTGTTTTTCAAGTTATGAAGGGTCAAAACTCGATATTATACACAGCCACGCACGCACAAATTTTTTATAATTTGTTGATATATTCTATAAAATTTTCTTCAAGTACATATTTTTACATAGGATTGCCAATATCTTTCCAGCCAATGATAGGTAATACAAATATATACCATATTCAATGCAATCAAACATCTTTTTTTTTTTTTTAATATGATGTGTGGTCTCAGATTTAAACCATGTAGTTGCTAATATGATGACTACTGGAAGCTTATATGACTGTTAATTTCAAGGTCCGTGAAATTAATCGCGGTGCACGCAAGCTGGACCAGACATCCACGTTAATAAAAAAAACCTATTTTTTCTATTGTCACTAATATTTACTAATCACTTCACCAATAACATTTTAAACATTATATCCAATGATGAACACCAGTATTTTCACTGATAAATTTTTATTCAACTTACGAGATAATATAATATGATCAAGATTTATAAATATCTTTGTTATAAAATAAACAAAACATGTCTCAAATTCAACATTTCTCTACACTTATATTTCTTTTTCAATTTTTTTTTGCATTCATCTACTAACTTAAGTAGTGAAGAGTCTCTTATGAATAAGAAACTTGTTTTTTCAAGAAAATTTTCAATCATTGATCAAGCCCAACCAAGAAACCTAGACATAAGAACCATATTAAACTCATATGTCCTGGACTAAAATAGCAACTCGTGAAAATCTCATTTTCTGTGGAAATGTTTTTCATGATTTTATCCAAGTGGATAGTTAAATTTTTTATAGGATGAAAATTGAACTCATATACCAAAATAATGTTGTAACGTGAACCAAGTTTTACAACTTACATACCATAAAAGTACAAGTGAGAAGATTTTCTTAAGCCATGTATATTTGAGTCATGGTATCATAATTTAATTAAGATTTTAAAATAAATCCAATTGTTTTATAAAATAAGTCTGGGTTTATATTTGGGACAAAGATAGTACATTTCTAGGTTGTTTGAATAAACTCTCTATTATAATTGAATTCAATTATAATGTTTGATTTGAATTTAATTAATAAATTGAATTTATACGTTTGAAAAAGATAAAATTCAATTTATTTTATTTTTTTATGTTACTTTCATTACCTTCATTTTAGTTCTTCAAAAATCTTTTAAATAATAAAAAAAGAGAGGCTAGAAAGGTATTTTGAAAAGGTTAGTTTTCATATATATATATTTTTTTTGGGATTGTGAATCAGGTTAATTTTTTATTTACTTGTAGTACTTTTAGATATTAAATTCCATTAAAATTCAATTCTTAATATTTAATAGTATATTCCAAACATGTTATTTCATTAAAATCTCTTAATTCAATTTAATTATAGGGTTCAAACAGATTATTCTAGATTTAATAAAAAGAGAACTGTCTGGCCACGTATATTAGGATGGATGGCAATTATAACAAAAACTGGTATGGTTGGTTCAGTTGTAGTTAATAATATTTACCTCTTTTAACTATTTTCGTATTATTCCATTAATTATAAATAATTAGTAACTCATTTCATATATTCTTTAAGAATGCTTAACTTTTACTATGACGTAGAGAGTTACTTTATATTTGAACAACTAAAATGGTGGTTATCATTAGAAATGAATATTTTATATGATTTAAGAATACTTTCATGTGCAAATTCTATTTGATTTTTTTAATATTATATATTTTATAATTAATGTTTTAGCTGACATGTAATTACTCCAACTTGGGTTTCTTTTAAAAATAAAAAATAAAAAAAACAGAGGGTTAATGACTGAATTGATAACCGATTGACCATTGACATCTTTGAAGATTAGCACATGAGCGTGAGTGTTTTTTTTTTCCTAACTGTGTATAGGTTAGATCTTAGATGTCATCATTATATATAGGTTAATTTAATGCTCATCCTAATTACGCAAAATTTGTTTATCCATGCTATAACCATCTAACTTAGCAATTGCATGCATGGTAGTTAATTATTTGTCGTAATTAAGAGAAAATTATAAACACCATGTAATTAAACAAATTATTAATACAGAGATGAGTTTGAAATAGATGACAAAATCCTAGCGAAAAGACTAAATTAAGCATTTAAATGTATAGGATTGTCAACAAGTTTTGTTCGATTGTTCAACAGAAAGTTTCTTGTCTTTATATTTTGTATGGATGGATGGACACGCATGCAGCAAATAATACACATACACTAAAGGCTTTTCCTTTCAAAGAAACAAAAGATCACAACATGTGCGAGCCATGACTGCTCGCGTATATGCAACGATAAGCACCAAATCCCTAGAAAATTGACAAACCAAAGAAATCAACAAAGCGATCTATGTGCAAGAACAAAACCAATGCTTCTGTTGGTAATCAAGGGACCTGAGAACGAGGTTTTAACCTAAAAAATAAAAAGAGTTGGGTACCTGCCAACGCTAGAGAATTCTTAAAGCTTGCCGCTACTTGAAAAGACAAGAAAGGCGACTTGTAAGTCACAAAGAACGGAGAGGTCACGAGCTTTCTTGAACAATCCATCTCGCCTCTTTGAGAAAGTAACATGGCGACTGCTCTTGTTTTCAATTCGTTTTATCTCCACTTTCTTACGGCCCATCCTCTTGTCAGCTAGCAAGCAAGCAAGAAAGCTGACTCGATCGATCCTAAATCTGTGACCTAATTTTTTCCTAATTTTGAATTTTATCCTTTCCTCAGATGAAGGCAAATAAAGCAAGTGCTCTACCTCTATCACAACCGAGTAACTGGATAAAAAAGAAGAGGAAAAGGAATGAATGTTAACATTTTTATTTTTTACCGGCAAGGAATTGAGTAGTGGGTCTTCCCGTATGTCGTCATAAATCCGAGTCATCTCCCTTCTGCCACGTGTTATGCGCGCTTGCGGGCCTCTCCTCTCCGTGTTGCGGCTTCTGCTCCTTTTGATGCAAGAGGTTTTTAGCTGTTTTTGTTTTCCTTGTTTTCGTTTTTCTAACTTCGATCCATAGAAGCATAGTTATTAAACCCGGCCCGGCCCGGCGGGTCGACCCGGGACCCGGTCGACCCGGTGGCTGGACCGGGTCGGGTTTAATAAAAGATCGGCTGTGGCAACAGCCCGGCCAAACCCGGGTGACCCGGCGGGTCGACCCGGGCAAACCCGGACGAGACCCGGGTTTTTTTTTTTTTTAAATGTGAGATAAAAAAAAATTTGGTTTAAATATTTCAACTTAAAATGATAACATAGTATCTTTTCAATGTGGGGTTTGAAACCCTTTCATATATATACTCTATGTTCACATGAAAAAAATTATATTTTTTCAATGTGGGATTTAAAACCCATTAGTATATATACTCTATGTTCCCAAGGAAAAAATCATGTTTTTTCAATGTGGGATAAAAAACCTTTTGGTTTAAATACTTCAACTTAAAGGGATAACATAGTATCTTTTCAATGTGGGATTTGAAGTCCTTTCATATATATACTCTATGTTCCCATGAAAAAAGTTATGTTTTTTAAACCAAAATGTTTTTTATCCCACATTGAAAAAACATGATTTTTTCTTTAGGAACATAGAGTATATATATGAAAGGGCTTCAAATCCCACATTGAAAAGATACTATGTTATCCCTTTAAGTTGAAGTATTTAAACCAAAAGGTTTTTTTATCCCACATTGGAAAAACATGATTTTTTCCTTGGGAACATAGAGTATATATACTAATGGGTTTCAAATCCCACATTGAAAAAACATAACTTTTTTCATGGGGACATAGAGTATATATATGAAAGGGCTTCAAATCCCACATTGGAAAGATATTATGTTATCCCTTTAAGTTGAAGTATTTAAACCAAAAGATTTTTTTATCCAACATTGAAAAAACATGATTTTTTCCTTGGGAACATAGAGTATATATACTAATGGGTTTTAAATCCCACATTGAAAAAATATAATTCAACTTAAAATACTTCCAACTTAAAAGCTTAACATAATATCTTTTTAACGTGGGATAAAATTTTTTTAAAATATTATTTTAAACTTGATTATTTATAATATATATAATCTATATTTACATGAATTTTTTCATATGAAATATTAATTTTTTTTTAATTATTACGGGTTAATCCGGGTCAACCCGGGTTGACCCGGGTTGACCCATGAAACCCGAGACCCGGCCCCTTGGCCGGGTCAACCCCCGGGCCGGGTTTAATAACTACGCATAGAAGTACAAGAAAGACCCTTAGTTGATACGATATGAATATACTATAAGTATACAGTAAGAAGAATAATTGATATTTTATTATTTTCAAGAAAAAATTTGTTCGTATCTTTCCATTTCAAAATAATCAAACCACTCCATGTAGAAAGATTTGATGTTACTTAAGTAATAACTAATGATTTACTATTAGTTATTCCTTGGTGTTCTATTATTTTATTTTTAAAAATCTTGATTTTCCATCTAAATAATTCATGCTTATTTTCAACCATTAATTATATTGTTATAAATTCTATGATTCATAAAAATCATTATAAGAATATCTTTGATTTTGGCCCCAAGAGATAAATATAATGCCATTAGTTATTAATGAATATCTAATTAGTCTCTGAACCATAAATTTAAGCTAAATCCTTTTCTATTTATCTATCATCAATAGATAAACATTGTAATTTTAAAAAGAAAAACAACACAAATTAAAAGTTTTGCTTTTCAAAATTTTATTAGGATAAGGTGGAATGAAATTTGAAATTAAATTAAAAATTACTCAAAGAATCAAGAACTAAACTAAATTTTTTTAGCACATGTAATTCACTTGCCAAGGTGTTAGGAAGAAAGTTTCATTGGGGAAGCATGTTCGACTTCCTCTAAGCTCTGATGATAGCTTTTCTTGATGCTATTGAAATCGTCTTGGCGATAATATCCTTCCAAGGTGGCATGTGAAAAAGACAGAGCTTTAGTGTGGGTCCAACGACCAAATATTTTTCTCTTTCTTTTTCTTTTATTGTTTTTTATCTCTCCTCCACTCGATTCCGTCCTTGTAATTTTTTTCTCTCCCTCTATTAATGAAAAAGGACTGGAGTTTTTTTATTTATTATTCTCAATTTTAGGTCCCTCAATTTCAATCATCTAGAAAACAAAAATCCAAGCATTTTTACAAAATCAAGCGATAACTCAATAACATGATGTTTTTTTTACTTCGTGATAACCTTGCATTGAGGCCATTGAAACAAACTATCAAGGTCAATTTTAAATAAAATCATCATGAAAGGATCGATCAAGTTGAAAAAAAAAAATATGTTGTCGCACCCTAAAAAAAAAAATAAAATTTCAATTGCGGGTTCGACTGGCGAATTTTATTTATTTATTTTTATTTGGTTCTTTGGAGTCGCCACCTAGTATTTTGGTCACTAGGAACCCTAACTGGTCTCAGACATCAGGTACGGAGACTGGTTGCGTAAAGGGAAGGTATTAGCACCCCAAATACGCCTTACATAAGGTAAGCTGCATTGTTTTATTGTCTGATAAAAAAAACTAAAGTGTTATTGTGTTTTCCTAGTTGTTGGTCTGTCTATGGTTCAAGAAAAATCCTCATCGGTAAGGAGATCTTTATCTTATCGGGTAAAAATCCTAACCGTTCTAACGTCCATACCAAAATTTTATTAATAATATTTAGGAATATGTTTTACGTATAAATTTGTAATCCCAAATACTAAAATAAAACAAAAAGATTTTTTAGAATTTTTGAAATATTGGCCTAGTTCTCATGGCTTGAATAAACTGGTTATTAAAGCCAAAATGCATGCTAATACATATATTGTTTTGAAAATTTTCTTTGTTGTGTGAAAATATGATGTTATAATATTTATATATATATATATTGGAGAGACTAGGCCGTATTTTAAAACAAAAACAATTTTTGGAAAATATATATATTTTTTTTATGCTTTGACGAAAATCGGGTATTTTAATACTGAGCTTGTATCCTTACGGTATAAAAATACAACCCAATATTAATCCGCTTTTAAAAAATATGCAGAAAAATCAATAACATTTTTAGGGAATTTTTAGAAATTTTTTGAAAGCAAAAACATTTTTTATTCTGAAAATCTTTGATATTTTGACGAAAACCGGGTATTTATAACACTGGTTTTATATCTTTACGGTATAAAAATACAAACCAAAATTAAACCATTTTGATAAAAATATGCAGAAAAATCAACAACATTTTTAGGGACTTTTTAGAATTTTTTTGAAAGCAAAAACATTTTTTATTCTGAAAATCTTTGATGTTTTGACGAAAACCGGGTATTTATAACACTGGTTTTGTATCTTTACAGTATAAAAATACAAACCAAAATTAAAACATTTTTGACAAAAATATGCAGAAAAATCAACAATATTTTTTTAAAATTTTTCAAAATATTTATTTTTTTTTATTATTATATTATATATATATACATATATACACACATGTAATATAATATATAATATATAATATAAAAATAATTCAGGCTGGGCCGGCCCAAATATCTGGGCCGGACTTGGCCCAGAGAGCTGGTATGGGCCAGACTTGGTCTGGCCCGTCAGATACAAGGCCGGGCCAGACTCAGTCTGGCCCAAAAAAATGATGCTGGGCCAGGATCCACCTGGCCCAGCTACGTATCAACAGGGGGGGAATTAATTCCCCCCTCCTCCCTGCATGCAGAATGTTCATTCTGCATGCAGGGAAAACAAATAAAAAAAAACTAACGACAGGGGGGAGAAGAGGTGACCTGGCGTGGAGGAGGCGGTGCTGCGGTGGCTCTGTGGTGGCGTGGCTTTCCGGGCGGCGCTGCGGCTCCTTCTCTCTTCGGTGTTCGATTCTCTCTCTCTCTTCGGCCTCCTCTCTCTCTCCTCCCTTCAGTTTTTTTTTTTCTTCTCTCTCCTGCAGCTTCGGTTTTCTTCTCTATTTATAGGGGCCGAACCGTGGGGGACCATCGTTAGTGCGGTGCAACGGCTGGTCGGCCAATGCTAAAGGTGGTGGGGGCGAGGAGAGAGAGAGGCGCGGGAAGATTTTCGAATTTTTTTCGTTTTCTGTTCTGTTAAAACGGGGGGAAGGAGGAAGATGAACAGTGTCGTTCAAAACGACACCGTTCTATTTTTTTTTTTTTTTTTATGAAACGGCGTCGTTTTGGGTAAAACGCGCCGTTTCATTTAAATGGCTAAACTTCAAATCAGTTCCCCAAATTCGGTCCCCGCCCCTCTTGTTGGCCGCCTTTTTCACTTTGGTCCTTGGCCTCTGATTTATGCAATTGAGCCCCTAATTGATCAATAAACTTCCAATTTCTTCAATTAAGCCCCTGAAACAAATCCAAACAGCCCCCTCTATCTTTGCGCCTTCTCCAAATTGGTCCCTGGTTTCGGATTTTCACAATTAAGTCCCTAATTGGCCCTTAAACTTCAATATTTATGCAATTGAGCCCCTGATTTGACCCAATAAATTCCTAAAAATATATTTTGGCCCCAGAACTTAAATTTCTCCAAATTAAAGCCCAAATTGACTTAAAAATCAATTTTTCTTGCAATCAAATCTTCTATAAATTCAAATAAAAATCCAATTAAGTCCATAAACATCTAAATTTGGGCTTTTCTCCTCAAAATTCAAATTTTCCTTCTCAATAGGGCTTTCATCCTTCAAGAATATACTGTCAAAAATTTAATCCTTGTATTTTTGAATTTCTTGACCAATTTTCTGACTGTTTCCTGAGCGCTTCTGCCTTCTGTTATTTTTTCTAAACTCTTTTGGCTATTTATTTTATTTTTCATGGGGACCCAAAAATGGGTTACAACATATGTGATAAAAAAAATTGTACTATGTGAATCCATAATATAATTATGTTTGTGTGTATAATGGAATGTACAATAAAAGGCTTTAACTCTTTTAGAATTTTGTAAATGAAATTTTATCTCATCTTATGAATTTTTGAGAAATCTTAATAGTGACCGCTCACATTCTATTCTTTCGATTGTATTATGAGAAAATAAAGATTTCTTAGCTAATAGAAAACTATTTTTTTTATATTCAGTTTTTCTTTTTAGATGGAAAATTGAAAAGGTGTTAATGATGAACATAAACTTTTATTATATATAAAAATACAAGAATACAACTATTTTTTATAAAAAAAATTTAATCAAAACTCATCTTAATGGTTTGCTTATGCGATAATCGAATTATATAGTATTAGTTTTTATTTAAGTTGAAAATTTTCGTGAAAAGTTATATTGCATATTATTTTGTTTCTGAAAAACCCTAAAACTTTAGTGTAAATACAATACTGGAATGACCTCGCATAGTTTTTAACTTGTACGGGAATGCTCAATTAGGTCCACAAACAATTTTTTCCTCAATTTCATCTTTTATCTCTGAAATCCTCAATTGAATTATTCTATCTAAAATTATCTAGATATTTTAACATAAAAAGACAAGTTCTAATAAATAAATAAAAAAACCTTTTGCTGCATTAATTTAGCACCTGACACAAAGGAAATGTTAACGTATAGATTAAAGACTCGTAAGATTACAAGTTGAGAAACTCGTACGTTTAGTCAAACTTATCAAACTCATCCCGATCCATCCAACTTATCTGAGATAATAACATCACACTGAATTTTTTGAGTACCACTATATATGATAGGAGACACAGTGGTGATAAGCGTCTGAAAGACTTCGGAGGTGAGGAGAAAACTTTACACACGCACTCAATATTGCCGTGAAGAGAGAAGCTGCAATGGAAATACAAGAACAATATAATGAAGGTACATATCTTTTGCTAACGCATGTGCATTTAAGATCATGCAGGCGATTGCCAGATTAATTGTCTGCCATCCGATCAATTCCAGCATCAAGTTTAACTCTGTATGCAGTGCGGCCTTCAAACCTAGTGGTTCAAAAGATCCAGACATCATGCCCATTAGTCTCATTGTTCATGGCTACAACCTACATGTAAAATAGTCATGCCGACAACATCCAGTTTGCCTTGTAAAAAAACTTGATGAATGTGCTTAACACGGTGACATCCTAAGATCATTCATTCTTATGCTCACCTGCGTCTTCAGACGTTGATTTTCCTCCCTTAGTGTCTTTTCCTGTTGAGAGCAAAAGTTATATTTTAGCAAAATCAACATCTAATTATGGATGGAGAGATTAGCAGTCCACGTGATGTGTAATGGCCTTTTACATTCTCACCCTGGCTAGCTAACTCGTTTATATTTCTCTCCGTAAAAATGGAATGCGGCACCGACACCACCCCTAATTCTAACACGGCTATTCATGTTGAATGACACGTGTGCATTACACCCATGCACAAACAGGCGTACAAAGACATGCTGGGAGAGAAATACTGTGCAAGCAAGCAGCACATGTTTCTACCAAGACAAAAATGCAGTCAGATAACAGAGTCCTAATGACATTCATAACTACTTCAAATGTATAATTTTTAGTTCTCCGATGTCTGTTTAGAAGCATTCCAGGTTTCATTTCTGAGTTCTTTACTGGGTAGCATATAATCTTGCAACATACCGTAAGAGGCAGAGCAAACTTTTTTAGATGACAATTACAGCATATACAAACAAAAATTAGATGCAGGCTTGGAACATCATCAACTGATTGAGACATCTGAATGTAACAGGTTCTAAGAGATTTGCAGGAAGTTCCAAGTCGCACCATTCTTGCTAATATATATTTTTTTTCAATCCTCATCTTATCATCTATGTGAGTATTTTTGCATGCTAGAGATTAGCTGGTAGTATGCTCAGGGCAATAGGTTTTCTCGGCTAGCAGCTAGCCTTTTCAAAAGCATTAAAGATCATGCAAGTGTTTGCCCAGTCAAGGTGTTTGGATGAATATAAAACCTGGAAGTTGTATCGAGGATCATCTTTACACCATCCTGTTAAGGCCTAAAGACCTGCTAGAGCAAAATTGAGCATCTGAAGTGATGAGGTCTGGTTCTCAAAGAAGCATCCATGCATTGGTTGCCGAACAAAGCTTAGCGGTAGACGAGGCCACCAGCCCAGTCTGCCTGCGTGGTATAGGACGCCCACATTTCTTCTTTAAAGTAAAAAGTAAGCGGTCGAGGGGTCACAGATTTGCCTTCAGAACTCACAAGGCATTGATGCGGTGATCAAGCGATCTGTCTCCTCTTAGTTCAACCCTAAATAGCCAAGATCTTAAAACACTTGTTACCATATAGCTACTAGCTTTGGTTCTAAGCATTCAAACTGCAAAAAACTCTGACCTCTCTCTCTCCTTTTCCCGAACATGTTTATTTTGCTACTCAAAGCAGACATGATAATAACTAAAAGGTTAAGACGTCTGCTTTCTTTATGCTCCCCATGCACGTATCATCCAAAGCAATTATAGAATAGCAGCAAATAGAGAGAGATTCATACATGATCTTATTCTGTCGTCTACTCCTCTACATATCCACAAAGGGAGTTGAAGAGGAAGAAAATCAATCTCTGTAAATTAGACATGCACGGCAATTACGAGATTAAAACAACAATAATTCCCTGCACAGTTGCACTGAATCTGAAATTTGAAAGATCCTTTAATTTCACATTGATAATATGAAATAATCACAAAGGTAAATGGGTTGGATGCACGCAACTGGATGGCATGGATTAGCGACAGGAGGAAATAGGAAGGATAATTGATGTCCTTTGTTGCTACCCAATTTTTGATCCATGTTTTGATATATTTTCAAAAAATCCAAAAAAATTTGAGAAAAAACAAAGAAAATCCAAAACATGTTTTTTTATATATTTTCATCATTTTAGCATTTTCAACGTCGTCTAAAAAAGAATTTAAATTGTTAAAAGATTTTCAAACGCGTTCGACTTTCCACGCGTCATTTTTAAATCATTGATTTTCCGTATTTAAGTCGACGTTGATATTGCTCGTTTTCAAAAAATACAAAAAAATAAGAAAAATCAAAATTTACAAAAAAGAAAGAAGTTGAGGGACCAAGTTGAAAAACCTAGCAACATTTTGCCTATAAATACTGGTTTCCTCAACACATTCAAAGGGGGGGGTTAATTTTGGAAACACCAGAAAAATACAAAAAAAGAAAAAACCCTAAACCTATCTTCTCCCCCCATTTTTCTCAAGGCAGGAGCCCCCACCCTTGACATTTTTTTTCTTTCGAAACCAACCAAACAGCCCCTTCCCCCCCGAAACCGCCGCTCATTTTCCTCCTTCTTACAGATCAGCCGCCACCCTCTAAAAAAATCATCCCCTGTAGCAGCCCCTTTCCTTTGAAACAAAGAGCAAACCATAGAACTCAAGAGGGGGGAAGGAGACACGAAAACAATGCCCCTTCCCCGGTTAATTTTTTTTACCCAAACCAGCCGGATTTCAGCCTCCTTCCCCCCGGCCACCTGAGACTTTCCCCTTTTCCCCCACACCATTTCAAAGCCACCAACCTCAGCCCCTCCATCTATCCAGCAGCTCACATCTCCCCCCTCATTTCCTTCTCTCAGCCGGCAGCAACCCACAGCCATTTCTCTTTCAAAATCAAACCGAAGCAGCCATCACCGTTTTCCCCACGGAGAACCAGCCACAACTCTTCTTCCCCCGCAGCAGCCCCTCCATCGATCTTCTCTCGACGGCGCCTCCTTCGAAACCATAGTCCCGGTGCCCACAGAAACCAGCTGTTCCCCATCGCATCATACCCGCCGTCTCCTTCTTCAGCCGAACAACGCCGTCCACGCAGCCAAACCGACCCGCCTGAAACAGAGAAGGGAGGAAGAAAGAAGATCGGGAGCAGATCTGGAGAAGAAGAGAAAAAAAAACAGATCTAAAAAACTAAGAAAAAGTTAAAATCGACTGCTGTGGTTGTTCCTTTTTTGTTCTGCAGGTCACCGCCGGCGTGGGGAGGCTGAGAAGAAGTCGATCCAGCCCCGGTTGCTGTTTTTTCTTGCAGCGGCGCGTGAACCCACGCGCCACTAGTGGCGGTGGCGCGTGGGAGGACGCGCCGCCAGTGCTCCCAGCACTGTTCTGGTGGTGCAGAAGGTCTTCAATGCAAATTCAGGAGTTTTGAGGGACCATTTTGTAAATTTTAAAGTTTTAATGTAATTTTTGTTTATTTATTTTAAATTTGTAACATGTGAATGTAAAAGAAAAAAAAAGAAAAGAAAAGAAATAAAAATAGTGAAAGTGAATGTGTGTGTTTGTATGTGTTTTATTTTTTTAATGATAAAATTGCAGATATTAAAGAAGAATTTAATATTTTGATTGGATCACGGTTAAGAATTATTAACTTATACGTAAGTGATATTTCTAATTTCCGATGAAAAAACAATTATTAAAACTTCTTTAACACATCAAATTCGCGAAGCAGCTTACCTCAGGTAGGGTGCGTTAGGGTGCTAATGCCTTCCCTAACCACAACCAGTCCCTTACCCGCGAATCTCTGACAAGACCAGTATATCCGGTTTCCTAGTAGCCCGCAATCAATTACTAGGTGGCGACTCCAACGAACCAAATTCAAACACTACGCAACAACGAGACTTAAATCGCCAGCTCGATGCCGCGCGCTGATTTTTTTTGGGGTGCGACAGAATGGCGACTCCACTGGGGAAGGTATTTTTTCGATTATTGGACTAAGCTTTGTGTATTTGATGTGTTTGAGTTTTTGCATTTTTATCTTTTTGTTAATATTTATTTCCATGTATTTTATAGAATTGTCTCATGCATCACCTGTATTTATTTTTAAAAGCACACACAAGCTTCTAGGTTAGGTGGGGAACTAGCGATCTGCCCTAAGACTATTGGTCAGGGTTCAGATGCGTGAAACACCCAACTCATATCTGAGTGCCTGCTTGGTAATGGTGGGCATACGTGCCTTAACCATTCCTTGCAACGCCCCCATACTGTCTTTACGAAGAACGTCACTGGGCGGATATGAGACCCTTTTGAGACCAGATAGAAAACCTACCCATGTTCACATAATGAATAGAACATGTCCTGAGGTTGTATGTGCTATAGTTTTTTGCATAAAGGCAAACCCTTCTTGAAGCATCTTGAACTCAAGACTTGTGGGTGACACATTGGCCGTTGCTCCGAAAATTTTCATTGTAGAGTTTGGGCAAAAATCACGATTCTTGTTCATCATACAAGAGTTATGACCATATTGTCACCTCTCGAAGGGTGAGTTCATCATATAGATTACATGTTCATACATTTATCATGCATGTACCGGGCTGAAAGGTAGGTCCCCCACACAAGCTGTGCTGCACGAGATTGAAGAAAGATAATGGAAGTGAACAAAGGAGTCAGATATAGGTTCAGTATCAGATTAAGGTTGAGAGCATCAAGGGTGAAGTAGCGGGACTCAGATCTGCTCGAACAAGTGTTGAGCATCAAATGGAAAAAGAATGTCTGCACAGTCTTCTATGGGAACACTGCTTGTTCACGTCCAATTGAAGTTGCACCTCTCCTTTTCAGTCATGAACAATAGCAACAAAGCCTTCAGTCATCAACTAATGACAACTCTGATTCCTGTCCAGTTGCACTGTTAAGTGTTCATCGCCTCAACATCATCTAATGGAACCAAACGACTGCTAGCCTCATCTTCATGGTGCATTAGTCTGCTTTGAAGTTACTCCAATTATGAACTCAATTCATGTTCAGCAGCACAAGATGTTGGTTTGAAAAACCATGATCAGACACTGAACTTCTACGTGCCAGAGCTCTCTCTACAAAAAAAAAAAATCCATTTATGGCTCTGCAAATTGGGAATGCAAGAGGGGATTTATAAGATGCATATGCTACAAATATTTCTCTCATCAGTTTCAGCACGAAGACCTCTTAGTAGGTTGAAGAGCCAGACCTGGTCTGAAAAATATAAGCAGACATCAAACTTCAACGTAGCAGAGCTCATTCAGCAGGAATCTGTTTGTGGATCCGCAAGTGGAAAATCCAAGAAGGAATACAGTAGTTTCAGATCATTTATGATTTTTCTCCAACAGTGTCAGTACTAAAACGCAAAAGTAGAGAGAAGAGACATGCCTAGACTGAAAAACATGAAGAATACTGAAACTTCAGTAGAGCAGGATTTCCTCTATAGGTGTTTGTTTGCTGCACTGTCAGTGAGAAATCGAAGAGGGGACAAAGGAGTTTTAGATTCATCAGGTGCGCTTCCAATAGAGACAACGTGTGATTCCACACGTCGGTAGTGGCGATACTACAAGTTTCTGGGTGCTGCCCAGATTACCAAGCTGTTAGAAAGTTTTCTAACAATCCTCAACCAAACATAGCAACATTGGAAGATTGAAATAATGTTGTGAGGATTTGTCGAAGAATTGAACAAGCTATGAAGAGAAGAAAGATTGAAGGATCTGCCATGGATTTCAGAACAATGATGAGAGATGAATCAAAAGAAGAATTTGACGGTATGAACCCTTAATTATGTGGTATAGCCAGGTTTCACGGTAGCATCAATTGCTCAAATATCTTTGCCAAGATGGGGCATTCCTCTGCCATTTAAGTTTGTCGACCAGCATCTGCCAGATTCCAGAATTTTGCTTGACTCCGACAAATCCTATGCAACCACCATTTTCTGGGTGGTTTAATCCAGACAAGAGATGTGATGTCATGATGGGGTCCTCAACCATTTCAATTGAGCAATTTCAAGAATTGCAAGAATTGAGTTTGAAAGTTGGTGAGCAAGAGACAAGTGGAGTCGGTGAAGGAGGGTGTCGTTGGCTATATTGCCCCTCGAACAGCTTCAGAACGACATGTTGATCAAAAATGCTTGGCAAAACACAGATATTGCCAGAAAAGCTGATTCGAGAATGGTGATGAACAGTCAATCATATTGTTATGGAATTCTGCATTTTGTTTTGGGATCACATCTCATCCTTCAACGAAACATGCCTTGCTTTTGTCTCTTTGTTGTTTTGAAATCAACAGATGTTTAGCATTTTATTCTGACAAAATATTTTGATCAAACTCCAACATGCGATAAAGGTTAATCAATCCGGAAGATTAGAAGTGTTTTGATTACAGAAATGACTTGATGCTTGTTGAAATGACATGAGGTGACTAAACAATTTTGAACTCATACCTCCTGAAAATGAACCACACATCATATAGCTAAGTTTTAATAGTATGCATAATGACATGTAATGGATTCGGTAGTCATGGACTCGTGAATCATGATTCTTACAAGTCCCAATCATTACACTGGATGAGGTCAAAATTTATCGGTTATAACCGACCTTGCTTGAAATGAGAAAAGGCCATCTTTGATATCCCTTCACTTTCTAAAGATTATATCCTTTGCAGTCCCATTTTGAGCCTGGTAAAATATTTTCTTTCAAAAAAAGAAACCCTGACTAGGATCACACCCCACACTGGGGGCAAATGAGAGATATTTTGGAGACATTGATATAATTAATGGATAAAGGGGAAGGCTTAGAACAAAGGTCCAATGATTGAGAGAGAGCTAAAAGAAAACACATAGACTGGGGGCATATAAGAAAATTTTGAGGAAGGCTATGAAAAAAAAAAAGAGAATGAAAAAAGGAAGTTGAAATTGCCTTCACTTAAATACAAGTCAAAGATAAAGGAAGGAGAACGCCTATCAAGTCTATGAAGAGCAAAAGAAATTTCAATCAAGGAAAGGCACAACAAAAGTCAATACCAGAAAAAAGACTAAGCTATAAGCGTTGACTTTTGGTATCCGTTATAAAACCTATGATGTTATCAGATGATTAAGGTTGGTTATTCCTCAAAGAAAGTTGGATTTGCATTATGACTTATGTTAAGAAAAGTCGGAACTTTGAGGTTAACAAGGTTATATGTCGTTTCCTCTATAAAGATAACAATAGAAAACAAGTTGATGAATAGTTGATGTTGATCCTAGGTCTTTGAAACCCTCAAACACCTTTTGAGCCTGTGAAATTCCTTTCTTTCATAGCCATGAACCATAGCATGCATTACATGCTTTTTAAAGCCCTTTTTAATCAAGCAAGCAACTTGAACCGATAAATGGCGCTCTCAAAACTTGAAGAGTTTTTTCCATAAGAGTCGTGACTTCATGAATTAAGTTACCGGTCGTTATGCATGTTGATAAAATTATTGCTAAAAACAAAACATGTTTCCTTCATGAATCCTCAAGTTTTGACTTGAGCCTGTTGTTTTCCTTGAAATTCACAGAAGGTCACCTCACCATAAACTATCAAATGATATACCCAATATCAAGGATTCAAATTGATACAAAGAACCATGGAAAAAGCCATTTTTAATCCTACATTGGGTCAATTTCTGTTTTCAAAATGCATGACAATCAAAGGACTATATATTTCGAATAAAATGTGTTGGGCCGTTGATCAAAAAGCTTGATTTTCAAAAGATTTTCAAAAAAAAAGACATCTCTGATTTTATTTCAACAAACTAGACTTTGAATAGACATGATCTTTGAAATATGAGAGTTGATTCCAGAACAAGGAAGATTATAAAACACAGAAGAACATTGATTGAGTATGCAAAATCGTTGATAGAAATGACATTGAAGTCCTCGACACTCCTTGAAAAGTTGAGCAGCTGGGGGCAATACAGTAGACCTTGAAAAGGAAAAACAAGCAGTGCTCAGATCAGCTATGAGGCAATGTTTAAATGATGAATTAGTGAACTGAAGACAATGATGTTCAAAGACAGATAATCAATGAACGAGCACACTCGGATCATACTGGGGGCAATGTCATTCCAAAATGGCTCATGCTTTAGTTGAATCCTGTCGGCAATGGAGAAACAAAAACGTACCTGAAGGGCACTTTCCTATCATCATTTTTTGAAACAGGGCTCGCGATCGATGAGGAATACACAGATGAATGTAATTGAATGGAGAAAAGATGCATACCACCAAGACTGACTGTGGAACAATGCTGCACTTAAAGGACAATCTCATATTGTCATTCTTTGAAATATGGTTATAGACAGATGTTATCACACAACTACACTGAATGAATGTCGGAAAGGCACCCACCTCGAAGACTGATTGTGGGACATCTATTCTAAAGCTCAAATGCGCACTTCACCGCATGAATATGAGTGATAACATGAACATCATTGATGATGCCAAAGCAGGTATTTTCACGATCTGATTTGACAAGCTAAGAGGAATCCATAGAGAAATACATCGCGGTTACAATGATGAGCTGTTTACTGCAAAGCATGAGATACATGTCTGGATGACTTGGCAGTTACATGAAGGCTGGTGACCATACATACTTGAATGGTGTTTCAACCGAAGGCAAGTTCATGACTGATTAACAAACGTGACGGGTGTTGGCATGATGCATACAATCAATCAGAGGATAATTCTCAGAAGAAGCCAGGAGAGAAAATCTTTCATGATGAATCAAGCAGTACCACACTTGGGGGCAGGGTCAAGCTTCATGAACGATGCAAGCAGTAATTGTCAAAGACAGCCCGGGATGGGCACTGCATTTACAGCTGAGTGGATGGCTAACACATGAATGAGCCAATACATCGGAAGAACAAAGAAAGCTTTGGGATACAAACAAGGGCACCCTATGACGATGGAGCATCAAAGAGGGGGGGACCTATTATTTCAAATCAGGTAAGGATGCATGCATATCATCTAACCTCAATTAAAAAAAAAAAAAACCATTTGCACGTATTTTTGAATTGTTACAGGAAAATCCTTAATGAGGTCCAGCAAGATGGTGGAAAGAGAAAGAAGCATTGTGATGATGATAATAAAGAATCGATTTTGATCATGGAATAAAAGGATGATGGGATGAACCCTACCATTAGGAAAATCCTAAAGAAATGAATAGATCAACCTTGCAACCGGGAAGCCTCGAGTTTTCAACCCTTGCAGTCAGGAAACACCGAGTTTTCAAACCCTATGATCGGGAATTATCAGGAAGCACCAAGTTTTTCCAGCCCTTCTTTTGTCATCCCTTCAGGACTTCGCCAGGTAAGTCCTATTTTTCACACTTGTCATATCACATTTTTTCCATCTGGGTAGGTCACCCATCATAATAAGACCGTTTTTCACATTTTTTCCATCCGGGTAGGTCACCCATGACAATGAGACCGCACTTCATCATATTTTTTCCATCTGGGTAGGTCACCCATTACAATGAGACCACACTTCATATTTTTTCCATCTGGGTAGGTCACCCATTACAATGAGACCACACTTCATATTTTTTCCACGTGGGTAGGTCACCCATTACAATGAGACCGCACTTCACATTTTTTCCATCTGGGGTTCGTCACCCATACAATGAGACCATCATATTTCTAGGGTTCGTCACCCGTACAATGAGACCAGCATTTTTCTAGGGTTCGTCACCCGTACAATGAGACCAGCACTAGGGTTCGTCACCCGTACAATGAGACCAGCAGCACTAGGGTTCGTCACCCGTACAATGAGACCAGCATTTTTCGAGGGTTAGTCACCCGTACAATGAGACCAGAATGAGGTCGCCAGATGGGATCTCATGTAGCTTTGGTTAAAGGGAATCGCCAGATGGGATTTCAGGTTAACCGAGTTACACATATTTCGTTCCAATTGAATGAGGTCGCCAGATGGGATCTCATGTAACTTTGGTTAAAGGGAATCGCCAGATGGGATTTCAGGTTAACCGAGTTACACATATTTTCGTTCCAGTTGAATGAGGTCGCCAGATGGGATCTCAGGTAAACCCAATGTGTGGGCAGGTCGCCCGTGAAAATAGACTATTGGGAGAGTGTGGGTCGGTCGCCCGTGAAAATAGATTTGAGTGAGTATGTGTGGGCAGGTCGCCCGTGAAAATAGACTTGAGTGAGTATGTGTGGGTAGGTCGCCCGTGAAAATAGACTAGAGTGAGTATGCGTGGGCAGGTCGCCCGTGAAAACAGATCAGTGTGAGTGTGTGGGCAGGTCGCCTAAGATAATGAAATCATTTTCCTTTTGTTTTCTTTACAAAGCTTACTATGCAAAATTTTGAAGAGTTTTGCTTCGTAAGCATTGTAAAGAGGGGGCATCTGTTGCTACCCAATTTTTGACCCATGTTTTGATATATTTTCAAAAAATCCAAAAAAATTTGAGAAAAAACAAAGAAAATCCAAAACATGTTTTTTTATATATTTTCATCATTTTAGCATTTTCAACGTCGTCTAAAAAAGAATTTAAATTGTTAAAAGATTTTCAAACGCGTTCGACTTTCCACACGTCATTTTTAAATCATTGATTTTCCGCATTTAAGTCGACGTTGATATTGCTCGTTTTCAAAAAATACAAAAAAATAAGAAAAATCAAAATTTACAAAAAAGAAAGAAGTTGAGGGACCAAGTTGAAAAACCTAGCAACATTTTGCCTATAAATACTGGTTTCCTCAACACATTCAAAGGGGGGGTTAATTTTGGAAACACCAGAAAAATACAAAAAAAGAAAAAACCCTAAACCTATCTTCTCCCCCCATTTTTCTCAAGGCAGGAGCCCCCACCCTTGACATTTTTTTTCTTTCGAAACCAGCCAAACAGCCCCTTCCCCCCCGAAACCGCCGCTCATTTTCCTCCTTCTTACAGATCAGCCGCCACCCTCTAAAAAAATCATCCCCTGTAGCAGCCCCTTTCCTTTGAAACAAAGAGCAAACCATAGAACTCAAGAGGGGGGAAGGAGACACGAAAACAAGGCCCCTTCCCCGGTTAATTTTTTTTACCCAAACCAGCCGGATTTCAGCCTCCTTCCCCCCGGCCACCTGAGACTTTCCCCTTTTCCCCCACACCATTTCAAAGCCACCAACCTCAGCCCCTCCATCTATCCAGCAGCTCACATCTCCCCCCTCATTTCCTTCTCTCAGCCGGCAGCAACCCATATCCATTTCTCTTTCAAAATCAAACCGAAGCAGCCATCACCGTTTTCCCCACGGAGAACCAGCCACAACTCTTCTTCCCCCACAGCAGCCCCTCCATCGATCTTCTCTCGACGGCGCCTCCTTCGAAACCACAGTCCCGGTGCCCACAGAAACTAGCTGTTCCCCATCGCATCAGACCCGCCGTCTCCTTCTTCAGCCGAACAGCGCCGTCCACGCAGCCAAACCGACCCGCCTGAAACAGAGAAGGGAGGAAGAAAGAAGATCGGGAGCAGATCTGGAGAAGAAGAGAAAAAAAAAACAGATCTAAAAAACTAAGAAAAAGTTAAAATCGACTGCTGTGGTTGTTCCTTTTTTGTTCTGCAGGTCACCGCCGGCGTGGGGAGGCTGAGAAGAAGTCGATCCAGCCCCAGTTGCTGTTTTTTCTTGCAGCGGCGCGTGAACCCACGCGCCGCTAGTGGCGGTGGCGCGTGGGAGGACGCGCCGCCAGTGCTCCCAGCACTGTTCTGGTGGTGCAGAAGGTCTTCAATGCAAATTCAGGAGTTTTGAGGGACCATTTTGTAAATTTTAAAGTTTTAATGTAATTTTTGTTTATTTATTTTAAATTTGTAACATGTGAATGTAAAAGAAAAAAAAAGAAAAGAAAAGAAATAAAAATAGTGAAAGTGAATGTGTGTGTTTGTATGTGTTTTATTTTTTTAATGATAAAATTGCAGATATTAAAGAAGAATTTAATATTTTGATTGGATCACGGTTAAGAATTATTAACTTATACGTAAGTGATATTTCTAATTTCCGATGAAAAAACAATTATTAAAACTTCTTTAACACATCAAATTCGCGAAGCAGCTTACCTCAGGTAGGGTGCGTTAGGGTGCTAATGCCTTCCCTAACCACAACCAGTCCCTTACCCGCGAATCTCTGACAAGATCAGTATATCCGGTTTCCTAGTAGCCCGCAATCAATTACTAGGTGGCAACTCCAACGAACCAAATTCAAACACTACGCAACAACGAGACTTAAATCGCCAGCTCGATGCCGCGCGCTGATTTTTTTTGGGGTGCGACATCCTTGAACTTGTCCTTCAAGATTAATCCGGATGAATTTTCCGTATCGCGGGATTTATATGTACTTTGTTGTTTTTAAATATATAATTCCATGAATTTGAGTTAAATAAACCATGCATGCACATGGGTGAGCGCGCGCGCGCGCGCACACACACACACATATATACATATATATATATATATATATATATATATATATATATATATATATATATGAAAGTTATGTATCTTTACAATCCAATTTTCCAGATGTTGCAAATGAACATCTGGTACAAGCTCCTCAAATTCATTTACTGACAATGAATGTTAACACAGGCCATAGTGGAACACTATGTATCGGGGCTTAATAGAATGCAGTCAATGATAAATATATGTTTTTGAAAAAATGGAAATGTTTGGAAACAGAGTTAAAATGCTTGGGAGGGTGGAGGATACTTAAACATCAGCTCAAATAAGAAAGAGAAGAGAAGCAGAAACGGTGGAAATGCAACTTCGGCAGGAAGATAATGAAGGTAAAATGTTGCGCTAGTGCATGCATGTGAGATCGAAGAGGTAACTAGATTGCCTGCCATTATAGCCGCCTCCAGCGGTAAGTTATCACACTGCCTTACTATTTAAGCAAACTCAGTGTAGTTTGTTGTGGAGGATGACACAGAGGGTGATCCGAGTCTTCACCGTTCTTCATTGCTACAATCTGCAACAATTAACCCGGTTTTCCACATGTTGCAAGTAAAATTCCAATACGCACTTGCTGAAAGAGCAAATGGCAACAGGATTAAACACTCTTTACCTGTTTCTCTAGCAGCTGGTTTTCTTCTTTCAGCATCTTTTCCTGCTGAGAGCAAAAGACATTCATATAAAAATCAAAGGTACCTAATTCAGTTTTTCCTATATATATATATATATGAATAATAAAGACATTTGATTATGAGATCACTTCATTCATGTAGAATTGCACACAAGCAAACTGCAACTGAGCACACAGCACTAAAGAACACAAAGAAAGAGCAGAAAGCCCGCATGTTTTTTTCCCCTCATTTGTGGCTTGCTTTATATTCATAAATTACTGCTTTCCCTTCCTCGTGACATTTAATTTAGTAACTATCTTACTTCATTGATTTACCTAATGATGATGTTCCTCGAATAAGAATGAACGGTTACTAGAGACTATGCATAGGCCCAAACTTGACCATCGATCTCACCACACAGTATATCATGCATTACTCTTCTAGAGAGCATAATAATGTGCAAGGATTCGAAGGATGCAGCAAAATAATTTTTAGTCGAAAGTTTTCTCATTCTTGGATTTTACGATAAACAAGCCTTACTTTTGAAGTCAATTTAGCTTTGACATCCTTGGGAAACAGTTTTTAACAGACAGTAGAAAAGACTTACGAATTGATTATGCCCAACAGTACAAGTAGGAAACCAGAAATTAGGAATGCAATAATATCACCTAAAGCTCATTAAGGTTGACTAGCCATAATTGCTTTGGACGACCGGCTCTATTCTACTATTTTGCTAAGAAGCATTCTGGATTATTTTTTTAAATTAAACTTCAGGATAGCATGCCCATTTGAAACATAATGCAGGAGGTTGATCAGAAGTTCTTAGACGACAATTAAAGCATGATCAATAGACCGATTGCATCCTTGGAAGATCATCGTTGACAATTAATTCAGATATCATTGATGCAGTAAAAAGGGATGCTATATGCTGGTCCAGGAATCCTGGACATGACATGATCTGAGCAATTTAGCAGCTATAAAATGTTGGATGCAAACAGCAGGTAGGTTTTCTTAATTATGAATAAGATGTTTCGGAAGTTTTCTCATACTTGGATTGTATGATAAGCAAACCTGGAAGTTTTTGTATCAGAAAAATGAGGATCCTAAGATCATGTCTTTCTCTCTCCATGCACCATTCATGCATTGATTGCAAATGGGGGTTTATATATTGCAGAAAATGATTTTCAAAGCAGTTATAACTAAATGCACTTTCATACCTGGTCGTGGAGGGACTTCACTGATTCCAGCATCATTTGTATCTGAAACAAAAAGAAAAATGATGAAAAGAACTGTAGTGAGATGTTACGAGATAGTATAGTTGTGCTGGTGAATGGGATGTGCCCAGAAATACAAGATACACTAGTTCTAAAATTCTAGAATAGAAAACAAACTAGCAATCAACAAATAGTGGATTGAAGATAGTGTTTGTCATAATAATCAATTACATTCTTTCAAACCATGTTCGTGTTTCCATATATACCTCTAACTAGATTCCTAGCTTTTCCAACTGAGAGTAACTTTAGGCTTGCAAGTCTTCTATTTCTTATAGCTTACCTCCAATGTTATCAACTAAATTCTTCAGTTCTACCTTTTCAGCAACAATGACACCATATAGCTCTTAAAGCTTTCTTAAAACTTTTACCCTTAACATCGTTAGTTATCAAATTTTCTTTAGACTTTTCTTGACCCAAACACTTTTTTTACACAGCAACTTCTTTCTTGTTAAGAAATGGAGCATTGAAAGTCTCTAAGAGCACAAATTCTTCTTCGAGAAGGATAACACTTCCTAACAGAATTTTCAACTTGAGCAACAACATCCATCTTTGTAGATGATTGGTCCAGCTTTGAGTCCAACTTTTGCTCTTGTAGGTTGTTTGAACAATTCCCACCTTCCCAAGCATCATCTCTTGATAATTGGACATTCAGAATTATCTTCTTTATTCGGATCAGAACCATTGTTACTTCCTCATATATGATTTGGTAATGCAGCTTCATTACGTAGAGATGACCTTATAGGTGTTGCAATAGACTATACTTCATCTTGTTCACATTCTTTTTCTTTGCATGAAAGAAAAATACCTTTAGAGCTTTAAACTTGTAATGAAACCTTCTCTTTACAAGGATCAATAAAAGAGAGCTCTAGTTGTTGATTTGGTTTTCCATCACGATCAAGATTATGGTCGCAATCTTGATCACAATCACAATCCTGGTATATTTTAACATCATGTGGACCAAACAAGGCATAATAGCCTATTCATGGTAATTATACTATAGACAATAAATTTTTCTTCGTGCTTGAGACACGATAAACATGTTGAAGATATATATGATCAGATTTATAGTGAAACGTGTTTATCATCTTACTAATATAAGTGATTGGTAATATTGAGTTGTCAGTTATCACCACTATATAATTTTTTTCTTTCTACTTTGTTAGATGCTATAACTTTTGTTTATCACATTTCATGTGATTAGAACACTAGAGCAATGATCCAATCACTTTCATAATTGATTCAATCGTCAATTATCATTATTAATGCTAATTCTTCCCCTTCTTTAACAAAGGATGCTTTAGCATTCCATTCATCTTCAACCTGCATTTCTAAACTTGAAATAATAACATTGTTTCCACAATTATGACAATTATCTTTAATAGGCTTTTTGAACCAATAATCTTTCTTTATGTGATCACTCTTTCCACAATTATAACAGTTGCCTTTAATTTTTCTGTCATTTCCATAATTCTTTGAAGCTTCTTTTTTTATGAAAGCCTTCTTTCCTTCGATAATTCTTTTTTATCACCATCCTTATTAGATTTACCATCAATGTGCCAATTGTGAATTCTATTCGCACGACTAAGCCACCGTTTACTCCTACCATTGTTGGTGTAGAGTAATTTCTCTTCACCCTTCAACGAGACTCCTATCATATCTTTAGCCATATTTTCTTGACTAACATGCAGATCCTTAAACTCAACTATTAATGGTTAAGTAGGTCATCCTTATAGTGTAGCAACAAAACTCTGATATTTAGGTCTCCAACCATGGATGATTATTCTTTTCATCCTAGTTTCACCAATAATTGCTTCGAAGTCTAATTTAGAAATCTCATGATTTCACCTAATTAAAGTATTGAGGAATCATCATGTTTTATTGTGTCAATAAAAATAACTCATTCTCGAGAAATTGCAATGTAGTATCATTCTTTTTTGAGAAAATACTAGCAATGGTGTTCCATGCTTCTTTTGGCATTGTAGCATCTCGAATATTATTCAACATATATTCTTCAAGGACTTCATTAGTATTTTTGGAAGTTCATGTGTTTTCATGTCCTTGACTATCTCTTATAGATCCTAACCTTGCTTGTACGACATCATACATGTTGCCCATGTACTGTAATTCTGATTGTTGATCCTTTTTATCCCTTCAACAATTTAAAGATCTCCTATTGTCTACTGCAGCAAAAAGTAAGTTGTTTGTTGTCATGATCTACTAGAAGCTGTTGGAATGTGTAAGGCTATTAGAAGAACTTATATGAACATGTGATTAGCTGGACTCATAATATTTCATAGCACTAATAATATTGTCAAACATTATATAGTTCTAACGATATTAACTATTAACTATGAACTATACATTTCATTGAGGAAGGTGAAATGCAAACTTTGTACCAAGATATTAAAGCATCATATAGTAAAAGCCTAACTTTATGATGTACCTGAAACCAAACAGCCTGTACGATGGCTTTAGTGTTAAGGGAACCTAACCTAAACATGTCCATAATGACTTCGATATAAATGAACCTTAGACCACGCATTTTAAAAATGACTTTGGAGCAAGCACATTTCCTAAAATAAATTAAACGTCTATATTTATTCTCTATCCTGATTTTAGTAATTATTGGATAGTTAGATAATTGGTTAGTGTTTCTCTTATTAGTCCTTGGATTTTATAAAATTAAGTCACAATCAGATACTTCACTTATCTGGGAATGTGTGATCCAGTATTATAGAATCTGGTTATATGAAGGTCATAATTTGCTTTAAAACCCTTCTCTATATTGCATCATAGGTATGGAAGAAGAGGCCTTAAGCCAAGCTCAAATCCTGATGCAGAGTTTGTCAAGTATTGAGGAAGAAAATCTAAGATATTTATAATTCTTGTCTAGTGGAAACAAGAGGGTTCCCGATGCATCACAATATGGATTTCAAATGACCAAGGGCAAAAGAAGTCACAAAAGAGAGACAATTAACCTTTATATTTCTGACATGTGTTAGAGTAGCATGCAGTTGTTCCTCTAGTTCCATGAGGTCACTCAAGGTCAACTCCATAGCATATGGACCTTCAAGGTTTCTGTGACAAAGTATTCATTAGTAGATGTTACACATTTTTAAATTAACACATGGAGTAAGTATACTAGAAATTGAACGAGAAACCTTTCAACCGTTAGTAGTAGCTCTGCAAGTGATTTCAAGTTCGCATGTTTACCATAATATACCTGCTTAGAAAATAGATATTTAACAGTTGGTTCCATACTACAAAGAATATAAATTTAGAAACGAGGAAAAAATAATGCTATGTAACAAATCAAGCTATAAATCTATATTTTTCTTAATTATCTCTATTATTATGACAGTATTTGCACTACTAATAATCCAAACGACACAAGCATTGCATACCTCTGCATGATTAGTTTCTTTGGATGAAGTTGCCATCTTTTTAGAATGACTCGTGTAACGCTCGAGGATACTTGTTGTACTGTATTGTACGAGAAAAAAGATAAGTCTTGGTAACTAAAATCAAATCTTGAGATAAATAATATTTAATTATACCTAGCAAGATGACAAAATGTATCAGGGTGAATAAGCAACACCTTAAAATAATCAATTTGATGGCATAAAACAATGAAAAAATAGATGATCTTTTGTTTTGATTTCTTAGTTCGTTGCAAAACTCTACTTAGTCGAAGAACAAATAGATGCTATCCTAACCAATAAAAACATTTGTCATTCTTTTGTATTATAAAAAATCATTAGTTTTAAGCTGTCACTTTCTTATGTTTTCATCCAACAACAAAATGTGTACATTAAAAAAAATCTTATAAAATGTTTATCATGTAATACGATCAATCAAAAAACCTCCTTTCAAATCATGAAAATTTCCGAAAGGAATCTCATGTGCTTATATTCCATGAAAAGAGGGGTTAAAGGGATTGAATCATAATGGCATTAATTAAAAGGCTTTGTCAAAACCATTGTTTGATAGCTTTAAGAAACTTAGCTACACTTAGGAGAGGATTTTAACTAGGAAATAATATCTCGCTCCTTTATAGATATTGATGTGACAAAGGCTTCATACACTTACAAAAAAAGTGTTTGATATTGACCAGATAAAAAAATCCTACCTTGTACCACTTAAATCATTCACCCATCACCATGAATTCAAGATTACAAAAAAAAAACTAATTTGGAAAAAGAGAACCCTCCACCTCTCAAATCATTCACCTTTTCAAAAAAATCTAGTCTGATTAATAGTTAAGATATGATCGGGTTTTTTTTAATAGATGCCTCTTTTTTAGTTTAGTTTCATGTAGCTTGATGATTAATTTGCAAGCTTTTGATTCTACGGATCATGAATTTTCTTCATCAAACCCTTTTCTTTCACAACCACTTGTTTGATCTTTTCATATAGGTCAGGTTTCATATTGGAAAAAATAGTTATTTTGGGTTGGATGTGGATTTTGGTCTAAATCAACCAAACCCAACCCATGCACACCTTTATGCCCTATATCATAATGGGTCAAGAGTTAGATTCTAGGTAATCTCATTCTCGTAATAGAAACTTGTCAACCTTATTGTACATTGTGCTTAATTTTTATCAAATAGATTGAGGGTGAGATTTAAACTCATGATCACTTAATCTACAAGATTTTGATACTATATCGAATAACTATCTCAACCCATAAACTTATATTGTTAAGTAAGTTCTCAAGATATAATTCTCTAGCAATAACTTCTTATACATCCTCCCTCTTTCCACCTTAGGAACTAGATTTTTCTGTTTTATGAAAAAAAAAAAGTTAATATCCTAGAGAATTTAGGAACTAATAATCCATGGCCTCTACATTGTGTAGCAATAATAAAAAAAGATCTTTCTGATTATTATGAAGTGAAGAACTTCACGAGAGATAACAATATGATGTCCATCGTAGACCTGATGGGTTGAACATCAAGTAAAAATCTTAGGACATTTAATGGCTACTAGTTTTTTTTAACAAGTGTTGCACATGTATGATTTAACTATTTTAAAAATATCTTATGATCTTTAATAAATAGCTTGTTATGGATTATTAATAAATGAGAAATCATGAATACTTGTCAAATTAATATATTTGATTTAAAGGCAAGCAAGTTTATATACATTTTGATAATTTATAATTAAAAAATTTATTCTATTTTTAAAACATAGAAAATAAGAGTCAAGACGTAAAATGAAAGTACCATCTTTCAATGTTTAATACATAGATAATCTCTAGTAAGTATACTTAGAAGTTGAAATGATATTTTTGGTATCATGTTATTGTAATAAATTTATATAGTACTTTCAAGATTAAAATAAAAAATATATATAAAGAAAAACGAAGTTCCATTTTTTTATAAAATACCTTTTTTTCATTTTTATTTTAAAAAGTTAGTTTGATTAGATGATGACATTGAACTGTTAGATACAAAAATAATATGCTATGAATTATCCTGGTCATATCTCTCACATGTATGGCTTACATAACTCTCCTTTGACTAAATTCAAATTTGAGTGCTTCGAATAAATATAATAATAAATTCAAAGTTGAGTGCTTTGACTAAATCCAAAGTTTATTAACATACTTATAATAAATAGAATCATTGATATTAAAAAAAAGATAATAAGTAATTCAATAATTTTTCATCAAAGTTATTTTACTACTATATTTAATAAATATCTATAGTTTAAAACTCTTGAAAAGATTTTGCAGAAAATATAAGTTTGATAAGTTATTGGATGATAGACACTAACATTTAAGTTTTAACATAATAAAATCACAATGTATTTTTCTAACTCAATAATTATCATGATAAATATATTTCTCCATTTATTTTTTCTAAAAGAGATAATTTATTTATAAAATCAATTTATATTGCATGAAGATATAAGGTGTTAAGATGTGAAGAAATTTTACTCAGATCTTATTAAATATTATATTTGATAATTGAATTTGAATTTGATTCAAAAGACCTAGACTTTAAGTTTTATGGTTTATAATACATTCTTAACTTTATATACTATTTTTTAAAATTTTATTTAATTCATATGAAATTGATGGTTCTTACATATCCTTTAATGCAATTATAATAGCATTAATGTTATACTATATACAAATCTTTTTATTTGAAGATCTCTTTTCAATCATATGTGATGTAGAGCAAAATTAACAATACATAGATGGATAAGAACTTTAAAGATTTTTTTTTTTAAGTTGATATTTTTATAACATTGGTGGAGTTTATAATATTGGTTGAGTCTATCAAAAGTAATAACATAAATTTTGTGAATTTTTAAATGGCTTAAAGTTAATGTTAAACAATAAAAAAATAAATAAGAAGACCTTGTGAAGAAAAATAGAGGATCTAGTTCAATAATTTAATAAATTTTGATGTGCATTGGTTCTTTTCTAAATATAGTATAATTAAGATCTATAAATATGATTAAGATCTATAAATACCTTCATCATCAAGTAAACAAAACATGTTTCAAATTCAATATTTTTCTACACTTATATTTTTTTTTTAATTTTTTTATGATACATCTACTATCATAAGAAACTTTTTCAAGAAAATTTTCAATATCAAGCCCAACCAAGAAACCTAGACATAAGAACCATATTAAACTCATGTCCTGACTAAAACAGCAACTCGTGAAAATCTCATTTTCTGTGGAAATTTTTTTCGTGATTTTATCCAAGTGGATAGTCAAAATTTTTATAGGATGAAAATTGAACTCATATACCAAAATAATGTTGTAACGTGAACCAAGTTTTACAACTTACATACCCATAAAAGTACAAGTGAGAAGATTTTCTTATGCCATGTATATTTGAGTAATGGTATCATAATTTAATTAAGATTTTAAAATAAATCCAATTGTTTTATAAAATAAGTCTGGGTTTATATTTGGGACAAAGATAGTACATTTCTAGGTTGTTTGAATCAACTCTCTATTTGTAATTGAATTCAATTATAATGTTTGATTTGAATTTAATTGAAAAATAAGTTGAATTTACATGTTTGGAAAATATAAAATTCAATTTATTTTATTTTTTATGTTACTCTCATTACCTTCACTTTAGTTCTTCAAAAATATTATTTTTGAAAAAAAGAGAGGTTAGATAGGTATTTTAAAAAGGTTAGTTTTCATATTAATTTTTTTTTTTTTTTTTTGGGATTGTGAATCAGAACTTGTAATATTTTTAGATATTGAATTCCATTAAAATTCAATTCTTAATATTTAATAGTATATTCCAAACATGTTATTTCATTAAAATCTCTTAATTCAATTTAATTATAGGGTTCCAAACATATTATTCTAGATTTAATAAAAAGAGAACTGTCTGGCCACGTATATTAGGGTGGATGGCAATTATAACCAAAACTGGTATGGCTGGTTCAGTTGTAGTTAATAATATTTACCTCTTTTAACTATTTTCGTATTATTCCATTAATTATAAATAATTAGTAACTCATTTCATATATTCTTTGAGAATGCTTAACTTTTACTATGACGTAGAGAGTTACTTTATATTTGAACAACTAAAATGGTGGTTATCATTAGAAATGAATATTTTATATGATTTAAGAATACTTTCCTGTGCAAATTCTAATTGATTTTTTTTAATATTATATATTTTATAATTAATGTTTTAGCTGACATGTAATTACTCCAACTTGGGTTTCTTTTTTTTTAAAAAAAAAAACAGAGGGTTAATGACTGAATTGATAACCGATTGACCATTGACATCTTTGAAGATTAGCACATGAGCGTGAGTGTTTTTTTTTTTTTTCCCCTAGCTGTGTATAGGTTAGATGTCATCATTATATATAGGGTAATTTCATGCTCATCCTAATTACGCGAAATTTGTTTATCCATGCTTTAACCATCTAGCTTAGCAATTGCATGGTAGTTAATTATTTGTCGTAATTAAGAGAAAATTATAAACACCATGTAATTAAACAAATTATTAATACAGAGATGAATTGGAAATCGATGACAAAATCCTAACGAAAAGACTAAATTAAGCATTTAAATGTATAGGATTGTCAACAAAGTTTTGTTCGATTGTTCATCAGAAAGTTTCGTGTCTTTATATTTTGTATGGATGGATGGACACGCATGCAGCAAATAATACACATACACTAAAGGCTTTTCCTTTCAAAGAAACAAAAGATCACAACATGTGCGAGCCATGACTGCTCGCGTATAAGCAACGATAAGCACCAAATCCCTAGAAAATTGACAAACCAAAGAAATCTACAAGCGATTTATGTGCAAGAACAAAAACAATGCTTCTGTTGGTAATCAAGGGACCTGAGAACGAGGTTTTAACCTAAAAAATAAAAAGAGTTGGGTACCTGCCGACGCTAGAGAATTCATAAAGCTTGCCGCTACTTGAAAAGACAAGAAAGGCGACTTGTACGTCACAAAGAACGGAGAGTTCATGAGCTTTCTTGAACAATCCATTTCGCCTCTTTGAGAAAGTAACATGGCGACTGCTCTTGTTTTCAATTCGTTTTAGCTCCACTTTCTTACGGCCCATCCTCTTGTCAGCTAGCAAGCAAACAAGCAAGAAAGCTGACTCGATCGATCCTAAATCTGTGACCTAATTTTTTCCTAATTTTGAATTTTATCCTTTCCTCAGATGAAGGCAAATAAAGTAAGTGCTCTACCTCTATCACAACCGAGTAAATGGATAAAAAAGAAGAGGAAAAGGAATGAATGTTAAGATTTTTATTTTTTACCGGCAAGGAATTGAGGAGTGGGTCTTCCGTATGTCGTCATAAATTCGAGTCATCTCCCTTCTGCCACGTGTTTTGCGCGCTTGCGGGCCTCTCCTCTCCGTGTTGCAGCTTCTGCTCCTTTTGATGCAAGAGGTTTTTAGCTGTTTTTGTTTTCCTTGTTTTCGTTTTCTAACTACGATCCATAGAAGTACAAGAAAGACCCTTAGTTGATACGATATGACTATACTATAAGTATACAGTAAGAAGAATATTTTATATTTTATTATTTTCAAGAAAAAAATTTGTTCGTATCTTTCCATTTAAGTTCTTTTTTTTTTCATTTCAAAATAATCAAACCACTCCATGTCGGAAAATTTGATGTTACTTAAGTAATAACTAATGATTTACTATTAGTTATTCCTTGGTGTTCTATTATTTTATTTTTAAAAATCTTGGTTTTCCATCCAAATAATTCATGCTTCTTTCTAACCATTAATTATATTGTTATAAAATCTATGATTCATAAAAAAAAATGTCAAGAATATCTTTGATTTTGACCCAAAGATAAATATAATGCTATTAGTTATTAATGAATATCTAATTACTCTCTGAATCATAAATATAAGCTAAATCCTTATTTATTTATTTATCAATAGATAAACATTGTAATTTTGAAAGGAAAAACAATACAAATTAAAATTTTTGCTTTTCGGGTTTTTATTAACCAAGTAGAATGAAATTTGAGATTAAATTGAAGATTATTCAATAACATGATGTTTTTTTTTTTTTTTACTTTGTGATAACCTTGCATTGAGGCCAATGAAACAAAATATTAAAGTCAATCTCAAATAAAATATCGTGAAATGATTAAGTTGAAAGAGAAAAAAATATGTTATAAAAAAACAATTATATTATGGGAATCCATAATATAGTTATGTTTGTGTGTATAATGGAATGTACGATAAAAGGCTTTAAATTTTTTAGAATTTTGTAAATGAAATTTTATGTCAATTTTTGAGAAATCTTAATAGTGACTGCTCACATTCTATTCTTCGATTGTATTATGAGAAAATAAAGATTTCTTAGCAAATAGAAAACAATTTTTTTTAATATTCAGTTTTTTTTTTTTTAGATTGAAAATTGAAAAGGTCTTAATGATGAACATGAACTTTTATTATATATAAAAATACAAGAATACAACTATTTTTTATAAAAACAAATAATCAAAACTCATCTTAATGGTTTGCTTCCGTGATAATCTAATTATAGAGTATTAGTTTTATTTTATTTAAATTGAAAATTTTCGTGAAAAGTTATATTGCTAGTTACTTAATAAAAAATATTTATATTAGATTTATAGTAAAAATTAAATTTATTATACTAATTTTTTATTTTAATTTTTTACATTGCTAAAAAGTGTTTGTATTTAAAAGAAAAAAAAGTGTTTTTCATTTCTTTTTTATTTATTTGAAAAACAATGAAAATGGTAAGAAAAATCGAAGAGAACCTCTAAATTTTATTTTCTAAACTCAAAACAAATATGAAAAATTAGTTTTTGTTTCTGAAAAATAGCACTTGAATAGGAAATTCTAATTATATTTTTCTTATTCTAACTTTATATTTTCAAAAAATTAAAATATTATTTTGTTTCTGAAAAACCCTAAAACTTTAGTGTAAATACAATACTGGAATGACCTCGCATGAGTTTTTAACTTGTACGGGAATGCTCAATTAGGTCCACAGCCAATTGTTTTCCTCAATTTCATCTTTTATCTCTGAAATCCTCAATGGAATTATTCTATCTAAAATTATCTAGTTATTTTAACATAAAAAGACAAGTTCTAATAATAAAAAAAAAAACCTTTTGCTGCATTAATTTAGCACCTGACACATAGGAAATGTTAACGTCCATAAACGAGGACCCCTTTGAGGAAAAATATAATTTGAAGTTCTAGTTCAAAATATAAGATTTCAAAAGTTGAGAAACCCATACTTTTTAGTCAAAGTTATCAAACTCATCATCCCGATCCATCCAACTTATCTGAGATAATAACATCACACTGAATTTCATCATTTTTCAGTGAGAAAGGGAGCGTCGTGTGATACAGGGTAGGGACGTAGGGTGCATGCATAAATCATAAGAGACGAGGTAAGAATGATCCTTGTCCCTTAATCTCATTGTTCAAGATTAACCCTAACAAGCTTTTACCCTTGAAGGCCTTATAAACCATACCAGGTGATTGATTTAATACACGCATGAATTTTTAGTGCCGAAAAAATGAAGGTCACACATTTCTCTCAAAGACGTTCATTTTCTGCGTGTTTCCAAATGAATATTTACCACAAGCTTTTCATATTTATATATTTAATGTCATTACAGAATTCAACAGTAGAACGTTGTGCATCCGATCCTCATAACATGCAGAAAAAGAAATGAAGAGTACTACTATAGATGATAGGAGACACAGTGGTGATAAGCGTCCGAGAGACTTCGGAGGTGAGGAGGAAACTTGACACACTCACTCAACATTGCCGTGAAGAGAGAAGCTGCAATGGAAATACAAGAACAATATAATGAAGGTACATATCTTTTGCTAACGCATGTGCATTTAAGATCATGCAGGCGATTGCCAGATTAATTGTCTGCCATCCGATCAATTCCAGCATCAAGTTTAACTTTGTATGCAGTGCGGCCTTCAAACCTAGTGGTTCAAGATATCCAGACATCATGCCCATTAGTCTCATTGTTCATGGCTACAACCTACATGTAAAATAGTCATGCCGACAACATCCAGTTTGCCTTGTAAGAAAACTTGATGAATGTGCTTAACACGGTGACATCCTAAGATTATTCATTCTTATGCTCACCTGCGTCTTCAGACGTTGATTTTCCTCCCTTAGTGTCTTTTCCTGTTGAGAGAAAAAGTTATATTTTAGCAAAATCAACATCTAATTATGGATGGAGAGATTAGCAGTCCACGTGATCATGTGTAATGGCCTTATACATTCTCATCCTAGCTAGCTAACTCGTTTATATTTCTCTACGTACGTAAAAATGGAATGCGGCACCGACACCACCCCTAATTCTAACACAGCTATTCATGTTGAATGACACGTGTGCATTACACCCATGCACAAACAGGCGTACAAAGACATGCTGGGAGAGAAATACTGTGCAGGCAAGCAGCACATGTTTCTACCAAGACAAAAATGCAGTCAGATAACAGAGTCCTAATGACATTCATATCTACTTCAAATGTATAATTTTTTAGTTCTCCGATGTCTGTTTAGAAGCATTCCAGGTTTCATTTCTGAGTTCTTTACTGGGTAGCATACCATCTTGCAACATACCGTAAGAGGCAGAGCAAACTTTTTTAGATGACAATTACAGCATATACAAACAAAAATTAGATGCAGGCTTAATTGGAACATCATCAACTGATTGAGACATCTGAATGTAACAGCTTTTAAGAGATTTGCAGGAAGTTCCAAGTCGCACCATTCTTGCTAATATATATATTTTTTCAATCCTCATCTTATCATCTATGTGAGTATTTTTGCATGCTAGAGATTAGCCGGTAGTATGTACAGGGCAATAGGTTTTCTCGGCTAGCAGCTAGCCTTTTCAAAAGCATTAAAGATCATGCAAGTGTTTGCCCAGTCAAGGTGTTTGGATGAACATAAAACCTGGAAGTTGTATCGAGGATCATCTTTACACCATCCTGTTAAGGCCTAAAGACCTGCTAGAGCAAAGTTGAGCATCTGAAGTGATTAGGTCTGGTTCTCAAAGAAGCATCCATGCACTGGTTGCCGATGAAAACGTAGATTTTAAAGGTACGATTGTGAAAGCATGGATTCTGCTAGTGTGGAACTATTAGAATAAAGTCTGCGGCATGTGATGGACAAACCAGCCGTTCCTTTCTACCCGTTCAAGCAGCCAGCTGTATGCAGGTTGACTGGTTGTAATCTAGTGATTACAATCCCGTGTTTTTACAAACTAGGCTGGAAATATTTTTCTAAATCTAGTAAATAAGCATCGAAGCTTGATCATATAAAAAGCTATATATAGTCTAGGGGAACTATTGGAATAATTTCATAAGATCAACTTTTCTTTTCCTTTTCTTTTTCCTCGAAACTTGAATAGAGTGATGGATGGCATTGATAGTTGCAAAGTAATGCTTGATAATGAAATAAGCTCCATACCTTGTCATGGAGGGCATTAACTGTTTCCAACATCAGTTGCGTCTGAAACAAACACAAATCAAATGAGATTACAAAATGCAGAGTGAAAGTTCAAAAAGCATAGAGCGATGGCAACTTTCTTATGTTCAAATGAATATTTGTCATCTAAAGACCTTGAAGGAGAAAACCCCAATGATAACTAAAGGTAATCATGAAATAGATAAGAGTTGCACATCAAGGCTAAGCATCTACTTCTTCCTCTTAAGTCAGCTAATGAGACCACACTAACAGGTTCAGGACTGTCTTGGAATACAGGCTTTTTATTTATTTGTCTTTCAGCAAGTGGGCATCCTGATTGCCCCTCCAGCTAAATGCAAACCATTACAGCCACACGTCCCAAGTGAATCTCGGACTGAAGTCCACATGTGCAGCCAAACATGGAATTGTTTGGTATCTAGCAGCATTGAAAACCAACCTCGATTTCGTGTTCCTAATACACAAATCACAAGCAAGTACTTGACTACCATGGGCCTGTGAAGTGTGCCAGTTGGTGGAATTATTGATCAATAGCCAAGAAAGTGCTTAAATGAATAGACGCGGACATGTGGCTGAGATCTTTTCCAAGTTTACTTGGAGTTAGGTTGTCTATGCATGAAATTCACGGCATAATAGCTCCAAAGTGTCAATAAAAGAAGGTGCAAAGCATTTTTATATAGATCAAGATATTAAACCCTCGACAAGTTATGTTGGTGGAATGTTTCTTTAGTTTATTTTTTCTTTTCTTTTGAGAATTATGCTGGAGAGACAATCAAGGCAGCTCAAAACAAGGGTATCTAATTTTCAAGTCTAGATCAAGATATTGGTGTGAGACTATAAACCTAGCAATATCCATAAAGTATTATTATATGGGACGTGCTCCATTTTGTAATGGATCTGCTAAGCCAAGATCAAATCATCACACGCAGAGCATGTTAAAAGGAAATGGTGCCACTATTAATGCACTTGGCGGCATCGAATATTTGTCGAGTGGAGCAATTTGGTCCATGATGCACCATATAATGTCTCTTCAAAGAAAAAAGACAGAGACACGAATGACCTTTCTAGCTCTCGTACGTTTCAGTGCAGCATCAAGTTGCATCTCCGTTTGTTCGAGGTCGCTTAAGGTCAGCTCCTCGAAGTTTGAATTCCCAACTTGCCTGTGGATACTATATATATAGACGTATCTGAATAGATAGCATGCATTGATATCCATAACATTTAGCATAGGTATACAGGAAGCTGTACAAGTTACCTTTGTACTGTTTGCAACAGCTCTGCAAACGACTTGATTTTTTTTTCATATTTACCGTGATATAGCTGCAGATGAAATAGGAAATGTGCAAAGTCATACCTAGTTTCGAATTACACGATAAAAACTAAGCAAATAAGAAAGAAGATTACGATATGAAAAGAATGAGCTGCAGTGTAATTTTTTTATCAGCTTTTCCATTGTTAAAACATTATTCTCTACATGATTTAGTTAGCCAGACAAAAGTAATTGCTTACCTCTGCATCATTAGCACCATCAGACAATGCAGTTTTCTCTTCGAAATAACTCCGATGACGTTTCAGGATTTTGGCCAAACTGAATAGTAGAATTGATGGGATTAGAATGAAAATCCACAAAATACAAAAATAAGGAGCACACGCAAGTCAGCGTTGGTCAACATTGTCTATATCATATGGTAGAAAATGAATGCAATCTTCAATAAACCTCTTAGAATATATCTCGCACATTTATAGACACAAGCCCTACATAAACTCAAAAGTTTTTTAACAAAACTATTAATGAGATATGAACTACGTAACATGCGATTCTCCAAAAAACGTTGGTTAAGGAGCTCCTTAAAAACAACTAAATAAACACCACAAAACACCCAAAAGGGTCTCGATAACTATGACAGAAAGAACAAGAAATATAGCTGCCTGTCTCAACAGCAAAAAAAAGTTGTCTGTTACATGACCTGCAAAATTTTTCTTAAAGAAACCACACCATAAAACTTAAATATGCTTTGAAAAAGGCTGCACCAAAAACTAAAGAGGAGACTTCTTCTGTCGGAGTAAGAGCCAACAGACTAACTTACAAACCTCACACAATGTTCATTTCTTAGTGCTCAAAAAAAAAAAAAAACAAGATGAGAATTTGGATCACGTGTTAAATAACAATATTTGAGCGATGCCTAATTTTATACTTGCCTCCACAAAAATAAATATCTGTAATTAAAGCAGTGATATTAGATGTTAAGTAAGGATGAAAAAATTCTTCACTGCAGATATTGAAAGATGGATCGAGATCTTAGTTAAAAAGTAATACCAAAAATAATCGTTGTACAGGGACAAGATTTTACTGACTAAAGGAATAAGTTTAAGATTTTATTTTTGGTGGTTCTCACCAAACTACAAGTTCAAAAAGAGTTTTTGATCAATAAAACAGACTTCTGCGAGGAAAGTACACTTTATGGAGACTCAGGGAATAATTATTAATTAAACTTAACACTAATGGCATGTTAGAGGCAGTCTGCAATCAAAATGGATACTTATTCACGTTGTTGAGCGGCCGATAATCAATAATGGACAATGCTCACGCTTAAGTTTAATGGAGAAATCTTTTTAACTTCAAAGAAGTTTGATAATTGAGTTTTCATTCTCACCTTTAAGTGGAGGTCAAAATAATGGAGGGTGGCAGGATACTATTACTCGTATTATTAAGAAGTATCGGCTTTTTATTGAGAATAGGCTTCCAATCTTTTATCTTCCATTATCAGAAATGTGGCAAAGATATAATACTCCTTTATTAACACCGGATATCAAGTTTCCACAACTTTGAAAAACCGTTGCTGTTACAAAGTGGGCAGTGGAAAAGATTTTTGGTTTTGGACAGATCGTTGGCTGAAGAACAGAACTCTAAGACAGCAATTTCCTCAACTTTTTAACCAAACAACAATGCCAACAGCAAGGATTGCACATATGGGTGATTTGAATCTATTTTGGAAGAGGCACTTAAGGCATTCAAAGTTGGAACAAGTTAATCATCTTCTTGCACTGTTAGATGGAGTAAAACTGAAGCATCACACAGTCGATTCAAAACGTTGGGAATCTGAAAGAAATGGAGAATAAACCATGAAATATTGCAACATCTTCTTTGACAGAATTGTGTACTATGGAAAGGAAAACACCACCGAAGATTGAGATTTTCTTGCGGTTCTTAGTACTTCAAGGCAGAATTTGCACAATGGAGTTTCTTGCATGTAGACATGTCATCAACTTAGAGCAAGCTATATGTCCCCTTTGTGCTAATGAAATAGAATATGTTGAACACCTTCTCTTCAATGTTATGAATTTTGCAAACTTTGGAACCGTTTTATGAATTGGTTAGGCTTAGAACAGTGCATGACAAGGACCATATAAGTAGTCTTGCTAGAAAGGAGTGTAGTGGGGAATTTGGTTGGTTTTTCATGACGAGATACCATATTGGAATATAGTTTTTGAGTTAATTTTTCATCGTCTAACTTTGTGGCTCAAGACTATTAATGGTAACTTCAAGTACACATGAATGGACTTGTTCAGAGGGCCATAAGGTATTCTGAAACGGACTAATAACCAATATCTTCATGTCATATAGATTAAAAAAAAATTGACTTCTGAAGTCTGGTTGGTTTTTTTCTTTTCCTTGTTTCTTTTCCTCATTGCACATAACAACCTTGTTTCTTTGTTTTGATAATCCTATCACCTTAATAGAGCTAGATTCATTTATAAAATTCCTTGATTATTATATATATAAAAAAGGAATCAAAGATACTTTTTGCAAGGAAATGACACTTTCTAAGACTCAGGAATAATTATTAATTAAACTTATCACTAATGGCATGTTATAGGTAGTATGGAATCAAAGGGGATACTTATTCTTGATGGTTAGGTTACCTTGTTGAACGACCAATAATCAATGGACAATGCTCCTGCTTAAGTTTAATGAAGAGATCTTTTTAACTTAAAGGAGTTTGATAAGGAAAAGCAAACCTCTTAGAAAAACAGAATATATTGTAGATAATTATGTGGTAGAGAAGCAGACTAAATTATAGATAATTATTTGGTAATAAAGCATGAATTAGGGTTATTGTATGAAAACCTTCATCAACAACAATTATGTCCAATTTTTCTTGCTTGTTGTCTTCACGTATTGTATTTTTTCCTGCATCAATTGGTACAAGAGCGTAGCAATTCTTGATGATTATGTATTGTGTTGTTGAATAACCATAACGAGAAAAGGTGGTCATAGAAAATGACTTGTTTATATAGTAAAAGATGTGATTTTTTCTTGAAAAAAAGATGTTAAGGAATTGGTGATAGAAGATATGCAAAAATAAATTACAAAATTGACTCGTAAGTTAACGGTGATAAAGTTGCAAAAACAAGTTGAAAAATTATATTGTCAATTAAAATAGATAAAGAAGAAAAACATGAAGGATCATGAAAGGTGTACTGATCATGAATCCATGATCAATTTTGAAAACGTATTTTAGAGGTATGAGTAAAGAAATCAACTTTTTAATAAGGATGAATATGATGTTGAAACTAGAGTCACAATTTTTTTAATGATTCTAGTCTTTTTTTATGGATTGAAATCAAACACTAAAATTCAATGAGAAAGAAGTGGATGGTGTAGAAGAAGATGATTTTGATACAGAAAATCGGTATGTGATGACTCTGAGTATGCAAAAGATATTCATACTAACAAGCAAACATTTTAATCTTAATAGGGAAATAAAGGAACAGAACTAGATGTTCTTTTAAATGTGAGTTTTGATGAAGTATATTGTGGAGGATGCACTTCACATATGCTTGAGAATAATTTTAGAATTGATAGGATTATGTTTTTGAACTTCAGATAAAAGTTGTTAAGCAAATATTCAAAAGTTCTCCTAATAGAGAAATCATCACACATCTTATTAGTGATGATTTAAAAGATACATAAGAGATTGTTTGGTTTTTGTAGTATTAGGTCTCTAATTGAGTTAGATTTTGAGAAGGTTGTTACACATGCATGGTTTTTAACATAGAACTAAGATTGGTTTCGTGGTTTCGTTGCTAGGGAGGATGAACATATTAAAAGTCTTAGAATATAAAGTTATGATGTTAAAAGTCTTAGAATATAAAGATTGAAATCTTTTGATTGAATAACCATTAGATTGAAGCAAGAGTAATTAAATTCAAGAACAAGTTCTCTCCATCTCGATGAGACTAATGCAAAAGATTTTTTTCCCAACATGTAACCTTACGTTAAGGGGTATGAATTTTGATTTGGTCATTGGATCATACTAAAATTTTGGTAGGATATTTTAGAAGCCTTGTTTTTTATAGGGTTAAAATTTCATAGCCATTTGAAATTGGTAAGGCTTAAGAGTTATTTTTCAAGATTTGTCATATTTTCCTAATTGATTTGGGATTATTTTTTCTATTTAGTTTAAAGCCCTTTTTTATTATCTTTTTCAACTTTATTTAGGATATTTTTACTTTTATCCATGCAACCTATAAGAGATTTAATATTGAACTTTGATTAAAGAAAATATTGAGATTGTACAAAAAAAAACAAATAATCCAAAATTATTTCTTAAAAATTCCAACCATTTGATTTTATGTAATTCCGTAATAGGATCTTCATTCAATGGCCAAGTTTTTTTTAGAAGTGGTTTTGGATAGAATATTTGATAAAATAGTACTGCTTATCATAAAGTTTTAAGATTGTATCACCTTTTTATCATTGTTTATGATATTGCAATTACATTCTATAATATTTTAATTTATTAACTAAATCTTGTAAAACTTGAGGATTCATCAATCTAACCAAAATTTCATTGCTGTGGAGCCATTTATCAAAATTCTTTTTATAATTGTACATTATTTGATGATCTAGAATAGAGATTCAGTGTTCCTGGACAATTTCTTTTGGATGGAACCATTGAGTTGTTGTCATAACATTTTACGATAAATTGTCAAATTGTTCATAACAAATGACAGTAACTTCTGTATAATTGAAGCATAATTTTGACATCTTATTTAATTGTAAGAGTGTTTGCTAGTATACCATTCAAATGGTTATCTTTCATCTATTTGATTGTCACAATTTGTAACTCCTTCAGGCGGGGAGGTGTATATATATATGGTGATCAGTATTTGTTCTAATAACGTTACACGTAGTAATATGAAAATATGAAAATAAATATCTTTAGATAATTTTGAAATGATTTTTTATTATCTTAAAATATGAAGGACATCAAGATATGTTCTTTCTATTCTAATTATTTATGAGCACGATAACCAAAAGCTACTAAAAATCTTAAAAACAAGCAACTTGATGGTAATATCATGTAACTCGTTTTTTAAATAAAGTAACTGAAGGGGGAAAAAGAACACAATAGTGTAATCGACTAGCTAATTATAAACCAAAGGACATTGTCTTTTAATTTAAATGCTAAATGGCTGTATTCCTTACGTCATCATGCGGAATTCAATCCTACACGAAGCTATTACAAAGAAATCTCTCGTATGAATTACCTATACAAGACCTAGCCGAGGAAGAACTTAACTTACCTATATAAGACCTAAATGAGGAGGAATACCAAATTAAAAGCATCCTAGACAAGTAGCATACACGTGTGGGTGGTCATTCTGTCATATGAACAAAGGTAGAGACATCCAACATTGATGATGCGAGTGTACTGCAGTGTATTTTTTAAAAATATTTTTTATTTAAAAAATTAGATTTTTTATTTTATTTTTAATATAAATACATTAAAATTATTGAAAAAACACTAAAATAATATTAAATTATTAACTTTTTTTAAGACACATTTTTTTAAAAGTCACTCTACCATGATTTCAACACACTCGCAAATATTTACCGACACAAAAGTATTTTCCTCCTTGAGAAAAAAAAGATAAAATCACATGCTAGCTATGACAGCATCAGCAAGAAGCTGCTTTGAGAAAATAAATATATACTGTGTTTGTTTTTGTGGTGATTTCGTGTTTTTTTAAAAAAAAAATTTTAATTAAATTTTTATATGTTTTTAGATATTTTAATATACTAATATAAAATATAATTTAAAAAAATATATATATATTACTCGAATTTATTTCAAGACAAAAAAACTTTTTAAAACAACAATTACCCCATAACCAAAACTACCGTCCTTGTATAGACGTGTTAATCGTCATGTCAAACTATCGAACATAATCGTACTTATCACAACAACAACACTGAAATCAACACAAAAAAATGATAATAATGATAATCAGAAACATTAAATTATAAAAAACGTAGATAGAAACAAATCTAAGATTAGAGTACCTATCCCCTACAAAAATGATTATTTTATTAAGGATCGTTCTAGATAGAAGTAATGACAAACACCAAATATCCCCAGAAATAATAATAATAAAAAAAAATTGTGAAAAAACAAAAACAGACCCGATCAAATAGGAAATCAGGAACATGAAATCCAAGATTCAATGAGTTATCAAACAAATATGAACTATATGAAGAAAACTGTTCGTCATAATATTATGTGCACAGTGCAGTGTAGCAGCATCAACTCATGCTAAGCGCTCGTTCCGGGTTAAGAGATTGAAGATCAATTTTGAGACGGAAAGCTAGTGAAGAAGGGAAACAAGGCGAGCTATGAAGACATAAATAAAAGTAGGTACCTGCCGGCGCTAGAGAATTCATACAGCTTGCCACTACTGGAGAAGACGAGGAGAGCGACTTGGACGTCACAGAGAACAGAGAGGTCGCGTGCTTTCTCGATCACTCCATTTCGCCTCTTCGAGAAAGTGATTTGACGACAGATCTTCTTTTCGATTCGCTTTAGCTCCACTTTCTTTCTCCCCATTCTCGATCCAAAATTCGACCTCACCTTATTTTTACCCTAATTTAAATTAAATAATGATGAAGGAATGCTACCAAAAATATATATAGAATTTTTTATGTGTATGTGGAATAAACTGTAATTTGCTTTTTCTTGGGGTTTTTTTTTTTTTTACAATTCTTTTAGAAAGGAGAAATGTAAGGTCGCAAATTTGAATCGTCAGCGTTCTGCCACGTGCTGTACGCCTTCGTCTCTCGTATGCTTAACTTACTGCGGCTTTGACAAGTGAGCACTAATATCGTTGCTGTCTCCTTCACTCCTATTAACTTTTTATTTTGCAAGTTAATTAAGTGGATCCTTTTTTTAATTTAAAATATCAACATTACTTTTTATAAAGTATTTTACATTTTATGTCAATTATTAGAGTTGAATTCTTAATCTTAAAAAATAATAGCATCAATCACCCCATCATTAAATCAGGCCATTTGTTGAACTCAATACTTAAATATTTATTCATCTAGTTTAATATCTATGGTACTTTTTATAACAAATCCTTTGACTTGTACTCAACAATATATATATATATTCTCCGAATAAAGTGAAATATGTAACAAAAATATACACAATTAAAAATTACAAATAACAACTAATTAAGAAATGATTTCTCTCTTGTATTTTTTATACCTGGTTAAATATCAAATTACCCCTTAATTGACACTATAATAACAATAAATAATTATGAAAAATATTATTATGCCCCTTAATGCCAACTTTAAAATTGTTGCTTCTGGTTTTTTCATTATACAATAAAATATATAAAAATATATATTTGTCCTTGATCAATTTAAAAATGAGAAATAATCCATGTAAAAAGATTTTAATGCCCCTAAAAGTAGTGTCAAGCTCATAGTTTTGAAACCCCGATCCAACCTGTGTATGGAACCGTGTCGGGTTTAAGAAAAAATATAAAAAGTCCAAACCCGGTGTGACACAACTGACCCCCCGCGAGTTGATCCGGTGACCCGTAAAAACCCGGTTGCAACCCCATTGATTTTTGTTTTGTTTTTTTTTTCTAAAACGATATCATTTTGATTTTTTTAAAAAAAATAAAAATGGACTCGGGTGACTTGCTGACTCGATCAAAATTCAAAACCTAGGTCTTGGACCGGGCCAGCTACCATACCAAATTTAAAACTATGATTAAGTTTGGAAGAATCATCACTATACTATTCCAATAAAGAATGTTTATAGTGATTTTCTAGGGAGTTTTAGCTTCTTCTAAACTTTAACAAAAATATTTTTTAATGGAAAAAGATAATAATGTTCATAAGAGATTGCAAGTTATTGGATTATAATGGCCTATGGTTTTATAGTATATTTTTCTTATTTAATGATTTATGTATACGCTTGAAAAATTTTAATGATTTTTTTAAGCATGGTCATTTATTTCTTATTCTTTAATTATTGAAAATGAAAGATACAAAATAAAAATAGAGGAATCAGAGTGATGAATCAAAATGATGTTTTAATTTTAACGTTGTTTTTTTAATAATAACATTAAACATGAATGAAATTTAAAAATTTTATTGTGAAATTTTTCATATAAAAATAAATAATGATTAAAAATAATTAAATTAATGATGATGATAATAAAAAACAATATAAGTAATTTTAGTAACGGTGATAATAAAGAAGTAGAAAAGCATTTTGATTGGGCTAACTCATTTTCTTGAAAGAATTTTTGAAAATGATTTTCAAAACACATGGAATAAATATCAGACAAAATGATAAAAATTCGTTCACTGAAAACTTTAAAAATATTTTTTAAAAACTAAAAAACAAAAAAACCTTCAATGATAGCAAACGGGCCCTAAGTAGTAACATTACGAGTGAGGCCCAAAACCATGCTTGGGTTTACGAAGTGAAGCATAATTATTTTGTATAAACCAAGGTCAGAAGTCCACTATGATGCCGGTGCTAAGAAAACTTGTCCAGAAACGGGCTTGGGCTGGCCAGGTGTAAGCCGCAAAGTTGCGGGCCTTACACAAGCTTGTCGTAACTATGTGGCTTCCCACAACTTTTACTTGGAGAATGAGAATCTATGCAGGGGTGAGCATTATTTAAAATACTTTGGAAAATAGAAATTTGGGTATTTCTTCGAAATAATTTCGGAAAACCCGCATTACCTGTAATTTTTTTAATTCATATATATTTAAGTAATTTGTTACTAGATTGGAAAAGAAAGAAAGTACAGTGAAATAAAAAGAGATTTCGGATTGTCTTGAAAATTCATTTTATTAATATTTTTTAAAATATATTTCGGAGAATCAAAAAGTTAATTCGGGCTGGAGAATATGAAAAAAAATATTCAGAAAAAAAAATTGAATTGACAAATCTTTACCCCAGTGCTCACCTCCAAGTAATCCATGCGAGGCTAGAATTTCCCCCCTTTTTTTTTTGGACTCACTGTACATTACTTTACAGCTTGAGTGGCCGGATCTTGAAGAAACATGCGAATCAAGATTTCCTAGCAATTGAGATTGTTGTCCATGTTGAATATTCATTAGTTATCATGGACATCATGTCAATCAATTTCATGAAATAATAATAATAATAATTTGAGCTGATTTAGTTTCAATCAAAATTGCAAGGCAATCGTAGCCATGAAAATCTAGGTGGTTTGATTGGTTGTGATTGTCTGTCAATCGGTCACCCTCAACAATGACCGACAACGAATGGCATGGCTTATACAAGGGATATAATTAGATAAAGGCTGGCATTGCGGTTATATTGGATTTTGAATTTTTTTAGTTTTAAATTATTATTTTTTTATATTTTTATATCATTTTAATATATTAATATCAAAAATAAATATTTTAAAAAAATAAAAAAAATAATAAACAAAGCATTTCTAAATAAAAATCACTTTTCAAACCCCGAAAAAGAGCCCCGAAGTTGCACCAGCTAGCTTCTCTCCATGAATACCCGTAAACAAGCCTGTACGTAGAACCCATAGTTATAATTAATACGATCCAGGCTCATACAAGTTTTTCTCGCCATGAAGATATGCTAACGATATTCTCCTCCACGAGCCTGCTTTCAAAAATGATCGGACTCTTTCAAGGTCAATACACACCCACAGTCAACGACTGCATGTCAGGAATCTTTATCTAACTAGCATCCTTCTTCTTAGTTAATTCCAAAGCCCTATTCTGTGTTTTTTTGAATCCTTAAACATGACGAGTCACGGAAGGATAGATAGAAACACCTTAAATTTCATGGTCTTGCATACAAAGGAGAATTATTCTTCATAAAAATAATTAAAAAAAGAAGAAGAGAGATAGCCTGCAACTGCTGAAAGCAGCAGCACAGTGCTTGCACACGCACACACAAAGCATTACTTGCACTGGTCCTAGGTGCAGTAGAATTATGATAAATGATTGATCCACCTCATTATAAAGACTGTTTCATCAGTAACATACAAGACGCGAGGATTTTCTGAACAATGGCAATCAACCTTGCTGCTGAGGAAATGCATTCCACGACTGAGAACCGCGGTGGTCCTCCTATCACGGCAACCAACCTGGCATGTAAGCAGTCATACTTGGGCCAGAAGTGACCACTGTTATAGCACTGTCAGGCTGATACCTGCAATTCAAAATTAAATCGTAGTAAGCTAAATCCTCCTCGTCCTTTTTGTTTTAGCACTGCAAATTGATTCTACAGCGTTGAAACGATGGCTTCCAGTGATGTAACTTATATAAAATAAGCACATTCATTGTTTTTTCCAATGACCATCATGTTATGTAAAACAGAAAGGATCAGACTAAGAGACCAGACATACCCCATTTGTAATGTAGGTTCGCACTCCAAAGGATGAAAGAATCCGTAACCCTGGGGTTGAGCTTGTTGTCGAGAAAAACCCACATCTTCTGCACTTAGATTCAACTGGAGTGAATTTACTTCGTAGCCTTCCATCAACTGCAAAATTAAACATTTATACCAAAATCATGTCATCATCATATTCATGCTATTCTTGATAGGGAGATCAAATAAATTGGACTCATTTATGTTCAATCTATGAAAGTAACTTAATGCTTAGCAGTACTTTCCATTTGTATTTAACACAAACTTCTGACTTAAATTAATTAAATCCAGGGGTTCTTGTTTCTAAACTAACTTCCTTCCACCTAATTTGGAAATTTAACGTACCCTTTCTTTCAGAGACTTATTAGCTGCAGTCAACATGTGTTCCTGCATGTAATGCAGGGGTTAAGTGGAAAGAGCCAGTGAAGAAAATCAATATAGACAACAAGGAAGTTTCAGAAGTTTCCGTACCTTATGCTGTAGATCATTGAGCTGATCCAGCATGTACTGGGTCTGTACGTAGAACGGTAAGAGAAATTATAAAGTTGAGATATATACTGCTAATTAGTGTCAAGTGCTAAATTACATATAAAAATTACTTGTTTGTGAGTAGCCAGGTCAAATTTAGCATTCAGGCACTTTTAACTGTAATTGTCTATGTGTTCTATTCTCAGAATTTCACTTATTAATCAGAACGCTAACTACTGAGTTTGACAATACACACACACACACACACACACACAAACTCAGTAGTTAGATGTATGCAGGTATCCTTCTATCTTCAAACTATACTCAGAATAAATACCCTTGTTGATCTGATCTGCTTCAATGACATATCAAGCTGTCTTTCAAGTGATTCAAGTTCTTTGCTGCTCAGAGGGCCAAGGTCCTCTCCCAAAAGATTCCTGTGGTGCGACGCCAATGACATATTTAGTGTGTTAGAACTAAATATCAAAATCAGATTTCAGTATTATGTGCGCATAGATAAGGTCACTTTCAAATCATCATCACCCTTCTAAGAGTACATTAATTTTAAACACTGTTGCTTCAGGCACTCTCACCTCTGGGTTCTTTGCAGAGCTTCGTAGCGGGCTTTAAGCTTCAGATATTCCTGCTGGCTACTCAGTTCCTGCAGCCACAGCAAGAAAACCATTTGAGCATGAATGATTCAAAATACCTGCAGATTATGGTAATAAAACTTGCATTACATAGTAATGCAATTGCACTGAACTATCAGTACTTCTTGACGAGGCAGTTGCCAAAATATGTCAACATACTATTGATAGTGTTGAGAATATTATCCACGCCATGCTCCAAATTAATATAATACATTCTCTTATGTATTAAGTTTCTTTTGCCTCTAGTTTTTGCCCCATTTAATTTACTCTATCCTATAGCTTAAGTTCCAAAGATTCATTGAGAATTTTAAATTTTATTTTCTTGAGTTCGAGGATTTTGTTTAGAAACCCAACTAAATAAAATGATGTTGAAATCTTAGCTAGTATAATTATTGATATCATCATGTTTACACTAAGAATAGCAATAAAACCTTAATAATAAATGATTAATCAATAACAACAACAAATACCTTACGTCTACACTTTTTTTATATGGTTTAAGTATAATAATTGTTTTGATATGTGTTAACAAGCATGCTAAGATCTTTAATGATTCAAGTGCTACCTTATTTATTTATGCTGGCTTAATATACGATTTTATTTTTAAACTCTATTACAAGTTCATGTTTTTTTACCTTGTTGCATTCAATCGAAACAAAATAATTATAACCTCTCAATCTTCGGATAACAAAGGAATGATGATAAAGTGATTCAAACCCTTATCCATAGCAATATAAAATATAAATTAAAAAATAATCAAATCAAATAAAAAGACCAAATCCTATAAATTAATGAATCATCTATGTGTGCAAATTCATTTTTCGTCTTTATCATCCTTTGCCTCTTCCATAGCAATAAATAATGACATATATATGATAATGATGTTTTATTTGTTAAGATCCAACCTTCAATATGTATATAAAAAAAATTAGAATTACAATATACATAATGATAATACTTGCTTATCTACGAAAAAAAATAGAATTAAATTATTCATGTTAGCCATTTTCCAAAGTAAAATAGTGATAGTGGACAGCAATAAAAAGATATTTAAGGAACTACACATTTTATTAGGTATAAATATAATCATGGCTTGAGAATGGTTTTAAAAAAAATTAAGCATAGTAAAACTAATACGATTTGAAGCCAAAAATACCTTTCCTTGAAATCATTTTCTCCAAATTCTCTAAAGATAAAGGACATTTTGCAGCTGCCAAAAAGCTGTCTGCATTCCCTCAATTATAAAAATGGCATTAATCATGAGTACCATGAGAATGTGTTCTAAGGACATGGTATTGTAAGTAGGTTTTAAAGACCACCGCTAACTGTATCACTAGGCAAAATCTTCACTAACCAATTACTGCTGGTTACAGTTTGCTATACTTGTCACTGCACAGGATTTCACTTTAGTCTTATTCAATATATCAACCAGACAGCAGGCAGTCGCGTCGTTCTTTGTTATTGATGTTTTTAAGAGCCAGGAGCCCAGGATAGCGTTTTTCATATATATTATTAAAGAGCACCATAAAGGCCAGTTTGCGTGGAGAAGAACGCAAGAAAAGAAAAGCTGCAGCAACAGATTGCAACAGCTAAAACACAAGTACTGTTATGTGTCACGAAAGATACTATTAACTTAGTTAATTCAACATTGTAAGAGAACAAACACAGTTCAACAGAATCTAACTGGCTGAAATAAATATGATTGCTGGATAAATATTGGTCATAATCAGCACAAAATAAATAATATTTTGCCCCAAACGTTTTGGTTCTGAAATACATCTCAAGGGCATCATATATATATATCCATACTCTGATAATTTTAGGATTTGTTTTCTTCATTGCAATGCTAACTGTCATACAAACCTGATTGTTTTTATAAAATCACTAAAGTTCAAATTTTGAAGGATTATATTAAAGACCAGCAGGGAGAGAGAAATGCAAAGAATATTAAAGGAGAAGCTAAATTTAAATACCAAGGCCTCCCTTGCTGACGCATTTGGCTCTGGTGCTCCATAGTTGCACTTCTGGTACCTCTCAAGAGTTTTGAGCATGCTGAACCAACAATAGTATCAATCAGTAATTTTTAAATCTTAAAATATAACCATCGAGATATATTGATGCCAGAATTGTAACAACATATAGTACTGACAGGTATGGGGACAATATATATAGCAAGGGTTTTCTTTTCAGCACAATCCTTTTAAACCTAATACATGTATGTGAAAAAGTTTGGAACGATCTGAATTGATCATTAAATTTAAGATTTAACAAACTGATTGTGCATGTTTCTCGTATCAAAGAGCTTTCTTTTCCTAACATTGTTACTAAACTAGATCTATTTGAGTCCTTAAATGTAAAACAATAAGTTTTCTTGGCTAGTAAGGTCACCTGAAAGGATACGAAGAGCACACCCTCTTCCTAATTAAGAAACTCTTGATTCAAAAAAAAAAAAACAAAATTCTTGATGTTTCTAGATGAATTTGATAAATAAATTGGGTTGCGTAAAGGTATGGCCATGTTATTGATGACAGCCGAAATGGGAAGCCAATTTTCAAGCAATTAAGCGGCTAATGCAATATACTAGGAGATAAATTAAAGATGATGATTTTGAGCAATGAAGTTTAAAAAGAACAATGACTGAGCACGGCTTGATGAAGGATGATGGTCAAAGATAAGAAAATTGACAGTAGAATTATCCCCACCCCAGATAAAACACTTTTCTTTTCATAATTTATTTTCCACGAAAGTATGGTTGCTTTTGCAGTTCTGGAATTTTCTTCTATCACGAAATAAAATAAATACTGCAATTTTAAGTTGAATTAAAGCTTAATTAAGGCACAGGAGATGGAAACGAAAGTTTCTATCATAACACACACTATAAATTAATTAAGATATTTTATTTCATCTATTTTTTTTGTAATTTTTCTAAAAAAATCAAGCAATAATTCCTGAAAAAAAACCCTCCTAATTGGTCCAATAATTCAATAGAAATTAGACCTACCTTAAAAGCTTAGTTAATTAAAATTGTTTTGACATAAACAGTCACATCGTACAAAGAACACACAAAACCCTAGCGTAATCAAGAACATGAAATATAATATTGGACTGGAATTAAGGGTACTGTTAATTGTACAAGAAAAAAAAGGAACTACCTATCAAGAGGAATTAGAACATCCATATATGGACATTAGATTGATCACCCCTAGGACCCTAAAACTCACTTACGGACTTCGAAAACACATCATTACTGATATAACTTCTGATCTGAATGGAAGAGGACAATTCAGAGAGGACTGATCTGTAGATATAAAAAAAAACCCTAAGCAGCGTTGGAAAGATCAAAACCCTAGATGTCTCCATCAGAATTCATATGATTGGAAAGCTTCTCTCTCCACAGGAACAGAAAGGCGAGAGTTGAAGATCTAATGGAAAGAATGGATGCTCCTATGTGAAAGGACTAATCTGAATAAAAGAGAGGAGGCAAAATGTCTCATTCTTCTTGATTCATAAAAAAAAAACAGGGAGAAAAATCTGCTGAAAAAGGTACGGGGGTAGAGAGCATGAACTACGTACTGAGAACCTGTCTTTTCCATCATGTGATTAATCTTAATCATAACAAAAAAAAAATATTCTTGGAATTAACATGTTAAAACTCTGTGAGGTAGTTGGTAAAAAATCTACAAAATTAAAAATTCATCAGACAGAAAATCAAATGAGACATGGAATGAAAAAATAAAGGTAAATTGAAGAAAAACCCTAAGCTTCATAGATTTCGAGTGAGAGAGAGAGCAGGATCAGCTAACTTGCCATCTTTCTTCAATCAAAACTCAAGAAAATTTTACTTGCTCAGCGAAAACCAAGTTAATTTGGATTTAAAATGAACAATTGAAGACCAAATTAACCTCAAAATGGTTAAATGAAAAGGACCACACTCTCAAAGATTATAAACAAAGAAAATGAGAGAAGAAAGAAGAGAAGATTGTCTCTGAACTTGTGTAACAACGGTGCCATGTTGGATCTTGAAGAGAAAATGAAAGGAAAAGAGTGATAAAAAAGAAAAAGATGCATTAAAACTCTTAGCTTTGTAAAATTAAGAAGAAAACTCAAAATTGCATAGCTTGGTGGGCTTTGAACAGTTTGAAAAGCAATGGATCATCCGAATTTCACTTTCCAAGAAGAAAAATGAACATACAAATGGAAAATTCAGATAGTAAGCCAAAAGGGAAAAGAGAAGGGACTTCGGAAAAAAAAAAAAGGATTGATAGAGCTGTGGAGTCAATATAACAGTTGAAGAGATATTTATCTCTCTCTTTTTTATTGTTTTCCAGTTGCAGATCTAACACCAATACCACCACAAACACACTCTACCTGCTATAAACGCCGAGACATTCACAGAAACGGAAACAAAAAGAAACCAACTTTTGTTTCCATCTCTCTCTTTTCAATTCTCAAAACAAAAGCTTAAAAAACCCAACTCTGGAAGCAGAAAAAATCAACTTCCCAAGCCCTGAAAATCTAAAGAAGGTTTCAAAACAAGAAACAAAAAAGGGGTCAAAGAAAAACTGATCAAATCTAGGCTAGCTAAGAGAGTGAAGGAAGCTGAGAGAGGTAAAAGAGAGAAGCTTTCCTCTTTTTTTGTGTGTGTCGACGTGTACAAAAATTGGTTTGTTTTGGTGATACCTTGAACTACTGCAAAACTCGTACAGCTTTCCTCTATTGGAGAAGATGATGAGAGCAATCTCTGCATCACAAAGAACGGAAAGCTCATAGGCTTTCTTCAAAAGTCCATTCCTTCTCTTTGCAAATGTTACTTGCCTGTTGATCTTGTTCTCAATTCTCTTCAACTCAACCCTACCTCTCCCCATAATTTCTCCTTTCTTTCTTTCCTTCAAAAAAATCTTTCTTTTATCTTAGCACTCAAGTCAACAAATCCCAACAATTCTCCACACACAGAAGGCTTCTCTTCTCCTGTCTTTACTCTCTCTCTCTCTCACCCCCTCTCCAATCACCAACACTTTTATTAGTATCACTTAATCTATGTTCACCCTTGTTAGAAATCTCACTAACACAATTAATCAACAAAAGAAAGAGTAACCCATCCCTCGAAATTCTTAAGAATTACTCTATTATTATTGAGAAATTAACACTAGGTAGTAAGAATAATATATAGCAGTAGAAAAGGGATTCCCAGTAATTAAGAATGACACTGACAGCCTCTATTTTATTTTATTTTCAAAAAGCAACTGTTTGATAACGCGGTAAGAGATATTTTTGTAAGAGTATTTTTTAATAAAAAAATATATTAAAAAGTATTTTTTTAGATTTTTAATATTAATGTTTTATACTAGTACTAAAAAAATATTAATTTAATATATTTTTAAACTAAAACCAATTTATAAAACAGGTTGGCATTACGAAACAAATCATAAATCTACGAAGGTGTACTGTGCCTAGCTACAGGGGCTTTGAATTGTGTGGTGAACTTGGGAGATTGGATGGACGGTGGAGAACAAGTCAGATTGGAGAAAGGAAGTGTACTTGAAAAAGAGAGAAGATCGGGGCATCGGAGGAATAAATGTAAAGTAGGAAGGGTAAGTTCCACGTGTCGAACGATAAAGTGAAAAGGGCTTCTGATTATCCACCTGACTATTTTCGGATTTGGGCAATCAGGTGACTTAACCTTAAAATGTTTTATTCCTAGTTTCTTTTCTTTTACCATGATGCCCTTGCTTTCACTTTTGTGTTTTGGGTTTTGGCCATGGGCTATTTGATTGTTTTTCCGCGGGATTAAAGGGCCGAGATGGGGCAAAAACAAGATTGTTACAATCGATAGATTTTACAAGTAATATATATTTATTTTAAAAAATAAAAATTTAATAAAACTGAAGGACTAAAATTAAAATCGGTAATCTCATGTTTTTAATACTAATTTTATAATTTTATTGGAAATAAAATTCAAGAACTCTTCGGTCTTCATCCTCCATGACAACTACTCCACTAGCTTTAACCATTTGTTTTTTACTGTCACAACAACATCACACATGGTGACTCCGTCACAATCTCAATAGACTCAATTATTCATTTACTTCTTATTGACGAACCAAACTTTATTTTCATCTCTCACGACACCATGATCATAAACATCGATAGAACGCTTGAGATCCACAAGCTATCATTTCCTCCACAACCTAAGGATTTATACCCACCACCAGCAACAACATCGTTTAAAAAAAATAAAGGGAGGAAAGTTGGTAAACTCTTTAGTCTAGGTCTCTAGACACAACAATTTGAATATAGATTATGTTGTCATATGTGGATTTTTTTTCTTTTTTCTTTTTAGTTAATTGACATCCATTTGTTTGGCTTATGGGCTTATTTGTGTTTAAATGCAATGGAACATTTCCATTTTTTTTTTTTTGAGGTTTCAAAATCAATCGACTATGTGAATGTGATATAGATTATTGTTGTTTCTGGTATTAGTGTTTGCTTTCTCAAATTAATTTGTGATTTGTTGGATTGTTGGATGGTATGAAAAATGTGAAGCATTGATCAGTTGTTGGCTTTAGTTCTATCACAAGAGGCATATGATGATAAAGAATGCAAACTAGTGAAGTAAGTCATTATGGATATTTGTATTGTTTGTTTCATGGAATTTGTGTTGTTTCTATGTCATGACTTTTCTAGAAGCTTATTGTTCAAGACTATGGAATTATTTTGGTGTCTTTTTTCCTGTGAAGGGAATTTTTTTCTTCATAGGTTAGGTTTTGGGGTTTTTTATGCTCTTTATTTATGTTTAATATGAGATTTTTCTTTTATTTTGTTCAGCTTTAGTTTTTGCTATTACTTTATTGAGTAGAATTTATACTCTGCATTATTTATAATTTATTTTTACAATCCAAGTTTACTCAAGCTGGACTCAACTATTTTTAACTCCATAATTATTAAACTCAATTGGGTTGATACACAAGGTCCAAAACATAAAATAGATTGAATAAGTTGATGAGAAATTGATCTAAGTTAATTTATTATTTTTTTAAAAATCAAACAGAATTTTAATCTAGAAAATAAAATCAATTTGTAATAAACTTTTTTTACATCCAACCATAGTAAGTGGATCGACCAGTAAAGCTGGGTTCACAACAATTCTTTTCATACCTTCTTTTATTCCCTTCAAGTTATAAGAAGGGATAGTGAATTAATTTCCTGCTGATTATTCAATTTTTCCCACTATACATTTATCTATACAAATTATGATTATTCAATTTTTCCCACTATACATTTATCTATACAAATTATGTATATTTATATTTATATTTATATTTTGACCCAACATGCTAATTAATCTCAATGAAATCAAGTATTGATTGATTGATTGAAATCCTTTCACATTACTATTAAATACATGACTTGTTATGCTAGCCAACTTAATTACATGAAAAAAGGAATAATCATTTTCTAAAAATAAAAACAAGCACCGTATCGATCAAAACAATAATTTGACAGAATCTTACTGCAGATTTAATTAATCAATGTTAATTCTGAAATGTGGTTAATTTGAGCTTCATATTCTGATATGCATGGTACTTGGACCTTTGAATAAAGAGATAGTCAACAATTTGCTACTAAACTTCTCGTCCACGTACAGTCATCTCTTAACTAAAAGCACATCAGTCTATCTCACGTATTGGAGAAGGAGTAATTGATCTCTGTTAAACTAATTAAGATCAAACACAAAAAGGAGGCTAGAATTCTGAATAAACTGTATATTATGAATGCATTGTCTTAACCTAATTACAAATAAAGTATATATAGGTTAAACTGAAAGTACTATTCTACCCTTAATAAATAAGACAACATAAATATGATTTAACATCTCCCCTCAAACTCACGATGCGGCAGCTACAAGCATCGAGAGTTTGCCAACTAGAAAACGAAAACGAGATATGGAATGCGCCTTGGTAAAGAAATCTGCAATCTGCAATGAAGAAGGAACAAAAGGCAAAGTAATGGTTCCATGCTTGAGATGATGACGAGTAAGATGACAATCGATTTCAATGTGCTTAGTCCGCTCATGAAAAACCGAGTTGTGAGCAATCTGAATAGAACTCTGGTTGTCACAATATATAGGAGTAGGATGGGAAAAGGAAACTCCCATATTAGCAAGTAACCAACGTAACCAAATAATCTCTTTGGTAGTAGATGCCATGGCATGATATTCTGCTTCGGTGGATGATTGAGAAACAATAGATTGTTTCTTGCTCTTCCAAGAAATAAGAGAATCACCTAAAAAGATACAAAACCCGGTAACAGACTTGCGATCTGTGGGATCCCTACCATGATCAGCATCAGAGTATGCACGCAACTCCAAGGAAGAGGTGGATGAAAGTAAAAGACTTTGAAAAACTGTACCCCGAAGATATAGCAAAATACGAAGAACAACTGCCCAGTGAACAGTAGTAGGAGAAGCAACAAACTGACTAACAACATGAACAGCATATGCAATATCTGGACGAGTAATGGTGAGATATACCAAACTCCCAACAATAGTACGGTATAAAGTATGATCTATCAAAGGTAAACCATCAGAAGAAGAGTACCTTGCGTTAACCTCAATAGGAGTATCCACAGTCTTGTTATCAGTAAGTCTAGCCCGCTCAAGAATATCTGCAACATATTTCGACTGATAAAAAAAGGTAAACTCTAGGTGAGTATGCTACCTTAATACCCAGGAAATATCGAAGATAACCCAAATCCTTCATCTCAAATTGTCTTGCCAACTCTGTCTTCAAAACTGAAATACCATCAATGTCATCACCAGTAATAATCATGTCATCAACATATAAAGACAGAATGATACGACCTGCATCAGTGCACTTAATAAAAAGAGCAGAATCATGACTGCTAGAAACAAAGCCAAGTGACGAGATCTCAATAGAGAATTTCTCAAACCAAGCACGAGGTGCTTGTTTGAGACCATATAATGCTTTCTTAAGCTTACAAACATATCCAGAGTCATGTGAAATACCAGGAGGGGGTGCCATATAAACTTCTTCTTGAAGATCTCCATTCAAGAAGGCATTTTTAACATCAAGTTGAGAAATATGCCATTGACGAATCGAAGCTACGGCAATAAGAGTACGAATAGTAGTCATTTTTGCAACCGGAGCAAATGTCTCCTCATAGTCCATACCGTACTGTTGAGAGTATCCTTTGGCAACCAACCTAGCTTTATATCGCTCAATAGACCCATCAGAATTAATCTTGATCTTATACACCCAACGACAACCAACAACACTCTTACCAAGAGGTAGAGGAACCAGATCCCAAGTATCTGTCTTATGCAATGCAGAAAGTTCCTCATCCATAGCTTGCTGCCAAAGCAGATCAAGAATTGCCTCTTTATAGGAAGAGGGCTCAACAAGACAATGAATAGAGGCTAAAAAGGAAGTAAATGATGAAGAATAACAAGAATAAGCAAAATCTGGTAGTTTTGTGGACTTACAAATGCGGATGGACTGACGTGGAGGTGGATCCACAATCTCAGATGAAGCTTGAGGGGCTGTAGATGAGAATGGAGCTTCAGGTGTGCCAGAGAGTAAAGTACCAGTACCTGCAGAGTTATGAGTATAAATTGATCGAACATGGGGAGAGCTATCATTACCAGAATCCTCAGAAAATGGATCTATACTAATAAGATCAGATTTAGTCAGGTTATGAGTAGTGGATGGAATAGAAAAGAAAGGTATATGCTCAAGGAAGACAACATGACGAGACACATAAAGTTTCTGAGTTATTGGATCAAAACAACGATAACCCTTTTTACCTTCACCATAGCCCAAAAAGACACAAATAGCGGATCGAGAGGATAGATTACTTCGTTCTACATGAGGACGCAGAACGAAACAAGTACAACCAAAGACTCTAAATGAGGAATAACCAGGGACATACCTGTTGTAACCCATTTTTGGGTCCCCACGAAAAAATAAAATAAATAGCCAAAAGAGTTTAGAAAAAATAACAGAAGGCAGAAGCGCTCAGGAAACAGTCAGAAAATTGGTCAAGAAATTCAAAAATACAAGGATTAAATTTTTGACAGTATATTCTTGAAAGATGAAAGCCCTATTGAGAAGAAAAATTTTAATTTTGAGGAGAAAAGCCCAAATTTGGATGTTTATGGACTTAATTGGATTTTTATGGACTTAATTGGATTTTTTGGGACTTAATTGGATTTTTATTTGAATTTATGAAGGATTTGATTGCAAGAAAAATTAATTTTTAAGTCAATTTGGGCTTTAATTTGAAGAAATTTAAGTTCTGGGGCCAAAATATATTTTTTAGGAATTTATTGGGACAAATCAGGGGCTCAATTGCATAAAAATTGAAGTTTAAGGGCCAATTAGGGATTTAATTAAGAAAATCCGAAACCAGGGACCAAATTGGAAGAGGCGCGTAAATGGAGGGGCTGCTATTTTCTCGGTTCAGGGGCCTAATTGAAGAAATTGAAAGTTTATTAATCAATTGAGGGCTAAATTGCATAAATCAGATGCCAAGGACCAAAATGAAAAAGGCGGCCAACAAGAGGGGCAGGGACCGATTTGGAGGACTGATTTGAAGTTTGGCCATTTAAATGAAACGGCGCGTTTTATTCAAAACGACGCCGTTTCATATACAAAAAAAAAAAAAAAAAAAAAAAGGAAAGCAGAACGGTGTCGTTTTGAACGACACTGTTCATCGTCTCCTTCCCCCCGTTTGTAACACAACAGAAACGAAAAAAAAAAAAAAAAGAAAAAGTTTCAAAACTTCCCGCCTCTCTCTCCTCGTCCCCACCACCACCACCGAAAGCAAGAGTGGCCGACCAGCCGTTGCGTGATTGAAGGCGCACTAACCGTTTCCTTTTTGTTTATAAATAGAGAGAGGCCGAGAGGAGAGAGAAAGGGGGACCGGAGAGAAAAAAAAAAAAAAAAAGAGAGAGAGGAGACCGAAGAGAGAGACAGAACCGGCGAGATAGAGGGGAAGAGAAAAGAATAACACAAAAAAAAAGAGAGAGAGAGACCGAGAGGAATAGAGAGAGAGAGACCCGAAGGGAGGAGAGAGAGAGAACCGCCTGACCCGCCGTCCGTAAGCCAAGCTGCCACCGTCTCCGCAGCAGCACCGCCAGCAAGCCGTCGTCTCCGCCGTGCCAGGTACGCTGCCCTCCCCCCTGCACATTTTTTTTTCTTTTTGTTTCTTAAAATTCGTCTCCTGCATGCAGAGGCGTTCTGCATGCAGGGGACGGGGGGGAAATAATTCCCCCCCTTGCATTTTTTATTTCCTCTGGGCCAGACGTTGTCTGGCCCAGAGCTATGTGGACCGGGCCAGAGAGATCTGGCCCCGTCCGTTGGTCTGGGCCGGGTCCGGCCCAGACCGAGGTTAATTATTTTTTTTTTGGGCCGAGGTCGGCCCAGTACCTGTTGGGCCGAGATCGGCCCAACGACTGTTGGGCTGGGTCCGGCCCAGTTTAGTTTGGGCCGGCCCAGCCCTTTTAATATATAAATATAATATTATTAAATTATATTATTATTATTATTATTATTATTATTATATATGTGTATATATGTTATATATATAAAAAATGTATTTATATATATAAAAAAAAAAATTCGAAAAAAATCTAAAACAAATATTGTTGATTTTTTCTGCATATTTTTTTTGTCAAAAATGTTTTAATTCTGGTTTGTATTTTTATACTGTAAAGATGCAAAACCAGTATTAAAATACCCGGTTTTCGTCAAAACATCAAAGATTTTCAGAATAAAAAATGTTTTTGCTTTCAAAAAATTTTCTAAAAATTCCCTAAAAATGTTATTGATTTTTCTGCATATTTTTTTAAAGCGGATTAATATTGGGTTGTATTTTTATACCGTAAGGATACAAGCTCAGTATTAAAATACCCGATTTTCGTCAAAACATAAAAAAATAATATTTTCTAAAAATTGTTTTTGTTTTAAAATACGGCCTAGTCTCTCCAATATATATACATAAATATTATAACATCATATTTTCACACAACAAAGAAAATTTTCAAAACAATATATGTATTAACATGCATTTTGGCTTTAATAACCAGTTTATTCAAGCCATGAGAACTAGGCCAATATTTCAAAAATTCTAAAAAAAAATCTTTTTGTTTTCTTTTAATATTTGGGATTACGAATTTATACGTAAAACGTATTCCTAAATATTATTAATAAAATTTTGGTATGGACGTTAGAACGGTTAGGATTTTTACCCGATAAGATAAAGACCTCCTTACTGAGGGGGATTTTTCTTGAACCATAGACAAACCAATAACTAGGAAAACACAATAACACCTTAGTTTTTTTATTATTATTTTTATCAGACAATAAAACAATGCAGCTTACCTTAGGTAGGGCGTATTTGGGGTGCTAATACCTTCCCTTTACGCAACCAGTCTCCGTACTCGATCTCTGAAACCAGTTAGGTTCCTAGTGACCAAAATACTAGGTGGCGACTCCAAAGAACCAAATCAAATAAAAATAAAAAAATTTTCGCCAGTCGAACCCGCAATATGAAAATTTTGAATTTTGTGGGGGTGCGACAGAATGGCGACTCCACTGGGGACTTTGTAGACTAAGCTTTGTTTTTGTCTGATTTATTTGTGTTTTCCTGTGCTTATTTTTAATATATTCCTTTCATGTTATTTATTTGCGTATTTGTTTTTATTTTACACGCATATTATTCATGCATTGTATATAATTGTTTCATGCATCACTTGCCTCAATTTTGAAAAGCACACACAAACTTTAAGTTAAGTGGGGAATTAGCGATTTACCCTAAGACTATTGGTCAGGGTTTAAATGCGTGAAACACCCAACTCATATCTGAGTGCCTGCTTGGTAATGGTGGGCACACGTGTCTTAACTGTTCCTTGCAACGCCCCCATACTTCTTTACGAAGAATGTCACTGGGCAGATATGAGACCTTTCGAGACCAGATAGAAAAAAACTACCCTCTCTCACTTAATAAATAGAGCTTGTCTTTAGGTTATGAATCTTATTTTCATTTGCATCACGATTAATTGTTAATTTCATCAACTCAGGTTTTGAGCTGAAATCATGACTAAGTACCTCTCTTTCCAAGAATATGGGCAAGAGTCTGAGTTGGCTCAGATCGCCGAAGGAAAATGTCCAAGAATCGATGCTAGTGGGTTACCATGCATTACCAAGGTAAATCACATGGTAAACGATTTAGGAAAGTTATTGCCTATCATGGAATATGTTGACGAGACCCTGTTTGAAAGGCGATATGGGAGGATTGCACATATAATGAAGTTGCCTGTACAAGCAGCGGCGATCAAAGCCCTTCTGAATTTTTGGGATCCCAGTTATCGTTGCTTTACCTTTGGAAACATCGATATGACACCCACCTTGGAAGAATATGAGAGAATCCTGGATTTTCCAAATGACAACTGCCGAATCTACCACCGACGCAGATTTGAAGATACAGCTTCGGAAGTAGTCAGTTTATTAGGCTTAGGAAAGATCAGCCAGTGTAGAGTTGCTGAAGGGGGTTTTAAATGGAAGATCATTGAAGCTCGAATGAAGAAAAACGCCGAAGAAGGCAAGTTGGGAGACGAACGATATAGGTTGGTGGCCTTCGCCATTTTTGGGCTAGTGTTGTTCCCTTTTGAAATTGGGGTCATCAGTTTAGAAGCAGCAAGTGTCTTCATCGAATATGAGCATGACCGGATCAATCCTTCCTCAGCCATCTTGGGGGAAACCATGTTATCTCTTAATCACTGCCGAACACATGGAAAAGGAGCTATGAGGTGCTGCGTCCCTATGTTGTACTTATGGATAATCAGTCATATCGAAGCACCAAGAGACATCTTTAACAACTTTTGGTGGTTTGACTTGCGACCGTTAAAGATTACCATAGATGAGACTTGGAAGAATTGGGATGAGAAGGCATGGAGGGATAAGTATGCAGCATTACCAAGTAGCAACTTCAAATGGAAAGCACCGTGGATGAACAACGCTATTTGCACAATGAGCTGCGGAAGCAAGATATGGGTTCCTTTAATTGGTGTAACCGGTTACATCAGTTATGCGCCCGCCCTCGTAACAAGGCAGTTAGGCGGAATGCAATATACGCCAAGAACCTTGGGTTTAGCTGATTTCATTGGTTTATTCAAGCACCAACCGTTCATCAAAGAAATGGAGCTTATCCGACAGGATTGGGAAAGGCCCGTGAAGGTGAAAAGAGAAGAAGGAAGCAGTTTTGAAACCTCATTCAGCCATAATTATACAGTTTGGAGGAATGAGGATTTTTCTAAAGTAAAGGGTCTCTCTACACAAGAACAGTCAGATGCATCGATAGAAACACAGAAAAGGAAAAGAAAGGATGACGAAGAAGATCTAAGAAGGCAACTAGATCAGTGTGTAATAGAACTCAGCAAAAGTAAGGGGCGACAACAATTGTTAGAGAACCAGCTAGAGGAGGAAAATACGATGAGGGTTTTCTTGAATCAGCGGTTAGAAAAACAAGAGAAGCAGCTAATGTCTCTAAAGGAATGGCAAAAAAGGGCTGAGGTAGCTGAAGACATAACAACGGGGGTCCAGGCTGAGTTAAGGAATCGAATAGCCGATTATGATGAGTTGGTCAAGAAGAATGGGATAGCAGAAAAAGAATTGGCTAAGGTTAAGAGGGCAACAAAAGGCGTGAATGATGATAAGGAGACGATGGATTCTTTGAAGAAGGGAAGGAAACTTCTTTTAAAGAAAATAGAAGTTGAGAAGGAGAAGAATCGTCTAGCCAACCTCGACATAGAAGAAGAAAGGAAGGTTAGAGCTCAATACATGGTGCAGATAGAGGAAGAAAGAAATGCGAGAATGGCCGCTGAGTCTGACATGAGAGATTACCAGAAGAGATCTGAGTCTTCAAAAGGAAGGATGAGGGCTTTACAAGCGGAGAGCGAGGTACGAGAAGAAGAGTTAAGGGAGTTGAGAAGCCACTACTGCGAGATGGAAGAAGATATGAGTAAGGCTAAGCAAGAGCGTCAAGAATGCCAAGACTACATGGACAGCTTTGCAGTTCAGATCAATTCCAAAATAGCGGAGCTGGATATTGCCAAGGAAGAGCTACAAAGGACAAGAGATAAGTTGGCACAATCAGAGGGTATGGTGCGAGTATTGGAAAGAAGCAACGAAGCTTTAGGAGCCAGCAACGAAGCAATAATCGAAGATAACACCGTATTCCATGCCAAAATAAGACACATGGAAAAACAGGTTGAGCAAGTAGCCCGTTACGCAGAAAGGTTGCAACAACAAGCCACCCAAGTTGGAAATGATGCTTCAAAGTATCGAGAATACATGGGGGCCATGGCCGGTTTTATTGGGGATTTAGCTAATAGAGGAAATGCTTTTTAGAGGTAGCAATGTATAGGACTCTCTTTCCCATTATTTGTTTTGTATGAGCAATTTTTGTTATTTATAAGAAGTCCATGACGTATTTCCTTTCTTGATGAGTTTGGTAAGCCACTATGATAAGAACTTGGCAAACCCTCCTTTATGGTAATCGGGTCAACTCAGAAATCTTGCTTAAAGGTTACGAAAGTCATGAATCAGCTCGTAAAATATGCATATATACACATTTCATATGCATCACATTCGCATCACGTATTTTTTTTGTTTTTAATTTATCATACGCATTCCAGATCGTGAAACATAGGTCCCCCTTCCAAAGTCCACTACACTCGGCAAAGAGCAAGAATGGAAAACGAAGGAAGGTCACAACCGGAATCTCAGTACCAAAGAGAACTAGAAGGAGTTCGGAATGATGTGGCGCACCTAACCAGTATGTTAGAGCAATTATTAAGAGCCAGAGATGGAGCGGGAACATCTACTCAACCTAATGAAGCACCAGCAGCATCTCAAATTCCTGTCGCACCTATAAACATAGGGGCAAACACACCAACTAAGCAGAGTCCTGCTCGGCCCATCCAAATCCCTATTACAATGGATTTAACAAACGAAGATCCACATGACTTTAAATTCTCTAATCATGAAGGAGATGATAAGTGGACTGCCCTAGAAGAGAGGCTAAGGGCAATTGAAGGAAATGATTTGTTTGACCCAATTAGGGCCACTGAGGTATGTTTAGTACCTAATATTGTCATTCCAAAAAAGTTCAGAGTGCCGGAATTTGTTAAGTATACTGGGATGGAATGCCCGAAGACCCATCTCCGCTCCTACTATAACAAAATGGCAGAGGTTATCCACGACGACAAAATGTTAATATACTTCTTCCAGGATAGTCTGACCGGATCGGCCCTCAGTTGGTATATGAGGTTAGACAATATTAGGATCAGGAAGTGGACGGACTTGGCGGACGCTTTCTTGAAGCAATACAAGTTTAACCTAGAGATTGCTCCTGATAGGACCAGTCTGATCAGCATGGAGAAAGGAAGTCAAGAGTCCGTGAGGGCTTATGCTCAAAGGTGGCGAGACCAAGCTATCAATGTGCAACCTCCACTGATAGAGACAGAAATGGTGACTTTGTTTGCCAATACTTTCAAGGCTCCATACTATGAACACCTTATGGGTAGTTCAGCACAACATTTCTATGATGTCGTGCGGATCGCCGAGAGGATTGAACAAGGGATCCGAAGCGGAAGAATAGCAGAACCTCTAGAGAAGAGAGGTTTCATTGGAAGGAAGAAAGAAATTGAGGTGAACAACCTAGAAAGAAGAAGCAAAAACTACCAAATACCTACCCCCCGAGTCACTAGTATTAACTTTTCCAAACCCCCCACTCCAAACCAACCCAATCAAATAAAATTCCCTGCAAATAACCACAACAATTACCAAAGAAAAGATAAGCAACCGTCAGAAGAGCAACTACCTCCTCTACCCATAACCTTAAAAGAGTTGTATGCCAAGCTGTTAAGTATTGGGCAGATAGCTCCCCTACCCATACCACCTATGCAACCACCTTTCCCTGCCTGGTACAACCCCGAGGTAACTTGTGAATACCATGCTGGTCACGCAGGCCATAGCATTGAGTCTTGCTTCGCTTTTAAAAGAAAGGTGTTGCAACTAATCAAAGTGGGATGGGTCACTTTTGAGGATTCGCCAAATCAGAATTCCAACCCTTTACCTAAGCATGTTGATGGTAGGGGAGGAGTGAATACCATGGAGATTGGTAGCAAAAAGAGGGTGTTGAAAGTGACCATGGCCAAGCTATACTCGATGTTGGTACAGTCTGGACATTTGGAAGAAACGACTGAGTACTGCACATGGGAAAGTAACTTTTGCCCTTTCCATAAAAAGGAAGGGCATCACATTGATGAATGCAGTGAATTTCATCAAAAAGTTGCAAGAATGCTGGCTCTAGGAGAGTTGAGGATTGAGGACGTAAGTGACAATGAAGAGGTAGGAATGATAGAGAAATGTAGAATCCAATCAACAGCTAATGGTCGCTCAAAACTGGTATTAACTAGGCCCTCCTATGCAAGCAAAGTAAACTATGGAGCGATGCCTGGAGATTATGGTTATACCTCGAATGTTGAAGCTCCTTTGCCGCTATTCCGAACGGAGATAAGTGGGCTAACTCGGAGTGGTCGTTGTTACACACCTGAAGAACTAGAAAGACAAAGAAAGGCTAAAGGCAAGGAGGTGCTGGACCTCGATAAAGAGTTTGAGGTGAATAAACCTGTGACCGAGGAAGAAACGAATGAGTTCTTGAAACTAATGAAGCATAGTGAGTACAGTATAGTAGATCAGTTGAAGAAAACCCCTGCTAAGATCTCCATCATGTCTTTAATACTCAACTCGGAGCCACATCGTAATGCTTTGCAAAAAGTATTGAATGAGGCTTATGTGCCCCAAGATATTGAGCAAAAGACTATGGAACATCTAGTAGGGAGGATTCATGCTGCCAATTACTTGTATTTCACGGAAGATGAACTCGATGCTGAAGGAACTGGACATAACAAGCCCTTGTATGTCACGGTCCGATGCAAGGATTGCCTCGTCGGCAAGGTTCTCATTGATAACGGCTCGGCCCTGAATGTGTTACCAAGGCATGTGCTGGATGAAATGCCGATAGATCCCTCACATATGCAACCCAGTGTGATAACGGCGAGAGCGTATGATGGCTCATCAAGGCCAGTTGTAGGGTCAATTGATGTTGAACTAGCTGTGGGTCCACAAGTCTTTCTAGTAACCCTTCAAGTGATGGATATCCACCCTTCTTATAGCATGCTGTTAGGAAGGCCATGGATACATTCTGCGGGAGCTGTCACCTCTTCGCTACATCAATGTTTAAAGTACATTGCCAACGGTGTCCTGGTTACTGTTAAGGCTGAGGAGACTATATCGATGGTAAGAAATGTGGCAGTTCCATTCATTGAAGCAGAAGATTGTAGGGACGGAAACCTTCATGCATTTGAGATTGTCAATACCGAGTGGGTGCCCGAGAACACTGTGTTGAGGAAGCCAGAAATCTCTGAAGCCACTAAAATGGCCGCTAAAATCTGTTTGAAAAACAAGATTCCTTTCCCATACGATATGGGGCAAAGAAGGCCGGAATGGAGGGGTATAATCAAATTGAAAGCTGCAGAACAGAGGTTTGGGCTTGGATATAAGCCCAAGAAAGAGGATTACAAACGAGCTGCTGGTGCAAGAAGGGAGAAGAGAATGGCTAGGATGGAAGGAAGGAAGCCTGTAGAAGAAAACTTAGTCATCCCTCCAATCAGGTTTTCATTTCCAAAGGCCGCATATGTGATACAACCTGATGGGGGACATGGAGACCTCTTTCAAAATCTTTCTTCAATGAACATAAACACTCTGGAGGAAAATCAAGTCAAGGACATTGCGGAGAAAATCGAGCCCGAAAGGAGGATTGAAGAGATGCCACAATTGACCATCCACACTTTGGAAGAAGTCACCGTCAAGACTTTTGTCCGGAAGCTAGCCGAAGGGGAAAAGTTCCAGAATTGGGAGACCCAAGAAGCTCCATTGGTTTTTAAAATGTAATCAACAATGATGGTTGGATTATATTTTTATCTATGTTGTTTGCCTTTCTTTTCTGTTCTGTTTTTTATTCATGGACAATCGAGGCTCAAGATGTCAATGGGATTTTATTTTTGTTGTGAGCCAATCTTTTATTTTCAATGAGATCATGCATTTTCAAAATTCATCTTGATGTCTTACTATGCATTTACACATCACTTTCCGCTTTCAGGAACTCTGAAAGCGGATCCTCCACAACAACACCTGCATTTTACATTGAGAATGAATGGCCAAAATTTAAAGAATACATAGTGGCTGTAGAAGATGAGGAATGGGAGGAGGAAAACATATGGGAATTCACAAAATTAATAGAACAACACGAACAGGCTTGGAGGCCCGCTAAGGAGGAACTTGAAACCATAAATGTGGGCAATGAAGAAATCAAGCGAGAGCTGAAGATAGGGACTTTGATCACCCCCGAAGCAAAGGAAGAGTTGATTGCACTACTCAAGGATTATGTGGATGTCTTTGCCTGGTCCTACAAGGATATGCCTGGCCTGGATACGGACATTGTAGTACATAGAATACCACTGATGGGAGGATGCAAGCCGATTAAGCAGAAATTAAGGAGAACTCATCCGGAGGTCTTAATCAAAGTAAAGGCGGAAATTGAAAAACAATGGGACGCTGGTTTTTTGGAAGTAGTGAAGTATCCACAATGGGTGTCAAACATAGTGGTGGTACCCAAAAAGGAAGGTAAAATCAGAGTTTGCGTGGACTTTAGGGACTTAAACCGGGCTAGCCCTAAAGATAACTTCCCTTTACCACACATAGATATGTTAGTTGATAATGCAGCACGTAGTTCCACATATTCCTTCATGGATGGGTTTTCAGGCTACAATCAGATAAGAATGGCGCCTGAGGATAGGGAGAAGACAACCTTTATAACACCATGGGGAACCTTTTGCTACAAAGTCATGCCATTTGGTTTAAAGAATGCCGGGGCCACTTACCAAAGGGCTATGGTGACTTTGTTTCACGACATGATGCACAAGGAGATTGAAGTATACGTGGATGACATGGTTGCTAAATCTAAAGAGGGAGAGAATCATGTCCAAGTATTGAAGAAATTATTTGAAAGATTAAGGAAATATAAGTTGAGGCTTAACCCAGCAAAGTGCTCATTCGGGGTGAAATCCGGTAAGCTGTTGGGATTTGTGGTGAGTGACAAAGGGATAGAAGTGGATCCTGAAAAAGTAAAAGCTATTCAATCTATGCCACCCCCCAAGACTGAGAAGGAGGTGAGAGGGTTCTTGGGAAGGTTGAATTACATCGCTCGGTTTATATCTCATTTAACCGCGACTTGTGACCCGATTTTTCGTTTGTTGAGGAAGAAGAACCCTGGAATATGGAATGAAGAGTGTGATAAAGCTTTTGAGAAAATCAAGCAGTATTTGCTAAATCCACCTCTGCTTGTTCCTCCCGTACCAGAAAGGTCATTGATTTTATACCTAACAGTAACCGAAACAGCAATGGGATGTGTGCTTGGGCAACATGATGAAACCGGAAGGAAGGAAAGGGCAATTTATTACCTAAGCAAGAAGTTCACGGAATATGAGTCTAGGTATACTGTGATTGAGAAGCTGTGCTGCGCACTAGCATGGGCTACAAAGAGATTACGTCAGTATATGTTGTATCACACTACATGGTTAATTTCCAAGTTAGACCCGTTAAGGTACATTTGTGAAAAGCCTTATCTATCTAGCCGAATTGCAAGATGGCAAGTTCTTTTGGCTGAATATGACATAGTATATATGACAAGGAAAGCCGTGAAAGGGAGTGTTATTGCCGATCACCTGGCTGACCATGCTATGAAAGATTATGAGCCGTTAAACTTTGACTTTCCCGATGAAGATGTGTTTGCAATCGAAGAAGAGAAGTCAGATTGGTGGGTTATGTACTTTGATGGTGCTGTAAATGTATGTGGTAACGGAGCGGGGGCAGTGATAATCTCTCCTGATAAGAAGCAGTATCCGGTTTCAGTTAAGCTGCAGTTCGGGTGCACCAACAACACGGCTGAGTATGAAGCTTGCATTCTTGGTTTAGAGGCTGCATTAGAGATGAACATCAAAAAGATAGATGTGTATGGAGACTCAATGTTGATCATTTGCCAAGTAAAAGGAGAATGGCAAACCAAAGAAGAGAAGTTAAGGCCTTACCAAGAATACCTGTCTCAGCTAGCTAAAGAATTTGAGGAAATAGAATTCACCCATCTGGGAAGAGAAGGGAACCAGTTTGCAGATGCTTTGGCCACACTAGCATCTATGGCCAAGATAGACTTTGGGCACAAGGTACAACCAGTACACATCAATATCAGAAATAACCCTGCTCATTGTTGCTCAGTCGAAAGAGAAGTGGATGGAAACCCGTGGTACTATGATATCAAGAATTTCATCCAAAATCAGGCATATCCCATGGGGGTATCCAAAATCGACAAAAAGACCTTGAGAAGATTGGCAATGGATTTTTATCTTGATGGGGAGATTTTGTATAAGAAATCATCTGACGGGACTTTGTTGAGATGTTTGGATGAATTTGAGGCAAAAAGCACAGTACTGGAAGTCCATGAAGGGATTTGCTCAACTCATGCTAGTGGACATGTGATGGCCAGGAAGATACAAAGAGCCGGGTACTTCTGGATGACGTTAGAGAAGGATTGTATCGATTATGTCCGGAAATGTCATAAGTGCCAAGTATACAGTGACAAAATCAATGCTCCTCCGGCTCCTCTGTTTAATTTAACATCTCCATGGCCCTTCGCGATGTGGGGAATTGATGTAATTGGACCAGTAAACCCAAAAGCCAGCAATGGTCATAGGTTTATTCTCGTGGCTATCGACTACTTCACAAAATGGGTAGAAGCTGGGTCATTTGCTCATGTGACGCAAAAAGTGGTGAAGAAATTTATTGAGAGAGATTTGATATGTCGGTATGGTCCACCGGAAAAGATTATAACTGATAACGCCCAGAATTTCAACGGCAAGATGATATTAGAGCTCTGCACTAAATGGAAAATCAAGCATTCCAATTCTTCGCCATATAGACCAAAGATGAATGGTGCGGTAGAAGCTGCTAACAAGAATGTCAAAAAGATTATTCAGAAGATGGTAGTCACCTATAAGGATTGGCATGAGATGTTGCCATTTGCCCTTCATGCATATCGCACTGCAGTTCGAACCTCAACAGGAGCCACCCCGTACATGTTGGTATATGGAATGGAGGCGGTGATGCCTTTAGAAGTGGAAATACCATCATTAAGAGTGTTGTTAGACTCTGAGCTGGAAGAGGTAGAATGGGCAAAGGTTAGATATGAACAGTTGAATCTGATCAGTGAAAAGAGGATAGCTGCGATCTGTCATCATCAACTCTACCAAAGAAGGATGGCTAAATCCTATGACAAGAAGGTTCGACCTCGAGGATTCCACGAAGGAGATCTTGTACTAAAGAAAATATTACCTTTACCTGGAGAAGATCAGAGTAAATGGGCACCTAACTACGAGGGGCCGTACGTGGTGAGGAAAGCATTCTCAGGAGGAGCTTTGTTACTGTCTAGAATGGATGGAGAAGATCTAGCTAGGCCTGTGAATTCCGACTCTGTAAAGAAATACTACGCTTGATGTATTTCACAATCTCCCAGTCAATAAAAATAAATTTTGGCCATGAATTCTCTTTGTAAAGAGTCCTTTTATATAACACATGATCTCATAGCATTTTTTTTTTCTCAAAAGAACTTTTTTTTGGCATGACTAAGAGGAGGACTCCATCAATTGGTGAACCAAATCAAATCTACTTGCACATCACACTAGGGGGCAAAAGGTGCACGAAATGCACATAAGGGTCCATAGTAAACCCAAGCCCAAAAGGGATATCATAATAAAAACCTCTAAAAAAGCATCTTTTATAAAATTTGCTAATGGCATCAAAAGTTTCATGTTTTCATGAACAAAACCAATTTTTGCCTTTGGCGCAAAACTCAATGGAGCAAGAAAGGGCCCCATAAGGAATTAGAGATCTCTTCACTAAAAGGATATGAAGGATATTTCGTTTCATGAGAAAAGCTTGAAACAAAGGCGAAGAGGTTTACGACGAAAGGGGGACCTATGTTTCCAAGATAGGTAACAAAAACATTCATGCATATTAACCATAATATATTGCTTTCAACATTTGTCAGATCGGGATTTCATCACCATTTCTCAGGTAGTGCGTTTTCTAACCCTACCTCTTTTCGAGTGCGCTGTTTGAGCCCTCACTTTTGAGAGTGCGTTTTCTAACCCTACCTCTTTTTGAATGCGCCGTTTGAGCCCTCACTTCTCGGGTAGTGCGTTTTCTAAACCCTACCTCTTTTCGAGTGCGCCTTTGAGTCCTCACCAACATTTTTCTGGGTAGGTCACCCATTACAATGAGACCGCACTTCATATTCTTTCTATTTGGGTAGGTCGCCCATCACAACGAGACCACTTCATCACATTTTCTCCCCCTGGGTAGGTCACCCAAAGAATGAGACCACTCTTCCTTTTTCTGGGCAGGTCACCCATCACAATGAGACCATACTTCTCTGGGTAGGTCACCCATAAGAATGAGACCATTCTCCATTTTTTGTTTATCTGGGTAGGTCACCCATAAGAATGAGGCCATTCCTTCCCCTGGGTAGGTCACTCAAAGAATGAGACCACTCTTCCTTTTTCTGGGTAGGTCACCCATCACAATGAGACCATATTTTTCTGGGTAGGTCACCCATCACAATGAGACCATATTTTCTGGGTAGGTCACCCATCACAATGAGACCATATTTTCTGGGTAGGTCACCCATAAGAATGAGACCATTCTCCATTTTTTTTTACCTGGGTAGGTCACCCATAATAATGAGGCCATCCTTTCCCCTGGGTAGGTCACCCAAAGAATGAGACCACTCTTTCTCTTTTTCACTTGGGCAGGTCACCCATCATAATGAGACCACGCACACATTTTTTGTATCGGTTATGGGTAAAGGAATCGCCAGATGGGATTCCAGGTTAAAGGAGATCACCATATGGGATCTCGGATGGATTTCCATGTTGATCAAACTAAAATAAGAATTTAGAGGATCGCTGGATAAGGATCTCGAGGTGACTAAGTTTCGATCATGGTTTTGGGGCTAAGGAGGATTGTTATAAAGGACAAAGTTTCAGATCAATCAAGCTTCGACCAGATCAGTTTCGGGAGTTCCGTTTTGGGTTTATCTTTATAACACTTACTGCGCAAAACCCATGCTCCGTAAGTATTATAAAGAGGGGGCATCTGTTGTAACCCATTTTTGGGTCCCCACGAAAAAATAAAATAAATAGCCAAAAGAGTTTAGAAAAAATAACAGAAGGCAGAAGCGCTCAGGAAACAGTCAGAAAATTGGTCAAGAAATTCAAAAATACAAGGATTAAATTTTTGACAGTATATTCTTGAAAGATGAAAGCCCTATTGAGAAGAAAAATTTTAATTTTGAGGAGAAAAGCCCAAATTTGGATGTTTATGGACTTAATTGGATTTTTATGGACTTAATTGGATTTTTTGGGACTTAATTGGATTTTTATTTGAATTTATGAAGGATTTGATTGCAAGAAAAATTAATTTTTAAGTCAATTTGGGCTTTAATTTGAAGAAATTTAAGTTCTGGGGCCAAAATATATTTTTTAGGAATTTATTGGGACAAATCAGGGGCTCAATTGCATAAAAATTGAAGTTTAAGGGCCAATTAGGGATTTAATTAAGAAAATCCGAAACCAGGGACCAAATTGGAAGAGGCGCGTAAATGGAGGGGCTGCTATTTTCTCGGTTCAGGGGCCTAATTGAAGAAATTGAAAGTTTATTAATCAATTGAGGGCTAAATTGCATAAATCAGATGCCAAGGACCAAAATGAAAAAGGCGGCCAACAAGAGGGGCAGGGACCGATTTGGAGGACTGATTTGAAGTTTGGCCATTTAAATGAAACGGCGCGTTTTATTCAAAACGACGCCGTTTCATATACAAAAAAAAAAAAAAGAAAAAAAAAAAAAGAAAAGCAGAACGGTGTCGTTTTGAACGACACTGTTCATCGTCTCCTTCCCCCCGTTTGTAACACAACAGAAACGAAAAAAAAAAAAAAAGGAAAAGTTTCAAAACTTCCCGCCTCTCTCTCCTCGTCCCCACCACCACCACCGAAAGCAAGAGTGGCCGACCAGCCGTTGCGTGATTGAAGGCGCACTAACCGTTTCCTTTTTGTTTATAAATAGAGAGAGGCCGAGAGGAGAGAGAAAGGGGGACCGGAGAGAAAAAAAAAAAAAAAGAGAGAGAGGAGACCGAAGAGAGAGACAGAACCAGCGAGATAGAGGGGAAGAGAAAAGAATAACACAAAAAAAAAGAGAGAGAGAGACCGAGAGGAATAGAGAGAGAGAGACCCGAAGGGAGGAGAGAGAGAGAACCGCCTGACCCGCCGTCCGTAAGCCAAGCTGCCACCGTCTCCGCAGCAGCACCGCCAGCAAGCCGTCGTCTCCGCCGTGCCAGGTACGCTACCCTCCCCCCTGCACATTTTTTTTTCTTTTTGTTTCTTAAAATTCGTCTCCTGCATGCAGAGGCGTTCTGCATGCAGGGGACGGGGGGGAAATAATTCCCCCCCTTGCGTTTTTTATTTCCTCTGGGCCAGACGTTGTCTGGCCCAGAGCTATGTGGACCGGGCCAGAGAGATCTGGCCCCGTCCGTTGGTCTGGGCCGGGTCCGGCCCAGACCGAGGTTAATTATTTTTTTTTGGGCCGAGATCGGCCCAACGACTGTTGGGCTGGGTCCGGCCCAGTTTAGTTTGGGCCGGCCCAGCCCTTTTAATATATAAATATAATATTATTAAATTATATTATTATTATTATTATTATTATTATTATTATATATGTGTATATATGTTATATATATAAAAAATGTATTTATATATATAAAAAAAAAATTCGAAAAAAATCTAAAACAAATATTGTTGATTTTTTCTGCATATTTTTTTTGTCAAAAATGTTTTAATTCTGGTTTGTATTTTTATACTGTAAAGATGCAAAACCAGTATTAAAATACCCGGTTTTCGTCAAAACATCAAAGATTTTCAGAATAAAAAATGTTTTTGCTTTCAAAAAATTTTCTAAAAATTCCCTAAAAATGTTATTGATTTTTCTGCATATTTTTTTAAAGCGGATTAATATTGGGTTGTATTTTTATACCGTAAGGATACAAGCTCAGTATTAAAATACCCGATTTTCGTCAAAACATAAAAAAATAATATTTTCTAAAAATTGTTTTTGTTTTAAAATACGGCCTAGTCTCTCCAATATATATACATAAATATTATAACATCATATTTTCACACAACAAAGAAAATTTTCAAAACAATATATGTATTAACATGCATTTTGGCTTTAATAACCAGTTTATTCAAGCCATGAGAACTAGGCCAATATTTCAAAAATTCTAAAAAAAAATCTTTTTGTTTTCTTTTAATATTTGGGATTACGAATTTATACGTAAAACGTATTCCTAAATATTATTAATAAAATTTTGGTATGGACGTTAGAACGGTTAGGATTTTTACCCGATAAGATAAAGACCTCCTTACTGAGGGGGATTTTTCTTGAACCATAGACAAACCAATAACTAGGAAAACACAATAACACCTTAGTTTTTTTATTATTATTTTTATCAGACAATAAAACAATGCAGCTTACCTTAGGTAGGGCGTATTTGGGGTGCTAATACCTTCCCTTTACGCAACCAGTCTCCGTACTCGATCTCTGAAACCAGTTAGGTTCCTAGTGACCAAAATACTAGGTGGCGACTCCAAAGAACCAAATCAAATAAAAATAAAAAAATTTTCGCCAGTCGAACCCGCAATATGAAAATTTTGAATTTTGTGGGGGTGCGACAATACCCATATAACTTTTCAAAAGGAGATAGACCCGAACTATGAGAAGATGGAATTGTATTAATCAAGCTTACAACAGTAAGAACAGCTTCCCCCCAAAACTCACTAGGAACAAAAGCAGACAACAAGAGAGAACGAGCAGTTTTGACAATGTGCCTATGTTTTCTTTCAGCAACACCATTTTGCTCAGGAGTATCTGTACATGAAGTTTGGTGGATGGTTCCATCTAGGGCAAGCAATTGGCAAAATTTATTAGAAGTGTATTCCCCACCTAAATCACACCTAAAGCATTTGATCACAGTAGAATATTGAGTTTTGATAAGAGCTCGAAAAGCTGCATATATCTCAAAGAATTTAGAACGATGTTTCATTAAATAAACCCAACAATAACGAGTATGATCATCAATAAAAGAGACATAATATCGAGACCCTTCTTTTGTGGCAACAGGAGAAGGTCCCCATACATCAGAATGAATCAAATCAAATGGTGAAGAAGAAACAGAAATACTTCGATTCAAAAGGTAAGGCGGAAAATTTTGCCAATTTACATCCACTACAATCAGAAATGTCACAAGTTTTCAAATTTCTTAAAGCTCTTGTGGATGCCAAAAATCTCAAACGAGAAGACGAAACATGACCTAGACGGGAATGCCATAAATAAAAACTAGAAGATGAAATACTCAAACGAAAGGAAGACAAATCAACTGTAGTAGTAGCAGCGATAACAGCAGCAACTGGCACTTTTAACTCATCCAAAATATATAGTCCATTCTCCCTACGGCCTGTCCCAATCAACTTCTGAGACTGCAAATCCTGTATACAACAAAAAGAACCAGAAAACATGACTAAATAATCACCAGAATCACATATTTGACCAACAGACACAAGATTCAATTTAAGTTGTGGAATAAGATAAACATTAGGGAGAGACATGTGAGGTGTGACAACAGAACCAACACCTGCTAAGGGCATTTGAGTGCCATCAGCAGTCATAACAGGAATGGAGGACAAAGGGGATACAGAGGTAAAAGATGAGGAATCTGGAGACATATGATGAGAAGCACCAGAATCCAAGACCCATTCAGAATGTGACATACCTGAGGAACTATGAGGAAACTGACCTATGGAAGAAGAAGCGGACATTGCTTGTGGCTGCAAGGAGAGAAACTTCTGAAATTGCTCAGCCAAAATATTAGGATTGGTAATAGAACTCGAGGAAGCTATTGCTGCAGTATTGTGGTGTTGTGGTTTATAACCCTGAGGTGGTCTATGAGCATTAGATTGTGACTGATTGCCAGACTTCCAAGCTTGATTCTGATGTCTCAACTTAGGACACTGAGCCTTCCAATGACCTTTCTGCTTACAAAAGCTGCACTCATCGAAGCCAACCCTTGTGTGAGACTTATTCTGATGATTAGAGAATGACCTAGAAGGTACTGCTAGTACACAAAGATTTGAAGCAGAAAGAATTCATTTTTCAGAATAAGACTGAAAACGTATTTCTTCAGCCAATAACTCACTGACAACAGAGTCAATAGAAGGCAGTGGAGAACGATGCAGAATTGAACCTCTAAGTCCTTCGAAATCACTGCGAAGTGCTGTTAAAAACTGTACCAATCTTTGCTGCTCTCTACGCTCAATATAGACACCACATGCTTTTAATTCTGTCGATTCTGTAAGAGCCAATTGATCCCAAAGATCTGTCATAGCAGAATAAAACTCTTGAATACTCATATTCTTCTGATGAAGAGCTCGTATGTCATTCTCTAATTGATACTGTTTTGCAAAATTTGATTGTGTGAATAACCTTTGCAGATGATCCCAAACCTCTTTTGTTGTCTCATATTTCGCCAACTGCGTACCTATTGAATGCTCAACAGAATTGTTGATCCAAGTAATGATCTTTGCATTATTTGCTTCCCATGTATCTATCAAACCAGCATCCCCCTCCTCAATATTCTTAGGTATCACATAAGTTCCACTAACATACCCCCACATCTTCTTACCTTTAAGGAAATTTCTCATTACATAACTCCAATATGAATAGTTCTTCCCATCCAACCTCACACTCACAGACTGAAGCGAATCATCTCTTTCAGTAGCCATAATCAACAATCACAGATAACCAGAATGCAAAAGTAGCGGAAGATAAAATACTCAATTGCAGAAACTAAACAAATATCTTCTCGAAATTATACGATTACTCCCAAAACACAAAACAAATTTGCAAAAATTGAACGCAGATACCAAATTACAGAAGCTGAAGGGAAGACGAAATACCAAAATAATTGCAGAAACTGTCGAAATACCAAAATAATTGCAGAGACTGTCGAAATACCTAATTTTGCAGAAGCGGAAGACAAAATATCACTCCAAAAAAAAATTGTCTTAACCAGCTCTGATACCATGTTAAACTAATTGGATCCGCGAAGCTGTATTTGGGATTAAGCTTCGTTCCATAAAACCAGCTCTGATACCATGTTAAACTAATTGAGATCAAACACAAAAAGGAGGCTAGAATTCTGAATAAACTGTATATTATGAATGCATTGTCTTAACCTAATTACAAATAAAGTATATATAGGTTAAACTGAAAGTACTATTCTACCCTTAATAAATAAGACAACATAAATATGATTTAACAATCTCTACATATTAACACCTTAGATTACACTCTTTGTTCTTGGTGTCTTCAACTCTTTGTTTTCATGGTTAGGCTTACTGATCATATGATGAAGCCACGGTTTCCAAAAGTGCCCGACGTCCATGGCTATCTGACCAGATCGCTGTCGTGATATTCCTATTCCGACCAGTTTTGAACATCATCAACGACTCTCATTGTGGACCTCCTGTTGTTTAAGACAAAGAGCAAGAGGGTGCTAAATAAATTGGTCAGTAGTTCTGTCGATTATAAGAGATTCGAATTGCTCGATCGCCACCAGATCTTTCTGAATATGTTAAGTATCACAATTCTGGTAGGAAAAAACACATGCTAGCTGTTGTAACCCAATTTTGGATTCATCAAGTTTTTCTTAAATGTTATTTTATTTCTATTATTATTTATAAAAATCCAAAAAAATAAAAAAAGTTTAAAATTCAAAAAAATATTTTTTTCTCGAGTCAACCATATCTTTCCATCAAAACCGAGTTCACCGGGTCAATACGGGTCAAACCATGTCGACCAGGGTAAAAAATGAGTTTTCGGGCTGTTTCGGGTTAAAACCATCATTTTCGGCCAAGACCGAGTTCACTGGGTCGATACGGGTCTAACCATGTCGACCGGGATAAAAAATGAGTTTCAGGTCATTTTGGGTCAAAACTGTTATTTTGTGGTCAAAACCCGGTTCACCGGGTTGATACCCATTGAAAGTTTTTTTTTTAATGTTTCGACATAATTTTTGGTAATTAAAATTGATTTTTAGCGGTTGAGTCGGGCTTTTTCTAATACTGATTTGAGTTTTTAATTTTATCTATGTAAATATTTATTATTATATATAATAAAACAAAAACTTTTTTGTCATATTAGGCATATTAGGTAATGTTAGGCAAGTACTTTTTTTTTTTCTTCTTACAATTAGGCAAATTTAGGTAGAAATCAACTTTTATGTTACTGTTCACTGCCTATAAATAGGCAGTGAGCATCGCCAGAAAAAAAGGGAGGAAAAAGAAAAAAAAGAAAAAAAAGGGGGACGGGGAAACAAAGACAGAGAAGAAGAGAAAGAATTGTTACTGTGCATATTTTTTTGAGTTTTTCTTCACAGGAGTAGGATATTGTTTTCTTTAAAAAAACAATTTAAAAAATACCAAATATATCCCGACTCATCTCAGCCATTGAGATAATCCAAGACTTAATCTCGTTGCGCCACGTCATCCAATGTACCGAGCTTTCGGTGCACCGCGTCACACCGGATCTAAACCCAGTCTCATCCAGACCGTGCGATCGACCTCAGATCTAGCCAATCACAGCGATCCGATCATTCCATCAGAGATCCAACAGCGCACAGTGTTCAGTGGTACCGGTTTACCATGCACGCGTTCACACCGTAGCCTAATCTCGGACTCTCTCTCTCTTCTCGCCGGTGACTCCCTCTCTCTCATCCGATCTCCACTTTCCGGCCATATCAAGCCTCCGCAACACCACAGAAAGGTTGATCCACTGGTTTAAAGCAAAACCCCGGCGGTTTTAACCGTTTTCACCGCCTCATCTGGCCGGAAAAAGGCCGCGATCCTCGCCGGCCACCGAAGCTTCAAGTCGTCGATTCTCCCTCGTCAGCCATCAATGGGCGCCGAGACCACCACCATCAGAATCCTCTCCCTCAGATCTACCAGGATCGACGGTTCGTTTCCCAAAAAGCTCGCCGGAAAATTTCGCCAGTGCCAACAGTAGCCGCGCGTGAGTCACACGCGCCGCCAATGGCATTTTCGTAAATTTCTAATAAATCCGAGGTTATTTTAGTCTTTTACCTATATTGTGTCACTCATGTAATTTTTTTTAGATTGCTAATATTTTTTTATTTTGTATATAAATTTTCTTGCATGTGGTAAAACAAAAAAATAAAATAAAATAACAACGTGGGTCCAACGCCCATCCCGTCATGTTATCGTTTGTGGGTCCAAAGCCCAATTTTCAAATATAGTTATACCCATATCTCAACAATATCAAAATATTTGTTTTTATAAACAAATATTGTTTGTCGACACGTCTCTTTTTATAGAAAAGGACCGATGTCAATTAAAAAAGTTTAAATACCAAACAAATATGGATTATGTCCAAAATTTTGTTTTTTTTTGGTAATTCGAACGTAAATCTCTTTTTAGGATTAAACATCAATATTTTAGACGAGTCTCCTATTTTTAGGGACTGATGTTATTTTTAACGTGTCTCCTAATTTAGGGACCGACGTTAACTATTTTATAAAAAAACAAATATTACAAATAAGCTTGAATCCCTTATGATGTCATTTTTAACGTGTCTCCTATTTTTAGGGACCGACGTTAACTATTTTACAAATAAAAAATTGCAAATAAGCTCAAAATATAATAGCATTTAAATCAAATATAAAACACACAAGTAAGGGTAACCTTTCTTTTGAAAGGATGTTTTAAGGGTGGTGTCTACCTTCCCTTAATCATAACTAACCCAGTACCTGAATCTCTGGAACCAATGTTTAATTTGGGATTTCTAGTTCCCTCAAATTACTAGATGGCGACTCCAATAAAACTTAATTTTCCCAACCAATAAAAAATCTTTTTTGTTAAATAAACAAAAGAGCGGAGCCGTCGCCCGACGTCGTGTATTGACACTAGCTTTACCATTTAAGCTTAAACATTTCTTCTCATGCTTGATTCACAACTAGTATATGTTGTCTTAACTTTTAGGCCTCCCAACTTTAATGAGTTGACTCGAATTTTTTTTTAATTGATATGTTTTTTTAATTTCATCCTTCAAAATTATTTTGATTGAAAATTAGATTTTATGATTTATTTTGATATGCTATTTATAAGATTATAATATCGGTCTTATGATTCAAGTAGCGGGTTTGACAGGTTAACATAGTTGACTCAATTTTTTTTTTATCTTTTTTGAATTGATATTCTTTTCTATTTTATCCTTTAGTATTTGATTGATAATGAATTAGTCTTCATGGTTTATTTTGATTTGTTTTCTATGAGGTTATTCTAGTTTTATAACTCAAGTCACGTGTTTTGCGAGTTAATCCGGGTAAACTTGAGTCATTTTATTATGTTTTTTTTTTAAATATTTAAAATGAATTTATTGAAAATTAAACTTTGTAATTTATTTTAATTTATTTTTTATAAAGTTATGATAATCTATAATCTCATATCTTAGGTTTTTGAGTTAACAATGGTTCTTATTGATAAGTTTTTTCGTTTACATGCATGTCTAATCAAAATGTATGGTATAATTTGGAAAAAAAAATCCATAATTCAATCTTGAGAACCTCAATTCATAATAATGAAATTATGAGAGTAAACTTAATTAATTATATAATAAAACTCCAATTTTCATCCGATTATTATTATTATTATTAAAGGCAACAATACAACAGAACACACTGTAAATCAGAGGACCTTACAAATACTGCAATTGAGTAGCTAATTTCATCTATAAGAGGTCCTAAGTTTGTCCAAAATGTATGTGTGTATATACAACCACCTTATATTCCTGGAAAAAAATTGACGATTTATCTTTTCTTCTTTGTCTGAGCTAGCTGTTGGAGGACAAATTCCAGTTATCTGCTTTCCATTATTGCGATTAATTTATGGTCTTTCACCTATCAAATTCATTAATACAGTGAGTGAATTATAGTTGCAATTTAGTTTTCAACCGACTCTAATCCTTTAATACATTTTAGAGAGATTGTTTGTTGAAAAAAATAATACATTTTAGAGAGATTGTTTGTTGAAAAAAATATCTAGCTAGTACTATAATTAAGTTGTTTTCTTTAAAAAAAAATTAAATAGCAGCATGTATAATTTTTGTAATTTACCTCCTATATGATATTACTTGCATTAATAGGGGCACAATCACCACCACCGGTCCACCATCGTATTCGATTTAATTCAGATGGATGGGACTCAACTGGTCAGGCTTTATATTTATTTTTTATAGACCACCAATTCGAGTCTCACAAACTTTAAGGTTATTAGAGGCTTATATGAACGTTAACTTCAGGACCCGTGAGATTAATTGAGGTATACTCAAGCTACCCCGGACACTTACCATCATTGATCCACCATTGTATTCAATTTAATTCTTAGGAGTGTAACTCAACTGATCAGGCTTTAAATTTATTTTATATTATTTACCAATTCGAGTCTTACAAACCTCAAGATCATCTGAGGCTTATATGCAGTGGCGGAGGGAGGGAGGGCTGACCCTTGCAAGGAAATGCCCCTTCCTTGTAAATATTTGTAATTTTAATAAAAATAAATGATATTTTTTTTCTTGGCCCCTCCTAATTTTTTTTTCTTGCTCCGCTCCTGTTTATATTGGCATTAATTTCAGGGTCCGTGAAATTAATCAAGATGTGTTCAAGCTGTGTCGGATACTTAAATTAATAATAATTAAAAAAAAGATTTACAAGGAGAAAAATTCTGATAAAAGTTTCCGTCGATCATCAATCGCACATCAAGAGCGCTGATGACAAAAACAAAGCCCACATGTGTTCACCTGCTGGAAAGCTCACTTTAGAACACCGTGAAGTGGTCCAGTAACATAAGACATGGCTGGTGAGCCTTTGCCTTTGCGTATCACTGTTCGACCAGCCATCAAGTGACGGAGCAAAGCAGCTCTGTCGTTGATATTTAATGCAGACAACCGGAGATGGGCAGTTAAGCTCAACGTCAAGATAATGAAGGAGAAATTGGCGTTTACTCCACCCAGAAAAATATGTCACGGTATGAGATACACGGAATCATCTTTCACTAGTATATTATTTATTTTATTTTGGATAACACGAGACTTTTAGGGGGGATTAAATTGATAACATGAGAGTTCTTAATCTGAAAATACATAGCGGGACTAATCCTCAAATTAATTAGATAGTGTATTTTTCTGTTACACAAAGGCTCAACACTCAAAGTTAATATAAATGCCAGCATAGTTATCAAATTTGGTTTAAAACCGGGTCAGTCAAATCAACTTATAGGTTAACCAATGTATATTCTAAAAACAAAACTGTTTTGAATTTTTTTAAAAGAAATAATTAAGAAAAACTAAAACAATATTATTTTAAATTTAAAAAAAATTCTTAGAATTGATCCCAACCAGATTAATTGAATCACAAATTAATCCGGAAATCATTTGAGTTTAATTAGATTAATTTCAAATCTAGTTTGAAAGCAAACTCAATGAAGGTTAGATTCTCGATTTCGTCAACCTACCAAGTCAAATCTAGTTTTTGATAACTATATATCAAAGTTCAGCTGAACTAGCTAGATACTTCAAAATATGTTTTTTTTTTTATGGGGAAGCATGTTTGCATATATGGGAGAAGGATACTTATAATTGAAGTTTGTATATGTTGGCGAGAATTGGACATAGAATTAAACACAAAGACAAATGGAGAGAAGCAGATCTTTCTCTCTTCTTACGGCCGGCTATATATTTTCCTGAAAAAAAAAAAAAAACAGGGTTTAAAGGCATATCATTGCATTCTATGGTATACTGTCGTGGAGTTTTTGGCGTTCATGCATAAATATGAAATTAATCAATCGAGTTAGATTGTAGTGGTTGCAAGGTTCTATTCCAATTAAATATCTTCGGGGTTCCTTCATCTTTGCTAAGATTTGGGAACACATCATAGCTTGACTGTAGTAAATAAGTTCCAGACTGCAATTTAACATTCAATTCTATATATATATAAAGCTAATTAGCGGTGAGCATTTTCATTTTATCTCGAGCATTTATCAAAGTAACATGCATGCCAGTGAAATGCTTCCATATTGTAACTATGAAAACGCTAGAATCGGGTGGTCCACTATTATTTCCTTCTAAGAAAAGAGGGTCGGTAAATCAAAAGAATATTAAAGAAGTGGAAGCAGGAACAGGGCTAGGTATATAAATGCTATGATGGATGGTATTGTACAGTATTTTTTTCCCCCCGAGTATGTATGTATACAACTGCGTATGAAGAAAAAAACCAAAATAAATATCAAATAGCCAAAACCTCCACCCGTTTAGTTAGTAGTGCCTGAAGGCCAAAAAAGAAGAGGAAGAGGAAGAAGAACGAGAATAATATGTGCATTAAACACAAACCTAACATTTCCTGAGAGAAATTGGGTCAAATACATATTTATGAATCACTTAAGAGTTGAAACTATAAAACAGTTAGAGGAAGGATAGAGATTAAACTTACATCTTCAACATTATTAGAAATTAAAATTCATGAGAACCCGCTTTCTTTTTTTTGTTTATCATTAAATTTTATTGGATTTTGAATGATTTTTCCTCATTACCAAACAACTAAATAAATTAAAACTAAACCTTACTTCGTATATAGCAAAATTATTAAATACATAACTATTAGATTGTATCAATTTGGACAGGACTCTTTTGATTGGTCTCAAAATGAGGAGCAAAGATTTAATTTGGGATTATTATTATTATTAACAGCAACATAACTTACCTTTCACAAACTAGCCTTTGAACCAAAAACAATTAATACATGCATGATATGATTTTTATCACACACAAAGGCCTGTATTTGTAAAATAACTTTGGCTTTATCCAGTCCAATTCACCGATCCTAATGTGCTAAGGCATGGCTAATTAACTTGCTTCTTCTGGTGCTAGCTATAGAATGCAGGTTCTTGATAAATAATACAAATCAATTAAGGCTTTATTTTTAGTTTCTTGGGGTTCCATGGTTACTGTTTAATTTCCAATCTCTTAATTAAAGCTTCCAAGTTAGCCTGACACGGACTAGAAACTGATTAGTTTTGTCTCTCTTTTTTTTCTTTTTTTGGGTTCCATAGTTTCTGTTTAATTTCCAATCTTTTGCTTTGTTTCATGGCTTATAATATTCGGTAAGCTTCCTACCAGCTATCATGCATGGACAGACGGAGAAATTGGGACAATGTATTATGTTTTCAGACAGGCAAGGACGGAAGAATTAGCACACTTGTAAGCGTAGAAAACAAAAGGATTCAATTTACGTACATGGCAATGAGTGAAGCTACTTCCCTATTAATTTGATTGCGACTACTGATCAACCATGTGCAATCTTTACTTGCAGCTCCTTTATTTATGACCACCGTGGGTGGCGGGCCACTTGACAGATGAGGTGGTCGTACAGATACAAAATGTAGCCCGATGCATCTACAAGCTTAAGTCAATATATTTTTACCGTGAATGACGGAGCAAAACTGGTTTAAATTTTAAATTTATTTTTTAATGGATATGAGTTTTTTTTAGAGTTTTTAGAAGTTTATAAGTTATTAATTTTAGAGTTTATATATAGAATTAATTGATTTGTGAATAAGCTGATTTAGATATTTATGTTAATTTAATATATATATATATATATATATATGTTTTTTACCATGTATTACCCATCTCCCCTAGCCAAACTTGTTGCAGTGCTTTTCCTTGTGTGAAATCAAATGCGGCACGTGTCAATTGATGCTGATAGACTGTTGCTTGATATTCAAGGGGTTAAAAGCAGAGAATTTCGGGGTGGTTTCCTCAGCTAATTTGACTTTACGTTCAAGTACTTGCCGATTTGGTGAAACAAAGAATCTAAATGTTCAAGTTACATGAAATACGAAGATTAAATGGTTGATTACACCCATGAATTATCTCTTAATTCTGCAAAGCTTGGAACGGGTTCTAGTCCAAGCTCTGCAAGATACCAAAATTAGCAATAGATGAGGAAAACTGAGTCACTCCTTGAATCCAAGTTTAACCCTAACTTGATTGTATGTGATTTACTAATTAGAGATAACTTGGTTAGTGAAAATAATGAAATGGTTCGTGGGGGACCATGAAGATGCAGTGGAATCCGATGGCCGGAGACGATGAAGAGGGCCACCCTAGGAGGCTAGTACTTTAGCGATGTCAGATTTCTTTCTATTTTAAGGTAAACACTATCAACGTCAGCAATAATGGCACGTGGACCGTAAGCCTATTTTGTAAACATCTTTAATCGATCTACAGGGGTTGGTTCTCTGATACATTAGCCAAAGTCTTATTCCTTGAAACACTCAACAAGTTTTCTTTGCCTAGTTGTCTTCCATGTCTTTTGTCTTCGGGCACAGTGCCACGTTTCGATGTGTTTGGAAGGTTGGGATTTTTTTTAATAGTAGATGTCCAAATCAATTTATATATATCTTGAATGATCTTTTAAAAATATAAAATTAATAATTAATTAAATTTTTAATAATTTTAAAATTTATGATACTCAAATTAATAACTTTTAAATAATAAATTTAAGATTTAAATAATTAATTAAATAAAGCACAAAAAAATTTTTTATATTTTGAAATTAAGGAATGGCTTATAAAAAAGCTTGAAGTGTGTGGCTGCACGTAGGTACATTGAGCTTGAGGGTATAATTGAGCCCAGTAAAAGTGCTGGGATGCATGATCAACACCTTGCATGTTGAGCAACACTCCTAGTTGGGTAGTGGATGTGTGCTTAGCACCAGTTAGGTGTGTCACACCTAGTAAGCTAGGCATATACTCATGCGTGATGCATGGGCTCGAGATCTTGCTCGAGCCCATGTCCTTAAGAGTCAGGCTCAGATTTTTTGTCCAAGTTCATGATCTTTTCCTGTTCCATTTGATTTCATTAATCGAGTTTTATATTTTCAAATAATACAAATCAAAAGTGCAATTTAAACTTTGAAAATGTTAGTCTTTAATCAACTTTGGTTAAAGGATCAATGTGTTATTTTTAAAGTTGGAGACTAACTTATAAAATCCTACAAATAAAAGGATTGAATTGTAATTTACTCAATCAATGCATGCTGAAGGATGGTGATACCGTAATTTAGGGCTCACGTTTTACACCAATAATATTAGCTTGCCAACTTTACATTTATCTTCAGGCCACTAGCCGACGCCGTACTGCGCACATGGGAGAAGCAGAGCAAGAACAGCGACGTGCGTATCTTTTAGATGTAAAAGAATCACAATAAAGAGTTCCATTTATTGATGTGTTCTTCCACCCATGAAATCAAATAGCAATCGCCAACTTTATCGATTTAAATTGCAAACTTTCCACAAGTATTGTCCTCGCTAGCAAAAGCACAAATATTCTTTAAATATTTTATCAGTTCCTAGACTTTTTGTTTTTGTTGTCATGAGATAGACAAGCTTCCAGCGAGACCTAAACAACTACTTAAAGTAACCAGCTGCGTACAGTTCTATTTTACTTAGAAAGACTTGTAAATCATTAATCCTTGTCCTGTGAACTGTGGTTGATTATCCACCCAAATATAAGTATCCGAAATTTTCATCAATGATTAGTAAATAGTAATTTTGGTGTTGGAATAGTTTGTACAAAAACACGAAGAAATAATTCTATTCCAAGTTGAAGGAAAAAAAAAAAAACACTATTGGAAGCAGTGTGATACCTTATTTATGAGTGCTTGTATATATCAAGTACTTTGCTTGATGGATCCCGTTGTTGACTTCATTCTGAAACATCTTGGTGGGATTTTATGCAGTGTTATTAAATTTGGATCCGTTTAACAAGAATCGGTTGATTTATTGATTAGGAATATAGCCCGGTACAAGTTTTACATTGAAATAAATAAGAGTTCACTATGTTAAATTAGGTTAATCTAATCATAACCCAGACAGGACTTATTTTGATCATTTTATTTATTTATTTATTTTTAAATAATATCATTTTATTTAAAAAATAATCAAAATCATACTATTTTAAATCATACTAATCAAGCGGAGTTGACCCATAGCCTGAATATGGATAAGCTGAGTTTAATAAAATTGATTTTATGTGGACACTAAAGCTGACACTCATATATATTTTTTTTAATGCCAATAATATTTTATTTTTTATTTTTTAAAAAATGCATCCATGAGAAATTCATGATATAAAATATAAGCATTTTAAAAAAGATGTAAATACACCTATCTCATATTAATTATTTTTAAAAAATTTGTTAATTATTTTTTGAAAATATATATTTATTTTAAAAAACTTTTCAATCAAAATCTTGGCCAGAAACCAAAGCTTTTATTAAGAGAGATGTTAATGTTGTTTCCCACGCTCTATAAGTGTTAGTTAATCCTTGTATATATATTTCTCTTGTAATGTTTTAATTGGATATGAGTGGAGTTTCAGTTCGGCTACATCATTATCCACATTACCTACTTAAAATCTGATTTTATCCTTTTAAATTTTGTCTTAGAGGTTTTTTTTTTCCTCAACTCAAAATAAAAAAGAGTGATTTTTCTTTAAATAAAAGATCACATAAACAAATCAGCCCTCCCATGTTTTTTCTTTCTTTCTTTTGTTACAGAGAAAATCTCTTTGTCGAGGACAACAAAAGTAGCCCTAAAAAAACAAACAAACATATACAGACCAGCAAAAAATCCAATAATGCAAGAATCAAACACTGCTACAAGAAACAAACTTGGTACGAGAAAGAAGAAGTAACGAGCCCCATCACTGAAGAAGATAAATATTTTTTCTGACCTAATCGCATCCATGACTTGCTTGATATATACTCCGATCTTATTCAACTTCAAAAATTAGAATTTTTTTGCAATCAGAACTGTACTTGAGATGGGTTTCGGTTATTATAGGAATTATTTTTGTATTGATAGAGATTTTTGTAATGCAAATTGACAATTTTGATTATTTTTCTTTTTAATTATGATGTTTAGTTGATGTGTCTTTGATAATAAACCACAAAGAATGCTGCTTTCTCAATGTTTTGTTGTGTCGAGGACAACAAAAGTAGTCAAAGCTTTGAATAGACAAGAAAAACAATGAGGGGTTTTTTTTTTTTTTTACGGAGACAGGGTTATTTATTTTAGGGGTTTCAGGAGGGAATAAAAATGTGGATATTTTTTAAATATTATTTTTAATATTAATTTTAAGTGAAATTACGTTATCAAGTTAGAGATCCCCCAAACTTATTTGCTTATGTGCATTTATGAATTGAATTCTATTTAGAATTTAAATTAATACTCTAAAAATTATTCAAAATAAAAAAATATTAATAATATGAATTGAATTAAATTCACGGAATTCCAAACAATCTATAAAATAATCAATGGCTAATTACAATTCTATTTATTTAAATGACTTATAAATTAATACCATGTTGTGGTTGATTATCCACTCAAATAGAAGTACCCGAATACATTATTTTACCAATGATTAGTAAATAGTGAATTTGGTGTTGGAATATTTCGTAAAAAAATACAAAGAAATAATTTTATCCAAGTTGAAAAAAAAAAACTTCATTGGAAGCAGTGTGACGTCTTATTTAGGAGTGTTTAGATTGATGGATCCTCTTGTGGTCTTCACGCTTAGAATTCTTGGTGGGATTTTATGTGGTTACTATTGAAATAATATCAATGATGTTATTTTATTTTTTTGTTTTTGGTTTAAAATGGATCAGTACCCTGAGATTACATAATTCCCTATCTGGGCTGATATCATGACTCAACAACCACACCTTAAGTAAATTTTATTTTTAATAAGCCATGAAAGATTCATTAGCTAAAAAATTGGAGGAAGAGAAACACAAGTATGCCAAGCAACGTCGTCGAGGAAGAAAGCTAAAAATAACAGAGAACCCAGTAGACGTTTGCCAGAGAAAAGAAGAAGAAGAAGAAGAAGAAGAAGAATTTGCATATATATCATTTGGGCTTGGCCCGTGAGAAGCTTAAATGAAGCACAGTGGAATATATAATCTACATGCATTCTTGCCCATGCTTGGTGGGTTTACATCACAGGTCACAACCGGCGAAGTAGAATTGCTCCATCCCCGAAGATCCACCTATATATCCATTATTCATTAAGTTAGTTTCTGTATCTCAACGGAACTGGATCTCTTTTTGCCCTTTCCTGAGATCAAATTGCACCACTTCAGCAAACCCACTACCGATCAAGTTTAACAACAACACTAATTTTCTGTGGTATCTTTTGATAAGAGGTTCTGGGTCCAAGCACATATAACTGGTTAGCTTATTTATATGTATGTGAATATGTTCTATATCCCAATTTTGCAACGCAGTTAATCTATTCTCAAACCTTAAATTGGATAGGATGGTACAGCTATTTTGTTGAGCTGTCACGGGATCAAGAGCTTCATAATCCCTCTAAGTAAGCTGGTTGTGGAGGGTTATCTCCACACAAATCGCTCCAGTACCAACTAAGAATAATTATGCATCACCATTCATTCAATTAGTCAGGTCCTGGATTTGCTTTTCAAAAATTATTAGTTTGAATCTCATAAATTCTGAAATTACTGGAAGCTTACATGGTCATTAACTTCAAAACCTATGAAATTTGTTGAGGTGCGCAAGTTGACCCGAATACTCATGTTAATCTAAAAATAAGAAAGAGCTCTTAATAACTCTGAAAGGTGGCTCAATTGGTCAGGTCTTGGGTTTACTCTTTAATGGTCACGAGTTTGAGTCCTCTCAGAACCACTGGAAACTTATCTAATCATTAACTTTAGGGTTCCAGAAGATTAGTCGAGGTATGCATAATCTAACCCGAACACCCATAATTATCTAAAAAATAAATTTTCAGTCTGTTAATTTTTACGATATCTAAACCTGATAAGTTTCCTCGTATTGTAAGCTCATTGAATAATATGCTAAGGTACTGTTATGTTATAATTTTGAGCATGGTGGGGATCTTACACAATTTTAAAACTTTCACAACAGTTAAGCATTTACCCCCTCCAACCCTAGAGAGTTTTTATGATGGAGCTCCAGTTAAAATGTTCCGTCCCTGGTTGCATGCAGGAAGTGTATTTTAATATATCAGATGCTTCTAGATGAATTAACCAATCTAATCGCTATGGCTATCGTGTGGTACTCAATCCGAATCCATTCCAAAAATGATGTTAAACTTCAAACAATTGATTTTTTCCAAGCCTATGCTATTAATTATTTTCAACTTAGTAATAGGATTTCATGTTAATGATAACATAAATGATCATGATTTTGTACTTTCTTGTTTTATTATGAGTAGATCTTAATCCAATTATATGAGCAGTACATTTTTTCCCCTTATCACTACACTACGCTATCTAAATTTAAAACATGCAGTTGGTTTAAATAATATATATAACTGACTGTGTTAATCTCTGACATGAGAAGGGGCTAGCTTACCCCTTGTTTTACTTGTGTAATTATATTTTTAGTGTCAGCCTCTATCGAGGACTACTGCAAATTTACAGATATATAAAATTATCCATAATAAGATTCATATATAGATACAAGGAAGGATGTAAGATACATAATATAATTAATTATTTATTTATTTCCATATAAGTATCTTTTATCTTTTTTTTGTGAAAAAAAAAAAAACAAGTTGATCAATCTCTAACTCTGAGTGAGTGATCACAGGGAGTAATTCATGCTACACCTTACAAAGCCTCGAAATCAGCTCTTTCAAGCTTGAATCGCTCTCGAACATACGAAATGTAGGTTGCAGCTTTCATGTCTACATTTTCGTCACCACCAGAGTCTGGAAAACTTCTCAACTTGGTCGTGGAAACCTTTTGGAAGGATGGAGGATTTGCGTAATAACTCTGGCGAGTCGGAAAATCTACGTGAGTACACGGGCGGCTAGGACTGACCTTGCTACTAGACTGCACTGGCTTGGAAGGCTTGGTGACTCGAAACAAAGACTTGACCAGCTGCTTGCCTCTCACAAACCCGCGAATTGATCCCTGGTGTTTTGCTTCCATTTTTTTTTGCTTTTGTCAAGCTAGTGGAAGCTAGGAGGAATTATGTGTTTGGATATGGTAGTTAAGATTATAATTCTTTTGCCTATGTCCATTCGGAAGACGCATTTGAGCTATATATGCAGATGGAGCAAGGGGCGTCCGAATCTAGCCGTTTAAAACTGTAAATATACCCCTCCAATATTAATTATTCCTTCTTATGATGATTTGGTGCCCCTTGATTAGGTATTAAATGACCGATAATTGGAGCAAATTGTAATCGAAGGGCCTCGGTGTGAATTGGAAAAAGTGGTTCCGATAAACATGAAATATACTGTTGGCCCACCGCCCATTGCGATCCAAGATTTTGAATGGATAAATTTGAGATGCTTCAATTTGAACTGTTTTCCTGAGATATGGATGATGGGATAACATGGTGTTGATACTTCCCTACCAAGGCACATAATTAACTATTAAGAAGATACGATTCCTTTTCTTTTGTTTTTTTAATCTATTATCCATGATAAAATTTGTTTTTTTTTTAAAATATGGTAATTTAAAATTTTTTTCACATAGAAATATATTAAAATATTTTTTTTTATTTTTTAAAAGTTATTTTTAACGTCATCATATTAATATAATCTGAAATTATAAAATATCAAATTTTTAATAAACCAGCATCAGTTTCAACCGACATGTTCCCAAACACTGTGAAAGTATATATTTGTTTATAGAGCTAAAAGATATATAGCTTATGAAAGGAAATAGAGTAAATAAGACATTCTCATGTGATTGAAGTTCGTCGTAAGCAAGAAGGACCTTTAAAAAAAAATTGACATTATTACACGCTGCGATGGAGCATAAACCATCCTTGGACGGTCCAAAAGACATATGAACGTGAATCAACATTACCATCAGATTTGTGTTTGGGCATGAAAAACGAATTTCTCTCTGATGTCTTTTGACTTGCAAAGTGCCAACCCAAGGACTCAGATACATGGCAAACCTTTTGAGGATCCACGGTTACTCGCTTAGTTAACCGAAAGGAGACCGCCCTTGTCTCTGCAAAGCCTTTTCTTCTTGATGATTCAAGAACCATCGCATAATATCTACCTGTTTTTCATACTGTTTCTTAAGGTTCTTTCGTTGAAGGATTTCACAAGCGAAGAAATCATTGCCATTGCTTGTTCAAGAAAAATAAAAAGAAAAAGAAGTCGCCAAGGTCTCCCATGCTAAAATAAATCATAGTAATTGATGTACAATTTGATATAATGCGTGTATTTTTACTATATATTAATATTAGAATTGATATGGTAGAATATCCTACTAATCTGAGTTTGATCTAATCGAATAAAAAATTACATTTATTTTATTATGGTTGAAGTTGGCAGATGGTTGTCACCAGTTGGGATTTTTAGGTTAATATTGGACACAACTATCATGGTGGCTGAAAATTTTTTTAAAAAAATATTATCTTAATATATTTTTTAAAAATAATATTTTAAAAAATAATTCGTTATCAAACTTATAAACATTAATTTAATCAAAGATACTTGCTTTTGTTCTTCTTGTGAGTGGACGAAGGAATTAAAACGGAAACGGATTGGATGAATGCTGTACTGTTAATTGGCCCATAGAAGAGGTAATAGCTTCAAAGGTTGGCCCAATTAAGGTTCTTGTTCTGTACGACATGTCGGGCCAGGAGGGTCGGCTCCAATATCATTTATAACAATCTGGAACCTCTGGATTTCTTTTTTCTTTTAATTTCAACAATATTCTCGTACCAATTTTCAGACATTAGGAATAAGTTTCTCCTGTATGAAAACTCCCATATTCATGCTAATTTTACTAAAAGAAAATTAACTTCTTAAGTTCTTTGTAAATCTTGAATTTTCTAAAACTCTGAACTTTAATAACACAGTAAAACAACTTTTGATAATCAAATTAAACATTAAATCCCCATTTCTTAAAAAAAAACACTTTTCTAAAAGATCACTTTTTTTACTTTTTAATATTTAATAACTTAAGGAGAATACTTTACGGTCAAATAAAAAATTAATTTTAAAAAAATATATATATTCTCTAAAACAAACATTTTTTGAAAATTTAAAAATAAAAACACAAAGTAAAATTAAATTTTATTAAAATCTCATTCTCCTTCAATTTCTTTATTAGTAAGAAGTTTCAGTCTTTTAATAAACTTGAAAAAAAAATATTTTTAACTCATTTCTTATTACATAATTAAACAATAAAAATTATTTTTTAATTTGTTATTTTTACACTGTAAAACATAAAAAATAATTCACTTTCTACAATATATTATTTTTTAGTAAACAAATGGAGATTTAAGAGTCTTAAAGGGAAAAGTTAAAAGAAAATAACAAAAAAAAATTGGCATTCGAGATGTTGATAGGATTATAATTAATGCCAAGTGAATTAAAGTTTCCCTGGACAGTTGGGGATGATTCACGAGGGAAAGTTGAATTACACAGCATTCTTTGGCAAAATAAAGAATCACAGCATTTCTATCCCATCCTTTTTATCCTTCGTTTTTTTCTTTTTTATTAAGCATCAGGAGGTCTCTATTCCTTTGGAATCTTTCCTTGGGTATCACATACTACACATGAATACACACCCAGCACCTGATAAATGCATGGCAACCATTTCATCCTGTAATGAGCTCAACAAGAATGACACTAGGATAGCTCCATTGATCGTGCTTTTTTTCTTTCTGGGAGGTGCATAAATTTAATTCCTATGAAGAGAACATTACATGCGTGCATATTACAATATTGTAGAATCTTAAAAATCACCAGAGTTGTTTGGAGTGGTGATGCAAACAAAATGGAACATCTTAAAAGTTTCAGAATTAAGGGGCAATAAATTCTTTTATTGATCAGATTTAGATCAGGAGGGGGAGACTAGAACTAGAAATGGCATGTACTACTCCCATGAGAAGGAAAGTGTCTGGTGAGATCCATTTGCAGATGACCCATCAGGTTCAATCTGAAACATATGCTGACAATTGAGGTTGGCATTGCCGCTGCTGCCATCAGATACCAAAACAGATCTTGCTGGTTCACTTTCCATTCCAAGGGCATTATAGTTCAAGCTTGGGATCAAGGACTGAGCAGGAGAGTTCAGGTCTGGCTGCATCATGTCGCTCAAACCAATCTCCCGAGTCTCAGATGGTGGAGATGACAGAAGAGAGAGAGCACGGTTGGAGTCTATGACTCGGTTTAGCCCATCAGAGAACATTTTCTGGCTGTTGCCACTGTTTCCTAACGTTGAATTGGCACCTAGATGAACAGAATCTCCAGGAATTGTGGAACTGGTGCCCTGCAAGAAAGGGAACTGCTTTCCTTCTTTATAGTTGGAAGACAAGGAGCCAGGAAAAAGATTTTTTCTGCCACCGAAGTTCATCGAGGATTGACTAGTATTCAGCATTGGATCACTCTCTGCTTTTGCAGCTCCAGTCCAAGCAGTGCTCATAACACTGGTTGAAAATATTTGAGAGCTACCAAAATGTAGATATCTAGTACCTACAACAAAGTAAATTTATATGATTCAACAATATTCAAAGTTGTGGTGTCCTTTTGAACTCCTTTGATGCAGGAAGACAAACTGAATGGTGGGAAAGAGACAACTCTCCAAACACAATTTTATTCAAGTTAGAATTCGAACCTTGGTTGGAAAATATCCTTCCAGAATTGACTGAAAGTGATTCTGGCTGGGGCTTTCTTCGCCGCCGATTATGTCCATCAAGACGTTTTCTGCAGCTTCGCTTTCCCTCATCAAACTCGCCCAACGAATGGAACCTATTAGAAGGGGCATTTAGTAGCAGTAATATTTCGCACCAGCTAATTGTGGCCAAAAAACTTTCTTTCTAGAATGCGTGATTGATCTGCTATATGCCTAAAAGGCCATAAGCACTATCCCCAACCTCGGGGGAAAGGAAGCGGGTAAGAAGAATACAGCTAGAAGCCTAGAACTGTATGGGTTATTAAGCTGCCAGACACTATCGACAGCAATTTGCAAAGTCATCCAAAATAGGGAAAATCTTGAATCTTTTCCCTCACTTTTACTATATCGTATCTCAAACATTTTCCCAATCAATTAGCTTGGATCAACTACACCTTTCCCGACCAATCTGTTTTCTTCCACAACTTACGTTCCTTTTAGACCTCTTCATAACAGCAGAGTGGCATTAATTGGATCAGCTTAGACAATCATAGCAAAGCAAACTGGTTGTTTGATCTTATAGTAACCAAACATTTTGTAAGCCAAAACTTTATTAGACAGAAAATAGGGAGCCGATCCTCTGAATTTATAGTGAATGGACCTTATGTAATGCAAAGAATGATGGACAATCAATAGAGTCTCACTTGTTGAAGATAAGAATGTGCGTTAAACCCCATGATAGTGTTGTTCCCAAGCTAATATATAGTCATGCAAGTTTTAGGATTTAACAAAAGAGTCAGACTCAACAACCAAAGAGCTGGAAACAAATCAAAAACAAAGTGCAAGGAGAACATGCACAGAGAATTTAAACAATTCCACAGCTGTGAGCATACAGCAACTTCGACAAAAAGGATGCTGCACTCGATTTTGTTCAATTAAAAATTAATTCTAATTAACAAAAAGCAAAAAGGTGAAGTGGCTAGAATTCAAACAACTCTCTACATTCACAAGTATGTCAGTCCTTACCTGCTGCACTGCTGGCAAAACCGTTGTTCCTGACCTTTAATAAAAACCTGACGCGACTTGGAGTGGAGCTCACATACTTTATGTCGCCTGTGGTAATCCCTACATTTGGTAAGGTCTGAAGTGCATCCATCAACCAAGCATGAGGGGACTCGGGTTGCATTTTTAAGTGTCCTGGATCTCTTCAAAGATCCAGAAGGTGCTGATTCCATTAAAGAGTCCCTAGGATCCTTACACTTGTCCCTGAAATCACCAGAATTGCCCAAGCTTTAAGTCTACTGAACAATACCCTGTAGCCCGACGTACTCTTAAACTGCTAGGTACAGTAATTTGAGTGAATTGAGGACTGCTTTGTTATTCCAATTCAGCTAATTCCCAAGGAGTCTTAAACACAGAGCATTCTTGTTTTGCAAATCTATTTCTCTCTTTCCCACAGTACCATTAAATGCTTCTCCAAGTGATCCACCAAGTCAATCATTGCACAGTCTGCAAGAACAGCAAATAATTACCAGAATAAAGATCAAAGAAAGCAAGAACTGTCAAGCATTTTGTCTTTGAACTTAATATACCCGGACAAAGTTTTAGTTGGTGTTTTGCTTGTAGATAAAGCGATAGCTTACACCTCTTTATCCAAGTTACATGACAAAATATCCACTTATAAATGCAGTTAATAGGATAGAGCAATAGTATCTGAAGGAAGGAAAATGAGTAAAATGGGCCACGACAATCGTTGCCCTTTTAATAATAAAGTGCACCCTTCGATGCTATTCAAAGACTGGATACCTGTCACATCATGGGAGTCAGTCCTCTCATCCCAGCCACAAGAGGCCTTGAAGATATTTGTTTTCATGAAAAAAGAATTTCCCATATCATTTTTGCTTTCAAACAACAAAAGTAAACTTAAGTTCATTAATGAACAGAAATACCTTGTTTGAATAGGTTAGCCCGTTAAACAAGCTGATTACAGGCCAGAATGATTGCATCTAATGGGGACAATTATTGTGGGAGAGGGGCATGCCAAAAACTTTCTCTAATTTAAACAGACAATTTCTTTTCTTGGCAAAAGCTGCCACACCCCTTTATTCCACATGTGTCACTGGAACTTTTACTGTTTATAAGTTACTATTGGAGGGTGTACCTTCTTTCACAAAAATTTATCATCATCGCAAGCAACAGAGAGAGAGATAGAGAGAGAGAGAGAGAGAGACACACACACACTCTTATGCTATGCAAATTTTACTATTACTGAATAAAAAATGATCGACTCAAGAGAAAAAAGAGTTGAGATTTAGAGGTGGGTACCTGAAGAAAAAACAGGCCATCAAGCATAGAAGAGGGGAAATCCAGCCTTGGTAACCCCCAGGATGCAGAAATCTTTAAAATGAGGCGGGAAAGGGAAGAACTGCAGGTTGAAGTACAAAGAAGCCAAACTTCAGAATCTAAAGCAGCGTGGAAATAAGGAAACAAAGAGATTGGCAAGGGTAGAGAAGAACAAGAAAGACGACTTCTGTTCCTGTTGACCTGATCACAGCCAACAAATCTCTAGCAAAAGTAGCATCAATAGAGTTAAAAGAGAAAGAAAGAGTTTAGCTTATACTATCTGCTAGGGCATAGAAGCAGGAGGACAAGAGAACGGATGAGAGTGACTTGGGGGAGACGGTGTGATTATAGGAATTATTGAAAGTAACATGGAAAGTGGATAATGTATTCAACTTTGCAAGTGCAGTGTTGAGAAAAGGAGAGGTGAGAAATGGAAAGGAGACTGCTATGAAGAGTAAAAGACTCGCCCTTTCCAAGCCTCTCTCCCTTCCTTTTTAGGCTTGTGCGCTTGTGATAAGAGTAAACAAACATATAATAAAATAGTGTTCTGGAAAAAACAAAATCAAAAAAAAAAATTGAGTGGTAGGGAAAGGGACAGGGTGTTGCTGCTTTCAACTTTGAGAGAGATGAGTTTCTTGTGTTTCACATTCCATGATGTTTCTTCTTGGGGCCTCGGCTCCGAGTCTTGAGCTTCCGAGCCAAAAACCCTTTTGATACTCGTGAGAACCCTCCCAGTACCACACAGCTGTTTGTAGTGGCCTTCTCTTATCCGTTGGATCTTGATTTCCTTCCCTTACAAGTTTCGGATCAACCCAGATCTGGACACACGTATTTGAAAACTAAACAAGTTTGCTATTAAATTCAACATCAGTTAGGATTTAGATTCATATGAATTTAGAGCCCCCGGGAATTCTAGTATTATTAAGATTCTATAATCTTAAAACTAAATGATTTTTTAGAATTTAAGAGATAATGAAGTGATTAGTTTTTTTTTTAAGTGGAGTTCAAGTTATTGTTGACATTTACGAAACACAAAAAGTCAAGTATTTGTGGTTGGGAACGAGGGAAATTACCAAAAGATACGAACATTAGGTGTCCTACCACTAGGAATCCTTTTCTCAACACGGAGCATAAGCACCCAAGGACAAAAAAGAGGGGGTAGGGTAGGGTAGGGTAGGGGTAGGGGTAGGGTAGGGTGGGCACATTAAAGCATTATTCATTTTATTTAAAGATTTAAAGGTCACCTAGTAACTTGGTATATAATCAAAGCTCGACTTTTATATTTCTTTGGGAGTGCAGCGGAAGCCTTTAAAAAACAAATTAATTTTTTTTTAAATTAATATTTTTATATTATCTTAATTAATGTGATAATCTTAAAAATAAATACAAAACATCTAATCACATCTTGCCAGTGGGGCCCGTAGCAGTCCCGGAAGTTTCATGACTAGTGATTAATTTATTTATTTTATTAAAATAAGTATTTATATCAGCTTACATTCATCATCACTAATATTATGGATCATGAAGTTAACGACCATGTAAACTTTTAATAACCATTATATGAGCAACCATATGACTTAAACCTGAGACTATACAGGAAAAAAAAGAATATATTAAAATATTTTTTATTCAAGGGTGTTGGGTGTTTTATAATACGGTAGTAATTATATTTTTAAAAAATTATTTTTAACAATATTAAAATAAATTAATTTAAAATTAAAAAATTTAAATTTTATTTAAAAATATTTTTAAAACACAAAAAAAACACTTGCCATTCAGGTAAAAAGGTGGGCCCTTTGCTTTATTGTACGTTTTGAGTTCGAACTCTCATCTTAACTTATTGCAGATGTGATGGAATATTGAGATCCCAACTCAGTGAAGCTGCAAAATAAATAATAATGTGATGGAGAAAAATGGAAACTTTGCGTTGCTAATGCTCCAGCACAGCAAGCAAGGCCTTATTTGCAGCCCTCTGAAATATGCTAAGGTACAACTTGCTACTACATTTTCTATTATGAAGTCTATAATAAGAATACGTGAGCCGGAGAACCACGCACACCCTCATCCTACGAGGGGCTTAATTATATTTATTCATTCTAGCCCCTATACTTTTAATTTTGGGCTTAACAACCCTCGCACTTTGAGTTAATTCCCACACATGAAACCATGTTCTTCAGATGTACAAAACGGAGGGATCGCATGTAACCACAAATTAAAATGTGTGAGGGTAGAAATGACCCAAAATTTCACTTTATATTTCCTATGGTTTACTACAGTACTCAACATGAGCACAAGAGACGTGATGGTGTTTAACATTGCAGTTCAATTGTATTTTTAAAATCTTTTGAATTATTTTTAAGTTTTAAATTATTATTTTTATGTTTTTTAATTGTTTTAATATATTGATATCAAATAAATTTAAAAAATAAAAAAAATTAAAAAAAAAACCTTCACACAATCCATGAACATGTATCAAGGTGAGGGTCCTCCTATAATAATAATACATAAAAAAAAATGCCCTGGAAAAGTTCATATGTTTTCATTACAGCCATCAACTATTTCAAAGAAGATTCCAACAAAAAAAAAAAAAAACTATTTCAAAGATACTTTTACATAACAGTGCATAGTAGCAGTGCTTTGGCAACTCTGTTGAGGAATATTCCCTTCCACTGATATTTTCTGTCTGCTTTTAATTTCTTCCGTCTTTAACATTATTTCCCAAGCATAACACGGAATCATGTTTTGTTAAAAGTACGACTTTCACAGGCCAAGATAACGCCCAATGCTGAAGTAAGGAAACACATAACGTTATGGCAATTTATTTCTTAGCTTATAAAAGACGAGTTCCTTTAGTGCAAAAAATATTTAAAAAATTAACATATTTTAAAAAGTCATAGATGATTGCGAGTTAGCAATTGTAATACCAACAGTTTCAGGTTGTAAAATTTGAGACATAAGATTTAATAAAAAGAGAGAATAGATAAAAAAAAATAACTCGGAATTATACTCTAATGATAATAACAAATAAGATTTAATAAAAAAAGAAGCAAGGAAAGAGGAAAAAAATAAGAACTTGAAAGTATATCAAAAGTCATTTATTTTTGAGCTGCTCGTGTGATCCATTCCGATTATTGTTGGTGATTTTTTTTTTTATTAAATTTATCTCATTGATATATTTTCAATGGTATTAATGATATCATTATTGAAGTTTTAATGCATCTTCAAAGTTTTTTTTGTTTTTTTCCTCTCCTCTCTCCTTATTAAAAGTAATATTATATGTTGTTTAAACTTTACTATGTTTTTTAAAATATTTTATGTAACATGTTGATTCATCAATATTCAGCATGCTAGAGTACAAAAATACTCTATAAAAGATACAATTTGCAAGCATTGATGCCTGGGAAAAACCCCCCAAGTTAATCTGTTCTTCTGAATACACTTTTTTAAGTCTACTTTGTATTCGCCATGATTTGTCAACTCAACTCTATTGGATCAAATGACGTATCCCAAGAGAGACTGTTGTAGATAAAGAATTATTGCTTAAGTTGAAAAGATTGGTAGTTTTGCGCACTGACAATTCTGTAAATAAAGAAAGAACCGATTGTGAAAAACTTGGAGGGAGAGAAGACATGTTTTCAGACGGAGGAATGCAGCGACAGGTGAGAGCTTGAGCGGGCAAAGGATGATGCACGAGGTAGATCCAGTGAGGTGTAAGATGGAAGCTTTATTATTCATGTTGAGGAAATGAATAATTAAAAAAAAATAAGATCTCAATTCATGATAAAATTCTCAAGGTTATAAGGATTAATTTCTAGATTTTTACACGACCCTCTTAAAGAAGGGGTATTGTTACAAAAGCTCAAACTACTGGACTAAGGGAACAAGCTGGAGTGGTATTAGTAATAGCAGAAGCTTGCAAATTAGTAGCAGTGATGATAGTTAAAGTTAGTTACAGTTAGGAGTCCTGAACATGTAGTAGAGTTAGTTAATGGTTTTAGTTGGGTGGTAGCGAGAAACAGTTAGAGGTGCTTAGCGGCTGGAATAAAATGTATAAAAAGCATTACAAATAATACTCGACATTTTAGCAGTGTAAACCCTCAACTCTATCCCTCAATTTCTTCTACTTCTTCAATATTTTCGTCTAAACTTCTGTTTGTTAAGGAAACCCCTTAACACATAATACATCATCTTTCACAATTTTTCACTCGACAACAAACCATGGCCCTTCCAAGTTCCAGGTGGGATATCCTCCAGCTAAACCACGAAATTGGTGGGCCAACCACGAAATTGGTGGGCCAACCACTTCTGTGTTCCAATTGGTCAGTTCTTGAGAATGAAGGTGACACCGTAAAATTTGTTTCAATTGAAATCCACCGTGTCTCTGCCTTCGCGTAGGCCTTGACATACCAGAACACAACTGTTGAGTAATTGGAGATAGAGGGGCATTCCATGCAACAATAGGACAAACATGACAGCTTTTAGCTACATCAACTAGTGGAAAAAGTTTGAATCTTTTTCCAAGCAGAGAGGAATATCAGGCTAGGTTTGCTTGAATGAAATCTGGATAATAGAATTAAAATTTAGTTTAAAATGACTATTCGATCAATAAATTAGCATTTGTGGCACGACCACCACAGCTACAGTACAAGTAATGAACTGTTCTGATGAAGAGGCTATCTGGGTCCAGAAAATGACAAACCTATATAGGTGATCGGTCGTCCAAAGGTTCTCCTTGTCCAGAGGGATTGTTCTGCAAGATAAACGTTAAAGTTAGCTTCCACCTTCTCTCATATAGCAAAAAAGCTATAGAAGAAGGCATATGGATTTCTTTAATTTAGTGAACTAGGACCTCCAGACTTGAATATTTGAGGAACTGAGAAACGCATGCCTCAAGTGACAACGCTTGAGGCCACCTTTTACGGCAAGAACAGAATAGAGTAGTGGACATAACATTAGGTTTGATAGTGTCATAGACCACTACGATATACTAAAAATCAAATGGAACAAATACTAAATTCCATTGAATCAGCTATTCCAACCCGAGTGGGGTTAAGCAGGATAAAAAAAAAAATATTCCAAGTACTTGTACACAAGTTGTTAGAATAACTACTACATAATCTCTTACTGTTGTTTGTTTCTGACCATTCAAATCGGTTTTCCATAATTCAACCAGGGCAATGCATCATCATATTAACGACAGCATATTTGCTTGAACCCATTAATGGCTGGATCCCAGTTCCTTTGGGGTGGAATTTCAACATCGTATCCTCACCAAAACAACTCTAAATTTATCAAAATTCACATTCTGAGACTTAAATGGGATAAAAGTTCATAAATCATATCAGCATGTACCTTAGATTTGAAAAACTTTTGGCTGTCACTGAAGTATTGGTTAGGATGATTAATCCCAGCATCAAATGACGAACCATGAATAGATTCAAATGTTAACGTGCAAGCCAACTGCAGACAATTTTATACAAGTAAATCCAAGTTAAAAATAGATAATAAGAGAACCTGGAGGAAAGTCAGAATCTGACAATCTGATAACCTGATAATGTCTGTTTCGCACTTTATCCATTACATTCTCCATTGCACCACTATTTACACCCATTCTGCTGAGTGCAGCCCTCAAGTTTTCCTCACTGTCATAACCACTAACACAACTTAAGCATACCAAAATCAAAGTCAAAATATCATGTCAGGTCAAATGAACATCATTACATAATGACAAACCAGGCAGCAAAACGAAAATGCATAAATTTTTTATAAGCATCAACTACTAAGTTTCAGGCATTGAGTATTCAACGTCAGAATTCCTGGTTTATGAAATACTCTAAATACTAATAAAAAAATCAAGCAAAATAGTTATTAGGTTCGGTGAGGTAACTAGGATTTTAAAGAAACTAAACCCTTGTCGAGTGCAGCAATTATTTTGCTTTTGCCCAGTTTTGTGTCATCATAAACATCACATTAGTCAGAGAAATGACCTGAAATGTCGATAGGGACAACCATGATGATCTCCGACACCAGGAGTTGATGAGATTATTTTTTGACAGGAATAAGGAGTATAATCCTGCAAAAACAAAAAAACTACATTTTTTAGACAGTCATGATACACTAACAAATGAACATAAATGCAAGCAGAAGAATGAAGACCAAGTTCCCGAAAGAACTAGAAGAGACAAAATACCAATTCACCAAGAATTATATCAATCAGGAAATTTAATTCTGAAGCTACCAAATTTCCAAATCATATTCATTTCATAATTCTTCTTAATTATAATACGATGCATAATCTTAATCTAACCAGTCTAGCATGACAATGACGACACATACAACATCTAAATGCTAAATGATGGTGATGGGCTAGACATCTTACTGTTCTCTTCCCTTCTCTTCCATAATTGTGGCGAATGCTGTATGCATATTCTTTGTCAAACCTCTCAGCTCCAACCTACAAAAGGGGGACAAAAGATATAAAGATGAGGAACATTATTAATTAGCGTTTGATTTCCATGCACCAAGATATCATATGAAAAATATGGCACCTTGAAATTGTATGTTGATCTAAAATGCTAATTATGGAGAGAGATTACTAGACATCTGCCCTCCTTTTGCTAATTTATTATAAAATGCAACTTCCTAACATACAAAGTGAAATAATCAAACGGCAACATCTATAAGAAATTGGTAGTTGAATTAACACCACAATTTTGCACATATTAGTGCAGATTATACCGAGCTACTAACCTTTTGGGAGAACTCTGCTTTCCAGAATGCAAGAGCGTCATCTAATTTCAATCCGACACCCTAACATGCAGATAAAGGAAACACGTCACCAATTTTCAAGTGTGGCGAAAAAGGCCAAGGAAAACATTATCGACTGCTATACAGCTCTTTCTCAGATAAATAAAAGAAACAAGACAAAGCCACAAGGGAGATTGTCTATAGCGAATTCTGCAGGTACATGATGAGGGAAGAACCAAAACGAGGGGATAGAATGTAGGACAAGCTGGAAGAATGAGTAATGATCCTAAATCAGCTAATATGCACAAGTTTAACAAGACAGGTGTAAAGTACAATACAACCTTGAGAAAGAGACCCAATTGCATCCTCCCTCCATGCTTTAAATGATGATCTTCTCTGAGCTGCACAGACATTCATCGAAAAGTAAATGAAAAAGAGAGGAAATTGTGAAGACTTGGTTGAAAACAAGCAACTTTATGCAGGAAGAAAAAGCTGAGCTGGAAAAGAGAAGGAAAAAAAAAGATTGAAGATCCCCACTTGAAAGAGGATGGGTAAAAAACTTGTTTGAATGATCAGAATTTCTCACTTTTTCAAACAGGTGACGCATGCACAGGGGAAATGAACTCTTAGCTACTTGGTCAATGTCTTTAATTGATACTTCAGCAAATTCTTTGGGCTGCAAATGACGTGAACCAAATTCTTCATGGTTAACTTGACCATGTGATCTAAAGGCAGCAGAAATGAGCTTATAAGAGGTAACAAAGAACCTGAGAATAGTCAGGACCCAGATAGCTTGTGCATAGGGTTTCCACGATCTAAAAGGCACCAAAATTACATGTGAAGCACTGCATTTTAAAAATAAAATAAAAATAGCGATTTAAACTTAAGACGTTCATGATTCGATACCCACAGGAGTTAGGCGATCCTTCTCTTGTTCTCTGATGGTAGATGTCCATTTTCTGCAAACAAAAAACATTCAACATAAGACTTCAGTGTTAAAGAAAGCAAACCCTGTTCTATAAAAGCAAGTGCATAGCATGTATTGTGCAGCAATGGAAAGTCATGTTGCAGTCATCAACATGACCTTGGACACAATATGGAAATTAAACCTTTCTTTCAATACATCAAAATCTTAGTTCTTTTATTTGCATAACTAAGATCATTGCAGATATTCAAACAAAAAATAGAAGGGAGCTTTTGAACATCAACCATTGAGAAATAACCACCTGTTTGTTAGAACAAGTGCTTTTGATAGAAGACCGCGGAACTGGGTAACAACAAGGGAAACAACCTAGAAAATGAAAGTAGATACATTAACAGATTGTTGATATCCATTATCAAGGTGTAATGCCATGATTGAAACAAGAATTCGCTCTACCTGATTCATAGCAACATAAGCATAGCCTTTGCAGATGAAGACTCTACGACCAGCCACAAGTTCAGGAACTTCTTCAAATGGTACCTTCAGTTCAAAATAGCTAAGACTATAGTTCTTGTGTAGATTAAGTAAAGTAATCAAGCAGAGGTAAACAAACAAACCTTGTAGAATATCGCATCAGATGCTGCAAAAAGGAAAGAAGGTAAAAAAAAAGCATGTGGATTAGAATTGTAAATGTGAAATGAAAACAAATTGTCAGAGATGGGCTATGGTCTTAAGCCCTAAACATGTAAAACAAAAGGTAAGATGAAACACAATTTTCTCCACCAAAAATGTTGGTTAATTTTTATTAAAATTCCAAAACAGAATAAAATGAAGTAAACCAATTATATAGACAGCCTGCCTTATTAATAGGCATTTGACAGCAAGGAGATGATGATAACAGAAATCACTCTTTGTTATCTCACCAGTATACTTTCAACATTGCTGAATTTGGGCAAAAGAGTAGTAACATCTACTCATTCAGGAAAATGCAAGCTATGTGAACATCTAAAAGCCTTTCATTATTCAACTGGGTGTGAGTAGCATATTCCTTTGAAATTATGCCTCAACTCAGAAATTGGTGTATTGTTGGCTATGAATGGATCTTAGTCTAGTTTGCATAGAGGTGGTAGTGAATGAATGTGCGGGGTAATAAGGCTATTATAGAAAAATGAAGTTGATCACTGAATTCATTAAGAAAATGAATTAGATGGAAATTGGTCTCATGCATGAATTGTTTTAGCATTTTGGTTGTCCAATGAAATGTTATCATTATCAGTGATCTGTTTCACTCTCGACCATTGAGAAGAAAACTAATATCAAAGAACTTAATATATATGAAATAGTCCATTCACCAACCAGGCAATGATTCAGGGGTGCACTAACAGAACCACAATTGAAACAAAACACATTTTATGCGGTGACTTGCGGTCATTTAAAATGGTCAGCGACTGCTTACTGCAGAGATAATTAAAAAAAGGAGGGGATTACAATGAAACAAGCAACCAATCTGCTCTTACCAGTGGATTTAAGCTGACCAGTTGATCGGGCAACTAGATGCAGTTTTTCCTTTACACCCTGTCAAGTAAAATAGGTCAAAATAACCCTAAAACCAAACATTGGTGTATTTTAAAAAAAAAGCTTGCAAGCAATTACAAAGAGTGATTAAAAAAAACTAAAATGCCTTGGCATTATATTTAATTAAAATAACCTCAAATTCTGCAGTGGTAACAGGCTTGTATGGAAGATCAAACTCCGCCATAAGCAACCTCTGCAAATTCAAACCACAAACCAATCAGCATCCGACACTAGGAGCTAACTAAACTAAGAAATTAATGACCTAATGAATGGATGAATCTCACCTGAGCTTCGGGGGATAGAAGCCGAAACCTGTATCTAAAAAGTGCAATCTCATTGGAAAGGAACCATTTCCTCAGCTCCTCTCTGACAGGCAGACACACACACCACCAATAATCACAAATTTTGAAGAGAATACGTAAAGTTGGCTATAAAATAACTATATAATGAAGCAATCTTACTTACGTTCTACAATAGACGAGACGTAAAACGAAGTGAGATATGATATCTTTGTTAGTAACTTCAGATGGCAGTGGATGCCTCATATGTGCTTTCCACAAATCATTTACTAATTTCTCCATTTCTTCCGGTCTTTTTCCGCGAGAAAGTCCGTCAGATACACCTTTTAAAACTGGAAAATCAAGAGACAATTTTATTGATTTCTGTGAGTATATTAAACCCTAGAAATTGCAATTAATTGGTCAGTTAATAATTAAGGTAACGAAAAAAGGAAAAGTTACCGCGGAGGCGATCGATGGCGTAGAGCTCGAAATCCTCCAGTCTGACTTCGAGAGAGGGGGCGGAGCGGTAGAGAGGGAGGGTGGAAACTACGTCGTTTGCAGATGGAGGAGGTTTCTTCCATTGAGGCTTGACTATCTCCATTCTTTCTCTCTCTCACTAGAAATCCACTCTATGTTTGTAATGGAAAATAGAAGTAGTAACTGATCTGATTTTTCTTTTTTTCTTTTTTTTTTTAACATCATTTTCTATTTCTTTTTGTCTCTCTCTGTGTTAGCGCGCCAAAGGAGGGCTTCATTGGCGGGAAACGAGTTATTATCCAACGAAACTCGGTTGCAGAGGGTAGACCATGGCGTGTTAACTCGTGGTCCCCAGGGAACTTGGCCCCTCGACCCAACCAGGCGTCAACATATTTTCCTTGCCGCTTGTCTCTTCTTACACTCTTTTTTTGTTACAAAATTGCAAACATAAAATTATATTATACTAACAATTAAAAAAAAAAAAGTCGTGATTCAGTGATTAACTTGAGATTGAAGCACGGGTACACATACAAGGTTGCAAGTTTGAGTGATTTAGTCATATTATTTTATTTTAAAACTTCATGTTTTTTTTTTTAAAGGAAAGATAAGACAAAATAAAAAAAAGGCTAGACGCATGAGCATCACTCGAGCCACCATTCCTGATCTCCTTCTAGGTCAAGTTCATTATAGTGCAGTTGAGTTTTTTTTTTTTCTTAGCCATTTTATTTTTTGATATTTTATTTTCATTATTTAGAGTGAGATTTTTATTCAATTTTATTTTTTAATATTAGATTAATAATAAATTATTTTTTTATATTTTTTATCATATAATAAATAAATAAAAAAACAACCAAATAAAATCCATAAACTAAATACTAAATAAAAAATCAAGTTAAGATATTTTTGCACTTTTTTTTATATATCTTTCAGTTTCTTTTGTTCCCAATTCCACGATTGAATTTTATCATTTAGTATTTAATCTTAGTATTTTGTAAGATATAATAAAATAAAAAAATTAATATAACCCAATGGGGGTGGAGTCCATAAACGAAGAAAGATGCTGACAACACATTTCAGGAAGATAGTAGCAAGATACCAAATAAGCAGGATAAAGTACCATTATGGAAAGATTATTTCAATTGGTCTTCGATATCATGTTTGATTGTTCCAAGGAATGAGAATATGCCTAACAGTCTTAAACCAAAAACTGTCTGCCCCAACAACACACTTCAAGTATCAATACATCGAAAAAATGAATTCCTCGTCAAGCTCAAGGCATTGCGAGGAGAGTTCTTCCATAATTATTTGACGCAATCCTTTTAAGCGGGAATTCTCTTAGGTATTAAGAAGTACCTTGAACCCCTTCCCCCCCTCTAAGATTAATTAATTATCCATGTTCCTAACCTACATTGTACATATCAAAAATGATAGTTAACCTTACAAAATAAGCATCTCTACAAAATTCAGCACCATCCTGGTATTTATATTCATAGGGAGAGGCTCATATCACCAGAACAACCAAACTTCAAGGACCTCCCAGAGTAAAACTAATTGCCGCATGGAAATAAGATGGTTTTCAATGGAAAAACCATCACGGTTGCTGTCTGCTTGAACTTGTTTGTTGCACTACACTGTTTGTTGCGCTTCGCGTTCTCATAAGAAATGCAGGTTTAAACCAGCTCGTTCCATTACTTGTTTCTTCTTCTGTATGGATACCTTTAGAAATCCCGAGGCCGCTAGCAAGCTCAGCCACTCCTGAAATCCCGTTACTTCTCTGGAAATGTTTCGTTAAAAAAGTTAGATGTCAAGAAATTATATATAAAAAAAAAAAGATGTAAACTGCAAATTGAAATTCAAGCTAAACCTGCTGGCTTGAGGGTGATGCAGCATTACGAGGGGGCCTTTGAACCTGAGAAAGGAAAAAATCAAGGAAAGGAAATTGAGGTAATTATATTCTTAAAAGTGCTGGGAAGAGTTCCTATGCTGTAAAAAACAAAACTGAAAAGGGAACATCAAGCAAGCTATTAGCATGGAATAAAAGTCATAAAGAAATTCTTTAAACTTGTAAGATGGCTATATTAGATTATTCATGGACTGGAAAACAGGGTAAGTCGCAATATAAGAAAAATTGTCAACAATCTCCCATTGATGCTTGCAGAAATTTATTTTGGCCACAAGCAACAAATTTTCAAAAGTAAACAAACCTCTTGAGATCCAATCGAAGGAGGAGTTGATGGTTCACTTGATGGAGCAGGCAACGCCCCAGCCTGGTAAATAACAAAACAAAAACTAGTGAAAACTGTAGGCACCAGAAACCATATTTAGAACATATGCAAGCACTTAAGCAAAGCTATTTTAAGCATGTGCCCTCTGGTTTGGGATAACAGAATGCTTCAGCCTGGGCATGTCCAGCAAAAGTAATTAAATTCCAATCTTAAACAGATCTCCCCACTAACCAAGACAGTAAAGTAGACAATATCTAGTTTAGAAATATAGATATGGTGTCTCCAATAAAAAGAACAACTACTTTATTTACAAAGTTTTATCAGACACATGCCCTAATGCAGAAGAAAAATATTACCTTTGATGAGAATGTTAGCCGTGAACTGGATGCTGAAGTCTGCAGAATTTGTGGACCATGGTAAACGGTAAAGTTCAGTAACAGAGTATTGAAAAGGCCAAAAGGAAACAAAAAGATGATGACATGCCTGGGTATTCTCTTCAAGCAAGTTGTTTTCCAAACTGGAGGCATAGTCACACAACCTCTTTACTCCTTGGGTCGTCAAATCCTAAACACATATCAAAATCAATAACAGTTACCACAGGTGCAATAAATAAATAATTTCTGATAGCACTGCATATGATGTTGATATAAAATCAAAATTTATAACAGAAACCACAGGTAGAATAAACTGGTAGCACTGTGTATGATGTTGATATGATAATTACCTGTTTCCCTTCAATTCTGCTAATTTTTAGTTCCTAAAAGAATTAAAAAGAATATGAATCAAATAAGCCTTTGATTTCACATCTAGAATGAATTTATAAAGATTGGATGGGCAAAAGGAATATGAGTATCAAGACTGATCACCAGAGTTTCGACAGCATCACGAACATATCGAACATCATTGCCAATCCTACTTGAATCTTCTCGCAATTCAATAACCTACAAGTGTCAACGTACTTTTTATGTAAGTACAGCTACTGCACCAACATATTAGCTAATAACTAGGTTAGACCCACCTTTTCTTGGGTGCCGGCTGTCAGTTCTGCAACAGCATTCAAATTTGAGTCCACGCCATCGATCTTTGAAGATAAATGCCTCCTGGTACTCTACAGACCAAAAGAATTTGCATTGGGATAAGAATGCTCTATATTTTAAATTCCATAAACAACCAATGAAAAGCTCCAGCCCTTTTTTTATTAGATGGATAAAAGATACAAAAGGTTCAAAAGCTTACCCGGATTGATGAATAAACATTCTCTAGTTGCTGGGCTATAGAAGTGCAAGCATCAGATAAATTACGCCTGGTTGCAAACATCATATCAGGAAGTTTCCAACCCTGAAAGTATACAGCATTATAAAAGTAGAGCACCAGTCAAACAAAAGAACAAGATGAAGCTCAAGATATATCAACAAGCATAGTGATAATAATCTTAAGTATTATTTCCAATTTCTGAATTTGGTTAATGCAGCACTTCAAATCTCAATGGAAGACAGATATTTTCAGGACCTCTACAATATTATTGCTAGTATTAATTATACCCCATTTTAATGCTGTAATACCAAAAAAATGAATCAGATCTTTATGGTATATCATTTGGTTTTAGAAAATTGTGCCTATATACACATCACGTCAAATTATCAAGCAAAAAAGAAAACCATTACCTTCCACCAAACATAGCCGTATCCAACAACTACCACCACAACAACTACACCATATTTATTAGAACCTGCATATTAATAGAGTGTCAGAGAACAGTCCAGAATAAGTGCATAATCAAAGCTACAATACATTATAGGAATTTACACAGACAGGTAAGTAAAAATTTATTGCTTGTATGGAAGAACAGCACTTGATATCAAGAATTAAGAAGATAGTCTAAGATTTCTCACGAGATTATAAAGAGATGAAGTTGCAAAGAGATACAAACTCGCACTCATGCACCCAGATGTATAACAGCAAAGACAAATTTGATTGTTGGTTAAAAATGCACCAACACAGCATACTATTGAGTATCCAGATAAATTTCAGTTATGAACATTTCCCAAATTGGAAATTAAAAGGAAAGAAAATAACTAAACGAAAACCCATGCTCACAACAACATGCATACAACATCATTAGACAGCTTTAATTGAAGATCAAAACATGAAACCATCAAAGCATGCCATTAAGGAATGAGAAATCAGATACAGTTCAGTTACGTACATACCACGCATAATGGAAGGTAAAAGATTGAGTAGAACAAGGATATCCATAGGCACATCAATTTTTCAGGTATATTATGACTTAGGACTGACAGCATTACAACACCACTTTCCCTCAAAGAAAAGTGGAGATTACAAGAATCGTCAATAAATTTATTCTGGTGTGCATTGCATCATGGATTTTCAGAAATTTCATTATTGCAAGAGAACATAAAATTTAACTGGAAAAATATAACACACTTAAGCTTGATATTTGAGAAAGAGCAGGAGAGACATTTATATTAGCATATTTCATATTTTTGCAGTGTCGATGGGATAAGTTCCATCTCCATCTCAATCAGTTTACTCCATAGATATATGTTTAGAAAAAGTTGAATGAAACATAACTCATCTCCTGTTTCAGATGCAAGAGAAGGATCAGAATCCAAACCTGTCCCATTTGCAGTTACAATTGTGACTGGTCTACTTGATGCCAACATTTGCAGCTCCTGTCGAAGGCTGTTTACCTGCAAAACATGCAATGCAGTATTCACAATCTCTAACAGACACTTCCAACATAAAGCAAATTATAATTCATTTTCCTGAAATGATGAGCACATGTAATTAAAAAAGACAATTTGAAGAAATTAAACTCAAACAATCAAATTAGTTCCAATGAGCAACTGTTTAACATTCAGACATTCACATTAAAAAAATTAAAGAATGCTGAAGGAAATTTCATTCCTACAGAATAAGTCATTCAAAGAGTACGAGTTGTGATGTTTCTTCGGTTGTCCAAACAAATGTCAGGAAAGAAAGTGTAAAAAGTAAACTATTCCAGAAAAGTAAGCACAGCAAAATGAGCATTGCTAGTCTTGCCCGCCGCCTTATCCTGTCACTTTGAGATTTTTACTTTTGCTACCAAATGGAAAAGGAGAGGAAAAAAAAAAAAACAAGTCCATTGCATGAAAATTACATTTTAAACAAGATTTAGTTTAGTTACTTTAAAATGCATTCATAATCATTACCAACAACACTATTAGTTACAACTGAATATGATTAAAAAAATGAAAGCATATAAAAATGTTATAAATTGAATTTCAACACAGGAGAACTTGTAAAGAACCATAAAGATGACATGCAAACCTGAGCCATCAAAGAGTCGTTTGGAGGTTTGCTAGACTTGCTAACTGATGAAGTAGAATCATCCTGTTTAAGTTGCCTGAAAGCAAGCTGCGATGCAAGATAAATCACTATCAATCAGCAAGAAATAGACCTTAATAGACAATAATTAACACTACGTTTTGAATTGCATTATTGTTTCTAAAAGACATAGGTAATAAGTAAAAAAAAGTACAGGACAAAATATTTCATCCAAAGAGTTGATTAAACATCAGTTAATATGTGACAATGGATGTTACATGCAACGTGGTAAACCAAATTTGATGTGCAGCGTTAAAATAATCAAGGTTGTCATATCACAATAGCTTTCAAATAGTATTGCATTCAAGGAGGTCCTACATTAATAAAAACCCAGAAATTAAACAAAAGAAAATAACTATTTGATAAATGGCATGAGATTAAACTGAATTGAAACAATGCAAGACTATTTCCAACATGCTCCACTATAGACACTGAAAAGGCCAGTTAAGACAAGCAGTTGGCTTGGAAATCAATAATATTATCCATTGCAAAGGCATGTCTAGTCTTCCCACTTAATGAAAATACAAAGATAAGGGCAATGGGGCAGATGTGATGGAACATAGTTTACCTATTAAGATATAAATAGTGGAGATACTGCAATCAGGTCTACTATCATTATTATCAATGAAGATAAACCCCAAAACATTAAATGAACTTTGTGCATCTCTAAGACTTCACAATAAGTCATATAAGTACCTTGAAAGCACCTGAAACGAAATTAGAAACATCAGGCAGCCGCCCCTCTTTAGCAAGAACTGAGCCAAGAATACCTAAAGATCAGAAGACAACTAATTCAGTAAGAAAATTATTTCCATGGAGGATGGTTTTGATTTGGGTCAAAAAGAAACATCTGAAGGTACAAAGGAGATAAATTTGCTTATCAAGGCTAGGATCACAGATGGACATTCCTATTGCAGTCTGATTAAGATACAATAGTCAGCAACATTAGCCATGCATAACAGAGATGAGGTTTATTGACCATCACAATGGGGGCCAATGAGGTGGTAGAAATAATGGTGAAAGGTGCATGGATAGGCTTTCTATGAAAGCTTGATCAGGACCTTTGTGAGAGGTTTAGGGGTAAGGAACAAGCTGGAACAAAAAAAGTGATGTCCAGTCTATTCCGTCCGACTAATTGCCGATCACTGAAGTACCCTAAGAGAGTGTTCCTCAGCAGTCCACCTATCTGCTGTCATAGTTCTCCGACTAAATAAGACATGGCCTAAATACGATCGTTATTTATTCTACGGCCTAGAAGTTGTTGCCCCACGAACACATATTTCAATTTCTTTAACGTCTTCTTATTCCATTTCATGACACTACAATTATCTAGATAAATACCCAATTGCTAACTAGCCCAGCATTTTAGAATTATCCCATCAGCTAAATTAACTCCCAGTGGCAAGAAAAGTGAATTTCAAGTGTTTTTTTTTTGCTCCAAATAAAGCCAAACACTTACCTCAATTCAAAGACCAGTATCAACAAGTGGAATCAATTTTAATAACTATAAAAATAAAAGACAGTTCTCGTTAAAATGAGCTGGGTAATTAAACTGCAAATCAAGCATGACAGATGACGTGAATGCAACAGAACAAAATCCCATCGCCAAGCACGCTAGCTTAGAATCTCACCAATCCAATGTTGCAATTAACAGTAGAGCTAAGGAAAGCAAACGCACCCAAAAAAATACCCAAATTTTTTTCAAGTGCCAAAGTACTAGCACTGACAGGACCCCTCCTAACATTATCAACATATACACGGACACTTACTTCGCCTCAAATGTAGACCTAGAGAACAACATATTCACACACACACACACACTCTCTAAACCATGGAATCTAGGGTTTACCTCCAAAAACCCTAAAACTCACTCAATGTGTTCCAAACATCCGAGATTTTAAAAAAAAAATCAAATTAGTTAATAATTCAATAGATAAATTAGGAACTGAAAATCAAACAAATTGAACTGACCTGCACCGACGAGAATAGTTAACTTGCCGAGAGGAAGAGCCATGGACAGCCACTGGTAACAGTAATAAATAAAAAGAGATGGAATTTTTCTAGATTTGATTTTGAATCAAAAGAGTGCGATCATGATTTTTTTTAAGGAGAGTGAAAAGCAAGCAAGCAAGGAATATAGGATCGTAGAACAAGAAAATATTTTTATTTTTTATATATAATTGTATTTTCCGGTGTTACTAGGTTTTGCTAGATCAGGTTTATGACTGCTCTGGTCTGGTGGCAGACGTGACTGGGACTGCATACATCAGAGAGGGCGATCAGAGACTGGGAAGCGAATCAGCTGTTAATTAACGCAGCTACAACGCACCAACCAACCCTATTGTTTGCTGGTGGTGTGTTGGCCGGCTAATCCACCTCTAATTTCGGTTCTTCATTTTACAAGTTTACCCCTATACCATCGAATATGCGAAAATACCCTTCTTCTTCTTTTCTTTGTTTCGTTTCTTTCAATTTTTGTCGATTTTTCTGTTTTTTCTTTCATTGGGTAGACGGCATTGGCCAGGTCACGGGTTTTTTAACCGAGTTTTATTATCGAAGGAAAAGGACTTCAAGTTTTCCTATGGTTCCGCATTAGTCCCCATGTATTCTTGATATTTTGTAGTGGAATGGCCTTGTATTATTTCTTCTTCTTTTTCACTCGTTCTTTCTTGCAAAATATTCTTTCATATGTGTTCTAGTGCTTTTTGAGTAATTATCATGATAAGATGGAAATAAATAAATAAATAATTTCAAAAGTAGAAGAGTATTTTTTATATGTAATCACAAATGACATAATGAAAACGTTGTCGAATTTGGCTCCATCTTTTTTTATCATCCTGTTTTTTTCAGGATGTATCATCCCATGAATATTAATATTCAATAATTAGAGTATTTATACTTTATGAGTGCCACGATTTGTGAGTATACATATAATCTATTTCTTTATATTTTGAATACGAAATTTTATTTTATAAAAGGTATCCTATAGGAATATAATATTTTTTACACGGTGTTTCGTTATATTTTAAATATTAAGTGGTATTTAATATCTTGAATTTTATTTTATTTTCTCAGTGTTATGCTGTATTTCAACATGACGGGTGTTATGAAATTTGTAAAATAAATCCTCAGTGGAATTCCTAAAAAAAGTCAAGACGGAAAGGGAATTAATCCTTATAAAATTTTTATGAAAAAAAAGTAAAATCACTGTTTAAACAGCAGTAAAAAATAAAAGAAGAAGAAGATTTTTGAAAATTTAATACTTTGTTTTATATTTTTAAAGCTTCTAATATAAATCCAAGATGATGATTCACTATTTCATAGAACATTAGATAGGTAGTAGCATTGTAGGCTAGATAATTTTTTTTCCAGCATGTAAAAAGATGTTCATGCAGTGTTAATTTAAATTAGCTCGAAATAATTTAATTACCACGTGACTGTTAATATGAGATTTAAACGATCCTATAAAAAAAAAGTAGAAAAAATAATAAAACTCAAAACTCAATAACTTAATAATAATAGCTAAAATTTAAAAAAATCATTTTTAAAAAGAAAAATGTTAAAGAAAAAAATCTTGGTCAACCTAGGTTACCTTGATTGGCCCGCTATATATGAAATGAGATAGAAATAATAAAAAATATAGTAAAAATGATGGAAAAAAACTAAAATTTATCCAGATTAACTTGACTAATCCAAAACCTGAGATGAGCCAACATAAAAAAATGCAAAAAAATCACAAAGCTCAACTAACTTATTATTTAGAATATAAAATCAAAATAACTCCATAAATAAAAAGCGAAAACACATCACAAAGCTCAAGACCCAGTAAATAAGTCTTCAATAATAAATTTTTTAAAAAAATTAATTTGTAAGGCAAGACCTTAAAAATAAACTTAAATTAGACTAACATTCAAAATTAGTGACCTTGGTTATAAGATCATGATTAACCTAAAAAAAAATGAAAAAATAACAAAGTAAGATTCTCAAGCATAGAAAAAAAATTAAACAAAACAAATAACAATCAATATAATGAGAACAAAATCTTGTATAGAAACCAAATAAAAAAATAATAATTAAAGACTAAAATGAAAAATAAAATGAATTAGTAAAAGGATAAGAAATCTAGCAATAAAAAAAACGATGACTAAAATTAAATATAAAAATTAAATGAAATAAAATTACAAGGAATAAGATTACAAAAATAAATAAAAATAATAATAAAAATAACAAGGATCAAATTAAATATAAAAATTAAATTAAATTAAAGTTTTTGAAAAAAAAAACTTCAAAAAGCTTAAAAATCAAAACATATAACAATTGAAATAATAATAATTAAAATTAAAACAAATATAAAAAAAAAAAAAAAAACACGATTGAGTTTTGGAAGGTAAGGTGTGAATCTCGAGGTCATGATAGATAAAAGAACGGGGAAGAAGAATAATATGTCGTCACTAAACCATCAAACCATCGCGAATTGAACTGCACACTCCACCTTGTTGGCTGCACCGACACAGGACCTCTCTCTAAAAACATGATGGTTGGTTTTGTCATCGGACTCCACACCCACCATCCATCTTTTTTTATAACATGTATTATTTGTTAAAAGAATACTTGCCTCTCATGCAAACCGAGAGTTACAAAAAACATGATAAAAAGATTAAAAAAAAAGCCTATGATAGCATGTATAGTGTTTTTTAAAGGTATTTTAGTTTTTTAACCGTTTAAAAAACAAACAAAAAGATCATGAAGCCTCTATTAACAAGTCATTTTTTTTTATTATTACAGGGCTAAATTAATAATTCAAATGTGCAGCAAAAAATTAAAGAGACCAATCTACCCACTTTCAATTCGAAAGTACCAATTAAAACCCATGAAAATATCATTTTGCCCTTAAATTTGTTCTTTTTTGCTTGTTATTATAGAGGGTAAAAATATCATTATACTCAATTTACAGTGTAATCAGTCTTACTTTACAGCAAAACACCGAGGCTCTTTAGTTTTTTTGTTAATAGGAAAAATTAAAATTTGATTGTTTTCATACAGTTTGTCATGAAATGAGGACGAAGGATTCATTTAAGAAGGACGTCAAATAAGATACGCAAGTGAAAATTATTGAAATGACCAGAGACGACGTTGAACAAAAGAAAGAGAAGGGCGGGCTCGAATAAGCCCGGGCCCAGGACCGCTTGGATAGGCCTGGAACCGAGAACAACGCGCGCCTGGCTTGCGCCAGAATTGCCATGGCGCTGGATCCAAAACATTATTATTATTATTATTATTATTATTTTATTAATATAGATATATAAATTAACCCCAACTAACTTTACGGATCATGAACTAGTTAATGACCATATAATTTTTCAGTGATCCTAATGTTTATGGAATTCGAACTAGTTAATGACCATATAATTTTTCAGTGATCCTAAGATTTATGAGACTCGAACTAGTGATATTTAGATAATAAATTTAAAGTTTAACCAATTGAATTACACCCTTCAGATTTATTATTATTATTGGTGATGTTGTTGGGTGTTATTATTATCCAAAATTAAATCTGGTTATACTGAACCGAACTACATTATTTTTTTGTTCAGAATCTACCATGCATACCCTTTTCACACTTCAAACCTGCATCACAAGAGCATAGTTTATTTGATTATTCGGAGGGCCAATTTAGCATAATTTTGAGATCTGAAGAATTAAGCAATTAATTATGACCCAAGTCGCAGTATATCAAGCAATATACGTGAAAGGATTCGGTAAAACCACGTCTTCTTAGGCCTTGTTTGTTTCCCGGAAAGTAGTTTCCGGGAAACCATTTTCCAAACTTTCCTGTGTTTGTTTGTCATTAGGAAAGTTGGTCAACGGAAAACAATTTCCGGTCAGCGGAAAACACTTTCTAGTCAACGGAAAACATTTTCCGGTCAACGGAAAACACTTTCCAATCAATTTTAGTCAAAAAAAAAATTGACTTGGTTTTCAGGAAAGTGTTTTCCTTTTAGGCCTTGTTTGTTTCCCGGAAAGTAGTTTCCGGGAAACCATTTTCCAAACTTTCCTGTGTTTGTTTGTCATTAGGAAAGTTGGTCAACGGAAAACAATTTCCGGTCAGCGGAAAACACTTTCTAGTCAACGGAAAACACTTTCCGGTCAACGGAAAACACTTTCCAGTCAATTTTAGTCAAAAAAAAAATTGACTTGGTTTTCAGGAAAGTGTTTTCCTTTTAGCTGTGTTTGTTTTCCGGAAAGTGGTTTCCGGGAAAGCACTTTCCAAACTTTCTTGTGTTTGTTTGTCAGTAGGAAAGTTGATCAATGGAAAACACTTTCCAGTAAAAGGAAAATTTGGCTTGGTTTTCAGGAAAGTGTTTTCCTGAAAAATTTGAGGGGAAAACACTTTCCGGAAGTTGTGAAAAATTTAGAAATGTTATTATTTGCTAATTATATCAAATTTGATCCTCAAACTTTTGATTGCTATATATATTTTGTTTTGAATATTTATTTTTCAATTTCATCTCTTAAAATTTTATTTTTATATTAACTTTGGTCCTTATTTTTATAATTGCTATTTTCTTTTTTTCTTATCATTTTTTTATTGAAATTTTTTATTTATCAAATTTGATCCTCATTCTTTTGATTGTTACTTATTTTATTTGAAATAATTTATGAAATGTTGATTATTATTATTTTAATTTCTTCATTTTTCATTTTTTTTAATTTTTTAGATTTGATCCTTATTATTTTGATTATTATTTGTTTTATTTGAGATCATTTATGAAATTATATTTTTTTTTTCAATTTCATTCTCATTCAACTTTTTAATTTGTAAGATTTGTTCCTCATTATTTTAATAAACTTGAGAAAAATAAAATATTAATAAGTTATTTTCCAGCTCATTTTCCATGACATAACCAAACACTGGAAAGTGTTTTCCAGTTCATTTTCCATAACACTACCAAACATCGGAAAATACTTTCCCGGAATTCACTTTCCAGGAATTCACTTTCCCCGGAATTCACTTTCCAAAAAGAATTCACTTTCCTGCAAACAAACGGAGCCTTAGCTGTGTTTGTTTTCCGGAAAGTGGTTTCCGGGAAAGTACTTTCCAAACTTTCTTGTGTTTGTTTGTCAGTAGGAAAGTTGATCAATGGAAAACACTTTCCAGTAAAAGGAAAATTTGGCTTGGTTTTCAGGAAAGTGTTTTCCTGAAAAATTTGAGGGGAAAACACTTTCCGGAAGTTGTGAAAAATTTAGAAATGTTATTATTTGCTAATTATATCAAATTTGATCCTCAAACTTTTGATTGCTATATATATTTTGTTTTGAATATTTATTTTTCAATTTCATCTCTTAAAATTTTATTTTTATATTAACTTTGGTCCTTATTTTTATAATTGCTATTTGCTTTTTTCTTATCATTTTTTTATTGAAATTTTTTATTTATCAAATTTGATCCTCATTCTTTTGATTGTTACTTATTTTATTTGAAATAATTTATGAAATGTTGATTATTATTATTTTAATTTCTTCATTTTTAATTTTTTTTAATTTTTTAGATTTGATCCTTATTATTTTGATTATTATTTGTTTTATTTGAGATCATTTATGAAATTATATTTTTTTTTTCAATTTCATTCTCATTCAACTTTTTAATTTGTAAGATTTGTTCCTCATTATTTTAATAAACTTGAGAAAAATAAAATATTAATAAGTTATTTTCCAGCTCATTTTCCATGACATAACCAAACACTGGAAAGTGTTTTCCAGTTCATTTTCCATAACACTACCAAACATCGAAAAATACTTTCCCGGAATTCACTTTCCAGGAATTCACTTTCCCCGGAATTCACTTTCCAAAAGGAATTCACTTTCCTGCAAACAAACGGAGCCTTAGTATACAATGAATTGAAGTGAGAAACAATTTTCCACACGTGATGGGCTGTGAACAAATAAAATTAAAATAATTAATAGAACGTTTTGTTTTGGCGTTTGAGGCTTAATCTGTCTATAGTTTATTGATGTAAGAGTCTACGGATATCTCGATACCATAATTTCCTTATGTAACGATGATATATAGGCCTAGCTAGGGACTTAATTAGAAGGATTAGGAGTAGATTTGCATCTGGCTCAAGATATGCTCGAAGTTATCTGGAGACTTTTCGATCTGATGAGAATGCATTCCTTCATAGGTTGTCACCACGACTCCTTCGTCTTTTGTTAATCTCTGAACCTGCTTCTTCACGTTGCACCCTTGATGTGTACACCGATAGTAGCTTCTGTAGACACAGCAAACAAATTCAGATTTATATATATATGTATATATGCACTCATGTTTAAGGTAAATCAAGCTATATATATATATATATGTGTGTGTGCGTGTGTGTGCGTGTGTGTATGTTAATTTAGCTGAGCAAGATGCTTCAGATATTTGGAGCTTAAGGAAATTAACCATCCGGTATTTTTCTATCACCAAAATGTAACGGGATCAAATTCTTGTAACTCAAGGAAGCTTAACCCAGTGATATCTTCTTCCTTAACATAATTAAAATACTTGACGTTTCCATCATCCAGATTGTTCATTATTCCAGATCATATACCTTAATCAGATAGAATATGAATCACTTTCCTGTCCTTGGCTACTTCAACCGACGCAAGTAAGGTGAGGAATATATTACGTGCTGACAATACTAAATAAATAAATAAATAAATTTTTAAAATGTATTTTATTTGAAAATATATTAAAATAATAAATTTTTATTTTTCAAATATTTTTTTTTGACACGTAGACTGAAGTGATCCTAAGATTAACTACGGAAAGAAAAAGTCAAGCTTCAGCCATAATGTTGCGTGCACGCATATACATCTAGATCGAATCTCTTTCGTTATTTTTTGTTTACTTTTCTTGAAAAAAAAACTAAAAAATAGAGATACATTTCTTGGGTTTTCAGTTCTCTTAAACGAGATAAGGTGAAAGGAGTAAGAATATGGATGAAAGTCGAGAAGAGACAAGAAATAGGGACTAAAATGATCTTTCAAAGATTTTGTCGGCCATTGCCCCCTCAACCTATGTTTTCGCGCAAAATGCCCAAAGTTTATGAGTATCCTACTTTCGTGTATACTCCAAAAATAATGGCCTTCATGGTTACCATAAGATTGGCAGGATAAGAGTCTCATAAATCAGGACACTACAAGTGTCCTCTCTTGTTCATTTATTTTGTTTTAAAAAGGAATGGAGCCCCCCAAATCACAACAGCCGTGGCCTCAATTGGCCAAATGATGCTTGGAAGATTTTTATACCTTTTTCTCAATAATTTATAGATGTAAAAATTGTCACCTCAAAGCATTTCAATATACTTTAATATTCAACTATATCTGCTACCGATCGAATTCTTCACAGGTTGAGAAAAAAAATTACAATTAAGCAAATCATACATGTCGTGTTGAACAAATTAAAGAGTATATTAGATTAGTTAGTAAAAAAGATATAGTTACCTGGGAAATTTGTTGTTCTTCACTGCTTTTTGACCATACTTTCTCCATCGATATCCATCATCAAGGATATCAACTCGGCTCCTTGTTTGAAAAGCGTACTTGGGCTTTCTTATCTTCTTTCCTCCTTTATTCTTTCCCAATTTCTCCTCAGTTCCAGACCCAACAAAGCCTCTGTTTTGAGAGATGTCATCAAAATTCAAACTGGCTGGAGCTTGCATCTCTTGCATCAATCCCAACAATCCGTTTCCCCTAGCACCTTCAAAGTCGGTAGAAGCATAAGAGTTGATCATGTTCACAGACATGAAAGAAGCAGAGGTAGCTGTTGAAGATGAAATGAAAAGGAAGAAACAGTGTGTAGTCGTCCACGGGAGAGAGAGAGAGTAGAAGTAAGAGGATGTGCGAGTGCGTGGCTAGCTATAAATAAAGGTTGAATTAACAAAACTCTGAGAATATCAACGAGGCTCTCTCAAAATATCACTAAGGCGGCGGCACGCTTAATTAATTAATCGTGGGTCTAGCTTCTTTATCTTATGGTAGGTGGCGTAAACGGCACGTATAAATTTAATTGAGTTTAAAAGTTTAAACTCGAAATCCCAACCCATGAGGATTAATAGAAGCAGTTAATTAAAATCTTATGAAAAAAAAACGAGAATAAAGTTCTACGAAGTGGTCAAGTCTTGGTATAAAATTCTACAATAATTTCTAGTCCTTGATGATAAATCCTATCACAGGGTCTCTTTCTAAAAATACAAAGGATGGTGTCATGCCATTAATTGTACTAAATACATACCCTTCTAGTTGTGTATATATATAAAAAAGATTCAATAAATAAATATTGAATAGAAATTATTAATTACTTTTGGTATATTGCACTTTTATTTACTTGGAAATGGATTGATCAGTGGACGAGTAATACATCTTGTCCATTCAATATAAAAAATCTGATAGTCTAAAATGTTATGATTAGTTAAAGAAATAAAAACATCAAAGCAAACCTTCTAGTCTTGTTTCTATGAATATTACGCACGATATTAAATATGTTGGTTGATTTTGACCAAACTTTGATTTCGTTCAGGAGTACTCAATGGTTTAAAATATTAAGAAGCTCCATGGGTGTGAATACTGAATAATAGCATGGAGAATTCACAATTTCCCACGAGAAAAATTTAAAAAAAAAAAAAACAACTGGAAGAAGAAGAAGAGGACGCCGCCCTTAAATTTCTTGGTCACAGCATGTGCTTAGACACACACACACACTTCCATTCAAACACAGAATTTTCAGCATTAGATGTCGAGGAAACAGTACTTGGTAGAGATCACGCCCACAAGATACGATCCTTTTGTCATATATCTCAACGTTTTCTAGATTTTGTTTTTTGGTATATATAAAAAATGAATGTGTAAATAGATTAATAATATATCTGACATGTGTTGTTATACTTTTCATATCAACACAATCTGAAGTAAATTTATTGAATTTATATAGGATACGAAGCTTCGATCGAGATCTCTCGTGTGGGCTGCTACGTATATAGAGCTAGTTGCTAGAACTATGGTTAAATTAATTATTTGATTTTTTTCTCGGCATGTAGTTATGTAGGCTTGGACTAACAACAGTACTTTCAAAGTTACATTTTCAAAATCGGTGACTCTTGACCCGTTAATCCATCCCTTAAATGTTCGCTTTTAGCCTAAAATATGATCGGTATAGAGATCGTAGCTCAGTATGTTTCATATTTTTAATAAATAAATAAATGTAGAATCAATATAGCATAAATTTTTGGTTGATTGTTTTAAGTGATAAAGATAATATTCGTTTAGCTTGAGGTTTTAAATTGCAGATGTACTGCTAGCTTTTTAAGATGGTGAAAGATCGGTTTAAGAATTATGATACTCTAGCAAGCATCCTTTATGGTTACGAGCCCAATTTAAATCTGTTTTCTTTTAAAACGGATATATGTATGGCAGTAGCTGGCTACCTAATAGTATGTTGTTGACCTTGATTTTTCTAACTTTTATCATTTTTTTCAGGAGTATCAAAATCTCATATGCTTGGCAATAAGATTAATATATGAAATAATTAGTTAGTGTTCAATTAATCTGATTTATTTTTTATAGTCTTTATATAAAAAGCTAAGAAAATTGGTAATTAATAACAAATGATATTTGGAAAGTTAGGTAATCGATATTTATTATAGTAGCAGGTGGTACATAGTAAGTCATGTGACTAATAGTTGTGGTAATAGTAGGTGATACTTTATAAGTCATGTAACCGATAACTAACACCTATAAAAAGTTCATTTTGATGGAAATGAGGATTTTTTGATGATAAAATCAGTAACCTTATAGAGAAGGAAATGCAATAATATTCTAGAGAGAGATATTTTGAATATATATATATAAAATAGAGAATTGAGAGATTATGAACCTTTGATTTCAAGAATTTATGTTGTATTTATAACTTATCAATCTTATCATTTTAGGGATAAGAGAGACTGAAGAGTAATTTTATCTTTATGATATTTTGAGTTATATTCTACTTAAAATAATAAATATTGAATCAATACAAATTATTAAGAAACTTATGTGGAGTCCTAGAAAAATCTTTAGTGAGTGTTAAACTCAAAGGTGAGAAATGCGTCCAGGCGTGTGCCTAGACCCAAACATGTTGGGCTCGGAGCTTCATGCCCAAGCCCATGCTATCTATAAAGTTGGGTCCATGTTACAACGTCCGAGTCCATCTCTTATTGCCCCTGTTGTACTTTGAGTTCGGGATACCAAGCCCGGGCCCAATCAGCATTCCTGTTATGTTTATTTTTGGAAAAAAAAAATTAGTCTAATTTGGAGTTTTTTTTGTCCATTTTATTTAAATGTGTTGATTTAAAAGTAAAAAAAAAAAAACTTGATAAGAATTTGAGAAATCATTTGCTTAATTTTTGAGAGTGTAAAATAGATTTTTTTAAAAACAGGTTAGATGTATATTAGTTTTTTACTTTAATTAACATGGATTTTAAAGATAAAAGTAACTTTAAATATTTTACAATTAATTAGCTTTTTTGTTTTATATATCGTTATTGACTAATATTTAATTATACATTTAAATAAACTTAAATATTTTAAAATTAATTAACCTTAATTATTTTTTAAAGTATCTTAGTCCTCGTCTTGTATGGATCTTAATTAAATTGTTCAATAGTTATATTTACTTAGAAAAATATGTAGTGTTTTGATTATTGTTTCTTATAATTCTTGTTTTTAATCTCACAACACAACAGTTTATTACCAAACAATTTAATGTATTTAGTCTCACAGCAAAGCGTCACATGCGAAGCACAACATGGTATACACAACAAGAGCTAAACATGCTCCAAGTGCAATTAAGACAAGTACTTTTATGATTTATGATTTTCTTTTCCTTCTTTCTAGGATGACTAGACGAGGGTTTCACATATATTTTCTCCTGGGTCAATGGTTTAATTTATCTTTATATAATGGGGTATTGTTTTTTTAATTTGATCTTACATCCCTAATTGAGCCAAGTTTATTCTTAAATACACGTTAAACTTTTAATCTATAATTCTAAGTTCTAACATGATTTTTAGGCTATTTCATCATAATTAATCCTGTGATTTGTACATGAAAAACAATATGGCTTAAAAAGTTAATATTTATTCAAATACAAACTTATTATCATTTCTAAGAGCTTTTTTGTGTTTTAAATTTTTTTTTAAAGAATTTTTTTTTGTTAAATTAATATTTTTTGTTATTTTCAGATCGTTTTGACATATTGATATAAAAGATAAATTTAAAAAAATTAAAAAAATATTATTTCAATTTATTTTAAAATAAAAACACCTTGAAAAATAACTACTATCATAATACCAATTACCATAATATCATATTAGCTCTAAATCACATAGCTAATTCTGATGAGTTTACTTGAAATCTCATCCAAATAAATAGGTTGGGTTAATGTATATTTGAGGGTAAAATTGGCTCAAATAAATAAATAAAAAACTCTATACACAAAGAAAAATCTTGCTATATTTAACCTTTTCTTTTACTTTTGAATGGGAGATGTATGTTATATAATAAAAGAATCAATTTACTCTAAAAATTTAAATTATTTGTTAAGATTTTAAAAATAATTTTTATATTATTTTGTAATATATCCTATAAATAAAAGTTCTTTAAGTTTGAAACTTGTATAAATTCATATTGTTTGTATTGTTTTAAAAAAAAAAAAAAAATGGTGAAATCCAAACTTACAATTGTTTGATTATTAAGACTTTAATATCATGAAAATAATCATCATAGCTTAAAAACTTAAGTTATCACATGAAACTCAAAAAATAATAATATACCTTCTTAAACGAAGCTAGTTTTGCTTGGAACTTATACATGACCACAACTATATTATACTTAATTTTATTAATTTAATTAGAAAAAAATAGAATAATAAAATTTAAATTATTAATTACTTGATTATTAAAATTATGATATAATATTAAAAAATCATTTTAAAACAAAAACTGAATTTGTTTAGCAACACTACATGGATATTTTTTTTATTACTCCCTTAATATGTGTGTGTGTATAATGAACAAATGAAAGTGTGGGTTTTAATATTTTTTTATGTACCTGAAAACCAAAACAAAAGTTCATTTATATTATACACACACACATATATGTCCAGATGCATCTTGGCATGCGGTTTGAAAAATTGACGGTCAGTAGTGGACAGCGGCACGGCAACAGCTCGCGGTTGTCAATAACCTTTATATATATATATATATATATATATATATATATATATATATATATATTATTATTATTTTTTGTTACTTTTGGTTTCGTCCACATGTTTTGAATCTGACTACTACATGCATAATGGACCCAGCAGTATTATCTTCTTTCAGCCGCCATGAAAAGTGTAACTGGCACATGAAATTGACGAGAAGGATCAAGTTACAAATACATTAAAAACTAAAAATGAATTATTTTTGAAACTTAAAATGACTATTTAATTTATTTTACAAAACTAAAAGGACTGACTTATAATCTACTCCACTCCATGTTTTTTTTTTTTAATTATACGTAGCTAGCTAGCTAGTGGCATCAGTCGATTCTCCAGGCAAAGGAACCAAAAAAAAAAAAAAGGCAGGTAGGATCGGGACTTGCCTCCTTTAAATACCTGACTAGACTCTTTGATTAATCTCTCACGAGCCATTTTCTGCATCATGTTGAAAAGAATACCGAGCACTAAATTACACGCGTAATAAGCCATGACGCGACCTATGTTTTGACATGTTCAAGCTTGGCGTGGTAAAACTTTTTTTTTTAAGAGAATTTCAACCATATTAGTTAGCTTTGAAGTTTCAAGGTAATTTAGCTTCTAGATCATCTCTAATCAAAAATACTATATTGAAGAATAAAAAAAAAAATATCTTTTTGAATAATATAAATATAATTTTTTTAATTATGTGTATTTCAATAATAAAAAAATATTTAAAAAAATCATTTATATTTTAATATATTTCATATTAAATTAATTTTAATATAATTATATAACTAATTTAAATATTTTATATATAATATAATTATGATGTTATTAATTATATAATTAATATGAGTAATTTATAAAAGTAATATTAATTATTAATTATATGAGTAATATAAAAGTAATTTCTTCTCTGTTTAAAGAAAAAAAATAGAGTTGTTGACTAATGGCTATAAAAATAGCCGTTGGCCAACAACTATTATTTTAGCCATTTCTGCAGTTAAATGTAGAAATTGCTACCAAGAAAATAAATAACCATAATAGCTATTTGTTTAGCTGTTTCATTGAAATGTAAAAAGTGAAAAAATAATAGCTAAATGATATTTGCCTTCTCATTTAGCTACTCCGTTGAAGTTGCTCTGACAATTATATAAAAATAGAGAAATCACATTTCTTTTAAATTTTAAAAGTTTTTTTTAATTAATTAATTTTATTTTAAAATAATTTTTTTTATATTTTTAAATATTTAGATATGCTAATGTTAAAAATATTTTTTAAAAATAAAAAAAATTTTTAATACATTAAAAAAAAATACTATATTCTTGTAAATATATAAAATTATTCGAGTGTGGCAAACAAGTGTTCACGAACACTTATTACAAAATACTATCTCAGAGATTCGGAATTATTTGAGTGGAAACAAATTAATGTGACCTACAAAGTACAAACTACAAGAGAGTTGTGTTGAATGAAAATGAGGTCATTCAGCTCAAACAAGGTCACTGTTCAACTGCGGTTGTCACTATAGAAAAAGATTCCCGATCCAAAGTTTCCCGCGTGCATCACACCGCCTCGAGTTTATCTGACATGTTTATTTGCACGTTCCGAGTTGAAAAGTATATGTATCTGTGGATGAAGGAGAGTTCAAGGACGGCTCTAGTCCTCCAAGGTTTGAAAAGTTTCTAAAATTATTGCTGAACGTATAACAATTTTTTATGCACTTTTACGAAATATTGGCCTCCCGAGATAAAAGATTATATGCTCTTGCCATCCACTGATCAAGCCCGGTAATTATTATACATGTAGGGCCTGTTTGAAAATGTTTTTTAAAAGTATTTTTAAAAAATTTTAATTTTTTTTTAATATTTTTTATTTTAAATTAATATATTTTTTATGTTTTCAAATTATTTTGATATGTTGATCTCAAAAATAATTTTTAAAAGATAAAAAATATTATCAGCATGCTTTTCTAAATGAAAAGTATTTTTAAAAGTAAAAGCAACTACACTTTTAAACACCCTTATAATCAAATAAAATAATGCTTTTAGATAGAAATACTATGTAGTAAATTTTGTCAAAATTTTAAACTGTATCAATGATAAGATTATAACTTTTAGGTTTTTTTTTTTTTGGGAAACAAGTTTTTTTAATATATTTTCTCTCTTTATACCTGGTGTTCCTATTATTTTATATTTAATCTATTTATTATCATTTATTTTCTTATCTTTATTTTTTTATAATGTTTTTTTTAGTTTTTTAGTTTTTTTCTTTATATTTTTTTTGGAAAAAAATATTACTTTTTATTTTTTACACTTTGAATATTTATCACCGTACACTTCACCTATTTAATTATACTGTTATTTTTTTTTACTTGTCTTTATTTTTTGTAATTTGTTTTATAATTTTTTTCTTTACATTTTTTTTTGAAAAGTTATTATACAAAGATCAAAGAAATAATGTTTTATTGTACTAATTTTAACATTATTCCATTATGTTAAAAATTACATTCGGACTTTACATGTTTTTATTAACATGTATAATTTTTACTTTAATTTATTACAGGTTAATATCAGCCTTTTTATTTACGGTTATATTTTTTTATTCAATATCAAAAAATAAATTAATAATATCTACATATTAATTATTTTGTGTCGGAAAAAAATAAAGTTAACCTGCAACGAGGTGATCTGAATATAATCGTTAATATTTTATTTTTTTGTATTGATTGGTATAAATGATTATTGATATATTTAATTAAATATATATGTAGACCTTTTGATTTATAATTAAATAAAAAATATATTTGAAATGTTCGAATATTTATATTTTAACAAAAAAAAATTATCCCACAGGATCAAGTAACTAGTTTGTTTCTAAAAATAGAAAGCGATGCAGGGATGGTGGAGAATTATTGGCATTTGTGTGCTCAGTGCTCCTAAACGTAACGGACCTTTGTTGAAAGGAAAAGGTGATTAAGATGAAGTAAATTAAGAGATTATACGGATTGAATAAAAGGGGCTCGGCCTTTTTTTGGGACATCATCTATTATAGAAGCCAGTTATCAAGAAACTGTCTTATAATCTTACAATTTAGCGAATGCATGTACGTGTCAAAATAAGAAAATGAAAGGTTGTTAATCATTTAGTAAGTAATTTAATGATAAAAGTTTTAGATTAAATGATTTATTCTCCTTGTAATTTCATGTTTGAATTTTGTGATTATTAGTATGATGGTAACTGGAGGTTCACATGATCGTTACTTTAAGACTCGTGGAATTAGTTAAGATATACAAAAGTCGATTCAGATATCCACATTAATAAATAAATTAAAAAAAATCAAAGGGATTTGAGTTTGCTTTCTAGAAGTTACCGGTTCGAATATTATAAATTTTATGACTATTGAAAGTTTATCTGTTTGTTAATTTTAAAGTTTTAATTAAAAAATTAGTCGATGGGCGTGTAAAAAGGATGTAAAATCTCTTGTTACAAAAAAATAAAAATAAAAATGAAGGGGATTGTTTGCGTTTGTTCACACTGTACCTAGTCAACAAAAACATGTTTATGGGGATTTGGAAATATATATTAAATCTTGTACAAATTAATTAAGAATCTACGATCAAAATCAGGACTAGCAGCACATGCTTATTAATGTCCAATACGCTACATCGAATAATAGAAACAGCGGTGGCTGGTCAACATTAGAAAAGTTGGTGGAGCATCTTATCTATCAAAATTGTTATAATTCTATAAAAAGTACTGTTTAGAACTATGATTTGTCTCTGCAATAAAATCCACGTTGAAGTTTCTTCGAGAATGACTAGTCTAGTCAAATTTTGCTGACAAGTAACCCATTACCATCCGGTCTTTATTTTCTTTTTCTCTTTGCTTTGTTGGTTTTTCATTGGCCTTGACTCTATGGTGCTCCATTGTTCCTACTGGCTACTGTTCTTTTTTTGCCGGAGTTTATGCCGCCTCCTCTTGTCCAGCTAGTTTCTTGTCCTCGTCGCCAATGAGCTTTTGTATCTATCGCCTATCCGGTGTTTTCCCCTTTTCTTTTTAAATTTGCGTGGCTTTTTTTTTTTTTAAAAGAAGAACAAAAATTACTTGCGATCATTGCGGCATTTTTTGCAGCTTGGGACTTAAGTTTGCTTGCAGTATAAATTATTTTAGTTGCGTTACTTTACTCTCTCTCTCTCTCTCTCTGTGCAATCTGCAGGCAGTTGCTGAGGGTTAAAGACAAATTGACAGTGTTGGGTTGATAAAAAAAATGACATTTTCGAAGGTTTTCTCGTCACAAAACACGATCATTGTAATTTTATCATGTTTTTTAATACACTCACGCAAAAAAAATATTAGGGTGTTGTTTTCTTAGAATTGAAATATGCTTTTAGAATGATAAGATGATGTTGCTCCGGCCGGAAAGTTTTTTTTTTTATAAAAAAACTAGCTGACGATCGAGAAGAAGGTTCGTATGGCCCCTGGTTTTATAGTTTGTAAATATATCAACAGTGTATGACTCCTAATTTTTTAGTTCGTAAGTATAATTCGACTAAGTTTTCAAGCAAGCAGCCATGTCCCTGACAATAGCATATTAAAGCAGAAACATTTACATCATAACGTGTATTACTTGCCGCCATTGCTTTCTTGAGGCCTTACTTCCAAACATACTTTTCAATACTGTTTCTTTGAACATGACGGTAGAAACACAGCACGCCACTCCACAAAACAAAGTGATAATATCTGTATCTGCCGTCAACATATATCATATTTATTTCTGTCGATTTTCTATCGTATTTTTCTTTATTGTTATTGTAATATAAATGTTCAAGTCGACCTCACAAGTTATAATTGATGTGTTCATGGGTGGAACTACAGCTTAGCTCTGAGGGGCCATGGTTTTTGTCGATTACAGATTTCTTGGGGGAAAAAAGGGGTTTAAGCACTTGTTCAGTTGGATGCAGCCATCGAAAATGGAAGTAGCACTTGAGAAGGAGTTTCTATTAAGACAATAATCATCTTACCTTGTTCACCTCAATGTTACTTTTTTGTGCCAAAATTACTGAAGACATTCATGTATAGTTACATATTTTTATATTTTACAGTAGAAAACTGTCGTGTTTTTATTCAATTTATCTCACATCTACCTTGAAGTCTCTTGTATTTCAATATTCAGATGGCAGAAGAGATTATTATTTTCTGAAATGGCTGTGCAATGAATCCCTTCTATCCTGCTCATCAAACACAAAACCTGGAGGGAATTAGGAAAAGTGTGATAGATTTCTATTCCTGGTGTGTAATGTTGTAAGAAATAGGGAAGAAAAAAGGTCCATCTGTCTATACAAATCATCACGCAGAAATGAAGCAGAGGTACCTTAGTATGGTTTAATTTCAACACTAATCTACATCCACATCAATGTAGCAGCGTGGCTTTAAACTCGATCCCTCTCAAATAATCTATATGAAATGGTATTTTCTTCTCTATTTTGTACAAAAAGAAAGCACGGAAAAACTTTATTTCCTGTGGACGGTAATCAAAATAAAAAAGGCAGCAACACGACTAACTATGCCAGTCAAAACGAGGAGGATTAAAGACCGATACCAATGACCTAAATCATACCCACTTTCCATGAGTGAACCGCACCTTGTTATCAGCCAAACACCATAATATCTGGATGACACAATATTCAGAGGTTAAGGAACTGGTATACTGCATGCAAAAGACAAATTAATTTTCACATACGGAGAAGGAATAGCGAGGTCAGGCACAAACCTTTTAGCATTTGATATCACAAATGCTTCCAGCGCCCACTTTGTATAGCACAAATTAGATATATAACTCACAACGCCATCATTTTCAGTACGGGTTGCTATCAGGGTCAGAACAACCGGAAGCAGCACTGACCACTGCACGTCACAAAAAATGCCTTGTTAGTGCAAGTGAAAACCATTTCTATATGTGCATGTGGATGATTTGGATGTTTAGTGTACAAGGGTAATGGATGATGGATTCATGTTTTGTCAACTTGATTTATGGAGCTGTTCTTCAAATGCTCACCAGTTGGGCTGGACCTGGTTCAAAGAAAATGGCCAATGCATAGGCTATTCCAGTCACACAATACACCAGACAGATTAAGACTATGTAGTTATCTAAGACTGTTGATCTTGGATTGTTGAAGAAGTAGAACATAGACAGATAGACAAGTGGCTTGACAATTGTGCTGAAATGGTCTATTGTATCCTTTGCAAGAAAGTATGCCAAGCTGCTCATCCCAGAAGATCTCTCTCTCCAGTAATGTAGCTTATCCAGAGAAAATGACCTCAAAGCCGCGATCTTACACAGGAGTGCTGAAAGTCCGACAAAAACACTTAGACTGGTGAGAATGAATCTTGTACAAAAGTGCACTTCATAAAGGAACACAGGGAAGCTGACTTTCAATTTAAAAAGGCGAATTCGCATGTAAAGCAACTGGCACCTAACAGAGTGCAGATTTTTTTGTTACAAGTTACCCTACATTTTCAACATCAGAAGCCTGGGTCCCAAGCAAGAATATTCTAATGGAGCCTTGCGTATATAAGAACTTGGAGATTTTGATCACTTACAAACTGCAATGACGGTGTATGTGTAACCGACCACCCCAAAAGTTTCATCGCTCACTTTAGCTAGTGTTCCTAAGCAGATTCCAGCTAGCAATAAAATCAAATAATCTACAGCTTGTGCCCTTGCTTCTCGTAGCCGCTGCTTTCCAACCCTGCAACAAGTCATTCAAGAAGATTATGTTAGCTTGTTATGATGAACACAAACTCAGTAAAATTAATCATCCCAAAATCAAGTAATCTCACTTGAGAGAAATTCAATTAGCACAATCGCTATTATCATTATAATAGTAGAGGGTTAGACTTTACATGCAGCACAGATAGAGAAATGAGATCGCTCTTACCTCCCCAGGAAGTATCTATACTGCTGATATACTCCAGGGCTTCTCCGTTCGGATAAGTCACCTGATTTCAAAACGTTGGGTTTCAAGTTGTCTTTCTCTGTCTCAACATTAGATTTCAAATCATGCCAAAAATCTCCAGCTAAAGACCCCGTTTCAGATCCAACTTCACTTGCTCCATGAGCAGAATTTTCACCGGAGGATGCTCCCAATCCATCTGTATTCTGCAGCATATCCATTGGAACCGGGTAGCCATTGTGAAGCATCCATCTAACTGGAAGTTGTTTATAGTTCACCCCTGATTTTGGTTTCGCTATGCCCTCCAAAATATCAATGAAGTAATCTGGAGGATTCACGCGCTCAGGTACAGTAATTCCAAGGCCAGCAAAATACTCCTCGACTTTCTTGGCCGATCCGTGATATGCTGTCAAGCCACCTTTAGCTAGAAGTATCAAATCATCAAACATCCTGAATAATGTATAGCTGAAGCAACCGAGAAAGCAAAGGAAGAAAAGGAAAGTTAATATTCTCTTACGGCCACTATATATATTACATAATCAGAAATCTCTACTTATTGGAACAGAGAAAAACTTGAAATATAGCACATCCCCAAGAAATACAACTCTTTTATCGTAATAGGAGTAAATTACCTTGGTTGGTGTACAACCATGCATATGTTTACTCCTTCAAGAGCTTCGCGTCGAAGAGCTCTAAGTAGCAACAGGGACGATGAACTGTCCAAGCCTGAAGTGGGTTCATCTAATATTAGAAGTGAAGGTTCCATAACCATTTCAAGACCAACGTTGACACGTTTTCTTTGACCTCCAGAAATTCCTCGCTTTTCCACCGTCCCAACCAGAGAATCTCGCACTGCCTGCAGTCCCAAGGACTCAATAACTCTTTCAACAACTAGAACCTTTTCTGGTTTTGGTAGATCAGCAGAGAGTCTGCAATAATAATAATAATAAAAAACCAGGAAATGTATTCGCTAACTTAATCAGAAAGTTTATATAACAAAAACCCAGTAAACAAATATGCTAAAAAAGCAAGTACTATTGAACAGCCGCAGCATTTGTGACGGTGAATTTATGAACGAGAGGGAGAGAGAAATATCTAAGCAGCCTGAGCAAATCAATATATAAAGGGTATGGCTTTGAGAAAGGGAGATCTAAGCAGGTAGAGCAAATAAATACATAACAGAGAAGGAACAGAGAGGAGAGAACAATTGCACATTCATGTTGTGTTGAAGCAAAGTGCCTACATATATGAATGATGCCAAGCAGATTGAAAGAAGAAACAGAAAGGTTTTCTCTTACGAGGAAAAATATTTGGCACACCATGTCGAAACTCCAAAGTTTCAGGAAGCTCCAATGCCATCAGTTGGAATAACAGATATGTTTAGAAAATTTTAGCACAGGTCACTTCCTTTGTTTGGTAGAAACAGTATATATGCTACAATCGAAATTGACCACCTAATGCATAAAAATTTCTAGCAATGTTCATAAGTGTAAATGTTTACTAACTGAAACATCTACGAGTCTGAAATGTATTAACATGAAAATCATTTTACAGTTTGTGTTGTTAAACAGTTCCTGGAAGCCAGGTTCTACTTCCATCTGTTAGGAAATTGTATCTGTCCATGTTGGTTTAACTCCGGAAGGACTAACATTAGATGAATTTATTTTGTTGAATACATGAAAACTTGTTCGATGTCAAACATTGACTCATCATTCTGAGAGCTACATGAATTGAGATTACCAAAACTGGGGTTAGTAATGAATGGTGAATTAATAGTTGAATACCTGCATCTTGCACTGAACCAGAGATTCTCCTCCACTGTTAGGTTTCCATGCACAATATCATCTTGAGGCACAAAACCAATGATTTTCCTGTATGCTTGGATTGGTTCCATCTTACCATTTACAAGAACCATACCAGACATGGTGCAGCCAGTTGCTTTTCCAGTCAAAGCAGAAAGAAATGTTGTTTTTCCAGCCCCAGACGGACCCATGACAGCAGAAACTCGGCCAGGTGATAATTTCCCAGTCACACATCTTAGCAGGTGTTTGTGTTTAGTCGTCAAAGTGAGGGTTAAATCTTTAAAAGCAACCTCAATAGAAGGCCTTTTCCTGATTTCGGTATCGTTAGCCATTGAAATTACACCAGAGAAGGTCAAATTCTTGTTCTGCTCCTGCATAGCTTTCTCCCTCTCGATTTGTCCATATGCATACCTGAACATTTGACTCTGAGTATGCAATTGCTTACCCCTTGGTGCATGTTTTCTGATATTTTTATCTCCAATTTCCAAATTAAAGCCTTCGTGACCCTCGGGGTTGTTCTCAATATCATCCAGCATCTGTGTGAGGTTGCTCTTTCCCTTTTTCTTCCCTTTTCCAGATGATTGCTGAGATGAACTGCTTGCCGGCATGGGTGGTAAAGCAGCATCCGATCCGGGTTTAGCTTGACCAAAACCTTTTAGCTGTTCTACTGGCCTTTTAGACTTTGTACGGGAAAATGTGCGTGACAGCTGGGTTTGTAATCCAATCGCACCCTTCTTGGCAATGTCTCTTGCAGATTTCCATTTTTCACGAGCTTGAGCAGTTTCTCTTACACTTTGAACTGCCTTCTCCCTTGTCTTTGCTTGCCTTCTCTCTCGAGTTGCAAGAACTTGATCAGAACAGTTATAAATAATGATAAGCAGAAAGCTTAATCCAGCCTACATTGACAAGTGAAGCGATTAGATCTGATGGTTGTGCACAAAAGATGACCTATAATGCAAGCTTAGATCATGAGAATATTTCGAGTTTGAAGTATATCATCAATGTTTCCCACCAACAGAACATGTAGTGCCCAATAGCGTTTCATTACTATCATGAAAGTTGGAAGGTGAATCGATGACTCACGAAAAATAAAATGCCATATGCAGTGATATTCTGATTTGCTGATTGTGTTTCACAAGTTGCCAGCTTAAAACACCCTGTTTGAGACGTTGAACCAGTCCTGCAGTAATGTCTGAAAAAAGGCTACTTAGTTTAATTGGTAACAGGAAAAGCAAAACAGATGGCTGTGATATGTTTGAAGCAAAAAAATGCCAACATCAAATTAAAGAGAGGTGAGACATGCAATTCAATAGATTACTGCTGGAAGTTCAAGGATAATTTAACAATACCCACGACTGCATGGAATCTCTTGAATTGTGGACGGACAGTATGATCCTGCTGAACAGAATATCTCTCTACTACTCAAAATATCAGCCCAAATATCCGCTCCACCACAAGTATGGTTTGGCTTTCCTGGAGGCAATTGGTAATGATATCTGCAAAACATTTCTGCTAATAAATATTAATGTATGTATGATAAAGAAGAAAAAACTTGAAAACTACAAAAGCACAAAGCACGAATGAGCTTACGGGTCGCATATGCCAGTGGTTTTGTTCAGTTTTGCAAGGGGACAGTGAGCACCCAGTGGGCAAGCTTCAGAGACAGACAGAAAATACCAACATATAAAGAATATTAGTTGTGGTTCAATTCGAAACATATGCACAAACAATGAATCCAACAAACTAACTTACCAGAAATAAATCAATGTAAACAACAATTTAAAGTTCAGAAATGAAAGCCGGAAACATTGTTAAAACAATTCAACATAGAATCAAATTCAGGAGAAACGGTGAATGCCTTTTATATGCGGGACTCTAATACAATCGTTGTTGTTTTCCAAGGACACTCTTTTAAGTGGCAGTGATCACATCTCACTATTATGCATCAGACAAATTCCTAGATGAACAGGAGCAGTATATACTAAGGAGATCCATTGACTTGATACAGACTCGAGAGTTTATACTAGTACATTCCTAGACATATCTGGATGAACACTTCGGTGAAAACGGAAAAGTGAAAAAATAATCATCGAGGAAGCTTGGAAAGTGAGAAAATAACTATCCACGCTTCAAAAATAAATAGATACTTTCTAGACTTTTTTGTCCATTGGATCATCTTCTATTTTCTGGTAATGCATGGACAAAATATGAAAAATAAGCGGTTTCTTCATGCTCCCTTTCCTTGGCAGAAGTTTATAAAATTGCAATTAGAGACTCAGACTAGGAAAGTTCATTTCATCAATTTTCCTCCATTAAAGGTGAAAATACTTTAATACTTTCTTATTGCCAACGTACTAATTTCTTGCCAGTTTTTGCTCTTCAGAAAAATGGGACATGGGGGGAGCTGAAATGAGTATTCGGATGGAAAATAGAGTCTTGCATAGAATACATAAGGCCAATTCATCTAGATTCTGGAGTGGAGATGTGCAAACCATATCCCCGTACTCTTTTTAAGGAATATTGACATAACATTCGAAGCTGTATATAATTTGAATGGTTTCATGATGTGAGGTGCTCACTGAGAATGAAAATACAGAGAAAAAAAGAAGTGGTCACCAGTCCAATGCACGCAGATTAAGAGAAGATCTACTCATGCTAATAAAAAGCTTGTAATTAGACCGAGGAATGCAGCAAAAATACCGAGGGCACATAACAAATGCAATTCTTAACTATTTCCATGGTTGATGATGGGTTTCCAAATACTTACGTATCATGCAAGTAATACCATGAGGGCAGAAGAAACCCTCACAACAAGCTGCACAATTTGTCGTTCTAAAAGGCATGTCCTTTGAATTTCTGAGGTCAACCTTTTCACCTTTACCAACTCCACAAGCCCATCCTGGCTCACACCCAGAAACCCATGAACTCAAATTACAGTTCTTGTTAGGTTTCAAATAATTGCTTTTCTTTGCTCCTTTTTCAAAGAGACTGTTGAAATAGAACTTTATTTCTGCTGCTGTGCATGTACGCCTTAGCATGTCTCCTGAAGCACCAAAATAACATGAAAAATGTCGGGAACATATTACTACAGAAAGAAATTGGATTAACAAACTAAGGGGAGTAGAGGTATTTCAATAATATCGTTTCTTTATGAACTAAGGCAAGCACCAAAGTACATCGATCCGAGTAAGATAGCAAACCAAGAATTTAAACTTTAATCTCTTAAATTAGGCATCATAATTTGCTTTGTAATTGAATAAAGGAAAATTAGCAGGCATGCTCTATGGTCTATACCTCAACCCTCTTTCGTTGAGGGAACTGCTATGGCTCTATGCTCTATGCTCTATATATCGACTTCTTCTAAAAAAAAACTGCTATGGCTTTTTTCGTATAGGTCTTTTATATTGCCTTCAGATACTTCCATCTGATTAAGCAAATACTCAAATCCCTCTTTCTTTCCAGCTTGTGAATTGGTTTTCCATAAGGTAAAGGGAATTCAAACAAAATATCCACTGAGCTAATTAAGTTGTGTAGCATTCATTTAAACCCCAAAAGGCAGATACCTATATAAAATACACACAAAAGAAGCAGTCTGGAACCTTAACCAAATAATCCTTGTTTTCATGGCTCCAAACTTTGTACGTACCTTTTGTCTTCTTGACGCAATTGGATATGAATTGTGTACCTTTGGAGAAATTGAATGCCATATTCCAATCTTCATCCCTGCAAATCCAAATCAAAATAGAAAATTACCTTCTTTTAATGATCAGCTTCCATTCCTGAAATCTAACATTACATTTATACAAAAGAGTGGCTGAGTTATCTACACGTCTGTTATGCAGAAACCAAAATATTTGACAATATCTTGCTTGAACACGGAGGTAAAATTCGAGAAACTGTTGTAGACCAGCTCTGAAAATAGCTCCTGCGTGGCTGGATTGTCATCATAGCCATCGATATCTTGACAATAAGCAGGGCTCAATGATAAAGCAAATGCAACAACAAAGATGGATACAGAGAGAAAACAACAATGGTCGTGTCTTAATTTATCAAACTTCTCTCTACTCATTTCTTTGTTAAGAAAAAAAACGTAACAGTTCAAGATTCAAAGATGTTAAAAGTAACCAACTGACTATATCGTAATGTATGTGGTAGAGCACATACGAGGAAATAAAGATTGTTAAGAAAATGTAGAGGAAATTAAGGTTGGTAGGAGATGGGTTTCATGAAGAGGAAGAGAGGAAGCGGAAGGGATGTTGATTTTTGGAAAATAGGGGAAATAGAGGCCTCAGGATTTGGGGAGGAGGGTAAGGTTTGGTTTTTTCTCGGAGGAAGAAATGGCAGGGAGGAAGAGTAGGAGATTCGAACAGTAATTCTGTCTGTTGTTGTTTTAAATGGGAGGGAGACCTACCATTTATCAAATTATTTTTAACTTTGTCAAAAGAAGTTGTAGGCATCCGTGTCCCTCTTCCTCCCAAGTACAAGTTAATAACAATTAAAATAAAAAATTTCTTACGTCCCTCATGCATATTTTTTAAAAAATATTTCATAAATTTCTCAACACATTTATGACATTTAACTCTAATCAAATATCATAACGCTCCATCCATTTAACAGGAAGGTTAATTAACAGTGGTTGAACCACAAGCAAAAGAAAATTATTTTGATAAACAATGGTATTCTTCCTGAAATAAGATTGAAATCGGTTTTTTTTTGGTAAGCAGCACAAGAGACCAGTATTGGATTTTTTCAGAAGATTTTTCGTTTTTTGAACCACTTTTAGAAACTGATTCAAGAATCGTTTCTCGACTTTGCTTTTCCTTTTCTTTTGTTTTTGGGTGGATCAAGGGAGGGGGGAACCAGAGTCAGGTATACCAAGATAGGAGTCTTTATTACTAGGCTACTCTCACTTGTCCATGTATTCCTCGACTTTAACACTGTTGAGTTTGAGATTGGAGCATGTCCAAGCTATAAATTACATCATCAATGGAAACATTTGGAGGGGCACTGCTTGTTTGTATTCACAGATAAAGATGGGCAAGGAAACCTCATCTCCTCCATGAAAACCAAAGGAACCTCGAGCTTTGGTCCTCACTGAAATTTGAGATCATTTTTTCATCTTTTGATGACGAGGTAAATTAAATTCAGGCACCTGCTCAATATCCTCTCTTGGCTGAAGAAATATGAAGACGGTAAAAAATAAAAGAGCACAAGGAGAATTATTTCAGTGGAGAACAGCATCAGTCTAGAAAGCAAAATAATAAAAAGTATTGATCTATGAATTACAATGACAAAACAGCAGCAGAAAAAGAAAGGTAATTTAAGAAATTTCAGTTGCTTGGGAAAAAGACTTCCATGCCAACCTAACCAGGGACACCAACACTTCAGACTCGGATAAAAAAGGAGCAATAAACCACCCAAAAGGATTGTAACCTCAAGTAACAGCAGGTTTGCTATTGTAGGCCTCTCTTGCTTCAAGCACGTCAGGACAGTACCGGTTAATGAGAACATCAACTTGATCAGCAAATGACTTGTTAAGATGGTCACCAAGGTGTTTGACCATTTGGTTCCATCGCTTCCGGCACAGATCTCCAGACCTGTGCTCTAGAAGATTGTCCCAGTCAACATCTTCCATGCAGCAAGCATCCAAGTCGTAGAGCTCCATCAGCAGCCGAAAGTCATCTGTATCAAGCCATTTACCTTCAGCTACCATAGGTGACGTTAATTGGTCATACCATTTTTGGCAGCAGAGAGCATCAGTCCTAGTTTCCAACTTCTCACTAATTGCTGTCCAACTAATATTATCTCGTAACATCCCATGCTTTGTCTTCCTTTCAACAAAAGCTTTCAAGCGCAGATCCAAGTTCACCGAATCAAACAAAGACTGGTACTCATCTTGAGACCATTTCCCTTTCTTCATATTGATCAATTTTATTCTGCGCCACGTATCCTTTACATGAAACCTATGTTTGCCCAAGGCTTCTGCCAGTGTCTTCCAGTCTGATCCATGTTTTTCATGAAACTTTCGGATGAGATCATACTCTTCCGGGGTCCAAGAAGAATTCTGGTCCCTTTCAAACAATATATGGGCTCGATAATAGACGCTCTCACGAGGCCTCCAGGGTAAGGCTGCCCCAATCTCCTTCCAGCAATGTTTAATCGCAGGATGCTTTTTACAATTCAGCACCATGTTTAGACCGTCTGCACCTAAACCATGAACATTAATATAGTTTAAAACAGCTTCTTTAACCATCTCATCCTCCTCAAGTGAGAACCGCTTCCCTCGCACGAAGCCGTCTTCCCCAACAGCCTTCTTATCACTAGGACCATCAGATGAAGGGAAAATCTCGACATCTTCACAGAAACTTACTCTCTTAGATGTCACTTTTGATAAAGATTTTTTAGATGGACGAGTGGTTTCAGCGTCTTCCTCCATTTCTGTTACTCTTTCACTACTTTTTTCTTTTGAATGATTTTCCAAAGACTTGGCCTTCTTCTTCCTTTTGTTTCCACCTTCAGCATTGACCTTTAGTTTTCCATCTCTAGCCTTATTTTTAATCGAGCTTCTGCTACCTCCATCACCTTCTATTACACTGTTTTGGTTACCTGTTGTCTCAGCCATAGTTTGCATTGATGCAGCCTCTAGAACAACATTGAGCTTTTTCTTCTTCTTCTTCTTCTCCTTCTTTGAAGACTCTACCTTGTCCTGAACAACTTCAATTGACTCCTCTCTTCCAGCATCTTTTCCATCAGCTACACTTTTAACTATCTCAGTATCACCACTGCCATCATCATACTTATTCTGTTTCCTCTTCTTTTCCTTCTTGCGGCCCTGCCCTTCCCTGTTATTCATGTTAGCAATATCTTCATTCCCAGGGCCTTTCTGTACCTCAAGCACCTCTTCCCTTCTGTTATCATCAACGCTGTTGACCACAGAAGAAACAGTGGTAGCTTTACCTTCTCTGTTTTTCTCCTTGTGATTTTTTTTCCTATCTCTTCTCACTTCTGACTCAGAATTGCTGACAAAATCCACCTGGACATTCTTTTGCAATCCCAAATTATCATCTATTCTCATGTGGCTCTCCCCCAAAGCCTCTCTCACTTCACTCGTCTTATTTTTCTTCTTGGACACCTGAGATTCTTTCTCATTATTAACATGCTCCAACTTTCTCTTCTTCTTCTTCTTCTTCTCCTTGTCAGCAACATTATTCAAGTCTACATTACCCTCACTTAGACTAGAACTTACCAACTCATATTTCTCACTCTTCTTCTTTATCTTCTTCTCCTTCTTCTCACCCTTGCCTGCTGCATTAACATTACCCTCACTTAGACTAGAACTTACTGCAGAATCCTCAATGCTATCCTCATGGCCCTCACTCTTCTTCCTCTTCTTTTTTTTCTTGCATTCACTATTCAGAGTTAAACCCTCCCCTCCACTCACAAGCAATGATTCTTTGGCTTTCAAGGAATCATCCTCATTCTTTGTTTTCCTTTTCTCATGCTGTTTCCTCCCCACCGTTTTGGTACCCATGTGGGTAATGAATATTGATCTCACTTGAACCTAAACAGCTACAGCTGAGCCAACCACTCATGCAAAGCTGAAAACAACAGAAATTCAAAAAATAAAAGTCAGATAACCAGTGATTTGATAGAAGCCCCTTTACCTAAAACATTCTGAAAACCGATTCAATCAGAGGGCTTATTTCCAATTTCAGCAATTTTAACTGAACACAAATTCTGCTCAGCCGAACTCGCTTTCCTTGAAAAGCCATCCACCTAATTGTTAAATACCCAACACGATGACACTCAAAACCCCAGATAATATCTGAACCTGTCAAGATTAACGGCTAACACATCCTTTTCACCGAGAATACGAGAAGGCATGCTCAAGAGCAACAGCAATTGTGCAGCAAAGAGCGATATAATATATACACACAAAAATTCATTGACATAGAAAGGGATTGCATTCCATTCAATTAAAGCTCAAATAAATCAAAATGATAGTTCAATTTTCGGGAAAATCATTAAATAAAACCCAAAAACCATTATAAAAAAGGCATCATTATTAAACTCTAATTCATGTATTGTCCAAATAAGGAAACAGAAAATTTGAAACTTGCCTTGGAACTTTCAAGACGAGGTGGAGTGCCGCTGCTCGAGATAGAGACTGGTGGTCTTCGGATGGGTTAGTGGCTGAGGCGGGCTAGATACTTGGAGTGTAGTTGTGATTTTTGTTAATTTGGTATAGAGAATTGGAGCCAGACAGAGAACAAAGAGCGGGGGAGGAGGAGGCAGCGCAGGAAAGAAGAAAGAAGAAAGAAAAACACGTGCAGGTCATGTGCTGTTTATTTTAGGAATTAGGGTTATACTAAATTCGGTTTTCGGGCGGCACCGATTCAAAATTTGTAGCAGCCCAACCTTTTACATTTTAAAAATGTTTTTAGAAAAATAATTTTTTATTTAAAATAATTTTTTATATATTTTCAGATTATTTTAATAATATAAAAAATATAAAAATATATTATTTTAATATATTTTTAAATAAAAAATATTTTATAAAATAATTATTACCGCAATATTAAATAAACTAAAAACCCACAATAAATTCAGTTTTGATGATTATATTTAATTAAAAATCAATCTTAATTGATAATTTGGTTCAGTTTTTCTGATTCAAATAAAATATTATTAGCTCCTAAGTATAATCATAGTAAATAAACTTTTCTCGTGACTTAGTTCAAGCAAAAGATAATAAGTTGTTTGGGAATAATCTAAATAATAGTTGTTCTAATTTTTATTTAAAAAAGTCAAAATGATCTAATTAAAATTTGATCAAGTTGATTAAATAAAGGGCTTAAACAATTAACCAGATGAAGCTATATTAATTTTAAATTATTTTTTTACACGTGACACATTAAGGTTGAGTTAATTACATCATAGTCAAAATATTTGTTAAAATTATTCTTATTTTTTTAAAATTATATTTTTAATGTTTTTAGATTATTTTAATATATTAATATCAAAAATTAATTTTTAAAAATAAAAATATATTATTTAAATTAATTTTTAAACAAAAAACATTTTAAAAAATCAATCACACTTTATTTCTTACTAGTATATTTGTCGACACCTTGCAGCGGTTCAATATTATTTTTTTTAAAATATCAAAAAAATATTAGAGAATGTTTTAAACCTTTTTGCTCTAGCATGATACAAGTAACATGGGTTTTGCGGCTATGCCAGATTCAAGAACTTTAGATCTGGTAACACATGTCAATAGCTTTTGGAATAAAAATTAGAAAAGACAATACTCTTCATGATTCTCTAAACATTTACAGTGTGGTTCACAATATAAATATTTTATGTTTATAGTATAGTTTAAAATATGTTATAATATAAAAGCACCAAGACGCAAAGTTTTATAACTGTGAGTGATTAGATTTTTTGAGTTTTCTGATAGGTTCTTTAGAATTTAAATTTTATGATTATAATGGTTTTTAATTTTATTTTTCAAATGAGTAATTAACTATTTAAAATACTTGACTGTGAGCCATAAATCATCCATGTCATTTGAATTTTTATTTTTTTCAAGAGAAATTGAAATCATCCATAATCGTGACTATGAATTATTCAAAATACCTAGCATTATGTTATTCTTCCCTCACGTGAAAGAGGACTCTTTCAATAATTTTATGATAGAGTTCACATTTATGTGAGAGAAGTTTCGATATACCTAATGATTTTTGCACTGTCTTATTATCTCATTCAATTTCATCCCAATACAAAATTTTAGCCATTACTTCCTGATATTTCAGACATTTTTCAACTAAATCCTTCTGTCAATATTTATCAGTAATTTTTTGTTTGTTTGATGCAAATATTTTATACAACGCAGTGAAGCTATTGCGAAGAAGCTTCGATGGAAAATATTAACAAATATTAAAAACACAATCCAATAAAAAACCTCCACCGACAATTAATATGTCATGCTTCACACGCCCTTCTTCTTATAGAAGTGTTTCGCGTTGCAATACCAGTTGTTATTTTATTTTTAAATAATATTTTTTAGTTTTTAAAATTTATATATAAAAACAATCTAAAAACATTTTAAAAAATTAATTTTTTTAAAAAATCAGATTTTAGCAAAAGCATCAGCCGGCCGCGTAGCCTTGTCAAGAGGTGACTTAGTTTTTTATCCTTTGATTGTATTGAGATCTTTAACTTATTTTTTCCTGTTATGATTTAATTTTAATATTTTCAAGTCACACTTCATTTTGATGATCGAACAAGAAAATTGATTCAAATGCTAGACAGGAAGCAGACATTGATGGGATTTCTGCCCCCAGCAATGATAAATGAAAAGAGACAGCTCCACGTCTCAGAGTCGTGTGTTCAATGCATGATTGGGATTGTTCCATGGATCACCACTGGCTCCCTTGTCACAAAAGCACTATTCATTGTTTTGTTTTTCTTTTCTTTGTGTGTTTTAATCAATGCTTTTTTAAAAAATACATTTATCATTTAAAAATAGTTTTATTTTTTATTCGGTTATCTCGCTCTCGTAATATATTAAATTTTTTTATTTTTTAATATTAAATTGGTTGAGAATTATATTTTATGATTTGTTTTATTTGCTCTCTATTAGATTATCATGACCTTAATACCTGAAAATAGTGCTTAACATGGTAACCCAAGTTGACTTGTATTGTTTTTTGTGTTATTTTTTTAATTGATTTTTTTTTGATTTATCATTAAACATTGAGTCGGTTAGGAATTGAGTTTTGTAATCTATTTTAATTTGTTTTATATAAGAGTATCTTAATCTCATGATTGAAGTTGCAGATTTTGACATTTTAACCCTGGTTAAATTGAGTTGGTTTTTTTTTCTTTTCTAAGAGATTATCTCGATCTCATCGTCCAGGTCACAGGTCCTTCGACAATGAATTTGTTTTTTATTGGGTTGTTTATGTCTCATGATCCAAGTTACGGGTTTGATAGATCAATACAATTGAATCGTTTTTTTAATTATTTTTTTTTTCAATTTCATCATTTAATATCGTATTTGGTTGACAATTAAGTTTCGTAATTTATTTCAATTTAATTTGTATTAGGTTATCCTAACCTTATGGCTCAGAAATAATACTTAACAAGTTAACTCAGGTTGACTTGGGCTAATTTTTCATGTTATTTTTTAATTTATTTTTTTACAAATTTCATCGTTCAACATTGGATCCGATAGGGTTGATTGAGAATTGAGTTTTGTAATTTTTTTTTATTTGCTTTCTATATGGTTATCTCAATTTCATGACTAGACTCGTAAATTTAACATGTTAACCTGAGTTAAATCGTGTTGTTCCTTTTCTTTTATTATTTTCTTTCTATAAAGTTATTTAAATCTCATGACTCAAATCATGAGCTTGCGCGGATTGACTCGGGTCATTTTTTAATTAGTTTTTTTTTAATTCTATCCATCAACATTGGGCTAATGAGAAATTATATTTCATAATTTATTTTGATTTGCTTCCATGAGTTTATCCTGGTTTTATGACTCGTGTCACAAGTTTTCAGATCAATTCAAGTTACTTTTTAAGATCATTTTTTAATTGATTTTCTTTACAGCTTTATTATTTAATATTGAGTTAATTGTGTATAAAATTTTATGATTTATTTTGATTTATATTTAATGAATCATTTGAGCTGTTTTTAGACTTAACGAGTCAGAAAGTCAAATAAATTATATAGGATCAACCCCAACCCCGCCCCATTTTTTCCCACTAAAAACAATATTAGAAATATCTAAATAAATTTTTATATTAAAAAAATATTAACCCGAACGGCAATATATCACGTTAAATAATCCAGTGCACGACTGCAATACAATCCCAAACCACTATGCTCATTATCTTCGAAACCTTCTATATATTTTTTCTTTTAATAAATTAATTGCTCCACATCAATTAACTTTTACACGTAATACTTTTTCATAATATAGCCGGTCCTAATCCCTCTTTATTTAAGCTATTAAAAATAGACAGTTTTATCTTTTTATTTTGGTTCGTTTTGATAAATTCCTTCTTTGATTGATTTATCAAATTTGACAACTTGTAGTTGAATATTAATTTGCTTGGGAGAGTAAAATTACCATATGCAGTAAATTTCTCTTATTACATGACAACATTCAAACATGGATGCTGTAAAACTAGATATGGATGAAAACTTTATTGGAAACTCGACTAAATTAGCTCCGGAGTCTCATCTGGAATTGTGATGGTGATTGAGTGATGGACTTCACAAATTTTATAGGTTATGGCTCTAGCTTGCTTCAAAAAACTTTTGATCCTAAAATATGGTTTGCTAGTTGCTTGGGATCGAGACTTTGAAAAAATCCTTTGTATCTCATATTTTTTTAAAGCTTTACGTCTTTTTCATGATGATAATACTTAGCACCATAGTTTTTAGACCCGATCCGGTTCAAGGTTTGGATTTCAGGTTTTGACCGGATCGTTCGGGTCATTTTTTTTAATCAAAATAACATCGTTTTAATAAAAAAAAAGTCAATGGATTTCAATCGGGTCTTGCCAGGTCAACCCGTCACATCAGCCGGGTCATATCAAGTTTTTTTTTTAATTTTTTTCAATCCAGCCTGATTTGATTTCAGTTCTAAATTGATCAGACCGGGTTTTAAAACAATACTTATCTATATTATTTTAGAGCAATTATTATGGATATTAAAGAACTTTTAGCCGGGGAACGAGAAGCTAACTCTTCATCACATGTTAAGAGAAGCTAACCCACGTGCAAACTACCTAGTCAATATGAGAGCAAAACTTATAATTGAGTTTTATATTTGCAATTCTTTTATTCCATGGATTTCTATGTTCTCTTTGTTAATTCTATTAGTACTAGCTAGCTATAGCAGCGGAGGCTACTTTGTTATTTTTTTTTTGTTTCATTGTCCAAAAAAAAAATCAATGAAATTTAAAAAATAAAAATAAACAGTGAACACAAATATTGTTGTAAATAATAAAAAATATTTCAAATGATTTTTTATCTAGTGTTTGTATAATAAATCTTGATATGAATTTGACGACTTCAATAGATACAGGATCTTTGGGTTTGATAATCATATCAAATCTAAAAAAAATAATAAGTTTGGCGAACATATCAAGTTCAAAATACCTGGGTTTGACTATCATGCCAAATCCAAGAAAATATAGGTGTAACGAACATGCTAGATTTAAAATACATGAGTTTGATTATTATGCCAGACCTAAAAAAATATGGGTCAGGAAAATGTACCACATCTAAAAAACTTGCGTTTGACAATTAATCTAGCTCAAGACAAACATGAGTTTGAAAATGATGTCAGGCTCAAAATACTTGGATTTAATAATTATGGTGTTTTATGGTTGTGTTAGACCTAAGATAATTTTCTAAATTAAAAATAGTTGAGACATGGTAAAACGCAATGTCTCTCATTAGAATTAATTTTCTAACCGTCATAAAATCCTAACAACTCTTTTATTTTAAAAGTTTTTTAAATAATTATAACTCTTTAATTTCCCAAGAGCTCTTTTATTATTTTAACTATTGTAACAACTTTTTTATTTTAAAAGTTTTTTAAACAACTACAACTCTTTAATTCCCCAATAACTCTTTTATTTTTTTAACTATTGTGACAACTCTTTTATTCCAAGAGTTCTTTTTGTTTTTTAAATGTTGTGACAACTCTTTTATTTTAAAAGTTTTTTAAATAATTATAACTCTTTAATTCTCCAACAACTCTTTTATTTTTTTAACTATTGTAACAATTTTTTAATTTTCAATTTATTTTTTTGTTTAGTTGTTACATGTTAGCAATCTATAAATACTATGTACTCTTACAGCTAAAGTGCACAGCAAAAACCATAGTATTATTTATATATATATATATATATATATATATATATATATATATATTTGTAAGGCTTAATGATATTTCTTTCTGTCTTGGTTGCTATTTTTTTAACCATCGTTTTTAAATGAAAAACTTACTGAATCTTATAATATAATTTTATATTAAAAAAATATTTTTAAAAATAATGTCTAATACATGTCTCTAGTCATTGTTTGTTCATGTTCATTGTATCTAATTTTACAATAAATACAACAATAAATTCAAAGTATCTGCCTTCTTCTTCTTCTTCTTTTTTTTTTTTTTTTTTTTTTTAAGGAGAAGGAACAACTTTGTTGAAAAACAAAACTAAAATGACAAGAAGGCAATCACCAGTGACGTAATAAGTAAGGCAGGTAAGAGAGAACATCAATGCAGTTGGCAAGAAATTGATTAAGGTTGTGTTTATTTTTTATTTTTTGAATTGTTTTTAAATCTTTTTCAATTTTTTTTACTTGATATTTTTTATGTTTTTTTTTTAATGATTTTAACATTAAAAATTAAAAAATATTACTTTAATAAATCTTCAATTAAAAAACATTTTTTTTTAACCTAGCATCATATTAGCAAATACACACTGAAATTCCACAAAACAGACACAATTATGTATCGTGCACGCAAAACCAACTTAAAAAAAGGATGAGTCCGATATCTATCCAATCATCTTGTCTTGATGACCAGTGTCGTGTCTTTTACTCTCTATAAAAGGAGGACTGACGTTTTGTTGAAACTCTTACACGCATTTCTCAGTGGTTCAATCGCCTTCTTATTAATACTATCTATCCATCATCTTCATCAGCACTGACAACTACGATGAGGGATCGTATTATTTCTTCTTTGATTGATTTTAGAGCTTTTGCTAATTCTTTTTTATCAAATTATGAGCCTCTAGCTTTGCTTCTTGCTCCTCTTCTCACTCTTTTTACTGCCCGAATTCTTCAATCATTATGTCTTCTCGTTCACGATAATGGTCTCAAACCCACCATTTTAGGGTTTCTAATCACGTCCATCAAGTAAGAGATTAATCAATTGTATGTTAATTTTTGAAAGGGGATCTATTTAATAATTTTCACATGATGTCTTTTTTGTTTTCTTTTTGTTTTTTATTTTGAAAAAAAAGGATGGTGCCTGGTGTCAAGGGTTATATAGATGCAGAGAAACAGAAGGTGAGAAAGATGATTTTCTTTTATTTCATTAAATGATAGGTTTTGTTTGTATTCTTTTATATCTGATTTTGTGGGGTCTTTTTTATATTATCTTGAGATAACTATGAAAATGGTAATTTTGAATCATGCAGGGGAAACATTAAATGGGGTGTTTTTCAGTTGCATTGAAACATGATCAGAAAGAAATTTATATAAATATAAGAAAAAGAACTGTTGCATTAAATGCTTGTTTTTCTGGTTTACACTTCGTGGTCCCTTGAAAAACTAATATGAATGTTAATTTAATATTGGGATCTGCTCTGCTTTCTGGGTTGATGAATAGATTACTTATTGGTTAATTTTCATCTGGGACCGTGTGGATTGCAGTAGTTTTTATGTGTAGGCTGTTCATGATGGTCATGAGAATCGGTCAGGTTTACTAGGTCAACTGGCTGAATGGAGAAAGGTTTCCTTGGACTAAATCTATTAAGCAGATTTTGATTTGCTGCATTTAATGAGGATACTACTCAAAAAGTCGGTAGGATACCAAGTCTTTTTGTTGGATGCTTTAATGTCGTATCTTCATGACACTAATCACTTAGAAGCCGCAAGAGTCTGTATATTGACTTCTCAATAGCAGTGCCTTCTTAATGCTAGAAAGACAATCAGGGAGTTTAAAGTCTAATTAGAGCAGGTTATGAGCTCTATTCCTCTTCGTAATCAACTTAAAGCGATCTCAGGGCCACCATGTGCCCTTCTTAGATCCTTTATTTCTGCTCGTCAAGCCTTTTGGTGTAGAACCATGGTATTTTTTTAACTCTTTCCTTGTGTTGATTTTTCATCTGGAAAAGGACTTGGTTTGTTGAACATGCAGGTCGTGGAGAAGTTGCAGTCTGGAAGTAAATCTAAAAGAGATAGCTGGAGATCGGAGCTACCAAGGGAAGGTTTAGGAGGAGCAGTGATAGAGAAATTGAAACAGGAGAAAAGTAATGATGTGGTCTGGCAAGGAAAATGTTCTGGTACAGTGTATGTTTGCAATTAATACCGTACATATTAAGACAAAAAAAATTGTGCTTTGGTATTGAGATGGTTCTCTGCTCTATCCGAGTTTAGTAAGTTACTGTTTTTTTGTTGTCCAGCTACATTGGAGGGAGTGAATCTGAAGGACATTTTTCTCTGATAAATGAGGCATGCTCAATGTTAGTAAGATGCGGAACATGTAGTGCTCTATTTAGTTATTTATTTATTGTCAGTGTGAAGTTTTATTACAAGTTACTTGTCTTTTCTTTGAGGTATAATTTGAATAGTATTTACTAAAATTTTGGCTACCGTGTGTTTTAATAAACCTGAAGTTTGTATTGAATGTTTAGTGCTACCTTCAGTACTTGTCATACTCATGATGACCACGGAAATTAATGGAGGAGCTAACTTCTATAGTATTGTTAAGCTTACTCATTCAGAAAATAAATTCTGGTCTCGTCTGTTAATCATAAAACACTGGTGGTCATTTGAAGACATCTGTTATGTGTTGTCTGTGGATCTGTGTCCTTGCAGAAGTGGGCATTACAGGCAGTAATAATTGCTTGGATCATTTTATTTTCCAAAAACTGTTTAGAAACATTGAATCTTTAGTAGTTATTAATTTGATCATACATGTATTTACTCTGAACTATAAAAAACTATGCTATTTGTTGAACCAATATGTCCGTCATTTGTGTTTGTAGAAACTGAACAGGTTCTTTTTTGTTAATGTCAAAAAGGAAAGACAGGCATTTGAGAGATCTTTCAAAAAATGACATTTTGGACATTAAGTTTAGTCAGGTTTGTAGTTAACATCATGATTATGACATTATGTGCTGTCCAAGAAAGAATTTTACCCTCATATATTGGTTTTCCATGTGATGATTAGTGTAGGTCTTCCTGTTCCTCCCATGTACACATCCTCATAAATGTGTTAGTGAAGCTTAATTGGAATTCATTTTCAGGTTTGCACATACTAATCCACTGCATTTGGACGTGTTCCAAACCGTAGCGCAATGTGAGGCAGAAGTGGTAGCTATGACGGCAGCACTACTTGGCAGCAAAAACAAATCTTCTGGAGGAGAAATATGTGGTAACATGACTTCAGGAGGAACTGAAAGTATATTATTGGCCGTGAAATCATCCCGTGACTATATGAAAGCTAAGAAGGGAATCAAAAGACCAGAAATGTAGGCCAATTTCAAACACCTTGTTTTTTTATATTAATTCCTGGTCTGCAAGTTGTTAATGTGAGTGATTTTCTTCCCAAGCATAGGATCATACCTGAATCTGCACACTCAGCATATGACAAGGCAGCACAATATTTCAACATCAAGCTGCGGCGTGTTCCAGTAAATAAAAATTTTCAAGCTGATGTCAAAGCAATAAGACAGCAGATTAACAAGAACACTGTTTTGGTACACATTTGTAGACCCTTTTGTTTCATTTTCTTTTGTTTCATTTTCTTTTGTTTCATTTTGTCTTTCAACACCTTGAGCTCTTGCCCTAAGAAAAAGCTCCGGCGTTGATGTTGTCATCATATTAAATGCTCTATCATAAGATTTACGTACCAGTAGGCCTAATATTGATACCATGATACTGCAGATTGTTGGATCTGCACCTGGGTTTCCTCATGGCATCATTGATCCTATTGAGGTGAGTGATCTACACACCCACTGCCTTCTCATTTCTCAATTTATTCAAATTTATCATTGTTCAGTATCATTTAATTCCCAAAATATCAAAATTGATTTTGTAGGAGCTTGGTGAATTGGCATATAGCTATGGAATATGTTTCCATGTTGACCTATGTCTTGGTGGCTTTGTATTACCTTTCGCTCGTAAGCTAGGGTATATCTTTTTCCCAAGCAACTGTTTTTTCCTCGTTGATTACTGGTTTGTTTGCCATTTTTTCCATTATCCCTGAAACTCTCACAAATTTGTGGCCCTTTTTATATTTCTGTGAAATGTACACTACCAGAAGTTATTCTAATGCTTGAATAATAACTATTTGGGGCTAAAGCTTGATTGTGAAATTCTTGGATAGCATTTTGGTTGTGGGGCTTTTTTTCTCCTTAAGGCATGGTTGATAAGAGATAAATAAGATTGCTGACAATTTACAAAATTAACTGGTTTGGCAAGAAAGAAGATTGTAGCCTTGTCTTTTAATTGTCGAAAAATCATCTTAACTCAAAAGCTTAAGCTGTTAGGTGAATTTTCAAGAATGGTTTTATATTAATGCCCATAGCACTAATTACTTGATCAAGAGAGTGCAATTGATCAGAGACTAGTCTATATTGAGGTCATAATTAAGCTCTCCACGAGAAGGATATTAGTTTCCTGCAAGAAAAAAAGAGTTATCTTTCCTGTTGGAAATTGGACAGGGAAATGTAATAAATGGTGTATATTGAACAATGTTGCCCTAGTTTAAATCATTTCTCAAAATCTGACACTCAGGGGACCATGAGGCACTCTGTTCATGGTAGATGGTGCTCAACAAAGAATGTATGTCTATGGTGAGACCCCATCACCATAGGCAGCACTATGGGGTCTTGGTTAAGGAGTTTAGAGCCCTTATTCTATCTTGTACTTCCTTTTCTTTCTAAGTCTATGCAAAGGGTCCAGTCCAAGGTTCCACTATGCTTCACCAGGACATGATATGATCATTGTTGAACTTCAATGATAGTTGTAACTGGCTCTGTTATTATTCTACATCTGTCTGTTGTTGCTTTATAGATTTTGGTACACGGTATGAAATATCACAGACTGTCAGTTGCTCTCTCATTTTCTTGCTCTGGCTTTCCCGCAAGTTCAAGTTTTCTTCCCATTTCAGGTACCCGATTCCACCTTTTGATTTTTCTGTTAAAGGAGTAACCTCAATATCAGCGGATGTGCATAAATATGGACTGGCACCAAAAGGAACAAGTGTAGTTCTATACAGAAATCATGATATTAGAAAGGTAAAAACTATAGTTTTATCTGTAACTCTAGGCATAAGTGATGTATGTCTCTCTATTTCAAATTTGGATCCTGAACTGGCTGTACAAATGTTGATGAAAGATAATATACTGGTGCTTTTAGTTCTCACCACGCTGCCTGGCATTGCAGATCTAGTGTTCAGTTCCTTGACTTGTGCATCTCTTGTGTAGCTCACATAGTTATTATTTGTTCCCTTTTTCATCATCAGTGATTCAAATTGCAGAAATCTTGCATCACTCACATTGTTAATAATCGAGATCCATATCAAATGTGTTGCTTGACTTGTGGATTTCATGTTTTTTATTGGTGGTTCTTTTGTTTTAAGTTGAATTTTTTTCTGATATGAGTTTCTTGTGATGACATCTTGGGGGGCATGCTACTGATAATTTGTTCGCTTGGCTGTTTCCCAACAGCATCAATTTGTTGCTGGTAAGTTTTACTATTTATCAAATAGATTATCAAACAAATGAGGCCTTATTTTTTGGATGATTTTCAAGACCTACTTTAGTAAATTTCCTGGGCATTCATAAGCAATATCAACACGGAAAAGAGGCAGAGTTTATCTTAATATCAAGTTTTATACAATAGGCTTTTCTAGTTGGCTGTTTGAAGCCTGTTCTTCTGGTTTTCTAATTGTGTTTTCATTGTGTTGTTGCAGTGACTGAGTGGTCAGGTGGGCTCTATGTCTCTCCTACTATTGCTGGAAGCAGGCCTGGAGGTTTGATTGCCGGGGCTTGGGCGGCATTGATGGCTCTGGGGCTAGAAGGTACTATCATGTTGTTTTCCCCTACTGCCTATCCAGATGTTCCATTGAATGCTTCTGTTTAACCTGATGTTTCATTACATCCTATAGGGTACCTGGAAAACACTAAAGCAATAATGGAAGTATCAAAGAGAATACAGAAAGGGTCTGTGTTGTTTTTAACTTCATTTTCCTATTTTCTTGGGTTGTAAATTCGTTGAACAATTGAGAATGATTCATTCTTTTTACAGGATTAAAGAAATACCAGAATTATTTATCATTGGAAGGCCAGACATGACAATTGTGGCATTTGGATCTAATGATCTAGACATATTTGAAGTCAATGATATCATGTCATCCAAAGGCTGGCATTTGAATGCATTGCAAAGACCCAACAGGTAGGTTTTTTTTTTTGAAGGAGAACTGTGTTTATATAGGGCATGCTTGGTTATCCCATGTCCTCATTATTCTTGTTAGAAGATAGCCACCTCTGGCGCCAAGCTATTGTTCATTGATGTGAGGCATTCGATTTAATATTATTACTCTAATTGTTTGCAGTGGCTGGTATAAGTTGTTTATGATACAATGGATATTTCTAGGGAACCTACTGGAATGGAATCCAGTATTTGGCAATGGTTACGTGCAGAGAAAGTGATGGTTTACAGTAGAAACAATTGAGTAAATGGCATCTCCATTCATCATGCTTTCATTTCAACAATTCAGTGCCTTCTCTGTTACAACCGAGCTGCATATATATACACAGCTTTTACTAGCCTAACGGATTCCTTTTATTTAGGACTCACAGCACACACAAATCGTGTGCTTCAGAGTTAGTTATAGGAACAGTGGCGCTAAATGAAACGGTGCGTTTAATATTGAATATAACGACTATAACGGCTTTTTAACAACTTAAATCTACCCGCCTCCTCTTGCATGTAATTAAGTAATACCTGTAACAGTTTATTATCTGTTGTATTTCAGTCTCATGAATTGCTTCTGAGCATGCAACTATGAGCATCTTTTTATACACTGATTGCAATTTTTCATGTGGATGAATCAGCATTCATATCTGCATTACCCTTCAACATGCACCAGTTTTTGAGGACTTCCTCCGGGATTTGAAGGAATCTGTACAAACTGTAAGTTGTATTCACCAAAGGAGTTATCAAAGTAACTCTTGTAATTTACTCATCTTTAGGGTTGTTATGTTTGCTTTTGGGAGGTGCTAGTGGGAAGGACCTCCGGATATGGTTTCACCTGTTCGATTTTTCATTTTTTGTTCCTTTTTTTTTCTCTGAAATCTTCCAGGTGAAAGAAAATCCTGGTCCAATAAATGGAGGCCTAGCTCCAATCTATGGTGCTGCTGGGAAGATACCAGATAGAGGCATGGTTCAGGAATTGCTGGTGAACTACATGGACAGTACATGCTAATGACATTTCCATGCTATGGTTGTGTCTTTTCTTTTTTCCTTTCATTGTTTTTTGCACCATTGATTTGTATTAGAACGTGTTGGTGAAGTGATGCAAACTGAAACAGCACAAGAAATGGAGCAATCACATGTAACACAAAATTATGCCTAATATGGTTACCATACAATAATTTCAATTCAGAATTTTATCACTCAATTTTTTTTTATATAATCAAAACTGAATATTACAACACAAAATTATGCCTAATGGGTTACCATACAAAAAATTCAATTTAGAATTTTATTACTCCGCTCTTAAAAACATTATCAACAAAGTATTTGAAAAAATAATAGTAAGAGTTTAACTAAATAGAAAAAAAGTCCTAAATTAACTAGAAAAAATATGGCAAATTCATCTAGGTTTTATTCGAAAACCTTCCCAGCTTATGGCTAGGAAATATTTGTTTGTTGGGATTATACTTAAATTTTTACAGATGATAATATGATTCTATAGGCAGTTGTGTTCTGGATGTATGTCACGTTTTTTTTTAAAGGTCATGGCATTTCGATAAAAAGTCCATCCAAATAAATCATAACTACTTTCCTTTTACAAATATCTAGAACTCGAATTCCAGTAAGGCTTACAATAAAATTTTCTTCTAACATAATAATCACAATAAAAAAAAAAACAATTGACAGAAAAAAGAAAACCACCACACCACAAAAAAAAAAACCAATATCTAATTGAGAACTATACAACTAGAAACCAAAACTCTAAACTAGAGAATCACTTCAGCCAATACCCAGAAGAATACTGAAGACTTGCTTTCTAAAGCTGCCCACAAAAAAAAACAAGAAACCAAAGATTCAGCCAAGCTAAGAAAATACTATGAAGAGAATTTGAGGGTAAGGTTTTGGTTTGAACACCTCTCATGACTCATGGTGAGAGTTGCATTCTTTATGAAGTTGTAGCTCTTTACAAGGTTAAAATCAGTCATTAATAGTATTATAAAAGGTAAGAGTAAACCCTATCAATTATATCTCTATGTACAATCCCCCCCCCCCTCTCTTTCTACACACACACACACACACAATAAGGAAACACATATTCTGCCAGCACTTCTTTCATCCATGTTCCTGAAAGTAGACAAGTGTAATTATTAGAGACTATTTTAGTAGAGAATTAGCTAGATATTATTTACTAGGTTTGTAAAGTTGTGTATTTTGTCACCGTCTCAAGTTAAAAAAAAAGTTGTTGCTTTATGCTCTGATAATGCAATCTAATCTGTTTTGTAGAGGGATTCATAAATTATTTTTGTTTTTGTTTTTTTTTGAAAAAATCAAATTAATATATTTTTAATAATTTTGATATAATGATAAAAAATATTATTTTAATTACACACTGGATCACACCATAATATTAAATTACGGTTTCAGCTTAGAGTATGTTTGGCTTAAAGGTGTGGTGATTTTTTTAAAATATACAATATTTTTTAAGCAGAAACTACACCTACAAAAGCTAAAAATACATATAAAAATAAAATAAAATTAAAGCTACCTGCCATCTAAAAACACATTGATTATTATTATTATTGTGGTCAGTGGTATATGTTAAATAATGGGTTATAAGCATTGTTGCCGTGAATTTATATTTAAGTCGTAATGAACTTTAATATACATATTAAAGTTTATATAAACAACATATTATAACTATAATGAAGAAGGGGAAAAAATGAACTTGAAATATAAGAAAAAATAAAGTCTGTATAAGTAGACTGTTCTTATCAATATAACAGCTAATAATGGTATATAACTTTTTATTTTTCTGAATTGCCAATAACATTATTAAAACACCGAAAAGTAGCAACGTAGTGCTCCGTATTCCGTTATTTAACGAGGTTATTACGTGGGTGTGTGTTGGGACGATGCATGGGGTAATGTTTTTCACAAAATTACGGTGCTCTGATGAATCTGGGGGCATGAAGGTGTCTCTGTCGAAGTTTTACATGTAAGCAATTTCACGGCATAATGTTTTCTACTCACTGTGAAACTTTCTCTGATCTCTAAACTTTGCCTTCCGGTATCCTGGCCATCAATTATTCTTTCTGTATTTTACTTAAAAGAGAAAAAATATCGTCTGTCTTGGTCAATCTTGTGTGTGATTGGCTCCAGTGTTTTGGATAGGTCACCTGTCTAGTCATTCATGTATAACAAGGGTCTGCAAGGTTGAGGATGAGGCTCACCTGCCACCCTTTTTCATTCTGTATGATTCCCAGCTCATGTGTGCAGTCATAGTCAAGGATGGTTTTAACAATTAGATGGTAGAGACACCTCCATGAACATGCTCCCCTTGAAACAGATTAAATTATGTATAAATCTGGTTTGTAGGGATACGGCCAACAATGACCCATAAGAGTTAAGACTACCCATAATAAACACTGGAAAAGGTAGAACTACTCATAAATGGACAAGATTTGACAAAATGTAGCAGCTTGACTGCTGCATCTGCCTCTTAGAGCTCCAAGAAAAAAATCTATAATCAAAACATTTGCACGAATCAGGAGGCTATCAACAGCAAAACAGAATAGTAGACACATGATAGCTGGTATCAGTACCAAAAGCAACACATCTGCAATATAGGCCTTGAATTGTCTTAATAATGATTAACCTTAGCGTGGATTCAATTCTTCTGCTGCGTGACCTTATCCCTGAACCCACAATAGCAAGACTTTCTTCTTTTATTTCTGTGATAGAAAATAATATAAATCATATTCTGTAACCTCATCTAACAGCTTAAGCTTTTGGGTTGAGATGATTTTTTGACATGGTATTAGAGCTTTGATAACCAAACGGTCACGAATTCGAATCTCACCATCCCTATTTATTTGATAAAAAAAAATTAAGCACAAAGTGATGTGGACTTGTGCAAGTTTCAAGCCCAAAAAGTTTTCACTTGAGGGGGTGTGTTAAAGAATAATATAAATCATATCCTGAAACCTCACCTAAACAGTTTAAGCTTTTGGGTTGAGATGGTTCTTTGATATTCTGTATTTTTTTACAAGCTTCGTATGGAACCATTTTTAATAACAATCGTTAATTTAACGTGTCATTTAGTGCTGTTTAATATATTCTTCGCTTAATTCCAACTATATTGTTATGTTTTCTTTCACTATCTCACCATGCATGAATGGTTAATTTGTTGTACACTTAGAATAACTTGCTGCATTTCCAAACGAAGCCTAAGTGTTAATGTTAGTCACTCCTGTGTAAAAAAGCTTTGGCAGCTTGAGCTACCTTTTGCTTGTTTGGTGTGTGACCTCTTTGTTTGGGGCCAATCTGTCGTTTGCAGCTCATTTACCCCAAGAAATGACGGTTGACATTCGAAATTCATTTGGATTATAACTGCCATATGCTTACCGCAAATAGATATACCTTACATTACATGACAATCACTCAAAAGGCAGGTTACTGTGAGAACTGCCCTTTTTATTTATTTTTCCCACACGAGTTCTTCATAATATAATAATATCACTCAAATATTACAAGCAACAATCACCTATAAGGAAATGTTCTCAAACCCAACGTTACTTCTTTCCAATTGAAGGAGATACTTTAAAACCATACTTGACAGCTCCATTTGCCTTTCACAGCTCCAAAACCAGGTCTGCAAAGGAAAACACACAAAATGAATTAGGACAGTTACAGTTTCCACCAAAACAAGCACAAAATTAGACATATGATGCCAGGTTCTGATGCTAAAATTAGCTGATGCACACTATGTCCCTGAACAATCAATCTTCACAATGCTTGACAATAACATGGAGACCATAGAAGAAGTCACACTTAAAAGAATCTAGAGTAGAATCTCAAACTGAAGAATATCCCATGTAATGTCAAAGAACAGATGTGTTTGTGTTTTCATTGATCATAAAGAGTCAGAAACTGATCCCAGCCATATTTTCCAGAACTCGAGTTCTAAACTGTCAAGTTGTGACTTGTGATGACCACAAATTTAGTGAACATGTACTTGAAGGTTGATTACCCAATTATGTTCCTGTAAAAGAGCAGTTCTGACAGGGATACTTACAGTCTGCATCTGTTTTAATCCAGCATTCCCTGCTTTCGTTTGATTCACAGCCCGTTAACGTGAAGTGAGGTGGGTTAGATTGACTCTTGAAGCGTCTTGTGCTCCTCCTTGAAAGGGTTCGAGGAACTATGGTGATGTCCTCATTCGGGAGTACCTGACCCCCATTGTTGTTGCTCTTCTTATTCTCATTTTTTTGGGGCTTGCCGGCCTTCCTCGTGGATGTTGAGCTTTCAGGATGAACTTTCCTGTGGAACATGTGTAGGATCTGCATACCACACATCAAGCCGGACTTCACAACTCAGGATATTGCACTTATTCAGTAAAACTGGAAAAATGCACACTACTTTATCGGGGTCCAAAAAAATGTCCGGTGCACGATTATATGTGCAGTACTTGATCTGTATTTCTGTCTTCGTGTTTGTTTTTTTAATGAGGTCATTTCAAGAATTTTCTTTAAATAAGCATTTTGAAGAACATACGGCTGGGAGATAAAAACTGTTCCCTCATCTTACAAACCTCCCATCGCAATCCGTTGGGATTTGAAATTGGGATTCTCAAATTGGCCTACTAATTATATATACTTCCAATAATGATTTTAGTTTAGAAGTTATGATACCTGTAGACATACCTTGCGCAGTTTTGTTTCTGCTGAAGCAGAATCAAGAGTTCCTCCTCCAGCTGAAGTAGAGCTCCTAGAAGAAGCATGGAGCATTTTCTTCTTCAGAGTCTTTTTCACGAGATTCACGGCAGATTTATCAGCTTCCTTCTCCACGCGCTTCTCCTCTCTCTCAAATTTAATCCCAGAATTTTCCTCTGCTATTTTTGTTTTCTGAAATAGCTCGCCAAGTGATGTCCTGTGTTCCTTCTTTGCCACAGGTGTTGTCTCTGACAGTTCAATTGCTGATCCAAAGAGATATCCCTGCAGGGGACAGACTGCATTGGAATCTCGCCCTTCCATTGGCTTGCCACTGAGTGTAATAGTGCTGCCATGACTGCTTCTTCCAGCACTAACATAACTGTTCCTTCCTGATGAGTCATTGCAGCAATCTTCTGCCAGAACCTTTTCCAACTCATCATTAATGAGCTTCAGTTCATTCTCTGTCACCTCAGTCTCTTTCTCAGTTATATTCTCGACAGAGATGGGAAATGTTGGTGTTGATGGGTCGGTGTTGACTGGCTCTGAACCAAAGGTACCGATTGCCAGAAAACCATGGAATAGCTCGGATATTGCAGCTGATGATTCTCCTTCGTAGTCTCCTTCTTCTTCTTCTTTTTCTTCTTCTTCTTCTGCTCGAGCTGCTTCTAAGCCAGAAAAAGAATTTCGAAGCTGCTCTTTCTGGGCTTGCCTAAATGTTCTGGTCCCATAGTTCGATTTTCTGTAGTGTTGGTGGTCATCAAGTGATGGCTGTCCTGTAAGGCAATTGCAAGCATTACCTGCCACACACACACACACACAAAAGAAGGAGAACGTTAAATGAACTTGATTCTAGTAGTGCATTTTTGCAGGAATGCCATGCCTTGGTTCTTATCCGTATTTTGCTAAACTAAGGTACAAATTTATCATTTTTTCTGCGTTCGGGGTCTTATGGATGGTATTCCAGTCATAATATCACACAGCATGGAAAGCTATCGCCTTTTCCGAAAGTCTGGAAATAATTCTATTATAACATGTTCATCATTTTTGTTTTCCTTTGGTAGTGGAATCGCACATCAGATCTCTCATGATAGTTAACTACCTTTGCTAGGAGATTAATAAGATCCTGAAAGCCAAGAATCTGTCTTCTGTGCAAGTGTATAAACTGAGTCATGCATGACGACCTATTAATTTTGCACCTACATTTGGCCTCTTCCTCTACATGGATAATCTTCTACCCTCTCAAAAATCTAATGGTCATCATTTCCATGTTCAAGCCTTTTGGAAATAAGAAATGTTTTGCAGGAAAACAAAAAAGGAAGATACCCACCAATAGCAAAATCCTTCAGTGGTTCACTACCATTTTGCCGAAGCTTACGGTGCATCCAACCGAGTAACTGCAATAAAGTGGGATTCAGCAATTAGATCAAGAAGCATCGAGAAAGATTAATATTTTCATTTTCACGAGTATAGTAGAATTTACCTTCATCTTTCTGCTCTCTTGAGAAAACCTCAGTTTCAATCACTTTGGTTGTTATGAGGGGCTAGGATAGGAGTTGCATTTCATAATTACAAGTCGAACTGTTTATGAATAAGATGTCAAATCCAACCTGGAAACTCCAATGATCTCAGATGAAGGTGGCTCGAGAGAACCACAGAGATAGTTCCAAGATTCGGGTTGGCCATTCCTTGTCAAGATCAAATAATGTGGCCAAATGGACAATGGGTCCTGGACCTTATGAGCATATATATATGATTCTGTATAAGCCATGTACTCGTTTGGGTATGAGGTTGATAATTTATTTTTTTCCACATGATTTCACATTGATCATTATATCTTTAGCAGCGTTGCAACATCTTATATGTCACAAATCTGATAGACCTGTATTTGCAGATACATTTTAATGGCATTAGCTGTAATAGATGGCCCATGTATGTGCTTTTCGAATTTGACATGTTTACACGCATGCAATTTCTATATTGTTTTAATATTACTAACTGTTACTCCCATGGTACTCTACTAGTTACTTCGTGGAAAGACTTCAAATGCAAAAGCGGGGACTGAGAAGAACATCGTGTCGGAGTTTAATGAGTTCAAGGACAAACTGACAAAGAAGAAGATCTTTTCTTATCGGGGTACAATAAGCTGAAATATCCTTTTGCTTTTTCCTTGGTCGACCTCAGGGTGGGGTATTTTAATTTCTGAAAGTCTCTTATCAGATGAACAACACTAAATTGTGATTATATTTAATAACTATCTTGATTCTGCATTTTCTTATGTCGTAAACTTTGCCATGTTTTGCTTTCGCAGTAAACATCATAGGCATGGCTAAAATCTAAACCTTTTCACAGCTCTGGTGCCATGGAACTCCTAAGAGCCTGGTTTTACTCATGCCAGGTAACAATACTATTAATCGCATTCAGGCCGTATGTTCTACACCGCTTCCTGGCAATTTCTGCCGTGGATGGCTAATTAAGTTGCCAAAAATACTGATCAAGTTGTGTGTTTTCAGAGCAAGCCATCAAATATTGTAGTATATCACAATCATTATATGTGTTTTCTTAGCTCATTTGGAAAAAGTCTGTTGCCTGTTGGCTATAAAACAGTGACCGTGCCCCACAGGCAACTTTATGAACAAGAGTCAGCTGAAAAATGAGGAAAAGTGTTTTTAGCTTAGAGACAAACAATCTTTCCACGATAGCCAAGTAGCATCATAGTATCGAGCAACTTTGGTTTCAGTAAGTGTATAGGAGGATAAAAAAAGAGACTTTTTAATGGATTCATATAAAACTATTAATCAAATATTTCTAAATTAATAATTGAGACAAAACGCAAAACACATCATAAAAATAAATGTAGCCCTAGAGGGCTACCGTGCACACTGTGTAAAGCTCCATTGGAACAAACAGATAGTTTCGATAAAAGATCGATCAAAAAAATTCAAAATGATTTCTGTGATGGCAGCGCTTGTAAACCATTTCAGATTTAAACTGCATTACCTCAGCTCACATGTTCTTTGGCTTTCTAAAGCCTGTATTTGGGCAAGCTTCAGTTCTAATAACTATCTACTAGTGTTTGGTCTACCTCACCTTCCATGTTAATACCGGTGGCTTCGAGTGGATATCTAGAATTACCTTGAATTTTCTTCCATAAATTTATTTTAACAAAAAAATCCTGGCAGAAAATACTATAAATCGTAAATACTAAAGAAGCCTTGCCAAGGACGGAAGCTAGTAAATAATTGTACTGATGATTGATTGATCTGCTAGTTTAAATCTATCACCATCGATTTCATTTTACTTTTTAAAGTTAATCAAAGATAACTGGGCCATATACTTTGATATTGTACAGAGTAAATCTCATGATCTCAGGATATTGATCCCTCTTAATTTGTGTACTATCAAATTGATATTTGGAAAAGAATAAAAGTATGATGATTATCTAAGCATGACCTACTTCGGAATAGAGATTTCAGAAAATACTCACCGATGATGGTGTTACATAAAAAAAAAAAAAAACAAAACCGACAAACCAATCAATCCATAAAAATCAAGAAGAAATTAATTAAAAAATCAAACTGGAAAAAAAAAAATCAATCAAAACAATTTAAAAATCGTCCGATTCGGTTTTGGTTATAGAAATTAAAATCGGATAACCAAATCAAACTCAATATAAATTACAAATTCAATTAAAAAAATAATATAAATAAAAAACTTATTGACCCAATTTCACTAACCTTAAAAATTCCCCCCCTTTCCCTTTAGAAACAATCGCCAATTGTTTTTCTCTCTCATTCCATCTCTCTTCTTCATTATTTCTCATATTAAAACTTGAGAGGTCGTTACAAATAACCTCCATCTCCCATGATTTAGTCTTTTCTTTTACTCTATTATCTTTATTTGATGATTATTGACCCTGGTTAACTTTTTTTTTTCTTTATCTCAAATGTGTTGTTTTCTTTTCTAATTTTCTAAACTATTTGAACTCTTATTTTATGTTTCTTAGCTATATAGAAAATGAAAAGCATTTAATGCATGCTTATAGTTATGTTTTGGCGGGTTTGTTCTTGTTACAATTAGGTTGCGTTTGTCTCCTATTCTGATCATTAAAACTCTCCATGTTCGTGCTTGCAAATTTCAATGAAAATTTGTTGCTGCAACTTTATGTTTTCATCTTTTTTTTATTGTCTATTGGCCGTTGTTTCTTAGTGTGATGCACACATTATTTTTTCTTTTGAAAATACAAAACATTTAGATAAGTAGCTAGCACCTTATTTAGTAATGCAATAAAAAGTGACTAAGAGATTAGATTTTCCGGTTACAAAAAAGAAAAACAAACTTGACCAACCCAATCTGTTCTGTTTGAATCGATTCTTAGTTCAATTTGATCTATTTTCCTAGAAAAGTTTATCTCACAATTCAGTTTGAATTTTAAAAATAACTCGAACCGAATCGGACTATAAACACCCCTATTGGTCATCATAATTCAATGGTAAAAAGAAAGTGTGGTTAGGAGTTTTAGAATCAAAGATTTTTTTTTAAAAAAAAAAAAACAAATGGGATGGTGAAGCTACTGTGTATATAGATTTAGTGTACTGTGGACGGGAATAGTGTAAATATTATTTTGCCCTTCCTAAAAGAACTCCTTTACATAGCTTTAGGGGGCAAAATTGTAATTGCATAAGGACCAATTGGTCATTATCATTTTAACAAGGGTCAAATATGTCTTTTTTTCTTTTTAATTGCACAATATAAATACTAGAATGCCCTTGAAATAATAATAATAAAAAAACTAGCTTTGATGTAGGGGCGAATTCATCTTCTTCTTTTTTTAAATGCATGGTTAATTTACTTGGTCAACCCTTGAATCATGAATTTTTAAACTTGAGTCTATAAGCTTATTCATCTTTTCATTGTGGTTTTTTGCAATTATAGGTCAAGAAAGGAACAAATTCATCTTTTAGTTTAATAATGCATAGAGAATTTAGTCACTTACACCTTGAATCATAAATTTTTAAACCATGGTCTAAGAGCTTATTTATCTTTTCATTGTGTTTTTTTTTTTTTTGTAATTATGGAGTTAAGACATGGGCAATTTTGTATTTTAAAAAGAATGAATAATATTTAAACAATAAAGTTTGTTAGAGCGTGCACAATACATACCATCATGTGAGGCCATTTCAAACGTTTAAAGTGGCGCGTGTGGTGAAGGTAGGATGTGGAAAATGCCTATCCGCAATAACGTTAAAAATCTCATGGCGTCCTCTTCCAAATGATGTGGTGCGTGTGGTGGTTCGTTAAGCAATTTGGCTCCGATGATTTTTTCTTTCCTTCTTCTTCTTTTTCTCTCCTTTTGCCTTGAAAAACATGTAGCCCAATAAAAAAAAAATTCATATTGTCTTTTTATTTTGTTTAGATATTTGATTCAATCTTCTTGCTTTTAATTGTATGATTTTTATCATGATTTCTTTTGTAAACTTTAAGTTTGTTTTTTATTTCACTATTGATTGAGATTTTATTTTTCCTTTTATTTTGTCTTGGTTTCAAATTCTTTCTTTTGATTTCAGGTTTTTAATTTGATATTTTTGGTAAAATATTTTTTTTTTTAATTTGATATTTTTGGTAAAATATTTGTTTTTTTTTAATCTCACCCTTAAATTAATTAATGTTAACCCCCCTTATTTTTTTGTTTAGCATTTGATCCTCATTCTTTTATATTATTGTTTTTTGTTTTGGGGCTTTTATTAAATTGATTTTTTTAAATTTAATCCTCCAACATTGAAATGTTATTTTTGTCTTATTTTGTTTTTGTGTCAGATTTGATCCATTTTTTTTTTTATTTTGAGTTTTTGTTTTGATTTTTTATGTGAAAGGTTTGTTTATTGTTTTTCAATTTCAACCTAGAATCAATGAATGCTATTTTTTCCCTTGTTTTTTTTTTTTTAGACTTTGGTCCTTATTCTTTTATGTTGCTTTTTTTGGGGGCCTTTTATCAAATTGATTTGTTTTTCAATATGTTCTCTAACATTAAGAAGTTATTTTTTCTCTTATTTTATTTTGGTTTAAGATTTGATGCCTTTTCTTTTGAATTCAGTTTTTTTAAAAAAAATATATAAAAAGTTTGATTTTTTTTTAATTTTATCCAGTTAAGTTTATGATTCAAATCTAAGTTTTTCTTGTTTTTTTAAAACACACCATCACTCTTGGTATTTATTTTTAACACTAAGATTTTTTTCTAGCCCGCAGTGTAGCGATGATCTCGGACTAGTAAATTACTGAACTGAGTTAAGAAGTTGGCAGCAATAAAAGCAGATTTCAGGGAAGGGGAATATGAGCAATCCCCCAAGACATATTCTCATGAATTCGGCAGCCATGAAAACAGAGATGGGAGATTTAGGGTTTGTCGCGCAATTTCATGCCGAGACAGTACTTTCATCATAAAAAATAAAACCGAGCAAGACTAATGAGGATGTCAATTTGTCTCCATAAATAGGTATGAGATTTAGTATCAATAATATTCAATATGGTAAGAAGTGGCTCCGCTGTCACATGATAGACTAAAATAAATATGGAAACGCATGTAATCACAATAAAAATTAATAAGTTATGTATTTTATGTCATGATTAATTAAATGTTTAGACAATTAGTAAATAATAACTTAATTTGTTAAAAAGAGTCTTCTAGTTTATATTAAACATAATGTGTTAGGAAATTGTCATTAGTGTGGCAAGACCCCACTTCCACCACCTTGTAGAAGCTTAATTAGTGCAACTCATGTGCTGCCATCATTATTGAAGATGAGCTGTAGCTAGTGGCAACATTGATGTCTATAAATAAAAACATAAGTTAGAGAACAAAGTTGAGAGAAAGAGAGTGAAATGAAGAGAAGAGAAGAAAAGAGAAAGATGAGTGGTTGCCAAGGACAGCAGCCCTGCTGCCATGTGCAGCAGTGTGTGAGAGCAATGGAGTTGATTTTGAGTGAAGTGATTCTCCTTCTCCATGTATGTTGTAACTCTTTCTTTATCTATCTCTAATAATATTGACTCTTTTCCTGTGGATGTAGATAATTTACCGAACCACGTTAAATATTATGTCAGTATATTTAGCCTCCAATAAACAATGATCAGAATATCACCGATCGGATTCCCAACATAATGTTAATGCATATTTGTGTGTTACTAAAAGACACATTACTTATGGTAATCTAACTAGAATAAAAAAAATTTAACATTATTTTATTTTTTCATTAATAGTAGACGTGTCTAGTCCACTACTAGAGTTTAATAGATTTTTAATTTTTAATTATCACTTATAAATTTTATACAAAATAAATATATAATAATACATGGTATTGATTTAGAAAAAGAAAAAACATCGCCCGATATATGGATATTTTTTTAAAATAAAATGCTCTGGAAATGAAAACTTGCATAAAGGAAGCAAACCATGTGTTTGCATCCAAATTATGGGTCAGTTGAGTTTCTGTTCCAACCTCTTTTGACTACCAACATGAAACTAGAATAGGAACCCGTGGAATGTTTACTGCCACGAACATGAGGGGAGCCGACTGTGCAGGAGACAGTAGAAAAGGTCATCCATTCCCACTTAACATTTTCCTATCATCAAGTCCAGACACACAGATCCCCGCGGTGATACGAGTGCAGGTCTGATCCCGAATTACGGTGGTGTTTGTCACTATCCTAGTGAACTCTCATTTTCGAATCAATTTTGAAGATGGTGGGGCTACCTTAAGTTCTCCCTCTGTTGACCGGGAGGGTTTTTGCTACCAAGCAGCAAAGATAGCGTCAAGCAAGTGGTGCTGATGCACAAACGGAGTCGTGAATGAGGATGACTTCGTATTCTTGAATTCTTGCAGGCGGTGTCGATCCTACTGGACGATTGAATCTCGAATAATCGGACATGGTAAAGTACTGGATCATCTTCGTCAACTTCAATTGTGGATAGTGTCGAATAGCCATTTAAAGCCTTAAAAATATTGTAAGGTCATCGATAGCGCAAATAAATGTAGGCAGTAGCCCAATCATGGCTGAGAGCGAGAGGCTCTGATCAACCTCAATTAGCAAAAAAACTACGAGACAAATCATCCCAAAACTACGAGACCTGGGGCCTTTCGAGCTTGTCCTGGATTGCGGTAAAGGAGGCCGATCATCACTCTGTTCCTGCCCGACTGCTCCTCGACATTCATATGCTTCTGTGCAGAAGAAAGCAAGGAGGAGAGTGACAGATTCTGGTTTTGATCATAATCAATCCAGAGTTGTCACTTCTGATTTTGTCTGAAAAACCTCTCTGTAAGGAGTCCTCATTTCAATTCAATCGCAGGTTTCATATAGTCATTTATTTTCTATTTTGGTTTAGGATGTTCATTATTTTAATTGATTGATTCAAGTATAATTTACAGTTCAGAGATTTATGCTCTAATGAAGGAGTAATTGCACCAGAGATATCTGGAGAAAATGGTGCACTCATTTATTTCTCAAAGCCAGTATACTTCGAAGTTTTCGTCAGGCGAAGAAAATAATGCATGCGCAACTCCCTCAGAACTATTAAGCTTAGCTGGTTGGCGATAGCTTGATACTGTGAAAGCCGCTTGCAATTTGGAATTGGAAAATTCTTGTTTTGTATCTAAGGGTTCACTGAACCATAAACTCACTGCATCAATGATTAAATGGCTGTTGCGGGATTGCAAGGAAAATATTGGGAAAGAATGTATGCGTTTGGAATAAAATGATCTTGGTTTTCTTAATACCAAAACCATATAATTGTTCTCCATTATATGCATTTACAGTTGCAGGTTTGTCAATACACAGTACATTACAATAGAGTACAAAAACATTCAAGCGCGGTAGTAATGGTTTATCGGCAGAATTCAAATGTTGCAAGTGTTGATAAGATAGAGAAGATAAGGAAGAATCTGGGTGTTAACTCTAAATTGGTAATATATTTCTTTGAAAAATAAAGCTAATAAAGTTTGTCTTCTTAAAGTTTTATAAGACTTTTAAATAGATTGAAAAACTCTAAAAAAAATAATAATCCAAAAGCATAAAGAAAATTAAAACAAAATCTAAAAAAACCTAGAAAAAAAAACCAAAATTGATCCAAACAATAACTTATAGGTTTAATTTTAGGAGATCCAACGACCCAATAAGCGGCATAGTACTTCTATGAGAAAAACTACATATAAAATTATCTTAAAAAATTTAAGTTTAATCTAACAACTAAATTTTTTATTATCATTATTTTAAATTATTATTATAATTTATTGCCATCTAACATCTTTTTAGGCCCAGGTATGCCATACCACTCTAAAAAACATTAACATAATCTATTTAGATTAAATTTTTATTTAGTTATGAAAAATCCGCATTCAAATGCTAAGAAACTTTAGTTTCTACATCATATAAAAAAAATGCACATCAATGTAAATCATTAAGGCACATTGCATTGATTAATTGATTATCATGACTTTCAAATATTCAAGAATTAATGTATTCTTTTAGATTAATTGCATACATACAAGGGAATGTTATAAACATCCTAGTATATCTAACTAGTAAAATCTTAAAATATATATTAATATATTTAATGAGTAAAATTTATTTTTTTGAGATTGCTTAGAATTATAATGAAGGATGTTTTTTAAAATAGTTTTTTGTTTAAAAATATATTAAAATATTTTTTTATTTTTAATGTAATCATTTAAAAACAATAAAAAAATACTAAAAAATATTAATTTGATATTTTAAAAAAACTAAAAACGAAAACAAAAATTTTCTCAAACGCCGTCGATATAATAGTTTGTAAAGATGTTGCGTATAGTTGGCAGCAATATTAACATGATCCTTATGGCAGCATCCATCACCATCTGATGGGACGTTATGTTGACTTGATTAAACCATTGCACCCACCACCCAAGCGCGTTCTTTAACTATAAAATAAAAGGAAATTTTATTTTATTTTATTTTTTTTTTAAAAAGCAAAAGCAATCTGCCTCTATACAGCTAATTGGATTACATTTACAAGCATCTACAACAATCCACAACCTCATTAAGAGAGGAGAGTGGATACCATCTATCTTATTTGTTTAGTTGCTGCAGTGACTGGTGAAGGTAGGAATTTTTTATTGTGTAGAGGGGGGTAGGAAATTAATAAAATATTAATTTCTTAATATGAATTAATTAAGGCCTTGTTTGTTTCAAGGAAACTGAATTCCAGGAATTCAGTTTCCTCATTTTCCAGTGTTTGGCAACCATCCGAAAAGTTAGTCAAAGGAAAGTTAATTCCAGTCAAAGGAAAATGTTAAGTTTAACATAAGGAAAGTGTTTTCCGTTTTTAATTCTCGGAAAACACTTTCCTGAGCCAATGCTGCGTGTTTTTCTGTAACTGTTCATGGTAATTGCACTGTTCATTGAACAGTGCAATTAACATGAACAGTGTATTGCATACACTGTTCACTAAAAAAAGAGTGAACAGTGCAGTTTTAGTGCACTGTTCCGTTTTTTTTTTTTTTAAATATAAGTGTGCTATTTTTTTAACATTAAAAAAAATAGTTTAGAGTGAATTTTATACCTTAATAATTTATCCAATTTTATTACATGCTAAAAATATTATTAAAACTATAGTTTTTGTCGGATGTATTTCGTACGTAATGAAATTATAAATGGTTTCATAGAATAGTAAAAAATATTTCACAAAGCTTATTTCTTTATAATATGATATGATATATATAGTTATATTTTATAAAATAAGCTATGTATGAATATAGAATATAATAAAAAAAAATTCATCATTATACATTTTAGATTTTATTTTTTTTTATTGTAAGTGATTAAATATTTTATATTAAATATTATATATATATTAGATAAATTTGAAAAAAAAATTAATTTATTAATAAATTATTTTCCAATTCATTTTTCATAACACAACCAAACACTGGAAAGTGTTTTCCATAACACTACCAAACATCGGAAAATACTTTCCCGGAATTCACTTTCCAGGAATTCACTTTCCCCGGAATTCATTTTCCAAAAGGAATTCACTTTCCTGCAAACAAACGGGGCCTAAGTATGAAGCAATTATCTATAAAAGTAGTACAGTAAAAAACAAAAAATAAAGTATCTTCTAATATATGTCAAGCTTTTAGGTTATTAAAAAACAAATTTTCCATTAAACTTTTGTTAATATTTAGATTAGAAATCCTTTATATATAACCTAGTTTTACATCTGCATTTATCCATCATGAATATACTGGGCTTGTCGAATTTTAACTTGTTCTGTGGGAGCACGCATGTGATATCCTTTCAGATGAATGGATCTTGTTAAACATGGGATCTAAGAGAGAGAAATCACTGTTCGGTTGATGTTTTTGCATCATGCATGCAGGAGTGTCTGTGCGATGCATACATTTGAAACATGTTCTTTAGTTTTTATATCTTAGCAGTGGTGAAGTTCAGGATTGGGCAACTGAAGATGATATCGGGACTCATGTCCGAATCGTTTCTAAACATAATTTAAGTCACGCAGGGGTTGGTGGTCGACTCAATCCATCCCGTCCTGGTCAATATCCGAGTTAACCTGCTCTTTTGTCTTTTGATTCAAGGTTCATGGATTTAGAATGGTAACGTCTGACAAGTCCTTAACAAGTTCAAGAATCAGAGGGAAATTGTCAAAAAGTGCAATCTATTATTAGATATATGCATCAAAACTTTCCTTTTCTATTGTCTCCTGCAACCACTACTCCGAACACAGTAGCTCCAGCTAGCTTAATTATTGAAGACCAGTCGCTGCATAACACGTGAATGCCTCCGAGTCTCAGGCAAGAAAGCCAAGAGGAATTGTTAAAAATGTGACTTGACATCTGGGAATCTAGGCTAACTTTGCCGGTTGCCTGAGAGAAACAGGCAGGGTTCGACATTCACGTACCGAATGCGTTTTCGGCACCTAGTAGCTGTCAGATACACTTTAGGTCTTTCAATATATGACATTCTATTTTATCTTATGATCCAATTGTGTACTATGGTTTTTTTAATTTTAAACCAAGTATATATTAAACTTGAAATCAAGGTGATTTAAAGCATTAAACTGAAAATTAGAGCATTATGATTCTTGTAATTTCTTTCTGCCCTTACATAATCATCCATCTTCAATAATTTCCAAGTCTATTAATGGGCTTATTCCAGCTTACTGCTTGGCATTCTGAAAATCACTACTCTTTGCTGGTAATCAGGAGCATCAATATCGCATGCAAATAAAACATTGTGATTTCATCTAAAAATGTGTATTAAGGATCTAATTTGTCAAACAAGGATTTCTATATATAATTAGCATAATCTTTAGTTCCTAATACATACCTTTTACAGTGAAGTCATTACATCATAAAAGAATAATAAAATAGCAGTAATAATTTATGATTTATAGTATATAAACTATATAGGGCACATGCTTTGCTAAGCCCAGTCCAAATTTTTTTTAACATAAAAAAAAAATCAAGGAGATTCAAGTAAACTAATTCAATAATACAAATACAAAAAATACAATAACAATAAAAAAAAAATTATAAAAAAAATTGACAACATAAAAAAAATAGATAATCACATCCATTTATATTAGCATGTCAAATTTATAATTTGATTGTGATATTAGGGTAATTTTATTAAAAACAAAACCGAATAAAACCATGAATTTCTAAAAAAAAAAATTTAATTTTTTTACAGAGCTGATTTTCGATTTATTTTGTATTCAGCTGATTTATTTATTTTTTTTGTACTTAAAATGTATACCCGCGACAAAGCGCATTTCAATTAGCTAGTTCGAAATTCTATAGGATGTCCGAAAAGGAACAGCATTTTCAATTACTAAAAAAGGAAATAGAATGCTCGTTATTTACTTTGCTAGACTTTAGAGGATCAGTAGGGTTTGAATCGAGTCGACAAAAGAGGGCTTGCACGTGGCCCAATCTTATTGTATGGAATGGGCGCTTTTCAATTAGCCTGAATAAATTTTTAAGACATTATTTTTTAATATATTTTTTCGGATTTTAAGATCAGCATGTAAAATCTTCTGTTAAATTATAGTCCCGGCTTAAGATTCTCGAGACCTATTTCAAAAGGTTATAAAACATTTAAATTGAATTAAATAAATTGTCCATTTTCAAATTAAAAAGTCTCACAAATTGCTTAAACCAGTTCTCCGAAATTTACAATTATTTTTTAGCATGCTTTAAAATAGTTAGACTAATCTATTATAATATGCTTACCTCATTTATATATTGATTTTGAATTTATTATTACCGGAACAAAAAAAAAAACCCCAACAACATAAAATTGCTATAAAAACACAAAACAATAAAATTGCTTGACACTTTTCTGTGTCCACAATTTCACCAGATTTTTTTCCGGTCGTCTTTTTTTTTTTAACTGCCCAACAAAAATCATCTACACTTCCAAACACACCTTTTGAGAGGTTTGTTTTTGTGGCATAAACGTGCTTTTTAAAAAATTTGAGTTTTTCATTCTTCTTTTCTCTCTCTTTTATTGTCTCCATTTTCACCCCCCCGGGGTTCAATGTTTTCCTTTTCTTCAATTTTTATTCATTCTTGCAACTTAATCAACTCAGTATTAGGATAATTATTTGATGTAATAAAAAATCTTAATCAACATGGCATCAAAAAGATGAAATAAAAATAAATAAATCTAATAACTTAAAACCCATCAGCAATTATTATTCAATTTTTTAAAAAAAATACATGGAATTAATATAATTTTTATTTTTTAAAATTTATTTTTAATATCAACACATAAAAAAAGCACCCCAAAAAAATTAGTTTTTTATAAAAATATTTTTCCATCACAAAAACATGAACTTGAAAAAAATTGAAAAAAATAATAATAAAGGATTAGATTTGAAAGCAGCTTTTTTAAAAACATAAAAAGGATACTCATTTGTTTGTTTGATTTTTCAATTTTGATTTTTTGTTTTAAATTTATCTAAACAATAAATGAAATTATCTTATATAAAAATGAAAATGAAATTAGTTTACATGAAATTGAACACCATTCAATGACAAAGTAGTTTTCCCAATATCACATAACCATAAAAAAAAAATCAAAATAAATTATCATCTCTCAAAACTCCAACAAATGAGAAAAAACAATAACAAAAGATAAAAATAAAAATAAAAATCATGGTGTTTCCCCGCAACATTAATTAATTAATTGATCCTAGAGAGTGATTAGACGTGCATTTATAACTACTCTTGAATACTAGTGTTAGAAGCGCACACTTGGTCCTATGGTAAACATAGGCTTCAGCCTCTAATCGCCATTTCAAACAACAAGATCTTATGCTATCTCATTGGGTCCCAAACTCCCAATCTGTTCGATGTAGCACTAAATGCAAAAAAAAAAAAAAAAATGCGTTACGAGCAAAGGGCAGAACCATGAAGACATGCCAGCACATTTTTATACACAACATAGTCTAATCGCCATTTCATTGGCCCACCAGCAGCAGTTAACCCAGCCGAAAGGAATCGAAAGAAAGCATAGAAAACCACATTAAAAAAGAGGAGAGCACCGAATAAAATAAAGCAAGCTTCATCTCTCGTGGATTCCCTATATCCCAGTTTATTTTTATGCACAATATAGTATAATCTCCACCATTTCATTGGCTAATCACAGTGCTTAGTTCCTAAGCAAGCAAATTAATCCATCCATGTCAAATCGGAAAACATCCAAACAACTTCCTCGCCGAGAAAATGACTTGGTGCCGGTAAGTACATATACTTCCCAGCAGCAATATCACTAATTAATGATATTAAAAGAGAGAGAACTTCTTGAGCAGTGGTTTCCATTGGGAGGGGGCCATCATGCCCATTTACTCTACCCAACACAAAAAGAAAAAATCCAAATTTCTCGAAAAACAAAAAGAAATTATAATAATAATAATTTCTCTTTTTTTTTTGGAACTTACACATTCGGACTCAAAAGACTCCATAAACGAGAATTTAACAACCCTAACACATCCGGCAATACCTTCCTGGCCAAACCCTTGTGGTGGCTACACACCGCCACCCCATGAGAAGCCGCTTCCACTTCTGTCTCCGCTGCCACCACTTCCTCTGACACTTCATCATAAAGCTTGACGGCCTCTTCCATTTCTTCGCTCTCGGTTATCTTCTCAGGTGACAAGCCATTATCCGTACAACCAACATTGACACTGGAAACTTCAGCAACCGAACCAGTAGGGGGGGATTCATGGGCAGTTGTATTACTGGTCTCCAGAACTGGTAGTATCTCGGGTTGACCCGGAACATCAAGAACCGGTTTTTCACCGGCCCGATGAGCCGTTTTGTCTCTCCTTTTACCTCTAGTACTTTTCCTCGACATTTCACCGCTGGTCAAGTGTTCTTCAAAGGCTTCGATAACTTGATGGATGAGTTCACGGTTAGGAGAAGAATCCCACCTGAACCAGTAGCTTCTGTAGCAGTCAAAGCAATCACAATCAAAGATTGGAGCTCTATGGTTACTATTCTGGCTATTATTATTGTTTTGAGGTTTCTTGGAGGATTTTTTCTTAGAATCTTGAAGGAAAGAAGACGGATTGTTTGTGGTAGTGGTTTTTAAGGACCTCGTAATCATGTAAGCAAGAACTTCACGGTCTTCAAGTGAAAGAACAGAAGCTAAAGCAAGAATAGCAGCAGGTAAAAGCTTTAACACAGAGAGAACATCACCATCTCTTTTAGCACCAACAGAAGAGGAAGAAGAAGAAGATGATGATGGAGATGGATATACTTTACCTTTGTTCTTTATCTTCATTTTCCCTTTCTTGGCCTTTTCTGGAATTTGGTTAGGTTTTTCTCTCACGATGAAGCGACTGATGGGCACAGAAAAGAATTGGTGAGGGTGAATTTTTTTTGGTTTTTATTGTGATATCTGGTGAGGTGAGAGAGAGGGGAAGGGGAAGAGAAACTAGGGTTTGTGTTGTTTGACTTGAGAACCAACGAAGAAAGAGGTGCTGCGTATGAATTATTAAAAGTTGAAGTTTACGGTAATAATAGACCAAGTTCCTATTTACCGATACCGTACGAATTATTAAAGTATGGATAGGATAGTCTCTATGGAAAGTGAAGAACAAAACGAGAAAATGGAGGGGAGAGGTTTTTTTTTTTTTGGCTACCGATTTTTGTTTTGTATATGAATGGGGTAATTTATTTTTAATGTTTGTCCCAGTGTAAAATATTTTTTTTATTTTTAATAGTAGCATGTAGAAACAAATCTAAAAAACATGTTAATTTAATTTTTTATATAAAAATCAATTAAAAAACACTTTAAATTATATATATATATATATATATATATATATATAAAAACAGAGAATGTCTTGTTTTCTTAGTTAAAAGAGAGGGAATAGAAATTTTTAGTATTTACCAAATACATGAGATTTGGAATTATAACAAGTTAATTGCTTTGTCTTGTACTTGTATCCTGCTCGTCAAATTATATTAAAATATTTGTTAGTATGTTATTATTTTAATTTTACTCTATTTTATTTTTTATTTTCTTGTAAACTTTTTAGCAAAGTGGATTATTGAAAAGGATTTGTATTATTTATACTCTAGAGGATACCAGAGTGATTGCAGTGGAATTTTTTTATTTTATTTTTTCAGGCTCATCGAGTCAAAATAAGTGATTCGTAACCCGGATTCTTTTCTTGGCCGGGTCGAACCCTGACTGGATTTTAAAAAAAGGGCGTCCCCGGCGCGTGGTTGTGGCACCGCCACTATTTGACAGATAAGGGACCACTGTCTTGTGATACGAGTGGGCGAAGCAATATGCCCATCACCTCTCAGCGACGGATCGTACAAACTTTTCAAGCACAAAGTTGGCCTGGTACGGTTTCTTGACGTGTCTAGATTTGATTATCTTCTGGGTCGGAGTTCGGATAAGGACAACCGTCCACGAGCACAGAGAACTGACTGACTGGTGCGGTGTTGCACATGTAAGACTAGGATTGATCAAAGAATCAAAATATATATTTTCACTTTCTCCGCTCCTGATTTTTGACTTTTTAAAAAAGGAAACAGACGGAAGGCTAAGTTTTTCCGTTGCAAATGCAAAAGCAACCCCCTCGGTTACTGTCCATTCTGCAGAAGCTGCAATTTTGATAGTCACAGCTTCGTAAAGTGTACGCTATGGGCTGGACCTCTCTGATGTTTTCAAAAGAATTTCTCACTCCCAGTGCAGTTTCTGTACGAATTATATCAAAATTTCATTTTAATTTTATTGGTAATTTGTTATTTCAACTTTTTATTCTTATTCTCATTCTCATTTTCTATTTTTATTAATATTATTATTTTATAAAATAAAATGATGTTAAATTTTCGGTACAATCTTTACTTTTCGATCCATCCTTTGTTATCTAAATTCTAAACTAAACTCCTCGTACAGACATCGCGCAGTTTGATCGACAGAGTTAGCAAATGGCGAAGGTTCTTCCTTTATGTGAGCGGGGAAAACATGCAAGACCACGCAGCTTTGACATTGAAAGATCACCGTATACGTTTCTTCCTGGGAAAATGCAACATGGAATGGGTCAATTAAGCATGTTGGAAGAGTCAACGGAAATTTATTGAACAATCTACCTCAGATCTGTTTACCTCCTAAATCCTTGTAAACTGATGTTTATGTGGTGAGTTGAACTTTAGAGCCGGGGCGAGGTCAGGTGGCTGCCTTGTTCTATCATTTTCCCTTTTCTCCTGGCATAATGCTCTTACGGCCTTACCTATCTCATCATCATAATATGCTTTTAAACTGGGTAATGGATCTGCGATATGATACGTTATGATTAATATTTAAAGTTAATTTATTTGGTAAAAAAAGATAGTGTCGGCATTATAAATGTGTTTTTCAGCATCATAAAGTATTTTTAATGACCAGGCATGAAGCAAGATATAAATGCACATATAAATATTTTACCATTATTGTCTTTTTAATTTCTAAGTACATCTGGTTTTTATTTTTATAGATACATCATATAAATACAATTTATCTATCTAAAATTTAATATGGAAAATTTTAAAGATAAATTACAATATCTTTAATTAATTACCATGTAAAAAAAAGTCAAATTAAATAATAATAAAAAACAAAAGTAATTAAAATTTTAAGAAGAGACCAAACATTGTCAGATCTGAAAGGAAAAAACCTAAGCATGCTTGGTTTTGTTTTTTTTCTTAAGACAAAAAACAAGTGACACTTTGTTTTCTCAAACCCTTTTCTTTTAATAGAATGGATAACTTATCATTTGTTGATATATTTTATGATTTTTTATTAATCAAAAAATCAAGGTACAAGTATTTGAATTTAAAGTTTCAAATTTTAATTTGTTTTTACCAAAAAATATCTTAGAAACCTCCATAAATCTAGTTTCAACCCTAAAACACCCTCTAACTAATTTAGAAACCCAAATTCAAACTAAGTAAAAAAAAATTAATCTTAATCTATTTTTTGTTATTGAAGGGAAAAATTATCTTTATTGAACTCTTTTTTTTTAAACAAACTCCTTGATATTAAGATTAAATTTTTTGTGGTCAAAATATGATTTATTGATCTTTTCTCTCTTTTTTTTTTCTTGACAACTTTTTTTTCCCCTTAAAATCTAATAATGAAAATGTAATAAAAATAAAATTTGAGATTGAAAGGTGGAATTCTAAAATAAAAAAGATCAATCGATGTATAAATAAAAACTTCTTGAAGTTTTTTTGTTTCTTCTAAACACCAAAATTAAATAGGGATTTTATTTTTATAGATGTTAATCTCGATAGTTTTTCTTTTAGTTTTTTAAACTGTAACAAAAAATGTTATTTCGTGATATCAATCCTTAATTTAAAATCAAAATACTCAATAACATGTTAGGTATGTAAGAGCATATAGATTGAAATCGATCCGAACATATAAAACCATGTCAGCATAACTTACAAAGATCAAAGTGTCAAAAAATTAGAGAGAAAAGAAAAAAAAAATCTATAAACAATAATATAACTAGTAAAATATGAAAGTTGTATAATATAATACTAGTTTTATTGCTTGCCTGTGGAGCATTTTCTTCTCAAAGCAAAAAAAGGGTGCAAGCATTGTAATTTTATTTTTTTTGTAAATTACCTTTGTCACCGGTACTTTCACTTATTGTTTTGTGACTAAATTAATCAATATTTTTTAATTAACATGGGAAACCTACTCCAAATAATAGTATTGTTATTTTATTTTATCATTTACATTTTTCTGTTAAAATTTTCCATCATTTAACATCTTTACCCATCGTGAACCATCATCTCCACCGCATCTCTCCCTTTCTTCTTTTTGTCTGCACAATAACCTTTCTCCTTCACGTCGTAGAAACCCACTTTGTCACCTTCATCCCTTAATATCCAGCAAGTAGAAACTCAAGGCTCGTTTTGAATATTTCCACGTACTGATTTGAGGATGTGAACCTTGTAGAATTGCTAGGAATCTACCTATTGTCCTTGTTGAAACTAAAGTTACGATCTTGGAATTGGTCAAATCCGAGTGTGATAGATTTGAAAGTATGCGAGAAATTTGTTGAACGAAATAAATGGCAGCAAGGACGCCCACAACAAAACAGTAAAACACAATAGTTTAGTGAATAATTTTTAAAATTCTGATATGGGTTTTTCTATCTGGGCATGGGCTTGGGTCGTGGGCATGGTTTTGAGGGAATCTTGCATTTTTCATAGCCTTAATGAACTTGATTTGCTTGTCATTGGTTTAGGGTTGACTAAGAGTCGCCAAATATCCGAGTACTGTAAGTAAACCAATGTATAAGAAAAACTATTAACTGTATGTATTAACGTAAAATCAAGAAAGAGTAAGAAAAAAACCATTACTTTCAAAAGGTGTCGATTGCTTGAAGGAAATGGTTGGGTAAATGATGGGAATTGAAAAGATGAGGGCGACAATGGCAGTCACAGTGTGTTTATGTTGTGAAATGATTCAGTTGAAGCCCCTGTTCAGGAGTGTTGTTAGAACAGGAGTCGGCAAAATTTTAATTTTCCGAGTAAATAATATTTTAAAAAATAATTACTACTATACTCTCAAATATTCTTAAAATTTAGTCTATTATTATGAGATAAAACGAGTGTTGTTATGAGTTATGGGTTAAAGAAGGAGGTTGTGATTCTTGACAGGGAGTATGAAATAGAAGAGAAGGTTAGTGGGAAGAGAAAGAATAAGTGGTAATGGTTACAATCCATACTTTAATTCATATGGAGGTATTAATGTTATTTCATTATTTTCAAAATCTACTTTAATTCAAGTTGCAAAATATAATATTTCAAAACTTATGTATAATGAAAAAAAAATTATAGGATTCTTTGAATAATTTTCCTTAAATAATATAATAATATGTAAAATGCCCTTGATAATTATTAAAGCTTGGTTAGTATTGTGGTAGTTTTTAAAAAAATAAATACATTAAAATTATTTTTAAATTTTTTTTTATTTTTGATATAAATACATTAAAAATATCAAAATAATTAATTTCAGATAAAAAATAAAATAATTTTTTTTAAAAAAAATAATTTTAAAACGAAAACAACTATTTCAATAAAAGGGGAAAGTTGCGAATACTTTGTTTCCATACATGAAGACATGGCCTTGCTGGTAGGCTAATTTATCAGTCCAGGGCCCAGGATTTTCCTAACAGTTGAATCCATCTTGCAGATTCAGCGGCAGGGCAGCCGTGAAAGGTGAAATTTGTTTAAGTGTTTTTAGTGGGATCTATAAAAAAACTAAAACAAAATATATGTATTTTAGCTTTTAATAAGATATTGTTTGTGCTTTAAAGAAATTGTACATTAAAAAAAACAAAAAAAACTTAGTCTCACCCCACCGCGTGTCATTACAAAACATACACAATTGCACACAATACCAATTTTTTGTTATCCCCTCGGTAATTGCATTGGTGGGCATAAAACATGTCTGAACATGCCACCGCTTTATTCACTTTGGGAGCGTAAGCAGCCAAGACATTCGCCTTATTATGTTCTCAGTAAGGATCTGAAACGAGAGCAAGAACAAATGGGATTGACTGATTGATTTTATATAAAAAAAAGAAATAAAGTGAAAGAAATCCAAGAAATTGCAGAACATATAAAAATCAGTACAGATGGGATTGACTGATTGGACAGACATTCACAGTGGCAGGTTAATCACTGGACGGCGCCATTTTACTTTTTAAGAGTCAGCATCATCTGTTTTTTCAGCTTTATCTTTTGAAATTTATTTAATTAGAGATTATACTTCTTCTTCTTTTTATTTAATTGGGTTTTATTTATTATTTTATTTATTTATTGCAACTAAATTTTATTCATGAATTAAATAAAATTAATTAATTAAATATAAACAAAAAATAATAATTTTTTTGTGGCATTGCTTTAGCTTATAAGTTTCTAGTCCTTAATAACTTATGAAATTCAATTTTAATCTTAAATTTTATTTTTTTATTTCCTGATTAAAAAAAAAGCTGAATTTCAATGTAAAAAAAAAAGAAGTCTAAACTATTTGATCCATAATGAAGGTGCGGAAAATAACAAGTTTAAGATGTTTTTGAGATTCTAACAATGGTTTAGGTTTAAAATACTTTTTTATTTAGAATATATTAAAATAATATATTTTTTTATTTTTAAAAAATTATTTTTGATATTAGTATATTATAATGATTTATAAAAATAAAAAAATTATTTTTAATAAAAAATTTAAAATTTAAGATAACACGTATTGGGCGTCACAATTACTAGCCAATATGCTATTTTCTCGTGTTTTTCTTCGTTCATGGTTTGACATTCTGGTGTTCTAGGCATAGAGGAACCACACCAATTCATTCAAAACTTGGTTTCAATAATTTTCCAATTTGGTTGGATAAAGAGGCGTTGAGGATTTCAATACTCGTTTTTGACCGTTGCTTTGAATGCAACGCCTTCCAGTCTTCCACAAGTAACGCCTCGCCGAAGCCGCACAGTCTCGCGCACACGTGCTTTCACGGACACAAAACCTCATAGGCAAACAGGTCCCACTTGTGATGACTTGGCAAGACGCAAGACCCCATTTGCTCTTCCTAGACACATCAGCATTTACACAAAACCTCATTTTTAAGTTTTCAATGTTCAAAATTAAACAATTTTATCATCAACCCATTTTTATGATACAAATATAATTAATTATTTCTTGACGAGAGATAGATAGATGACGAAAGTAAAAAATTAAATTTGAAATTCATAAAAATAATAAAATTATTTCCGAAAACTATTACATAACAAAAATATAAGATCATTATGCTTTTATGTTTATCATCACAAAAATTACTTTTAATATCAAAATCAAATCCCATAAAAAGTGGCGACTAACAAATAAAATGATACATGGTTAGGTAATTTTGAAGGAATTAACCATTAAAAATAAGAAAAAGCGTTAATTAGGCATAAATTATATGCTTTACTTGAAATTATATTAGTAATTTTGTTGAAGGTAATTAAGAACTCTGGAAATTGAAAGGAAGCCATCTGAATACTCAATATAATATTTCTGGTTTCAACAAAAAAACAAAAAAATAAATTTCTGGCTCAGATTTGCCCCTAATGGTCCACCGGCTGACGGTAGCGTCTCCCACCAACCAAGAGCAATAAATTCTGAGACCACATTGATTCTTCCACGTGTTCTTAAAACTCCCGCGTCTTAATCTATCCGTTAAACCTTAACGTTAACTCTCTCTCCTCTCTCTCTCTGCAGCTCACCTCTCCGTTGAAGAAGGAAAAGAAAACAGAAAAGAAAAAGATTCAAGAAATTTTTTTTCCTGTTATTGATTTAAAGAAAATTAAAAAAATGGGAAAGTTGTTGTGCGATTCAACAGCAGCCGTTGCCGAAACGACATTTCAAACGCCAACTTCACCGGCTGTTCATTGGAGGGACGATCCAAAAGCCACCGTAGATCTTTCAGAACAGACTCTGACCATCGCCGCACAACCTACGTGGGAGGACGTGATTGGGTTGGAAGACCAGCAAAGACGCCACTTACAAAGGCTCCAAACGAAAGGAGTGCTGTGGAAGCATCCCAAGAACGACGATTCGTGTCCGGCGGTGGTCTTCAGGCTGTCGCACGGGGGAGACGTTTCGGCGGACGGGAACTGCCTGTTCACGGCCTCGCAGAGGGCGATGGCGGCGCGTGAGCTGGACGCGCGGAAGCTGAGGAGTAGGACGGTGAGGAGGTTTGTAGAGGACTTTGGATCTGTTAGCGTAGAAGAGAGGGAAGTGATAAATGGTGCTATAAAGCATATGTATTCGCCGGATCTGAAGAACGGGTGGGGGATACATGTCGTTCAAGAGGTTAAGCTCTTAGCCAACAAAGAAGATCGTGTTTCGCTAGATTCTGCTATCGAGGAGCTTGTTCTCTTAGGGATGCAAAGGTGACTGTTTCACTGTTTCTTTCTCTTATCTTTTTTTTTTTTGTTTATTTTTTTGGATCTGTTTGTGTTACTTTCTCTAAGTTCAAGAAATGAAGAAGATTTTTTTGTTTTTTATTCTTTTTTTCCTGTCTTTAATTAAAAAATTATGTTTGTAATTTTGAAATGATATGTTATATTGGGATTTTATAGCAGCAGATGGTTTTTGCCACATCATGTTTTTGTATATTTTTGTTTGTCTAAGAAGATTATAGAAAGTTATGGTTTGTGGCCGATTTAAAACGAAGTGTTGAGGGTTTTGTCAATGCGTTTCCTTGGATCTGTAAAAAGTGAATCGTCACCGTGTTTCGGTTCAAGAAATTACAACTGAAAAAAAGATTTTTTTTATTGCAGATGATTGTTGTTGCTTCTGCTTGTTTTTTTATTAGAATTTATTTTTGTGATTTGAAGAGAAATGGCGGCAGAGTCAATATACAAAGAGAGGTGTATAGCGGTGAATGATGGCCCGAGTTGGGCAAAATACATGTTGATCTCTGGTTCACCTGATGATGAGGATGATATCATCACTTTGCAGTATACCGAGGAAGGTTTATTATCTGTAGATGAGAATAGAGAAGGTCATGCTGCTGCTTTTGGTGATGATATTGCAATTGAGTGTCTTGCAACAGAGTTCAAGCGTGAAATCTATGTGGTAAGGACTAGATTTTGGAAGTTTAATTTGTTGTTCTCTCTCTCTTTTTCTTTTTTGAATCAACATATACATTTAATCATTTATATTTGGGTTTACATAATTGAGCAATATATATGCAAGTATGCTAGGAATGAATTGTGACAGAGAAGTATGATTGTAAAATTCATGTAATTCTAAATCAGATGTGTGGCATATTCAACTAGTAATTTAGATAAACTACATTTAGGTTCCAAGTCTGATATTGCAGAAAGGCACCATCAATGCAACAGCCTCACAAACTAGTTGTTGTTTGTTACACATACATGTCTTGTCATAGGCCAAAATTCTGTGATTGTTTGGCACCATTTGATAATGGTAACTATATGGTTATTTAAGTGAATGCACAATATTTTCCAATCTGTTAACAAAATGGACATTTTGTGTTTGTCAGGATATAAAGATATTCATTCTATGTCCCCGAGGCATTTCCTTTGGCCTTTTCTTCCTTTTCTTGTTCACAGAGTCTGGTTTGCTCTTGGTATTCATTTCTTGAGATCAAACTATCTCAGATGACAAAATCTCTTGTAGCCTAAAATGGTTTGTTACACTACCATGTGATCTAGTGGATTGCCTCCCTTTCTCTTATCACCGATATTAAGTGGCTATTTTTTTTAGTTTGTGGAGCTCCATTCTATGTAGTGGATTGCATGAGTGAAGCTGTGGAACTGATGCATGTCACTGGAGAGATTTGAAAAATGAATTTTTTCAGTTACTGATTGCAGATGGTAGAAAATAAATAATAATAATAATAAAATTCTTGTACACTGCTAGAGTAACAGCTTTTCCGTTCACCGATATGGAGGAAGATGCTATAGATTGTCAGTTCAGTTGGATAGCTATTGCATATTCTGTTTGTGTTTGTTTTGGCAAGCTGCAAGAGGTCATTGTGTATAGCCACTCTTTTTGGAGTTGTTGTTCTGCTATTTTAATATCAAATTCCTATCTGTGATGTTGATGTAGGACCATGGAGTTCTAGAATTAGGAGTTTTAAAACTCCATGGTCCTAAAATTAAAACTACCATTAGTCTTTTAATTTTTATATGTAAATTTCTATTGATGATGGATCTAATATTGTATGGCTAATTGTATGTTGTGTTTTTTTGGAGATACTGTAAAAGCTAACTTGTATTTCTTGTATGGAGATACGGCAAAAGCTAACTGCATTACGAACGCTCAAATTTCCTCATAAATCAGACTTGTAGAAGTTGTATGTTGAATTTTAGGTATTAGAGATACTGTAAAAGCTAACTTGTATTTCTTGTATGGAGATATGGTAAAAGCTAACTGTATTACGAACGCTCAAATTTCCTTGTAAATCTGACTTGTAGAAGTTGCCATTGTCTCACTTCAACATTATGTAGTTTTTAATGCATAAAAAGGAATATTAGGAAAGAAAATAATTTATCATTACCATGCAACTATGTATTGCTGTTGTTTCCTGATTGAGTTTAGTTTATCAAGTATTTCCAACATGGATAATTTGTTAGAGAGTTCAACTTGTAATGATTTAGCTCTCATGTTCTGGTCAAACATTTTACAGGTGCAAGCACATGGATCTGATGCAATGGTTGATGAAGAAAATTGTGTCTTCTTTCTCCCACATCGTCCCAGGACTGAAATTTGTGAACCCCCCTTCTTTCTCTTTATGAAAGGAACAGGTAATGAATATATTGTACACAAAGACAACTCACCGCAAAAGGTTAACTATTTGATTGAATTTTAGGTACGTTAGTTGTTGGCTAAAGAATTAAATTTTTATTTGTAATACAGGATGGTGTGGTGCTGGAGCTGATCACTACGAGCCTTTAATTGCTCAGCCATCTTCACTTGTTTCCCAGGAGAAGGTTGCTTTTGTACTTTGAGGGAATTAGTCCCTGCAGTTTTGTGACCTAGAGAGGTTGAATAGAAGTAGCCGCCCAATTTGTTTTTCTCCACAGAGTTAGACTTGCAATGTTCTCCTGATATTTTTTTTCCCAAATAATCAGGAGGATATGATTGCATGACACAATTTTTTGTTAAGATCATTTAGCATCGATCATCATTTGACTCGCAGGTTCACTGCCTGCACATGTAGTTTTTGTAGTAAGTTTTGTCGGCATTTGTTATTGTTGCTGGGTTTTAATAGGGTGCTTGTCTGATCTTGAATTTCTGGCCAAAGATGGAACAGTGCTTGTATGTTCAAAGTTTAATTTGACTGATTAATTTCATCTGTGCACCACAATTGTGGAACTATGATGACAGCCTATTTTCTGAGAACTCAGGTCATGGAAATTGCGAGGCACTGAATGAAGGCAAGCTGAACCGTGTCTGAATATTAATTACTCAGCTTGGCGAAAATGGTTTATTTCCTTAGTTCTATACAAAGAGAAGCAAAAAAAATATGAGGCGATCTCTACTGTTTTATTTCATTAGCGATCTCCATGGGCCCTTGCGTGGTTCTTCGGTTCTTTTTCGCAGAATGCAATCAAAGCTGAGACAGCTCTCACGATTTTATTAGATTCTGTAATCAATGAATGGTCAAAGATGCAAAACGATATTGTGATGTTGTCACAAAACATTGTAAGAAAAGCAAAATGATTATAATTTCGCCATGGTTTGTAGAATTTCTCTGATAGTCAGCTTCGTGAGGAGGTCCTGATTATTTGCATTATCATGGGGAGCATTAGTTGCCATATCAATTTGAGGGATAAAACGACAGCCTATGAGCTAGAGAAGATAAGCGAACTTTAACATATTACTTCTCTTAAGGAAAAAAAAACAGAAAAAAAAGTTGGAACAAGTTGTTTCAGGAAAAAAAAAACTTAATCATAAGAAAAAGAAGAAGTTTATAAATAATGCACCACAACTAATATATGATCAAAATCCACTTGAAATATCAGCAAATAATGATCAATGACAACATGTTAGAAAAGGGCCTACATGGATAAGTGTTTATGAGATAACAAGTATCAAACAATCAAATGATTTATTTATTTATTTTGCTGTATTCTCATATTATGATGATCCTGTGACTTTCGAAGATACATTAAGAAAATAAAGTGGCAAAAGATTTTGGATGATAAAATTGATATTATTAAGAAAAGCAATATCCAAGAATTAATGAAGTTTTCAAAAGAATGAAAATTGATGATGGAATAAAATAACGCTTTAATTTTTTTCTCAGTCTATTTTCTTTTTATTTAAGTTTGTTACAGTCTCTGGTGATAAATGATGTTCAAGACAATATTAAAGAAAAATCCTTTATTTTTAAATTGAGTGCTTAAGAATATTAGTTTAAGGGAGGGATTATTAGATAAAATTCTAATTAATATACGAATGCTTGATAAAAAAAGATTTGTGTTGTACTAATTATTAGAATATTTGTTTAATTAAATAATTATATTTCTAATTAGATTACAATAGTTAAAAAAGTACTTTTTTTATATAAATATAAGACCAATACATCTAGAATTTAAGTGAATGAATAAAAAGTGCTGATATAAGTGTGTTAAAAAAAATTGTTGAGAGTTGAATATCAAACAATAAAGTTTGAGAGATTCAAATAGCTGTCTGTTTTGTTTTGTAGCAACTTTTTGCACGTCATTCTTTCTTTCAAAGCTCTTCTTTTAAGCTTCGTCAATGTAAAATAGGTAAATAGAATTATTTAGGAGGTTGTGAAACAGTAAAAATTTAAGATTAAAATATTTGTTTTTTCTGTCCTTTTAGGTTTGATTCCTGTAATTGTTTATACGATGACCATTAAAAACTTACATAGTCATTAACTTTAAAATTTATAGAATTATTTAAAATATATATAAGCTGACCCGAACATTCACGTTAATAAAATAAATAATGTAATTAGTAATACTTAAAGTGTAATTTAATTAGTTAAGTTTTAAGTTTATTTTTTTTTAAATTATTAGTTTGAATTTTATAAATTTCAAGGTTATTAGAGATTTACATTATTGTTAATTTCAGAATCTAGAAATTAATTAAAATGTATGTAAACTGGCCGGATATTAAATTAATAATAATAATAATAATAATAATAATAAAGAAGGATAACTAGCATTTGTATCTTTGAGAAGGAAGAAATATTTTCATTAACAATATTTAATTCATAGTGAAAATAATAGAAGTAATCGCCGATGATAGTGGATGGAAAATACATGGCGGTAATAAAAATAGTATATCAATAAAAATAATATATTTTAAAAGTATCAGTGCCAGCACAGGACTTTCCTTGGTTTTCTTTACAAAAAAAGATGAATTCTCTATGTTAAATGGACAATGGCGTTAGAAAGAGATATAAATGAATGCCATGTAAAGTACTTTTATTTTATGATTTTTATATTTGAGTGCATGTACTGATTTCCCCCCATTATAATACTTATAGAGTACTTATTATTTGCTTTTATTACTAATCAACTAACATAATAGTTATCTGCGTGGCAGGTGCACCACGTGTCAAGAAATAAAATATCACAATTTTACCATTTTCAGCATTTTTATTTTCTCATAATGATATTAGAAAAAAAAAGAAAATAACAAAAACTTAAAATGAAAAATTATAAAACTTCTTAAGCAAGCGAGTTTATATTTATCTTACTTATTGGTTAGGATTTAATTTTAGATAAAAATAGAAGCTTAAAAAACAGTACCAATAAGTAATATGAATATAAAATAACCTAATCAATCAATTAGTTTTATTTTTATTTTTCATCTTGATATAAAACCAAAAATATTAAAAGTCATAAAATAATGGTTACTGAAATCCACTTATATTGAGTATAAATGCCACATCAAATAATTCATTGATGATGTCCTAAAAATCCAACTAATTTAGGAATAAGGCTCTCGAGTTAGATAATTATTTAATCAGTTGACAACTTATACTTGGTGCTTGGTAAGCTAAGGTGACTTGTGACCAATACCTACAAAAGATTTTTTTTTGTGGAGGTGGAAACTCTCTGATGTTTAAATAAATATCTTTTTAGAAAGAGAAAATACAAGAATATTTTAGAGAAAGATGCTCTAAAAATATGTATGGAGTAGAGAATGAAAATTGTAAATCCTTGCTCTAAAGATCTCATGGTGTATTTATAGTTTAAGAATCTTATTTTTTTAATGAAGAGGAGGGTCTAGAGTGCAATCTTACTTTGATAGCATTTAATGAGAGATAAATATCTCTTACATCTATATTAATGTTTGATGAGAATATGATGGGTCCTTAAATGACTTTTATATATCTAAAAGATGTAATCTTACCCTAATAATTTTAATAAGGGATAAATATCTCTTACATCCACATTAATGCTTGATGCAAATATGGTGGGTCCTTGGAGTACTTTTATACACCTAAAAGGTGTAGATTAGGGTCTAAGATGCAAATGTAGTCGAGCCCATGAAGATTGAGTTCTTTTTCGAGGTTAGACCCAAAGGAGAATGGTGGAAGATGATCACTACGTTAGACTTAATGGGCTGCCAAATTCAAATGTCTTGAGTCTGACATATTTGCTAGACCCATGCTATCTTGAAATTGGCTACTGTCAAGTCCAAGTGGCGGAATGCCAAGCCCAAGTACCTTGAGTATGACATGTTTTCCAGATCCATGTTACCTTAGACTTTGTTAACTGCCAAGTCCAAGTGCTTTGGGTCTGACATGTTTGCTAGACTCATGTTATCTTGGATTTGGCTGATTGGTCAAGTCCAAGTGTTTTGAGTCTGATATGCTTGTCAGACCCATATTATCTCATTCTCTTGGGCATGTCAGGGGAGAATGATCATTCCCTTGAACGTTTTAAAAAAGGATGTACATTTCTATAGGTGTGTTAGGGGCTTGGCACACTGCCAAATCCAAAAGCGTCTGAGTTTGGTTGGTGTCAGACCCATATTTCCAGAGCATGGCACACTGTCAAACCAAATTACATCTGGGTTTGACTAGTGTCAAACCTAGCATGTTCAAGGCTAGGCACACTGTCAAATCTCTGCATGGCTAGGCTTGGCACATCCAAGTCCCCACTCTGGGCATCCTCATTTCTTTGGATATGTTCAAAAAAAAAATATCATAAAAATATTTTAGACTTGTTAAAAATAGATTTATCATTTATAATATAAATTAATGAAAATACTTATCAAAATTCACGAGTATAAATATTCTAATAGAAAAAAAAAAGTACAAGCATTCATGTAGAAACGATCATAACGTACAAGTACTTCATATATCATTTATCTTTGTCGAATTTTGACATGTGAACTCATTTGATAAAGAGATAAATGTGGCATCAGTATATTGTAACAAAAACTAACTGAGATTTTTTTTTATTAATCCAATTTTATGAGTATAAGTATTTAAATAGAAAAAAAATAATATAAAGTACAAGTACTATTATCTTTGCACCATCTATTAAAAAAAAATCATTCTTGTTCTTTGTTTTTTTTATTTTCCACCTTCTTCATGAAAATTAAACATAAAAAATGAAACTATATATACTCGATCTAGAAAATTTTGTATGTGGGCGAGTCTCTTTCACATGGCCTGTACTGTAACAATTCAAATGTTAAGTTGGGCATAATAAAGTAGCTTTCCATCTATAAAATATCAAGCATGGCCATGTATTTGATTGTTAGTTTAGACACTAAAGATTGTGGAGGTGATCATGGCAGGCTGTACATATAGGAATCTTGCTTTGCCTAGTAAAAAAGTTACCAACCAAATTTTCTAAGTATTTTGACAATGACCTTATACCAGTGTTCATGGGCGCTGCACCTCCTTTACAAGCTCCTTTATCGTCTCCATTCAACAAACGTGCTGCCATCTGCTTTTATTCATTTCTAAATGTTTTGAAAAGTAACCACAGCTATTCTCGGTTTCTAGACATACAAAATCATGTCCAAAAAGCATAGAAATGAAATGCCCATTTTCACCACAATTCTCTTCTGTTCAAAAGCTTAAGCAAGAAGAATATTAAACATGTATTTCTTTCTACGAGTAACCTTTTCTTTTCTTTCTTATTTTCCTATTGAATAACATAGATTGAAACAATGTATTTATGCTACATGCATACTTAATTCTGTCCTAGTTCATGTTTATGTTATGCCTATGGGTTTTACAGGCTGGATTGTTGAATCCAGAAACTAGGGGTCTGCACTGGTTGCCGACGCTAACACATATTTATTAAGTGAAATTCCAGATGGAGAATTCAAAACCATTAACAGAAATAGTGGAAAGCAATGGAGGCTATAACATATTCTCAACCCGCCTTCCTTTTTTACATAAGCAACTTCCTCTACAGTACCTAAACAACAATAAAGTAGGATCTCTTGAATCCCCACCAAAATATCCTCCATCATTTCCCTTTTCCCTCCCTATATAAGCCCTTGTCTCCATTCCACCATTGTCTGTCAGATGCGTGTCCTCACTGAGCCTTTTCTAACTAAGTTCTCCTTAGCTTTCCCCATTAAAATCATAATCTCTAAACTCACTAAGAAACCCTACTAAACCTCTTGCTATACCTCTTTCAACAATGGATACTATAAGCAAGGCTAAAAAGCTTCAAGCTATGCACAGTTTGAAGACTCAGTTTTATTACAATCTCATGTTTCGTTCTTTCCTTGCCTTGACGTGTAGTTTGCTTTTTTCCTTTCCTCTTTGGTTTCCATCCCTATGTTCATCCATGAAGCTATTTCTATCTCTATCCATCCCAAATAAGTTTTCCTCCTTCTTTAGCCCCAAGTGCTTGTTTATAATGGTAAATGTCATTGTTGTCTTTCTTGTTGGAGAATCAAGGTTTGGTGGGTCTCACTCATCTCCAGTAGGCGAAATTTATGATGAATATGTGGAGAGGAGCTGGAGTCTTAGAGGAGTGTCAGCTCATCAAGACAAGGCAGAGGAGAGTAAACTGGAGGTGAACTTGGTTGACCAAGAGACTAATGTTCAAGATAAAGAAGTAGTACTGGAGGAAGAAGTTGCTGAATTAACCAGCAAAGAAGATAAAGAAGTAGCGGTGAAGGAAGAAGATGATAGAGAAGTTAATGAATTAACCAGCAAAGGAAAGAAGGATGCTCATGAAGAGGTTAAAGTAAAAGAGGATAGGCATGAGGAGAAGGAAATAGGTGAAGAAGAAGAAGAGAGTGGATTGCCTCCTGAGGAACTAAACAGAAGAGTCGAGGAGTTCATTGCAAGGGTTCATAAACAAAGGTGGCTTCAAGCCCAGTTATTAGTCTGTTGTAAGGCATGATTACTAGGATCCAGGACAGTACTGTAGTTCCATCAGAAAGTTGGAGGAAATACTGTACTCCTTGCTGCTATGGTCATTATTTTTGGCACAATAAATCTGCCAAGTTTTCTGTACTTGGAACTTAGGAGAAGGGCTTTGTAATTAATCTGTACTAGTAAATATTTATCTCTATTGACAAACAGTTTATAAATGAAGGACTCTTCATTTTTAATATTTTTACCTTTTAATTGAAAAGGAACGGCGAGAGGAGGGGGAAAAAAAAAGCTCTGGTGCTTTAAACAGAAGTGTTGACAATAAATATGGTATTGTAAGGGAAAACTTGGTGTTCTTAATTATCTTAGCCCCTTTGCAACTCCCAGGTTGATCCATGAATTATTATTATTTTAATTAAGCGAGGTACCTCAATATACATAAATTACATAATTTAATGAATCATTAGAGGACTTCCAGATGACATGATTAAGTAAATTATTCTTATTAATTCCTTGTTTTAATTTAATCTCACATGCAAGTTTAATTTTCATTCTCATTCATACTCTTCATTTTCATTTTAAAACTTTAATTTGCACCCCAATCATTCCATTTTTTATTACCAAATAACATCATCATGGCTGTGGAATTCCACGACACTTGAAATCATGATCCATTCCCTTGTTAAGTACTATCCAGAATAAAACAAAAATTCACAATATAAAGAGGTTTAAAGAGATGGACAGAATTAGCTACCTGTGTAACCTCGCTGTAGACATTGACAGGAAAGAAAACTATTGGTTGTCTGCATAAAATATGCTCTAACAAACAAGATATCTAAGCAAAACCCAGTTATCACCAGCTTGCAGTGTAATGCTGGGTCGTGAGACATGGAAGACATCCAGTTGTTTCTGTTGACTCTTTAGATGGTGAAAGGTGGGTTTGAAATGTCAAGGGGAATGTTGCTTTTTTAGGAGGCAAGACAGCGCTATTTCAAATGGAACTCCTTGGAATCTGGGAGTATTTTCTGGGCCAGCCTGCACCCATTGTGACTGACTGTGACCCCTGCATGGCTCATATTCCTTCCTTAGCACATAAGAGTACAGTATGTGAGCGGTGGTAGTACCAAAATACAATACGTCAAGGGGAATAATCGATTGATTTCTGAATTGAAGTAATTTGATTTATTTTTTTATTAACAAAGTAAATGACAACTTGATATAAAAAGTTTAAATGATTGATAAGTGGTAATGGATGATGTTTGATAATAGTGGTGACTAATAAATATAACTAGTAGCAGGTGGTGTTTAATAAGTTAAATAATCGATAGCTAATATATGCAAAAGATCTCTTTTGCTAGATGTGAGGATTTTTCAATTATAAAGTTAGTAACTTTAGAGAGTGAGAAAGTATAATGATATTTTAAAAAGATAGACTTTGAAAATGTACATGATAAAAATATTGAGAATAAAAAGATTGTGAACCTTTGACTTGAAGGATTCATGGTATATTTATATCACATGAATCTTGTTATTTTATGGAAAGAAATGGCTAAAGTGTAATTTTATTCTTGTGATATTTTAAGTTATATTTTACTTAAAATAATACGTATTGGATCAATTTGCATTTTAAAATAAGACTTGCATGGAGTTCGAGAAAAATTCTTTGACAAGTGTTGGACTTAGGAAAAATGTCCTTAGAGCCCATTAGAGATGATAATGGGTCTGAGCACGCTGCCTAAACCAAAACACGCTACCCTCTAGTGTTACAGTCCAAGCACACGAGGGCGTTAAGGTGCACACCTTGCATGGATATAAGTCCACTAGGGTGTGCTGGGTAAACGCCCAGTGCACTATATAGTGCTTATGCATCGGGAGCATGAGCTCTGGCAACCAAATCTAAGCTATGTTTTTTTAGTGTAATTTGCATTTGTTTTATTTTTTAGAGGAATTTTTTGGATTTATTTTGAAAGATTTTTTGAATTCATTTTATTTGGATGTATAAGTTGGTTAAAAAAAAAGGGCAAGCTGTTTGGAACTTTCCTTGGTGGGTGGTGGCTAAGCTCTTGGTGTGTTGCTACCCAACATGGTTGTATTGCCCTTGCGTCTCTACAATTTTGATGAAAGTGCATTATATTACAACAAATATATATATGAAGCTGATTTTTGTCATGTAGCAAGTCCAAACATGATAAAGGGCTCTCTACTTTTCACATGTTTCGCCCCCGCAATGTTTCGAATACCACAAAGAAATCTTAGTGTGATCGTGTGTTTATTTTCAAGTTATTTTTATATAATATTATTAATTTATTTGTATCTTAATTAATCACAGGTTTTAAAATTAATGATTTTATAAATGTTTAATAATTTTAAAATTTATAAAATTTAAACTGATAATTTTTAAAAAATAAATTCAAAATCTTAGTTGAACATGTTAAAAATCAGAAGATGATGGAGGGCATGATCCAATTTTATGTGTGGGCTCTTATATATTTTGGCTCTTATATTTTTTTACTCAATAAGAATGTGGGTCCAAGATGATTGTGGGCCTCGAACTTTACCCGAATACAAGCCTCCTGAATTGGACTTTTACTATTTTGGAGCTCGACTTAGCCCTAGGGTGCCTTGGAAATCCAATGCTCCCAGAGATGAGCAATCCTCGACTTGGTCCTGAAGGTGTAATCGGCCCATCACGCTTTCTGCGTAAGCAACCAGCGAGCCAGACGACACATCTCTTGCTTAAACATAGCCCATTTGTCAACAATGAAAGGAACAAAATATATATGTGCAGGCACACTCTCTCATACACGTGTCATCCTATGGACTGATTAAGCACTCGTCATCAATTGGACACAGCCTACGTAATCTATAATGGAGACAACTTTATCAGTGGCTCCTTTTCGAAGGATAGGTTTTAAAGTGAAATTGCATGCAACTCACGGTATGGCTCTGTAATTTACTCAAGAATAGTATTCTTTGCTTTAGCCAATTAAAAGTGGACAGGTTGTTAGTTAAAAAATAATAATATTTTATTAAGGCATGCTGGGACAGGTAAGATTGTTAGGCCCTTGAGCTCTTTTGATTGCTGTGGGGGCATCGGGCCATTCGGCCCATTTACGAGTTGGTCTTAGAAAATAGTTTGAGTTTATTTGTGGAAAAATAATTTCAGTCTTTTTTTAAAAAACAATTCTAGAAAATAGAAAACTAAGGTGCTGTTTAATATTATCACGTTTTCCTGTTTTAAGCATGTTTAGTTGAAGTGCTGCATCTATTTTAATATCATCATTATTAACTCCATCGTACCATTAACTCATTGACTTTTGAAAATATATTCAATTTGTTTTTTAACAAGAATCAACGGTTGCTAGAGATAGGCGCACGAAAAACTATGATTGAGGTGCTGAAGCTCGGAACACAATTGAAGTCTTTGAGCAGAATTCGCACCATCATTATTTTTTTAGAGAAATTCCCATCTTCGTCATAGTTGTCTTTCGAGGTTCCTGTTGGAAAATTTTATTGTTCTTGTTGGCTATCTAGTGATATTTTTCTAATTATTTTTCGAGTCTATATTAAAAAAAAATCTAATACAAAGAAAAAAAATATAAATTTTATTAAAAAATAATAAAAATATCTTTACTTAAAATTTTTTATTTTAATTATATTTATTTTTCTTTTTTAAATAAATTTACAAACTAACTAATAAAAACCAAGTATTCTCACGTCATCTTAAAATCATTCTATTGTTTTTTTTAGTATTTAAAAGTGTAGTTATAATTGTTTTTAAAATTTTTATTTAAAAATATATTAAAATAATTATATTTTATTTTTAAAAATTATTTTTTATATCAGTATATTAATAATATAAAATAATAAAATTATTAATTTAAAATAAAAAATACTTTTTAAAAAAATACTTTTAAAATATAAAAATAAATACAACCATTGTAACATGGATGATACAGTTTATTCGCATGATTTTGACCACCCGGGAAGCCCAATTATGACCGCACACCAGACTAGATGAGTTTGTTGGTTTTGACAATCATGGATATTGGTGGCTTTATTAAATTTTTTCCTGAGTTTTTAGGTTTGTTTAATTGTTTCCATGTAAAATGATAATTAAATTTAAATAAAATTGAACAGTATCTTCACAGAATATTACACCCATATAGCATATTGAAGAATAAAAAAATACAATAAAATATTAAATAAATACATAAAACTAATTTTATGCAAATTTACTATATATTAAATAAACTACGAATTGTTAAATGATCCAAATTAATTCTCGACTTTTCTTTTTAGTTTGAAATCGATAATATTTAAAATAAATTGTTAAATCTCTCTTAAATCCTGAATTAAGTCATTAACCCGCTGAATCAGCCGAGGTTTTACAATAATGGAAAAACCTCCGGTTTAATTAGAGAGGAATCAAATTAAAAAATAATTTTTTTGATGCCAATTGTCTTCTATTTGTCTCTCTAAAGGAGTAGAAGAAGTAATTAATTAATTTATTCTCCTTCTCTCTCTTAAAAAAGAAAAAAAAATACAGGTGTTGCTTGCAAAGACAAAAGAGCAGCCTTTCGGAGATCTCAAGGGCCTTGCGATTGCGCTCACCCCTCGACGTTTCCGAGGTTATTCTGAGGCCTCGGTCACCACTATTGCCAACTCCCTCAAAACCCATCTCCTTGATTCTCCCAAAACACACACACACACACTTTTTTAAGAGAAAGCAGAGATTGTTATCAATCTAAAAGATAAACAAAAGAAGAATGGCTGCACTTTATTCGACGTCATGTCGTTCACATTCATACTCTCTTTTACCACCTTCTTCTCCATCATCATCATCATCAATCCATGGGCAGAATCATCAACGATTAAACTTCTCTTCTTATATTGCGAAAAGGGTTTTACCAGCTAAGGTTTCTTTTCATTCTCGAAGAAATTATCATTTAAATGTGGTTCTCATGCAAGATGGTTAGTCCTTTTAGTTTTATTGTTCTCATCTTCTTTTTTTTCCTAAAAACGATTGTTTTTTTAGTCGTATGAATTGTTTAGCAGATTTATTTGCATATTTTTTTATGTGTTTGGTTAAATTGCCTACTTGTACCGTTGTGTGTCTTTTTGATTGTCGAATGGTTGATTTGCCCTTTGTTTTATTGCTATAAAATCCAAGGATGCCCTTTAATCTATATGGCTTCGGTTGTGATCAGGGTGTATGTGTATATATATATATATAGAAACTTAAAAACAGTATAGAAATCAGAGAATTTTTCTGCTTTTGATATTTTCGCTCGTCAATTTTTGAGATATTACCTGATCTCTCTCTTTGTGAATAATGAATATCTATGCTCTCTTGTTTGTTCTTATTTTAATGGTAACTGATTGCAGGTGCAGTGGCCACTCCAGCGACCTCGGTTGGAAATGAGACTTTTTTTAAGAAATTGAAAGGTGGGTTGTTGTCTTCAGTGCCATCAACTCAGGAATTCAAGGAAGCAGCTAGTTTTGATGTGAATAAAGATGAGTCAACTGTCAGTATCACTGTGGTTGGTGCATCTGGGGACCTTGCGAAGAAAAAGATATTTCCTGCACTTTTTGCTCTTTATTACGAGGGTTGTCTCCCGAAGGTTCAAATTTGATTTTTTCTGTCGTCTGTCTACACTTGAAAGTTTGATTTCAATTTTGCGATTCTTTATAAAGTTTTCTTTTTGAGCTTATGATAATATATTAAGTTGCGAAGTTATTTGGTGGCAGCATTTTACAATCTTTGGCTATGCTCGGAGCAAGATGACTGATGCTGAACTTAGAAACATGGTTAGCAAGACACTTACTTGCAGGATTGATAAAAGGTGACTTTGGATCATTTTTTTGGCCTTGACGTGAAGTTTACATGTTATAAATATCCATGATTTATTTGGAGGTTGGGACATGATATGTGCTGCTGCTTCTGAATTTTCAGGGAGAACTGTGGTGAAAAGATGGACCAGTTTCTTAAGAGATGTTTCTACCATTCTGGCCAATATGATTCACTAGAAAACTTTGCTGAGCTAGACAAGAAGTTGAAAGAACATGAGGTAATGGGGGTCTAGGTCAGCACTCTAACAGAATGGATTATCTCTTTTAGTAGTAGATGACTTAGTGGTGATTGGCATGTAAATTGAACAATTAGGAAAATTCTCTTTTCCATCTGTGGTTATGTGGATTTGAGGGCTTCCTGATAAGTATATCACTTTTGACTAATGGAGTCAATTGGAAACTGTGCATTATTGTTATCTGTAGACATTCCTAGTAAGGTGCAAAAAATTGGCTGATTGGGTGTTAGGGAAGTTTTAGAGTTCAGATATTTTCTTGCAATGCCTAGATTTTATGCACCTTAGCTTTTGCACCTCTTTATTGATGCACATCCTTTAATTGTATTGGAAACTTGCAATGCTATATCTTATATAATATTCTTGCACCTCTATATTGGTGTTACCACTTACCATTTCCAAGTTGATTGAAAGAGTTTCGATGTAATTATGGGTATAATTGTTGGGTAGGTGCATTTAGGAATGAAAAGCAGCATTGCAGTTAATGAAAGACGTATTTGGGCATATAATTTTCACAACTGGTCATTGTGACCATGGGCATGGCGATTGAGCTTGCAAAGTGGTGGCATTTTATATTGCTGGATGCACCTTTAAAATTTTATCACCATCCTTCATTATCATTTTCATGATTTCGCCTTTAAGCTATAATTCTCATTGCTCTGTACTATTTTGGTTTTATGTCTGTTGAACTATGCTGCGACTGATATGCAATTAGTATTTTATCTGTTGTTTAGAATATTGTAGAATGTCTTTTTTTTTTTAAGTTTAAGATACAATGGGGTTCTTTACAAATTTTCTATAAATAGTTCTACAACATGAGCATTTATATAATCGGATTCTGCTTGATAATGAAAGTTGCATGTGCAGGGTGGGAGAGTTTCTAATCGTCTCTTTTATCTGTCAATTCCTCCAAATATATTTGTAGATGCGGTGAAATGTACAAGCTCATCAGCTTCATCTAGTATTGGCTGGACCAGGGTCATTGTTGAGAAACCCTTTGGCCGAGATTCGGATTCCTCAGCTGCTTTGACAAAAGCCCTCAAGCAATACTTAGAAGAAGATCAGATATTCAGGTAGAAGATTTCTAAACTCAATCAGCTTTTATGAAGGGATTTGGAGCACAATCTGATCAGATGGATATTCCTTTTTTCAGGATAGACCACTATCTGGGAAAGGAACTTGTGGAAAACCTGTCTGTTCTTCGCTTCTCTAATCTCATTTTTGAACCCTTATGGTCAAGGCGGTATATCAGAAACGTACAGCTGATATTCTCTGAAGATTTTGGCACTGAAGGACGTGGAGGGTACTTTGCATTATAAAATGAGACCATACTTTGCAATTCTTCATTCTATTTAAGAGCTTACAGTTAAAACTTTTGAATTGGTTGCAACTAGGTATTTTGACAATTACGGAATAATAAGAGATATAATGCAGAATCATCTGCTTCAGATACTAGCTCTCTTTGCCATGGAAACACCTGTTAGTTTGGATGCAGAGGATATCAGAAACGAAAAGGTTATTGTTACTTGCTTGAAAGTGAGCCATTTTATCATAATTTTTTTCCCTATTAAATATCATTTCTTGTTGGATTGCAGGTCAAAGTTTTACGATCAATGAGGCCTTTACAACTTGAAGATGTTGTTGTTGGGCAGTACAACAGCCACACAAAAGGGGGAGTTACTTACCCAGCATACATTGATGACAGCACTGTGCCAAAAGGCAGCTTAACTCCAACATTTGCTGCAGCTGCTCTCTTCATAGATAATGCAAGATGGGACGGTGTGCCTTTTCTAATGAAAGCTGGCAAAGCATTACATAAGAAGAGGTGAGCATTACTGCATTGATGGCAAAATGTACCAGGTGTTTGCTTCAAGAAACTAACCTTTTCTCTCATGACCGAGTAATATGTTTATAATACATGTAATTTTCTTGTTTTTCCCAGGGCCGAGATAAGGGTGCAGTTCCGGCATGTGCCTGGCAACTTATACAATCAGGATTTTGGGAATGATCTTGATCTGGCTACAAATGAGCTTGTTATTCGAGTGCAGCCAGATGAAGCTATTGATTTGAAGATCAATAACAAAGTCCCTGGATTGGGAATGAGATTGGACCGTAGCAATCTAAATCTTCTCTATGCAGCAAGGTAATGTTTAAGATCACTTGAATGTTATACTTGAAAAGCCTTCTTTATATGCAGCAAGGTCCATCCAACAATATCTTGATTGCAAATTAACTTGGTATGCCATTTTTAGATATTCAAAGGAGATCCCAGATGCATATGAGAGGCTTCTGCTGGATGCAATTGAAGGGGAAAGGAGATTGTTTATCAGGAGTGATGAACTGGATGCAGCCTGGACACTCTTCACTCCCGTTCTCAAGGAGCTTGAAGAGAAAAACGTTATCCCCGAGTATTATCCTTATGGTAGTCGAGGCCCTGTTGGGGCTCACTATCTAGCTGCAAGATACAACGTCAGATGGGGCGACCTTGGTATAGAGCAATAACTCGGGGTTTTTTTGACACTTAATAGTGTAGCGTGATAAGACGAGCAGATCGCTTTGTTATTTTTCTGTCATCTGTTAGGGTTACTTAATTTTCTTTTATCTTTGTGGGTTACGAAAGAGCTCTTGTATATGAACTCGTTGGACACTAGGAGCATGCCAGTTACTGGTGCAAGCAAGCAAAATTTATCATTGAAGAAAAGGAATATTTTTCCTTTTGTGTTTTAAATAATCCTTTTGTTTTTGGCTTTGCCATGTATTGTTGGTTCTTCGAGTTGAAAATTAGAAGAAATACAAATTGAGTTTAATTTTTGTTAACACGTTGTATTTTAGTTTTGTCCTTTCCCTTTTATTCTCTGCTGGGAGGTTTACTGAGCCCGTCGTAATTTAATTTTTTATTCTGATTTCTAAAAAAATATAAATTCAACGTAATTAGATCAATTATAAAAATAGTTAATGATGACTCGACAGTGTAGATTTTAATATGCATGAGCAAGAAGAAGAGGAAGAAATTCACATGTGTATTGATATTGATCTTAAAGTTGCTCATTTATTCAGGCAAGCCTAATGATGGCATCTCTTGGAACAAAATATTTATCTACTTATGATGATAATATTAATGGTAGAAATAAAGTACGATTGTTTATTGGAGAAGAGGTTTGAGTTTAGATAAAGATGATGATGATATTGGTGTTAAAGAGGTTAAGTTATGGTGTTGAAGTTGGTGTTAGCATTAAAAAGGGTGTTAATATTAAAAGTTATAATTGGAGAAGAGGGTTTGAGTGGTACTAAATGTGAAAAGGATTACAAGGATGATAAAACTACAAAAGATGATAAGGATTATATTTCTTCAAATGAGAGATAAATGAGAGAAGTGGATTGATAACTTACCGGGAAAAACTTATTTTGAGGTGCATCAAAGTTGGATGATGAACGGAAGTTAAACATTGATGTGGATGATGTTGATGTTGAAGTTAGTGAAAACTCTGACAATAATAATAAAGATAATGAGGATGAAAGAGACAAAGATGAATAGAAGCAGGAAAAAAAATTATTGATCTTACAATTGGTTTTAGGAGTAAGATATTTAAGATGGATGTTGATAGATAAATTAAATTTGTAAAATATCTGATTTTTATTAATGTCACTTCATAGATATTTTGAAAGAATATGAAGTGAAACATATATATTATTTGAAAAAAATACATTAATAAAAAAAAAAGTTAGAGCTACATATATGGATGATGGTTGTGAGTGGAAGATATATACTTAATTGGATTTTAGTAGTAAGATTTCATGATAAAATCTTTACAAGACCAACATAATTCTGTTAGTCTTGGAAATATAAAAATAGCTAATTTTAATTGGGTAATAAAGAAGTTACTTTCAATAATTAATGTTGACCCAAACATTTCCAATGACACTTTAGATAAAATTTTGGATGAAAAATTTTGAATTAAACCACACCCAATACAACTACAAAGATCTAAGATTAAGGCTATAGTTTTTTTTTTTTTTTCCTATGAAAAGAAGTCATAGAGAGTCTTAAAAGAATACATCCCAAGTTTTGATGTGTTAATAGGACATGATCTTAACTAAAACTCTAAATTACATTTATGAAGAAAGTTTCAAAGAATATATGTATGTTTGAAGACGATGAAGTAATGATTTGTTAATGGATGTAAGGTATGAAATCATCTCAAGAGCCTTAATGGAAAAGTATTGTTGTCAACAGTTGGTTTGAAAGGTAACAATAAAATTTTCCCCTTGCATAAGTTGTTGATGAGTGTGAAAATTAACAAGGACACATGTAGATGGTTTTATATGCACTTTATTGATAAATCAAGCATAGAATAAATGAGAGGCCTTTTTGCATCATGTCTGACAGACGAAAGGTGTATATCCCATTTGCAGCCAATGATTTTTTATGTAACTTTTGAAACCCATTTGATGTTTTCATCTTATTTGATGCAAGTTTTGTTCATAGAGTCTACCAAAAGCTGTAGCAGAGACTTTCCCAAAGGCAACCCACAGACACTATTATAGACACTATTTCAAATATATTTATGCTAATAGAAAAAAGAAAAGATTCCATGGTTTAGAACTAAAGATGTGATTTTAGGTCGTCTCAAAAGCCTACACAAATCTAGAATACAATAACCATGTGAAGGATATTGAGGTTGTAAATAATGGAGCTTTAAATTGGTTAAAAAATCCCTAAAGGGTAGTATTGCATTTTTTTTTCAAGCATAGATCATATTTAACCACATTAAAGGATCATATTAACTCGAAAACAACACTCTTATTTTCAGACTTCCAGAATGAACTTCGAAGCAGCACATTACTCTCCAAACTCGTTAAATTGGACATAGTATCGACAAGATTTATGATTACACAGAGATGAACAACCTCTCTCTCACGCATACACACTGCATAAGCAATCATGCTGGCTAACGAGGAAGATGAAACTGTCTGCATAGCCCATGTTTCATGATTGGTCCCAAAGGCTAAGGAACTGGAGGGTCCACTGCATTTACATGATCCAAAAACTTGAACTAAATGTAACTCCTGGATTCAAGGCACTCATTGTCTGCAATGAAAACTCGGCCATTACAGTATCATTGATCCCATGTCCACAGGACATCTAAATTGTTATCTTCACTCCTTTCTTCTTCTCTACTAGAATAGGAAAACTCACTGCTTTCACACATTCACTACCCGACAATCACGTGCTAGTGCTAACTATTGTGGTCACCAAAAGACCTGAGTCGCCCTAATTACAACCTCTATTTTAATTTCTTTAGCTTTTTCATCAGAAATAAGCTAATCTTTTCAGTCTCGTAAGAAAAAAGGCATGTGTACCGAAATTAAGGAATTTATGAGCATTAACTTCTCGGAAAAGCTTGAACTCCTAATCCTAGTGGATAAAGAAAGAACACTCTTGAATCTTAACCATCAAGCCATCCTTTTGCAGTTCATTATCCTTATAACCACTAAACAACAGCAACAAACAGATAATAATTGCCTACCATGTACATTATGTAAGACAAATGGAAGGTAGTATTTAAGTTGATAAGCATAACAACAACCACCACCTTAATCATAGTATCGTCAAATTATGTATTAGGTTCAGCTCATGTGTTAACTGCTTAACAAATAATGTTAGTGGTCAGATCACATAAAAGCTTTCATACTTAACACATACATATTCTAGCACGATGAACATTAAACTTTACTGGCTATAATAAAAGATATGGCCCAGTCAAATGAAAGAGAAAAGCGGTTACCTTAATCATTTTGTAGTAACTTTAAGTTGAAACATTGAGACAAAAAAAAAAGGTTGGAAATTTCAATCTTTGAACATGAAGCCAAATATGTTGACAAATGAGATTGAAAGGACAAGAAAGCAGTGCCCTTTTGAGGTCACCGTCTTCAATCAAAGAGGCTCCTATTTTCCCCTGTTCCCATGGAACCTAAGAGCCCAAATCAATATCAACCACAGATGCCCTCTTTCTTGAATCCTCCACAAGAAGCAAGCATGTCAGAGAACAACATCAGCAACAATAACAACAAGCCTGCAGAGATCGAAGATTTTCAAAATATGATTGCGGACAAAGATGATAGCAAGAAGAAATTAGCACCAAAGAGAAGCTCCAACAAAGACAGGCACAAGAAAGTCGAAGGTAGAGGAAGGAGGATAAGGATTCCAGCTATTTGCGCGGCCAGGATTTTTCAATTGACTAGAGAATTGGAGCATAAATCTGATGGAGAAACAATTCAGTGGTTGTTGCAACAAGCAGAACCATCGATTATTGCTGCGACTGGTACTGGGACCATTCCTGCATCTGCTCTTGCAGCTGCAGGGGCCTCTGTTTCAGAGCAGGGGGACTCTGTTTCAACTGGATTGCATGCAAAAATGGAGGGGTTGGGACCAGGAGTTACCGGGTCCAGAGATAGGAATGATTGGACCATGTCGAATACTAAATTAGGAATATCAAATGTGGCAACTGGTGTCTGGCCATCTGTTGGTGGAATTGGGTTAGGATTTGTTCCCAATTCTGGTCAATCAACATCGAATTTTGGAAACGAAAACTCCAGTACTTTACCGAAATATGGGTTCCAAGGGGTTGATTTTCCAAATATTAACATGGGTTTAATGAGCTTTTACTCCATGTTTAGTGGCACTAACCAGCAACTTCCTGGCTTGGAGCTTGGACTTTCACAGGATGGCCACAGTGCGATGTTAAATCCTCAAGCTTTGAGTCCCTCTTACCATCAGATGGTGCAGGGTCGTGGTGTCTTAAATTCGTTGAATCAAGAAAAGCAGCAAGAGCAACCTCCTGATAAAGATGATTCCCAAGGATCAAGGCAGTAGAAATACGAGATAAGTTTCTAATGGATGGATATCCATTAGAAATCAGTAGAATAGTAAAGCGTACAGTCCCATATTTTCTTGCCTTTGAGGACTAGAAATGAGTGCAAGACTTGGTCAGCACCGGCCAATCTCTTGATCAACAGTTTCATCTAAGTTTACTAAAACAGGTGCTTTTCTGCCTTTCTTTAGTTCTATAAGTGAATGAGTACATATTTTCTTCGTTTATTATTTAGAGGTATTAATAAAAAATGAACTTCTTCTAACTTGTCATATGCAGGTTGAGATTTGAAGATAACATGGTTTGAAGTTTACATTTGGAGTTTGTTTCATTTAAGTTTTTGCGGGAGTGTTGTTTCACAAGTATTTTGGTGCAAGACGATCAAAAGAAAAATATTTTTGCCACTATTAGACCTACATGTTTCCTGTGTTTTCTTGCCTATATTTTCAAGAATTGAATGTTTCTCTGAAAGATAAAATTTAGTAGTTTATAGCCCTGTTTAAAAAACATACACTTTTCTTGAATAGTCACCCTGGTGAATCTTGTTAAACCAATTTCTCTGGTTTATTTCGCTCGATATTGTTTCCTGCATTAACCGCAGCCAAAACGATAACCTTTCTGAATCAAGCAACATATAGCTGGTTGGGTCCTTTAAGTCATCCCTTTAAGCTATTTTACCTTTGGCAACAAGAAAGAAAGTTTGAGCTCCATTGCCTGCAGCGTCACATGGCTACAAGCCTACAAGTTATACATTTCCATTTTGAGAAAAAAGGTCAGTTCTCACCACAGAATGTTTTCCAATCTTAAGCATAGATATTTCATGGCGGTACAGTCTTGAGTGATTTAATATTCAGGTTGAATGCACATTTCCTTGCAAATCACTTTTTTCCCTAATGAAAATCTGCTTTGCATTATCGGCAGTCAATGCATCATATTTCGCTTCTTCCTCTCCAAGGAGGAGTTCTCGTAGGTCCTAACACAGATTGACAAATGCCTGCTTAAGTGATCATTATCCAATTAACTTAAATCCTAAGCAGCTAAGACTCGTGGGTATGAAATTGGTACTGCATTTCTCAGCGGGGTGAACACAGCTCACCCCCTCAGCTTATGCTGAAATTGACTCTAATTTCCACCTAAAAGATTTCTTCTTCTTCTTCTTCTTCTTCTTGGTGCCAGCATCTAAAAATATCTGGAGTTTCTTATAGCTCTCAAAAGAAGAAGAAGAAGAAGAAGAACTTGCCCCTTCATTTCAAACTTTGCTACGCTCTTACAATTCCATGAATCTGGAGAATAATGAACGATGTCCATGAAGTCCAATTATATGATCCCCCCGCCCCCTTTTTTACCCCTAGTTTTTCCTGAGATAATGTAATATGAACGTCTTTAATCCAGACACTAGTTGAGCTTTATATTTTATTGTAATATGACAGGCATTTTGGTATATCTTTTAATCCAAGCTATACCTTGTGGATTTGTAATGTGCAACCAACGGGCGTTGTAGCTCAATGTATTCTCATTTTGCTTGAAGGAGGGAGTGCGGTCGTTTTGGGTTCAAATTCTAGTCTTGTTTTTTTCTCAAGAAATCTTCAAGTTCTACCTTTAGTTATCATCCAAATAATTAAAAAAAAAAGGGACTAACCCAGGCAAGATATCTAAAAAAATGATAAAATGGGGCTTACAAGTTCCAACAATATGCTAATGCCTCCCGAGGTGGCTTTATCTTATTGTAAATCTTAGATTAGGCAACATGGCCTAAGCCCAACCAGGCATTCGCCGGTATTTGACAGCAGTGACCCATAAAACTTCTTTAATCCACCTTCACTGGTACACCAATTCATCCCCAACACCAAATAAATTGTCCCCAGCCAGTATACTTCTGTTTTTGTCAGGAAATAGAGATCGGAATCCGATATTGCTCGAGGAGAGGAAGGATGTGGATACCAGCAAGGACGGAACTACTTGTTAGACGGGGAAGCCTAGTCTCAGGTCTATCTTCTTTGCTTTTTTTTATTTTCAAATTCATCCTCGTGTTCTTTTATATGGTACCCCTAGTTGTGAAGTTTCAAATCTCTCCCTGGACGGTAGAAACCCAGGTCGAGATATCCCAAAAGTTGAATTTTTTAGTATTTGTTATTTGTTAATGGGGTTATATTGAGGTGGGTTCCTGATTTGAAGGAGCTGAAGAAGAAGATGGTGAAGATCTCCTCAATCCTTGAGGTGTTGATGAAGTAAGTGCTGACTAATGAGAGAATGGTTTGGGTGTAACAATGGCAAGCCTAGAATTCTCTCTGAATTTGAAGCCCAGGACGAAGAATGTTTTTGAGATGACCTGACCATCTGAAAAGAAGACTACAGTCCTGAAAATTACTTTCTTTTCTTTTTCTTTAAAGGACACTTTAGTCCTTTAATTAATTATAACGACAAACATATAATATTTCAAAAAACATTTATTGAGTTTCTTCTCAATCTATAAATTTATTATCAATTATGTTAACAATAATATATAAATACGAGAGAGATTATTCTAAACAAACTTTAGAATGTTTCAGATAATTTTTCACGTCGCTGCTTCCCTCGCTTTCTAGGATTCAAACCTCAAGATGTTGCAACATTCAAGTAAATTAATAGCGTTTAAAAATTGTTTTTAAGAAAATTTAAAGATTTTTAATTTATTTTTTTATGTTTTCAAATTATTTTAATATTAAAAATAAATTCTAAAAAATAAAAAATAAATATCATTTTATTTTATTTATAAATAAATAATATTTTAAAAATTAATTGCTACCAATTCTCGATTCCTGTGTGCACGAAAATTCTTCAAGATTGAACATTAACGAATTCACTTCAAACATCATAAGCATGTATGAAAATTGTGATTATGGTTATTTTTTAAAAGTGTTTTTATTTAAAATTATATTAAAATAATATTTTTTTTATTTTTAAAAAATTATTTTTAATATTAATATATCAAAATAATCTAAAATTATTTATATATATATATATATATATTAATTTAAAATAAAATACAAAAACAAACAATACGTGTGGTTCAAAACTCAAGACTTCACGACATACTTGATCTGGTCCGTGCATGATGACTTCATAAAGTAAACCCTATAGCCAGTAAGCGGACAAAATTTATTACTTTTCCGAAAACAACGGAATCTCTAGGTACAAGTGGACAGTTCAACGTTGTGAAGTGGCCAGATTGGCTAGTGGTCCAAATCAAATGGGTTCTTGGACCACTTACAAATGAATTTGGGTCCAGTCCATTAAGGATGATGGCATACAGCACACATTGACACTTCCCTTGCCGGAACATGTTTTTTGTTTTTACTCTGTAGGATCCAAATTCGATCCAGCGAAGAGGAGGGTTGGCACTATTCAAAAAATTTTGAATTGCCTGTTAAGATTTTTTAAGATCTCTCGAAGAATAAAAAATCCGGGTAATTCTCCTAAATAAATTTCAAAAATCTTGGATAAGAGGAGAAAAAAAAAATTGGGGCGCCCTGAATTTACCCAAAATTCTTTATTGGTTTTTAATTCATTAATAAATAAGTAAACTGTTCATAGATAATTATTATTTAATAAAGCTCGAATTGTCTAAAGTGTATTGAGCTAAACTTGGAAAAAATGATAATTTTTTATTGTTTTTTTGAAAGAAAACTTGGAAAACAAAATCAAGAATTTGAGAGAAAAAAAAGTTATTGGCAATTATTTTTCTCTCATAATCACCCAAAGCTCAGCCCAATCAAGAAGTAGTGCCTTTTAGAAGCAAGTTGTACGGAATCACACTAAAATCCACAATCACTCGTATGGATACTGATTATGATGTTTCTTTTATGCTTCGTTTGATAATGGTACTGATTACCGACTGCACTTAAGGAAGCTGTAGCTCAAAGATTTTTTTTATTATTATTATTAATATGAATATTCAGATCAATTTATATATATCTCAATTAATATTACAGGTTTTAAAATTAACTATTATATAAGTTTTTAAAAATATCTTTTTACCTACACTACTCATTGTCTCTAAACAGGTCGAGAGTCTATATTATCGAATGTTAGTTATGAATGAGTAATATTGTGGAAAGTTTGATAAGATAGACTAACTTTTTCTATATAATCCCTAGAATTGCACTTGATTCTACATGAATAATTGTAGAATTTCATTTTTAGTAGTTAGGCATCGAGTCCATGCTATTCACAGAAAAATTGGTTCATCACTTATAAATAATTATATATATATATAAAATATGAAATTGAAGTGTTTGGTGAACATACAAGATTGAGTTATTGTTTCGTGATGTACATAATTTATGCATGAGATTTAATAAATACTATCTTTTATGATTAAAAGTGGAATTATGTGTAAATTGCGTTTGGTTAATAACTTATAACAAAAAAAAAACATAAACATACTTAATTAAGGAACATGAAATCATATATATAAAAATAGATAAGTTTCTAAAATAATTTTGAAGTAAATTTTTATTTTTTAAAAGAAAAAAGATAGTAAAACATGTTTATCATGTCTTAATTATTATTTTTTATACAACAACCAAATAGTATTTAAAATATTGATTATTTGGATATAAGAGAAATACATAAATATTATCAATAGAATTTAAATGGGTTAAGAAAAATAGAGTGTTTAATCTTGTTAAATAATGTAATGACAACATGGATAATCTCTTCCATGTCAATCCATTTGCTTTCAGCTATGAAATAAAATATGATCACCAAGTTTTCAGAAAATGCTGATAAATTACGCAAACTATAACTGGCTTCCATCGCTTCCACTCATACTTCCTTCTTCTCCTTTTCTCAGGGGGGAGGAAGTTAAATTTCGGAAGAAAAAAACAATTGATTTTTTACCTCAAGTTGTCACCTGTGAGCGGTGCAGAGGATTGCTCACTGACTGTCATCGAAAGGACAAGACATATCACAGCCAAATGAGCAGCGATGATTTTTTAAACGTTTTTTTTATTTAAAGATATATTAAAATATATTTTTTATTTATAATATCCACAAGATATTAAAACAACATTAATTTATTATTATTTTTTAAAAAATAAAATATATTTTTGCAACACGTATAGAGCAGGAGCTAAAAGAGGCGGATGACTCCCTTGCCACTGCAGGTGGGCCTTGTATATATAACCTTTACCTCCTGGCTTGGTACGGACATCTGTCCCTTTGTCCTTCCCTCTACTTTTGATTTAAATAAACACCAATGAGGTTGATGCAATGTTGCATAGGTATTTGGTACATTTAGCATTTACCATGAAACAATTAATTTAGTTATATTAATATTATTATTTTATTAACATGAATTTCCATGTCAATTTGCACATACTTTAATTAATTTCACATGTCCTGAAGTTAACAATCATATAAACCTCTAGTTAAAATTGTCAATGTAAACTCGAATTATAAAATCATAAGTAAAATATTTTAACTAATTATATATTAACAATTTCAATAAAATAGTAATTAACAATATAACACAATTAAAATAAAAATAAAATAAAAAATAAAAAAGTTCAAACAACTTTATTTTATTCACATTGATTCCTCTATTTCTTTGACAAATCGACCCACTCACTTTGTTATTTACAATAAATAAGTCCCTTTAATTTTTGATAGACCATTTAATATTAATTACTCCAAAGGTTAATCATGCCTATTTACCAGCTAAAATAGAGTAATATATCAATTGATATGTTAATAGTTTACATAAAAAAATATGAAGAATGAATAGATATTTTAATTTTACGGAAATAAAATCCACAAATAACTTGTATCATTAAAAAAATATAATAATTATAGTCAAAATCAGGCTCTTGATTATCAAATTGCACAAGTTTTGTACAAATTTAAAATAATGAAAATGTTAAGGTGCAAATTACCAAAATACAGAATTTTATATTTTTTTAAAACTAATAAAATCGGTTTGATTTTACCGAGTTTGAACGAGTTTGACCGATTTTATTAGTTTTCAAGTTTTAATCCAATTTGATATGTTAGATACATGTTGACTCGTAAAAATTTAAGATTTTAAGAGTCAACTCGTTATTTTAACAATATTACTTTTGGCGACCATTATAATAGTAATTACATGGCTCGAACATGAAATCACTGAGAAAATAAATATTTTAATTCTAAGTTTTTATTATTGAATCACCAGATGGTTAGTAATATTAATTTTATTGTTTGCCAAAATTGAGTTCAACGGAAGTTTGGTTTATTCAGCTTTAAAATTACGGTGACTCAATTGTCCAATGGGACTCTTTAAAAAATAAAACAATATAATATGGACAACCCCATTAAAAAAAAAAAAAAAAAAAACCTAGCTCACTCATGTCACATGCGATACTGTCCGAAAAGACCAGAGTTGCATGTAATACTGTCCGAGATGACCAGGACAACAAAAATTTCAACGACTCTGAATCCCTCTAAACTCCATGTGCACAAGAAACGGGCATGGTGACTAATTACAGCCATTCCTGTGGTCTGCTGTTTTTCTATTACTCCCACATGGTCTCTTTTTTATATACTTTAGATTGATTCCCTGTGTTATGTTGCCGACTGACACGTTGTTTTAAAAAATGTAAAAAAGATGTGCCCACATTGTTAATGTTTCTTTCTTTTTTTACTGTTAAAAAATATTTTAACAACAAATTAAAAAATTTATACATATATTTAAATAAATAAACTGAGAATTATATTTAATAATTTATTTGTTGATTTCATTCAAAGATTGAATTTTAAATTAAAATAAAGATATTATTTCTTATAAGAAAAAAAACGATAGTTTATTTCAGTTTGAAATTAAATCTATGAAGTATTAATTAATTTGAATCAATAAAATCAAATCTTATTTTACCAAATAAAGTTCTAACTCATCATCAAATCAAAATTTATTCTTAACAGCACAAGAGTTCCATAATATAAAGACCTGTTAATAAATACTATCTTTACCTTTTGATTTAATTTAGGAGAAATATAAAGAGTTTTTATAATTCTTTTAAACTTATAAAATCAGTAATAAACTTGTGATTTAAATGATTTTAACTAAATTTATCAATTTTACACGAATTGAATATGGTTTTACTAATTTTAAAATTTTTTAAAATCATGATTTTACGAGTATAATTCTTTCTTTCAATAAACTTTATCAAATGGTGTGAAAAAAAGGTATAAAAGAAAAATGTGTTATCGCTATCATATAATGTTTACGTGTATCACAGATTCCTACCAGCAGCACACCACTGCCCCCGTATAAGACACTAAATACATATTCGGATTCCAGGGAGTGAGGGGCGAGAAGGATTTCCATAACCAAATATACTGATGTATAAAATTGGAACATCAAATGATTGTGATTCTATATTTCTGCAAGTAGCCAAACCAGTCTATTCAGGGGAGGGGAGGGTAGATACAAAATTTCTTGTTCTTTTTTAAAAAATAAATAAATTAAAAGGGATTAATTTTTTCCATTAATATCCGAGAAGAAACATTGTGAATTCAAGTATCGTGTTAACTATTTTTGTCCTTCAATGCATTGAACAGTCACCTGCTTTCAGGGGTGGAGTTGTTTTTTTTAATGATTAAAATAATATTATTTGTCAATTTGTCGGATGTAATAGAGTAAATTTATGTCTTTTAAATTCTATGAAATTACTCTATCACCCTTGAAAGCTAAAAATATAGGTCTTTATCGGGGGCTTTTGTGTATTTCCAACTTTAGTTGCATAGTTAAATGACTATAATAACCTTAAAAACTAAAAAATTATGGCCTCGCAAAAGGATTTTTTTTTTTTTATCTTTGTATATTTTTTATACAGTAAAATGATATGTCTAGCCTTTGACTTGAAAAAAATCCAAGCTTAGCTAGGGAAGGTGTGTTTGTCTTTTCCATACTTTTTTTTTGTGATATTAGAATTCTCTCATGACATTTTAATAATTTTAATTATTAAAATATTAATAAATCAATATAAAAGATGGACATGTGCAATGCGTCATCATCCCTCCACTAAATGGGTGGCACGTGATATGTATTATGATGGTTAAAATCCACCAACTGTCATGTCATTTGACTCGTCACATTGTGGTGCAACTATTAGTATGGTGTGTTTGGCCTGGTTAGCGACGGTTTGACGATGATGAAGGTTTTATTTTCAATTATTGCTCTTTTTTATTCTTTTCAATTTAATATCTATTTATTTTCTTTCAATTATTTTTCTCTGTATGATTTTGTCCTCATTGTTTTTATTTTTGATTTTTTTAAAAAAAATTTATGATTGAGAATTTTGCTTCATTATTTTTTAATGTTTGTTTTCTATGATCATGACTCAGTCCACCAGTTTTGATAATTAGCCCAATTTAAATTTCTATCTTTTTTAAAAATTCTTTTTAAAAAATATTTTTTTTTATTTTCATCATTTGACATTAACTTGTTGGGTCTTGAGCTTCGCGATTTGTTCTGACTTTTTTGTGAGATTATCTCCATTTCATATCATTGGGTTGCGGGTTATTAAAGTTCAGCATTTTAAGCATCAAATGGTGTATTTTGATTTTAATTATTTTTCAATTTCTTTCCTTTTTATCGAATATGGTCCTTACTCACTTGATTTTTATTTTTGTTTTGAATTTTTTTGTGAATTTGTGGACTTCAAAATTTTCAATTTGGCCCTTCATTTCAATATTTGATGGTATTTTAGGTTTTGGCTCTCAATATTTTGGTTTTAAATTTGTATTCTTGGCATTTTTATCAAAATTTAATTTATTTTTTCTCATCATCTGATCCATAATTGGTTTTTTTTTCATTCTTTTTATATAATGTGGAGGTTGTTAATTTTTTTTAAAAAATACACTTACGACGCTTTGTCATCATTTTTTTACGCTTTAAAAAAATCAAATTGGCCCATAACAAAACGTTGGCAAGCTATCTAATTTTTTTTTTTCTAAATGAAGAATCTAAATAAAAAGACAAAGTGATCTCTCCCCCATTATATATGTTTAGTGTGTGTTTGGTAACGTGGTGCAATATATTTTTTTAAAAAATATCACTTGAAAAAAAATATTAAAATGATTTTTTTTCAGATTTTTTTTTTAATTTTTAACATGAATACGTTAAAATTATCAAAAAAAAAATATTGCCAAAAACACCATTATGATATATCTTCCACACGAACACATTTTTAAAACACTTTCAAACGCCTTTTCAAATATAAAAATAAATGATGCCTTAGCATCGAGTAAAAGGATGAAAAGTTACTTTTATAATTTTTATGTCCCTTTTACTTGTGTTTGGTTGAAGTTTAGAGGATGAGAAGTTTCTCGAAGATTAGCATTTGACTTAAAAAATGAGGTTAAGTGTTAACTTTGCGACGAGGGAGGGGTAAGGAAATTTTAAATGGGGAGAATATTGAAGTCCCGTGTCCTTTCCATTTTTTAATTTAAAATTATTTTATTCTTATTTTTTTTTCATTCACTTATATTTCATTAAATCATAAGCCACTTAACACTTGTTATATATTTAATATTTTCATTAAATCTTAATTCTTTAACAATTTTTTTTTTTTAATTTTAACTTTATACCAAACACAAGCTTATCGAGGAGCTTGCCATTAAACCAAGGGAAGAGAGAGTAACCCTAAATCCAAACAAAATCCAACCCAGATGTGAAGATTATTAATGTTGTCACCCAGATGAAGGGGGAACCTGAAGCGCAGCAAAATCTTGCTACATTTTCATGTGAACCTGAGATGGACCAAAAGTGAAAAAATGGGTGTCAATATTTATTTTTTTAAAATTAATTTTGATACAAGTATATTAAAATAATATTGAAAAAATAATAATTAAAAAAAAATCAATATTTAATGTAACGCCTTTTGAAAACCAGTTAGAAACTCTGAAGTCCGTAGAGATTAAGACGTTCTATTGATAAAAGGAGTCTATAAAACCAGGGCAAGAAATGTTGAAAAGCCACTTACACTAGCCAAAGAAAAACTTGGAGCCGCCTTGTGAAAGGTTACCAATCAATAATCACAAACCCTCAAACGGAGAAGAAGAGTAGACCAAGTTCTGGGAGGAGGGGGCGTAGGTAGGCCCCATGTTACCAGGCGACAACAAGCTGTTTGACAGTGCCCCGTCCCTTGCTTTCTCCTCTCTTCTCTTATGCTGATTATTCTTTCTTTTCTTTTCTTTTTTCAAGGGATTAGTGTTGTTAATGTGAAGTCCCTCCAAAACTCTTCGTCCAAACCAAGAGCCAACCCAACAAACACACAACACAACAGAATTCAGAATTCAGAATTCAGAATCCAAAGGTACAAAAAACTGATGACACTGATGGAAAGAAAGTACACCAGCAAACCAAAATAAAGCCAACCCATTTCTCTACGTTTTTGACACACACAGACATAATCCTCTGCTTTGGTTTTATAAATCTCTCCTTTTTCTTGTTCTTCTTCCTGTTCTTGTTCTAGTTGTTATAGAGAATATGGACTGCTGGTCTCGTCTAACGATAGATGATGAATTTGAGAAGCTTGTAATTCGAATGAACCCTCCAAGGTGAATTTACTTTTGTTTGCTTTTAATTTCATTTAACGTGCGAGTTTTTGTTTGAATTGAAAAGGGTGGTTGTGTTTTCTTGAAATTTTCATTTCTTGAGCTCAAAGTTCAGATTTTTTTAAGGATTTGGCATTATGCGTGTGTGATATTGTTTTTTTGTCTGTGTTTAATTTTGCAGGGTCACAGTTGATAATGCCTCAAGCAGGAAAGCCACTTTGATTGAGGTGTTTGATTGAATCATTTGGATGTTATTGGTTCGTTTTATGAGCTTTTGTGAGTTTAAAGTCTGTAACTTGATTTTGTTTTGTTGATAATTTTCAGGTTGATAGTGCTAATAAGCGTGGTAGTTTGTTAGAGGTGGTTCAGGTCTTGACTGATTTGAATCTTTTAATCAGACGAGCTTACATTTCTTCAGATGGAGAATGGTTCATGGATGGTTAGTTTTTTGTCCTTTGCCTTTTCATTCAAGTTTGGTGGCTCTGTAAGTCAATTAATTGTTGTTGATTTTCTCGTCTTAAAATGGTTCTTTTGCAGTGTTTCACGTTACAGATCAACATGGGAATAAGTTATCCGAGGATGATGTGGCTGAAAGAATTCAACAGGTAGGTCTGCTAAACTGGCCTCCATTTTAACCAAAACTGGAAAATGAAAATCTTTACATTTATAGTTTCCATGTGAAAGTGGAATTAAAGAGACTTTAAAGCATATAACTTTGGTGCTGAGTCCTGACTTCTTTTCTAAATGTTTTATGTCCTAATGGAGCCTTAGCTCCAGCAAGTGCCTGTGTTTTTAGCCATTTCACTCGTCATTAAATTTTGACAAGAATCCGAGAGCAAGGCCTCATTTTTTGTGCACATTTTTAGACTATAGTACTTCAATTCTCTCTGAATTCCAATTTTTCTTTCAAAAAGGAGGTAGAGAAATTCATAGAGAAGTTCAAAACTGTTGAAAACCCTTGGTTAGATATATAAATGTCATGGAAGGAACAGACAAGTCAAATTGTATAGAATTCCAGATGCAGTGAGGAAGTCACTGGGCACTTCTTTTTGTGGATCCAAGTCCTTTAAATTAATTATTCTCCTTAGTTTCGCTCAAGGAGATAATGAAAGGAGCAGACGAGGAAGAAATGGTGGCTGTTGTTTGGTCTCTACTATGAAAGTTTTACAACAATATGTGTGGAGCCATGTAAGTCTCAAGTCATGTTCATGAATTAATTTACTTGTCACAGTCACTGGGACCAAGAGGAACAAGCTTCCGATCCTTGAGACGGTCTGTGGATGTGCAAGGAGCTGCGGAGAACACAACTATTGAATTGACAGGAAGCGATCGACCAGGCTTGCTTTCAGAAATTTTTGCTGTTCTTGCTGACCTCAAATGTAATGTGGTGGCCTCAGAAATATGGACCCACAATTCAAGAATGGCATCTGTTGTTTACATCACTGACGAGGCTACTGGATTGCCAATTGATGATCCTGATAGGCTCACTAAGATCAAACAACTTCTCCTATGTATTCTAATGGGTGATAGAGATAAACGAAGTGCCAATACAGCTGTGTCCGTGGGTTCCACTCACAAGGAGAGGAGGCTGCATCAGATGATGTATGCTGATCGTGATTATGACGTGGATGATGCAGATTGTAGCTCAGCAAGTGAACGCAACCGTTTTGTAACGGTGGAAAACTGTGTAGATAAGGGTTACACTGTTGTGAACCTGAGGTGTCCAGACCGGCCGAAGCTAATATTTGATACAGTGTGCACGTTAACTGACATGCAATATGTAGTGTATCATGCAATTATCATAGCTGAAGGACCGGAGGCTTGCCAGGTTACTCTTTATTCCTTCAAGATGCATTTAATAATTTTCTCTTCTTTTTGTTTTTTTTACCAAACAAATGCTTTTAAACATTGCTACGGAGGATCTCATTTGTTACTTGTAATACAGGAGTATTTTATTAGGCATATGGATGGGTCCCCAATTAATTCCGAAGCAGAGAGGCAAAGACTAATTAATTGCTTGGAGGCTGCTATTAGGAGGAGAACTTCTGAGGTACAGATATGCTCAAGTTTGATTTTAATGCTAGTTTCAAACTTGTCAACATCTCACTAGTATTTGATTTATTGAACTGTCTTGACGCAGGGCGTAAGATTGGAACTTTGTTCTGAGGACAGGGTCGGCCTTTTGTCTGACGTGACTCGCATTTTTAGGGAAAACGGTCTTTCAGTCACTCGAGCTGAGGTTACTACCAGAGGTTCCCAGGCTGTGAATGTTTTCTTCGTCACTGATTCATCAGGACATCCAGTGAAGTGTGAAACTATTGAAGCAGTTAGAAAAGAGATCGGTTTGACTATACTTAATGTGAATGATGATGCTTACTCGAAGTCTCCGCCCCAGGAACGTGGGTTATTGTCTTTAGGTAATATCTTTCGATCAAAGTCAGAGAAGTTCCTTTACCACTTGGGTCTAATAAAGTCAAATTCTTGAGCTGTTCAATGGCTAAACTAGGCTGGTCAGCCACGTAAATGTTGGATAGTTTGACTTAGCTGCACAGGTTGTTCCTTAGAGCTTTAGTTCACTTCCCTGTTGATCTTGGACGAGGCATCAAAGTTGCAATCAAATTTGAATTTGTAAAGCTTGTTGTAAATATCTTGTTCGAGCTTCCTTGTCCCATGTAACTTTGTAAATATTGTTATACTGGCTCAAAAACTTCATCCAAAATGCAGCGCTGAGGGTCATTCTGCGTGATGGTTTAAGCGCTATGATCAACATGATTTGCATTTTGGATCCTGATGCCATGTAAAGGCTCCTTTAGTGCAGGAAGCATTGCAGATTTGATTTTATTGGATCATTGAATTTGAGAGTGGTGATTCCATCGCACAGCTGTGCATTAATTTGATTGTACATTTCCTTCGGTCCCTCTCTTAGCATTTTTCTCATTAGCAGGTAACTCATGAATAGAGAGCAGGCGCTACAGTGCTGAAGATTATATTCCCCTAGCAACGTTATGGCCTAGGCATACAAATATACATTGGTGGGATGTTTCAGTTGTGCTTTCGCCTACCAAGAGTATAATACAAAATGGTGATGTGTGATGGGACAGGGAAGTTTGATAGTGGTTCAACTTCCCTGTATATATATAGTAATAAGCCATCAAGATTGACTTTTGCTGCAATTCCGACTAAAGAAAGTGCTCGAGTTGGGTTGTGGTGGCGACATGCCTTGATTCAGGCTTTCCTGAAGCAAGCGACACCTTCAAGTGCTCACGGGTAGGTAAGGGGCACTCCAAAAACGGTACACCCCAAACTAATCGCTCTTTTCCATGTGGAACAAGTAATTATGTGGGAACCCATCATTTCAAGGCCAATTTGCATTCCTGAATATGGCATGTTTTGAGGAATCTGTGAAAAAACTTGTTCTTGATTCAATTTATCCAATGCTTTTGGTTTCTTCTGTGCATCCGTTTATAATTGGAGAGGGGGTGAACATGAAAGTCAGAGCACGATATAAACTAGTATGATTAAATGCCAGTATAGATGATTGATACAATCGATTCTATACTTCTAGCTTTTGGCTACAAGTATAGAGTTTCCAGTTCGGCCCTTGAGGGGTTGGATCATTCCACAGCGAGGAAAACTTTTAAGGAGTAATTGATCAATCCTTAGATCATGCATCTGATAGACAAATAACATAATTATGACATAGGAAAGCTCTAAAATGCAGGCTCGGCGATTGGATAAGAACGGGAATCTGAAGTCTAAGATCATAACGATGCAAATAGGAGACTTTGTAATCATTTCGTAATTAAGACTTTCTTATGAACAAAGACAGCAGAAAAGTCACCGACAGATCTCAACGGGGGAGGAAAGATGTTGCGTAATTCCACATCCTCCAGCACCTCATTGATGTGTCCCTTTTCCCTTTCTGATTTATAGTTCTTATGATTATGATAGCTGCATCAGCAACATAAACGTGGCCGGATAAGGATCTCACAAACGTCAGCCGCCAGTACATGTGGGGTCCTTTTTCTGGTGTCGTGGGACCCTGTTTGGCCGTTTCGAGCGGTGGCGGAAGAGCACTGGATCCTTGAACGAATAGAATAAAATGGTAGGTCTCGCAGTTGAGATACTCTATAAATCTTCCTCGAAGCACGTAAGTTGAGGAGATGGAGTGGTAGAATTTTTGAGACAAAATCATTATGTCTACTGGATCATGCATTACATTATTATTACGTTTACAACGTAAAAGACGAGTGTTGCTGGCTGCTTACTATGCAGAGTACGTATATACGTAGCCAAATTTAACGTGACAACATCGAACAGCTGTTGTACCTGGCTACAAGTATAGTATTAAAATTGATTTTATCATCTTCCTTGTTTAGGGTTTCTGTTTTTCAAAGAGTAGTTTCTGATTTCTATATTTATTTGTCAAAAATTAATTAATAAAAAATATTTTTCAATCAATAAAAAACACTTTTTTGTTAAAAAAAAATTAGCTTTATTTTTATGAAAGTGTTTTCCTTTTATTTTGGGCGAAAAACGCTTTCAAGAAATATTGAAAATTTAAAAAATATCATATTATTTATTGATTATATCAAACCTGATCCTCAAACTTTTGATTGATATATATTTTGTTTGAATCTTTTTTTTTCAAATTCATCCCTTAAAATTTGATTTAATTTGATTTTTATATTAAGTTTGGTTCTTATTTTGATGATTGTTATTTTCTTTTCTCTTATTATTTTTTTAAATTGAAATTTTTTATCTATCAAATTTGGTCCTTGTTTTTTTTTGTTACTTATTTTATTTAAAATAATTTATGAAATTATAATTATTATTATTTTAATTTTATCATCTTTCAATTTTTTTATCTGTTAGATTTGATCTCTATTATTTTAATTATTATTTATTTTATTTGAGATAATTTATGAAATTAGATTTTTTTTTTCAATTTCATTCTCATTCAACTTTTTAATTTGTAAGATTTGTTCTTTATTGTTTTAATAAACTTGAAAAAAAAATTAATAAGTTATTTTCCGGCTCATTTTTAACAACAGAATCAAATACTGGAAAGTGTTTTCGAACTTACTTTTCATGACACTACCAAACATCGAAAAATAATTTACTATCCCGGAATTTATTTTTTAAGAAAATCACTTTCCAAAAAAAAACTATTATCCTGCATACAAACGGGGAAATGAAGTTTTTTTAAAATCTTGTTTAAGTTTCTTTCTCTATTTAAAATTGTTAGGAAATAATAGGTAGGTATATGTCAATATACAATATATTAGTATTATTTTTATCTAATATAAAGATAAGAAAACCAACATATAAAATATTTCTAGAAAAATATATACAAAGTCAAATTATACAATAATTAAATGTAACAAACATAAAAATTTTATTATAAAATAGAATAGCATAAAAATAAATTTATTTTCAATGTGTACTTCCAAACACCAAAAAGTATCTTCTATTTATTTTTTATAATATGGTCAAACATTAAAAAAAAAAAAGATAATTTTCTTAGAAATGGTTTTTATAGAATTTTTTTTTTCCAAAAGAGTTGTCTCCTTAAGTTTATCAATCAACGCCACTTCTAGGCTTTTAGCTACCACAAGTTTTGTTTTTTTTTTTAAAATATATTAATAGTAGCACAAGTTGATAGGAAAGTGTCGAGAAATAGCCGACTAAATGCTTGGCTATTAATTATTTAACGGCAATTATTAAAACAAAACATCATCAACAACAACACCATCATGATAATTATAATAATAATAATAATACTGGTCATGAAAGTCACCCCACGAGAGAGGCGACGTCGTCGTCGGCGCAGTCATAATTAACAAAACACCAGGAAGCCAATTCCTGACGTGTTAAAGATGGAAACAACGTTTGCAACTTGCGGTCATGTCATTTTACTTGACATACCAAAACTAAACATTCGATGTCTGAATGATTGATGTGATTTACAGTGGTGGTTTTCTGGTGGCTTCATGGAGCTTTTGTATCCTAAGGCCCTAAGTTCATCGCAAACCCAGCTGTGAACTCCGTTACTTTTAACCCACTTCCAGTTTATTTTAGTGTTCTTGGTGGTAATTATGCCTCACTTCCAGTTTCCCCCCACTTCCTCACTTAAATTACCGCATGTTTTAATCGTGCTTGGACTCACCAGAAATCTAATATCTATTACTACATTTTACGTCTGGTTTTCTTTATTCTATCACCTCTATTAATGATCGTTTTGTTATATATAATTGAGTCACCAAAGGGATGGTACTGGTGACTTGAAAATCGGCTATATGTTCTTCAGCGTGGACTTCAACCTCTAATTTTTACTGTTAGGGCATCCACAATTCAGGTTGTTCTCTCTTTTGCAATTTCCAGTCATTGGCCTCTTTATTGGCTTGAAGTCAAGAAGGCATTTCTCGATGGTTTGTCTCTCACCCCATCTTCTTCATGAGACATTCTTGCTTATTTTGTTGCTAATTGGGCTGGATGCCCTAACTCGCGAAGATCCATTTTTGGGCACGCAATTTATTTTAGTGATAATCTAGGGTTCTGGAGTTCTACAACCAATGGTATCCTGATCAAGCTGTTAATCGAAATATCAGGCTATATGACACTCACCGCCGCTAAAATCAATTGGCTTGGTCATCTTCTTCAAGACCTCAAGGTGTCTTCATCCTTTCCTTCGATCAAGCTTTGTGATAGTCAAAGTTCTGTCTTTATTGTTGTTAATCCAGTATCAGACAAACATTCAAAACACATTGATTTGGATCGTGACTTTGTGAGAGAATTGGTGGCTTCGAAAAAACATCAGATTCACTATGTTCCAACTAATCTCTCAAATACAGACATGTTTACCAAGAGCCTTGGTCGATCTGCTTTCATTTTTCTTCATTCCAAGCTACGCATTTAGGACAGGCTTTAGAGGGGAGGGTACTATTTCAGTTATATAAGGATCCAGAGAATCCACCTCAGATCATGTTTGTGACAACTCCTTGACTGTAGGAGATAATATCTAGTATTTGAATTTGTATTTATTTAAATATATTTTATTATATAACAGAATTATTATACACCACAAAGAATTGTGCGGTGATTTCATAACCTTTTCACTGCTATTACCTTGGAATCACATCCCAAGTCCACTCTGAACACTTAAAATAAAAACCATCGCCATGCCATCATGAGCACATTTAAAACAATGCTGTGGAAGTTCGGATCAATTACTGAAAATGATATGCTCCAACAACCATGTGATTATTTTATTTTTCTTCTATCCGAGAAACAACCCTTTTTGCTCAAGCTTTCTAATGAATACAAGTGAAGAAAGATACTTTTTCAGAGGTTAATTCCATACTCGTCTAACGAAAGCCCTCCAGATGGGGTAGACTACTCTCATGTTCGATGTTGAGGAGAAGGGATGGATAGAATTGATAGCATCAAGCTTCATTCATGGGAAGCTCACCACTTTCAAGGATCACCACTCTCTTTGTGGGACGGTCTCCTCTGTCTGTCTCTTGTGACTCGATCAATTTAACAATGTCCATGCCTTCCAAAACTTGACCAAAAACAACATGCCTTTGATCTAGCCATGGAGTCTGTCATTTCCCGTGAACAGAAAAACAAAGAAACATGTATCAAGCCATATAAACGTAACATAAATCTGCAAAGATTTGACCACTTGACAAAGCTTTTAACTAGATGGAATTGATCAACAAAATCAATAAGCATTTGTAGAACATAACCTGTCTCCATTAGTGACTACTAAAAACCACGCTAGCTATAACAAATAGGTGCTAAGCCAGCATGAAAATGGAAGCTACTCTAAGAGAATGGAACATTGTTGGTGAAATTTAGATGATATAGACCATCAGCTACCACAAACAAAAAAATGCATTCCAGTCTTCAAGACCTACATATACTATCTAAATGCAGGTATGGTCAACAAGAAGTTGTGTTAAATATAGACTAATTCTGCTTTCTTTGTAATGGCCACGTTGCATACAGAAGAGTCCGGCAGGCAAAACCACCTGCATACTTTCCAGCAGAAAAAGGGGGGTAACCCGGAAAATAAGCTGCTGAACTTTTTAGCCTAATCCTCTTTCCTTCTGGGGAGGTCTTAAGTTAAACCCAATTTAACTACAATTAACAATTTATTTTATACCATAAACACCACCAAACCCAGCTAGTAGCAGGGACATTAGCTTCCTAACATAGCAAAGAGAGAGACCATAGGAAAATTTAGTAGATATAGGAATTATTTTCCTTCTTTAATCTCTCTATTTGAGATTCTGCACGGATTGTATTAAAAAAAAATAATCAAAAATTCAAAACATTCTCAGCCAAATCAAAGAAACTGTAACAAGAGGATATCACGTGTTTGTCTGCCCAGCCACAAATGAGCATGCCTCTACACCCATGCATGAGGAATAGGTGTCTAAATAAAATGACAATATCTACCTTGACAGTGCAGATGAAAAATTGGCTTCCATTGGTGTTGGGCCCTGCATTTGCCATACTAAGAATTCCTGGTCCAATATGTGACACTGCAAAAGATATGAGATTTCATAATTAGGCATGCAGTGGCACATCGATAAAATATACAGCATGCAACACCAAAATTTAAAAATGATGACCAGGAAGAATCAATCACTCATATGGGGAAGTTTCAGTTCAGTGACTGCTCAATCTCAGACACGAAGAGAGTGAGAGATGGAGAAGCGATCATCTGTCTTCGACCAAGGAAACATCCTAGGTGAGATTTACAGTTTACTGAGCATGGGTTTCCAAACTAGTACAATAGATACATGAGAAGTATCAACTTACACTTGAAGTTTTCATCTTTAAATGTACGGCCGTATATGCTTTTACCTCCAGTACCCTGCAAGTCTTTCCAAATATCAGAATGCAAATCTAATTGAAAACACTTACAATGCCCCAAGTACAAAGCTAGCTGGTAGTGGCACAGATGCATGTACAAGATATAACATGAGCTTAGACTATCATTGACAATGTTTCATTTCTTAACAAACACACGGAGAAACAAGGGAAACAAATGCATAGAAATTGAATAAAGAGCAAATTTCAAGGGTCTCATACACTGAACAACACACCTCCTGCACTATTAAGAGAATTATTCAATAGGAACTTGAAAGATGAAAATGTTTAGGAGGTAAGAAAATAGAGGTGGAAATGAGACATTGAAGTTCTCATAGCATACCAGCTCAAAATTCTTGGTTTGTCATTGAATATTAAGCCAATTACTATTTCTAGCAAGCCAACAAAAGGAGGTGAAGATTGCCTTTAAAAATAACAAAGGGGTCAAATTTGCGTCAAGTTACAAAAACATATTTGTTACTATTTTTTTAACCTATTCAGTTTATTTATGTTATATATAGGTTATTTAGGAGTCAAATAAGTGTTTTCATTAATTTTTTCTTATGTTTTATTTTGAGTCTCCGTATCGTCCATATTTTGCACAAATTTGTTTTGCTACTTGCGAAATCATAATATTAGTTTTGTTTTGCTTGTTTTCAGTATCTTATTGATTCTTGATTCACTTTATATATTTTTAGGAGAATTATTCAATAGGAACTTGAAAGATGAAAATGTTTAGGAGGTAAGAAAATAGAGATGGAAAGGAGACATTGAAGTTCTCATAGCATACCAGCTCAAAATTCTTGGTTTGTCATTGGATATTAAGCCGATTACTATTTCTAGCAAGCCAATAAAAGAAGGTGAAGATTGCCTTTAAAAATAACAGAGGCCTCTTGCACGGCAAATTAGTTGGTATCTTTGACTGTATGTATACTTAAAATTTACAAAACAGGGATTCAAATCTCAGCTAACTAACAAAAGAATATATCACAAGACAAAAAAATATCCTTTTAGTTGAGATGCACTCAAAAGTGTGAAGAGAGAACTCACATTTCCTTTGTCAAAGTCCCCTCCTTGAATCATGAAATCTTTGATGACACGGTGGAAAGCAGAATTTTTGTAGCCGAAGCCCTTCTCTCCTGATCAAAATACACAATTGAAACCAGATTTAAGAAAATATTCAGAGCATTGATGTTTAGAAAAGAAATAACTGATGGATAGTATAGATCTTAAGTTCATATAACACAACCTGTGCATAAAGCACGGAAGTTCTCCACCGTTTGTGGCACATCATCGCCAAATAACCCAATGACGACTCTCCCAACAAGCCTCCCTACCGGATTCCCAATCCCGATATCAAAATACACTTTGTTGGTCACCTTGGACTGTAACTCTGCAACCTGAAAATTTTTTTAAGAAAATAATTCAAGACACGGGTATGCAAAACCACATACAATTCAAACTTCATCAATCCAAAAAACTAATTCCACATCAAAACCATCACAAAACAAACTCTAATACACATTTCAAATAGCAAATCAAATTTTCTGATCCCAAATTTGTTCCTTGAGCACAATGAACAGTTGCATATATCTCTAAGTGCTCAATATAGTCGTCAGAACTCAAGAAAGTTAAAAAAAAAAAAAAGTTCACTAAAATCTAAAAAAATCTCACTGTCCAGGTCTCGAGCAAAAAAACACTCTCAATCAATTGAACCGATAAAAACCACGTTATAAACTAGAAACATAGAATAATCCCAGAAAGGGGGTGGTGCAAAACCCTAACCTCTGCACTAGCTCGAACGGAGCTGAGAGCACGGGATTTCTTCGGAGAAGAGGTTGTAAGAGAAGCAAAACGAAGCGGACCCGAGAAGAAGCAGCTCGATGAAGACGAGGAAACATTTGACGGTAACACATTTCTAGTGGGAAACCTCAAAGCATTACACTGGGTGGATCTTACTGATTTTACCTGCAACATAGTATTTTGTGGAGTTGATAGTGAGCCCAGGCTTGTCTGCAAAAAAAAACACATTTTTTGTTGTTGGGTCAGAAAAATGGGGTGTGCTTGGTTACAGAGAAAATAAAAGGGAGAAGGACTACCAGGGTTGTAAAAGAAGCCGCCATTGATGGGTATGTGTCTGAGAGAGAGAAGGCGTTGGGCGTGATTTTCCTTGGTTTTAGTTTATAGAAACAGAAGAGAAGATGATGCGACGATGATTGTGAAATTACAGGTATTGTGTTTGGGTTTGCAAAAATGACAAGTACGTCCTCTCAGAATCTCCTGGGGTACGTGTCGAATATCCAAGGACCATAACCATACCAATCAAGGGAGGCCCCATTTTAAAAAAAAAAAATCACTGGATATTATATGTTCTGTAATGCTCGATGGCTTGGATTTGTTTTATATATATTGGATGGTATATCAGCTATAAATATCAATTAGATTTTAACTTGAGAGCCTTTTTATTTTTTCCATAGAAATATTTTTTATAAAATTGTTTTCCATAAAAATTAATTAATAAAAAAAAATCTTAGATCAATTTCTAAATAGTTAAATTTAAAGAAAAATATTGTTTACGTTGTTTTATAATCATTTTATAATCATCTCACCGTAAACTTCTATAATCACTATCATAAATCAGTATCATTATTCAACAATCACAAATATTTTATTATCAATATAATTATTATTTTAATATAATTTTATAATATTATCACCGTTACAATTATTATCACCATCACTTCATCTCTATAACTATTATCATTATTACCACTGTCTTATTATTAAAATAAATATCATTTTATTACTATTAACAATAACACAACAACCATCATTTTATGACCATTTATTAGCATCAATATTATTAGTATCATAATTGTCATTAATTTTACCATTATATCCATCACCACCATTACTTTTATCACTGATAATGTAATTTTGCTTGTCTTACTATCATCATTTAAAAATTATAATAAAAATTAATTTAATTAACAATAAAATATATTTTCTGGTACAACCAAACAATGAAAATAACTCATTTTTTATTATGCAAAAGAAAAAAAAAACACTAAAACTAAGTCAAAAGAAAAAAAATTCAATCAATCGCTAGATAGTATTAATTTGAAGAAAAATATTTTAACTTCTCAAATGAGATAAAAAAAATATATTTTTTTTAATACTATCAGCTCATAATATTTATTATTATTGTTACAATCACAATCACAATCACAATCACAATCATAATTATCTTTTTATTATTAGAGCCCGTTTGGCATTGCTGCCAAACCGGCGTTTAGTAAAAATTCAAATTTTTTTTTTTTGCTAAAATTGAGTGACAGTTGTACTTTCTGGATCGTTTTGATGTGCTGATGTTAAAAATGATTTTTAAAAAATAAAAAAACATCATTTGCATGTTTTTCGGCACGAAAAGCTATTTGAAAAGCAACCGCTTAATATAATCATTATTTATTATCATCTTATTATCACCACCGTCACATGTACCCACCACCCTCGCCATTTTATTATCAATATAATCATTATTAAGTTTAAATCGAGTTGGGATTTAAGTTAAGTTAAAAAAATATTGACTTCTTGAAACTCAATTAACACGGATGAGTTTGGTGGGTTGCTAGAATTTTAATAATATATCAAATTCAATCTAGTTGACATTAAAAAAAAATAGAAAAAATAAAATGTATTTATTTTATTAAAAATAATTGATCTGATTTAACTTGGTAACTTATAGACTAAACCAAATCCATATAGATTGGATCTAACAATCATTTTTTTTCAAACTCAAGAATTCTTTGTTGTTATTATTATTTTCAATAACAAGAAAAATGTAAATCATTATTGTTGACTATAGACACTTAATAATCTTCAAGGGAAAGTATATTGCAATTAATGCTTGTGATTTCTTTAGCTATTTAAAATTTAATTATACCATGAACATGAAAGAGCATTCTAAACAATATATCTAGCAAATCATAGAGGTCCAAAAACCCCTTCATCGTATCCATTTAACTCAACTCATACAGATACTTTCAACTTTAATCCTATAACAAATGCAGAGATTCTTTTAAAAATATATGATAAGTGAAAAACCAATAATATGACATCGTTCTATCGTAATATAAAAGGGATATTCTTAATATAATTATGAAAATTTCACCCCATAATTTCAAATTACTGTTTTTATTACATACTATAACGTTCTTAAAATCCAAATCTTTCTGTAAAAAGGTTATTTTATGTATATTATAAAAAGGTAAAACGAGCCACGCAATTTTTTATATATTGTTTAGTTACTATATCAAGATAATAACAAATAAAAAATATTCTAAATAAGTTTTATTTTGAAAATATAGAAAATCATTCTAAAACTATATCAAATTTATTTTATATTTTTTATCTTTTCAATTAAACACGTTTATGATTCTTTTATGTTCATTTGTTTTTAGACATTAACCCAAGCAACCTTAATAATACATAATTATATTATAAATATTCTAAAAGGTACGGAAAAATATTGTTCCCCACATCATATGGACAAAGACTCATGGGTATTGGGTACTGTGAATTTACTGCGATCTTGAGTTTTTTTTATAGTAATTTTTTCTTTTTATCTTCCCTTACGAGGGCTTGATTGAATGCTAGTTTGGCTAAAATTGTTAATAAACGGTAAAATTATATTGTATGCGTCATGTTATTCTAATTCATTAATATATATGTATTTTTTTAATGTTTTATATAAATAGTAAATATTTACTTTTTGATATTCTTTCTAATGTGTAACTTTATATAATATTTTTTTATCTTTTATTTTATTCAATTAATTTTATGTGTGTTTATTTTTATTGTATTTTGATTAAATAAAAATTTGACTTTGACAAATAAAATCACTAAATATATTGGGGGTTAAAAACCTGTATTACGAGGTCAGATATCTTTATCTTTATATGTCTTTTGGTTTTTTTATTTTCATCTTTATTTGTTATTAATAACTATTTATTTATTTATTTATTTATTAACACTTATAATTCTTAATTTATTTGATTACATGTATATATAAAATTTTTAATTTACATTTAAATGTTTTTTATGTACAAAAACATGATAAAAAAATTTATATATATAATTTTTTTAATAAAAAATATATCTCCAACTGCATGTCGCGAGTAAAATGACTAATTACATTCCTAAAATCCGAACCCTTCATGAATTACGAAAAGGTGAAAGTGAGCATTCTCTATATATATGTTTTTTTCAAATATTGCCAAACCCTTTTTTTTTTTTCCTAACAAAACCGATATATTGCCAAACCCACTCAAACGCTTCGACTTGCAAAAGCCCAAAGTTCTCCGTATTACCCAAAAAAACAACAACCTCATAACAATCATAACTATAATTTCATCTCACCATGTCAATGACATGTGGCCAATGGTTGTTGAAGCCCTTGGTATCAGCTGCTAGTACAAGATCCTCTCACTCCTCCCACTCTTATCTGTCTACTGTTTCAGTGTTCAAGCTCTTCACTAAAGAGACACCAACCCAAGTCTCTGCAGCAAGAATGGCCACCGGTAGCGGAGCTGACAACAAGACAAACCCCGCCAAAGTCATTGATTCACACTTGCACGTTTGGGCATCTCCTGAAGAGGTAAACCCAAAATCCCAATATTATAGACACTCACAGCCTTTTCTTTCGTTTTCAATCTAAGATAATTGCATTGCTTCTGCCTAATGATGAATACCCACAAGTGCTACTACTTACAAAATTCTCCGTACCGGTCTGATTTCTAATTCCTCTTATTCTTCTTGTATATCTGGTGGGGTGTGTTTGAAGGCTGCAGGTAAATATCCTTACTTTCCAGGTCAAGAGCCCACCTTACGTGGAGATTTAGATTTCTTGTTGCAGGTATATATGTCTTTACATCAACCTACATGATTGTCTGTGTTTAAGGTTGCCTATATATTATCTTGAGATCTTTGAAATTCAAGAATGTCAGTTTAGAAATTAAGTCACTGTTTATTCTTGTATTAAATCTAGTACACATTGTGGTCATAGTAAACTGGCATCAACATTTCTTCATTCGACTTGGTGAAATATGATGACTTCTTTTAACTTATTTGATCCCATTGTGCTGCTGTAGACTAAATTCATGACGAGTCATTCCCTATCCCCGTAGTTTGTTTTTTAGTATCTTGATTTTGTTTTCAAGACCAAATCAACTCTGTAAGTAATGTAAATGAGAGAGGTTGCTGCTAACTGAAACCAATCCTTTCATATTTGCTATCTGTATATCTTGTTTGTTAGATGTTCATGTCGATAATCTTGAATTTCAAACTCAAATCAATTCATGTAATACATATAAAGAAAAACTGCTCCCAACCTAAACACTTTTTTTTAATAACTTTCATGTAATAACTGGATAACTCGTGCTGTTCTGTTTTGCTCCGCTACAGTCCTTGGAAGAAGCAGGTGTAGACGGTGCACTCATTGTACAGCCCATTAATCATAAGTTTGACCATTCTCTAGTGACAAGGTTTGTTGAATTTGTATGTATTCAGTGTTTATAGTTAGTTAATCTGGATGTCATATATTGCATTTGTACATGAACTGGCATACTGGTAGAAAGCCTCATAAAAATGTATGGAACATCCACTGTAATTAATACAGCGATCAGCATATAAACAATTCAGTTTTTCTGAAACCCCTCGATGCTCATATGCAAGAGACAGAAAGACAGAGTTCAGTAGTCTGGGGTTTAGCAATGTTTGATAAGTTATTCTGCTCGTATGATTTTGGTTAAAGAAATGGCATTTTGATATTTATTATACCCCCTCCAAAAAAAAATCTGGTGGTTCACATAGCATGGGAGCATGGTCCTTAAAGATGAGGACAATAGATGATACTTATCCTCTAAAAAAAAAATTCATTGGCTGTTTTCTATGTACTTCCCAAAAAGTGCTATAAGCTATTGTTTAATGACAGAATTTTCCCTGGCCAGTGTCCTGAAGAAGTATCCAAACAAGTTCGTTGGTTGCTGCCTTGCAAATCCTGCAGAAGATGGAAGTGGACTTAAGCATCTTGAAGAACTTATTTTGAAGGTGTATTCATGTTTTTTCATAGCCGTAACATTGCCTTTGAGAGATCATTCTGACATTCTCTCTGGTGTCTATTCATGCTAGGATGGTTATCGTGCTGTTCGCTTTAATCCATATCTGTGGCCATCAGGAGAGAAGGTAAAATTGCCAAGTATGAATTCTTGCTTGTGGTTACCTGAAATTGTCAAGTTTCTAATACATTTGTTGCTCAATAAGTTAAAGGCAGGAGGGGAAGATTTTTCTGTGGCTGCTTTCTCTTGCTTTGGACTGATAGATACGTTTTGAACTTGTTATTTTTTGTCTTCATTACAAGAAACACAGAAACAAGTGGACTGTTTAACTTCTGTTGCTGGGCCCTTTTAAAAATGGTGTACATTTGTGGGATATGAATCTGCTTTTCTGAGCTAACGTGGGTTAAGAAGGAAAATCTTCAATAGCAATTGAGTACACTGTTAAGAGATGGGGCTTGAACTTCCACGAGATTTATCAATAAATATTTTTTATTGCTGGGCATTAGATTAAAATAGAGAAGTGCTGGGGTTGTGTTGATCTAGGTCTTTGAAACTCATAAACTACACGATTAAGATGCAATGTAAACTCCCTTTTGAAATTTGTAACAAACATCAAATCTTAATTCCCTGACATATGCAGTGCACTGAGATAATTACCAAGAAAGCTGTATTCATCGAAGTTGGTAAATTATGCAGATGACAAATGACATTGGAAAGGCACTGTTTTCCAAAGCAGGAGAACTTGGTGTACCAGTTGGTTTCATGTGCATGAAGGTATATCCATTCTTATCTATTTCCAATTTTCCACTCAAACCAAAAGCTCAAAAGAACTAACAGAACCCTATTTCTCGTCATGTAAAATTTACTTCCAAGTGCACTGCAATATTTGCCTGAATGTTTGGGATAGCATTTACAAGGTAAAATCTTTTCAGGGTCTCAATCTCCATATTTCAGAAATTCAGGAATTATGCACAGAGTTTCCTTCCACAGTTGTATTGCTTGATCATTTGAGTTTTTGCAAACCACCAACGTAAGCTGTCTCTTAACTTCTCTTGATTTGATGAAGCTTTTCAATCTTTATCTGGGTGGAAGACATATTAGCTGTTTTTGTGCATGTTATCGTGCAGAAATGATGAGGAAAGTTTTGCCTTCTCTGAGCTTCTGAAGCTATCAAAATTCCCTCAGGTATGGTTTCAATGCTTGCTTGATTTGCATTTATGACTAATGCTGCCATTTCATGAATCCAAGGCTGCCTAAATTTTAATCAATCCCAGAACAGTGGTAGACAGCCTCTACTTTCTTTCCTTTTGTTTTCCAGTTTTTTTAGGAAAAGAATCATTGATGGCATGCAATTAAGACAAGTAGATTTTACTTTCTATTAGATTTCCTTTTTAGATTTCTCAAGCTCTATGTAAGGTGTCTTAGACTTTCTCATTAAATATACTTATCTTTTTGCAGACATCTTTTTCTGTCTCCTCATGAGGTTACACATAAAGCTTCCGAGATGATCAAAACATTTCAATCGAATTTGAAGTCAATTTCAATTATTAGTTACACTGTTAAATGCCTTATTCTGAACCTTTTCATCTATTCAATTACTTTTCCTCCATATAGCATCCAAATCATCCAGTTGACGACACAGATTTTTCATTTGTTCCACTATGAAATGCTATTCCCTCTTCTTACATGGCATTCAGATCATCCAGTTGACTTCACTGATTCTTTATCTGTAAAATGAAATTCTATATGTGCAGGTGTATATTAAATTCAGTGCCCTGTTCAGGGTGTCAAGAACGTCATTCCCATACCAGGATCTGGCCCCCCTCCTCTCCCAAGCTGTTTCGAGCTTTGGCGCGAGCCGAGTCATGTGGGGCAGGTAACTGCTTTATCTATCATCTTTCCTATTACCCTAGAGACTGGAGAGAGGCATGCACAGAAACATCAATGGCTATTCTTGACATTTTCTTTTCGCTCCAGCGATTTCCCATATGTTGTTCCTGAATGCGGTTACAAAGGCGGAAAGGAAGCAGTACTATCCATCGCCAATCAAGTACCTTTATCATCATCCGAGTTGGAGTGGATAATGGGTAAAACAGTGATGCAACTCTTCCGAGGCCAATGGGTTCCATGAGCCATGCAAATCACAACAGAAGATGGTTAATTGTATGGGAAATAATTGAGGAATGTTTCTCGTAGCCTTTCACAGGCCCATGCTTGATCCTAAGTCTCCATGTTTTCAGGGACTTATGAAGATGCTATTGGATGGTATGGGCTGAACATAACAAAACTTCCCAATCCATCCCGTCCTTCCAATTTTATTATTATTTTTTTTATCCTTTTGCTAGATCATTTAAATCGTATGAAAGGTAGCAACTTTTCTATGCCCAGATGAGATATGCAATACGAAACTTACTAGGGAAAAAGACTTTCCGTCAATGGAATTATTCAATCAGTTGCTCTAGAGCTGGATTGAAATTTACAGAAAGCAAAGGAGCGCAAAACACATTAACAAACATTAAAAAAAAAAAAAAAAACTATGCATGTTCCAATTTACAATTTCTTGGGTGTTGATTCCATACAATCCAGTACGCCAGCAGCATTCCTCTTCTTCTTCCTTCTCCTCAACTGGTCACAAATGTAAGCCCTCTCCAGTTGCTCAACCCTCTGCGATAGCGAGCTCAACAACCTTGTTTGCATCTCATTCCTCTCAAATAACTCAGCCATCAATCCCATCATTCTCTCATTATCCTCCAACATCCTCTCCAGTAACTCTTTGCCCCTACTCCTTGTACTCTCGTCATTGCTTTTCACTTCTCCTTCATCCCCTTTCTTCTCAATTTCCACCCCACCGGAATGTTCTTCTTCATCATCTCCCTCCATCAAACTCGCAGAGGAATCCGATTGACTTTCCGTCTGACTCGTTCCCATACAATCACCATCTTTATCAACTTGTTTTTCCAAATCTCCATCTTCTCCTTGGCAAGCCGTCTCATCATTCCCTGCCTCTTTCAATTCCAGAGTTTCATTAACCACTTCCAGCACCCTTTCTGGTTCACAATAATCACTCATCAACGTCGGCACATCACCATCACATTCCACTTTCTTCTCACCTTCACTAGCCGTGTCAACATTCTCCAAAGCTCCATTAAACTCTTCCCGGGCCTCTATTGAATCAGCAAGCACAGAAACAACAGCCTCAGACTCAGCAGCACCATTCTGCAATTCATCAGCAGCATTCGCAACACTGCCATTTTCTTCCTCTCCTTCTCCCGTTTCATCCACACCTTTCTCTCCAGCTGACACAACAGAATCATCAGTATCATCACCATTAGCAGCAGCAGCGATAGAATCAACAGTCTCCTGCAACGCAATCGCCTTTTTAATAACCGCCTTCCTACAATCCCTGACACCAGAATCCACTCCTCGCACCGAATCCAACTTCAGCAACAAACTCATTAGCATCTCATTAATCTTCAACTTCTCCTTCTGATCTCTTCTCATTAATTCAACAGTCTCCTTCATCAAAATCCTCTTCTCAATCTCATCCACTTGTCTCTTTGTCGCCAAAATCTTCTTCATGCTTTTCCTCACCAGGAATCCTCTAAACACCTTCTGGATCTTGATTGCAGATTCCGACCTGCTCCGCTCCGACCCGACGTAGCGGACCGGTATTGAAACCACTTTCTTTGGAAGGACCGTCGTCGTTCTGTGATGAACTGGAATTTGAGGTGAAGAGGAAGGGTAGTTACGGTGAATCCTGTAGAATGGAGTATCCATAATTGAAATCGGATCTTGTTGGGTTGGAAATTGAGGTTTTTTTTCTTGCTTTTAGTATGGTAAGATACTTTGTTAAGGCTCCATGGTGTGAGATTTATAGAGAAGGATTTTACATTCGTTCCATTCCGGATGGGACTGGCAAGTTCCAGAAGGTTTTCCTCCGGGTTCTACTTCTAGAAAACAGTCGAATGTTCTATTTGCGCGCGCGTCCAGTGAAATAGACTCTGACGTGTCGCGTGACGATTGCTTGCTTATTTCCTTTCTTTCTTAATCCGTCGTCGGTTGCGTGTTTGAGAAATTGAGTAGGTAACCCTTTTTTTTTTTTTTTTTACTATGGTGCACCAATTCCTTTCGATTTTGTCAATCAAGTACTTTCCCCAATTTCTAATTTTCCAATATGGTTTTTCTAGTAGAAGTAACTTCAATGTATTTAATTAATAAAAATATTTTAAATTAATAAATGAAAATATAAGCATTCCATCTCTTAAAATTAAGATTTCACTGAAATGTAAAGCCAGTTTTAGCTCTTTTCTTTTCTTTTTTTTTTTTTAAAAAAAATTGCAAAGATGATTTGCCTCTACATAGAAAGCAACATCTAGCCAAGCTATAACCTGAATAGATAGTATTTGTATTTACAGTTAAATTATATTTTTAAAATTTTTATTTAAAATTAATTTTTTAAATATTTTTAGATTGTTTTGATACGTTAATATTAAAAACAAAAAAAATATTATTTTAATATATTTTAAAACAAAAAATACTTTGATAAATAATCAACACCATACCAACAAACCCTAACTTAATCTCTACAAATTCAATATTTTTTTAAAATGCCGATTTGGGGAGAGCCGATTTTCGGTCCCAGACTCATCCTCACTCGTTAAGTATGAACTCCTGTGGCAAGCAGAGTTTTGGTTTGTCATCCCTGTGCTGTGCTTTTAAGCTGAAGAGCATCCTTTTCAGGAAGAACTGCAAAGATGGATCAGAACCTTCAGAGAAAACAATTAGAGGACATCAATTCATTCTGTTGGGTATGCTAATGCCCAGCCCTCTTCAGAAGTTTGATAGGAGCTTCCTCTGCCGCTAACTTAACTTATCTTTTCTATTTTCCAACAATTTGCAATCAACAAATTTGTCTAAGACATTGCAGTAGGAAGAAGCTCATCCACATTCAAATTCCTTCATAATCCATTTGCCATTGCACATTAAGAAGACAATACTCTCGCACCTCATGTTATACACAAGGCCTGAAATCCTACATATATATATATAAAGGGGATGGATTGCTGCAGTTTGGGCCATGCCCAAACAGCAAGCAATGGCATGCAGTTTGGGTCAAGGCCCAATAGCAGGGATGCTATTAACAACAAATCAGGCCTAGTCCCAATCATTCCAAGTCTGAATCCTGTTCAAATTCTCATGAAGTTTAGTGAATGACAATACAGTTACTGTGGTTTTTTTTTTGTTTTTTGTTTTTTTTAAATAGTTTGACACCACAGTATCGTATGCTTACGTATGAATTATCAATGCCATATTACTTTTCTCACCGATAATTATCTCCCCCAACTTTTCTTTTAAGAGAACACCTACTTTCATACCAATCACACTTAAATTGTCAACTATTTCACCAATAACATAATAAGAAAGAGTCACACAAACAGAAACGAAAAATAACAAGGTTTGTTATAAATTAAATTCTAAAAAATCAGGAATACTATGACTAGAGAGAAAACACTTGAAATATTTAAATTTTTATTTATCCAAATCTCACTTGCCAAAATGTTATCATAACCTTTTATATAGAAAAAACTAGAAAACTCTTCAAATTAAAAAACTATAAAAGCCTAATAATATTAAATAGGAAAATAAAATAGAAAAAAAATTAACCAAAACAAATATTTATTTTTTCAAAAAAACTTTTATATCAATCTTCTCAGGTTAAAAGGAACTCATTATCGAATTTAGAATTTAGTCAAAAATCATTATTTACAATGAATTATGTGTGATTCACTGCATAACACACCTCTAATATTAATATTTTTGTATAGAATACCCTATTATAAATCCATAACAGGAGAGAGGATGGAAGGGAGAGATCAGCAAGGTAGATGAGGAGGGAAAAGAGCGACTGATCTAACTTGGATTCCATCTGGGAATGCAGCACAGTGCTAATTAGCTTTAACAGTCCAACCTTTTTTCTCGATTTCAAGGGATCCTATATATTTCACTATCCCGGATCACTGTTTTTGCATCATTTATGGTTGCCATTCTGAAGGATCAGTTGTTCACTTTGCGTGAACTTCCGGTTCTTTACATCTCATCAACTGCAACCAGAATATTTCCACGTAAACTTGCAGCTACTAGTATCCCAAGGAACAGGGAACTCTGACCTTGGTGTAAATATTTGATACAACTTGCTAGAAGAACGAGCTTGGAAGTCGTTGTTTTATTCAAATTGAAGTATGGTTTAACATCGAAGAGTCTTGTCACACTAACAACTGCTATTTATTTGGCAAATTCCACAGTCCATCTACACTTCCAAAACAAAAATGTTTCGAGACTAGAACAAATAGCAAAATGCAACAATAAATTATGTATGTTTGTGTGTGCGGCTCCCCGATTTCAACAAAAAAGTTTATGATTACAGTTATTCGTAGGGCCCAAGACGTAGGCAAGCCCTCATCAAAATCCACAGTTGAATCAGCTAAGCAGGCCGCAAGCCCAATTTGTCAACAGCTCGCCCCTGCTTCAGCAAAGCAAGTCACCTGTACAAGTTAAAATAAATAAAAGAAACTGAATTCCGATTAAAAAGAAACTAGACTCCCGGAGTCCATCGTGACGATCATGGCATTCTGGATTATCGTCACCGAGTTGCTGCTACTGCTCTTCTTCTCCCTTTCTCTCGCGCTCTGTGCTTGTGCTACTGCCTCCTGCTTCACTCTTGTTTTGACTTCCGATAATTGCTTCGATTTAAGGCTTAGATCGCACCGTTTTGCAGATGTTTTAGGGTTAAAAATCAATTTCATCCTTGTACTCGAGGTTTATTCTTAATCCCACCACTACACGAATTCTTGTCATATAAGATGCAGCAAATTATGAATAACCAAACATGAAACAACAGCAACAACAATAAAATTTTAGATTCTTCGGTCGGGATTTTTTTATAGCAAAAAATGATTTCAAGAAGCTTGTATATTTTATTTTATTTTATTTTTAAATAAAATTATTGAACTAGAGGGGCAAATATCAAATAGCAAGTAAATTTACTGAGACACAAACTCAATTATGCATTAGCTTGTGGTGAATGATACATATAATAAAATATTATTTTGATATATTTTTTAATAAAAAATATTTTAAAAAATAATTACAATTACACGTTCAAATAATCTTTAATGAGCCAGCTTAATAAAAGATTTTGGTGTTTTTAGTTATACTGTTTCAAAAAAGCTTTAATGTTTTCAGTAATACTTTTTTAATAGTATTATCAACTATACCAATAATTGAAAGGAAAAAGTAGAGAAAAAGAAAAAGAAGAAAGAAAAAACATGAACAAGTGGCATTACCAAAAGGGATTTGTAGACGATTAAGGAACAGAATCAATGTTATAAGCAAAGAGTTCGGGTAACAAGGAGATTCTTATTTAATCTATCCATCACAATTCATGTGATATATTAATTAGCTACATTGATAAAGCTATTTTATGTTTCGTCCTTAGTGTGCGGATGTAAATCACCTAATGTTTCATTCTTTCTTTTTTTAATTTTGTTTTATTAACATGAATTTTCAAATTATCTTACACATATCTTAATTAATTTTACAAATTTTAAAATTAATAATTATATAAATTTTTAATAACCTTAAAATTTATAAAACTTAAATTAATAATTTTTAAAAATTAAAATTAAAATCTCATCAATTAAACTTTACTTTTCAAGATTAACTTTATACCTACACCTAATGTGTCTTATCAATCGTAGAGTTAGCTGCTCGTGTCTTAAGCCTGAAACTAAGTACATTATTACAAAAGAACAAAAACACTACCATACAAGACACATTTCATTGATTGTGATAACAGTGGAAATAAACTTTTGTCATTCTCAGGAAAACTAAACAAGTTTATAAATTATAATTAAGGGTAAAATTATATTTCCACATAGCATTGGGGTCCAGTTAAAATTGTAGAAGTGGCTCCATCCTATATATAGAAAGGTGTATCTCTTCGTTTTGCATAACACATATTTTCATGCATCTACATTTATAATATATTTGAGAGTATGATAAATATTATTTTTTAAAATATTTTTTATTTTAAAATATATTAAAATAATATATTTTTTAATTTTTAAAATTAACATATTAAAATGATATGAAAATATCAAAAAATTATTAATTTAAAAAAAAAAAAAAAATTTTAAAAATATTTCCAAAATATAATGTCAAATACACTTAAGACCGGCTCCTATACCATCACATTCTGAGGTGAACCTATTATCTAAACGTTGTAAAAAAAATATATGTTTTTTTTATAGTGTTTTACTATTAATATAAACAGTAAAGCATTTTAATATATTTTTTAATTGTTTCATATTATTTTTGTATGGTCGCTGGAGTGGTTACAAAACTAAGGTCATGGGTTTAATTCTCAGTGGGAGTGCTCATATTTGCTAAATTGTAACAGACAATTTTTCCCCTGTGTCATTTTTTTCCTTCCAAAAAGATAAAGGTACTGTTTGTTTCGCATTTTAAAATCGCTTTTAAAAAAAATTAAAATTTTTTATTTTTTTTATTAACTTCAAATCAATATGTTTTTAGTGTTTTCAAATAATTTTAATATGCTGATGTTAAAAATAATTTTTAAAAAATAAAAAATATCATTGATATTTATTTTGACACGAAATGTTATTTGAAAAGCAACCGCAACTATACTGCCAAATAATCTCAAAGTTAGGCCAGGTGCGCGACCTGCTACTAGTGAGCTTGGTGACACTCAAAATTATGTTTTACTACATTCATTTATTTTTTTAATTTTGACGTAATTTTTAAATATTATTAAAAAAAATTATTAGAATTTTATTAATTTTTTTTGAAAAAATAATAACACTAATAATAAATTTTTTAAATCAAAATTATTTTTTTTATTAAAATTCTTAAATAGATATGGAACATGATTTTATTATATTTATAATTATTTTAGTTTTCAATCATACAAAACATGAATATGCTATTACGATATTGTTTGTTAACTTGCTTTAGTAATCATAATTTTTTAAAACATAAACAATTATTTCAATTAAAAATGTTGTATGGACTAATTAAGATAAATAAGAGATGTATTAATACAAAAAATTATCATGATATTTTTTTAATAACAAAACTATTATATTTTCAGTAACAATGCCAATAAATTCCTTGAGACATGCATATTTTTTTATGTTTTAAAAAACTTGGATCCCCTTGTTGCATAGCGGGATCAAACAAACTAATTATGTAATCAAAGTAATTGCAACACCTACGTACTTGTGTGATACTTATGAATTGAGATACCCCATTTAAGATTTAGAAGAAATCATTTATTATACATAGGTGGTTTTTAAGCAATTTCTTAAATATTAGTTAAATAAGTTATGGTTGGTTAATATCTCAATATAAAAGGTATATATTTGTATTTGGTTAGAGAAATAAAGATATAAACATAAAATAAATCTATTCCTAGTCTAATTTTGAATGAATTCAGAATATAAAATACAAAGATATATCCATTTAGTTTCAATTGTTTTCATCATTTATAGATAAAAAGAGGGGGGGGGGGTACGTGTTTGCATCTAGAAAAAGAAAGAAATAAATGCTACCGTTTTATTTTCTTAGATAAGAGAATGTTACCGGGTGTATATAGCAAAAAAACCTTGGGGATCGATTAAGTTGAGATTAATTTCTTGCAGACAGCGTCTTCATGCATTATAAGATCTGAAGACATGTGATCTTAGAAAGTCAACATGCTTAATGCTGGAAATGGATCTATGTACTTGTCTTGGTACCGATAATTCTCGAGTGTTCGAGGGAAGAAGATTCGAAGTGACTGGATGGATGACCGAGTCAATATTGACGTGTAAATGAAATTGGTCCTGGAATGATTATCATTCCACGATGCTAATTAGTAAAAAATGCATCATTTAAATTTTAATAATTTGACTCAATTAATTGGATTATAAATTTATATTTTTATAAATTATTAGTTCAAGTTTTATAAATTTTAAAATAATTAAAAATTTATATAATTATTAATTTCAAATCTATAAAATTAATTGAGATATATAAAAATTAAATCGGATACCGACATTAAAAAAACAAATGTACCAATTCTCTCCTGAGATGTTTCCAGGAACAAGTCATGAGATGAAAAAGGTTAATGATGCTCCATCAATTCAATGAATATACTCCGTGATTAACTTTTGTTGCATAAGTTTCTAAAGGGGATAGAAAATCTCATGCACGATACTAGAAATAAAGCAATTTGCTTATTTCTAGTCAGCGACAATTACTAATGGTGTATTATTAATCAGGAAAAAAGAAAGAGACAATTGCTAATGGTGTCGCATCGATCGATTACAGCCACGAACATCATATATTATATTATATGTAAAGCTAAAATAACTCATTGTTTTACTCACAATGAAACTACTTTTTTGTTCTTTGGTGGCAATTTTTTAAAAAATTTAAAATTTGGTTCTTGAATTATTTTGTTCACAATTAAACCCTTTTAATCCCACCTTATAACCCAAGGTTTTAAACTTGCCTGTAAGAGATGTTTTTGGGGAAAAGAAAAAAACAAATAAGTAAAAGCATAACTGTAATTATGTTTTTCATTTTCATGATTTTTTGTCCTAGTATTTTGAATATTGAAAATTTGGAAAAATGGGCAATATTCCAACTTTCTATGGAAACTGATTTGTCAAAACGGAGCCACCGGCAAAGGCCCTTTGGTCAAAAACAAGAATGCAAGCTTGGGGACTATTGCGTATCTATGTTTGGTGGCTTTAGTGGCTCAAAGATGACTAGGTATTTGATCGAGTTAAGGCATCTGTCCAATATCAAAACGTAGTTATTTATTTATTACTATTTTATTGAGCTTAGAGGGTAAGTGGATTTTTGAATGTGTTTAATGGTTATTATGATATTGTGGGTACCATGATTAAATTGTTTCTAATTCACCATTGTTGAACCTAATTTACTATGCGGTTTTGAATTGTCACGGATCAAGTTTCACAATCTATAATTAATAAAATGATAAAATTAAAAAATATCTTTTCTGTAAAATAAAAAAAAATAAAGGGAGGTGACGCTGTCATTATTTTATATCAGTTAAAAGATGAAAATTTTAGTTGCTTATTTATCACAAGGATCTATTTTCTCTTCGAGATATAACTTTTCAATAATAAAATTTACCACGTGGTTGAATAGATTTCAGTTGGGACAATATCTCTTAGGATGGTTACGATGTGTGAATATATATATATATATATATATATATATATATATATATATATATATATCATTATTAGCGTTATATGTAGAATGTCCGTCATGTTGCACTATCCTAATCCTTTGCTGAGGAGGGTATAACGATACTTCATAATCCCACATCGGCTAGAATACAATGATTTCAGTTGATTATATATATAGCATGAGAAAATCCCTTGCATCTCAGAGATGCATCTTCAAGGACACAACTTATTACGTGACTAAATCCATTTCAGTTGGGATGGGATGGGATGGGATATACCTTTCGGAAAGCCTTTTGTGCGCGAATATGGACATTTCCTGGTTTTCCACCTGGAGTTTATTTCTTCAACAAATTTTGTGGCGGCACCAAGACTTTTATTTAGGTAGTAAAATATGGAAAATTATATATTCTGTCATTCAGATAAACTCTGTATCCTACGAAAAGTACATTTTGATGGTGAAATAAAAAGAGTACATTTTGTACACGTACAATTGTAGTGATCCACATATTTGCCAAAAATATTTGGCAACGATATTGATGATGTAATACTAAACAAATTTCAAATAGATTGTTATTATTGAATAAAAAGAAAATTATAGAATTGCAACTTGACATTTGAAAGAGTTCTTGTTAACATCAACCGATTGTCTTTCAGATAATAATTGATCTTTTTAATTATACAAACAACAAATAAAATTCTTTAAAATCTTTAATTTGAATTATTCGTGAAGGAACTTGTTGCATTTCACAAAGAAACAAAGACATGGATCCAAATATTAAATCCCTGCCAACGGTGGCTGAGATTAGCTAGGATTGGAAGGTGTGATGGCTAAAGGGATGGAGAGGGGGGGCAGCTGGGATTTAATTTATTATCAAGAGTATCTTAATGTATTCGTACTTCTTGTTTGCATGTATGTACATAAGCAAAACCTACAACCAACGACTACAAATGGGACATTGATTTCGTCAGGGAAGGAAAATATAAATTGGGCAGGGCAGCACCCCAAGTATGATGTTGTCTGAATGATAATTTAATTGTCGGAGTTATTTAAAAATGGAAACTGTTGATGTCTAGTTGCCCAACTATTTCTATTTTGTTGAAGTATATTGAAACTTCTAGCCAAATATTTCTATTTAGAATACGGCTATATTAATTTAAAATAAGTTTTCGCATGCTCATCTTGTCATATACGGTAAATATTTTAAAACAGTAACATTAATCTTCTATTAATCCAGTATTGATCCTAGGAATGTTTACGTTGCTGGCATAAATAATAAAATTTACTTACACATCGCCGTCCTGTACTAGATATGGTTTTCTATGATTGCATTCTGGTTTGGTGACTTACCAATAAAATAAGTTTTTATTAATTAATTAGAATAAATAATTCTATGATGTTTAAATTAATAAATACAGGAGAAGTGAAATGTATGTGTAAAAAGATAGCGTGTGGTAGAGAGAACAATGATGTATGTTAAATAAATAAGAGAGCTTGAGTCTACCTTCCTTCTTACATGGTGATTTATAGTATTTATAATACCTTATGTCACATAAACTTAACTGGTGTAGAAAAAAAATGATTAGAAATATTTAACTTTCTAGAAATTTAAGTCATTACTTGGTGTACTAAGCTTGCTATTGATGAATAGATTGATGCTTGTGAAAAAATCATCGGTGATAAAACTAACAAGAATAAAAATAGATAGTTATTAATAAAAATAACAATAAAGACTTGTACATAATCATCTTTATTGATAATCATCTATGAAAATATTGGCAAAAAATAATACAAGTTGTTTATTGGCATTAGTGGAGAAAACTTCCATAAGAGATAAGAGAGTTAGATTGGGTAAGCTTTCTTCTATTTATGAGCTCAGTTGACTTTTGGTTTGACTTTCCCCCCATCATGTGTGCATAAATTGTCATAACCATTAAGGGGGAGATTTTGTGTGAATATATGACTCAATATATTAAAATGTGCATAAAAATATCCAGATTGTTAAAACTTAGAAGAAGAAAAAAAAGACCTCAAGTCCACACTGCATACAATAATAACAAATGAATAAATAATTAAAGTTGGATGTATACTCAACTTGGATGGTGGTGTAACGTTTGAAATGCCCTTGGCTGGTAGCCCGGTGCAAGAAATGGTCCGTGGCTGATCATAATTGCTCATTTTTTTTATTTAATAATAAAATCTTAGTCACATAAATATTTTTTAAAACAAGAAAAACAGAGAAAACATATTATAATCTATATTTCCAAAATAAATCTGTCTTTAACACAACAACAACCGATAAATAAATAAAAAATCGAACAAGTTCCGAAATTCGGAAAAGAAGCTAATATTGCCAAAGCTGTAGAGGGAGTGCATGACCGTTTATATTGTTAACATCACGAGGGGACACGTATTAAATGTTTTTAAAAACCGACCAAAGCTTATGATTTCGAGTATAATTAATAGAATACAAGCAAGACGTGGCTTATTGATTACTCCAACACAACTAATTATTCTCAAAATACATTTTGGACATAGCAGAGCATAGGATAGGAATCAAGTCAATTTTATTTTCCCTAAGAAGAAGTCAATCTCATGATTTGAACTGTGCTGAGGACGTAAACCCGGGTAAAATCAACTCGTTTATTACTATATTATTTATAATTGCGGTTCAACGCTAGTTTTGATTTTTACATTTTTTTTCTGAGGTTTTAATTGATTATTTTGTTGTATGAAGTGATAAAAATTAAAAAAAATATATTATCTTAATATATTTATAAAAAAAAATACTTTAAAAAATAATTTTTATCAGCCCTACATGCACTTATAGCTGGATTCATAATCTAATAAATTGTAATGTGCATCTCTTTCTTGACTATGATTGATACCTCTATTTGTTTTTCCCCTTCGTTATCGATTTAAGAGACGAAAAATATTTTATTTTAGTTTGTGGTCAGATGGGCGGTCTCGTAAGATTTGGATTACATAATCGAGGTTAATTGTCTTCCAACCGTGAATCCTCCAAACTCTGAAGCTGAGATTCTAAAACTTTGTTAATATTAGTCTGATATTTGTCCTTTGAGCCAACCCACAGAAGGTTTATATATGTGCAGAGTTTGGTTGGGGTTATTTTTTTAGAATTATTTTTGAAATTAATATATTAAAATAATTTAAAAATATAAAAACTATTAATTTAAAATAAAAAATAAAAATATTTAATTTTTTTAAAAATATTTTTAAAATACAAAAAACAAACAGAAACATATATATACTATTGCAACTAGCCCGTCTTGGCATAAGACGTACATTTTCAATTAAATTGCTCTTATTTTGGGAAGGATTATATAGATTCTCATGTTTTGCCTTTTCATAGCTGAATCGTTCGCGGAAAGGAGGATTCATACTGACAACTTCCTCCACCACCTTGATTTTTCCCAAGTCAAAACCAATTAGATCACGTACTTCCCTTCTGTATAATTAACTTGTTTGTCTAATTAGTTTTCTTCCCTTCTTTATTTTTTTTAATTTCAAAATACACTTCATGTAGTTATAAGAGGGAGGGATTAACATGATAATCCGTCAACTAAGATTAGACAAGTGAATAACCTAGATGTTCTTAATAAAAAAAATAACATTATTTTTGAGTTTTTATTTTTTTAGAAAAAATCGATTAATCCACCCAAATTGTTATCCTGAATTTAAGCTGGGTTGAATCTTATATACATGATTCGATGAAATATAATGATTTCCTGTTGGGGTTTAAAACAGGAAATCACATGATAAGACAGCAATATTAGACAGCGTAATTAAACAGGAATTCACATAACAGAAGTAAATCTTACATAGATAGCCTGGATATACTTTTCCAGTCCTCTGCTTATCCTGTATAGTAGTAGTACATGATTAAACAGAGGATAAGACATAACTTACACAACCTTAAAGGCTTAAACCCACAGCTCACCTTACCACACAAACCTGACAAGCTCTAATTATCGAAACAAGAACACGATTCTACATAGACTTAATTTAAAACTGATTCAAAACAATCATCCTCGATGGGCTCAGAAGGTGATAAGATCCATAATTCTTGGCAAAGCCACATCCGCGATGAATCTTGCTATCAATACCAGTGTCCTCCATAGCCATCAACACTTTGTAGAAGATATCAACATTGCAGGGTAGTGTTAGAGGGCCTTCAGGGTTGTAACCATACTCCGACTCTGCTTCTTCAAGCAGAATCTTGAATAGTGGATGGTTTGCATACTCTGTCTTGATCACAAACCTTTGTTTCTGGGGTCCAACGTAGACTGAGAAGCAACCTTCAGGAGCTACACGTGATTTCCTGGAATGTTTCTGATCATGGTCGTCTTCAAGTGAAACTTCAATATGCGGGCATGATTTGCTCTTTGGTGTTAAAGAACGTTCCAGTCTTGAAGTTCTCTTGCTTCCCCTGCCAAACGATATGCATCTCTCCCATGTCTTGATGATCAGATTGCCTTTGAACTTTCCTTTGCCCTTGCTCACATCCATATAAAAATACTTGTTTATGATGACACAAGATACACTAAATTTGTGCAGCAAGAACTAATTAAATATACCTAAAGAAAAAGTATTGATAGATATTGTTGGACTTAGCAACACATACCACCTCCTTAATCCTTATAATTGAAAACAAGGTAAGAGAATTGGTGAGATGGGTATGGAGTCTCTACTTAATTAAGAAGAAAATGAGAAAGAATGCTTTGATCATGTGTTCATCAGATGCATAGTGGATCCAGGTTAACCTCTATCATAAACCAAATAAACCATGACCTTCATCCTTGGCATCACTGAGTTACTCATATCTACTAAACAAAGAGAAGAAGTGGTCGTGCAAATTAAAGGAAAACAAACAGCAAGAAATTGTTTTGACAGCAAAGTGAAACAGAAAGATGATTCAAGATAAAGTATTAGACATAACTGGAGTATATCTCAAGAATTGGGGGAGGGATGAAGAGGGTGGTGGAAGAGGGCAAATCAAGGAACCAGAACAGAGAGAGTCTCACAAGATGTTCTCTCACTTGTGTCTTCAAGGGGTCAATCTCGGCATCGAATGATTATAACCAGCTCTGTCCTAGTTCATATATAAAGCCCACAAATGGACATAAAATATTGTTGAAGATGCCCTCTTGTCAACGCAAGAAAGGTCTATTTCTGTTACCTCTCTATCTTTGGCCATTTACGGGTTTCTCCTTCTTTTCCTTTCTACGTGAGAGATTTGGCTTTCGGGATCCCTAAATTGACAAGAAGCGGCTAGTTTCTGTGAATCGAGAAATTTACAGACAAGTGGACAACCAGGTTTTACTTTTTGTTATCATGGCTGTAAAATATTATTTTTATAGATTTCTTCTTAGATCACCTGCCAGAACTGTTTTTGGATCCACGTTGCTAGTGGTATATATTATATATTATATATATAATTTTTGTTTTTTTTTCAACGAGGAATTAATCTCTAGCGGGCTAAATACTGCTGACAACTATTTCGCGGACCCAGTATTGGAGAAATGATAAAAACCTGCATTCATGTACATTTCAAAATCTATGTATTGTTCGAAATTGCATATTAAAAGATAATAAATAACTCATTAATTCTCACAGGATCATTTTATATCAAAATAGCTAACAAGTTTATTTTTAAGAAATTCATCAAATCAAGGGTTGTTTTTTTTTTTTAATCTTTGGGAGGGAGACCGGCGGCCATCACCCAAAGATGGGGTTAGGAATTTTAGTTTGATATGACCAAATCAAAGAATTGTTTTTTTGAAAAACTAAAATTTAAAATGTTTTTTTTTTAAATTAAAAATCTAATTTATGGAAGAAGAGGTGCTAGAAAAAAAAATAAAAAATTCTTGCCCCTGCCCCTGCTCCTGCTCCTGCCGCCACCAGTCATCTAACTCCGCCTCTACTCAAAAGTCAAACCTCTCTCCCCCTAAAATACAACCTCAATCGTATAATAATAAATTTGAGTTTTGCTTGCACGTGACTTAAGAGGAGTTAAGAAAGCCAGGAAAAAAGAATTTCCATTTCATAATCTGACCAGAACCATCACAGTATTCGTGGAAGATTCATAGAAGCTAGTTACTGCGTGCTAACCAGTATAGGCCGCCATCACTGCTAAAAAAACAGAAAAACATGGGCCGACAACAAAATCATGGACGTTTCATTTTTCTCCTCGGACAGTTTATCTTATTTGAGTAAATTAAAAATAGCATGCCTGTTTAAAAATAAATAAATTATGCATGTACTTATAAATTTATTTCAAAACCAGACTATCCTTTTACTTGTAAGTACCTTAAAAAAACGTAAAGACACACGTGTTTGCGTTATCTTTGATAAGGAACTGAATTTGATCCATCAATTAAACCAAAAATATATATAAATAATATAATTCTTCCCAGATTTTATTACAGCAGCACTGATAATTTAAAAGAAATTCAATGCAACGACACGAGAAACTCATTGAGAATAGTGTCGGAAATCTTAACAAGCTTTTTTATTCAAGGATGCGTATTTTATGAGGCGAAAAGAAAAGGTTACTCTATTACAACTTTCTCAAAGTTTGCTTACATCCTTCCAGAGAAGAATTAGATAAAGATTGGCATCGTAAACATGATCGATGAAGAATATATAGCTCATCGAGCTAAGTTTCTTTAAAAATATAAACAAAATGAGTATAAATGTCAGTATATCTCTTTAATTTTGTGATTTTTATCGTTAAATATATATATATATATATATATATATATATATATCAGCAAAAAAGATATAAAAACCCTTACAGAATAGTATCCATGGCTGCTAAGGTTGGTGATAAGAAATATATATGTTGCAAGCCACTTTTCTGATTTCTGAATGGTGGATGGCACAAGCTCGAGATTTTATAAAGATTATTGGAGAGCTTAAAAATGGAAGATATAATCTTATTGTTTGTGAGATTATTGACAAGCTATCAGCCTATCACATGCTTGAAAGGAGTTTCAAAAGACTATAAGCCATAAATAAAAAGAAATGTTCTTAGAGACACTCATTACCCACATTTGAGTGGGGAAAGAGTCTAGAGGACAAGATCTAATCATGAAACAAGACAGCTATGGACAATAAATCTAATTTCTGAAAATAAAAAACTTATCTGAAAAAAACAATAGCCTAAAAATACCATATGGAAGTATAGGAAGAAGAAAAATTGATAGACCTCCAAAATATAACAATGAAAATAGGAAACAAGTATAAAATAACCAGGATTTTGATGGATATTTTATTTGTGACAAGAGTGGATATATTGCTGGAGTTTTTAATTTTTGTTTATGTGAACCTGAAGCTCAGGCCACCATAACAAATAAGCCATTAGTTAGTGACGATGATAGCAAATAGAAAAAAATTATTCTTAATATCCTATACTTTTGTTAAAAACTGTTCTAGCTTATCGAGTTTTAGAAAACTATATTTTTGCATCATCATTCAACATAAATTAAAGCTCAAAAGAATTCTAATTTTTTTCAATCATCTCTTTGATTATCTATTTTTAATTTGATTTATTTTTTTAGTTAAATTTTATTTTTAAATTCATTTTTTAATATTAGATTGATTGATAATTGGGTCTAATAATTTTATTTTTTATTGTTTTCTATAGGGTTATTAGGATCTTGTGATTTAGATAATAAATTTAAAAGATCAACTTAACTTGATACAAGTTGATCTAATAAGTTGTCGTTTCAATATTTTTTTAAAAAATATTATCTTGATTTTTTAATCAAGTTATATTTTTATTGGCCTTCCAGGTTTTCTTTAAACCTGTTAAGTCGATCATGTCAAATTAGATCAATTTTTATATATTTTAAATTTTTTATTAAAAAAACACATTAACAATATCATGATATTTTTTTTATTTCTAATTTTTTTTTTATCTAACCCACAGACAATAATCTAGTTTCCTATGTAAAATTTAATTATACTAGCACGAATAGAGGTATAATGGGTCTTGGCAATATAAAGAGGAGTGGTCTTTGTTTTTGAATCTCATTTCACCCAAGAGTTTGAACCAAGGATGATAGCTCAAGCTTTATTTGACAGGACAGTTTTATGCATCACAGTTTTCCAACAACTGTTCACTATAAACAACATATCCCGGAGTTACCTCAAAGGAAGTGGATGCTAAGAAGGAATATTCCGTTACTACCATAAATGGGCCAGCAAGGGCAAAGAACAAAAAATATAAATAAATAAAGAGAAAAAACCAACTCGGAACCATAGTTTTAAGACCCGGCCTGGTGGTCAGCCTGGTCCAAGGCCCGGGTTCCGGGTTTTGACCGGGTCACCGGGTCGGCCGGGTCAAAATTTATATTTTATTTTTTAAAAAAAAATCAAAACGACGTCGTTTTAGTAAAAAAAACAAAAAAAAATAAAAGTCAACGGGTTTGCGGCCGGGTCTTGCCGGGTCAACCGGGTTCTGGGTAGACTGGGTCTGGCCGGACCAATTTCCAAGCGGGTTTTGGCCTCCACCCGGATCGGTCCTATGCCCGGATCGACCTGCCAGGCCGGTCCGGGTTTCAAAACTATGCTCGAAACTTACATTTTAATTACTATATAAGGCATATCTCCTATATTTTTTAGTTTAAAAGTAAAAAAAATTACTTTAAAACTTTTTTATAATATATTTATTTTATGTCTTATTTTTTAATTAAATATATTTTTATCTTTATTTTTTTTCATCATGATACAATATCCAAACAATATCTAAAATTTTAAATAAATATAAAGTTTTACAGGAAGAAAACTTACATTTTTGTTTCTTTCTTTTTTCTTTTTTGTGAAAATCGGGGCACAAATTAATGGGTTACTCAGGATACCTATATGCAAGCTTTTATTTCCTATGCTTTTATTTTCAACTAGGTATTCGACCACTCACCCCTTCTGCAATCATCATTTTAGTTTACTTTAAGGAATGGAATTTAATGCAAATCACTTAGATGACATCAAGTAATTATATTCAATCAGTACATTGAATGTTTCAAAATAAGTGCTTGTTCTAAAAAATGAAAAGGTCGTGCAATATCATACTTGGTGGTAACTCTGACCAAAAATTTTATACTGATATTATTAATATTTATTTCGTTTGAATAATAATAACATTTATTAATATTGTTTATTTTTGTATTTAAAATTGTGTTTAGATATATTTTAAAAATATATTTAATTTTAAAAAAATATTAAAATAATATTTTCAGTGTTTTTTAACTATTTGAATATGTTAATATAAATAAAAAATAATTTTAATATATCTTTAAATGAAAATATTTTTTAAAAAAGCATGCAATAATTCCAAACACATATAGTGGAGAAGCACTGCTCCTAGAAGCATCAAATAATTTCAAAATGTTAGTGGTCAATTCATTAATTGCGGATTATGTATGCAATGACGGACGGTCCATGATTGTATGAAAAATGGCCACCAGACGTACGTCACCTGGCCGGTGGAGTTCGGGTAGTCTCTAGCTAGTTGAATATAGACTACTAGTATTTTATTTTATTTTTTGTCTGCACGTAAGGCTATTTTTAAAAGCCATTTTTTTTCAATTTTTATAGCTATTAAAATAAATACTTAAAAAAGAGTTTAAAGGGTTTAAATTCTAGAGTAAAAGGTATATTTATTCAGTAAAAAAAATTTCTTCTTATTTATGTATCTTTTTATTTAACATATCTATAATTTTTTTTTATCAACAACGTGGTTTTTTTAATAGAAATTTAAAGCAATTAAAATAAAATTTTATAAGAATTCAAATAACTTAAATTTAAGAGAAGAAATATGTATTTATTTAGACGAAACTCCCTTTCTGTTATTCTTTTTTTTTTTTTACAAACAATGCTTCTTCTTTTTTATTAGAAGCTAAGTTTTTTAAATAAGAATTTATTGTGCTCTTCAACCAAAAAAACTAATGTCCCGAATACTATCATGTGATTGTATAAAAAAATAAATAATTCAAGTTTGATATATAAATATTCATAAAATAATTATTTATTTTACCAAAATAAGCTCTAATATTAATTGAAAAATGTTATAATCATTTTTTTTATTTTTTAAAAATTATTATTAAGTACAAAAAAAAGTGCAAAAAACCATTAAAAAACACACACACAAATCTACACTTTAAGACCCATGCATGCTTGGCCCAAAAGAAAAAAGCCCAAGTGTGGGAGATCTGGGAAGCCAAGTACGAGTGCTTGATTTTGTATTTTTTAATAGGTACATGTCACTTAAATATTTTTTTATCATTGAAAAAATAGGTTTCAGGTTTTTGAATATTTTAAATTTAATTTTCAATTTATTTTCATTTTAAAACACCTTAAAATATAGTAAAAACCTCAATAACCCCATATCCAATATCTAAACACCCTCTAATTACACTAGAAAATAAAAATTAAACTAATAAAAAATATTTTAGACTCTCAATCTACTTTTTACAACATAGTTAAAGGAAAAAATCTCTTAAATTGAACTCCTATCTCTAAAACAAATTTATTGATACAAAAATTAACCTTTCATGGTTCATCAGAATGTGATAAACCAAAATTTCTCTCTTTTTTAATTTTGTTTCCAATGATTTTCTCTCTCCCTTTACAAGACTCAAGGATTGAAATGTGATGACAATAAAGTACAAGGGCTAAAACATAAAACCATAAACTTACAGGGTCCAAATATATAAAAATAAAAAACTTCAAGGAGAAATGCATTGGTCCTCTGCAATACTGTCCACAATAACTGATCAGTGTAGGAAAAATAATAAGATGTATGTTAAGAGACATAGATAAATTAGTTTATTTATAACATGTTCCAGGTCCCCAGAGGAAAGCTTTCTTATGGCTCATGAACAATGATAAGCTCTTAACGAATGATCAAACAAGCAGAAGAAAGCTATTATTTTTTGTGATGCTTGCTGGTTTTTATGGAGATGGTGCCGTGATAAGGTGTTTGATCCCCGCGCAGTTCCATATTAATCAGAATCATATGGTTCGTCTTATCTTTTAATCGGTTGATCGCAGAATCATCTCTGGTACTGTTTCCTTTGAACTGGACATCATAAACGTGTGAAATAAAGTTTCACACAAAATAAGTTTTGTTGTTATTCATTTGTTTACTATAGAAAAAGAAGAAGAAAACAAAGAACATGTCATATTTTAAATTGGCATGGGTTACAAAGTTTTTGACTGTGTTGTTTGTAGAGCCGGATTTATTTGTGTTGCAGATTGATCTTGATTTTTAAACTGTAAGGTTAGACTAATTTTTTTTTTTTTTTTTAAAGCTTGTATAGGTAAGTTTTAGGTGAACCGAGTCTCGTTTAGTACCTGTCAAGTAAAAAAATAAAATAAATTATTTACTCCAATTCAAATTACAAGATAATATTTTTACCTAATCCAATCCAATTCATTCAATATTATTCAACATATCAAATATTATCTTATTGTATTAATTATTGTTATTATTTTCATTTAAAAACTAGTTAACTAAAATTTATAGTAATATAGATTCATATTTATTAAAAAAAAAAAAACTATTAGATATTACCATGATGATATTGTCAAAATAATAAAATATTTAATTTAAAAGGAAGTGGCGGTTATTTTGTCCTTTCAGCGTATCGAACCAATTTTTACCGGCAAAACATGCGCGAATCCCTAGATAAACATTAAGAGAGGGTGCGAAACGGAGAGTCGCATCTCTCGTGTCTCACAACTCACGAACAGAAGTTTCTCTCCCTCCCGAACTCCCTCTCTTACAATTCCTCTCGGATTCATCTTGACAAAACCCTAAAAACCAACAAAAAGTACTCTCAAAGTCATATAACTTGGTTTCAAGTATCAAGAAAGAAATTCTTGAACCTTGTTTGACCACACAGTGCTGCTACTCCATCAAGGCAAGACTGCATTAACAACCCCAATATTGTTACATCAAGTTATTTGAGTTTTCTAGTGGCGGGAGTACTTCACGCCTTAATTCTGATAGTCTTGACAATATGGACGTCGACAATTCCTTTCTTGAACAACAAGTTAGGAGTACTGCTGCTAAACGGAGCAGTAACTCCTTGAATGATTGTGACGGTAACGGTCATAGCTTTTTGAAAAAGAAACCGAAACAAGAGAGAGATTTAGGTTTCGCTGTGCCTGATCGTGGGTGTCTTGCTCCTGTTCCTCTTAGAACGGCACCCTCACCATTAACATACAATGATCATCAAGAAGGGCATGTCGGTGTTGGTAACAACAACATGAACAACAATAACAAGGATAATCAAGTGGCTGCTGTTCCGGTTGTACGTGGCTGTAAGCAGTTTTGGAAAGCAGGGGATTATGAGGGAGGCAGCGTTGCTGACTCATCTGCTGATCATTCAGGTGGTTCTATAGTCCATGTTACTCTAATTAATTTGTGGCTTAGTTTTGCTTGTTTTGTTTGCAATATTTGTCAGCATGTCATTCTAGTTGTGTTATTGTTTGTAATAGCTACTTAATTCCTGTTTACAAGAACAGTACTGGGCATGCAATGCCCTTTTTAGTTTGTTTTTTGAGTTCTTTCATAATTCGTTGGCATTGGAAAGCCACTTCCTTTACGTCCATTTTATAGAGGCCACAAAATTAAGGAATATGCATTTTGTACTGCTATATTTTCTAATCAATGTATTGATATCCGTATAGTTGGCATGGATCATGTCAGAGTGCACCCCAAGTTCTTGCATTCAAACGCAACCAGCCATAAATGGGCACTGGGAGGTAATTAGTGGTCGTATAATTGTACTAATATCTATGTGTATATATGTTTGCTTAACTCGAATAGGTGAGTTTTATTCATCTGGGTTCTTATTTGCAGCTTTTGCTGAACTCCTAGACAATGCTGTAGATGAGGTATTTGTTGCTCTTGCATAGTTTCAACGAAAATTTTCTTTTCGTTTCTTTTTCTTGACTGCTGACGATTTTGTTTAGGTTGGTCATGGAGCTACTTGTATAAGCATAGATGTTCTGAATAACAGCAAAGATTTCTCTAAGATGTTGCTAGTTGAAGGTATGTATCTCTATAATTGTTCTGTGCTGATATCTTGTCAGTTCTGTAGTTGACGGGCTTGGTGCATACCAAGTGGTAATGAATTTGGATGCAAACCCCCCTAAGAATTTCTGAAATAAAAGAGTTATTCCTGTTAAGAAGCTCAACTACTCAAGACCCTTCAAGTGAAAAAGAAAAAAATTGAAGTTCAATTGAGTATTTTGTACAGACTCCAGAGCACACAAGAAAGGGCTTCTCGTTGTGCGATGAATTAATGAGGGAATATTACACATGCCTATTTATTGTGTGACTGGTTTCCAATCTTTGCTTATGTGATTACAGATAACGGTGGTGGGATGACTCCTGACAGGATGCGGGCATGCATGTCTCTTGGATACTCTACCAAAAGCAAAATGGCTAATACTATTGGTCAATGTAATTAGCCATCTAATCAAATAATAAGCTCTTACTGAAACTCTGGAATATGCCATTTAATCAAACTTTTGTTTTATATTATTCAGATGGAAATGGCTTCAAAACTAGTACAATGAGACTTGGGGCAGATGTGATTGTGTTTTCTCGCTGTCGGGGGGAGAATGGAAAAAGGTTTTTTCACAATTCTGGCTTGTTAATGTCAATTTTCACCTCGAACAGAAACAAAATTTTTCACTTCTGTATATCGATCATGGGCCATTCAGCGACCGATAATGCAATTTTCTTTCTTTGTAGTGTAACACAAAGTATCGGACTGCTGTCCTACACATTTTTAACAGCCACTGGAAAGGAAGATATAGTGGTTCCAATGGTAAGACCTTGATGCTTTGATGCTTGAACCAGATATGAGATGATTATACAATTGGAGAAGTTTGTTATTTGAGGAATTAAGTAAACTGTTGGTCAACAGTCAACACTCTTGGAATTCTCTTTTGATCAATTAAAAAGAATGAAAGTAGGGAAGGATCTGTGTGTTGAAGAAATGATGGAATGTTATTCAGATAGGAGATATAAGAGATTGAGAAAAAGTAATGGACAGCCAATGTTATCCTTTAGTGTCTAACCATAATTAAAATTTCCACTGGACATTTTGTTTTGCATATAGTTTTTGTCATGCATGTTTTACGATTAATTTGTCATACTATTCTCCTGAAAAAAATTAAAATTTTCCTGCTGAAATTTCAAGATTGACTTTGAGAAAGGAGGACGTGGCTGGAACAAGAAAATACGCTCTTCTTCAAATGACTGGGATATGAATTTAAAAACCATATCGCGGTGGTCGCCATTTGCAAGTGAGGAAGAACTTCTACAGCAGGTAAGTTTCATGTTAAATCCTTCTCTTGTTTGTACTCGTCTAAGGCTTGATGGAGACTATGTCATATTTCTCCATTCAATGCTACTTTTCATTCTCACAAATATGAATTTATTTGGAAAAGGACCAATCATTATATGTAGTTTCCAAAATAGAGACAGATTGTGGACTTTTTTTCATGCACATTAACGTATAATATTGCATTTGAGATATTCCATCCAGAATTCGTAAGACAAGACAAAAAATCTTAAGTATTTTCCAAAAGCTGGAGTGTACGCCCCCTAGGAATTTCTCAGGTTAGGACCTGAGAAGATCTTTCAAATACCATGCCAATGCTTGGGAAAATAGAGGTTAGAGATATATATTGGTCTTAAAATTCTATCTTATAGTCCTTGCTTGCTGATTTCCCCAGTATGGTTTCCTTGAACTGCATTTCATTTCATTCGCAAATAATTCAGCGTCCTTCGATGATCTACACGGATCATTTTGCTGCCATAGTCATCGTCGTCCTGATATAAATGGTCAATTTAAATCTCCTCACTGGCAAGGCATCATTGCACAACCAGTTGCAAGTGCAAACATGCTAGAAGTTATTTTCCTATTTCATTGTATTCCATTCTATAATCGCATGCTATGTTATGTTGTAGTTTAACTTCCTGAAAGATCAAGGAACACGTATCATCATCTACAATCTTTGGGAGGAAGAAGATGGGCATCTGGAATTGGATTTCTACACCGATGCACATGTATGCCTTCAGCATTGTTACTTTCTGGTCAACATTTTCCCCATCTGGAATTAATCCAGATCTGAAAGTGGTTTCTAATGTGATATTTTTTGGTGGCAATTGGAAATCACAGGACATTCAAATTAGAGGAGACCATCGAGATGTTAATAATGTAGTAAAGGCAGCAAATTATTCCGAACTCCAGACATTTTTTAACTTATCAACATTCATTAAGAGTACGTACAATATCTTTACTTCAATTTGAGATATTTGGATCTCCTTGTTCATAGACATTTTTCTGTTTCTATTTATTTCTTCAATTTTCTTGCTTGATTGTGTTATTCAGATGTTAGAACTGTATCTTTAAAATAAAGCCTTCTTGCCACTGTTTAATTGGTTTCCACCAAACATTCTTTGTGATTTCCGTTGAAGAAATAATTTGAAGTATGATTTTCCATGACCAATTTGTTCAAGAACGGATCCACCCAAGAAAACCTGGGTTCAAGTGCAAGATAATTAGGGTTAGAAGCAACTTAAGCTACAATAAGTGATACGTGAACATGATTTTTTCATGATTCGTCTTTTCGCTTGGAAGTTCATGCTATGGCTAGTTATCTCTTTTTGTGAAGTTTTTATCGTTGAAACACGGAAAGAAAAACATAAATTCTCTCTACTTTGAAAAAATCTTTATGTATTTCTATAATTGTTGCTGACTATGCTCTTTCGTTTCTTTCCATTTCTAGAGTTATGCATCAATTCTCTACCTAGAACTTCCACCAAGCTTCAGAATTGTCTTGCGCGGGAAAGAAGTGGAACACCATGACCTAGTGAAGGATATGATGCTAGAGCAGGATATTTCATACAAGCCTGTGAATGTTCCAGAGAGAGTTCAAGAGAATAAGAATGTAACGTTAACAAACTCCTCGATTTCTTCGGTTTTGCTGGTTTCCCTCCAGTGACCCGGTTTTTGTTTTGGCAGATGGCTGCAACCGGGAAAATTGGGTTTGTGAAGGATGCTGGCAATCATATTGACGTTCAGGGATTTAATGTTTATCACAAGAATCGACTTATCAAGGTTATATTTCTGCGCATTACATATCATTTTCCACTTGATTGAATCTGGCAATCAAGTTGGAAAGACCAAAGTCTTAATGCAACATTGCAATAACACTATGCTTTTTACATGCTGCGGATGAAAAAGAATCCATTCCTGCTACTGTTGGACATATACTTGAGCTGCTATTTGTAGAGAGAAGAATTGCATTGCTGAGCGACTATGATAGCTTGAAGCATTAAGATGATCGCTCTTGTTTTCTTACACGATATCTTGAACTAGGCTTCCACAAGATTTAGCTACGATTTGCATGGAATAAAATCCAGGAATAGTATTTTTTATGCTAATCTTGCGATTACGAGCTCCTTTCTGATTGGTTGTCCTTTTCCTTGCATCCTCACAGTATTGCCAGCACAAGCATACAGAACAAAATTATTCATTTCAAGTGTTTGTATCATAATTGTTTCTAGGAATCTGTAATCATTCTAACTGTCATATTTTATCCAAACTCGTGTTCTTCAGCCTTTTTGGAGGGTGTGGAATGCTGCTGGAAGTGATGGTCGTGGGGTAATAGGTATTTTCTTAGTCTTGCGAAGTACTTAAAAGTAATCTGCATTCCATCAACGAGTATATAGCTAAATCTCCGTCTCTCCGGGTTTGCTTTTTTGTTGGAACAGGTGTATTGGAAGCAAATTTTGTTGAGCCTGCTCATGATAAACAAGGTTTTGAGCGCACAAGTGTGCTTTCAAGATTAGAGGCAAAATTGATTAATCTGCAAAAGACTTATTGGTTTGTACTTCTTCACTTGCTTCGCTTTCAGATATTTCCAAGTGATTGACATTTGAATTTTCAAAAACTTATTTTGTTGGCATTTAGGAGGACAAATTGCCATAAGATTGGCTATGCTGTGAGGAGGCAGTCTAAGAACTTTTCTTCAGACACAATACACTCAGCATGCAATAAAGACATACACTCTGCCCGAACGAGTCAGAACGGACAGTGCTTTACTGATGGAAATAAAAGATCCTCGCATGATAATGCAATTTATGAGAATGGACATGTCTCTGAAAGTCGACAGTCCAGAATGAAAAACGGATTGAATTCCTGCAAAATATCAGATGTCAATGATGCAAGCGAAGGTGTTAGACATAATGCACCCTTTGCTTCCAGGGAATCTCTGCACGACCCCATGAAACATAAAAGCACCCACCTCTTATCCTCTCCTTCATATCCAAAGGTAAATTCTCCACATGCTTATTTTTATTTTTACCCAAGCCTTTTTGCATGAATATTTCTGTAATAACGTTTTTTTTTTTTTTTGATGTCTATGTCAACTTGTAGCCTTTTGTCATCAGCGAGAATGGCCAAATTACCACCAATGGCAACGTGAAGTCTTTATCCAACTCAAAAGCAGAGGATCGTGAATCAAGGTTCCTCTGGAAACAGAGCCTCCATTTTGTTCAGATTTTGGTTGTGCCATATACACGACTTCTAAATACTCTGTTTCTTGTTATTTGCATGTTGAATAGAATCTGTGGGACTGAGAATCATCTTCTGCAATATGAAAAGGACAAGTGCCGGAAACTTGAAAGCCAGGTATATGCTCCTAACTTAACTAATAAATTCAAATTATGCTGCGCTTGTTAATTTGTCAGGGTACGTTGCTTTGAAACAGTGAAATCAAAATTTTACTGTGTCATGGTTTCTTCAATTTCATGCTTAACTAAGGTTTACCAATTCAAATAGGAGTTAAAAGACGAACATGGTCATAGAAATCCACTTCTTGATTCACATTTTTCCAAGTAAAGCTTAGACAAGAACACAGTTGAAAGAAGTAAGAACGAATTGTATATTCAAGGAATAAAAGTAATTCAAAAGTGTAGACAAGTATTCAATTATTCACATCTGTTTTAAAACGATTACTCTCTTTAATTTTCCTCACTTTTTTGCTTGATTATCAGTCAAAACATGTTGGTTTTCTTTTAATATCCCCAATTTCTCATTCAAGCATTCTCAACGTGCATGGGAATTTTCATAGCAACAATACTTTGAAAGTTTCCATTTTCAGAACTTTGACTTCGTGGAGTTTCAGATCTTGATCAGAATTTTATGCCACTAACAGTTTAATTTAAAAGATGTTGAATATTGATTGAGATGAGTACAAAAAAAAATCGTATTCTTAGTTTTTCATTATTGAAACTTGGAAGATTATATGAAATTAAAAGAGAACGTGCATTGAAAAAGAACAGAAGAAAAATTAAAGACAAAAGTAATTAGTTTGATTTGATTTCCACACCATGGATCTATTCGATGTTCCCCTTTTCAATTAATCTATCTATTTCGTTCAGCTTCAAGAGAGAACAAATGAGCTTGAGGCAGAAAGAAAGAAAACAGAGCTGCTGGAGAAAGAGTTTGAGTGTCTTGTAGTTATGATACAGCAAGAACGGACCACGCTGACCGAACGAGAGGATGAACTAATGAAGAAGATTAAGGTTTGGATGAGGAGTTTAATTCATTCTAGTAGCTTGATTACCATAACACTATTTCATGATTCTCACAAGACCCTTTTCTCTTTATGGTTTGCTGCAGGATGGATCCCAAGTTATCGAGGATCTAAGAGAGAGGGTGAGACAGCTAGAAGCCAAGGAGCTCCTAAGCTTCAAAATTGAAAAGAACTGCTACTAATTAAGCAATATTCTTGGACTTCGTTAGTATGCAAAATTCATAACCTGGAGATGATCTTGTCAATTACAGTGTTTTGTGTTTTGGAGGTATAGTAAAACCTGAAGATGTTTTAGTTTCTTTTTAATTTAAAATTAATTTAATTTCTGCTGCTTTAATTTTGGGTTTATTGTAAATGTCTGTATAAAGATTCAAGCCCCTTACTTTGTTGAGGTGCCTCGTATATGTTTCTTCTCTAACATAACGTTATGTATGATTACTAAGTTGTTGTGATTTTACATCTAATAGTGTCATGTTTTGTTTTGTTCTGCCATTGTTCTCTGTATGCTTTAACACAGCAAGAGGGGGTGGGCGGTGGGGTTCATTGATTTGCACATTATTTCGATTTGATGGCATTAGCGATCCAGCTACATGGCCATTGCATTCTTTTGTTCCACTTTATTGAAATGATTTAGTGGTTGATGGATCTTTTACTTTTTATTAACCAATGGACTTCTCAAAATCTTGATGACGTTTTTGTTTGCAAAACTAGATTTCTTACTTGGATCTGGATTAACATAACAATATTATTTAATTTTTTTCACTTTAATATCTATATTTTTTTCACTTTAATGTCTATATATATTTTTTCTTACATTAAAAACAAATGTCTGATCCTACCAAAAAAAAAAAAAAAAAATCTAGTACAACATTCACAGTCCATGACTCCCTGATTTTCTGGGCTCTTTGTTCCTAAATAATTTAAAATCATAGCTGGCAAGTAGATTGACTTCCTTGCTCCTGTCTATAGTCCATGACTCCCTGGTAAGGGATTTTGTTTTCCTCTTCAACAACCATATTTTCTTCCCTTTAGCTTTGCAAACACTCATCACACATTTTTTAAGCCTTTTACCTCCTTTATTTTTACTAGCTTCTTAAGTAACGAAGGATCTTCAACTTCGCTAAAGAACTTTCTTTGTTTTGCAGGGCCACCGCAGCCTAGCAACCCACACTCACTTAAAGAACTCGGTCCATCTCAACCTTGTTAGAAGCCACATCTTCAGTAAGGGCTTTATTATAAACCTCATCACCCAGGAATTTGATAATTCCAACATGCAGCATTGATTGAAATTTGAAATTACATCTATGTCTTGGGAATCTTATTTTTCCTTGTAACACTGTCTTAATTATGCTTGCATTTTGTTCATTATTTCACTTGGAGCAGAGGAATGGCAGCTGACTGAATTTTGGCTTTTTGCAAGCATGCGTGTCCGTACATTTAAGCATAAACTTGTGAGTGCTCGGGTGTATGAGTGTGTGCTCTTGCTTTGCATGCAGGTGGATGGATGGGTAGTAGCGTTTATTTATGCGATGATTTATTTACAGAAAGTCAATGGTAGCTGTAATTATATCATTAAGGGATTAATGGATTACATTGTATTCCTATACTAATCTGTTTTTCATCATACATAGAAGCTTCATATAATTATGAAATATAACATATGAAACATGAATTTGGAGATAACTGGAGCAGAATATCATGGATTTTGGTTCTGAGGGTTATTGGGTGGGGATGGAGGGATGTATGGTATCCAAGTTCTCGGATCTCTTAGATTAAATTCAGGTGGTGGTGGAGGTGCTAATGAAGGGGTATTCGGTATCCATGTCCTTGGATTTCCTAGATTAAATGCTGGTGGAGGTGCTGGATGGAATAGAGATGGGGTTGGTGGGAGGGGTGGAAATGGAAAGGGCAAAGAGGGTGGGCGAGGAGATGGCAAGGGAGGAGAAGGCTGAGATGGCGGTGGTAATGGAGGGAAGGATGGAGATGGAAACGGTGGCAATGGAGGGAAGGTTGATGGTGACATGTTAGGCAAGGTATGCCATGGGAACCCATAGGTTGGGGAGTCAGGGAGAAAAAACTTTGAAGAGTTGAAAGAAATCTGTAACTCTTCTTTGTGTTTCCCACACAAGGTAGCATTCTTTTTGGAAGGTCTGTAAGTCAAAGCATTCATGCTGTAAATACAGAGATTGTTGTGCTTTGACTTGACTGATATCTCGTCTGTTGACGTCTTTAAACCAGGAACGTTGCAGGCTGGAAATGAGCTCCGTATTAAACTTGCCTGACATACTAATTCAATTGTCGATCCCTCCGCACAATCAACACCGTCAACCTCGGGCACTGTCACTTTATATATTCCATATCTATCTGTTGTTCTGTTAGCAGAGAACATGATCTTCTCTGTAGTTTTTGGTGAGATTGCTTGGAATATACATTGAATGTGAACATCCGCACCTAATCAGTCCAATATGATTGGCAATGAAAAGATTTCAGAAATTTTCTCAGCCTGAAATTGAAGGGTTTGTTGTATTAAGAGTTATTAAATTACCTGGCAAGAAGCAGCTGTATCTGGAGAAAGTGTTGGTTGAGCAGGTATCACAGTAGACTACACCAACAATAATGATTCGGGAGGTTGGATTGTTTGCTGGATGAGCAATGAGAGAAAGCGGGAGAGCAAACAAAGTTGCTAGAAGAGCATGAATAATGATTGGAGCCATGGGAGCGGACATGGGAGAAGCCGGAAGAAGCTTCCACAAAAAGCATCTCTAGTTAGTACTCCTCTATGAAGAGCATATAATGCAGAATTATTCTATAGATCTAGAAAAACATACTATGTCTGCATATAATGAGCCCGTGAGTAGATTGGTGTTAGGACCAACTGTAATGGGATAGCTAAAATGCTTTATCTATTCACTACAAACAAAGACATGTGAAGAGCTCTTTTGGCAGATTATGTAGAAAAAAGATTTACTCCATGTTCACAACTCTGTAGCAGATTGGCTGGTTGTGGCCACTGATTTGGAGGCTCTATTATTTCTCAGATCGGAACAGATCACTATCAGGCTGTCCAAGGTATGAAAGGGCAGCGCCGAAGTGAGTGTCCTAAATTTTTTATGTTTTGCATGAAGTATGTGGCTTTGCTCTCCGACCCATTATTGTTTTTCCTTTCACATTGCGTTTGTGTCTGCGTTTTCTGCAAGTTTCCGACTAATAGACGACACTCACCGTGCAATTTCCTCGTCATGCACTAGTCAATGGCCAAACTGTTTGTTCTTACATGCAAGAGTCAAAACCCAGCTTGAGCTGCTCTCTTCAACAGATGAGAAAGTGTGCTCTTTGGACCCAGGAAGAGGTTAGATGAGGATGAAAAATTCTAATATCCAGATCGACTGGCTGCTAGTGCTTCGTCTGGACCCCAAGATTCTTTGCAATCTTCAAGTTTGCAGCCAAGGTTTTCCCGTGGTGAAGGTTACTTTGTACTTATTATCATTACTCATTAGAAGTATTAAATGCACTTTGTTTTTTCCCATCTATGAAATGAATTTGTTATTTTAAAAGTTATAGTTTATATTTTGAGTCAAAACAATTTTTAAATTTATTTAACACTTTATATCCAAGCAAAGAAAAAAGTTGACAAAAAAGTTTGGATTATTTACATGTTTATCATTATATTCTAATTAATAACTAAAAAACTCTTATATTAAATATTATAATTTTGCTATTAAATTTATATAAAAAAAAAAAAACTAATCACCGCACCTGCATCCTTTACTCGTCGTCAAAATCTGGTCACCAAACTCAACAAATCAAAATAGCAGCACGTTAGACATAAACCAACGAATGGAGATGACTTGTGGTGTGGTCCCAATAGATGAGATCTCGAAAGGAGCCTTGGATGGAGATGATATTAGTGCTCTGCTTGGTGATGTTGATGGACACGATCGATGACTGGCGGACGTGATTTCTTTTAGGTTTATCATCAAATACTTTATTTGCAATATGGGAATTTATAGGAACCCATCACTAAAAGTTACAAGACATGGTGTTTCCTCTCACATATCAACGGTAGACACCTCAGCTAGGATTGTAAAATACTCCACTGTGTTTACAACTATCTCAACAGTTATTTTTAAAATTTTAGAGTAGTTTTTATTTATAAATATATTAAAATAATATTTTTTATTTTTAAAAATATATTTTTCATATCAACACATCAAAATAATTTAAAAATATAAAAAAATAAATTTTCATTAAATAATGGTTGCAACTGTGTTTCAAATAGCACTTAAAAGCTTGTTTTTTTATATATTTCAAAATTATTTTTTAAAAAAATTAAAATATTTTTATTTTTGTTTACTTTAAATTAGATTTTTTAGTATTTACAGATATTTTAATATATTAATATTAAAAATAAATTTTTTAAAATAAAAAACATTTGAAAAAACAATTGATACTAAACCTTTACTCTAAATATGTGTTTTTTTTCACCAAAACCACATAAATACATAAATACCCCTTTATGCCACTGGACACATCTAGTCCTCCATTGAAGTATATGCCACTGGACACATCAAGCTCTCCATTGAAGTAAAGTTCATTGAAAGACTAAAACTGACCTCCAAGTCAATCAGAAACCTTCATGTCCTAATCCATGACACAGAAAGAAAAAATAATTTTAATCCACGACACAGTTTCAACTTTGTTTCTTTATGCCCTAATCAGAAAGAAAAATTAATTTTAATCCATTAGACATGTTTCAACTTTGTTTCTGTCTTCATGAGTGTTTCTTTTTTAATATATTAAAATAAGTTTTTATTTTTTATTTTTAATATAAATACATTAAAATTATTAAAAAAAACACTAAAAAAAATATCAATTTAATATTTTTTTAATACAAAAATATTTCTAAAATACACTTTACAGTACCAAACAGTCACGGGCCGACGCTTTAAGAAAGCAAGAAAACAATTGCTTATAGAAGTTGAATGCTTAAGGGCCTTGTATTGTTAATTGCTCAAGAGAGTTAAAGTTCATCAGAAACAATGTCAAAATTCCTGTCAAAAGTCCCAGATCTTCAAAATTGGTGAGTATGGAGGATTGATGTTTGTAGATATATGCCTTGGATTCTCAATAATAGATTTGGCATATACAAATAAAATAAAAAAATTGAATTGATTTAGAGAAAGAAAAGAAGTCGTGGTTTTGGGATGGGAGAGGAAAATAATTTTGTGAAATATGATGAATTGACATGTAATATAGGTTATTGAAGTGATATTATATATGAGAATAGTTTAGTTTTTTCATTGAAATTTAAAAATTGTATTGATCTAAAATGTGAGTTATAATTTCTAAAAAAATAAAAGTGAAAAAATGAATAAGCTGGATAATTTTTCTTTTTTATTAATCTGGTACTCTACAACACACAAAATCAATATAGTTGAGATGTTTTTTTATTTAAAATATATTAAAATAATATATTTTTTATTTTTAAAATTTTATTTTTTATTTTTTAAAAAATACATGGACCAGCTGACTTGAGCCCAGAGTCATCATGGCATCCATCCAGCTCATTTACCGTTCAAAACTAAATTGTATTTCTTTAGTTTTGAATTTCGTGGTTCTGACGTGGCATAAATCAAATTCTGAATCTGGTCAAAGTCAACGGAGAAATCATAGCTCGAATGGATTACGTGGCTGATAATCTTGATGACCACGTACAAGAAAGGAAAGAAAAGGACATTCTTCACACAAATAAGAGTGAGTGGTCAATTACATTAATTTCTTCACTGGACATCCATTCCATTCCATAACATAGTAAGAAAAGCATCACAATATAAGCTTTGATGATTATAATATTCTTAGACTGGAGAGCTGCAACTAAGACAACTAGCTAATGTACGTCATAGAAAATTGAAAAGAAAAGGTTAATCAGACAGTAAAAATAAACTAATCTCCTCTTTTTTCCTTGTAATGATAATTTCCATGTTCAGGACCCAGTTTGTGACGTTAACTTTGTTGAAGATCAAAGTCAAAGCCAGAGTGCTCCAGCTTCCTTGAGGAGGGGCACGAGAGTTCCACTGATATGGGAAGCCATGACTCGTTCCATGGCACCAATTAACTTCCCTCCAATGAACACAACAGGCACAGAAGCTGAATTCCCGAGCAGCCTCATCAATGCCTTCTCAATCTCTTCCCCTCTCGGGTCATGGTCGAGCTCATAAACAGTTGGGTTCACACCCATCCCACAAAAGAGTCTCTTCAAGGCATGACACATGCAACAGCTACTGATACTAAATACCACAACAGCACTCTCCGATGCCAGCCTCGCAACCTTCTCCAAGGGGTCTGATGCCATGCAGGTCCTCACTGGCACGTGGTAACCCCATGACTCAGCCTGCTGATATTGCATCTTAATATCCTTGTAATTTACACGCTATCCCGGAGCAGAAACAACAGAACTAAGAAACTGAAGGAGATGTAAGTGTGTGGGAGTGAAATAACTGGATAGAGTTGTTGGTGGTGGTGGTGAGGTTTATATTGGGGGGCCTCATGGAGGGGTATGGCTGTAATATCAAGGAGTTTGTCTTTTGTTGTCTCAACTAGTGCTTAGAACTTAGAAGATGTTTGTGGTTTTTGCTTGATGTGAAGATTTCGTTTTGATCAACGGGAGAATTGACTTGAAATTAACATTTATTGAGAAGAAAATCTCGTGGTTTTTTCTTTAAAGAGGATTGTTATTTATCTGTATCAAGAGGACATTACGTGGGCACTCATGGAAGGGATTTTAGCTTTGGGTGGAAGCAAAGGTGGCACTTGGCAGGTTCAGAAGGCGGCTATTGAATTCTTTGTCTACTGTAGAGGGGATAGAGTGAACAGGTTTTACCGTTCCTTTTCTCTTGACGAAAAAATAAAAAAGATTAAAAAGGTGACATCTACTCAGGCATCGAGAGACAACTTAACAGGTAAGGCTTTAAAAACATTAGACAAGCCAAAGCCTGAAGGAGAGTTGTAAAGAGTAAACGGCTGCCTCTGTCCTTGTTGTCGGATCACGAGATTAAAAGGTTTGTTTCTGTGACGTCAAGATTTCGCGCTTTTAAGCCAAACGCCAGGTCTTCATTTATTTGGATTGGAATAAAAAAAACAAAAATACTAATATTGCATGCAGTGCCACCATGATCATCCTTTTCTGGCTTTGTGAATTGACTTACACTGGTCCGTTTTGAGAAGTTCAAGGGCATGCGGTTCTTGGAAACAAAAACCAGTACGTGCCATAGCCTTGGCCAAAAAACTACTAAATGAGGAATCGCAAGATATGATAGCTTTTGCCTTTTGGTCCTTTGAAATCTTTGTCTAGAAATTACGCTGATATATATGGACATGTTTCTGTATTGTTGATTTGCTTTGTTTCTCCCGCTAAGCGTTGCCTTAGTGACCTAATTTTTTTGATGTGGTGGACAATGTATATTGTCTTTTACAGGGGGATCTGGAGTTCTATGGATATATCAACGCCCACAGCTTGGTAGAAACCTTGTGCACATAATCCATAGTGTGTTAATGTATTATGTCTATATATTAAGCTTGAATTGGCATCAACTTCTTCCTTTTACTTTTATTTTGCTCGTCGACATCATCTTCTTCTTGGAAAGTGCTGTTACTACATATCTTGTAATCGATCTCGTTCAATTTTGTCGCGAGCAAATCACCAAAAAATAGCAGGAAATGAAAAGCCATTAGGGAGATCCTTAACGTGTGAAACCACACTTTCGACGTAATAGTTGAAAAATAATAGAGATGCCATTAATTATGAAAAGTCACTGCAAGAGGTGGAAAATTAAGCGTGCTCGACGTGCTCATAAATATCATCTATATAATGTACCCTCTCTGGACCCTCACAAAACCAAAAGAATAGTAAGAAGAAGAAATATACTCCCTTATTTATTTATTTATTTATTTTACAATGTTATTAACTTTGCAATTAGCTAATTAATGCTGTTAACAATGATCAACGGCGCCAAAAAAACAAAAAAACATCAATTTAATTTAGTTTTGGAGCCTTAATTCTAGTAATAAGTGGGTTTGATCTTACATTATCCTCCAGTATTGAAATACTAGAAATGAGGTCATGGAGTAAATTAAATTTTCAGCAAATGTACTAGTTTACTTATACATATCTATTTAAAAAATCTAATTTGATATATTTTAGTCTCACTATAAAAAGCAAAGAGATGCCTCAACCGTTAAGATATATATATATTACTTCGGTTTTACATTTACAATTTTCATTTTTCACCAATATTATTCAGAAAATATTATACTAGTTTTCAATTAAATAAAATTTATATATCTGTCAGCAAGAACTGCCTTACTGTTTTTGTCCGAGCATTAAAATGATAAGCACTCCTCCCGCAATTAATTGACTAGCTGGCTGATCATTAAAATTATTTGCAGTTACCAATTATATATATCGTAGCCGGAAAAGATAATTATAACTAATAATTAATGGGACAGAATTAATGAAGCTGCATTAATTAAATTATCAACTCGGTCATCGTTCTATTGTGTTCTTATTCAGGCCACGTCATTCCAGCTATACAGCACAGCTCGAGGTAAAAAATTTAAATATAAAGTTTTCTAATTAGCCATGTTTCTACTCTAAAAATTGGCACGTTGATTTAGGAGACGTGGAGGATGAGTATTAATTTGATAATAGATTTCTTTTTCAAGAGTTAAGGTTAAGTTTTTTGGATTAATTTATGTATCAAGTGATGTGAATTTATTTCCTAATTATTTTAAAAAATATATTCAAAATAATTAACAAATTTTCTAGATATTAGTAGAAATTTTATGGTGCTTAGTCAATAACTAGTGATATCCTATTAGTTATTTACCAGGTTTACTTTAAAGAAAAAAATAGATATATTTAGAAAAGAAAAATTTTAAACATAGATATTTTTATTATTTTTTTTGGATCGTAGATTTTATATTCTCTTCCTTCTTTGTATTTTTTTTTTCTTTTCAAGGTGGACCTAGTAAGTAACAGATAAGATAAGATAAGATACTGCTAGTTGCTCTTGAAGCATTATAAACATTTTAAGATATTAACTCAATTTTATTTTTAATTTTAAATTACTGGCGTAGAGTATGAATTTTAAAAAATCAAATAAATGACAGGACTTTATTATCTATCATGGTTGTAAAGAATTACTACAAAGCAGTATTAATATTCAACATTCTTTTTTCTTTTTTCTTTTTCCTCAAAAAATATTTTACAAACCCCTTGACAAAAATCAAACCTTTTTATTACAACACACAATTAATAATAAATGCAATCAGAACCTGAAAGTTGACCCTGTACATAAAATATACAAAACATCATATCTATAAAAGTTATTTCCACTTTACAGTACACCTCAACTCCAGCCTCTCGGAGGAGAAAATTATATGCATCTCTAAATTCGTACCTTGGGCTCACTCCATGGATGAAAAACTGCAAGAGCATGTAAGCAACCGTAATGGAGGGAAAGAGATCCAAAAGGGGTAGGGAAGGGAAGGGAAGTGAACAATTACGCTACTGTCTACTGCTAGTTTTATTCCTCTGTCCGTATGTTCTCCTAAAGCAGAGACAAAAAATGACAAAACAACAGGTGCTATCCATAAACGAAGTCTATGAAACCAAACAAAAGTAAGAAAAAAGAAAAAAAAAAAAAAAAAAAAAAAAAAAAGGGAAGGCGTGGCCTGCATCACAGGCTTGCTCAGTCGGCGCTGCTGCTGGGTACGGTTGTGCTGACCACCGGCGAAAGATCAGGATTCTTGACGTTCCGAAATCTAGCTAGCTAATCACCTTTTTAGCTTATTACATGCAGTCATGTACTGCTATTTATTCTCTGGTTTTTCTTAGCTCACGGTGATATTTAAGCATGCAACAAAACATCCTTTCCAAGTGTAGCTCACCTTTAATGTCTGAAGGACATGGGCATGCCATGCGTGATTAACCCCGTTAAATATCTACTGTTAAAGGACTGCTTATCCAGGAGATTGTTGTATTCATTGTGACAACTTTTCCGTTATTTCTATTTCAGTGTATCAAATTTTTTATTTTTTTATTCTATTTAAAGTGCGTTAACTCTCAGTTTTTTTCTAAAATATTAAAATCTTATTGATTTCATCAAATACATATTGATGTGATCGTTAAATTGACACGTTAGTGTGCTTAGTGTCCGCCGCATATGTATGAACATTTTACTCTTTTGCTAATCGAGTGTGTATGTTTTTTCTACGAGTGTATGTACTTTTTTTTTTATTGAAGTATCTGTATTCTTAAGAAATTTATCAATTTTTTAAATTAAAATAATAATAACAAAAGACGTAAAAATATAAATTTCTATTGACTATAAGTGACTACGGAAGAAAAAAAAAAGAGTAACAATTAAACACACATATAAGAGATCAAAGATCTTATTGAGAAATTGGAACGTGTGTGTGTGATCGATAATCAAATTCTTTGTATAATTGATTTGTGTTTAGAATTATTAATTTTATAAAGAAAATTATTTGTTTTTATCTTTTAAAGTTAGTGCTAGAGGTTTTGCTTTGTTTTGTTTTGTATTTTTTTTTTTTGTGAGAAAGTGGAGGAAATTGAGTAATTGGGTTTCTTTATTAGATACAAATTAATCAATATGCTTAGTGGTCAAGTAGTCTTTTATTTTTATTTTTTTAAAAAACATTTTTATCAATGTTTATTGTTTTAATTTTAATTTTAGAGAAGATTTCTAAATTTACACTCTTAAATTAAAATAAAAAATAAAAAAATATCACACGTCAAATATACAATAAAATTGCTTAGCCAGTGTAGTAGTAATTACATTTGTTCTCGGAAAAACAAAATGGAAAAGAAGAAGAAGAAGAAGAAAGAAGTAGTCATCACAAGTAATGCAGTTGGGAGAGCTCAAATTATTGTTCAATTATTTACTCCGTGTCTCCATCAAAATTTTTCGACAATAACATTGCCAGAGCTGTTTTAGCTCCTTTGGTATATAGTTTATTTTCTTCTTGTTTATTTAATAAATAATTTTTTTTTTACTAATTGTATCAAAATAAAATAAATCATAAATCTCTATGTGTTTTCAATACGATTATATTAAAACATATGTATTTATGCTTTACTAGTTAGGTATTGAAAAGCAATGGTATTAGAAGAAGTGAGGAAGTAAATAGTTTTTTAACAAAATAAAATTAAGTGAAAATCTCTCTGTTATTTATATTTTAAGATGTATATTGCATGTTTTTTATCAGGTCAAATAAAAAGAAACATTGAAAATGTATGATCAAATATGAGGTCAAAGCCCCTGGAGTTATTAAGAATTTACCATAGTATATGAACTACATTTAAATCTTTGTTTACATCCTTATTATCTTTCAATTAAGTACATGAAAAACAAATGATTCATGGAAAAGGTTTTGATTAGGGATGATGGTGATATCAATGTTATAGGTAATTTTGGGCTATTTTTGTTTTTTTATCACATTTTAAAACAATATAAATAAAATAGAAAATATAAAATATAAAAAAATAATACAGTCTATACATTTTGTGATTAAAAAATATAATTTTTATATTTTATTACTATTTAAAATAACAATATCCTTTAAAAAATATTAAATAGACAAGTGAGAAAAAAAAAACTAATAGTAATAATAACTTGGTGATAGTGGAGGTAAAGAAAGGGTAATATATGTAACAGTAATAATAATAATAAAGTAATAATAACAATAATATTATATTTATTTTTTAAAAAATTATTAGTGTCATTGTGACGTCCAAAGAATAATAATGATAATAACTTGCAGTAATAATATTTTTTTTTAAAAAAAATTATCATCCTTATTAATTATGATAACAATAAAGTAAATAATAAAGATAGAAAAGAAATTTAATATAATAAACAAGAATAATGTATCATTCACTTTAAAAAAGAAGATTTTACTTGAATTCTTTATTTTTATTCTATCCTCTTCCATGAAAATAAATTTTATCTTGAAATTTCTGTTCTCATTTACAATTCACGTTCATATTTCCACTCTTGCATGAAAGTATCCAGTTATTTTAAATTATTATAGAAAATGCCACGTGGACGATGATTACGTGGGCTTTTGATTAGTATCTGATTGACCGTTCATTTGTTAGATCGAACCACATATAAGTTAATTAGGGACGAAGTGATTATATTAATCAATGATTAACCCTTTTTATTAGATTGATTAGGTAAAGTGGTGACAGAACTGAAATCCGAGTTCCAGTCCCTTATGGTTTTGCTAGAGTATTAATAAAAATTAATAAATAATTACACATTCACTCGTTAGGACAAGACCCATATAGAATTGCAGGATGCAGCAAAAGTTCCTGTAACATCACTCTGAGATAATGTTCATACACTTCATTACAAGATGCAGCAAAAGTTCAGCAAAAGTTCAGCAAAAATAGAACACATAAATGAAATCTACTCTACCATCACTTGAGAAGAAAACAATCCACTCAATGACTTGCTTATGTCCTCCTCCTTGCCATGGATGTAGGATTTCCATCAAACAATTCATCAATCAAGTTCTCAATATCTTCAGGTTGGTACTTAATATACTTCTCTATTTGTCTACCGTGAGCCAAATACTGTTGGAATCTCCCTACAAATGAACGGTAAGCCGGAGTCACCACTGCTGATACCGAAACCCGAAGCTCAGACTGAAGCTGCTCATCACTCACCACCCATGAGCTCTGCGTCCTGTGTATCTCATCAAACATGGTGGTGAACGTCTTGAACCTCTCTTTCAACACAGCCTTTGAGACTTTCCCGTTTACCTGCAAACCATCCTGATTTAGACACTGCAACAATTTGGTCCACGTCTCTCTTGTATAAGCCTTGTGGTACTGCCTCAGATTGGATGATCGCTTTCGACACCATGTATCACCCATCATATCATGAATTTCATCAGAACCTTTTATCTTTTGCAAGATGTATCTCCCATTATTCATCAGGAATACATAACTCAACGCAGGATCTCTGTAGAGCTTTGATTTCATGTCAAGATTCTCATCCAGCAAATCCATAACCGAATTCAACTGTGCTGAAAACGGTGAGCTCTTTGGAGTGCCATAGTCGCTGGCTCCACTCTTAATATCCGATTCAGGGCCTTTTGACTCTCCGGATCCTTCCTTTTTTTGGTGCTGCTGAAACACTTGCTCTAATGTTTCCTTATACTCACAGGCGTATTTTAGATAATTCGTTGTGTAGCGTGTCAAGGGGTGAACCGCACCACTTGGGACAGGAGTCCTGGCATTGTCTCTCTTTATCGAATTCTCCAAATCACAGATAATGCTCACGGCAAATTCTCCTAGCCGGCCTTTCACAGCCCAGATTTGTGATTTTAGTTCTTCAGAGCATTCACTTGAACTAGTATCGTAATCAAAAACAAGAATTAAATCGCGCAGTGCCTCGTACATGTCCAGAATTTTGAACAGTTTCTCAGCCGAACGTTTCGTTAATGCGATTGCGTCTGCAAAATTGAGAAACCTTACAGCAAAGGTTAATGCAATGTGGCTGAATAATCTCTGAGATATTGATGGATACTCAGAAAATACGGAGCTGCAAAGCTTCCGCTCGCCTGAGAAGAGTGTTAAACTAATTGAGATCAAACACAAAAAGGAGGCTAGAATTCTGAATAAACTGTATATTATGAATGCATAGTCTTAACCTAATTACAAATAAAGTATATATAGGTTAAATTGAAAGTACTATTCTACCCTCAATAAATAAGACAACATAAATATTATTTAACATCTCCCCTCAAACTCACGATGCGGCAGCTACAAGCATCGAGAGTTTGCCAACTAGAAAACAAAAACGAGATATGGAATGCGCCTTGGTAAAGAAATCTGCAATCTGCAATGAAGAAGGAACAAAAGGCAAAGTAATGGTTTCATGCTTGAGATGATGACGAGTAAGATGACAATCGATTTCAATGTGCTTAGTCCGCTCATGAAAAACCGAGTTGTGAGCAATCTGAATAGAACTCTGGTTGTCACAATACATAGAAGTAGGATGGGAAAAGGAAACTCCCATATCAGCAAGTAACCAACGTAACCAAATAATCTCTTTGGTAGTAGATGCCATGGCACGATATTCTGCTTCGGTGGATGATTGAGAAACATAGATTGTTTCTTGCTCTTCCAAGAAATAAGAGAATCACCTAAAAAGATACAAAACCCAGTAACAGACTTGCGATCTGTGGGATCACTACCATGATCAGCATCAGAGTATGCACGCAACTCCAAGGAAGAGGTGGATGAAAGTAAAAGACTTTGAAAAACTGTACCCCGAAGATATCGCAAAATACGAAGAACAGCTGCCCAGTGAACAGTAGTAGGAGAAGCAACAAACTGACTAACAACATGAACAACATATGCAATATCTGGACGAGTAATGGTGAGATATACCAAACTCCCAACAATAGTGCGGTATAAAGTAGGATCTATCAAAGGTAAACCATCAGAAGAAGAGTACCTTGCGTTAACCTCAATAGGAGTATCCACAGTCTTGTTATCAGTAAGTCTAGCCTGCTCAAGAATATCTGCAACATATTTCGACTGAAAAAGAAGGTAACCTCTAGGTGAGTATGCTACCTCAATACCCAGGAAATATCGAAGATAACCCAAATCCTTCATCTCAAATCGTCTAGCCAACTCTGTCTTCAAAACTGAAATACCATCAATGTCATCACCAGTAATAATCATGTCATCAACATATAAAGACAGAATGATACGACTTGCATCAGTGCACTTAATAAAAAGAGCAGAATCATGACTGCTAGAAACAAAGCCAAGTGACGAGATCACAATAGAGAATTTCTCAAACCAAGCACGGGGTGCTTGTTTGAGACCATATAATGCTTTTTTAAGCTTACAAACATATCCAGAGTCATGTGAAATACCAGGAGGGGGTGCCATATAAACTTCTTCTTGAAGATCTCCATTCAAGAAGGCATTTTTAACATCAAGTTGAGAAATATGCCATTGACGAATCGAAGCTACGGCAATAAGAGTATGAATAGTAGTCATTTTTGTAACCGGAGCAAATGTCTCCTCATAGTCCATACCGTATTGTTGAGAGTATCCTTTGGCAACCAACCTAGCTTTATATCGCTCAATAGACCCATCAGAATTAGTCTTGATCTTATACACCCAACGACAACCAACAACACTCTTACCAGGAGGTAGAGGAACCAGATCCCAAGTATCTGTCTTATGCAATGCAGAAAGTTCCTCATTCATAGCTTGCTGCCAAAGCGGATCAAGAATTGCCTCTTTATAGGAAGAGGGCTCAACAAGATAATGAATAGAGGCTAAAAAGGAAGTAAATGATGAAGAATAACAAGAATAAGCAAAATCTGGTAGTTTTGTGGACTTACGAATGCGGATGGACTGACGTGGAGGTGGATCCACAATCTCAGATGAAGCTTGAGGGGTTGTAGATGAGAATGGAGCTTCAGGTGTGCCAGAGAGTAAAGTATCAGTACCTGCAGAGTTATGAGTACAAATTGATTGAACATGGGGAGAGCTATCATTACCAGAATCCTCAGAAAATGGATTTATACTAATAAGATCAGATTTAGTCAGGTTATGAGTAGTGGATGGAATAGAAAAGAAAGGTATATGCTCAAGGAAGACAACATGACGAGACACATAAAGTTTTTGAGTTATTGGATCAAAACAACGATAACCCTTTTTACCTTCACCATAGCCCAAAAAGACACAAATAGCGGATCGAGAGGATAGCTTACTTCGTTCTACATGAGGACGCAGAACGAAACAAGTACAACCAAAGACTCTAAATGAGGAATAATCAAGGACATACCCATATAACTTTTCAAAAGGAGATAGACCCGAACTATGAGAAGATGGAATTGTATTAATCAAGCTTATAGCAGTAAGAACAGCTTCCCCCCAAAACTCACTAGGAACAAAAGCAGACAACAAGAGAGAACGAGCAGTTTCGACAATGTGCCTATGTTTTCTTTCAGCAACACCATTTTGCTCAAGAGTATCTGTACATGAAGTTTAGTGGATGGTTCTATCTAGGGCAAGCAATTGGCAAAATTTATTAGAAGTGTATTCCCCACCTAAATCACACCTAAAGCATTTGATCATAGTAGAATATTGAGTTTTGATAAGAGCTCGAAAAGCTGCATATATCTCAAAGAATTCAGAACGATGTTTCATTAAATAAACCCAACAATAACGAGTATGATCATCAATAAAAGAGACATAATATCGAAGCCCTCCTTTTATGGCAACAGGAGAAGGTCCCCATACATCAGAATGAATCAAATCAAATGGTGAAGAAGAAACAGAAATACTTCAATTAAAAGGTAAGGCGGAAAATTTTGCCAATTTACATCCACTACAATCAGAAATGTCACAAGTTTTCAAATTTCCTAAAGCTCCTGTGGATGCTAAAAATCTCAAACGAGAAGACGAAACATGACCTAGACGGGAATGCCATAAATAAAAACTAGAAGATGAAATACTCAAATGAAAAGAAGACAAATCAACTGTAGTAGTAGCAGCGGCAGCAGCAGCAACTAGGACTTTTAACTCATCCAAAATATATAGTCCATTCTCCCTACGGCCTGTCCCAATCAGCTTCTGAGACTGCAGATCCTGTATACAACAAAAAGAACCTGAAAACATGACTAAATAATCACTAGAATCACATATTTGACCAACAGACGCAAGATTCAATTTGAGTTGTGGAATAAGATAAACATTAGGGAGAGACATGTGAGGTGTGACAACAGAACCAACACCTGCTAAGGGCATTTGAGTGCCATCAGCAGTCATAACAGGAATGGAGGACAAAGGGGATACAGAGGTAAAAGATGAGGAATCTGGAGACATATGATGAGAAGCATCAGAATCCAAGACCCATTCAGAATGTGACATACCTGAGGAACTATGAGGCAACTGACTTATGGAAGAGGAAGCGGACATTGCTTGTGGCTGCAAGGAGAGAAACTTCTGAAATTGCTCAGCCAAAATATTAGGATCGGTAATAGAACTCGAGGAAGCTACTGCTGCAGTATTGTGGTGTTGTGGTTTATAACCCTGAGGTGGTCTATGAGCATTAGATTGTGACTGATTGCCAGGCTTCCAAGCTTGATTCTGATGTCTCAACTTAGGACACTGAGCCTTCCAATGACCTTTCTACTTACAGAAGCTGCACTCATCGAAGCCAACCCTTGTGTGAGACTTATTCTGATGATTAGAGAATGACCTAGAAGGTACTGCTAGTATAGAAGGATTTGAAGCAGAAAGAATTCCTTTTTCAGAATAAGACTGAAAACGTATTTCTTCAACCAATAACTCACTGACAACAGAGTCAACAGAAGGCAGTGGAGAACGATGCAGAATTGAACCTCTAAGTCCTTCGAAATCACTGCGAAGTGCTGTTAAAAACTGTACCAATCTTTGCTGCTCTCTACGCTCAATATAGGCACCACATGCTTTTAATTCTGTCGATTCTGTAAGAGCCAATTGATCCCAAAGATCTGTCATAGCAGAATAAAACTCTTGAATACTCATATTCTTCTGATGAAGAGCTCGTATGTCATTTTCTAATTGATACTGTTTTGCAAAATTTGATTGTGTGAATAACCTTTGCAGATGATCCCAAACCTCTTTTGCTGTCTCATATTTCGCCAACTGCGTACCTATTGAATGCTCAACAGAATTGTTGATCCAAGTAATGATCTTTGCATTATTTGCTTCCCATGTATCTATCAAACCAGCATCCCCCTCCTCAATATTCTTAGGTATCACATAAGTTCCACTAACATACCCCCACATCTTCTTACCCTTAAGAAAATTTCTCATTACATAACTCCAATATGAATAGTTCTTCCCATCCAACCTCACACTCACAGACTGAAGCGAATCATCTCTTTCAGTAGCCATAATCAACAATCACAGATAACCAGAATGCAAAAGTAGCGGAAGACAAAATACTCAATTGCAGAAACGAAACAAATATCTTCTCGAAATTATACGATTACTCCCAAAACACAAAACAAATTTGCAAAAACTGAACGCAGATACCAAATTACAGAAGCTGAAGGGAAGACGAAATACCAAAATAATTGCAGAAACTGTCGAAATACCAAAATAATTGCAGAGACTGTCGAAATACCTAATTTTGCAGAAGCGGAAGACAAAATATCACTCCAAAAAAAATTGTCTTAACCAGCTCTGATACCATGTTAAACTAATTGGATCCGCGAAGCTGTATTTGGAATTAAGCTTCGTTCCATAAAACCAGCTCTGATACCATGTTAAACTAATTGAGATCAAACACAAAAAGGAGGCTAGAATTCTGAATAAACTTATATTATGAATGCATAGTCTTAACCTAATTACAAATAAAGTATATATAGGTTAAACTGAAAGTACTATTCTACCCTCAATAAATAAAACAATATAAATATTATTTAACAAAGAGAACTGAGGAACAATGCTTGATTACACTGAGCCACGTAGCGATTGCTCCTTCCAATGATTGCCATTGCATTTTTTGTACGTTTTCGGTGCTGATATTTTCATAACCGAGCTTATCCAATTCGCTAGAGAATGCATTTCTCCTCACCAAGCTGTAGACCATGCAACACTCACTCTCATAGCCTGATGAGATCATAGCGGTGGCGATTCGGTTCATTTTCGAGATTGCTTCTGGTGCATATGATGGGAATTCCTCATCTTCTCTTGATTTGGATTCTGGTACAACGCAGTAATCAGATTCCGGATGGGAACCGAATGACAATTGTTTTGATGGCTTTGGAGATTTGAGATCTGCATCGTTTCCCTGATTGCAACTTTCAAGAATTAACCGGAACTCGCCGTCTAACATGGACATGGCTAGACGCTGGATGGTGATGGCTCGGTTGAAGCAAGAGGCTGTTGTGGAATTGGAAGGGAATTCGCCAAGAACATTTATCAACTTTGAAATGCAATTCAAAGACTCAATGAATGATGAGTCATCCTCTTGATTTTGTCCAAACTTTGCGTTGGAATCATATTTAGCTATCATTTTTTGAATCATTTCCAACAACGATTTCACAGAGTTCGGAACCGCCGGCAAGTTGTTAGATGTATCATGCGTCGAGGATAACGATTTGAGAACTCGACCAACGTCTTCCAAGACTTGAAGCAGGCTTAATTCTGGAGCGGAAGAGGGCTCTTCAAGGACCGCCTCTGATTCAGGACCTGTATTGTCATCCATTTTGGCCATTTAGGTGGTTGTCATCCCCCCTCCCCACCTCTTCTTTTTTGTTTTTTTATTTATTTAACAGAGAAGATGCAGAGAAAGGGAATAGACATGAAGAATCGTGGCATAAGCATAACTAATTAAGAATCATTGTGAATTGCTGTTTCTGTTTCTGTTTTTTCGTTTCATGTCTTAATTAAATTTGCTTGGATGTGAAATTGGAAGTGGATGGTGAAGGGATCTCGGTGGAAAATGGGGCAAAGAGAATTGAGGTGTGCAAAGATATTTAGTTTTTTGAGGTTTTGACCGTTAATTTTATGGCTCGGCATTAACCGTTGACCACCCATTTGTGAAGGTCGTGCTCTCCACTTTTTCTCCAAATCTTTATCTTCTGTCGACATGTTGCCACAAAAATGTGCTTAGGATCATGTAAATCAGAACTCATAATTATTAAATCGGTACGGGGTTGACCCGGTTAAAGAACAAGATTTTGAGTTAATTTGAATTAAAAAAATAATATTTAAAGTTTTAATATTTTATATGAAAAAGTTAATTTTATTAGTAATAGTCAAGGGTGTGCTAATATCATGACAAAGAAGTAGGATGGTGCAAGAATATGTCTCAATTTTATTATTATTTAAGCTCCTTTGCTATGATCTTATGAGTTTTTTTTGTTTTGTTGCGTTTGAATATTCTTCCCGGCTATGAAAGTGTATGATTTTATTGATGCCCAACTAGTCTAGCCACGGTTCCGGTTTAACTTTGAACTAACAATTGACGACATAACAATATATTTTACCCCTAAACCACAAGGGTTGTGATAAAATAAGGTTTGGATTATAAATTTGATCTATTATACTTTTAAACTATTATTTATTCGGCAAATTAAATCTTGTTAAATTTGACCATTAAAACTAATGATCAAGCTTTAACCATTAATCTAAATGCTATAGATAACATTATTTTAAAACAATTTAAATTTTTTTTATAAACAAAATAAAAAATGACACGTCATTCGGCATTACATTTTTACAATTCAAACAAATTTAAAAGAAAAGGCCTTTTGAATTGATAGTCTTCCTCGTTGTTTGAAATGCTACCGGAAACCTCTTTACCCCAAGAGCCCAACAGAGTTATTTTACGAGTCAAATTCCTGGCATGGGTTGGAAGTTATATAAGGCTTATGGTGTTTCGAAGCCCAGAGTGTCTACTTTATGGACATATAAGGACTTTAAAAATCATTCACTCTCATGATAGACCAACGCCTGATACGTCATTCCCTGCCCTCTATACTCCGAGACACTTACCATTTAAAACAAAAATTTAATAGGGCTTGGGTTTTTTCTTTTGACCAACATATATTACATTGTGGATTAGAAAAAATAATGATAAGAAAAAAACTAGTTATCAAAGATAATATAGTCCTTTTCTTATGAATAAGGATAATCTATTCTCTTACCATTTAAAAAAAAAAATTAATATGCTCTGTTTTTTTACTTTGGACCAAAATATATTGCATTGTGGATTAGAAAAAATAATAATAATTTTTCCTTTTTAAGAAAAAAACCTAGCTATCGGGAGATAATATAGTCTTTTCTTAAAGATTCATTAGTTAATATTAAGGGATAAATCGGTCTTTAAACACAGTTAAATAACTAAATTATCTCAAGCGGCGCGTGAAGGAGTGTTTAGTAGTCAAACAACGGCTTCTGAAGTGGCAATGAAATCATCTTGGCAACCCCTCCATTCCTAGGTTATGCGTGTAGCCAACAAACCCCTAGTTTAATTTTTATATTTTTTTAGATTTGATCTATGTTCATTTGATTACTATTGGTTTTATTTGAAATAATTTATAAAATTAGATTTTGTTTTTAATTTTATCCTCCTTTAATTTTTTTCATCCGATAGATTTGGTTTTCGTTTTTTTATTATTATTATTTTCATTGTGATGATTTTTAATTTTTTTATAATTTCATCCTCCTTTAGTTTTTTTTTTTATCAAATTTGATCACCATTCTTTCTATTGCTACTTTTTTTTTTTACTTTGATAAATTTTTAAAATTAATATTTTTTTTTGGTTTTATCCTTTAACATTAAATTTGTTAAGAATTGAATTTTTTAATTGATCTCGGGGCTAACATTTCACGGATTACGAGATTGAGAGATTGATCCAGTTTTAGAAGATTCACTTGAGTTTACTTGACTTATTTTTTCCCTTTTTTTTAAACTCTTTCTGATAATGGAATAGTTTTGATAGAGTGACAGTGGGTTTATACTAAGTTTTTTTATCCTTCTTCTCTCGAGTATGATATTAACAACTTATTTTTTATAATTATTTTTTGTCATTTCTTTTGTCAATAATTTTTTTAGTCACATTATTAAAACAGAAAAGTTTAGTAAATTCAATCTAGTTAATAATTTAACTCTGAAAAATTATTTGTTTTTTTTAAAAAACACCTACGTTGCTTAAATGTTGTTTTTTATATTAGAAAAAAAAATATTACGTGCACAACAGCATAGCATGGGTCACCTAATTTGCAACATTTCGCGAGGATAAAAGCGGATTCGTGGCACAAATTGTGTGCCCAAGTTAGGATGATAATCAATTATTCAAGAGGCAAAGTCAACGGGAGTGAAGTCAGGGGGTGAGAGAACCTCAGTACCTTGATGTTTTTATATGCACGTAATTTTATCCTATACTTGGGCTAAATTGATTTTTTAAAAAAAAGTTAGCATAGTTAATTAAAAATATTAAAGGAATAGGACAATTAAAAAAAATAACAAAATAACACATTTACATTGGATTGTTTTTAATTAAAATTGTATCGACTCTGTTATTCCTCCAATATTTTTAACAAACTATGCTGAAAACCAAGAATAGCCAGCTAAATTTGAGCAAGGCTTTATTACGAGTATTAATTGTAGCAACGCCGTTTTGAACTGGGAGGAAACATTATGACTCTCGTCTGTTTGCCCAAAAAAGAGGTGGAACAGTTATACAAGTGTTCAATGTTGTCTTAAAGAGCCCATTTGCAGACATTTATTACCTCCCTGTTCTTGCAATATATGTTCACCGATCATCGATTAGTCACCGTGCCAGCAGGAACAACATGGACCTAATTCATAAAAAATAAAATAAAAAATGGACCTAATTAAATGCAAAAAAGAGAGTTGAAATCCGAGAAAGTCGTTGTAGTTTTAGTAACAAATAATTATTCATTGGATTAGTAATTTGATGAAATCACCTCTGGCTCAAAAACCTTTTGCTCTAAACATTGAGGATAAGTTTGTTTTTTCATGGTGATATCATTATCTTCAATAATTTGTGCAGGAAGTTGATAATTTTATTTTTTTACATAGTAAATTTATTGATTTACCTCTATAATAATATGCCTTTTAATCATAAGCTTTATGGGTTTTTTTTTTAAATAGTTAAATTACTTTGTTAACTTTAAAGACAAAATCAACATAGTAAACAAAAGTTTTTTATTTGAAATTATTAAGAATTTGATAAATGAACAAAAGTTTTGCTTTATATGAAATTATTATGTTTTTATTTGATTTATTAAGAATTGACCTTCAATTTTTTTCTGCTTGGAATTATCTTAATTTTATGCTTGTGGTTATAGAGTTTATCAGTTAACTTAGTTTAACATTAAGTTTTTTATACCTGAATAGACTCATGACAGTGAAAGAATCTTTTTATTTCCTTGTTAATTAATTTTTTTATTGTTGTATTTTTTTATTCATATTATTTACATCAAAGAAAAAAATACCAACCCTCAATACGGGACAGGTATCTAGTGTCCACTATTTTTGCTGACTTACATCGTGCTGCAATGGACGGTGAATTAAATTAAATATTCGTTTCAAAACTAAAAAAAAAACATAAATAGTGTTTTTTTTTTCTGCACGCGGAGGTTTTAAATCCAGTAATTAAAAAAAGAAGAAGAGGAAAACAACTCCTCAACCATCGTATTATCGTGCAGCTTCACATGTCCATCCACTAACAAAAACTAATTATTTACTATTTGATGGGTGACATGGTGGGAGGAGGCACAGTCAACGGCACTTTTCTACAAGTCAGCAAACAACTCCTAGTTTCCCGCAGATAAATAACAACATAAGAAATCAAGTGGTTCTAATCTCTAGCAGAGATGATGATGCGTTTGAAATCAAAGTGTGGAATCATGAGAGAATATCGATATCAGTCAGTCAGTCAGCATCTTCGAGCTGCCTTTATATCTTGCGTGTGTTCTAATTCGGGGAATTAATTTCAAGTATTTTTATTTCTGGGTGGGGATTACTTGACGTGCCTCGGTCGAATGAGGAGGAGTGGAGTGTAGGGTTGCCCATGTCACGCAACACGCCGGTAATATCAGCAATGTGATCCTTCCGCCGCTGCTTCTCCGACTCTTCCCTTTTTTCTGGTGCTGAGCTGGGAAATCTGTGATCTCGTGGCACCCTTAGCAAAAGCCACGTGTTCTACGCTTGACTTTAAGCTCACTGGATCTTTCATAACCACCATCGCTTTGGTTTTCGCTGGCTTCACCGTGTCGAAGAAATCTGCACCGCTCGGGAGGCTTCATAAAATCCTTTTAATTATCCCATTAGTCAAGGATAGGACATGAATATCAACAAATTTGATAATGATATTGCTTTGAATAAATTTAATTTCTTACATATAAAAATAATTAGAAAAATATTAAAATAAAACAATCATTAATTTCTTACAAGCATAGAAAAATATAAAAAAATGGTAGATTTTAATTTGTTTGGCTAAATAAATGTGGTAGTAGCTATAAAAAGAGAATAATGGCTAAGAATAGCCTTGCGTAGAAAAAAAATACAATTGTGGAAGATAAGCATATTCTACAAAGGCAATATAAATGGTATATGTCAAACCTATGAAAATTAGAATTATAACAAGTTTAAGGTTCTGTTTTAAAAAAATAATCAAGATAAATATTATTTATTATTTTATAATCAATAAAAAAATAGATCAAAGAATTAAACAATCAACGACAATAAAAAATTATTTCAACAATTCAATCAAATGAGATGAACAAATATTTTTTATAATTTGTTTTTTTTTACTGATGTTATTGTATAACTATCTAAACTCTATATAAATCAAAGCAAATCATAAGATTATCAAATAATATATTTCTGTTCTGTATCTCTTTCTATTCTAAATTTATCATGAGATATGCTTGCAAAACAATAAAATTAAACCGCGGAAAAGGGGGTGCAAACGCCCGTGTTCCCCTAATTCACCTTCTCTCCGGGATACAGTCAATCAATATTTTATTAGTGGAGGCTGGGCCTCCAATTCGAACCGTGGAAAGCATTGTCCAACGCGTACATCCAGCAGGATTACAGCCTCGAAATCCAGGGGGCAGAAGCGCACGGCCATCATTCCAAGACTGAAAACTCCGGTTCGGAAAGACCGTTTAGACCGTCATTCTTTAAGCAAAGACAAAAATTTGGATTTCAGCAAAGTAGACTTTCCCATTTCCTACTAATCTCTAGATCCCCTACAGCCATCCATGGAGCATCCTCGCTCCACTTTTGTGTCTGCCTTTGAAGATTGTCGGTGGGAATGTGGGATGGTAATAATTATATACCGAAAAAGTAAAAGAAAAAACAAAATCTATACAATGACATGTATCCACCGGTCCAAGTTAAATTCGAAAGGGCAACAATAATTTTGGCATTTTCAAATGCCCACTTGATGAATTTCCATTACGTTTTCTCAGAGGTTGAATTTTCCATGAAGAGGCATCTAACCACGTAAAATAAAATAATTATTTTATTTTTTAAAATTTATTTTTAATATCATAATGTTCAAATGATATAAAAACAAAAAAAAATAATTTAAAACAAAAAAAATTAATTTTTTAAAAAAATACTCTTAAAAAAATTAACAAAAGTCTTCCCCAAGAATAATATTTTCTTGACGAGGACTGGATTCTCCAATTTGAACCGTGGAAACCAATGTCTAACGCGTACGTTCCAGCGGGATTGCACACTCGAAAAAATCCTAAGCAACCATTTGTTTTTCTTAAAAAAATATATTTTGTAAAATCAATCTTTAATCTAATGCAAAATACACACACACACACACACGAGAGCACGCAAAAAGAAAAAAAAAATTAACATAAAACCACGGTAATATAACTTGGAATGATGTAATTAAAAAAAAAAAGAGTTAGGTGGCCGAAATAAATAAAAATTACAGTATTTTGTGAGAGTTTTAATAGTCCAACATGGTAAATTTGCGTTCTGTTTTGACTGCTATGTAATTATATTATTATGTCTTGTTGTCTTGGTTTGAATTCTACTTTATAATTCATGCATATCGTTTTGTTTTGACAGTGAGCAGCCTGGAAAAATGTAATGAATTCAAGGAAGCAACTTGGAAAAAAGAGAGGAGAATTTTAAGAAACAGTCCTTCAAGGGGCATTCCAGGTATTAAAAATAATTCAACACGTGATTAATGATTTTTTTTTTTTATGGAGTGTAGTGGAATATTTAAGCATTAATAAAAGTTAAAATAAGAGGATACTGTATGAAAAATTTTATATACAGTGTCATTTATGGAAAGTGAGATAGTAGAGTTGTTGTCATTCAAATATACTAGGTTATATGTAATTTTCAAAAATTAAAAAGATTATAGAAAATCATAAAGTATTGGGATAATATTGTAGTGATTGTTATAAAAGAATTTCTATAAAGAAAAATAAGAAATGTGTTAAAAAAAATAAAAACAATTTAAGTAAGAACATATATATTTAGAATAAAATTTTTAAAAAAAGTTCATACCTTTTTTTCCTCTCGATATTTAAAATACAAACAAGTAGTCTATTTATAGTAGAAGAAAATAAAAATATTAAAGGACACTAGAAAACCTAAGTATTATGAAAAACCAATAAACTAAACTCAATAATCATGAGGTCTAAGAGATTCTAATTGGCATTTAAGAAATATAATTATAGATTTTATAACACTTTCCCTTGAATGACCATGTACTAAAAATGGGTCTCATTAAACCCTTACAAAGAGAAACCCAATGGGAAAAAAAATCTAAACGAAGAAAAAATAATACAACATTCCTGTGTGATTTCTGAACACTTTATAATTCAATATAAAGTAACATTCTTGTGTGATTTCTGAACACTTTATAATTCAATATAAAGTTTTATATAGATACCTCAACATTCAATTCAATAGAAGATTTTACATAAATACTTTAAGATTCATATTTGAATACTTCATGATTCATAAAAATATCAAATTGTTTCACTAAAACCTTGCAAAGAAAAACTCAATGGGAAAAAACCTAAACAAAGAAAAAAAAGTACAATTTGAATTGACTTTACCTCAAAAGTACATGTCTTATAACAAATCTTTAAAATGACGCATTCTAATATTATAGATAAACTTCTTGAAAGTCGAGGCTGGTAAAGACTTTGTAAATAAGTCTATTAAATTATCACTTGATCTAATTTGCTTGATATCAATTTTTTTCCTTATATTAAAGCTCGTGTATATAAGAAACCTTTGGTGAGATATGCTTTGTTTTGTCTCCTTTAATATAACCTCTTCTAAATTAAATAATTTAGACATCATTATCTTCAAACAATATTATAGGACTATCTTCAATGATTGACAATCCATATTTTTCTTTTATGTGCTAGATAATTTACCTTAACCTTATACATTCTCGACTTGCTTTATGGATTGCAATAATTTTTTTAATGATTTGATGACGTAGCCACTAATATTTGTTTAACAGATCTCCAAGAAATCACAATACCTCTATATGTAAACAAATAACTTGTTTATGATCTCTCTTTGTGGGGATCATGGAGATAATCTGCATCTGCACATCCAATCAATTGTGAATTTGATCCACTATAAAATATTCCCATTTTTATTATTTTGTAGAGATAGCGAAGTATATGTTTAACCCTATTTTAGTGTATTTTTGTGGGAGTGGAACTATTTCTTGACAATAAATTAACTGCAAAAGCTATATTTGATCTTCTATAATTTGCAAGATGCATGAATGTTGTAATAGCACTAAGATATGGTGCTTCTGGACCAAGAATTTCTTCATCCTCTTTTAGCAGTCGAAAAAGGTCTTTCTCTCGCATTAAATGATCGAACAACCATAAGTTAGAGGTGCACTCAAATGATAAGCATTGTCTATTAAAAGTGCTTCAATACCTTTTCTATATACAATGATTAATGGATAAGTTTTCTGTTTAAAATATGTTCAATTTGTATACCAAGATAAAATTTTATCTTTCTGAGATCTTTCATCTCAAATTCATCTTTCAAATTGGTTATAGTTTTTATGAGCTCTTTAAGAGCAATAATAAGATTTAAATCATTAACATTACAATTTCGGATATGGTTCTCTTAATAAAAATGCATAGGCAAATCTCATTATTCTCAAACCCTTTTTCTAGGAGGTATTTACTAAGATTATTATACCACGTTCAACCAGATTGCTTCAATTCATGTAAAAAATTTTGTAGTTTAATTGAATAAACACTTCTAGATTTATCATAAAAGGCTTTAAGCATTTTGAATATTTTAGGGATTTTCATATGGATATCTTTATCTAATGATCTATATAGATATGTTGTAACTACATCCATTAAACACATATCTAGAGTTTCTAAAACTACTAAATCAATAAAAAAATTTGAAAGTAATTGTATCTATAATTGAAGAATAAGTTTTCTCATAATCAATGCCAGGTCTTTGTGAGAAACCTCGTGCAACATGTTGTACCTTGTATCGAACAATTTCATTGTTCTTATTTCATTTTCTAATAAAAACTCACTTGTATCCAACATGCATAACATCTTTAGGTGTATAAACTATAGGTCCAAATACTTTACATTTTGTAAGAGAGTTTAACTTTGCTTGGATTGCTTCTTTCCACATTGCATAATCATTTTTATATCGGTATTCTTCTACAGTTTGTGATTTAATTTCATCATCACTTATGGTGAAGCCAAAAACAACTTTAAATGCAAATAAATCATTTATAACAATTTTAAATGAGACAACTTTAAATGCAAAATGAGATAACTTCAGGTTATTCCAAGTAATTTCTTGTTGTGATTTAAGCACTAATTTTTCTTTTCTTAATGATAGGAAAATGTTCTCTTCAAAATGATAATCTTAAAAACATCATTAGTTAAAAGTTTATGAAATCTAATAATAGATGGAAAATCAAAATTAACGTAAAATTTTATTCTACGTTATGGACTCATTTTAGTCATTTGTAGGGGACAATATAGGCACATATACCGCACAACCAAAAGTTCGTAGATGAAATATATTTGATGGTATATCAAAAATAAGTTGCAAAGGAGAATATTTATAGTGAGCACTTGGTCTAATTCTAACCAATGATACAGTATGTAATATAATATATTCCCAAATAGATGTATGCAATGTTGATTTCATAAATAATGGTCTAACAATTAATTAAAAGCATTTTATAAATGATCATGCTAGACCATTTTGAGTATGTACATGAGCAATAAGATGTTCAACATCAATTCTAATAGAAGTGTAAAAATTATCAAATGCTTGAGAAGTAAACTCACTAGCATTATCCAATTGAATTTTCTTATTTGGATAATCATAAAATCATATCTATAGTTTGATAATTTGTTTTATTAATCTAGCAAATGCAACTTTTTGAGTAGAAAGTAAACAAACGTGTGACCATTTATTTGATGCATCAATTAATATCATAAAATATCTAAAAGGTTTGTATGGTAGATAAATAGGTCCACATATATCTCCTTGAATTCTTTCGAGAAAATATAATGATTCTATAACAACCTTTGATGGAGAGGCAGATGTTAAAATGACAACAACATAAAGTTTTTTTTTTTAAAATAATTCATAATTCTTTTATAACTCTTTAAATTAATCCAAAACTTCATACAACTGAGGCCGATCAAAGCCCATCCAGGGAGAAAATAAAGGAAGAAAAAAACCTAGAAAGATTGTTCAATTGAGTTAACTCATTGTGCTCGTATTCATTATTTGGGTCATAATTTTTTTGAGTTAACCCGAGTCAATATAATATATCGTTCTCTTTTCATTTTACACGCTTTTTTTTTTATGATTTAATCCTTGGATAGCCTGTTATTCCACATTTAAGCTTGATAGTGTGAGGGTGAGACAGATTTTAAAATGACAGCAACATGAAGTTTTTTCAGAGACAAATCTCTATTTGAACAGGGTGACCATTTCACCTTTTAACCCGTTATGTTGAACAAGCCACACAAGCCATTTTTTTCTTTGTATTTATTAACACATGATGGTTGATTAATGTTATACGAAACACAAGTCAAGCTTTTAATTCGCATTTCATATTTTAACGATGCCTAAATGATTTTTTATGTAATAATTGGAATTCTAACCTGACTCATAGCAAAGCACAAGCACCTTCCCCTAAGCCTAGTTATACCAAAACCTAAAACAGTTGAAAGTCAGTTTAACTATTCATATGAACAATTAAACAAATTAATATATTTCTTTCATCACTTTAAATAAAATTTATGTCAAGTGGTTAACTTGCAAGGCAATTCCAAGGTCGCAATTCTTCTTTTAACAAAAGGGGACACATTATTATCTTTACAGCAAACACAAATGAACTATTGTTTGTGTGTTTTTTAATAAAAATAAAGGGTGGACGATATTTAAATGAACAAATAAAATTATTGGTCCATTCACGCGGCTTGGCCTCTAGGTGCATGCACTCTTGGCCTGTTACTAGCAAGCCAGTAGCTAGGCCTAATCCTTTTGTATTTTTTTTTTTTGGTTTTTCTTGTTTTTCTTTTCATATAAAAAATTCATTTACTTTTCAGTTTTGACATGGTTTTTAAATATTATTATATTTTTTATTTTAAAATTAATATTTTTTTTCAATTATTATGTATTTAATATGAAACTAATAATACTAATAAGAAATTATTCATGAAAATTCGATTCAAATTTTTTCTTATTCTTAAATTTTTTAAATAGATTTGGAACTTGATTTTATCATATTTAAGATTTGTTTTAACTTTTATCACAAATAAAATACTACCATACTATTTTAATATTTTTTTAAACTTGCTTGTATTTTTTTTTAAAAAAGTTGATTCTAGTTAAAAATATTATGTTCACTAAAACAAATAAGAAATATTTTAATAGGAAAATTTATCATGATGAAAAACAAAATTCAAAACAATTATATTTTTATAGTTTAACAATAATGCCAAAAAATCTAAAAAAATTTCACTTTTAAATATTTTAAAGTAATAAATACTTTAAAAAAAAATTCCGAAATACATAATCACACACTAAAAATTCAATTTTAATGCTTTTCACGAGTGCAACTCGTAAACAAACATACTTATCATAAAATTCAAACTTTAGAAATCAAATGTCGTTCGTTAACTGTAATAGAAACAAAAAATTCCGCTACTGAATTATTGCATAACTCGTAAAATAAAATAATCGAATTCAACCCCCTTGTTTCCTCCATAATTCCCGCCATTTGACACCTATTTTTTTTAACATAAACACGCACCGTTTTTACCTTTGATTCTGTAATGTAAAACTAGAAAAAGGCAAAAAGCAAGAACCAAAACTGAAATGGTAATTTCCGCATTTAAGCGGTAAGAATATACAGGCTTAGCCACACTGTACACACAGATGCTAAGAAAAATAAAATAAAAATGGTGTGTATTTACCATTTAAGCTCTTTAATGGTGGTCAAAGATGGACAAAAGAAGGGTAGACTCTACAGAGAGATGCCATTGCCATCACTCTCTCTCTCTCTCTCTCTCTGTATAAAGTTGGATGTGTGTGCAGTTAGTAGTTAGTGTAGACAAAAGCAAAAGCCGGCTTCTCTCTTCTTACGTTCTATGTTCTCTCTCTCTGCCAACAATCCCCCCCCTCTCCTCACCAGCAAGCAATAACACACACCCAAGAAAGTTTTTTTTTTTTTTTAAAAAGAAAATAAAGTCTCTTTATATTCCCTTCTGCTATTGCTATTGGTGTTTCTTCAACTTGTCGATTCCTTTGCTTTGTCGTTTTGACTCGTGGGATAGAGAGAGAAGTTAATGTTATCCTAACTACCAGAGTTTCATTCCATGTTTCTTTTGATGGGATTTTGCTGAAACATATGTTCAAGCAAAAACAAAAAAGAAGAAGACAAATGGGTTTTTAGAGTAATGAATTCTGATTGAGTTTCAGTTGCATCCCTGAGTTTTGAAGGATTCGTGAACCGCTTTGTTATTGGATTTCTGGAGATGGGTTGTTTTTCTTGTTTTGATTCAAGGGAAGAAGAGAAGCTGAATCAAGAGAAAAAATCTGTTGATCTAAAGCCAACTCTGCCTCCAGTTTCTTCTAACATTTCTAAGTTGTCTTCTGGTTAGTTATTATTTTTTTTCTCGATAATCAATTTCTTTGCTTTCTTTGAATTAGTTGTTTCTTCATTATTTATGTCATCGCTTGATCTGATCTGGTTACTCTCTGATTTTTATTGCTTGTTGATATCACAATAATGCACTTTTCCCTATTTTATTGCCAGTACTTGATCAAATCTTAGAACGATAGGTTTAAGATTGGTTCTGGTAGACTCCACTGGATTTTCATATTGTTTGTAAAAAGCGTTTCTTTCTTTAGTGAAATGGGATCTTTCTATCAATTTGAGCATTCAGATTGGATCTGATTGGAGATGACAAGGTTGGAAAGATTGGGGTATTAGTAACTTAATTCAGTTATCAATTTGTTCAAAAGCTAACTTACGCTAAAATTCTTAGTATTGAGTCTCTCTGGAACTATCATCGATTGAAGGTTCAGTTTGTGGTCCTTGCTATGCAACTGTTTTATTGATATCCCTAAATTTTAGGTCTTACATTCTTGATATTATTGTGTGCAGTTGAAAGTAATTGATGGCTATTGATCTGAGTTTTTTTTTTTTTTTTTTATGGAATTTACAGGAGCTGACAGGCTCAGATCAAGAAGCAATGACGTGCAATCCAAAAGGGAATTACCGAGTCCAAAGGATGCACCTGGTGTCAATATAGCTGCTCATATTTTTACTTTTCGTGAGCTTGCAGCTGCAACCAAGAATTTTAGGCCAGAGTGTTTCTTAGGGGAAGGAGGATTTGGACGTGTATATAAAGGGCGTCTTGAGAGCACTGGTCAGGTAAATTCTTCTAATTTTTTTGCTTCATGTGATTAATACACCTGTAAGCATTGATTTAGACCCTCTCCTTTTTGTTGAAGAATTATGTTGCTTGAAATAATGAGAGGAATGAAAAATTGAAATTGGCATCACCACTATACAAAGCAAAAGCAAAAAATGAAGTCAGACATTGCAAAGTTTGAATTGGTCATGATGATCTTGAAAAATAGAAACATTACCACTGTAGAACAAAATGACCTTTTGTTCTATGATGGATGAATGTTTCTATGTATAAAAGTATCACAAACAGTTGCCAACCCCCGCTACAGAGCCAGGTACAACAACACTTCAGGATCCTTATAAAACAGATTTGAATTTGATACAAGATTTATTCCAAAGTTAAATGCTATTTATAATCACATGAAAGTAAATTAAAGCCACTGGTCAATCAGATATATCAGAAAACAAGACTGCAAAAACTGTATCAGTTACTGCTATGTGATATATATGGTCTCTTAACCATTTGCATTTCTGAAGGCATAATGTAATTGAGATATATTTCCTTTATTCCTTGGTTTATTTATCACAGCATACCTATCTGATCTACTTCATTCATAGTATTCACAGTTTAGCACAAGAGATCAATTCTAAAGTGGTTTCTCCTTTAACCCAACTTAGATGAGGACAAGAATATCAAGTTATGAGGATTTGTCTTTTGACTATCACAATCCTTGAATTGGGCGACCAAGGATTTAAGTATTGTTAAGTCACTAATAGATGAGCGTGGTTGTTATGCTCTTTGTGTTGATATCAGAACCATGATAGGCTGATGCTATTATTCCAACGAGTCATCAACAGTGCCTTTAATATTTAGGCCAGTTAAACATAGGCCAACCCAATAACGTAATTTTCTTTTAACTGACTTTGTATCCTTCCCAGGCTGCTGTTACTGCTTGAAATCGATAGTGTTTCAAGGGAAGACCAACATATATGAATGATTTTAACAAATTTTACTCTTCTTCATGCAAAGCATAAAATTATGATGTCACAGTGAAAGTCTGGTGGGATTATGCTCAGGATAGTCTTTGAAATTCATATTATACATTTGTGGACTAACAAGGGGACATTTTTTTTCTTTAAGAGGTGAAAATGGTTGAGTGCTTTTCATTTCTCCTTTCCTCTTATTTTTTGCAGGTTGTTGCTGTCAAACAATTGGATAGGAATGGCCTCCAGGGTAATAGGGAATTTCTAGTTGAGGTTCTCATGCTGAGCCTTTTACATCATCCAAACCTTGTGAACCTGATTGGCTATTGTGCTGATGGGGATCAGCGGCTTCTTGTCTATGAATTTATGCCCTTGGGATCATTGGAAGATCACCTTCATGGTAACATTCCTTGCATTGCTAAACCTTCAATTTTGAATATTTATCGTTTCTCATTTATTTGTATTATCAAGGGTTACTAGCTAGCTTCTTACTATCAGTGTTAAACTCAATCATTGAACTGTCACAATAAAATCACTGCCCAATGCTGAGCATCAAAGTGAAAAATATCCTTAAAGACAAATTTCAACGATTGGACTGCCTAAGAAGCATCATGACTGGTGTCATAGAGAAGCTAAAGTTAAGGTTGGTTAAAGCAAAGACAAGAGCATGGTCATGTCAGTTAGGTTATTGGAGAATATACAATTAGGGACATTTTGGATGGCTTATTGAACCAATTAGCTTTCGCCACTGATTATGGTTAGAGGAGGTATCGTGATCTCTCTTTCTCGTCCCTTTACTGGCAGGTGATATTGATTTTCTTTAATGAAAAACTTGGCTGTGCATAAAAGCCTGATGCTTGTTCTCTTGTCTTTCTGTTCTCCTCCCTTTTTTTGGATTGATTGTACCATGATGATGCTAAAACATTCTGGTAGCTGAGGTGGATTTGATTGTCATTTAGATCACATTATAGCCAGTGAAAGTGTAATGTCTATCATCATAGAACTGAGACATTGCTTCAATAGCTGCTGTAAATTAGTTACAATAATTGTGTTTGACCGGTGTAAAATTATGCTTGAATAAGTTAGCTTAGTTGTAAACAGTTATGTTGATTTCTGAGGCAATGCTCAAAATAAATACAAGGTCTGTATTCATTTTCTTAATTGACTTTTATTTTTGAGATATTAGAAGCTGGAATTCACTGTTCTGTGATCGTCATTGTCTAATCATTCAAATAGATAGATTAGCCTCCACATTAATATTTTTCAACTGTCAATTCATTGGTTGCTTGCTTTGAATGAATACTTCAAAGATCAAAGATTGTGTCAGTTTTAATTTGAATAATTTGGAATAGGAAAGTAAAATTTACAAGGGACATGATGGTCTCACCGGCAAATAAGAAGGCAGATATTGATATTTGAACACAGTAGGCTATTAAGATGTTAAAGCACTGAAGCACTCAAAGGAAAATGAAGTGTCATGCTTGAGATTTTAGGATAATGTTTGATTGAAGTTAATGCTTGGTGTATGTGTACAATTCTCGAGTTGCTTTTCACTGAACACATTTGCATATTTTTTGTCAACTAAATTACAAATTGCTGAAGGGAAGGAGTGGCTATTAATGTTATTTAACTCACTGGAGGTTGATGGATTCTTCTGCAGACCTTCCACCTGAAAAGGAACCACTAGATTGGAACACAAGAATGAAGATAGCTGCAGGTGCAGCCAAAGGCTTAGAATATCTGCATGATAAAGCAAGTCCTCCTGTTATTTACAGGGATTTTAAGTCATCCAACATATTACTTGAAGAAGGATTTCATCCAAAGCTTTCTGATTTTGGGCTTGCAAAGCTTGGCCCCACCGGGGACAAGTCACATGTTTCCACCAGGGTTATGGGTACTTATGGTTATTGTGCTCCTGAGTATGCCATGACCGGACAATTGACTGTAAAATCTGACGTCTACAGTTTTGGGGTAGTGTTCTTAGAGCTGATTACTGGTCGTAAAGCCATTGACAGCACTCGACCACATGGAGAACAGAACCTCGTGACATGGGTAATAATCTTTGACCAATCTGAAGTTTACCCCATTCTTTATTGTCTTGTTGTCACACGTATTTCCTATGCTCATGTAATAATTGTGAGTTGACGGAGGCTCTACAACTATGCAGACACGTCCATTATTCAATGATCGTAGGAAATTCTCAAAATTGGCAGACCCACGACTTCAGGGACGCTATCCAATGAGAGGACTCTACCAGGCTTTAGCTGTGGCATCCATGTGCATCCAGGAGCAAGCTGCTGCGCGTCCTCTCATTGGGGATGTGGTCACCGCACTTTCTTATTTAGCAAACCAGGCATATGAACCTAATGGTCATGGCTACAGAGGTTTGGGGGACAGGGATGAGAAGAGACATAGAGAGGAGAGAGCTGGACAGTTATCAAGGAATGAGGAAGGCGGGGGATCTGGACGCAAATGGGATTTGGATGGGTCTGAGAAAGAGGACTCGCCAAGAGAAACTGCTAGGATGTTAAACAGGGATTTGGATAGAGAACGAGCTGTTGCTGAGGCCAAGATGTGGGGAGAAAATTGGAGAGAAAAAAGACGACAAAGTGCTCAAGGAAGTTTTGATGGCAGTAATGGATAGCACGCAATAACAGTAGTAATAATGCCTGGCTGGCATCAGTTTTCCTTATTGTCTTGTTTCCTGCACTTCATCACCACCGAGTAAAGAAGAAACTTTGGAAATTTAAGCTTTGCTTGGACTGTCCATCCAGACAGCTGCTTGTAAGGAATTTGATGCCAATTTCTTCTTAAAACTTGTTTTACCATTCTCTCTTCCCTTTGTTTAGTTTCCTTGTCGTTGAAACATAGAGCAAGATGATGATGATGATGATAACGAAGAAAAGCATAATCTGAGGGTGTACATTATCAGCTAGGAGAGCAGGAAAAGAACAAGACGTGTTTATAAAATTTTGAGAGTAAAGACGTCTGGGACGTGTTCTTTTTGCTCTTGTAGGTTCCTTCTGAGAATAAACATTTCTGCTGTCTGTATTCCTCGACAACATTTTACCGAGTAATTATTGTAATTTTATCAACTAATTGATGTGGTAATCTCTTTATGAATGCTTGCATTTAAAGTATTTGTTTGTTAAGGTGAAAAGGATTAAATACAACCATATAACAGAATAGATTGTTTTTTCCCTGTTAATGACCACTTTACCAGAGCTGCTTTTCCCCGTTCTCGCGTAGTATGTTTTTCATTTTTATTAATTTAACTCTTTCACAAATTTTTTTAATTTTATTTTTTAATGTTATATTATTTAAGTATAATGCTTTATATTTTTTTTGTTGGGTTATATAATAATTTTATAAATTTTTTTATTTTAACTTTTAATATTAGATTTGTTAAAAGTGGTGTTTTATAATATTTTTTGATTTGTTTTGAATGATTATCTTGGTTTTATAATTAAATCGCAGGTTAAACATGTTAATACTAATTGACTTTTTTTTGGTTAATTGATTTTTTTTCATTTAATCCTGTTGGGTTGGTTAAAAATTAAGTTTAATAATTTTTTCTGATTTACTTCTATGAAGTTATCTTAATCTCATGATCAGGGTTGTAGGTTTAGTAAATTAACTTGAGTTGACTCGGGTAATTTTTTTTAAAACATTAAATTGACTAGAAATTGACCTTTACAATTTATTTAGAGTCCCATGACCTAAATCATATATTTGATAAGTTAATCTTAGTCAACCTAATATGTTATAATTTTAATATTTAAAAAATTATCATTCAATATTCAATATGTAGTTGTATTAATATTTTAAAAAGATATCATTCAATAAACATTATATTTTAAATTTATAATTAAAAAATTCCTTTATTAAAAAGCACTTGCATAATTTTTTTATGTTAAGGAAAAAATTAATTCAACCTACTGCGCATACTCAGACCAATTATCTGGTTTTTATCTATACTCTGGTCCAGCTGCACCATGTTTTTATCAAATATGGATGTCTCTCTCATGTTGCATTAGATGAAAGGGGATCTAACTCCAAGGGGTTGGTTTAGAGATTAAAAAAAAGAACTCTTTATTTTTATATATTTTTTATTGGAACTTTGGGATCAGTGTCCATAGAAACTGTAAGATTTCTGTAAATATATTAAAAAATATGAAAAAAGTGTTCTTTAAAACATCTAAAAGAATTTAGTACAGTTTAGAAGCAAAAGAAAGATAAAAAATTAGAAGCCACGGCAATAACGAAACAGAATTCATGAACCTTCCCTACACGGGCTTATGGTGGACTTGGAAGTGTTTTATGTGGCCTGCCCAGAATCAAGGGTCGATCGGAGAAGACCACATGAAGATGGGTTCGCAAGATGCTGCGAGCCAGCCAGCCAGCAATTTCAATAAAAACAAGCCTAATCTAAGCTACACTGTCTGTTTCACCAAGCACTCTCGGTCAAGTATATTGATGTGGAAGATAAAAACATACAGAATTAACATATAGAAGTCTTCCCGCTTATACAGGGGAGAAGCGGGAAGCTTTTGATTCATACATCCCTTATAACAGGAGAGAAGCGGACACATCCCGCTTTTACAGAGTGTACAACATGAAATTAATGCTACTTACTGGTAGGGGATCGATGGCATGGCATCGTATGATCATTGGCGAGGAAGTTTGTAACAAGGTTGTAATAAATAAATACGTGTAAATCAAACTGCACATTCATTTGATTGGAGCTTATCCTGTGAAGTTTCCATGGTTTTCTCGTCCTCCTTAGACTCCTCTGTCTGGTCGTGCTCCTCAGCACCTCCATTCACGGCAGGTTTTGCATCGACCGGATAAACTTCAGGGCCCCCTACTGCGCCTAATATGACAATACTCTTTAAGTTTTCACCTGGCAGCTTCTTTTTCTCTTCAACCTTCTGTGCATTCCTGTAGATCCCATATAGCAGCATCTGAAGTAACCCCAAGATGAAGCCCAAGATGTTCGGAAGCTGCAAGTTCACAAGGAAACAAAGAATCAGTTGATGGCTGAACTGAAATAGGTAGATATTTTGTCGTTTTGAAGTAATGCATGGAAATTACTTACAGCGATACACAAGTCCTTGAGTAGAAGGCCGTAGGCAAACCACATGACCGCGCTCAAAGTAAGGAAAAATGACAGGGTGAAAGGCATGAACTCTACGCTCTTTGTTCGAATTACTTGTTTCTGCAAAAAACCCAGTAAACGATAGATGAAAAACATGAAGCTAGCTAGCTAAGATCATGAACTCGCATCTCGGTTCAGATGTTAAAACTCACCAGGATGTTTAAAGGTGCTGCGAAGACGCACACGGAAAAGGCAACGCAAAGCCAACCAAGAACCTTAACACGTACTGAACCACTCACTAGAAAATGTGCAAGGAGAAGGATCAAAGAGAACAACCCCATGTTCATAGAAATAAGCAGCTTGATTGTTGAGACCTGCATCCGAAGATTCAATTCCTATTATTAATCTGGATTGTTAATTATGTTAAAACTTGAGCTTCAAATAAAGCAATGGTAGTAATCGATGAAGGTATATATATACCCTGCTCTCTCTTGCTGCATAAACAATATAGATGGCAATGTAAGTAGTCTCCACGACACATCCAAATGAGTTGATGGTGACAAGAAGAATTGTATCTTTTTTTAGCATTGCATAGTAGAGCCAAAGCATAGAACTGAACAATGCCATGAGATAAGGCAACGATTGGAAATCTTCTGTTGATTTTTTTTTGAAAATTCGGATAAATGTTGGCCTGCAAAAAAATAAAAAATAAAAAGAGTTTCCTTACTATTCCGTCATCGAACTTCATAATCAAGAATGAAGAAGAACACATCCTACTTATAAAGCTAGAGAAAAACGCCCTGCACTTACACTGGAGCCAAGTACACCATGGTTGAAATAATGTTTCCTGTCATCAGGCAAAAAAGAATTTTATTGATTTATCAGTTTGTCATCGATAAAAATAAACAACAACATGAATCACCATTTCGATATAATAATAAAAAATGAACGGGAACACAATTAGGATTGACAAAAAAATATTAAAAAAATCACGCTTTCTTGTTTAAAATTTTCTGCAAGGTGGCAAGAAGATCTCTCGATAATCTCCCCTACTTAGTATTCTCTAGAGGAAAGGAGTATAGGTAGAACATAATTTTATTATCACGTTCATATTAAGTAGAAGAAGTAAGGATCTGTAGGCATTATTGCAAGTGACTATATATCTAGCTAAAAACGAACTGCATGTATCATGATGTTATGTCTATATATATACCCAGAATGCCAAATGCGAATGCCAAATGGAGAATGCTCGTCACTGCCATCTCTACTTCCTCCTCGAAAATAAAATAAAAAACACCAAAACACAATCTGATCTCTCTATATATGATAAAAAGGAGAAGCAGAGGGATTCAAGCAAAGGAATCCCCTGCGTTCTGTCCGAGGATTTCTAGCTAACTAAAACCCTCTCTCTCAATGATCTCGTGAAAGCAATTGGAGCGGATGGAAAGCTAGAGTTTTGCGCAGCCTTTATATACACAAAAAAACACTCACACTGTTCATTCTTGTGCGTGACAGGTAGAGAATTAGTAGGTGACGTTGCCCCATTTCATTCTGCGTACTTACGTTAGCGTTTCTAATTCTTCATTGCTGTTTTTTAAAATGTTTTATTTTAAAAATAAATCACACAATAAAGTGTAATATCTACAATTTATTTTTGATATTAATATATTAAAACAATAAATAATAATTGTTTTTTAATATATTTGACTCAGCCATGAAAACAAAGAGTCACTACATTTCCTTATTTCACTTGCCCTCCACCTCGCATGCCTACTTTCACATTATTAAAAATAATAGCATGTTTGTTTTTATATTTTAAAAGTATTTTTAAAAACATTTAAATTTTATTTTTGATGTACTAATATCAAAAATAATTTTTTTTAAAAAAAAATCATTGACATACATTTTAGCATGGAAAATTATTTCAAAAGTAATCACAACTACACTGTCAAACCTAATGGGCATGTAAAAGATTTTTACCGAGAAATGTTTTTCTTTTCAGAATTACGTTAGTGTTTGTAATTCTTAATCATTGTTTTTAAAATGTTTTATTTTAAAAATAAATCACATAACAAAGTATAATATTTGTAATTTATTTGTAATATTAACATATTAAAATCATAAAAAAATCATAAAAAATTAATTTAAAACAATACAAATTAATTTTTTTAATATGTTTGACTAAGCTATGAAAACAAACGGTCATTAAATTTCCTTATCCCACTTACCCTCCTCCTCGCGTGCTTACAATTCACACTACTTAATGGGCATCTATCCAAAAAAATTAATCTCTTCTACGATTTTCACCAAGAGATGTTTCTCTTTTCTTCCTTTTTTTTTTTTACATGGCTAGGTACTAATTAATCTATAAGTTCATTTATAACTTAATTATTTTCCTCTATTTTATTTTTCAATTTATTTTGATTTTCTATTTATTAAAAAAAATAGTGAAGTAAAAAAAAAGTAGGCATGATGAAATGATAGACAATAAAAAGATATTTTTTCAAAAAATATTATTAAATTAAATTCGATCAATAGCATTGATCAAATAACAATTCACACCAATTAATGGACATGTATCCAAAAAAACTTAATCTCTTCTAAAAATTTTACCGAGAGATGTTTCTCTTTTAATTCTTTTTTTTTAGATTAATATGGGTGTTCGGGTCAGCTTGCGTGCACCTCAACTAATCCCACGGGTCTTGAAGTTAATGACCATATAAGCCTCCAGTGGCCATTATATGAACAACCTAGGGTTTGAACCTGAGATCACAGAGGGAGCAAACCTCTTAGTCCCAAGCTTTTTACCACTCGGCCACCACTAGAGGATTCTTTTAATCCTTTTTTACATGGCTAGGTACTAATTAATCTATAAGTCCATTTGTAACTTAACTATTTTCCTCTATTTTATTTTTTCAATTTATTTTGATTTTTTATTATAAAAAATAGAAAAGTAAAAAAAAAGTAGGCATGATGAAATGATAGACGATAAAAAGATATTTTTTCAAAAAATATTATTAAATTAAGTACGATCAATAGTACTGATCAAATAACAATTCACATCACTTAATGGACATGTATCCAAAAAAATATTAATGTCTTCGAAGATTTTCACCGAGAGATGTTTCTCTTTTAATCCTTTTTTACATGGCTAGGTACTAATTAATCTATAAGTTCACTTCTAACTTAATTATTTTCCTCTGTTTTATTTTTTCAATTTATTTATAAAAAATAAAAAAATATAAAAAAAAAAGTAGGCATGATGAAATGATATACAATAAAAAGATATTTTTTAAATAAATATTATTAAATTAAGTACGATCAATAGTACTGATCAAATAACAATTCACATCAATTAATGGACATGTATCCACAAAAAAAAAAAAAATCTCTTCTAATATTTTTACCGAGAGATGTTTCTCTTTTAATCTTTTTTTACATGGCCAGGTATTAATTAATCTATAAGTTCATTTCTTACTTAATTATTTTCCTCTGTTTTATTTTTTTAATTTGTTTTGGTTTTTTATTTATAAAAAAATAGAAAATTAAGATAATTCTAGGGTAAGGTTTCTACGTTACTAACATACAGCAAGGCTATCCCCGATTGCACAGCTCAATTCACCTGACCTCTGCACAGCTTTGTTTTTGGTTATATTCTTTTTAGCGGTTTCCAGACCTCCTCTAATAATTCTTCTTCTCTTCTTGAATTCTCTAAACAAAAAGAAAAAGGAAAAAACAAAAAAACACGCATTGCCACGTCGGCAGGCATGAGTTGTAGTATTTCTGTTTTTGTTTGAAACGCGCTGGTGTCCATGCGCGCATGTTTTTTACTCATTATGGAGGGGATCTTGCTCTTGTTTTTCCCCTTCAAGCCGCCATCTGTTTTTGCAGAATCAACGACATATCTTATATAACTATTTACATTACCCTTACCCGCCTGATATTCCAAGTTATTTTTTTATATAAAAAATATTAAAAAAATTAAAATTAAAAAGTATTAGGTTTTTTTACAAAGCTATACCTAATGGTTTTGAGTTTGGTTGCAACGACTGACCTAAAAGTAATATTTATAATATTAATAATAACATTAAACTTGCATGATCCAAGTTTAAGTGAGTCTGACTGCAACACAAGACCCAAGAATATTGGATGTAGTCTGGCTATAAGATTGTGTCATAAGAGTGTGATAATTAAATAGATTAATTAAAAAAAACAAAGAAAAAAACCAACAGGAAGAAAAAAACTAATGAAGAAAAAGAAAAAAATCTGAATTAATTGGGTTAACCCTTCAAACCAAGTTAACTCGTAATTAAACCTGGGATTCATGTCATAAAAGTTTGATAACTAAATAGAAAAAAAAAATTGACGAGTTTACCCAGAATTAACTGGGTTAACCCATCAAACCAAGTTAACTCGTCAAGCCTAGGATACGTGTCATGAAAGTCTAATAATTAAATAGAAAGAAATTTAACATTAATAAACTAAACTAAATGAAAAAAAAATTAATTAAAAAGAAAAAAAATCCGGGTTAACTCGTCAAATCAGGTTAACTCGTCAAATCTGGGATCCGTATCATAAAAATATGATAACTAAATTAAAAAAATTACTTTAACAAATTAAATCAAACAAAAAAAATTCATTTAAAAAAACAAAACAAAAACGAAAAAAAACAATTCTATAATATAATATAATAATTATAATAATATAATATATTAATAAGTGAAAGGCATGGAAAAAGCTTAAAATGCTCTCCCCACGCCTTTTAAAATATTACTCAATTAGGTGGCCTTCAACTGGTAAAAATATTTGACATGGCTATTTCATAAATATCAACAATGTTTTTTTTTTTTAAGGGTAATATGTTATGCATTTAGGCGGCCTTCAACTAACAATTTGTGGTTCTTGTTGAAGCTTAATATACTTTTCTAATCCATTCTTGTACTGTTTTTTTTTTTTGTTTTTTTATCTCGATTTTGATATTTACATGTTCATTAGACTCTAATTAATCTAGTAAAACTAAGTTAATTCACTAAAAAATAAAACTCATTGAGCAATGATATATTTTATTTATAAAATTAAAACTCAAAACCTTGTTTAATCGAAAGAAGCACTGAAATATGTAAACCAACTATCGGTATTGTTTAATTTGATTATATGTAATAAGGATCTGGGGTGTAATAATTTAGGATGTTTTTGGAAAAATTTTAAAAATACTAAAAAAAATTACTAATTTATAATTTTTTAAAAATACAAGTTTAATCACGTTTCCAAACCCAAAGCCAGACGGTCTACGGTCTAATAGTCTCGAAGGTGCATAAAATGAACCGAGAGGACCCCACTGCTGGTGCTACTTCTGTTATCCATGTCCACAAAACATGAAAATACTGATAATTTTCCTTGAAATAAAGAGAGGAGAGAGAGAAAATGAAATCAACGGCTTTTGTGTGTTTCCGTGAAGGCGTTTAATCCTGTGTTTTTGTCTGTTTTTTCAATTAAATGTAAAAATGTACGTACGATCACTGTCCTTGTAATCAAACAATTATTGGTCTTCCGATTTCAATGATTAAAGGGACATCAAACTAAGCAAGAAAACCAATGAGAAAAGAAAGGGTTCAAATCAGCGTGTATATGTAATCTCTACCTGACAACAGGGTGAAAAAAAGTGGAAGGCGTGCACCCAACCAAACCTGGGGCTGACATTTTTTTCCTGAAAATATCAAATGCTATGAGCTAACGCGTCGCACAATTGACACTACTTGGAAGGTGACAACCAAAAACGAGAAAATTTCCAGTAAGTAGGTCGATTCCTTTGACAAAATAGTTTTTATAGATAAACATCAAAGTAAATGTTCTCTTGATATTTACTCAGTGAAAAAAAAAACAAAAAACATATTAATATATTATTCATACAAATATAATTATTGAAAAAATAAAAATGAAAGTGGAATTCATCCATCAAACGACATCCATCAAAAAAAAAAATAACAAAATCCTCTATTTTATTACAAATCAACCTCTCAAAATAAATTTGGTCACCCTTAAACTTAGTTTGCAAGTATCCCTCTTATTTAATTTTTTTTTTTTAGGATTTTTCACATTAAATAAGCAAAACTATCTATTTTTTTGTTTAAACTTGATTTTAAAAAGTTCATTTTTATTCCATTTTTTATAGCATATGTAATTTGTTTACGTGTTTACTTGTTTTATAGCCTTTTTTCTCATAGAATTTTATTTTCTAAATGTATGATTTATACATGTTAGAGTTTACTTGAAGTTTTGAAAAATTAAATTTGTTTGTAATTTAGAAAAAAAATTAATTTTAAATCTATGACTTAGGTGTTCTGTAATGAAATAAATAATGGTTTATTTAATATATTCATTTTATATTTTTTTGATTTTATTGTTGGGCTAAAAATTTCATTAAATGTATATGAATTTGAATTTATATAGATAATTGATAATAATTAGAATATTATTAAAGTATATTGAATAAGATTTATTTAAACCAGTGTTAGCTAATTTACTTAGTTCAAATAATTAATCGATACATGTTGTCATGATCAATTTTCTATATAGGTTTGATATAAGTAATGAATTATCGTTTATGGACGTATCGAGATTCACTTAAAAGATTGCACATGATAGATTATTGTAATGGGGTTGAGAGTTTTATTAATTATACACTATCTAATCCAAAAAATATTAGTGGATGCGGTATTAGAAGTCCATTTAAGAGGGATTAAAATAAAAAAATTTCTCAATTCAGATGTTTTAATGATGAAATTTCTACAAGAATTGTTCATGGAGAAATACTTGTGCTGGTTTGCACATGGAGAACCATATATTCCTTGTGAGACCATGGTAGAAATGATGGTTGTGTTAACTTCTAGTTTTAGCAATGTGCATAAGTTATAGATGACAATAGTAATCCTTATAGGAATATGGTTATAGATGCAATGAGAATAAATATGAGTTATGCAGATGACTGTCCAATAATAGATGAAGAACTATATATAGACACTGCCAGGTTTTTTGATCTTTTAAAAGACTATGGCAAATCATTATATGATGGGTACACGAATAACGGTAAATTATCAGTTATTACACAGGTGTTCACCATTAAGTCAAATCATGGGTTGAGTGAGGCCGATTACGACATGATTGTTGAATGGGCTATAAGCATTGTTAAATCCATGATAAAACCCTTTGGCCTAGGATACAAGAAAATCAACATGTGTATAAACTTTTGCATGTTGTATTGCCTTGAAAATGCAGAGTTGACTAAGTACAGAACATGTGGGTATGCTCATTACAAACTTGTAATCGGTAGGGGAATGACCCTTGCCATATATAGAGTACTTGGATATTTTTCAATCACTCATAGACTCCAAAGATTATTCATGTCTCCAAAGAAAGTTGAGCAATGACATGACATCATTCACATAATGCGATAGATGGAGTCATGGTGCACCCATCCGATGGTGAAACCCGAAAAATTTTTAATAAGGTGCACCATCAGTTTTCAATAAAATCAAGGAATATACATATTTTTTTAGGTTTATAGATATTAAGGCCACCTGAACGATAACAACAACGATGAAATGGTCGATGGAAGTGTAATTGTTTTAATGGAATCAGGTTCCTAAAATTCCTGAATGGAAACCAATAATTGATGCACGATTCAGAAAGTTCAAGGTTAGTATTAACTTAAATATTTTTTTATTATATTAATTCGATTAGTTTATTAATATTAAGGAACTAATTCTTTTACAAATTTGAGTTGCAAGGAAAATTTTTACTAGGACAGGGCTAACAACGTAGTTGCAAGGAGCTATGGGGAGAATCACGCTATAACTAGGAAAGAATGAAATCAAAATAAATATTTTTTTTCCAAATATTAAAATTTTATTTTTCATTTAATAACCGATAATTTATTTCTACCATATAGGTTATATGATTTTTGGTACAAGACTAAAAAAGCCAAAACAATATGCTAAAAAAAGAGAGCTTCCAAGATTGAAAGATGTGGCGGTTTAAAAGGATTTTAGACCTTCATATGTCTCAAAAGCTGTATGGACAAAAGATTTTTAGCATGTGATGTCCGATCATTTCATGTAATGATCACAATCTAGTGCGGAGAAGTGGAACTCGCATATTCACGGTTTCATTACCATACCTACCGACGGATCCATTTTGTTTATTTTGCATGTAAAATGGATGGTAAGATTCTTTTTTATTACATCCATATTTTTAATTGTTGTTTTATAAGATATGTTTAGCCAACAACATTTTTTTCTTGCAAAATACGATTCTTGAACACGAATCAAGACCGATTGAGCTTTTTGTGGAAATGTACGTATGAAATGATAACCATCATAAAGGGGTGCAACAGCTCTTGGATAGCCGAGCTTAGTACTTCATGGTATGTTGGATTTCAACAATTGCTTTTCTTAAGTTATTATTTTTTTGAATTTGATGAATTTGTTTTTTCGAGAAACATATAACACCCAATTGCAAAAGAGATCCCAGAACAATCTTTCGACTCATCCGGAACTATGATTAGAGGAAGGATTATCAAATGGACCTGATAGAAATCAAGTTTACGATATCTCAAACACTACGAGCGATGACTTGTTGACGATCCAAAGTGTTTTAACTATTGGATGCTCGCAATTGCTTTCGGGAATTCAAACTCAAGATTTTGATACGATTTTAAATGAAATAAATGAAGTTTGGACAACTCACTTTGTTGTTGAGATAGAATGACTTAGTGTTCAGATATAATGACTTAATGTTGAAACGACTGAACTTAAACGATTATACATGGAGCTGAAATCACATATGGATGGTACATGTTCTCCCTATTATTGCCTTCCCAGTCCCGAAAAAAACTCGTCTCATCCTCCTCCTCCTTCATTGCACTCTCTTCTAGATGAATTATATTTGAACTGGTAAATTTTTAAATCTATAATGAATATTTTATTTTAATTTTAATTTAATTTCTTAAAATTATTTTCTACTCAGTTTATTAGATCTTTAAAAAAAATCATTTTAGTAAAATTATTGACGGTCTTATAGATTAATTAAGTTCTTTGGTATATTCCAGAGAGTTCAAAAAGAATTAATGAAAATATCATTGCCACTATTTAATCAACAATAAAATTAAATTTTTAGTAATATTAAAAAAATCATCGATAAAATTATAAACGGTGTTTTTTGCTAGTGACATGTAATATGCATTGATAAAAATACTGACAGAACAAAATAAATTTTTTTTTTTAATATTTTACATGTTACATTACTAATAGAATGACCAACAAAACAAGAATAACCGAGAAAAATTTTTCATACGAACAGTAACTACCTATGAGCTTATAGCTAAAAATCATGTCGACAGAATCATTGTTTAACTGCCTATGATGAATTATTCCACTAGGAAAATGTAGAATTCTGGTAGTAGTGTGATAGTTATTGATGATTTGTAGACATCCATCTCCTATTATGATTGAATGTAGACAGTAGCTAGCTACCTAGGCAGAGCTGTTAGAGGATGTGATCCGTTGGCTAACACACTTCAAATTTCACTGAAAAACCTCAGATGTACTTACTAGCTATGTGCGTTTCAAGTGTCGCCTTCTTCTTCAATTTCTTCCGTTGGTTTCAGCCACTTCACCACATCATTATGGTGATAAGAGGTCAGGTGGGGTAAGTAAACATGATGATCATGACAAATGCATTCCCTGCAGCTGTGGGAACCTTAAGTGGATGTTTACTGGATTCATTTAATAACATTTCAGCAAGCTCAACAGATGTAGACATGCTTTTTTAGGCGATATAAAGCTGAGCTCCCCAACTTGAAATCAACTTCTTATCCCTGTGTTTCTGCTGACAAAAATGAAGTGGAAATCGCTTGATTGCGTGCAAGCTGAAGATAAATCCTCAGTATCCCTTATCTCTGCAGCATTTCAAACTCACTTAGTGATTGGCACGTCATTCCTTTTTTACTTTTCACTGTTGAGTGAATCCTCCGAAGATCACGAACTACATCAATCCTGAGTGGACCAATCAACAATCAACCGCATTAACTCGAATTCTCAAGCATGCAAAATTATTAGTTTAGAATTGTATTTACTTAATTATTTAATGAAATTGATCAGGAAGGTTCTATGGTGTAGTGGTTAGCACTCTGGACTTTGAATCCAGCGACCTGGGTTCGACTCCCGGTAGGACCTTTTCTCTTCTTTCATTAATTTTTGGGCTACTATCTCACAGCCCAAACAGACCGCAAAGCCAGAAATGGAGCACTACTATACTCTCCATATCTTCAAAAAATCCCCAAATCCAGGTGTTTTCCACTTCAAATCTCTACCGCCTATCTCAGCGCAATGTCTTATCACGTGACCCTCGCCGAATTCGCAATTGCTCTCCAATCCCTCGACCAAAACCCTAACGCGTTTGCATCATCCTTCTTCTCCGGAATCGACATCAGAACTCTAAACTCCATCACCAACGATTCTGGCGATCGTGGATTGTCAAAGAGAGGCTCTGATGAGACCTTAAGTTCCCGCAGGACGCGATCACAGCGATCGAGCGGTGCAGGAAGCCGGTGATCGCTGCGATAGAAGGAGCGTGTATTGGTGGCGGTACTGATATTGTGATAGCCTGTGACGTCTGTTTCCGCAGTAAAGATGCCTTCTTTTCAGTTAAGGAAGCTGGTTTGGGGTTAACGGCGGATTCATGGACATTACAGAGGTTGTCGGGGATTGTTGAGCTTCGTAATGCAATGGAATTGGCCTTGACTGGTCTGAGGTTCTCGGGTCAGGAAGCCAATGATTTGGGTCTGGTTTATCGGGTTTTTGGGTCTAGAGGAATTGCATGAGGGTGTGAGAATCACGACAGAGGGTAATTTGGACTTTTCATTTTGGTTTTAGCTTTTACCGTTACTAGCCGAGGGTAATTTGGATTTTTCATTTTTTGGTTTTAGCTTTTACCGTTACTAGCAGCTGTAAAATTTAGTCCAGCGGTGTGTGTTTAAAGTTCCCTCAAGCTGGGCAGGGCTGGGTCGGGTTAGGTTTTTCTTGGTGTGTACATATGGGTGTACATGACTAATATTTAATTTAACTAACCTTAATAAATAAACTAATATTTAATTACATGGTTATTAAAATTATGTTCTTTCTAATTCATGATGCTATAATTGGCATGAAGTTGCTGACAGTGTCACTTTACATGCCTTTTTAAATTTTTATTTTATAATTTATTGGTTTTGATAGGGAGGAGAGTACTCAAACGCACGGTCTTTATAAAATCAAAGGCATAAAAAATCTTTGCCAAACAATAAATATTATTTTCAAGCTCTGCAAGTGATCAACCATCACTTTACTCGTTAATTGAGACTAATTCTCTTTTTCTATATAAATCTCACGTCAACTCGGTATATTTAAGTGATATTTAATAAATATTTTAAAATACTAATTTCAATATTTAAATATAAAAATAAAAGAATACCACACCCCTCCTTAACCATTGGCTACCTGAGGAACTGCGCATACATTTGAACTTGCTGGTTATTTTATTTTATTTTTTGAGGAAGGTAGATACAAATAGAGTGATGTTGGGCCCTAATAGAGCATGTCCATCTAGATTGGGCCTCGGCCTTTTTGACAGAACCAGCCAGGGAGGACTGGAACTTCAAATTGGGCCCAGCTTCTTATACTAAACCATTTATGTCCAGGACAGTCCTGAACCATCGATTGAAATTAAGAGGCCCCGAGTGCTCCTAGAGCCCATGTCTAGCTGATCCATGTTGACAGCCCTCAAATTTTGATTCTACTTTTCCAAAATTACAAGCCAGTTTCTTGATCAATGCAGTTGCATTTTCACTGAGAAAAAGTGGTTGCCCAAGCAGAAACCCGGAAAAGCAGGAAAAAAAGAACAAGCGAAAAAGGAAAAGTTTTGACAGATGTAATGTAATATTCGCTTTTAAAGATGGAATTTGTACGATGGAGAGTTATAAATCTTTTATACGTTGAGGCTAGTTTTATAGGCCGCACCGTGCCGCAGACAGGATTATAAAATTAAGATTGATATGTATGTTGAAAAGTAATTTTTTTTTAGAAATTAAATTATGGAGAAAATAAATTTTGAAAAAGTGAATTTTAAAAAAGTATTTTTTGATGTTTAGTAGTATAATGAAAAATGAGTTTGATATATTTTTCAGTGTTTAGTTATGTCATGGAAAATGAACTGGAAAATAACTTATTAATATTTTATTTTTTTCAAGTTTATTAAAATAATAAGGAACAAATCTTACAAATTAAAAAGTTGAATAAGAATAAAATTGAAAAAAAATATATAATTTCATAAATTATCTCAAATAAAATAAATAATAATCAAAATAATAGAGATCAAATTAAAAAAATTAAAAAAAAATGAAAGATGAAGAAATTAAAATAATAATAATCAACATTTCATAAATTATTTCAAATAAAATAAGTAACAATCAAAAGAATGAAGATCAAATTTGATAGATACAAAATTTCAATAAAAAAAATGATAAGAAAAAAGCAAATAGCAATTATAAAAATAAGAACCAAAGTTAATATAAAAATAAATTTTTAAGAGTGAAATTGAAAAATAAATATTCAAAACAAAATATATATATATATATATATATATATATATATGGCAATCAAAAGTTTGAGGATCAAATTTGATATAATCAACAAATAATGATATTTCTAAATTTTTCACAATTTCCGAAAAGTGTTTTCCCCCCAAATTTTTCAGGAAAACACTTTCTTGAAAACCAAGCTAGACTTTCCTTTTACTAGAAAGTGTTTTCCATTTACCAACTTCCCTACTAGCAAACAAACACAAGAAAGTTTAGAAAGTGATTTTCCGGAAACCACTTTCCGGAAAACAAACACAGCTAAAGGGAAAACATTTTCCTGAAAACCAAGTCAAATTTTTCTTTAACTGAAATTGACTGGAAAGTGTTTTCCGTTGACCAACTTTTCTAATGACAAACAAACACAAGAAAGTTTGGAAAATAATTTTCCAGAAATTATTTTCTGGAAAACAAACATGACCTAAGAAAAAATTCAAATGACTATATATATATAAAAAACAGGTAACTATTACAATCCATAATGGACTGTTTCCCTCTCCTATGTCACATTTTTATTTTTTAATATTTCTTATACCTCGAATTGCCTTGTGTGTCCATGATTTTAAAAAACTTTTACTTGTTCGTCAAACTGTAATTTTTTGCAAAACCAAACTACAATTATAGCAAAAATTTATCAATAAAAAAAATAAAAATTAAATTTAATATAAAAACAACAAGTAAACTTGCTATTTTTCTAGTCTAGACCTTGTCCAGATGCTTCCAATACTATCAAGAAATGCGGGATTCTAAGATTGGAGGAAGTTACACATGTCACCTATTTGCAGTGATTTTTCTCATACACTAGCGTGTGCTTTGCACGTATCATCTAATTTTTCTCTATATGTTCACTTCAATCTTTAATCTGGCATAAAAAGGTCTAAACATTTGTTCTAGCTTCGAATTCAACCCCTGGATCTTCGATTTTATTGAATAAGTAAAATAAGATTTTATTTTTTCAAAACAAGCACTAATAGTTGTTGGAATTTGAGAGCGAATTTGAGAGCCCTGCATGCGGAACAAATCATCAAGACTGAAGACCAACACTTGGCAAGGATTAAATAAGAAGGAATAAAAAAGTCCGAGGGCATTTTTTTTTTTTAAAAAAAAAGGCGAAAGTGGAAGAAAAAGAAGAAGGGAGATGCTTATTAACCTGGTTTTAGTTTTAGTGTTTTTGTTAATGTCAATGTTAATTGATAATAAAGCTAGCCAGGGTGTTCACATGACCAGAGGTACCATTCTTTAACTTGATGCTTCTTCTTTTGAATCTTTGGAGGAAGTTTCGTTGAAGAGCACTGTTAATATTGCTGCCTATGTTTTTTTTTTGGTTTTTATGAACTTCACGAGATTCAAAGCTTTGGAAAGTGGCTGCTTTTCTGCATTTAGTGTTTAATTAACAACTTGTGCACGGTAGCTGGACCAAGAAAGGTATGATTTCGAGTACGATCTGTACATTTTATGACCCAACAACATTTGTTTACCATTTCCAACCAATAAAGAAGAGGGATGCTCCTGTCTTTTAAATTTCATCAATCATGTTGGAACTTTATACTTAGAAAATATATATATATGTGGGATGCAGCATCCTGAATTTGAATGTCACTTGAACGATTGGCCACCGCTAATTTCCACGTGCAGGCGTCTGGTCTTTACATTATTTTACAGTGGCTTCCATTCACAAGTCGCTTGGAATATTTTGCAGGAGCACGGAAATCTTGACTCAATCTCTCTCATGAATATAGAGTCCGGGGTGATCTAAAACTTGGTGATTTCGTGAGGTTTATTTGCGTAAACGACTCTCTTTTCTTTAGAGAAGAGAGAGAGAAAGGGATGTTTGAAAGTTCAGCAGATGAAATGCTAGTTTGGAGCTTGTGTTTATGCTCAAACTCAGCCATTGACACTAATTAAGAACTTGAATTTCTCTTATATCAATTCAAGAGGGAAACCTGTCATCAAATTAACGGAGAATTAGGTATAATCTATGAATATAAGGCAGGCGGTGACATTGATTAAGCTAATTCGCTCTACGGATCAACCGGCCAGTGATTAAAAATTCTAGATTTTACTGTACCACTTGTCATGGGCTATACATGAAGAGAAGTTTGCCAAACCAAAATTACGAAATTTGAGCAATGAGAAGGGTTAATGAAATATTTAGCAACAATCAATTTCAGAATGTAGTAGTTGTCTTTTCAGTTTGGTTTTACAAGTTGCTCGGTCGCGCCCGCCGGCCATGAATTTGCTGGATTGGATGGAACCCTATCCCATGTGTCCCAGCCTTGCGGTCGCCAGTCTGATTGAGGCTTACGTGTGGTGGTGGAATAGAGTGTAGACCTATGGAAGATGTCCATTTATGCAATTTGTGTGGTCCTAGTCTTGCTTTAATTATGTTCAGTCCCCAAAACCCTGTCTTACCTGTTGGTGAAGAAAGACAGCTCTTCCATTGGCATGAGGTATACATCTAAAAATCTGCCGTGTCTTTCTTCCTGCGGGTTGACAGGCACCCATTAGAATTAACGTTAAATCGAAGAGACTGTGCGCAAAAAAATACCCCTACGAAAAAGCAATGACCTGTTAAAGGTATCACCATCAATATTGAACAAATTAACAATATATATATATATATACATATATATAAACACATACACGCTTGGGTCAACTTTGAAATCCATTGCGGCTTTGAATTTCTCCACTTCTTGTTCTAGAATTTCAATTCTATGGAGGTTTCTTTACTCTTGTGCGCGATGAATATTTATGTATTTACAGTATTGTTTATGCTCAGGTGTGCTTGTTCATCTATCATATGATTGCTTATCGCTACTTTTGAATCCCATGACATCTAGCTTTCATTTTTTTATTGTTCTGGGAAATTGGTGTGATTAAGGCTCCACTTTAAACATGGCATTTGATGCGAAAAGGAAGGAGAGAAAAGAAAGAGAGGGATTGTGAGGGAATGCTTGGCATCAAGGACTAGAGGACTACCTAGTTCTTCATCACCTCCACATCCCTTTTACTTGTTGCAGCTCTTTTTCAGTCAATAATTAAATGAAAACATCACCTTATAACGTTTTTGAAAAGATGAGCTTATATTAATGTGCTCGGTTACAGGTAGTTGTTGTATTTTATGCTTCAAAATAATCAATGTCTTAGCACCATTTATATTTTGAAGACTTAGCTCTTCGTTCTGCATTGCCATGTAAATCATTTTTACAAATTTCTGCTTTTTTTTAGTTTCAAGTTTTTTAAAATGTTTTTTTTATCGGATCTTTGAAAATAAAAAGAAATATATATATTATTCTAATGTATTTTTAAGTAAAAAATATTAAAAAAGAAGAAGGAAGAAAACCATTTATTTTTTTTTTTATTTTTATTAAAAATATAAGCACCTTTTCTTTTGTTATTTTTCTCTCAATGCGTTGCACATACTCTTCATTTCCATCTTATTTTTCCAAGTATAAAATTCGCATACTTTTCTACAAGAACCCAAGCCATCAAATCAATCAAGCTAGCAGAAAGCCCACTCCCTGAAACTCTCTCTCCCTCCAATTATGTCAACATTAGAACATGCAAGGTCTAGGTGGAGTCCAATTCCATGGTACTGAAATGCTTCCGAGGAGGGCAATCGTAAAGAGGTTAAATCCAATACAAAACACCATAAAGAGCCAAGAAAGAAACAGAAGGGAGGAGAAGGAAGGCATCCTACCTTAAAAAACCAAACTAAAGGGCCATATAATATTATACAAAACAGTATGATAAGAAAAGAAAAGAAAATAAAAGCTTGGTAGATTATAAAAATTAAAGCAGCACACAAAGAGATTTTCCACTGAACAATATATTTTACTCAAAAGACAATAATTGCAGCCATTGACGTTTCTCTCACACTCCATAAAACTCTCTTCAACACCCGCACGCAAACTCCTTTGACTCTGTCAGACAGAAAGGGAAGGCAAAGGAGAGCAAGAAAGAAAAACAGGAAGTACAGGGGCTTCAAATAAATAAATCGCCGCAATTTAGCTTACGAAAGCCAACTTTCCTTCCCACACTAGATACAAGTTGGCCTAGCTCATTTGCTTGTAGGTATCTCAAGCCTTTTTCTTTTTTTTTTACCTTTTACAGAAATTTGTTTTCCCAATTTAGTCCTCGGTATTTTAGGATTGTGGAAAAAGAGTTTCCCTTTTCCACACGGAATTAGGCATCTTCATTTGTCAATGTTTGAGGCCCCAGAATCGCAACTGCCCCACGCTAACTCGCATCTTCAATTATTATAACCCCTCAACCACCCCTATTATTTCACCACTACTACATTGATGCCATTCTAGCTTTATTTGCGCTTTGTATTTTATTATTTTTATTTCTTGAGGCCAAAAATATCTTGTTTTTAAATTGATTTTCCTTGTGGTGCATGGAACTGTTGGAGTGCTCCTGTGACATGGGATACAATCACTTCTCCTCCTACAAGCTTTGTCTAGTTCCTTAGTTTATTTATAGTCTCCAGCTTCTCTTAGCTTATAAAAACTATGGTAACTGCTAATCTTAAATTAATTTGATGCTTATATATGAACTGGCCCTTGGACATCATTTTCGGACAACCCGTATCTTACAATGTTTTCTGAAGGAATAAAGATCTAGCTGCAGCATCCTGGCATATTGTGCTGTCTCCAAAAATAAAAACATTTTACATGGGTTCTGCTGCAAAAAAAAAAAAAAAAAACAACTGCACTCGCAAGTTGGCTGTAATAAATTTAGTTGGATGGTTATTTTTTAATTATTTTTACAGAAAATAAACTCAAGTTGCTCATTTACAAGCGCATTTCTTCTCAAGATAACACAAGGAGAGAGACGGGATGCCTGGACAGTATTAGGTTCCTAAGGGCACATTCGTCCTTTCCTTGAGATAAAGATTCTTGAGACGATTACTCCTATAATTTTCCATCTGATCCAAAGTAGTGAGACAAGAAGATTTAGAAAATCTGGAAATGGGGCATCACTTGAAGGTGGCTCTTTTGTCAGTTACCCTGAACCCGACGTGGGTGTCCGTCGTTTTGGGAGCAAGTAGGTCCCTCATCTTTATTCCCTCACCCACCTCACTCGTGGTCACACAATATCCAAATGACGAAAACACCCTCTCCACATCCATCCCCAGTATCTTCTTTTCTTCATTAATAACATTTAACTTCTCTCATAAAGTTTCTTTTCTGACATTTGAATAGGTATAAATCATGAAGCATCTCTTTTTTGCTCTAATCTCTTTCTCATCCTATTCTCATGTGGGGGTGAGTTTTGAATTTTTACAACCTAAATATCAAATCCTGCTGAGAAAGTTTCTTTGGACGAGTGTGTTTTGTACACGTGCTTTTTAATATTGTTTTTCACTTTAAATTAAGTTAAAATAATATTTTAAAAAATATATTTATTTTTAATATCACAATATCAAAATCATAAAAAAAATTATTAATTAAATATTTGTAAAAAAAAAATCTATGATCAGAATCATACTCACTCCCAAAAACACACTCGCAATCACTTTTAACTATCAATACTCAAATATCATCTTATCCCACGCCTCCATAAAAAAAATCCTAAATAAAAAAATAAAAAAACAAAGTCAATTAACCTAAGACGCCAACAAAAAATAATGCAGGAAGTATTACGCAAATGGACCCTCCAAGAGAAGAATATCGAGCACCATTGTCAATTTGGAAGACCCGTCACAAATAAGGCCTTTTTGTACGAAATAATCAAGTTAGTTACACACGCATCCCAATGCGTGTACCACATTATGTAATAGTTAAATGCCCTTATTATTATCCTTTCAAGAAACCAAGAGAGAAAAATAACGTTCAAAGACCGTTTTGGGTTGATAAATTCCTTCCGCTTGCTTTACTTTATTGTATAAATATATGTTACATTGGGATCTTTTCCAAGTGGTGCAAGCAAACTTTGGCATTTGGAGATGATCTAGCGTGCTCGTGTGGCCATGTTTCCCCCCTGCATTAAAATAAAAATTGATATGCTAATTAAGACAGATTTAATCTTGTTTTTATACTTAATTATTAACAATCTTGACCCAACAAGATAATATACATTAAACTAGTTATGCCTCCAACCTTTACACATAAGAAATGATGGCGGTTTTATTATCTTGTACTAATATAATCTGTAGAGTGAGAATACAAACTTCGTGCGATTTGGAGCACCCCAATTTTTTTCATTTCTCCATTTCCATGGCATCATTGTCTTTGCGTAGGCATAAGATTAATATATGGTCAATCTCATTTTCATACCAATGGTGGAACAAAGAGCTTCTTTGAAATGGAAAAGGGGATGGTACTGCATATAATTTATATATATATATATATATATCACTGACACCTCATTTATTATTTGTAAGGACACATGTCAAATCAAAACTTTAGGGTATGTAATCCCCCTTTCATTATTCTATATAAAAAAAATTAATTTAATACAAAATTTTAATTATTAAATAAAATTTTAAAATATAATTTATATTATTATGTGACATATCTTCTTAAATAATTTATTTTTAGATTTAAAATTTAAACAGACTCATATTACTTTATATTTAATTTTTATCATATAAATGAGGATGGTGAGATTCGAATTTATGATTGTTTTGTTATCAAGCATATAATATTATATTAAAGAACTAATTTAATATAAAAATTTAAGTTATTATATGAAGTCTTGAGATATGATTTATATTATTTTGTAATATATTTGATATAAAATTAATGCCATTAAAAAGTGCTGAATGTATAACTTTAAGACATGAGATTTTATAACTTACTACCGAACTACCTTTTGTGATAGTTACGAGATCAAATTCTAAGATTTATTTTTCAAAATAATTAAATTACGTTTACTGAATTTTAAAAAAAAAACTTTCTGCGTGATGTGATTCGGCGAGTGACTAAATTGTGAATTCAGGGGGAAAAAATACAGTGAATTATGCAAAAAAATAAATAAATAAATTACAATTGAAGAAGGTGGCGGGTTTCAGAAATCAGCGGCTAACAAAAATTGTTCCCTTAATAAGAGCACAAACAGGCAATAAAATTGTTTGAGACTAACAAGTAAGGCAAAAGAGGAAGTGACCTCCAGCTGTATGCAAGACATGAGGTGACTTCACCCTCACTAGGCTGACACCTTCAAGACACCTCTTCGCCTCCTAGGGCACATCTCCATCCACTAAAGTCATTTGAACAAGTTCAATCATCTATATAACATTTTAAATAGTGTTATTTAATTATTTTTTGCCTGTGACACTTTAATGGAAAAAAATATATTTTAATAAGTTATTTTGTATTTTACATCAAATGAAATGATGAAATAGAGGGGAAGTTTAAAGGGAAAAAAATAGTTAACATTTTCTCTTTTTCCTCTAAAAACATATAAAAATAGTTTTTTATTTAATAAAAGTTATTTTAGCATCCCATATATTTATTACATAGACTCAAAATCAAACGCGTCGTAACTTTATGATTTCATATTTATTGATAATTTTTTAATATTTTAAATCAAGAGGTGTCATCATGTATTTTATAATATAAAAATTCTTTTTCAACCTGTTTTCTTATAGTAAAATGTTTTTTACTTATTTTACCATGCTATCATATTCAGATAATTCATCAGAATCTTTTAGAAGTTCAAAAAATCTAAATGCATCTACATTTGGTTCTTCATTTGCATGTAAACCTTCACTTGAATAACTATAATTTATTCTTATTGGATATATCGTTATACTCCTATAATGATTACTATTATCATCTACAACTTCATGTATGTTGCTAGAACTAGATGTTAAGTCAAAAATCATTTCCAACATGATCTTATAAGGAACATATGCTTCTTTGTGTTGAAACCAACATATATATTTCTCAACAAACTCCTTTTTTTGCTTTAGAATATGCATCATCATAATATCTGATTGATTTGTTTTTACTCTTCACGCATGAACATTTAATTCCATTTCCACAAATATTCTTCAAATCAGAAAGTGCAAAACTAATAAAACACTCAACCCCTTTACAATAATTTTCATATTCAATTTTTGAGGTGAATCTCGATACATCTAAGAATGATCATCTATTATTTAAGAAATCAAACCTTTTACAATAATCTTCCCTATATAGCTATTAAGATGAATCTCGATACATCCAATAATGATAATCCATTACTTATAAAACTTATATATAATAACTATGATAACATTTTGTAATAATATAACAATCAATTCAAAATTCAACTTTATTAATTAAAAATGAATTCACAGTCTAATAACCAATTATTATTTTTGTATAAAAATACTGTGATGTGTTAAAATATTAACTAAATAAATCAAATTAACAACAATTAACCGATACCCAACTAATTATCTATTATTTGTTCAATTCAAACTTATTCAATTTAAATTAATACCATTTAATTGCTATCAATTCCACAAGAAATCAATTTCTCTGAAATTCCTAACATAACAATAAAATTGACAAGATATGATTGTTGATCATTAAATAACTCATTATTTCTTTCAGTATAACACGCTTAAATTATAAACAAATTTCATCAAATTATAAACAAATTCAAATTTCTCTGCATTCAAACAAATCCTAGCATACAAAACAAACTTTGAGAATTTTTTAAAAAATAGTACCATGTCAATGATGCTGAACTACAAGGTATTGAGTGACCAAATTTACGATGATAAGGCCTAGATTTATGCCAAAATAGGTGGGAGGAGTTGTTCTTTTGATTTGTAGTTCAAGAGAAAGAGAAAGAACAAGAAAGGGAGAATTAATAGGGTTGATGTTGATTATAACACTTTTAAATTTGTTGATAAAATTTTTAACAAAATATTACGATGAGAAATATTATCGGTCTATCCGTTGAAAAATGATGACATGTCTTACTAAAGATGGAATCATCGATGCACAATTTTTTTTAAATTTTTAATTATTTTATTATGATGGTGATTCCATATCAGTAATTATTAACTATTTTTTTATGTTAGTAATTACATGGATAATTATTGACAAAAATATTTTATAATAATTATTATTGGACATTACCGATGAAAAACCATATTTCACCGGTGTGTTTTCATCGTAATTTTATTGCTATTCCACAATTTCTTAGCAGTGTAAAGCCTAAAGCAAATGAGAGATAATAGAAAGAAAAAAAAGACAGTGGTGTTTTCACTTTATAGTTTGTTATTCATACCCTACAATTTACTTTAAGTGCTTAGATAGATAAAAATACCCTTAATTATATTTTTCTTTATAAATATAACTAAAATTTAAAATTCTTCCTTTGTGTATTTAGGATAATCAAAATTTACCCCTTTTTTTCTTATACTATAATTTTTTCCTTTTAGATATTATCCACCAATAAAATATTTATTTCAAAAAAATTATTAGAGCTTAAAATTTTAAGAACTTGAGTTTTATTTACTTCATGTTTCTTATTTGAATTAATTTTTAATTGCAATAATTGATTACAGAATAACATTTTGATTATGTTAAAAAAAATACTCCATAACTTTACTAAACAATGGGTAATGTAGTCTTCAATATAGCTTACAATAAATATGGAGTGGGAATAACAAAAAGAAAATAACACCATTAAAAAAAAAACTATACAAATCCTAGTTTATATAGCTCAATCAATTAAATGCATACTTATAAGGAAAAAAATCTATGTCACCAAGCAAGCTAGTTAAAAAAATTTAATTACACTGTCATTTCTTTCACTCCCACAGATAAAATCATGTTCTCTATTTATCAAAGGAAAAGAAAAAACATGTTCTCCTATGAAAAATATTTATTTTTCCAGATAATTAGTGCATAAGAAGCCATTCGATCGTTAAGGAGCCGGGGCACAGGCAGCATTTCATGATCTGTCGATGCATGCAACGCCTGTAAGGTCACATCATCCTCTGCTCTCCTCTGCTCCATTGCCAGTTTGCTTTGCTTCCATGTGATGTTAAAAACAAAGAAAAGGAAAGGGATTTTGTGTGAGAGAGGAAGGGTGAAAGGGTAATCTCGAATAAAAAATTGAATATGGGATGTGGAAGAGGAGAAGAGGAAAAGGGTTGAAAAGAGCTTTAACAGCATCGGTTATCCCCATAGGTTGAACAGAGCCAAGCTTAGATTTCAGACTCTTGTGGGTTTGGTTTAATTTATTAAGATTTCCAACCTTTTTTCTCAGAGAACCGAAAAAATCAAGTGCTTAAAAGTCTTCAACGTTTATTTCCTCACATCGAATAGCGTCAGAAGAAGAAAAAAAGAGTTGGAGTCTTGTTTACGCCATAGGAGTCGTCCTTATTCTTAAAGACAGGTCCCTCTTCTCTTCTTTCTCTCCAACACACCCATCACTATAAAATAAGCCACACTTTCCCTCTCCAATGGCCACACCTCTTTTACTCCCTCTCTCTCTCCCTTGTCTCCCCTCTACATTTCTTTCTATTCTCTAATCTATCTTTAGCTCTCCTTTTCTTGTTCCTGTTCTTGTTGAGGCTCTTTGTCAAATATTCTCTTCATGCGAACTTTGATGGTGGGTTGTGACTATAAGAAGGGTGCACGAGTCTTGGGACTTTTGAGCTAGAATTGTGCAGCAGCTCCAATAGTGGGTTGAGACGTTCTTGAGCCACAAGGCACATACATATATACATAAAGTTTTTGATCAATTTCACGTTTTTGTGAGGTGCTCTAACAAGACATGGAGAAGCTTAATTTTGTGAAGAACGGTGCTGTTAGATTGCCTCCTGGATTTAGGTTCCACCCTACAGACGAGGAGCTTGTAGTCCAGTACTTGAAGAGAAAGGTGTTTGCTTGCCCCTTGCCTGCTTCCATAATCCCTGAAGTCGATGTTTGCAAGTCTGATCCTTGGGATTTGCCAGGTTAGTTATCATGCATAGACAACTAGCAACGAAAGTTGAAGTGGTAAATTTATTGCAATTATAGCCTTGTAGTTAGGACTCTTTGTAAAATTATCAGCAGCAGAGGCATTTTTAGAGATAGATTATCAATTGAAACCAAAATGAATTGCCACGTGGCTATCACACCACTTGAGTAACGAGGTAGCAAGACAATTCAAGGAGATAATTGCTACTTTGCTCTGATACATGGGGTTTGTGGGTTCAGGTGATTTGGAGCAGGAGAGGTACTTTTTCAGCACCAGGGAAGCCAAGTATCCCAACGGGAATCGATCCAACAGAGCCACAGGCTCTGGCTACTGGAAGGCAACTGGAATAGACAAGCAAATTGTTACTTCTAAGGGCAATCAAGCTGTGGGGATGAAGAAAACTCTGGTTTTTTACAGAGGAAAACCCCCCCATGGCACTAGGACTGATTGGATCATGCACGAATACCGTCTTGCTAGCACCGAAACTGCAGCCTGCAATGCCCTGCTAAATAAGAACTCAATTCAGGTAGAGTTTTTACTGGGTACATTTTCTTTTACCAAGCAAATTGTAAGAAATTCTTATAAAAGCTTTGAAGCTTGTTTCCACTGAGATTCATCTCTCTGTTCCTGCAATCTACAATTCCTTTTTTATTAAAAAAAAAAAAAAAGAGGAGAATAAATGATCTCATTTAATCACTCGCATGCATTGTTCCACCTAATTCATTCATACTCGAAGGTCAGATTGATAATCCCTGTCGAATTTTTTGCAGGGCTCTGTTGCGGTGCCAATGGAAAATTGGGTTCTGTGCCGCATATTCTTGAAGAAGAGGAGCACCAAAAATGAGGAAGAAAACATGCAATTTGGCAATGATAATAGACTGTCCAAGCTCAGGACCACAAAGCCTGTTTTCTATGATTTCATGACAAAGCACAGGACAACTGATTTGAATCTAGCTCCTTCATCATCCTCAGGTTCCAGTGGAATCACAGAGGTGTCTTGTAATGAATCAGATGATCACGAAGAAAGTAGTAGTTGCAATAGTTTTCCTTATTTTAGAAGAAAACCATAACTACAATGCCCTTCTTAATCAGCCATTACTTCTTGTACCGTATTTAGGTGTTCTGGCTTCTCAACCATAATAGCCATCTTAAGCAAACCAATGCTTGTGTTGTTAGGTTTCGTCTCTCTCATCTGTGAGTATGGTTAAAACAGGAAGGCAAATCACAAGAAAAAAAAAAAGGAAAAGAAAACAAACCCGGCATTACTGTTGTCAGTAATGCAGAGAAGAAATGTGGATGTCGACAAGTTATCATGTAATCAACCTCAAAATTTCAAAGTAATTGATATTTCTCTCTTTTTGCAAATAGAAATGTTTCTTCAATCATGTTTAAGCAGCAATTAGACGCTACTCCATTAAACCATGCAGGAGCTGATTCTTTTTTTTATTTTTCTTTTTTTAAAAAGGCAAATGATTTCCAATGGAATAATCAGAGTGGATTTTGTGAAAAATAAGATCCTTTCGCAAGAGCATCGGAATATAAGAATAAGAATAAGATTTTTGCAAGAATATAACCTCCACACGAGGTTACTATCTCCCTCATGGGAAAGGCAAAATCACTTGGCAGAACCTAATTCCTTGAAGCTATATCAAAAGGGAAAGAATCTCTTAAGGACTCTTTGTACCTGTTTCAATGTCGGGTAAAAAAAATTGTATTAGATGAAGTCCCAAAAATCTAATAGCCCAAGTAGGATAGCCGGTTAATTAATCGGTCATAATTATCCCATCTATTTTTTTTAGTCAATGTGTTTGATAGCTTATATTTAATATTTGATAAGTCAAGATAATTTGTGCTAATACTTATAAAAGATCCGTTTTGGTAAAGAAAAGAACTATTTGATGCTTAAATAAATATCTTTTTAGAGATAAAAAAATATAATAATATTTTAGAGAGAGATATTCTGAAAATATATATGCAATAGGGAATGAAGATTGTGAACATTTATTTTAAAGATCTCATAGTATATTTATAGCTCATGAGTCTTCTTTTTTTTTTTTTTTGTGGAAATGAGGAACTTAAATGTAATTTTATCTTTGTGATATTTTGAGTTATGCTGTGGACTGCATTCTCACTCATTTAATCGAGCTAAAAGATGGAGATATGGTGGGTCATGAAAGACTTTAATGCACCTAATGGTGTTGACGGCGTATAGACTTGTTTAATTAAGTCTATTTATTGAAAAATAAATCCTCTAAGATTTTATATAAAAATATATAGAATCAACGATGTTAGATTCAAGTATTATGTTTCAATAAGTTTAGCGAATCCGACCATACCTAGGCTATGGTGACAAAAATCCTCAGGCTCGATACTTTCAGGAAATACACGTTAAGCTCCTCCAATTGGCATGGCAACACACTGGGCCAAGCTACCAGGCTTGACAGCACCTACCAGACCCATATGGGATATAGGTCTGGTTGGCGCCAGACTTAGGCTACGCTTGGGCTTGATGTACTGTCAGACTTATACACTGGGTCTAACACCATCTGTAAATAAATTTTCTCTTTACACTGCCAAAAATCTTACAACTAAACAAATAAATGTAATGAATCATTACTTCATTACATATTTGATTTCAATATATCTTACTATTCATATTGGGGTTTGGTGTAATTACTTCAATATAGTATTTTCAATAAAATAAGTATTAATACTTATTAGCTTGTGATCATTAAAAAATAATTTCTTTACAATTTAAATAGTATTATTTTTCCTACCTTAAGGTAACAAGAATTATTTTTATTTAAGTTGTACATAATTGTTCGTAACCATCATAAGTATAGATTAATCAGCTAAAATATGAAAGTAAAGTATTATTTTTTACGGTTTATTAGTGAAATATATCTAATAGTTCATAATGTTTTTTTTGTTACAGAGTATTATTATACACCATGTGGGTCATAATTATAAAATAATATGAATAATTAGCATAATTATGGGATAACTAAGTAAGTTACATAGTGGTAAGATAAATTATTACCATACAATAAATACAAATATTTAATAATTTGTAATTTAAAAGTGTTGTAATTATAACTCCTTAAAATAATTAACCATAGATACTGTATATCCATGCACCCGGGGTTTATTTTTATCCAATCTAATGGATCCATGTTTGGTCGTTTACTTAGTTTTCATTTTAATAGTTGCTTAAAAAATAAAAATAAAAATAAAATTAATATATTTTTGATATTTTTATATTATTTTAATGTTCTGATATTAAAAATAATTTTTAAAAAATAAAAAAAAATTATTTTAATGTATTTTAAAATAAAAAATACTTTAAAAAACAATCAATACTGAATTCCAAAACACTTTAAAAATAATGCGGATCATGTTCTGATTGGAATCTCAGATATATTTGGGTACAAAGTAAAGAAGGATTTAATTGAAGGACTCCCCTCCTTTAAGATAGAGCAGGGTTCCGTATTCCTAAATTCCTAGTCAGTTCATCTCATGCCCCTGCTGTAGAATCGGTATAATTGAAGGATTTATTTTTGCTTCTCTCGCTGCTGTCGTGTAGAGAGACAAGAAGTTAAATCCAAATTTGCAAGTTGCAAGGAGAAAATATTAATAAAACTTGTATCTTCCTCCGAGCGCATGCAAAACTGGGCTAAAAGTGCCAAAAACTATACAAAAGCCACCGCCCCCTTGTCCTTCACGGATTTGTTAAGGATTTTTTTTTGATAACGTAGATGTCCGGGCCAGCTTACGCGCACAACGACTAATCCCACGGCCCACTGAACATCCTGCAAGCCCTAGTGAGCAGGTAAGACACCGCGGGGGTGACAGGTATACCGCACGGAGAGGACCCAGAAACAGGAAAGGAGTAAACTTTCCAGCCCCATTCTCACTGGGACTCGAACCTAGGTTCGAAAGAAAGAAAGTTTGCTCCCAACACCACTACGCGCCCGTTTGTCAGCTATCACTAAGCTCCCGTTGGTGATTTGTTAAGGATTTTACTTTATAAATCAGCTATCACTTCTTGACAAAGCACAGTAGCCCATTTGTCACCAGTTGTAGCGGCCCGCGTGTGCCCTACATTTGTACTGGGAGCTTTACAGTACATGAAGAAAGTAATTTTGTTTTTATATTTTAAAAAAATATGTAATATTTATTTTAATATCAAAAATAAATTTTTAAAAATAAAAAAATAAAAATTATTTTAAAAAACAATCACAAATTTTCAAACACTATGAAACTCTAGCCGATGCACAGCTAAAATTTGGTCCCATCCTTGGTGATAATGCATGCGTTGTGTCCTTTACTCCCCTTGGCTGCCCCTCCTCTCGTGGGCACTACCCTATAAATCGTTATGAATAAAGCAATCCTCGTCCTCCATGATCCAATTCCATTCCTCACAAATAATGCAACTGAGATAGAGAGGGAATAAGGTATAATTGGGTGGGAGAGCGTGAATGAGAGACGGAAGATTTGCAATTGGCAGAGAAGGGGGTGGTTTCAGACGCACGCTAGCGTTGCGCCACCAAAACTTGCAAGAGGAGTGATGGTGCCACGCTGCGTGCGTCTAAAATCATTAACCCCTTGATTTTCTTTTTTCTTTTTCATATAATTAACGCCAATTGAAGGAATTCAAACATCAAACCTGGACTGGAAGAAAAATGGTGAAGAGCTGAGATGTTAGGTTTTCCAAATTTGAATCTTGGTTTTGGAAATTGGAATATTATTGTTTATTTTGATTTTCATTGTTCTAGTTCTCTGCATTTCTATCTTCCTGTTTTTCTTTTGTGTTAATTTGACCCTACTAGTCTCCAGTTTCGATTGGCAGAGTGAAATGACAGGCCACATGACAAGGAAATGCAATTTCTGTAAATAACAGTGGAGCAATGATCGTGCCTACCAAGCAGGTGAGTTCGTATGCTCTTACCTCGCACTTAACATGCTTGTTGCTAGAAATCTGAACCATAAGATTGACCTGTCCGAAATCTGAATCCACTAGTTTGGTTCGATTTGAGTTCTATACATGAGTTGAGTCACTTTAAAACTTGGTTATATTTTATTAACCTAAGTATTTTTTTTGTTTTTTATTAAATCAAGTTTAAATTTTACTAGATAATTTCACAAGCTTAGTTTTATAATAAATCAACTTGAAAAAACTCGTTAAGGTCTAGAAAACCTAAATTCATTATTTTTTTTGAAGTTTCTGGGTTTTTATATTAATTTTTAGTTTTATATTCTCTATTCTATTTGAATTAGGATTGTAATTTTTTCACTTGATTTTTATTTTATTTAGGAGTAGTGAACCTTTTAAATAAACAAACTTGAAAAATCAATAATAAAGTATGAATTCAGTCAATTCTATCTTTTTAATTGTTGTTTTTTTTATATTATTTTCATCCGCGTGACTTTGATGTTGAAATTTAGCGTGTGAAGTACCCTTGACTATCATTTTATTATTGTTTTTTAAGGATATTTTTACGTTACATGACTAATTATATGTAAACCAAAACAGTTTATTTCATCAGTTCAATTAATTTAATTAGTAAGACAAAACAGTGTGACTGGCTCGATCTAGTGCAGTGCAATTGGCTTGATCTAATATACTGCGAAATTTCTCTAAGCCGATGTGACATAATTGACTTCACTAATCCTGTTTTATGTTAAAGATAATGATTGTTTGTCACTGTGTTTTAAAAATATTTTTTATTTATTTTAAATTAATATATTTTAATGTTTTCAAATCATTTTAATATTTTCAAATCATTTTAATATATTAATTATAAAAATATTTTTAAAAAAATAAAATAATATTTATATTTTTAAATAAAAACATTTTAAAAAACAATTAATACCTTATTCCCTCAGCAGATATTAAGGACGGTAGTTGTTTGCTTCTTATAGCAAGATATTATGGTGCAGATCAAAACAAACCGGGTCTCGTGTTCTGCGAAGTGTGAGGTGTGAACTTTTCAAAGGCCTCGAATCAATGGACTCTTGTAAGAAACAGAACACTTGGCACAGATCTTTGATGTTACTTCAGAATTGAACCTGCTACTGCTTCAGCCGCCTGTAAAAGAAGATGAAAACCGTTGCTTTCTCTAAGCTTGTTTTGCAGTGTAGTTGTGGTTGTTTTTTAAATAGTTTTTCGTGCTAAAATACATGCTAATGATATTTTTTTATTTTTTTAAAATCATTTTTGACATCAGCACATCAAAATAATTTGAAAACACTAAAAACATATTAATTTGAAGTTAATAAAAAAATAAAAAAAATTTAAATTTTTTCAAAAACGCTTTTGAAACGCAGAAACAAACAGGTCCAGCTCTTGCACTGGAAAACGCATTTTTATAGCCCTGCATTTAGTAAAATAAAATAAAATATTTATTTCGCGAATTAACATGTCAGCAACGAGTTACACTTTTAATTATCGTGATAATAAATTGTAACATTTTAAATCACGATATCAATTAAATATCGTGGAATAAGATTTGAATTGATATTGTAGTTTACAATGGTGACGTATATTGAATTGGAAATTAATTGGATGACTAGTTCATAATAATTAATTAAATTAAAAAGTCAGTTCGTAAGGAAAATAAAAAAAAATGTCAAAACTAGGCCTTAAAATGAAAATTTTAAAATCTAAAGATCCGATAATTATAATAATAATTCCATTCATAAAATTATATAAAAATTTGAGTTTAATTTAATGAATGAATAAAAAATTATGATATTTTTGAGCCATTATTTTTGTCTTATGTGGCTAGACTTTCTCTTGGGTTTAGATATGTCTCACATGCTAATAAATACAAAGCAATCCATGTTATTTGTCTAAGGTAAATTCTTTTCTGATTATGATAGATTTATATTTTATTGTCAAAAATCATTTATCACAAGTCTGGTAATATTATTAATACTAAAAAATAGAAGATAATTATTGCAAATAATAACTTTTAAAGATTTTAATTGGTGTATAAGTTAAAACATGATAAGATGAAAGAGTGCTATTTTATTATTTTTTTAAAAATAATAAAATTTTATCAAAAATTTTAATTGTTGTATTAATTTTAAAAAATCCAAAGTTTTTCTTTTTATGCCTTTAAAATCTTATTTGGTATTGTAGTATGAATTATTTTTTACTTGAAAATATATTAAAATAATATTTTTTTAAAAAAAATTAAATTTATTTTGAAATTATCATATTAAAATAATTAATATATGTGTGTGTGTGTGTTTGTGTGTGTTAAAATATTTTTAAAATGTAAAAACAAATGAGAGAATAGACGCATGAAACTTTATTTTAGAGCCTGGACGCGCGCCGAACTTTCTTCAGTCATCAAAGTGGGCTTTTTTTATTCCAAAATTACTTTTTTCCCTTCTAATTTTGTTGCTTTTCTACAAGAATTTTTCATTGTCATAAGTAGGCTAAAATACGCAATGGTTGTTGACGGTGGTTATTGTTGTTCAAAAATCAGTACTTAATTATACAATGTAAACTTGTAATTAAAATAATATACAACTTGCATTTTAAGAATGCATTAAAACTTATAAGAAGATCAGACTAAAAATCTAGCATGTATATTAATTATATAATATGTTAGACTTAAACTAAAACAATATAATTACTTATTTCTTAAATCACTTAGAATATAATAAGTTGAATATAAAAAAAAAATCAAGTATAAGTTATTTGTCTTTTAGATTTTATTATTATTTACTTGGTACAAACAAGATGTATATAACCAACTTTACAAGATTCCAACAAAATTATCTTATTTAAATATACTTTTAATTATGATCCATGAATTAAAAGAAATAATTCTCAAATATCTCTCTATAAAAACTTAATTTGAGCTATAAAATAAAAAATTAAAAAGAAAAATAAAGCTTATAAAATATAAAAAAAAAACTAAGTTAAAACCAAGGTGAAGAAGAGTGTGAGAAGTCTTTAGAATTTTATCCATAACACTCCACTTTCAGCTAATATAAAATTAACTATAGTAATTATCATAATAAATTTCCTTCATTGTCAACCTTGATTATTCATAATAAAACAATATTAAACAAGTTTTAACTTTAGATATGACATTTTTTTGTGTTGAAAAATTTGTTTCAGTTGATGAAGAAGAAGACTAACTGTAACACCCCACCCCACTAGTAAGGTATTGTCTGTTTTGGCCCATGTGCCTCGCGGATTTGTTCTTGGCAGCCACGCATGATCTTAAACGTGTCTTGGTAGTTAAGGTGAGCATGCACATACAAGAGCCTCCCCAAGTCTTTACCCGCCGATATGGGATATTACAATCCACCCCCCTTAAAGAGCTTGACGACCCCATCGGCATCACTGGACAACTAATGAGCTAGGCTTTGATGCCAAATTGTAACACCTACGCCACTAGTAAGATATTGTCCACTTTTAACCCACGGGCCTCGTAAATTTGTTATTGGCAGCCACACATTGTCCTAAAACGCATCTTACTAGTCAAAGCGGTCATGCTCATATAGGACCCTCCTCCAAGTCCTCGCCTTGCTGATGTAGGATATTACAATCTATCCCCTTTAAAGAGCCCGACGACCTTGTTGGCACCACCAGACAGTTAGTGAGCTGGACTCTGATGCCAAATTGTAACATCATACCCCACTTACAAGATATTGTCCGATTTAAGCCACGGGCCTTATGAATTTGTTGCTCTAATGTAACACCCCACCCCATTAGTAAGATATTGTCCGCATTAGCCCATGAGCCTTACATATTTGTTCTTGGCAGTAAAATGGTCCCAAAATACATCTTACTAGTCAAAGTGAGTATGCTCATATAAGATCCTCGTCTAAATCATCGCTTGCCTATATAAGATATTACACTAATTGTCCAAACTCTTTATTCATGGATATTCATACCATTAATTCTATATAAGATTATTGTTTTTTAAGGATATTTTTACGTTACATGACTAATTATATGTAAACCAAAACAGTTTATTTCATCAGTTCAATTAATTTAATTAGTAAGACAAAACAGTGTGACTGGCTCGATCTAGTGCAGTACAATTGGCTTGATCTAATATACTGCGAAATTTCTCTGATGTCACATAATTGACTTCACGAATCCTGTTTTATGTTAAAGATAATGATTGTTTTTAAACGTGTTTTAAAAATATTTTTGAAAAAATTTAAATTTTATTTTATTTTAAATTAATGTATTTTAATGTTTTTAAATTAATGTGTTGATTTTAAAAATAATTTTTAAAAAATAAAAAAAATATTATTAATTTATTTTTTAAAATAAAAAATATTTTAAAAAGCAATTATTATTATATTATATGCAGATATTAAAGAATGGTAGCTGTTTGCTTCTCATAGCAAGATATTAAGGTGCAGATCAAAACAAACCGAGTCTCGTGTTCTGCGAGGTGTGAGGTGTGAACTTTTCAAAGGCCTCGAATTAATGGACTCTTGTAAGAAACAGAGCACTTGGCACAAATCTTTGATGTTACTTCAGAATTGAACCTGCTGCTGCTTCAGCCGCCTATTAATGAAAACCGTTGCTTTCTCTCTTGCTCTGGAAAATGTATTTTTATAGCCCTGCATTTAGTAAAATACAATAAAATATTTATTTCGCGAATTAACATGTCAGCAACGAGTTACACTTTTAATTATCGTGATAATAAACTGTAACATTTAATTAAATGTTACATTTTAAATATCGTGAGATAAGATTTGAATTGATATTGTGGTTTGCAATACCGACATATATTGAATTCAAAACTAATTGGTTTACGAGTTCATAATGACCAATTAAATCAAAAGATCAATTCGTAAAGAAAATTAAAAAAAATGTCAAAACTAGGCCCCTGAATGAAAATTTTGAAATCTAAAGATTTTATAAATAATTCCATCCGGAAAATTATATAAAAATTTGAGTGCGATTGGATAAAAAATTAAAGTATTTTAATTTTATGTGACTAGATTTTCTTTTAAGTCTAGATCTATCTTGCATGTCAATAAATACTAAGTGATTTATGTTATTTCTGATTATAATATACTTATATTTTATTGTTTAAAATCATTTGTTATCGCAAATTAGATGATATTATTGATACTAAAAATTAAAGGGACAATTATTGCAAATAATAACTTTTAAAGATTTTAATTGGAGTATGAGTTAAAACATGATAAGGTGAAAGAGTGCTATTTTATTATTTTTTTAAAAAGGAAATAGTATTATTTTATCAAAACCTTTAATTATTGTATTAATTAAAAAAAAATCCAGGTTTTTCTTTCTATGCCTCTAAAATTTTGTTTGGTATTGTAGTATAAATTATTTTTTATTTGAAAATATATTAAAATAATATATATATATATATATATTAAAATATTTTTAAAATGTAAAAACAAATGAGAGAATAGACGCATGACACTGATGGTGCCTTGTGACGCATGACACTTTATTTTAGAGCCTGGACGCGCGCCTAACTTTCTTCAGTTATCAAAGTGGGCTTTTTTTATTCCAAAATTACTTTTTTTTCTTCTAATTTTGTTGCTTTTCTACAAGAATTTTTCATTGTCAAAATTAGGCTAAAATACGCAATGGTTGTTGACGGTCGTTATTGTTGTTCAAAAATCAGTACTTAATTATACAATGTAAACTTGTAATCAAAATAATATACAACTATAATATACAACTTGCATTTTAAGAATGCATTAAAACTTATAAGAAGATCAGACTAAAAATCTCGCATGTATATTAATTATATAATATGTTAGACTTAAACTAAAACAATATAATTACTTATTTCTTAAATCACTTAGAATATAATAAGTTGAATATAAAAAAAATTAAAAATAGGCTATTTGTATTTTAAATTTTATTATTATTTACTCGGTACGAACAAGATTATGCAACTAGCTTTATCGGATTCCAGCAAAATTATCTTGTTTAAATACATTTTAATTAAGATCCATGAATTAAAAGAAATAATTCTCAAATATCTCTATATAAAAACTGAATTTGAGCTATAAAAATTAAAAAGGAAAATAGAGCTTATAAAATATAAAAAACTAAGTTAAAACCAAGGTGAAGAAGAGCGTGGGAAATCTTTAGAATTTTATCCATAACACTCCACGTTCATCTCATTTTAGAGAGTATTTTAGAACTAGAACTAATATAAAATTAACTATAGTAATTATCATAATAAATTTCATTTTTTATCAACCTTGATTATTCATCATAAAACAACATTAAACAAGTTTTAGCTTTAGATATGACATTTTTTTGTGTTGAAAAAATTGTCTAAGTTGATGAAGAAGAAGACTGATTGTAACACCCCACCCTACTAGCAAGATATTATCCGTTTCGGCCCACGGGCCTTACAAATTTGTTATTTGTAGCCACACATAGCCTCAAAACATGTTTTAGTAGTTAAGATGAGCATGCACATATAAAGCCCTCCCTCAAATCTTTATCTGTTAATATGAAATATTACAATCCACCTCCCCTTAAAGAGTATGATGACCCTATCGACACCACTAGACAGCTAGTGAGCTGGGCTTTAATGCCAAATTGTAACATCCCACCAGCAAGATATTGTCCATTTTAGCCCACGACCCTCGCAAATTTGTTCTTGACAGCTATACATGGTTCTAAAAACGCGTCTTACTAGTTAAGGCGAGCATGCTCATATAAGGTCCTCCTCCAAGTCCTCACCTCGTTGGTGTGGGATATTATAGTCCACCCCCTTTAAAGAGCTCAACGATCCCATTAGCACCACTGAATAGCTAGTGAGCTAGGCTCTGATGCCAAATTGTAACATCACATCCCACCTGCAAGATATTGTTTGCTCTAGCCCACGTGCCTCACAAATTTATTGCTCTAATGTAACACCCCACCTCACCCTACTAGCAAAATATTGTCCGCTTTAACCCACGGGCCTCACACATTTGTTCTTGGCAGCAACATGGCCCTAAATACATTTTACTAGTCAAGGTCAGCATGCTCATATAAAACCCTCATCTAAATTATTACCCGTCGATACGAGATATTACACTAATTGTTCAAACTCTTTATTTATAGGTTGAGAAAAATAATTATTTTTATTATTTTACAGTAAATTCAAATTCAAATGTAGGCTCAAAGCACGACTCGGAGAAGCGTGTGATTTAAGCTTGAAACATATTTTGCTTATAAAATTAATTATGGTAATTACCTAAATAAATCTCCTTCATTATCACCCATAACTACCCCTCGTAATATAATATTAAACTTAAATTTATCAGCTCTAAATATGACATGTTTTTGTGCTAAAAAAATGTTTGGTTTGATGAAGAAAAAACGGCGTGTTCAGACTTTTTATTTAGGGAACGACAAAAAATAATACTTTTGATTATTTCACAATAAATCCAGACTCAAGCCTGGAGCTCGAGTCACGCACGTATGTGGTGAAAACCCTGAGACTACTTTGTTTATAAAATTAATTTTGGTAATTATCGTTATAATTTCTCTTAATTATCAGTTTCAATTACTCCCCATGAAATAATATTAGGCTGAAAAGTTTTGGACTTAAATTTATGTTTTTCATGCTAAAAATATTTGTTAAGGTTAATGAAAAAAAAAAAACTATTTAGGCCATGTTTGTTTCTCGAAAAGTAGTTTTCAGGAAATTATTTTCCAAACTTTTCTGTGTTTGTTTGTCATTAAAAAAGTTGGTCAAATGAAAATACTTTCTAGTCAACGAAAAACATTTTCCAGTCAATTTTAATCAAAGAAAAATTTGACTTGGTTTTTAGGAAAATGTTTTCCTAATAGCTATTTTTGTTTTCCAGAAAGTGATTTCCGGGAAATCACTTTCCAAACTTTCTTGTGTTTGTTTGCCAGTAGAAAAGTTGGTCAATGGAAAACCCTTTCCAGTAAAAAAAAAATTTGGCTTGGTTTTCAGGAAAGTGTTTTCCTGAAAAATTTAGGGGGAAAACACTTTCCAGAAATTGTGAAAAATTTAGAAATGTCATTATTTGCTGATTATATCAAATTTGATCCTCAAACTTTTGATTGCTATATATATTTTGTTTTGAATATTTATTTTTCAATTTTATCTTTTAAAATTTTATTTTTATATTAACTTTGGTCCTTGTTTTTATAATTGTTATTTGCTTTTTCCTTATCATTTTTTTATAGAAATTTTTTATCTATCAAATTTGGTCATCATTCTTTTGATTGTTACTTATTTTATTTGAAATACTTTATGAAATGTTGATTATTATTATTTTAATTTTTCATCTTTCATTTTTTTTTAATTTTTTAGATTTGATCTCTATTATTTTGATTATTATTTATTTTATTTTAGATAATTTATGAAATTATATATATTTTTTAATTTTATTCTCATTCAACTTTTTAATTTGTAAGATTTGTTCCTTATTATTTTAATAAATTTTAAAAAAATAAAATATTAATAAGTTATTTTCCAACTCATTTTCCATAATATAACTAAACACTGGAAAGTGTTTTCCAACTCAGTTTCCATTACACTACCAAACATTGAAAAATATTTTTTTGAAATTTACTTTTTTAGAATTATTCTTCCTAAAATTTATTTTTTTAAAAAAACTATTTTCTAGCAAACAAACATATTTTTATATTTTTTATTCACGGGGTTACAAAGAATGATTCTTTAGATTATTTTAAAGCACACCCAGCTCTAGCCTGGAGCCTGAGCTGCACGCGCATATGACTTCAACTCAAAATTCATTTTGCGTGGATCCATTATTTTCTAAAAGATTTGGTGATATTGGGGCTCAATTTTAATTTTTTATTTTCCCCTTACATAAAACAAGAAAATCTTATTTATTTTGCATATAAGATAAAGTTTTTGAATTTTAAAAAATATGTAAATCAATTATTATTTGAGTTTATTTTTTTATTTATATATAATTTATTTTGATCATGATAATTTTTCTTCCCAAGATGTTTAATCAATTTTTGTTTATTCTGCAATCCCAAACGGGCTGTATCATTTCTTTTAAAGGGCCTGTTTGTTTCTGCGTTTCAAAAGCGTTTTTGAAAAAATTTGAAAATTTTTTATTTTTTTATTAACTTCAAATTAATATGTTTTTAGTGTTTTTAAATTATTTTGATGTGCTGATATCAAAAATAATTTTTAAAAAATCAAAAAATATTATTAACATGTATTTTGACATGAAAAACTATTTAAAAAGCAACCGCAACCACATTGTCAAACAAGTTCAATATCGAATGAGTTCTGCTGTGGTTTCTGAACTAGTACCTGTTGAATATCTGCGGTGGTTGGTGGGCTCGAGCTGCTCGCCCATCTACCGCATGATGCGCCTACCTACTTCCACAATTCTATATGCAACAATAACCTGTGCACTCACTAAGCATTGGTATTTTAAAGTAAATAAATAAATTGTCAATAATCATGGCCTTTTCACTTTTAGCGATTCTTAGTTTATTTTGGGTATTTAAAAGTATAATAGTAGTTATTTTTTAAAGTATTTTTTATTTATTTTAATTGATTTCAAATATTTAAATAAACTAAATTGATTTAATTCGCTAATTAATGTTTTTTTGAAATAAATCTTAAATTTCATTTAATTTGAGTCGGTAAAAATACAATACATCTCTAATTCATATTTTCAAAGAAAAAGGACAGCGCATCAAAACTGACCACCGGAGAAACAAGTCCCCGTCAGCAAGGATGTACAGAGAGAGAGAATCTGTCAGCAAGATTGTCTTTTGAAAAAATGAAGATATTTAATTGTGAGATCCTGTAACGAGAAACTATCTAGTACTTTGCATTCTCTCAAACTAGTAACAGCAAACAATCACCATTAAGACTTCATCATCGCCCACTGTCCGATTCCTCACTACGATATCATGAGATGATCTCACAACACAAGAGTACCAGCTAACCAGGTTTCCAGTCATTATTCTATTCCAAATAGTAAAGTCATAGTTGTCTTTCGTGGAATCAATGAAAAACTAATATTATTAGTGCCCACCCTCTCAAATAAATAAAAATATCGGAAAAAAGGACGCGCGGAGTAATTATCATTAATAATAATATAATAAGAAAAGAAAAAAAAAAGAGTAAGCGAAGAAGGTGGTGGAGGTGGCTGTTTTGATCGCCATTCCCTCATCTCATCTCCCCTACCAGATCATCAGATCCTGTTCTGCCTGTGAGAAAAAATATATTTATTTATTTCTTTGATCATCGCCTTAAACAAGATGCTCTCACGGCTTCTGCTTTTTAATTTTTTCTTTTACAGTTCTGATTTTATTTATTTATTTGAACTTTTCCTAAACTCTAGGTTTTTAATCATTTCGTTTTGTTTGGGGATGCAGTTTTTGAGATAGAGAAAGAGAGAATATGTTTGGAATTGTAAGGCAAAAGATTAGTGCCGGAGGTTCTCCGCTCCTGGTATTATTATTATTATTATTATTAATATTTGATGTGTTTGTATTTTTACTTTATTTTTTGATTCATTTAATTTGTAGCTTTTACATTTGCTATTTTGTTCTTTGTAATTTTTTTTCGTTTGTGTGTAGGCTTTTGGGCAGAGGATTCGCCCTGCGGTATCGGCATGGAGAGGTTATTCATCTGCAGCAAAAGAAGTAAATGCAAAGCCATTTTCTTTTCCATTGTAAATTTATCGGTTGTGTTATATATCAGGAGAATTTACTTTTTTTGCTACTATAATTGGTAAAATTATTTTTTAATTGATTGTTTGTAAATCTCTTGTTCAGCTTTTCGTAATTGCCAGTCTTGTATTGGGTTTTCAATCCCCCGGTTTTTTTTGTTGGGGTTGTGGAGTTACATTTTTAAATGCTGTTGTTATCTCTTAGCCAAGGTATGCTTAGTTTTCCTGGAGAAGATAAAACTGAGATTTTGCACTTGGTGAATCTATAATTGTGTGCAGATAACAGTTAGAGAAGCGCTAAACACTGCGCTCGATGAGGAAATGTCAGCTGATCCTAAGGTCTTTTTGATGGGTGAAGAGGTGAGAATAGCCTCCAATGTTTTAATGGAGTTCTTTTTTCGATGTTCTCTTCTTATGTGTCTTGTGTTTATGTGAAGTGCAGGTTGGGGAATATCAGGGTGCATATAAGGTCAGACTTTCTTGCCAATGATATAAATTTGAGGTTTTCCATATTTGTTGCTATCCCTCTTTCATCATTATTATTTTTTTCTGTTGACGAGTCTGATGGTCCATTTACCTTGAAATTTTCATTTTCTGTAGATATCCAAGGGGCTTTTAGATAAGTATGGTCCTGAGAGAGTCCTTGATACACCAATCACAGAGGTTGGTTTTATCGCTGGACTTTATGATGTGGAATTTGATGTTTTGCTTCTATTATTTGGTGATGGTTGTTCCCTGACCACCGTCTGCTTTTCTTACATGTCTAACAGGCTGGTTTTACTGGCATTGGAGTTGGTGCTGCTTACCATGGTCTCAAGCCAGTTATTGAGTTTATGACATTCAACTTCTCTATGCAGGTTTGTAGGTTGCCTATGGTTTATAAATACCTTGTGCAAAGAGATTCTCTGATTCAATAGTGACAAATAAATGTTTGGGTGCCAGATAGTACATTGATTGAACATGTGTTTTAGAGTGATGTTGATGGAGTATATTTCTTTGACATTTCAGATCTCTTATGCCACAATTATATTTGTTTGGGATTTCAGATGGGTTTTGCTGAAATTGTTACTAGTTGCTCTTCAATTTTGGCTTTTGATGCAGGCAATTGACCACATCATTAATTCGGCTGCAAAATCAAATTATATGTCTTCAGGGCAGATATCAGTGCCCATTGTTTTCAGAGGACCTAATGGTGCTGCTGCTGGAGTTGGTGCTCAACACTCTCACGTATGGTGGTTGTGCTATCTTATCTATCTGTCATTTTGCAAGCTCCCCCTCCCTCTTTTGTGTCTCTGTGAATGATGACTTTGTAGTTTGATACTAGAGTATATGGCTTTGATGGCTTAAATCATTTTTGTCATGTGGTCATTGGTTGTTGCTCCAAAGTCTAGTGTATTCTGAAAAGAAGCTGCTTGCTTCTTTTTTTCCATCTTATTGTTTGGGTTTTATAATTGATCATATTAAATCTTGGAGAGGACAGCAACATTGTTCTTTTGTTTTAGGAGAATCTTGGTTCAAACACAATTATTGATTACAATTGATTCCCAGTATTTGATAGTGGAAAGAGGGAAACATTATTGTTGAAGATGTTGTTTAGCAAGTTCTGTGTATATGCGTGTGTAATTGCCAAATTGTTCAGAGTAGTGATTGTAACTCAGTTTATTGAGGGCTAAATGCTCGATGACACTCCTTTCAGTGCTATGCTTCGTGGTATGCCTCCTGCCCTGGGTTGAAAGTACTGGCTCCTTACTCATCTGAAGATGCCCGTGGTTTGTTAAAGGCTGCCATAAGGGACCCTGATCCCGTTGTTTTCCTTGAAAATGAGTTGTTGTAAGTATCTTGATAAGTGGTGATTATTACATTTTCCTAGGTTGATGTCCATAGTTGATTGATCTTTTGTTATTCAGATATGGTGAGACATTCCCTGTTTCTGCTGAAGTACTCGACTCCAGTTTTTGCGTTCCAATTGGGAAAGCCAAGGTACCCCTCTCTGAAGTCTTAAAGATTATTCCTCTCAATGTTTCTGCAGTTAGCTGCTATTCAGTTGTGCTCTTTAATTATTTATTTCTGCATTTACATTTTCCCTTCAAATTGTTTACTTTCAACAGATTGAGAGAGAAGGGAAGGATGTGACCATTACAGCCTTTTCAAAAATGGTTGGCTATGCTCTCAAGGTTTGTTCTGTGCTTCAAATGTTCTCCTGTCATTGATTTAATATTTTTTTACCTTCACCTATCAGGAGGAAAAAGATGATGGCTATTATAGTGGTCTTGCTTCTTTTAATGACGTGGCATTGCATTAATATTCAGGCCCCCATAACTGATGTAGTTGAATTTGGGTGGAGGTTGTGGATGCTACTTTTACTTTAATGTTGTGATGTGACATTGTATTGTTATTTTGTTGAGCCCCTCTTTTGGGACACATCCTGTATCTATTTTGTAGTGCAGAATGGGATGTGTTTAACGTTCTGATATGAAGTTTGTTTGGAGAATTCCCTGTGCCAAGTTTTTATATATAACACATGCCATGGACAAAACATTTCCCCTTCCATCTGAAATCACAAGGTTGTTTGTTTCACAGGCTGCCGAGATACTTGCAAAGGAAGGAATCAGCGTTGAGGTAAACTGTTGCTAGAAGGACCGTAAAGCCCATACAGCTTATAGCACTTTCAGGTCTGATGACAAAAATAACTGATCTTGTTAATGCAGGTGATTAACTTGCGCTCAATTAGGCCGCTAGATAGAGACACAATCAATGCTTCAGTCAGGAAAACTAACAGACTGGTGACAGTTGAAGAAGGGTTTCCTCAGCATGGTGTTGGTGCTGAAATCTGGTTCGTATTCTTTCCACTAAATATTTAATATCTCCTGCAAAATTATTCTGGCTCCACATGTATTTACACTATGCTATTTCGTGGGCAGTGCGTCTGTTGTTGAAGAGAGCTTTGGTTATCTTGATGCCCCAGTTGAGAGAATTGCTGGAGCTGATGTTCCCATGCCTTATGCAGCTAATTTAGAGAGATTGGCTGTTCCACAGGTCTGCTGTTTCATTTCTTTCCTTTTTGGTTTTTATATATCAATTCTAGTTTGATCATTTTCTGGCGCGTGCCATAGATGTGCTTCCTACCTTAGATGTTTAAATCCTTAGCTGTTTCCACTGGACTTCCAAAACCTATTGGTTAGTTAGAATCCCGTCAACATTTAATAAAATTGTATCCATATAAACAATCTGTGAATTAAATCAGATAGATGTCTTTGCTACTTTCCTCTCGACAGAAATTTTTCCCCTGTGAATCCTTTTCCTCCAAGTACTGTTTTCCACAGTAGCAGCAAAATCCATAGAGGAATTCCAAATGAACCCCTCTCTCTGTGGCTTCACACTATAGTCATGTCTGGTGATTATTTCGAAGCTTGTCCACTAAATGTGGCCTTTTGTTTCGTTCTCTTTATAGCTAAAGCTTTTATATGGCCTTTTGTTTTGTTCTCTTTATAGCTAAAGCTTTTATGTGTTGACTTATTTGCATGATGGGAATTTCAAGCACACTGCATTTTTGGGTTTTTTTTATCTTTTGGTCCATGCCATGTGCAGGTTGAAGATATTGTTCGTGCAGCAAAGAGAGCTTGCTACAGATCTGTGCCAATGGCTGCAGCTGCTTGATGATACTCATTAAAGTCTAGAAACCCTCTTAAATTCAGGTCAGTTTACTGCTGGCTGTTTGTCCATCATTGGTTAGTTTTGTTTTGTAATATTTTGCACAATATCTTCACTTTTATTTTGTTATTCTCGTAATGACAAACAATGATGCTTTCAGGAATCTGAGAGATGTACATTTTTCCCCTTCTGGTTAATGCTGGGAAGGAACAGCTCATTGAATAACATGGAGCGTGTTGATGACAGCGGGAATTTTTGTCTATGTTTTGTCAAATTTGGTTACTGATATGAACCCGTTTCACACGCGAGCCAAAAAATATGTTTACTTGTGGATTTTTAGAGCGCATTCTCCTTTGAATGGTCCGTGATGTTTCCAAGTTTATCTTCATATGATCAATTTGATTCGCTTTTATTCATAAATTGATGTATTACATGCTCTTCATGACATCAGCTTGAATTTTAGAGGCCCTAGTTAAATTAATTAACGTGTTCCGGGTGTTACTCGAGTATATTATGTGAAATGCACGCATTAGAGAAGTTTCATCTGCTTTTCTGTTTCAGATTGCTAGAAATACAAAGGTCATTGAGATTAACACGTTCTCTTCTGGCTTTTCTTGACACAAAGGCACAGTTATTTAACCAGTCACAGCCTGCACTCAACCTATGTGTTCCAAGCTATTTCATTGTTTGGAGCTTAACTCCCCCCCGAAGTTATTCCTATCTCTAGATATCAATCCATTTTGCCGCTCCTTTTTTGTACTTGAGAATCTTGTGATGAAACTGGATAGTACATGGGGTTTTTCAGGAAATGACCAAAATCAAAGTTATCTAATCAAGTTGGCAATGTTTAGCTGTTCTTTATTCTTTCCTATCTGCTGCCCTCTTGTCTTCCGTCTGGATTTGGTTAATTAAAGATTCGGGTGGATTTAGTGGAGCGCTTAGGTGGCCTGGATTCGTCTTGTCAGGTTCCCCACTGAATAGGGTGTTATTACGGTAATGTCAAGGAACCTTCCCGGTATAAACGCTCAATTTAGTCATATTTCTTGTAAGTTCGTAAATAAAATATAGATAAACTTATTAGTATTAGATTTTTAAATGTCCAATGTGTTCGACTCTGGTTTAGCTGCACGAATGTGAAAACAGGGTTCATTGCTTGCTCGACTTGTAAGTTTCTAGCATGGAAATGGTCCAAATAAGTGTCAAAAACAAATATAGTGCAATTGTTTGGTTGTGGATGAACGGTGCTCTTGTTTTTTCTATTCAACCTGCTTTTTATTTGAATTTTAGATATTTTTTATTATTTTAATGCATTAATCTTAAAAATAATAATAAAAAAGTTAATTTATTTTTAATTAAAAAATGTTTTTACAAATCACACTGTCGTTCATTACTAATCAAACACTTGTCCAGGCAAACACACCCACCCTGGATAAATCTTTTGAAAGCATCTGTCTCGTGCATCATCTCCCTCGGACCTGTAAAGCACACATCAAAGGCTATGCGCCGTAGAGTCTGAAACGCTGGCAACTAAGCCATCCCATAGTTTGTCGGATTATCTACCACAATAATAAATAATTCTTGTCAGTTTGAAAGTCACCAAACATCTAACAGTGATCAACAGTGTTATAAGCAAACTGTGGTATGTCTGATTTCGGCATACCATTTTTAAAAGCTTTTGCCATAAACCATAGCATTGATGGACAGCAACAGACCATAAATGCCGTGATCTTGATAGAATGATCATCAGAAGCAGTCCGGACGCAATAAACCAATGCATCTGAGACCAACAAATGAGCTGAGGTTCTGGTATCAGAGGAAGAAAAGAAGTTTTCCTCAAACCAGATCCCCGGCAAGGGACTCTGGTGAGGTTTTTCAACAATGAGATCATGAACTCTGAAAGTAGCTCCAACAGAGGACTACAAACTTGGGTTATAACCCTCGGGTCCAAAAATGGTCTTTTGAAATGCAAGGTTACATGAGACCAGATCAACTTGCCTGGAAAAATGAAAATCAAATAATTTGTAATAAGTAGATGATCTAGCATTACTCAAGAACGCAATGCGAAATTATCCAAGGGCAGGTGCGATTGCCTGATTAAAAGTCAATTTCCAAAGAAGTGCATTTTCGATTCCGTTCCGATCAGTAGAGTCCTGATACCTTTTCCTTTCAGGAAAGAGCTCCTCGGGCTGAAGTCAATGAGCTCTTAGTAACAGGTGGTTAGAGTTGGTATTAAGAGATAGGAACGAACGAAGTTAGTGCTATGAGATGATGATGGAAATGCAGCTGGTGATGCAGATTACAGCCAAGTCTATAGCTACTATGGGGATAGCATCGGACGGTTGATTTAGTTTACAGTCGGTTTGAAACCCAAACATATGTTAATTTAACTTCATTGTAGTCTATAGCTTTTTATGTGATCTCATATTTAAACCATATAATTATTAATATTGATGGTCATTTAAGGTTTATCTGATCATTAATTTTAAAACTTGTAAAAATTAGTCGATACACATATAAACTGATACACATACTCCACATTATTAAAAAAAAAAAACACACACATAGAGAAAGCTAAGTCGAACTTGATAAAGGAGCCAAGGTTTACTGGGTCATAGGCTAACGTGGTTACATGGCTGCTATGCTTGATGGGCACGGCAGGAATGGTTTTCTAATTTTCTTAACATCATCACCAACAGGAAGGATTTTCAAGACTGCCCTTTTGGCCATGAACGTGTTAGGAGGAGTGTTGGTTTATGGAGATGAGTTTGGTGGTGTCAAGGTAGTGTCCACTGTGCTTTGTGGGTGGGGTTTTTGTTGGGGAAAAATAAATAAATTACGCTTGCTCAACACTAGTAAAAAATCTATTTAATTGCTTTTAATGCTACAAGGATTAATTAATTTGTTTTGATAAATTATAAATAACTCTTATTATTATTATTATTTTGTCGAAAGTGGCCTCAGGTCCTAACAACTAGACAAGATCAAAGAGGGAAATATTATCCCTACAATGCCATCCCTCAAAGCAGATTTTCTAGCAGCAATAAAAGTTTTAATTATGAATTGAAAATTTGATGCGTTTGTTTAATAAAAAAAACTAGTGAATCATATGTTTCAATAAATATTACAATTTTTTTTATTAAAACTAATAAAAAAACAAAGTTGGAAAGTAAAATGATAGATGCAAGTTAAGATATCTCATTTCATGTCATGAGGAGCTTTTTAAAATTCTTTTTATGAATAGTGATAACTTAAATTCCATTAACACAAAAACCTTAAATTCCATTTAAAAAAAAATTCTCATTTTCTTATCAGTTCTTTTCACTAAAAAAAATATAATTTTTTCTATGTTTTTTATTTAATAAAAATCAAAAGCAACATGAACAAGTATATTTATAAAAAATAACTATTTGCAATGAAGATAAGAATGAAATCTCTCTAATTAAAACGCATTTATTTTATCAATTCACTCTATTTTTTTTTTGGCATTTTTTTTACCATATTATATGTTTTTAAGACAACATCTTATCACAATCATCAAAGCAAATTTTAATTCAAAAAATTAATATTATTATAAGTTCGACATAAGTTTATTAAAAAGTTTAATAACAATACAATGTCTACAAGTTGTTGTGATAAATTTTTTTGAATTGTTGCCTAGCTCATGTTTAAAATTAAACTGAGCTGGAGCTGGCCTAATGTGACTTAGTCAATCTAATTATTTAAAATACAAATTGTTTTAAAACAATTTGATTTTATAAAAATATTCAAGACAACATCGTTTTAGTTCCTTTTTTATATATACTAAGATTATGATATTTTGGATTGATTCAGGTCCATCCGTCAAATCTGTTATTTAAGTTATAAATCTAGTTAAGTTTAATAATTTTATGTTTTACATCCAATTATACAATAATAAAAATCAACATGCATATGAAAACAACCGAATAAAATTTTTTTAAATACAAAAGCATTGCAAATGGCAATAGTATTTTCTTGTTGATGTTATAAAAACCAATGCTATAATTGTACTTGAAAACAAAATAAAACTTGAATGATATTTAATAAAATAATATCCAAAAATAAAATTTTAATTAACTTATTTAAATGAATTATAATTAAGATTGAAGGAAAAAATAAAAAAGTTTTAAAATGCTCTGGAATTTAGACTTAGATAGGACAATACTTCTGGCCCATAAACCTATATGCCTAGCTTTTTTATTTCTTTTCTATTTTTTAAAAAGTGCGTGGTCCAATCATTTTTGTATATATATATAAAAATAGATAACATGTTATTTACTTACCCAGATTACAATCACCATAACGAAAAATTATGTTGTGGATTCTTGAACTTCAAGAATTATTTTTCAATTTGTTTTCACATAAAGTATCTTATAAATACCATTAGAACTTTAATAAATCAATTTATCAACTTAAAATATATTTAAATTGATTCAAAAACACAGAATCAAACAAAAAATTCTCTCTCAATCTTGATTTTGTTTTTGACAAAATAGAAACTCAAAAACACCTCAATGACACTCAATCATAGTTTTAAAACTTGGACCGGCCCGACGGGTCGACTCGGGACCCGACCGACCCGGGCATGAGACCGGTGCCGGTGGAGGCCAAAACCCGCTTGGGAATTGGCCCGGCCAGACCCGGTCGATCAGGCAAGACCCGACCGCAAACCCGTCGACTTTTTTTTTTTACTAAAATGACGTCGTTTTGATTTTTTTTAAAAAATAAATTTTGACCCGGCGGACCCGGTCAAAACCTGGAATTCGGGCCTTGGACCGGGCCGACCACCGGACCGGGTCTTAAAACTATACACTCAACTCTCAAAGATAAACACATTGCCACAATTTTTATTTTTTTATATAATGAAATCTTGCCAAAAGCTAGCTTTTCATTTCCTTAACCATTTTTTAACATCTCTCTCTCCTTAAACTTAGACATGTAAATGTTAATAAAATAAAATTTTGAATTAAAAGTAAAAGTTTTTAAACTAAAGGGATGGAAAGAAAATGAAAAGTCTATAAGCCAAAATCTTTGAAAAGGTGCTCAATGAACAGTTAAAAAAATTGTGAATAGTTACCTCACTTTCAATTTTGGTCTTTTTATTTTTAATTTTTTACAAGCAATGAAAATAATTTATTTATTTTTGTAAAATTAAGTATAAATTCAATATGAATTTTTTTTTTATACTATGATGACCACACACAAAAACAAATATAAACAAATTATCAAGCATAATTCTACAATAATGATTTTTTTTTTTAAAAAAAGCCTTTAATGATTGGGGTAGAAAAAAATCAAATGACTAAAAAAACATAAAGGAAAATACTATTACAATCCATATTATTTCTCCTCTAAAAACACCACACCATTTAGGTTTCTTTTAATAATACATGTACATTCTTAAAATTTATTTAGGCTTTAAGCATTTTTAAGAGAATAGTAATATATATATATATATATATATATTAAACATTAAAAAATATTGTACGAAGAAAATAAACATGGATCATTAGATTAGTGAAACCTACAAGCAGGTCCAAGTTTTTTTTTTTTTTTGACAGAGATAGGTATTTCATTAAATTAAAATTGGAGAAGACTTCGACATCTAGATATGAAGTCAACCCTAATACAATAGAATTCTCTGTATAGAAAATGAAACGGGTTAACATGTTATTATAACTTATAAGGACGTCCAAATAAAAATACAACGTGAATTTTGCAAAGAAAACTGAAGATCTAAAATTCAAATATAAAAAAAATCAAAATCATCTTACAAATGGACGAACAATTAACACTTTTTTTTTTTATCAGTATCAATCTATCAGTAGCTATACTACCTGATCTACCACTTGATACGCCTTTTTAGTCAAAGGATCAAAAATTAAAATATTAGCAATCTACATAAACATTCATTACATTCCAAATTAATACCCATAAAAAGTCAAGAGGACACAGGAAAAACAAACAACAGGTAAGATCAAGACCAACCCTTAAACTAAAGAAAATATCGGATAAGCTAGACAAATATGATATAAAAAAATATTAGATCTAGAAGAAAGAATACTAAATCTAGGATTATTGAATGAAAAATAAAGAAGAAGCCTTGCTGTCGAAAACTACACCAGGACAACACATAATAAAACCCTAAAAGAAATCCAGATCATAGAGAAAATGAGAGTAGGTCCCAATTTAAGATTATAATATATTAGTTTATATTTATTTTTAAAAATTTTTCTTGATGTTTATCACTGCTCGAGAAGAAAATATAAAAACTTTAAACATGATTTAATGAATTCTTTCATAGCGATTTTCACTATTGCTAATATATATTAATGACAATAGATGTAATGGCATTTAATTGGAGCACATGCTACTAAGTTTTGTTGGGATTTCCATAAAAAGCTCTTACATCCTCCGTTGCTAAAGATATATCATGAACAGTTAAAATGACACAATCTGCTCTATAATTTTCATGAATAACTAAAATGACACAATCTCCTTAAAGTATAATTAAATCTGCTTTTCTACATTTTAAATTTATATTTTAGCTCATAATTTTCAGATCTAGAAACTATATATAATGGGATAAATGGCTCAATTTGTATCTATATAATAATAAGGATATAATATAAAATTTTATGTAGATTCCTTAAGAAATAAGAAAAACCAGCCGTCATTTTTTTCTTAAATAAAATTATTTTCTTAAGTTGCTCAAGGGGATTTTTGAAATGTAATATATAATTTTATGAAATGACAGTACAATTTCGGGTCAGCAAGCATATTGGATTTTTATCTTTTCACATCATCAATCTCCAAGTAGAGTAAACGTCAGTCCAATAACACATACCTGGGAGGCTGGGACTGCTTTTGACTCATCATTACAAGTATTACGGGAGTCGCCGACGCGGCAGATTTATCGTTCGAATCTGGAGTGGAAGGTCATGGAGGTTGCGAGGAGGTTCCATAACTTAGACACCAAGGAAGGCGATTTTGTTGACCATAGAAAGTGAAAGTCTACGTCTCTTGGCTTTAATCATTATTATAATAAAGATTTATAGAAATATAGATGCAAATAATTGGAAACAGTAGTGGGAAAGTTTCAAACAAATAAAAAAAGCAAGTCCACAACACATTATTGTCCCCTCCAGCATCTCAACAACAATTCCCAGGCTTCCCCGTCTGTAGAATTGTTTGATTGGGAAAATAAAAAAATGGGAAAATGAGAGATTAAAAGACCACTTTCCCTCCTCTGTGGTCAATATTTTTGTACTCGAACGCGGGACGTGATGCATTAAAATTTAAGTTTTCTGGGCTCTGACGTTAATCCTACATCAAAACGTGTGGATTGTTTGTTCATGCGGGGGTTATTTGTACCAACAAATGCGTAATAGATAATTAAATATTTTTTAATTCAAATAATGGTTAAAAAAGAAAGAAAGAAAGATCAACCATGTGGCTTAAATAAATTCATGTATTGTAAAATCACGTGATATTTACTTTTAATTAATCTTCAAATATTTTTTATTTTGTAACCAAATAAAACGATTGATTAAAATTTAAGATTTTCATTGTTTATTAGATTCAATCTTATATATATTTAATTAAATGGTATTTTCCCAATGCGTAAATAATGATCTCTTTACTTTGTTACTCAATCAAATTATATATACACAAGAAGACTTTGGCGTACAAATTAACTAACTTATACTATTTCTGAACATTCTTTAATTTCCTCAATAATACGATCTCTAGTATTTTTTTTCTTCATCAAATAATAACACCTTGAAGCTTAATTAATTCTTCCTCTCTTGTCTCATCTGGTCTATTTTTCTCATTTAATCTTTATGATTTTTCAGGTCAACAATAGAATCCCACAGCCTAAATAATTATTGATGATCACTTTACTCGATCGATACAGTTTTGAAAATCTTTTTGACCCTTGTATTTATCCATAACTGTTTCATACGTCTCCTGGCTCCTACAATTAGAAATTTGTATGGACAAAATTTCCGTTTAAGGAAATGTTTTTCTTGCCTAGTATTTGTTCTATTAAGATTCTCATTTCGCAATAAAGATCTTGATTTAAAAGTTTGTTTGGCTTGAAAATATAGAGATTTTTTTTAAAAGATATAATATCTTTTAAATATAAATCACATCTTTAAAAGCTAAAATAACATTATTTTTACTAAAAAAAAAATATAAATTACCTTTCATCCAAACAAATATTAATATTTGTGAAATAATAAAGGATTAAAAGGAGTACACTCACACATTTATCACTTTCCGGATTTTTTTATACGGACTCTTGGTTTATGTTTATTGAGTATATAACGTTTTCTCTTAAACTCTATGATACTAAAGGTGGTGTGTGGTGCAAGATTAAAAGAATGAAGGGTGAATTATTAGAGAAATATATAACAATTATAAAAGTATATTTAATGATGTGGAAGTCAACTTTTAAGATTGATTGCTTGGAGGCTAAAATCAAGTGTATTAGTGAGATCATTTATAATCAAATATAAAATAATAAATATCAAACAATGTATACTAGAGAGTATGATTTACAAGAGAGGAAATTGATTTAATTACAAGTTGGAAGAAAAAGAAAAAGATAAAAATATTTTTCTCGCTAAGAGGGTATTTAGGAGTATGATAACAATTGTTTTTTAAAATATTTTTTCTCAATAATACATTAAAATAATATTTTTTATTTTTAAAAAATTATTTTTAATACCAACATATCAAAACGATTCAAAAAATAATAATAGCTATAAACACAATTTTTTTTTAAAACATTTTCACCTAACTCCTGTTTAGAACTCAAAACCAAACCGGAGCTAAGTTTACTTATTTTGGAGGTCAAGTTTCAACCTCATTAACAATCACTCATTTTTTTTTAACACCAAATTAACAATTACCTTTCCAAAATTTAATTCCACTCATCCCTTGTCCAGCATATCCTTAGTGTGGAATTCTAGAATCCTGCACAGTAAGTGTCGGAGATGGGATATAAACTATGGGAGGGCTTGATTGAATTGACCTCTATATAGTCACTTGCAAAATATCTTAATATTTTCTTTGAAACATCAGCATCTTAAATACACGATAAATAATAATATTAACAAGTAAATAAGTGGTGGGTGGTGTTGCTTACGTAATGATGATCATCTCAAAACTATATAACACCAACGGCACAGATGAATTGATCTATTTCAGGGGTGTTGGAATAGGATGTAAATTGGTTGTTTAAAATGTTTTTTATTTGAAAATAAATTAAATAATAAATTTTTATTTTATAAAATTTATTTTTTACACTAACACATTAAATTAATAAAAAATATTAAAAAAATAATTTGTTTTCAAAACTCCCGTGCCAAACACCCCTTAGTTATGGTGATCAGTAAGGATTAAAATGATGGAGGAAAACCGAGATTATAAGGCAGTCATCATAAAGAATTTGTATTTGTCCAGGGGGAGAAATGAGAAGTAGTGAGATTTTGACCGTGGACCAAAAATGAGAAAGTATGTTTCGTATTTGACTTGACCAATAATATACTACTTTAAAATTCAAATAAAAAATTAAAAATAATACATCCTTATTAATTATTAATTTTTATTGTCCAAAAACAAGGAAATAATCCAAGGGAGAGGAGAAACAAAAGAAAATTGTCTTAAAAGTAATTCTTAATTTTTTTACTGCCCCTTTAAGTCGTTTGTTGATTTAATTTAAATAAATAATGAAATGAATCGTCGTAATTTGGTGAGACTGAGATTTCTTTGCTTTGATCTTTCTTCTCTTCATAAGAGGGAATATTATTCATTCCCTCTTCCTCCTTCCCATTCACCAATTACGTTGTAGACTAAAGAAAAGCTCTTCAAATTTATTTATTTTGGATTTTAACACCAGCAAGAGAAACGAATTCAATTCCTACCCTCCCTCCCTCCTCATCAAAGGCAAGGAGATGAAATCACTTAGGAAATTGAGAGGATATGCTTCACTTCACAAACAAGAATTACATAAAAACCCCAGGGATCTTCCCTCTTTCTCTCAATCACATGAGCTTGCTAAAGCCTCTCAGGTACTCTTCACTCCTCTCCCTCTCTCGTTCTTGCTTTGCCTTGATTTCGCAGCAACCAAACACGACTGCAGCTTGTTCTTACTTAAATAATTTTCATTTTGTGTCGGTCAATTGCAACTTTTTGTTGTTGTTGTTGTTGAATAGATAATTGAGGATTTTAAGCTTAATTTGATCTGATCAGTCTTTTGAGGTTGTTTGGATAAAAATAATAGTAGTAGTAATAATTGTAATAAAGGGAAAGCAGAAACATTGAAATGATTGGTTTGGTTAGTGAATAGATTATGTATAATTACTTTAATAAACCATTATTTTAAGCTATATTAATGATCGAATGTTAGCTACTTTTTTCTGTGCTTTTGATCGCTTGGGATTCTGTTTCTGTTTCTTATAAAATCTGGTTGCTTTTTATCATTTTCAGGACATGATAGATATGAAAGATTGCTATGATAGCTTACTTTCTGCTGCCGCTGGAACCGCCAATTGTGCCTTTGGTACTCCTTTTTTTCTCGCACTGTATTTTACTTGAATTCCTTGTATTCTTTTTCCATGGATACCACCGTCAATTCATAAGAAGGGGCATCGAGTTTGATATTCTTGTATCGGCCTGGGTATTTACAGTTATACTAACACTATCATTTGATTGTTAGTCCACCAGTGCCATTCTCATTTCCCCTCAACAAAATGTTTTTTGCTTAAATGTGAAGCGTAAAACTCGCGTTCATTTACTGCATTTTTTTTTCTTTTTCTGGGAGGGGGAACTTGAAGTGTGAAGCTAATAATGATAATGTTTTGGTGGAAGTTCCATTATTGGTAGTTGGTGGTTCAATTAGAACGAAGTAGCAGCCATATGGTCCCTTAAGAAATGAAGCTTGAAGTTTTTTAAGGCAATGTTATACTATAAATTTGAAGAAGTCTCAGCTCCCAGTCATCAACTAACGTCCAATGGCAACATTGCAAAAGCTAATTATTATGGTTCACAGAACAAAACATTTAGAAAGGAAAGGCTTAGTAGCTGCAATTAAAATATCATATTAGCTTTGTTTTGCTGGCACTGGGTATGGAGTGATGTAGATCACACGAATCATGTTTTGCGCATGACGATTGCTCTGCAATGAGTGAGTTGGAGGTCTGTGGAGTACCCAATTTCATGAACAAACTTGGTACATAACAAATGGTGATATATAACATAACGGAAATCAGGCAGCCTTTATCATTACAAACCACTTCTGCGGCATTTTTTCCTTTCACACCACCACAGCCTATTACATAACCATAAGAGCTATCATGCATATTCTGGCTGTTATGCTACAGAAAACCTTGGTTTTGCAGCCAATTTGTTTTTTGTTTTGTCATTGATAGTCTCCAACAACTCTTCACATTCACTTTTAATTTTGTTCAGTAATTTCACCAATATCAATCTTCACTCTTCAGATTCTGCATCTAAACTAAACATCCTAGTGATCTTTTTAAGATCTAATCCAAATACCTCAACTCTCTTCCACATTTTATTTTGCAAATTATTTGTACAAATTAAGAATCAACAAGGTTATGTAGCATCTTATATTGCTTTTTTTTTTTTTTGTGATATTAGTTCCTATATGTATTTACTACAATGACCATTTGTTAAAATTATTAAAAATTATGTTGATTGCTTAACAAGTTTCTTAAATAAACTGTGACTGTTATGTGATACCTGGGGGATGTTCTGATTTAAAAAATTATCCAAAAGAAAGTCATCTCTAAGATTAAAACCTGTTTTGGAAGCTTAAGTTGCAATAGATTCCCACCAGATGAACCATGACTGGCAGTAGCCAGGTTATGCACATGTGGCACTTTCCAGCATTTTAGCTTGCTGTTGGCCTTTTGGTATATAGATTGTGAGGATTTACTGAGTGAGGATTTAAAATGAGTTCATTAGTGAACATCACAGTGTTTTATGTGTTGATTTAGAGCACTTGCATGTTTTGAAGGATCCTGTTTTGGTGTGTGATTCTAGAATGTTCTCACTTCTGTCTTTCCTCAGAATTCTCAGAATCATTGCGTGAAATGGGTGCTTGCCTTCTTGCGAAAACGGCATTGAATGATGATGAAGAAAGTGGTAAGTTAATGAATACTTTCTTTACTCTTCTTGTTCAGTAGATAATTTGAATAGATAGTAGGTGACTTGATTTACTAAGGATCTTAATAACTTCATGGTGGACAGGTTTGTTCATCATGATATTGGTGTTGAAAGTTAAAAGAAAATTGTTAGTGGGGACTAGGACTTCTTTTCAGTGTTTGTTGTAACATCTGAGTTGCATTTCTTTTGTATAGATTTATTGACATTTGCTATGAAGATATAAAGCTAAACCATCCTAATCCTTTTCTACTAATTCTTACTTCAGAAAATCACATTTGACTGAGAATTACTTAACTCACAGTCAATATTTTACTGTCTTGATACATACTATAGATCCAGGGACCTAACTAGAGTTGTTTTCGTGAGCCTGTACTTTGGAAACTGTGTTTTTATTAACATCTTTGTTTTATTGAAGTTATGTTCAAATTGATTCTGCTTTCTCTTCTTTAAGTTGCTAGAGAATTTACTTGTACATTTGTTACAGAATCAACAATCTAACCTGTTTTTTCATCAGTTTTAACTGAAGATACCATTTCAAGTTTCAATTTTCAAAAAGATTATGGTGATACATTTAGACAAACTTTAATGCAATGATAATAATTGGTCTTTAATTCAATGAATTTGTTCCTTTTGAGTGCATATTCAATTACATATAGTTGCATTCCAAGAAGGTGACAGGAAGAGAAGCTGAAGTTGGCTCTGTTTTCTTTGCAGGCAGGGTCTTGCTGATGCTGGGAAAAGTGCAATTTGAACTACAGAAACTTGTTGACGGCTACGTGAGTTGTTGTTTTGTAATAAAAATTACTAAGAGTCCTGGCTTTGTTGTGGTACTGATTTTTAGTTTGATATTTTCAGCGTTCTCACATAAATCAGACAATCATAAGCCCGTCAGAGTCTCTTCTGAACGAACTTCAAACAGTTGAGGTCATCTTACAAGCTTTCATTAACTTAGACTATCTATAACTTTTCATGTTAAATTATCGTTGGAAAATGCTTAAATTCTTAATGATTGAAATCAGTGCTCACACGTAAACATTTATTTTATTATTTTTTCTATTATCTTGTATATGGTAGTTAAAGCATTTTACTGAAGGAGCAGTCGCTGAAGACTTTTTTCATTCATACAGGAGATGAAGCAGCAGTGTGATGAGAAAAGGTTTGTGGTACTATTTCAAGCACCTTTCTAAACTTGCACCTGCACCCACACACTCACAAAAAAAAAAAAGGAAGGAAGGAAGGAAAGATCAGAAACAAATAAAAAGAAAAATGAAAGCCCTGAAATTTGATATAAATTTCTTCTCCCTGTGTTACTTGGTTTACAGAGATGTATATGCGCACATGGCGGGACAGAGAGAAAGAGTGAGTGGAAGAAATGGAAAGGGAGAGTGTTTTTCTATGCAGCAAATACAAGCAGCTCATGATGAATATGATGAGGAGGCCACTTTGTTTGTTTTTCGTCTTAAATCCCTGAAGGAAGGACAATCACGCAGTCTTCTTACACAGGCGGCTCGGCACCATGCTGCTCAGGTTTCTTTTTCTTCAAACAATTTTTTTTTAAAAACATGTTGGTTTAATAGTTAATCCTGCTTCTTTCTTGAAAGCAGCTGTGCTTCTTTAAGAAGGCTCTTAAATCTCTTGAAGCTGTTGAGCCGCATGTCAAATTGGTCTCAGAACAGCAGCATATAGATTACCACTTTAGTGGCCTTGATGATGATGGGAGGGATTATGATGATTGTGGTGATGATGAAGATTATGATGATGCCATTGATGATGGAGAATTGAGCTTTGACTATGGACAAAATGACCAGGAGCAAGAAGTTTCCAAATCAATAAAGTCAATGGAGGTAAGACTTAATGCACTTTTCATCAGTGGAGCCAATCAGCTTACCTTTTATTTTCAGAAAAGCAACTATAATGCGTTGTGTTTTAGGATTTTATGAATAGCATTGCCTTGTAAAGGAGGAAATTTGCACATTTCACTTGTGGGTTCTAGTGCATAAATTCTGAATTCTAGGATTGACCTTTCCGTGTTACCTGTTCATGTTGAAACTTATTCCACAGGATAAACAACTCAAGACGATCTTTTATAGTCACTCGTCATGATTTCCAATTTTTTCTATCAATGCATCCTTCAACTGAATTTCTATTCCATTTTAACTTCAACTTGCTGTATAACAATTTGTGCAGTTGGATTTGGAGGACATTACATTTCCCCAAGTTGTGACATTGGAAATGGCAAAGGTAAACCTTCATATTATGGACTTGGGTGTTCTGAGTGATCATGCTGATTTCATATCTGTGTAATGCAATTGTAGGCCTGTTAATGAGTGATCTAATCTGCCTGGCCAGGCTTTCTAAATCTAAGAACTACTATCATATTTCACCATCCTTGCACGCCTGAACCTGTTTTCTTAAAAATGATTTGTGTGCTTGAACTAATAACCTGGCAAAATCAGTATGAAAGCCTTAGCATGGATAATCTCAATAATAAGTAACGTAATGGAACACAATACATGCCATATCTGCTCTTAGTGTTTCCTGCTATTAGATAATATTATTTATTCCTTTTGGATATCCCCTTGAACGTGTATTTATAGATCTCCCATTTGAGTAATTGAGTTGGGTTGGATGAGTTGACAAATACATACAGACTTTCACCCTTTCTACTCATAGAGCACCGCATATCTTGCTCTATTTCAGCTCAAACATGAATGTTTGCTGTAATCTATTTCTATAATGCACAACCAGAACATCAGATCTTTGACTGATGGTGAGTTTTATACTTCTCTTTGGACTGCTTGCAGGAAAATCTAGATAGAAGTTACAGGACATCGTTTCCTATTAAGGGAGAACTTAGTGCAGGCACCCAATCAGCTCCACTTTTTGCTGGAGTGAAATCTGATCCAGCTGGAAAAACAAAACAACTGATGCCATCATCCACACGAAAGTTCAACACTTACGTATTGCCTACTCCAGCAGACCCAAAGAGTTCAAATTCTACAGGACCTGGTAGCCCGGTATCTCGAACATTAAAGACAAGTTTGAGTGGACGTCCTCCGAATTTGTGGCACTCATCCCCTATTGGCCATAAAAAAAATGATAAGTTACGAGGAGTTGAAATGTCTAGCAAGCCCCCTGCTATAAATTCACAGTCAGTGCTCAAGGAGAGCAACAACAACACTGCATCCACCCGATTACCTCCTCCTCTAGCTGATGGACTCTTTTTTTCAAGGCTTGAGCCACCGCTTGGCGCTGAATCTAAGAAAATCAAAAGATATGCCTTTTCTGGTCCTATTACATCCCAGCCATGGTCTACCAAGGCAGTCTCCGCAGAACATCCACAATTGTTCTCTGGACCCCTTTTGCGAAATCCAACGCCCCAATTATTTTCATCACCTCCGAAAGTGTCTCCAAGAATATCACCAAAAGTATCTCCTAGTTCTTCCCCTCCATTTGTGTCCTCACCCAAAATCAGCGAGCTACATGAGCTTCCCAGACCCCCAGTCAGTTCAACCTCCAAGTCTCCAGGGGCTGTAGGTTTGGTTGGTCATTCAGCTCCACTGTTGCCCAAAGGCCACATGCTTCCTGGTACAAGGAAAACCTCAACATCAAATGTAGAATCTCAACTGCCTACACCTTCTCAAGTTGTCCCTCGCAGTTTTTCAATACCCTCTAGCAGACATAGAGTAATGGTCGCTCAGAATTCTGGGATTGTTGAGAATGTTGCCTCACCTCCTCTAACCCCTATATCCTTATCTAACACCCAGCCATCATCCACTGGTTCCCGGATCGTCAATTAGACAGTTCAAATCAGAGGTAATTCATAATCCAAAGCATTTGAATGGCTATTTAGTTTAGGATAAGTTATGCTCACGCATCACCGTCACACTGGGGTTATTAGTTATGAGGGTTAGACTGATCTAGGTACATTTTTGGATCGCATAAAACCATTCATATACTAGCTGAAGTCCCAATGAGAACAAATTGTATGCATCCGAGAAAAGACACTCTTGCATGTTTTTTCATCAGTTGCAATTTTTCATTTAAATAATTTATAGAGATGCATAATTTTAGTTACTTAGATAGACATGTACATGCACCAAATGTAAATGAATTTAGTTTTTTTAATGTATACATGCTCATGCATCCGAGCTTTGTTTTCATTAATGACAGCGGTATCATTTCTAAATCTCACATTTGGTGAATGCAGGTGCAGTTTGATTCGATTCTTTTATAGTGATAGCTTTGCTTCAAGCTCAGCAACCAAAATTTGAGCTCGCACGATTCTCGCATCATTTGGTACAGCTGGAGAACTGTAAATATAATCCTTGTCTACTGATTTCTGGCTTGTATTGTTATTTTTGTTAATCCGTTGATTTTTATATTTTTTTGCTCTCCTTGGAAGTAATAGCCAAATTCCATTTATTTTCCCCTTCAGCATTTCCCCCATTTGTATAATTCTCATTGATTTCTTGTCCTTAATTAAGGACCATTTCGCATAACAGAGTTGAGTTGTCTAGTGGAACCCTAACTGGATAGATTATTCTACATTTCCCGTCATGTTCACTCGAGTGATTTCGCTGCCCCAAAGCAATCATGTTCCGTGATGTTCACCGACTGGCCAAAGATAAAAAAATAAAGACCTCCATTTCTGAAAGCAGAGATTCGTTCCCTCTCTTTTTATCTCCACTATCTTGTTAATATCATCAAAGAGTGGACTACATGTGATCGTTATATTATGTTACCGCAAAAGGAACTGCAGTTGGGTGATAGTAACCGCAAGATATGGTGACTTGGAGATTCTACTCTTTTTTTTCTTTTTTTGATGGAAGACGAGAGATTCTTCTCATAATAAAGAGGATTTCCGCAAAAGGAACTGCAGTTGGGTGATAGTAACCGCAAGATATGGTGACTTGGAGATTCTACTCTTTTTTTTCTTTTTTTGATGGAAGACGAGAGATTCTTCTCATAATAAAGAGGATTTCTTGGTGTGACTTTAACTAGATGCATCTAGTAATTAATTATACGAGTAAACAAGCACACAACCATTGCCATATAATGAGTTAAAATATGGAATTAGGTTAACTGCCTCTTAGTGGGCTGTCATTTACAGCTTCCGGCAGCACCGTATCTCACAGATCCCATCAGTTCCGGTCCTTCCAGTCTGGAGTTATTCACAAAACTGCTTTCGAACAACCAGCACCAAGGAAAGAACAATTAAAAGACACTTCCAACAAAGAAATTAAAAGAAAAGATTTTGATTCCAATAAATTAGTCTGGTTAGTACCATATTAGTTACCTTTCCTCTGTAAACTTGGAGAAAGAACCTGAGGCAGGTATGGTGCCACATAAATCATTGTTTGACAGGTCACTGCACAGAAAGGTTAGATTGTTGGACGGGCAAAAGATTGTGTAGAAGAAAAGGTGATTTGTAGATCACGAAGAAGACTCACATGATCTTTAGGCTCTCCAATTTGGTCAGTTCTCTTGGTATCCTTCCAGTCAGTCTGTTGCCGTTCAGTCTCCTGCGTGGTAATTACGTGGCACACCAGGCAAAGATGGACCAACATCAATACGTTAGCTAGGTCGTCATAAAAGTGAAAACGAACCTGACAATACTAATGATTTTATCCACTTGATTCTGATCAAGCATCTGTAAATGAAAGGGTAGGTAATTAAAATTAATACAGATCTGAAAGAATGCTTACAGGAATTTAAGATTGGAAAGCTTAGAAAGTGAGGCAGGAATGGTCCCAGTGAGGTTGTTGTGATATAGATCCAAGCTCACAAGGCTCTTCAGGTTCCCAAGTTCCCTTGGTATAGGACCCACCAGTTCATTCATGTACAGTTCCCTGTATAGGGAGCATAAACCTAACATTAGTATCGTTAGCATTAAACTCTTAGCACACTATAAATCATGTCGAATTTAATGCTAGTATCCATTTGATCGCAAGTCCACCAGATGGTAGGTGAGGTGAATGTTGTCTTGATCTAGTCCTGGATAAACTAGCAACAAGCTGATTAACTAGTAAAGAACCCTATTGACCGTACTCGATTGATAAAATCCAATCAGTTCATAGACTGATAAAACCCGATTTGCCGTGCTCTTTCAACGAATTCAAACCCACTTAAACATCAAACGTTTTGATGGTTAATCTATGTAGTTAAGAAAATGAAAAAAATGGTGTTGCTGCTATGGCAGGTTTAAATTCTCTGGATAGTTTGAAGTGCTTACAGATACTGAAGACGGACGAGCTTCCCCAGCTCAGGAACCAGACTGCCTGAAAGCTTTGCGTTTCCAAGGTCTCTGCAACAACCAATATTTTAGTACTCCCTCTTTATTACTTCTATAATTTGTCGAGTTCATTACTTCCATGACAATTTAACAGATAATTATTTGCGTTGAGTTACTTCTTCCATGACAGAATTTATGCTACTCTCAAATTTACATGTGCATGTATATACATAACAGCTTTCATGTTTTTTTCTCCCTATCTTCTCCTTTATTACTAGCACATGATCAGAGTCACACAACCTGTTTCAAAGATTTTGAGTTGTAAAAAAGAAAAAAAAATGAGTCAAGGATATGGTAGTGCTATGATCTTTGAACATCATGTTTGATAAAGTTGTCCACCCAGGAGATCATGTACAAATGGATGTCACGCATGCATGCAGATTAGTAAATTTGGTCAGAAATGAGGGGCTTGTCTCTAGTGCCTAATTAGATGTCTTGGACAATTTAAGGTCTAAATAATTGTTTTGAGAAGCAAAAATATAGTCATAGTTTCAAACCTTAACAACCAGACAACACACAAGCTACAAAAATTAAAGCAAACATGCACAGAGGCTCAAATAAAATGTGAAAAAAGAAGAAGACAGGGATGCTGGAAGATTAGTAGTAAATATCCGTATGGTGCTTACAGTCGGGTAACCCGATTATCACCATCACAGGTAACGTGGAACCAAGTACATGGATCCACCAAGTTTGGGTCCCAGCTCTGGAGAACATGCCCTGGATCCTTCACTGCTCTCCTCAGAGCGTACAAAGCATCCCCTAGTTCATGGACCAAAAGGTTAAAATCACAGTTCAATTATACTCACAGTTGGTGAAAAATGAAAGAAAAACCTATATGTACCTTCTAAATTTGCATTTGTTAGTGCTAGAATGATTGATGGAAGAACAAGAACGAGAAGATGTAACACAGTACAGCTTGCCATTTAGAGAACTTTAGGCCTGGATAAAGAGTCAAGATGGAGAGAGAGAGGGAGAGAGAGTAGAGAGTTCAGTAAGTTTGTATAAAGAATGGAAGCACAAGGGCAACAGCATTTGTCGGGGAATTTATAGAGCTCATAAAAGAGTTTGGTTACTGTGCATTAAGAAAAAATAAATAAAGGAAAACAATTTTCTCCACTGCAAAGTTCTTAAGAAGTGGGTCTATCTCTTCAATTGTTTAGTTGCTCTGTCTGATGCTGCCAAGAGTCCTTGCACGTTCTAAATTACCCTTACTCATTCCCTACGTGGACGATTCTGTCCTCATCAACTGTGCAGTGTCTCTATTCCTTGTCAGCCATTGCTGGCCATGTCAGAACTTGGAAGGTAGGAGAGTAGCAGAAGAGAGAGACCTGGCAAGTAAAACAAGAGGAGTCCAGTTCACTCAGGACCACTGTATGGTCCTCACACTTGACCGACCATGACACTTTACTAGGGTATACTTTAACAAATAAAAGATGCAAATTCAATGAAATTGAACTATATACCTACTAATATCTTGCATTTGGATGCATGAGGAATTTCCTATTTCATGTTCCACAGAGTAAGGTTGAAACTCGAAAGAAGCAAACACGCATGTGTAGCGTTCACTAGCCATGTAATAATGATAATCGCAGGTGAAGACTTCTCTGTTAATTATCATCGAGTTAGTAGTGATTGCTTTTTTTGATAAAATTAGTAGTTAATTAATTATGTTATTAGATTTCATTAAATCCGAGCACCAAGCAGTTTTTCAATGCTATTTGGTAATCATATTTTTTTTGAACAAATCATAACGACAGTAGCTAGTCATAGAGATTGCAGAGTGCTGCGTGCATGCAGCGTCGGAATGAGCGAAATCAACAGACTTTTTTTCGAATAAGAGAGCCAAAACAAGATAGACGAGAATATTTGAGACTCACTAAGCCTGTCCGTTTCCCACTTCCAAGTTTCAAGTTCCCCGAGCATGAAAAAGAATATATAAAGCATGGATTTTCTTAATGAACTTACTTTTCTGCGTATCTTAAGAGGTGTTGAAAATATAGATATGGACAAGTCCGAAGAGCATAAGCATAAGAGAATAATATCACTTGGAAATATATATGTTGTGGTCGAGCAAACGCCTCCTATGTATTTATTTACTGTTTTCCTCCGTCTAGTTGCTTCAATAACGTATATTTAATGTGTTTCGAGGACTTAAAAGCATACTGTAGATTCGGCACTGAAAGGCCCAGTTTCAGAGGAGTAGAGTACCCTCTCAATTCACTAATGGCGAAGGAAGCATCGTTCTAGTAATTAACCAAATTGTAAGTCAACCAATTTAGAGGAGAGATTCGTTGGCTCTCGAACATTTTTCTATTCTTGCTTATCCAACAGCCTTTGCACACGATCGAGTACAGTTGTCTTTGGATAGATATGCAATATGGTCTTATGGGACCTCATTAATTCCCCTTTCGTACATTTAGAAAAGTTCCAATATCTCTTCAATACTTTGTTAGGCCGGTTTATTTTTGTATTTTAAAAATATTTAAAAAAAAAATATTTTTTTATTAACTTCAAATTAATATATATTTTGTGTTTTTAAATTATTTTGATGTGCTGATATTAAAAATAATTTTAAAATAATAAAAAAATATCATTATCATATATTTTAATACAAAAAATTATTTAAAAAATAATTATAACCACGCTGCCAAATAAATTCATAGATGTAGATTATATCAGCAATAGTCTTCACTTTAAAAATGGGAGGTGCCTATTCGACTCAATAAACGGAGATAAACCTACAAGAGTGTTTTAGCTATAACGTATACATATTAATTAATCACAACCTTTGATTTAAAAAATAATAAGAAGAAATCGTGCCTCAGCAAAATAGCTGTGTGTATATAAGTTTCATATTATAAAATCCATCCTAATTTAGTACCTTTATCACGATTAATCAGAATTACTCTAATTTAGAAAAACATTGTTTTGAATTTAGAAGTAAATGAGTTTTTTCTGAAGTTTTGATTGCGTCGATGAAGTTGGAGTTGAATAACAAGTCTAATGAAATTTAATCAATTCAACTCCTAACACAATTGAATATAAAACTCAACTTTGATCAAGTCTTGAATCACGTATCATTAAATTAGACAAATTAAATTGAAATAAATTTATTAAAATCATGAATTAATTTATAAAGTCAAAATATAATTACAATACAAAATCACTTTAAAAACTCAAAAACTAATAAAACCAAAATGAAATCATTATTTTATACCTGATTTTACTGTCTCCAGTGCAATCTGAGGTAGAATTAGATTCACCATCGACTCCATGTGAATGGAATCAATGAACTTTCTTCGTCTTTATCACAAAAGAAAGAGTGGCAAATTAAACAAAAGGGCATTGATCTTGTTTGCTCTCATTGCCATTAATCTCTGCGTCTACCCAATCAATGGTGTGCCTAAATATCCAATTAACCATCTTCTCTCCTCAGGTGAAACCCATCTATCCTTTCGAACGTCAGAGAAAATGCTAAAACAAGAAAGAATTCAAACTATATGAGCAATGCTAAGATTAAAATTTCAAAAGTTTCAGAGGATGATGATCTTTCCAAATATTGATTCGTTTCGATTTCCATCGCGGTCATTACCTCGGAAGAAAAGTGTTGCTTCTTGGGTTCGAGAGGCACTCAGAAGTTGCGGCTAGCTGGTTAATGGACCACGTCCACTAGCAAGGAGGAGATGGGACTGTGTGGTTGGTGGCATGTGAGACTCGTCTTTTAAAGTTTGACATAATTGTTCGTTTGGGAGTCCGTGGTTAGTTTTCCAGTGTCTTTTTACTTGGATAGTGTTGTATTTTATTTTATTTTTTAAAATATTTTTAATATTATTACATCAAATGATTCAAAAACATTAAAAAATTAATTTTAAATAAAAAATTTAAATTTAAACAGGCAGCATCTTGCTAAACAAGTTCTTAATTCATAGTAGATCTGCACATCCATGGTAGGGTTTTCCTTTAAACCGTGACAATCTATCTATACAGCGGCCAAATTTTATTCGTCTCCCTATTCTTGGTTTTATACCAATGTAAACTTTTTATTTTTAAAATTATCTTTATTTTGTCGTTATTTGATTAGAAAATATGGTTGTTATTAAATCATATCATGTTTTAATTTTGACATGTATAATATAAGAGTGATTTAAACTTAAAAAAGAAAACAAGAAAACAAAAGTAATTTTAAAAATAAAAGATTGACATGAGTGAAAAAGAAAACGGAAGGCCAAACCAATATAAACAAAAGGTACAGTAACGCGCAAAGAAGATTTTAACCGTTAGTAGAAAACACACTACAGAACAACTTTCAATGCAGGGTTAGTCGGTCTTTGAAAGTGTAATAAAAAATATTTTTATAGTATTTTTTATTTAAAAATTTATTTTATTTATTTTATTTTTTATTTTTTTAAAAAATTTCACATCAAAACAATACAACAATAATTTAAAATAAAAAAATTAAATTTTAATAAAAAATAAGTTTTACCATGACTGTAAATAAGATAAAGATATAAGAAAAAATATCAGGTTGAATTTTATTTAGGTTTGGGTTCTATAAGGTTATCTCGATTTATAATTCAAGTTTAAGAGGTTAATTCAGGTTGACTCGATTTATTTTTTTAGTTAAATTTTATTTTTATTTTTATATTTCAACATTAGTTTAATTAAGAATTGAGTTTAATAAAAAAAAATTATTTGCTTTTATTATGGTTATTAGGGTCTTGTGACTTAAATAATAAATTTAAAAGGTTAACTCGATTTGATCTGAATCGATCTAATATATTTTTGTTTTAATATTCTAAAAATAAAACTTCTTGATTTTATTTTTAAATTAAATTATATTTTTATTGGTGTTCAAGTTATCTTTAAACATGTCAATATAATCACATCAAATCAAATATTTTATAATTTTATATTTTTACTTAAAAGCACGTTAATAATATCTAAGAAAGAATTTGATTCAACGCGTAAAATAATCCAGTAAAGTTTTCTAAAAAGACTAGAACTAAAGAGTCTCATCATCGAGATTCGCTGGTGACTTTCTTATCCTTTGACAAGGGATATTTAGATTATAACTAATAACTAAAAATCACACTTCGATTTTGTACCAAATGTCCCGAGAATTTCTTACAAGGAATTTGCTACCAAAATTTATATACATCTTCTCATTACTTTGCTCATTTTTTATTTTCTGTAGTTATTTTTTCTTAAGTATTTTTTTTTCTTTTTCTTTTTCAGTTTGAATGTTTGGTGCAGCGATGATTAAAAAAATTTCTTTTTTCATATTATTTTTTTCCTTCTCACCCTTCTTATTGAAGGTGTTATAATTTAACATAAAAAAAATACGAAGGAGTTTTCCTCAACGAAAAAATAATAATAAAGAACAAAAGAGTACTGATTTTTGTACTGGTACAAGAAATTCCTAAAACATCCATAAAAGGAGGGGACTTAAATTGAAACCCTAAAAAATTAATGGCCATGCTATCATTAAAGTAAAAAAAAGAATCTAAATTTTAATAAAGGGGTTTTAATATATAATAATTATCCTTTTCTATTCCCCGTGGCAATCAACAATAATTAGCCGCATTAAATATTTATCAACAGACGCCCCTTGATCACCTGTTAGCTTTATTATTTATATAATTACCTCAGACAATATATTCGTAATTTTTTTTACAAACACACAAGCCCGACGCTATTAATTTTAATCACTTACTGAATTAATCACCGGAAAGTCCTGCGAGGTGTAATAAACAGACCACAATAATTTTATAATCTGGTTTTAATTTAATTTCTAAAAATCATCGATTTAAGTTTCATGTACAAACCAGTTTCTAGAGATTTACATAATCGTTAATTTTAAAATCCGTAAAATTAATTAAAATATATACAAACTGATTCAAATATGGACGTTAATAAATTAAAAAAAAAAATCTGAGTTCTATGTAACTCAGAATTGACAAACTATTTAATTAAATTATGCACTCTTGGCCCCATGGAAAAGCTGAATTCACCATGGCAAGCTTGAATAAAGGACGAACCGGGGGTCAAAGATCTTTTTAGTTTGAATTATGTTTAAAGTCCAACATGTCAACAATAAAGCAAGCAAGTTGTAGCTGCTTTTCTTTCTTTCCATCTCCTTTTTCCCTCCATGCTTAAATTCAATTACTATCATTTTAAAGCTTCACCCATATTAACCTAGGGTTGTGTTCATCCATCCATGATTACTTTTCTTGGTGTTTTGGAGTCGTCCAAATCAACAAACTCATCAATCGGCCTCTATGATGCGTTGCCAGAATAAAAGGTGGCAACCACCATATGATATATCCGATAAACTCTATATTGTTCTGGAGTAGAGAAATAGAAGAGAGATTTTATGGGTAAATATATTTAAATCAATTTTTGCGACGCTTGCTATGATTTTTCTTTATCTTTTTTTTTTTTTTGTTAATAAACATTATTCCGGGGTGGATATTTGTTTTTAACAGTTCAGGTTGAAAAATATTTAATCAAGTGATAAATATCAATTTAGATGGATAATAATTGAATAACTTTATTTTAAATATATATTTATTATAAAACCTATAAATAAAGGGCTCGCGTGCGAGCCTTAATTTTTTTTTCTAAATCATTAAAGCGGATGGCATGTCTTTCATCCCAATATAGCTTAAAAAATAAATGACACAATATTTGTCTCTACAGATGATGTGTTGTTTGGGTAATAGCTAAAAAAAAAAGGTTTGTTAGCTGTATTCTTTCAAAAACTTGTTTTTTTATTTTTGACTCAAAACACCTATAAAACATGCTATGAATCTTGTTTAACTAATTTATAACCTCTAAAAACACAAAAAAATAAAGCCTTGAAACCCCAAAATAACCAAAAACCAAAAAACTTTCCAGGCTTGGATTTATTTTTGTAGGCACTTCAAAGTTCAGGGTTAAAAAAAAAATTAATTTAAACTTTTTTCATTATATAAAATCATTTCGTCCAAAAATTAAATATGTTTTCTCTTTAGACCATAATCATGTGAGCCCTTCTCTCTCCTCCTACTTATTTGAGGATTGAAAAATAATGAAAATCAAATTTAATACTGAAATTAATATTTATAAAATTAAAAAAATCGGTTATATAATAGCTAAAAAATATGGAGGATTAAAATATACTTTTTAAATAAATTTGAAAGTCATCATTTATTTTACCCGTATTTTTCACTTTTATTTTTTATCTTTTAATTAATTTTTTTCTAAAAAAAAATGCAATTAAATGCTAAATTGAGTTTAAAATAACTTAATTGTGCAAGGAAAAGATTCATGATAAAATTGAATTTTTTTAAAAAAATCACTGCTTAACTGTACAAGGCTATGGCTAGGCTATACGGCAGTCAACTTTCACCAATAAAAATTAATAAACAAGCTGAAATAGAGTTTCATGCACACAGAACTTCCGTAAAGTAAAAATAAATTATGAAAAAAAATAAAATATAACATCGATAAGCATACTAATTTTTCACAAAATTCAGGTGTAAATCCAATTGTTCAGATAAACTTTCATAAAAATAAAAAAACTGCCCATGCACTAAGAAGAACATGTTCTTATTTATTGTTGTGCAGAATAAGGCTACAGGGAAAACACAATTTATTATGGAACAGTGGCATTTATGCTGGTATTTTGTCCCCCGTGTTCAATCTCAAGCGTCTTGTATAATCACTGTTACTTCAGATGCTAATAGAACCAAAAAAAAGGGAAAAAAATGAAAAAATTGAATTAAGTAGATACTCAAAAGCCTAAGCACAAACGATTAAATTAAATAATTAGTAACAAATAGTCAAATAGGAGTTAAAAAATGGGGGCGGGGGCGCTGATTTTAAAAACATCAGTATAAGCTTGAAAATCAAACAACAAATGAAAGATTATAGAGATAATATATAATTCTTGGAGGTTCAAAATACATATCTTGTAAGAAATAAGCCATAATACTCATAAGGGTATAACAAATGAAAGACGTTCCATGATGCCTGTCTCCCACTTCCTCTCTCCCGAATTTCTAACAGTAAAGGCAGACTATAACCATCTGTGTTCGTTTTTCGAGACTAATTGATTTTTGGGGAAAAGAACAGAAGAAGACTAAGTTAATCACAGCAAACAATGGCTCGTGGAGATGGCCGATTGGCACCTCACAGTGACTCTCATACATGAAACGAAAACATCTGTTTTTCTTAGTTTCAGGCTGCTGACACCAATTCATTGTGAGAGCTTGAGGAGGCCCAGAGATGGAATAACAAAAAAGTGAATGAACCCACAAGAACCTCAAGTTGCCCTCACTAATGAGCTGCTGATGTTTGTCCACTCAGGTGGTTCCAGCTCAACCTCCTACAGACCATATCATGCTATAATGTTTGTTGTCATTTGATCTAGGTTTCCTCAACCATTCAAGAGATATGTGTATCAGTGTATGTATGCTTACATAAACCTTGAAGATTTTAAATGGCCAAGAGACCCGATTTTTTCCAGTAAGTTGATTCTGGTGCAGGGCCAAGCTTCTCGAATTTCTCAAATTACCAATTTCAGCTAGATGGAAGCATCAATTAGTCTAATAATAACATCGTGTCTTTTTTTCACCTCTTATCATAAATCTAAACTGGTTCAGTGCATGTTAGACGACGGTGAATGAAAAGAATTTAGACTCTACAGGTCAAATAAACTAGTTCTTATCATGAACATGATATGCTAATAAAAGTATTTAACTTACAAATACTGAAGATTGGTGACAAGTCCAAGCTCACTGACGAGTATTAGCAAGGTCCCTTCAATAATCAAATCCAATTTCAAATTACCAAAACGTAAATGGCAATGACCTAAAAAAGAGTAAAGTTCGGAAAGATGGCACATACACCCTGCCGACACTGTTATTGCTGCTGCAAGTAGCTTGAAACCATGTACATAGATTGACTAGTGTAGGAGCCCAGCTCTGCAGCAAGTTGCTTGGATCTGCCAAATTCGCTTTCCAAGCAGAAAGAGCATCCCCTGTTGAGCAAGAAATTAACTATCATAAGCAGCATTCGACTACCATATCCAAAGAGAAAATATTGAATTTAACAGGGATTTGATATCATCGTTAGGAAAGATCTTTATAGCCCCAGAATTTGGCTTGACCAAAAGGTGTATGTTTCAGTTCTGCTACCTTCTGTGTTGCAGTCTACAGACGATGCCATCAGGATTGATTAGAGAAATCTGAACGGGAGAGATCAAAGTATTTTGGAGTTGAATTTCCATGTGAACAATTTGATATGTATAGAGCAGAACTTAGCAGTTTCCCACGATCCCTACACCCGATAAAGAATAGAAATCTAAAATATTAGGTTTGAATCGATATTTCAACTTCAGTGAAGTTCCTAAGAAATTTCACCATTAACTTTATCGAAAGTGCCAGGAAGACCTCATCATTTTAAAATTCAAAAGTCAAGTTTGAACGGTTCAGAATTCAGATCTTGGAGTGTAGAATGGGTAAATTTTTATTTGAAAATATATTAAAATAAAAAATTATTTTTAATATTAATATATCAAAATTATATAAAAATATAAATAATAATAATTTAAATTTTAAAATTAATTTTTTAAAAAATATAATTAAACCACCATGTCAAAGGACCTTATAGATAATTTGGTAAACATTCTTGATTAAGGAAATTTTGAATGGTGTATATACTATTTGAAATTTTGTTAATAATTGTTTTTTAAATAATTTTGTTTAGAGATGTATTAAAATAATATTTTTTATTTTTAAAATTTTATTTTTTATATAAAAAATTAAAATAATCTAAAATTATATATATATATATATATAATTAATTTAAAATAAAAAAAATTCAAAAACAAACCTAAGGACCCCTCGTTTTCTAAAGAGTTTTAAAAAAAAAAAACTCATCGTCTGCAATCTCCAGTCTATAACTTGAAGCAGGCCTCAGCTGCGTTTTTACTTTTTGATGGGCCCGAGGGCTAACACTCCTTGGACAAATACCACAAGCCCTCGTACAATACAATATTGGGCTGGGTATAGACGACGTACGCCTAAAATCATCGTAAGTCTCGAAGCTTACCCAAATGAAACTACATAAACTAGGCTCGTGTGCTAATGGGCCATAGTTTGGGTTCAGAGGTGCCTTTGTGACCCCATATTTTTCATGAATGCTGCCCTTGACTTGGGCTTGCGATTATCTTGGTGGCCCATTATATGCTTATAGCCAAGCAGAAAGTGTTTTTTAATATATTATCCTGAAAAATGAATTACTTTTTTATATTTGAATGAAAAAATAAGTTAAAAAATATTTTCTAATATGTAGTTATGCTATGAAAAAAGAGCTTAAAAATATTATATTTTTTATTTATTAAAAGAATGAAGACCAAAATTAATAGATAAAAAAGTTGGAAGATAAAATAAATAAAAAATTCAATTTCATAAATTATTTTAAATAAAAAAATAGCAATCAAAATAATGAGAACCAAATCTGATACATAAAAAAGTTATAGAAGGATAAAAATTTTAATTTCATAAATTATTTCAGATGAAACAAATAAAAATTAAAATAATGAGCACCAAATATAACAAATAAAGATTTTTAAAATGATGAAATTAAAACAAAATTATAAATTACTTCAAATAAAATAAATAGCAATAAAAAAATAAGAATCAAATTTAATAGATAAAAAAATTTAATTAAAAAAAAGATAAAAAAAAAAAACAAATAACAACTAAGAAAACGAGGATCAAAGTTAATATAAAAATAATTAAATTAAAAAAAATAATAAAAAAAATTCAACATAAAATATAATGTAATCAAAAGATTGATGATAAAATTTGATATTATGAACAAAAAATTATATAGTTTTGAATTTTTTACAATTTCTAAAAAATGTATCTTGTCTAAAATAACACTCATCCCTCGCCATTCCCTTAAAAATTAAAAAAAAAAACATAATTAAGAATTAAATAAACATACTTAACAGCCCACATCATCATAGTAATCAAATCTCTTAAAAATCATAAGATCATGAATCATTATTAATTGAACATTACTAAAAACCCTCTAAAGATACAGGTATACATAGCAGCAAGCCAGCAATACATAGTTTTCCAGCGTCTAAATAATTGAACATGGCCCTTAATTAGATATGCTTTTGCTTCTATTTTATTGTACTATCGTCATAGAATGATGATCATGAATGAATCCAGGAGTTGGTTGAACTCAGCCTCTTCCCTCCTCTAGCCTTACTGGTTTGGTTTCGTTACAGCAGAAAACGTATGGTAGGGGTAGAATTAGATGCCCATCAAATAGATTTTCCACGCATGCAAGGTCATCGCCTGTTAGGCAAACAAGATGAAGTAGTTTTAGAGTTCTACAAGAATTTTAAGTTTTGAATATCAGATGATGGCCATATCAGTAGCATCGTTCGGTATCAACCGTCAAGATTTGTCAGGCAGCAGGATATGTATAATATCCACAGCAGGATATTTCAAAAAGATAATATCCACAGCTTCCAAGTTAATTACAACAGCCAGCAGGATATGTATTTAAAAGACAAAGTAGGAAGCCTGATACATCACAGCAGGGGCCATTGAAGCCTAAACAGAGAATAAACTATACAGTATAACCTGGAGTTAATGACGAGCTCCTTGGAAAATTGTTGCAAGCACACCGTGAGTAATGAGTGCGTGGTAAGCTCATTCAGATAGTGTTTTCAAAGTTGTTTTTCTTTAAAAATATATTAAATAATATTTTTTTTATTTTTCAAAATTTATTTATATATATAAACACATCAAAACAACCTAAAATTAAGCAAAAAAAAAATTCAATATTTTACAAAACTCTAATCAAACCGTGAGGCCAAACACCCCCCTAGAATATTGGCCCGTGCTTCGTTGCGGGTTAATATCAATTTCTTTCATATTATAAAAAAAATATTAAGAGTATGAAGAATTTTTTAATGGTATTAATAAATCTAACCAAGTGTGTTAATTTTGAAATCTTCCGATTCAACTATTTGCCTAACTCAAGTTTTCAGTTAAACTGTATGAGAGTTAACTCGATTTAAATCTATCGATTTTATAGGTCTAAATGCAACCTTGATAATCGATAAAAACATGATTTAGCGTTTAAAAAAACTTCAAGATGATAATTTTTTTAAAAAATAATGAGATAATAACATATTGGATCGATCTTGCCTTCCGCCCTGCGCGACCCGGGTCATGGACTATATTGGGTTTAATAATTTTTTATATTTTTTTATTTAATTATATGATAAAAATAGATGTTCACAAAATTGAGAACCAACCTAAAAATAGACACTTATTTTAGACAATTATCCCTATAAAATAAACAAAAATCAATAATGCATTTCATTTTCCAACCAATCCAATATTATAAAAACGAAATCAATTATGAACTGAATTCCCAATTAATCCAGTATCTAAGAAAGAATATAACATCGAATGATGAATTATCACCATTATTATTATAACAGTTACTATTCTTATCATTATTAATATTGTCACTATTATTATAGCTACCACAATTACTACTATTATCAATAAGTAATATCATAATTAACCTTGAGGGGTGTAGCTCAACTAGTCAGGCCCTAAGTTTGCTCCCTAAAGGTCACCAGTTCGAGTTCCACAAATCTCGGGGCCACTGTAGGGTTACATGGTCGTTAACTTCAAGGCTCGTGGGATTAGTCGAGGTGTGCACAAATTAACCTGGACATCCACGTTAATAAAAAAAAATAATATCATAATTGTTATTAATATTATTATCATAATCACTATCATTATCATTATTATCATTGCTATTATTGTTGTTGTTTATACTATTGTTATAATTATTATCATCGTCACTATAACTAATATTATTATTATTTTATTTTTATTACTATCATCATTACTATTATTATTGTTATAATCATAATTATTATTGTTGTTGTTGTTATTACTACTACGTTATTACAATTACAATCACAATCACAATCACTATTAACTATTACTACTACTAGTAGTAGTATTATTATTGTTATTAATATAATAAATATTTTTTATTTTTATTAACATAATTATTAATAAATTTAAAAACAATATTATTACCATTGAAAAAAAACCATAAATTTTATTTTAAGGGTAAAATTAATTATTATTATTATTATTATTATTATTATTATTATTATTGATATAATTATTAATAATCTTGAAAAAAATATTATTACTATTGAAAAAAAAACAATATATTTGACTTGAAGGGTAAAATTAAAAACTATAAGAACTTTGAAAAAAGAGCCAAGGAAAAAAAATAAGAAATCAAAAGTAGAATAAATGAATTGAAAAACATAATATACACAAATTAGAATTGAAGGGCTAAATTGTAAACAAATAAAACTCAAACAAAAGATAAAAGGACCGAAATAAAAAATCAAAACAAAGAGGATGGATTCTGAAACACCAACCAAAAATAGGGACGGATTTAGGAGGACTTAAACTAAAAGAAAAAAACACGGACAATCGATCACCGGCAGCAATCCAATCATTATCCATCCACACGTGCCACACCATATGGAAAAGGGAATGATTGCGCATCCAAGGAGACGGTGGATGACCATATTTAGCCACTAGACAATGTCACACACGCCACTTGAATAGCACGGGCGCGCGCCTACTCATTAGCGCATGTGGAATACACGCTAGTAGCTTTTCAAATAAAAAATAAAAAATAAAATATGAAACATATCAAAATACCCCCTATAATCTTCTTAATTACACAAAATACTCATGTGAAAATATCAAAATACCTCAAAAGCAAAGCTTCTTTTCTATCTTTTTTTTAGGATAAAAACGTTATTTTACTATACATGAAATTTTTTTAAAAAAATACCCTTATCAAAACAGTCCATCTTTTTTTATATTGGAGGTAAAAAAATATTTTTATTATTACAAATATTATAAAAAACCAAGAAAATCCTTGGTTAACATTTTTAAATTTTATTGATTCTCAAGGTAAAATTATATTAGTTTTACTATGTTTAAAACTTATAAAAAATACATTCACCCGCAAACAATCTTCTAAACCACAAATAAAATCCAATGCCAAATGCTCTTTAACAAATTATGTAGCAAGGAATAAATTCGATGATTAAGTTTCTTAATTCAAATTTGGGAGTCAGAGTATCCCAAATTAATTTTTGTAAATGTATCTGTTGTCAAAGAGTCCGAAAGATATTTGTTGAAACTTGGAAGTAAACGACCAGCTCCACTTACGGTTCGGAATCAATGTATGCATTGAACTGGTTCATCATATCTAGAATACGGATTCTCCATGTATATTTTATTCTAGTTCCACAAAATGGCAGCGGTTCACAGGCATTTCGGGTATCCAACTACATATTTTAACCAATCTTTTGGAATATCAGCAAGAATAACTACGATAAAATCTAAAAATTTGCCAAGCCTGATGACCATGGGTGACTTGTATTATAATTTTGCCTCCCAAACCGAATCTTATCCCTTTTTCCTTTGGAAAAGATGATTAGTTAAGAGGTTATATTGCATAAACTCCATCTCTCAGATGCTCCAGATCTGCCTGCTGTCACCACATCACCCCCACGATGCCTGCTCTCCAACAGCTGTTCTCCCCAGCTGTCCCACCTCTACTGCTATTATTTAAGTGGTACAAAACATCTTCAAATGCAAACATGTTAAGGAGATGCTGGCACGATCAAGAACAATGCACATGGGCGCAAGAAAGATAGATGCGGAGACAAGCACCACTAAATTATACATTCTCTAAGAGACGAACGTAAAGAATATTTACAGTGATATCAAGGACCTCTAACTAAGCATGAATTCAACAGTCAGGAACTTCAGTTGTCTTCACAAATCGACCCTTCACTCGCTTCCTGGTATCAGCTCTCGCCTTTCTTGATTCATACCGTATGTGCTTATCATATCTATTAATACAAAATTTAACATTACAGAGTGCATTACTTGATAAGCATGCAGAAGAGATAACTAGCAAATGAAGGTAGGCAAACCTTCGGGTTTTCTTCTTCTCCTTGTAACGTTGCATAGCATCACCTCTATTCCGCACCAACAGCTCCGTGTCAACCTTGGTTGCTGCTTCTGTTTTGAGGCCTTCACCTCTTATGAGGATAGACTGTTCCATGAACTGGACATCTTTAGAACTACCTGAACATTTTGGTTTACAAAAAGCTGTGCCTGACAACACTCTTGCAATAGGGAGGTTGTTACTTTCAGATGTTGCTGGTCCCTGGCTGGATGTTAAGTTATTATTTAAGTTGTTCTGCATTTAAAAAATACAACGTACAAAGAAGAGGAGGCAGATGAGCCACTGACAATGCACAGAGGGATTGGCATAAATAGGCAACAGATGATATAGAAGAGGCCCAGTCACATTAAGGTCAAGGAGCTTTCGCAATCAAATGCCCAACAGTATACCTCAATTCATTTCTATATCATATATGTGAACATACAGAAAAGGACTGCATTCAAAAGCTTAAACATTCAAAGCACATAGCTATGTCTTATAAATTATAATTTAAAACTGGTTAGAATGGTCTGGTGTTAGTTAGATTACTAGTGAACACACAGAATAATATGGGTTACAAATTTCAACTAATTCCATCTACAATATTCACAAGTAAATTTTAAACAAATCCTTCTATTAGACTACAATTTATGTTGTTACTGCCCAAAACTAGAAATACTGGGATTTGAAATCCCAAATCGGATTTTTAAACGCTATCCTATCTTCACTGTAAATAAGTAGCGCGTTAACACTTCCTAAGAATACTTTGTTGCACCAACTAAAACATAGAAAGTCTGCAAGAAAACCAAAGAAATTCCTGCCAAAAGATTTGACAGGGATTCCAGCCAAGATTCCCAAAATTATCAATAGAACTTACATTAAAAGGTGCCATATCATCATGCACGATGGAGCAATTCATCTGGTACATGTTTCCCAACATTTTCGTGTTGGTTAAAGATGTTTCTTTCATTGGTTCACCGAAATTCTTGATCACAAATCCTGCGTCGTTTGCACCATACTCGATTTCTAATTGGCCAGATTCGTCATGACTCCTCAGTTGCCCTAAATGAAAATCCCATATCTGAAAAGGTAGCAATTTTCTGTTATTATTGGAGACGCATGATATCCTTTCTTTGGAGATTTTACATAGAAAACTACTCAGTCATCTGAGCGAGGTGATAAAAATGATATGAGCAGGGACATGACCTCAGGGCAAACATTTCCTATCTAGGACAGTTGAAAATCCTTAAACAATTGAATTTTCTAATTGCAAAATGCTATATTCATTAAGGAGCATTTGAAGTTCAAACCTTAATGACACCTTCAAGAAACTACAAGCAAAATGCAACACATACTCGTGATAGACCAGCGAATTTCACCTCAAATTTTTTTCACTGTATAATTATTTAGGTCCCAAATAGAAGCCGCAATCAATTTGAGCATTGTATTACTTGAAAAATGAGCAAACGATACATTTACTTGTTTTGGTTGGCAATTTTTATACTCAATCAACATTAACAAAGACAACAAGAAGAATACTCATAAAACATGGTATATCTTTGGAAAAGCTCAGTAATTCATATTTTTACCTGAGTGCCATGAGCATCGGCATTACTGTCCCACATCATATCCTCACCAACAAGTTTTCCATTAGACTTGACACCCACCTCCGTCGGCAGCATAAGCAAAGAAGTAAACGGCATTTGTTCGTGCAACAATTGCTCACCTCTAACATTACCATCACTACCACCACCACCGACATTATCATTCCCAAAACGCCCGCCATTCCCATTCCCAAATCCCACACCCTCCCGCCACGCACTCCTACTCTGTGTCTCTGGCACCAAATTCTCTCCATCTCTACCATCACCACCGCCAAAATCACAACCCTCCCCGTCACCAAAATCACCACCACCACCACCCTCATCGCCGCCGCCGCCGCCGCCGCCACCCATCAAATCCCTCTTTAACAACTCCACCAACTGCTTATATATTACATGCTTGTATTTCCCACAACTTGGACTCTTGCTCACATTTCCAAAAACCATAACATTGTCAAAATTCCTATTACCATTATTACTGTTTTCATTTGGCACCATCAAGTCCTGAAAACTAAAATTACCACTAGATTTATTATAAACCCAAGGCTCATTCACCATATCATGGACGACCCCACAACTATTACTAATCCAATTTTCAATCAACGGCTCCTGCTTCTTCTCTTCTAAATCAAAACCCCATATAGAAGCCAAATCAAGAGCTGTGGGACAACCAGAAAACCCTTCAATAATAGTACGATCGTGTGAAGCGGACACAGAACAACTACCGTGAGCATCCCAGTCACACTCTTGACAGAGTACCAAATTGTCAGTTGCGCAGCGGACAGAAACAAGCTCCGAGTTGCAATTGTCGCAGATCTGTGCGCGGACATGCTTGCGTGAGAGAAGGTTTGCGGAGTGGACATGTTGATCGCAGAATAAACAAAGTTTTGCGGAGTCGGCTCTGCAGTAAAGAACTGCAGTTTGTTCACTGCAGAAATCACATGGTACTGTTTCTTTGGTCTTTGAATTGTGGGTAACCATTTTTTTATCTGCTAAGAAAAGCGAAACCCTAAAGAGAAATGAGGAAGAGAGTGTTGGCAGTGAAAGGAGGAAGACGAGATTCTTCTTTCTTTCTTTTTGTAGTAAAAGGTGAATAAATTAATAATAATAATAATAATTCAATGTAGAGCAACAGCCAGCAGCAGCTTTTGTACAAGAGAGGGATGTTGCTGTAGACTTGCAGTATCAATAAAGTTATTGGAATAGTATTGTAGATCGCTTTCAAAATTATTTTTGTTTTATTATTAAAATAATATTTTTTATTTTAAAATTTTATTTTTAATATTATTATATTACAAAAAATTAATTTAAAATAAAAATATACAAATCTATGTTTAAACGCAGTTAAACATCTCGATACTAGGAAGATAGCATTTGAAAATACAGACCAATTCATGTTTCTAAAATATTTTTTTAAAAAAAAATTGTTTTGTTAAGAATTAAATTTTTTTATATTTTAAATCATTTTAATGTGCTGATCTTAAAAATAATTTTTTTAAAATAAAAAAATTATTTTAATATATTTTGGTATGAAAAGTAACCGCAATCATACTTCCAAACAAGCCACAACCTAAAAATAATAGTTATGTGATACGTATTTCCAGTAGGTTGAATAATGTTTTTTGAAAAAAAAAATATGTAAGCTTTATAATTATTTTAAAAAATTTGATTGTAAATAAAAAAATCTATGAGAACTATTTATGTCAATAAATATAAAAAATAGAGTGTTAACATATTTATTCAACTTGTCTAGTTGTACGTTGAAATTTTTTTTCTAATATAAAAGAATTAATGTTTAGGTGTTATTAACGTGCTTTTTTAAGTCAAAAATATAATCATGAATCACAAAATCAACTCTTACATATAATAACATATAATAAATATCACATGTATTAATAAAAAAAAACAATAATGCAATTGTTACAACAAAACACCATTTTCTTAGTCTATGTAGAATAAATTTTCAAAAACAAAACGTATAAAGAAAGAAAATAAACAAAAAAATAGCATAAATAGACCAAATGTAAATAATTAAAAAATATATATTTCTTTTCATAAAAGATATGCAAAGAAGAAAAAAAAGGAAAACTAAGGAAACATTAAAATCATGAATTTGGCATGCATGTTGTATTTAAAAAAACAAAAACAATATAAGGTAGGTAAGCTGCTCCAATGTATTTTTTCACAAGAAAAAATAAAAATATCACTTAAAAAGCCTATGCAATCATCCAGTTAAATAAATTGATAACCATTTATGTAAATAAAAAAAGTTGTTGACAATAACCAAGAAAAAAAACGTAAAAATGAGATGTTTATTGAATTTTTTTTATTTATATAAATGAAAGATAAATCCATCCTAAAAACCTTATGGCTTAAACGATAAATACAAAAAAATAAAATAACTAGTAAACCCACACCATAAAAAATATCATGAAAGGTCGAACACATCAGAAAGATATAAAGAATGGACACCTGCCGGCAGGGGCGGAGCAAGGAAAAAAAATTAGGGGGGGTCAGGAAAAAATTTCAGTTATTTTTATTAAATTTATAAATATTTACAAAGGGAGGGACATTTCTTTGCAGGGCTCGGGGCCCCTACCAGCCCCCCTCCCTCCGCCACTGCTTGTCAGTACAATGAAAACATGTATAAAAAAAAGTCTTAAGTGAACCCGATAGTTAGCCCGGGTGAACAAATCAAAGACATGATCTAGGACATGAAATTGGGATTACCCCATGGATAGCAAAGCGAAAGAAAATACTGACAAAAAAATATTAAAGAAAAAACCAAAATTAACTTAAGCTAATTTTTCAGATCTATAATCCGGGTCATGAAACCAAAGTTACCGCATTAAAGGCAAACCTAAAAAAATAAAAGAAACATGATTCTTAACCAAACAAATATTGATAATGAAATTGAGGGGGGAAAGTATATATATATATATATATATATATATATATATATATATATATATATATATATATATAAACAATACAAAACAAAACAAATAGCAATTAAAATAATTAGGACTAAATTTAACATAAAAACCAACTAAGATTAAATATTTAGGGAAATTTTAAATGAAATAAAATGTTTAAATGTGAAATTGAAAAAAAATCAATTAACAAAATGATTAAAAAAATAACAACTGAAAGAATTGGCACGAAACTTGACATAAAAACTAAATGAAAAGAAATGCATAAGGATGGAATTGAAGAAAAAAAACTAAATCAAGAAAATTATTGGAAAAAAAATAGCAATCAAAGGAATGAAAATCAGATTTGTTAAAAAAAACTAACAAAATCAAACAATCAGGGATAAAATTAAAAATAAAATCCAATAAAAAACATTCAATATAGATAAACGTTTGCAATCAAAAGTGGAATGATGGAATCAAAAGAAAAAAGAAATTGAATGGATGATTTAAGTTTTTGTATGGTCAGTAGCATGCAATATGAGAAAAAAAAGACTAGGAAAAGAAAGAAAAAAGAAAAGTCAATGGGTGTCAACACCATACCTTACTACTATATACATGCCATTCAAAAAGGAAAAATGATGTCGAGACGCATTAAATGATGCAATAAAAGCTTGATTCAATCACTGTTGTTAGCCGCACGCATCACCTATAAAAATAGCAGAGTGACTAATGTGTGCCTAATATACATCAACAACCCTTTATTTTTATGTGCATCAAACAACTCATGGAGTAAAGTTTCATATTGTTGCACTTGAGGTTTTGACCTAGCGATGGAAGGGGCTTGTTTCATTCCTCTGCACCAGGGTTCAAACCTCACTGTGCACGTCTGTCACCCCCGCGGTGCCTTACATGCTCACTGGGTTTGCAGGATGTTCAGTGGACCGTGGGATTAGTTGTAGTGCGCGCAAGCTAGTCCGGACACCCACGCAAGTCAAAAAAAAAAATTTCTTATTGTTTACTTTTCAAGGGCAATACAATACTTGCATTGTTATTAAAATAAATAAATAAATAAAACATTATTTCCCCAAACAAATCAGAATGATAGATTGGTCATATATAGAGATTATCCAAACATCTAAGTAAAACTTTAAAAATTAAATAATAAAGAATAAAAGAATAATTTTACTCTGATGAGCTACAGTGGAAAACCATTTGGAACAGTATTTTCCACGATACTTGATCTTTTGAACTTTTTGGCTGAGCTGGCATGTTAGATTCATTTTTAAAGTCACGATCGTCCGACCCGGGCATGGGACTGGTCCGGGTGGAGGTCAAAACCCGGTTGGGAATTGACCCGGTCAGACCCGGTCAACCCGGCGGGTTGACCCGGGACCCGGTTAACCCGGCCTCAAACCCGTTGACTTTTATTTTTTTTTACTAAAATGACGTTGTTTTGATTTTTTTTAAAAAAAAATTGACCCGGTCAAAACCCGGAACCCGGACCAACCACCGGGCCGGGTCTTAAAACTATGGAAGTAAGTACTTTGCTTGATAAATCAAAAACTCACTTTCCTCAATTTAAAAAAATGAAATACAAAGTATAATATTTATAAATCAATAATCGTTTGTGTGTGTTTTTTTTGTTGGTGGGGTAAATTATGAGATATTTGTAAAATATGATTTAAATATGAATCGTTTTCTCTAGAAATTTATGCATATTAGACCTCATCTCTAACTTTATAAATTAATAATTTCCTTGTATATTAAAATTATATACATACATGGCTTAATTATGAGACATTTATAAAATATGTCTTTAATATTTACTTGTTCTCTCTAAAAATTATGCCTTATTGGACCCATCTCTAACTTTTCTTAATAAATTAAAAAGCTTCAGTGTAGTATTCTTGTACTATAGAAGACAAACATGATATTGTATTTTTTTATAGATGTTTTTATTTGACTTAATGTTCATATATAATTTAAGGATGCATCAAATGTAATATTATTTTGTCGCAAAAGTGGTTAAATCCATTAAACATTAAATAAAACTTAGACGCGGGATGAATTCATTGTGTCCCTGAACACATGTCACTACTCATCACAAGAACATAATTACTTTTTTGCATGGTCAATATTATATTGATTATGAATAATTTGATATTTTCAATTTTCTCCTATCAAATTATCTTTAAAAGCAAAATTAATTTAACTAGAGCTGACACGACCAAAAGCTTGATGTCTTTTCCCAAGTGCAGGAGTGTCGAAGTAATAAATAACCCGGCAAGACCGGGGTCGAACCACAGAGAGGTTAATTGTATAAATTATAAATAACAACACAACAACAACAATAACAACAATAATAACAATAATAATACTCAGTACGTGGCGTTGTTATACCTGAGAATGATCTAAAAGATCGGGTCACAGGTTTCCAGCCTATATACTGAGTTTATGAAAAGATCAAAGATATATATTATATAATATAAACAGAATGTAAGTAACAATAATAATAATAACAATAATAAAAGCAGAAGATGAAGAAATTAATGAGAACTTTGAGATGAAAGATTAACGTAAGGATTAAACAATGATAAAGACAAATGTCAAGGTTAGAGGATCCACTAATGGTACTTCAAACAAGTATAATATAAACTCTTATTACTCAATTGGAAACCACACATAAAGGAGGTTCCAATCAGATTATAAATTGTTAACATGATTACATTAATTATCTTATTCGAATAAAGCTAATACTTGTAAATGTTGGCAGGCATTCATGATTACAACTTATGTTAACAACAAATCAAGTTCCTTTCATAGCTCAGGTGTCGGTTAAACCATACAGTATGGGCTATGAAAGTGCCAAGTATTTGTTGTACCAAGTGTTATACAACATAAATCTAGATTAACCATTTAACAAGCAAAGTATTAAAGTGAACAAGATAACAAATATAAAACATGTTAGTATCCAACGTTAAGTTCCATGTTAAGTTTATATTATACTTGTTCTTACACCATTAGTGTACCCTTTTCACCTTGACATAATTAACTTAGCTGGACATAATAAAAGAAAGAAACATAAATGAGCAAGACAAGAACATAAATGAGAAAGAAGTTAACTAGACAAAGGAAAGGAAATGAAGTGCATAAACTTGATATTAATGAAAGCAAGACATAAGCAATACAAAGAGAGAAAGCAAGAGCATGATCTTGATCTGAACACCAAGATGCCTCAATACATGGTAAGTGCCTCCTTTTATAGGCCAAAATTTGGAACTATTGATTTGTTGACTAATTGATGAGTGGGTGGCCACATCTTGACTAGATAACAATCCTTATCTTCTTGTCTGGTCAAGACGTCATTGCTAACATCATAATTTGCCCAGAATCCTCAGGAATGTTCTAGGAAATTGTCTCAGCTTTCCAACAAAAAAAAGATGAGGTCATTTGGACTTCTAGAACTCAAGATATGGGCTGAACACTAAATAGTGTTTGGGCTGCAGGACAGCTTCGGACTTCTTCGTTGTTCCTTCAATTTGGACTTCAAAACGACCTTTTCAAATCTTGGGCTCCTCATGAAAGTTGTAGGCCTTTGTCTTACCTTTCCATCCATATAAAGTGGACCTAAATCCGAAATCTAGAGCTCCAGATATGATCCAATTACCGAGCAATGTTCCGGTTTGGACTGCACCGACATCTCTTTTCTAAGTTTGGCCATCTCTTTGTCCTTTCACTTTCAATGCTTAAACTCATCAATCAATCATTTTATTTATGTGATAGTCCTGCATTTAAAATGAGCATTTACCATAAATTAAGGTATCTTATAATATCAAACTTGTTATTATAAAACATGCTTTAGTTAAGGAGTTATTGATACTTCAAGTGCAAAATGATGATATAAAACCTTGATAAACATGCACTTTTAAGTACTAATCACACCCCCCAACCAGCTTATTACTAGTCCCTAGTAATCTAAAACGTTAAAATAGAGAAACAATTTGCAAGTTCCACAAAGCAAGGCATTCATCATTCAACTTCCATTAATCTATCCAGATAAACAAACTCTCATTAAATTTATATTCCTGCTTCATACTTCGTAAACAAGATATTAATAAACCTTCTTTTTGTGTGCTCAATGAAAACATAGATGATGGGGCTTTTGTTGGAAGAAAACAATATTATGTTCAAATGTTTAAGGTGAACTTCCTTGAGTTGGGATTATTATTATTATTTTTTTTTCTTTTTTTTTTCTTTTTATTTATATACACATACAACTTAAAACACAATGTATCTTTAACCCATGTAACGAGTTTTAGGCTAATGACTCCCAGACCAGTTGATCTTAGGGCATTAGGTGTTGAGACACCCCTACGAGCTTAACAACTCGGGTTGCAGATACTGATACGTAGATAGTGCAATGTTTGATTCCCTTAAGCTTTTCTCCTTAACCCATGTAACAAGCTTTGGGCCAATAGCTCCCAAGTCAGTTGACTTTAGGGTATTAGGTGTTAAAACACCCCTTCGGGCTTAATTGCTTAGGTTAGGGAGGCTACGAAACCAAACTTATCCACGTTTTATTATCATCAATACTATCTTTTTTTTTTTTTTTTTTTTCTTTTTTTTTTTTGCAAATTATATACTATCCTTTTCCCTTAGTTGTTACCTTCAACAAAAGAACATAATTAATGTAATAATCCAATGTGCAACCCACAATCATATGTTAAAGTGTGTGTGTGAAAATGAAGGTTTAATAATACTTGTTAAATGAGTATAGGAGCAGAATCAAGTGATAACAATGTGAGAGTTTGTAAACCTGAATATTTCAAGAAGTATTATGATAGACCTTGGTAATGAAACTTACTAAGATGCGTCTCTAGAGTCAATAAAATTGATTCCATACTCTGCCATCCTAATAACAATTTTGTCAAATGGTTTTAATAATAGCAAAAACAGTTAGCAAGTTAGTATTTTTTTTTTTTTTAAACTACTACCCTCTCCCCCCAACCAAAACGAGACATTGTCCTCAATGTTCGAAGGTAGAAAGATAGAGTATAGAAGACATCACCTGAAACATCGAACAATGACAAACCTGAAACACACTTAAACAAACATAAGAAGTAACAAAACAAAATAATATGCTATTAATAAAACCAAAAGACACAAGGTTTCACAGATGAAGGCTCAAATCTAATCTAAGCTTCTTACGGCTGTCCTTAGTTGACCAATCTAGGCGACTCATGCAGGGATCAATGATAGGGATGAAAGATTGTAGTTGGTCAATCAATTGTTCAGCAGTAGCAGCAGAGATTATGATTTGTCGTGCCGAAGATGTTAGAAATTCCTGTTCCACAGCTTGATCAAGGAAAGACAGCAACTTATCATAAAAACCATTAACATTTAACAAACCTATAGGTTTATGGTGAATGTGCAGTTGGGCCCAAGATGAAATATGAAAGATTTCTTCCAATGTGCCCAAACCACCTGGTAAGGCAATGAAGGCATCAACATGGCTAAACATGGTATTCAGTCGGTCAGACATTGTTGGGACCTGTAGTTCCTCTCCAATTGTTTTTCCAATGATGTCCCCAGTTGCTAAAGCTTTGGGGACAACCCCCAAAACTTGACTGCCTCCTAAAAATGCAGCCATTGACACACCTCCCATTAACCCAAGGCTACCTCCCCCATACACTAAATGAATCTTTCTCTCAGCTAGTACCCGACCAAGATGATTTGCTGATTCTAAAAACTCTTTTTCTTTCCCAGAACTGGATCCACCGAAAACACAAATATTTCTTATCTGATGACTTGAGGAACCTGCCATTTCTACACACTTCTATATTTGATGAATATATGGGATGAGTAGAAATGAAGGGAAGGAAGAGAAGAATTTATAGATGAAAAAGTGAAAATGCAATCATACCACCTATATGTAGGTCAGCTGTAGTCTTACAAACTCTCTCTCTCTCTCTCTCTCTCTCTATTAATTATTTATTTTGAAAAAGCATGTATGTACAGGTAGTTGTGATTGTGGCTCACATCTTCCCTTGGTTTTACGTCCAAGAACGGCTTAAACGCCCTCTATGGGTCGGGGATAGGCTTCCCATCCAGTTTTCTTAAAAACTGGCAAACAGGGTCTTTTTTAGTCAGATTCCCAAGACTAAGACGATCATGTTCTTTATGGAATTGTGGCCATAAATCATGAATTACACGATGCACATCTCCACTAGGATGCGTCTCAAGGGTCAACAAAAGATTATCTAAAGACCCCTTACTCAGGCCACCCTTAATGAATTGTATCTTATCTTCACGGTTTACAGATACCATTCCTAAAGAACGACATGTCGCATTACAAGTCCATCTGGCACATTTGTGACAGACTTTCAGTCGTTTTGCACGACGTTTCTTTGCAAAAGTGCTTTTACCTGTTCCAGGCATGTGTGAAATGAAAGAATTGGAGGACTCACCTGATAATCGGACCTTTGCTTCAATTAACCAACGGATATCTTCAGGAATTCCATGATTCATTAACAACCTCAATCTTGCACACCTAGCATGGTAAATTTTATTAATTGCATTTGGAGGCAAAGCGGGAAAATACCTTTTCAACTTTTCAAGAGTGGTGTCCATTTTCAAAAGAGAATTAGAGAAGCGATTCAAAGAAGGAAGAAAGAGTTAAGAATTATACAAACATATACAGATATCAGTTATTTGGGAAACTGAAAGAACCGACTTAAGTCACGGAGTACCGTTATCCGCCATTTGACCGGGGTGAAAGAGAGACTAGCAAAACAATAGATACAACAAAACACAAAACAATGTGAGAAAAACAAAATAATCAACCTTTATCTACAAGATCATTCAAACCAATGGATTCATTTTCACTAGGAAACTCGTCAAAGTAAGCTTTCAAAGGATGTCTATTGACCTTCAAAACATTGTCATTCTTTGGATTCTCAATATCAAGGGCCCCATAAGGATACACATGTTTCAAAATAAATGGACCGCTCCATTGTGATCTTATTTTTTCAGGAAATAAATGGAGTCGAGAATTATAAGGCAAAACGTTTTGACCAGTATCAACTTTTTGACAATTTTCACAAGTTTTGCAGAATGCATGTGTGTCCTTGAACATGGTGGGCCAATAGAATCCAGATTGTAAGATTTTTGCAATCGTCCTTTTTGACGATAAATGACTCCCACATGCCTCAGAATGACAAAGTTTAATGACACCACTTACCTCATTGTCGGGAATGCATTTTTGAAATAATTGATCAGGACAATTTTTGAATAAGTAAGGGTCATCCAAATAAAAGTTCTTCACCTTGTTCAAAAACTTTCCTTTGTCTTCGATACTCCAGTGAGCTGGCAAATCTCCTGTTGCAAGAAAATTGATATTTTTAGCAGACCAAGGCATTGAACAATGAGAAAGTAAGGATTCGTCAGGAGAGTAAGCATCGATTGGTGGGATGTCAGATGTCAAATCTGTTGTCACTCTTGATAAAAGATCGGCATCAATATTTTTAGTGCCTTTTTCATCTGTGATTTCTTCCTGAGAATAAATCATTTTCAAATCTTCAGATTTATCCAACTCAATTTTACTCAAAGTAGATTCAAGTTGATCATGAACTAATTCTTCAATAAGATCTACTTCTTGTAAATCATTATCATCTCCGGGCTGCTTGCAAATGTTGAAAATATTCATCTCCAATGTCATGTTTCCAAATGATAGCTTCATCAGTCCATTCCTACAATTAATCAATGCATTAGAAGTTGCAAGAAACGGACGTCCTAAAATAATAGGAAATGAATTACATGCTTCAACAGGTTGCGTGTCCAAGACAATAAAATCCACAGGATAAATGAATTTATCGACTTGTACTAACACATCTTCAATTATTCCTCTAGGCACTTTTACAGATCTATCGGCAAGTAAAAGAGTTATAGAAGTTGGTTTTAACTCACCTAGATTGAGACTCTGAAAAACTGAATATGGAAGTAAATTCACACTAGCTCCAAGATCAAGTAAGGCTCTTTCAATTTTATGTTCTCCAATAAAGCAAGAAATTGTAGGACAACCAGGGTCTTTATATTTCAAAGCATTATTGTTCTGAAGAATGGCACTTACTTGTTCGGCTAAAAAGGCTTTCTTTTTCACATTCAGTTTTCTCTTCACAGTGCATAGATCTTTCAAAAATTTAGCATAGGAAGGAACCTGTTTAATAGCATCCAACAAAGGTATATTGATCCTTACCTGTTTGAAAGTTTCAAAGATTTCAGAGTTGTGATTGACTTTCCTTTGTTTGGTCATGGCATGAGGAAATGGAAGTGCTGGCGGGGAATCAGCCTTTTCTTTGCAATGTTCAGGTTCAACCCCTTCCTTACCCTCAGAGATAGACTCATCATCTTTCTCACAAGGTTCAAGAATAGGTTTTTCAATAACCTTACCACTACGAAGAGTGATGACTGATTTGACTTGATCCATGTGTTGGCTTCCAGAACTACTTGCATTTGCATTGTATTGCCCCTTTGGATTTTGCTGTGGTTGAGAAGGAAACTTACCTTTCTCTTGGAAACTGAGAGCAGATGTTAATTTTGCAAGAGCATCTTTAAAATCGGTCATGCTTTGAGCAAGTTGAGTGTTGATTGTCTCCTGCTTTTCAATGAATGCATGCAATGTTTCCTCAAAATTTCTTCTAGGAGGTGGAGCATAAGGAGGTGCATATCCATGAGAATTTTGGAAATTATGGTGTGCTTGAAATGGTGGATGTGAAGTTTGTGCATTGTTGCTATCACTCTTCCAACTGAAATTTGGGTGATTTCTCCAACCAGGGTTATACGTTTGTGAGTATGGGTTATGGTTGGGCCTTTGGAAACTGTTTAGAGCATGGGCTTGTTCATGGAGGCATTCCTTAAAAGAAGGTAAAGTTGGACAATCATTGGTTGCATGCTCATTTGTTTCACAGATTTGACACACAATGTCTTGAATCGATTTTAATTGACCACTCTTTTTCAATTCTAGTGCCTCGACTTTTCTAGCTAAAGATGCAAACTTGGCTTGGAGATCATGATCTTCCCTAAGGTTGTGCATACCTCCACTAGATGTATGAGGTTGAGTTTTACCTGGTGCCTCATAAGTACCTGTGGTGTCCCAATTTTGAGCATTTTCGGCTAGCAAGTCTAGGTACTCCATTGCTTCATTAGGGTCTTTATCTTCAAAGGTTCCATTGCACATCAATTCAACCATTTGCCTATCTCTAGGTGTTAAACCTTCATAAAAATGTGAAACCAATCTCCATGTTTCAAAACCATGATGTGGGCAAGTATTAAGCAAATCTCGATACCTATCCCAACATTGGTAAAATGTTTCTCCTGGCTTTTGAGTGAAAGTGATGATTTGTCTTTTGAAAGAGTTTGTTCTATGAGATGGAAAAAACTTCTTTAAAAATTGTTGTTGCATATCATCCCAAGCACGAATGGATCCTGGTCTCAAATTTTGTAGCCATGTTTTAGCTTTATCTTTTAATGAAAAAGGAAAAAGCTTTAATCGAATGGTGTTCATGCTACAATTTGAGTCATTATAGGTATTACAGACCTCCTCAAATTCCCTTAAATGCAAGTATGGATTTTCTAAGTCTAAGCCATGAAAAGATGGTAAAAGTTGAATAATGCCTGGCTTAAAATTAAAATGAGATGCATCAGGAGGGAAAACTATGCATGAGGGTGCACTTGTTCTTGTGGGATTCATGTGGTCTTTAAGTGTTCTCATACGGTTATTCTCATTATTCTCATTATGAAGTGATTGATTATCTTCTTCGGCCATATTTTCTGAAAATGATGAGGATACCCTACAAAGTCTACCACTTAATGTACGTGACCAAACTCTCATGCACGTGTAAGAAGAGAATTAAAAGGAAGAAAATAAAAGAGAAGAAAAAGAAACAAAAGTTAAATAAAATGAAAAATGAAAAGAGAAGATAAAATAAATATTATAATTTATACAAGAATTTACCTCCCCGGCAACGGCGCCAAAAACTTGACACGACCAAAAGCTTGATGTCTTTTCCCAAGTGCAGGAGTGTCGAAGTAATAAATAACCCGGCAAGACCGGGGTCGAACCACAGAGAGGTTAATTGTATAAATTATAAATAACAACACAACAACAACAATAACAACAATAATAACAATAATAATACTCAGTACGTGGCGTTGTTATACCTGAGAATGATCTAAAAGATCGGGTCACAGGTTTCCAGCCTATATACTGAGTTTATGAAAAGATCAAAGATATATATTATATAATATAAACAGAATGTAAGTAATAATAATAATAATAACAATAATAAAAGCAGAAGATGAAGAAATTAATGAGAACTTTGAGATGAAAGATTAACGTAAGGATTAAACAATGATAAAGACAAATGTCAAGGTTAGAGGATCCACTAATGGTACTTCAAACAAGTATAATATAAACTCTTATTACTCAATTGGAAACCACACATAAAGGAGGTTCCAATCAGATTATAAATTGTTAACATGATTACATTAATTATCTTATTCGAATAAAGCTAATACTTGTAAATGTTGGCAGGCATTCATGATTACAACTTATGTTAACAACAAATCAAGTTCTTTTCATAGCTCAGGTGTCGGTTAAACCATACAGTATGGGCTATGAAAGTGCCAAGTATTTGTTGTACCAAGTGTTATACAACATAAATCTAGATTAACCATTTAACAAGCAAAGTATTAAAGTGAACAAGATAACAAATATAAAACATGTTAGTATCCAACGTTAAGTTCCATGTTAAGTTTATATTATACTTGTTCTTACACCATTAGTGTACCCTTTTCACCTTGACATAATTAACTTAGCTGGACATAATAAAAGAAAGAAACATAAATGAGCAAGACAAGAACATAAATGAGAAAGAAGTTAACTAGACAAAGGAAAGGAAATGAAGTGCATAAACTTGATATTAATGAAAGCAAGACATAAGCAATACAAAGAGAGAAAGCAAGAGCATGATCTTGATCTGAACACCAAGATGCCTCAATACATGGTAAGTGCCTCCTTTTATAGGCCAAAATTTGGAACTATTGATTTGTTGACTAATTGATGAGTGGGTGGCCACATCTTGACTAGATAACAATCCTTATCTTCTTGTCTGGTCAAGACGTCATTGCTAACATCATAATTTGCCCAGAATCCTCAGGAATGTTCTAGGAAATTGTCTCAGCTTTCCAACAAAAAAAAGATGAGGTCATTTGGACTTCTAGAACTCAAGATATGGGCTGAACACTAAATAGTGTTTGGGCTGCAGGACAGCTTCGGACTTCTTCGTTGTTCCTTCAATTTGGACTTCAAAACGACCTTTTCAAATCTTGGGCTCCTCATGAAAGTTGTAGGCCTTTGTCTTACCTTTCCATCCATATAAAGTGGACCTAAATCCGAAATCTAGAGCTCCAGATATGATCCAATTACCGAGCAATGTTCCGGTTTGGACTGCACCGACATCTCTTTTCTAAGTTTGGCCATCTCTTTGTCCTTTCACTTTCAATGCTTAAACTCATCAATCAATCATTTTATTTATGTGATAGTCCTGCATTTAAAATGAGCATTTACCATAAATTAAGGTATCTTATAATATCAAACTTGTTATTATAAAACATGCTTTAGTTAAGGAGTTATTGATACTTCAAGTGCAAAATGATGATATAAAACCTTGATAAACATGCACTTTTAAGTACTAATCAAGAGCCTATAGTTTTGTTCACCTCTCCTTTATTAAAATACTAAAAATAGCTTAATTGCCCTTAAAAGTGTAATTTCTTTAATTGTTGTCAAGCGGATTTTTTATTTTTATTTTGAATTTTTTATTATAATCAAGTTAACCGAAGATAATTTAATATTTTAATAAATACATAATATAAATATAAATAAAAAATGATTAGAACGCACGTCGCATGAGCTGATGTTTGGAATGACTCCACACTCTTTGGAAGGCGCATGTGGAGTCACCAAGTGAGCAAACATCAGCTTTTGCGATGGTGTTTTGAGTTGACTTGGCAGCCCCTTCATGCTTGAGCAACGGGTGTGCTCGACAAATTTTTTGTCTGGCATTAACAATATTTTCTTTTCTTTTCTTTTTCTTTGTTCTTCTCAATTTTCAAACCCAACCCTGAAAATTTTAAAGCATCCATTTAATTTGTTTTTTCCTTCGGATTTGGTCTTTGATATTTTGAATGCTATTTGTTTTATTTGAAAGTAATTTATAAAATTAATTTTTTTTTAATTTTATCTTCCTTTGGTTTTTTCATCTGACATATTTGATCATCGTTTTTTTATAGCTATTTTTTAAATCATTTTCTTAATAGAATTTGTTTTACAATTTCATCCCACATCAATTGTTTTTATTTTATTTTTATTTCGAACTTTGTCACTATTATTTTGATTATAATTTGTTTTGTTTTAGATTTTTTTTATTGAAACTTTTATTTTTGATTTCATTCCTTAACATTTTATTGAATGAGGATTTAACTTCATGATTTTTTTTTATGTATTTAAAAAGTATCTAATTTGAAAAGGGCCAACATATTGGGTCCTTGGTTTTTTAATTTGATATTAGGCTAACCTACCAAACCTGTTATCCGGGTTATAAGATTGAAATAACTCATAAAAAATAAATAAAAAATCAAGAAACTTAATTTTCAATAAATTAATGTTGAATAATGAAATTAAAAAAAATTCAATTGAAAAAAGCAATCTAAAAACCTCAATTAACCTTTTAAATCCATGTCTTTTAACATATCTAATATTATTTTTTTAAAAAAAATCCATGAAATGACATGTTTGTTTTTACTACACTTTAAAATACTTTTAAAAACAAAAATACATCATATCTAATATAATTTTTAATATTTTTTCAAATAAAACATAATTTTAAAAATAATTATAACTACACTTTAAAACCCAACAACAAATCAATGACGGAAGTAATCATAAAACGGGGACCATAGAAAGAAATTGAAAAACAACTCACGTGCGAAGGCATATGGAGTGGAGGTAGAGAAGCCTTTTGTCAGGTGCAGGTGCGGCAGCATCGCATAAGAGGAAAGGATTTGTGGGCCCCTATGTCACAACTCGTCATCCATGACGTCTCTCCTGCTCGTTTTGGGTTAGTTCCACCGTTCTAGGAATTTATTTAACTCTTTCGTCTGTATAATCCTCAACCTTTACCTTTTTATCTGCTATCTATTCAGCCTATAATGTACTAAAGTTACTTTCCATGCTAAGCTACGGGTTAGAACAATATATATATATATTTTAAAAAAAAATCAGATAAAAAAATCAGTTGAAAAAAAAATCAAAACAGACTTAAAAGCAATTTAAATGGCCGATGATAATGTTCAGAACAAATCACCTGTTAAATAATAATTTTTTTTTAAATCTATTTTTTTATTAAAATCCCAACATCGAAGAAGGATTATTTTTTTTGAATATATCTTCAATTGTTAATTTGATCAGGCGCATATATATATATATATATATATATATATATATATTAGATGGTGTATTATGTTACAATTTTTTTTAGAAAAATAAAAAAAATAAATTTTGATTAGCAATGCAAATATATAATGAAATAAAAATAAATCAAATTCTATTAAACCTCTTAGTCCATAAACATTCTCATATTTTTTTATGAGCCATTTTTTATTTTGATAAAAATGTCCCTTGAATTATCAAGAGAAAAATTAATTTTTTTTAAAAAATAAAACATTAAATGATTCAAAAATTTAACAAACTTGAAAAACCTATAGAAATTAAAAAAAAAAGCCAAAATCAAAAAAATCAAAGAGAAAAAATTTAGAAAACTAAGAATAGAACAAAAATTAAAATTTTAAATGGGTGGCCTATTTGGTGATTTGATCTTCTTCCCCTCTTACCATCTTTCTAAACATAATGTTGAAAATCTGAATCTTAATTTAGTATCATTTAACAACACATTTAAGCTGAGAAACTGCGTGTTGGATTTCCTCTACAATAAAAACCGCAAAACAATCTCACAATCTCTCTTAGTGAGGTTTTTGCTGTCAAAATTTCTATCTGGGCAACGTTTTATTTCCAATTCCAAAGTTGTAAAATCTGCCTTTTGACTTCTCAAACTTATAGCTTGACTTGTTGAATTGAATCAAAATTCATGATCCTATTGTTTAATATCGTCAGATAACAATTAAAACAATAAATGTCAAAAGAGACAAAAGGCAAATGCTGAGCCAGAGGTACGAACCTGCGCCTAAAAGCTACAAAGCTTGCACTCTGACAACTTGGCTAACGCCATTTGTCTGTCATAAGCGCCCACAATTAATTTTAACAAAATCAATTTTATAAAAAATTCGCCAAACATCAGACGGCATCCAACCATAGTGGTGGTGTATAAAGAATTTTGTCCTCTAAAACTTAATTTTTAATATTTTTTTTAAAAACACATTAAAAATATTATAAAGATAAAAATAAATCTTTATATGGCTGAAAAACACCTCAAAAATCAGCGGTAAAACCCCGTGCTAAGGGGTTTAGTATATAACTAGTATATTGGCCTGCGCTTTGCAACGCGTCAATACTATTTTTTAAAATGTTAAAAAAATATTAAAAATATAAAGAATGTTTTAAACCTCTTGAGTTTGGGGCCATGCCAAACCCGCACTTGGGTTAATCAACCTTGACAGACCTAAGAGAAATGGGTATAGGGTCATGTCAGACCCGCGTCTGGATCTGATAGCCATGCTAGACCTAAGAGCCGTGGGTCTGGGGCTATTCTAGACCCATGTCCGGGTTTGACACCAAACATGATTGCCAAATCCAAGGCTATTGGCTCTGACATTGTTGTCAGACCTAAATAACTTGGGTCTAGTGTGTTGGCCAGATCCAAGGTGTTTGGGTCTGATAACCCTTGCCACACCCAGACAATAAACAAACAAACATATTATAATTATGTATTTTAGTTATTATGAGAGAGAAAAGAAAGAAAAATCACAAACAATCGATAACCGGCAGTAATCCAACCATGATTTGTTTATACGCGTCACACTATGTGGAAGATGACATGTTTGTGCATCTATCTAGACGATGTATGATCAGATTTGACTGTCATGAGGTGTCTCACACACTTTTTTAATGGAGTAGGCGTCGCCCACTAGTTGAGGGGTGTGAAACACTCACCAATAACTTTTTGAATAAAAAAAATAGAAAAGACAACGTGAAAAATACTAAAATGCCTCTCATGATCGTCTTAATTACACACTATACTCATGTAAATTTTACTGTTGCAATCCACATTAATCTGTATCTGGAGCTACAATGAAACCTCCATGCTATTTAGATTTTTTTTATAATTAAAAAGTTTGTTTAGACTCAACAAGAGCTTTTACTTACTTTTTTATTTATTAGTTTAGTAATTCATTTTTCTTAGGTATGTTTTTTATTCAGTTTAGATATGAGATTAATATAAATAGAAATTTTTTATTCAATTTAAACATAAGATTAATATAAGTAAAGTTGTTTAACTTATATGTCAATAGACTAATTAAACAAAAATATTTAGTTAGGGTTTTTCTATGGTGACTTTGATATAATTTTGTATTGCTCAAGCTAGCTATTTTTTTGTGTTATTTGATATCAAAGCCTAATGCTTTCTAGAGGTTAGTTGTTGAATAATGTACTTGTGTAAGAGAGGATGAACATGTTAATTGAAAGAGGTGAGAATTATGGGAAATCATGTGGAGTGTTCATGGTTTCATAGCTAATTTAAAAAACTTGTTTAAGAGGTGAGGATATAGGAGAGAACCTCTTGACGATAATGATATTGTGGAGATTTTGATGATGATTATGATATTAATTATTATATAAACAATCACAACAATGAAAGTAATAATGAAATCAAAGGTTTTTATATATTAACAACTTCAAGTTGGGTGCAAAGAGAACATGAAATATATTCAATATTTTTTTTATTTAGACAATGCCAATTTTTTTATTACAAGTTTGTTTTTATCACAAAATGTAGATTTATTCATGTATTATATAAATGAAATACATGATAATAAAATAACTTCATGGTTTGCAATTCATTATTCTATAAGCAAAAATAAAAATAAAAATTGTGAATTGAGGTTTCTTATGTAAAATTTAGCATGAAAGGACTGAAGCTAAAACTTATAACTGAGATTGGGGTAGTAACAATTTAAATTTGAACATGGGTTCTTTCTAACCCGATGGATTGATGTAGGAGCTTTTTCTTTTTTTTGTCTTATTCAATTTGAAAACTTATTTTTCCAAGTTAATTTTTTTTTATTCAGTTTATGAATTTTTTTTATTATTGTTTAGTTTAAGCTTAAAATTAATATAGATAAAGTTGTTTAATTTATATTTTAGTAGAATAATTAAAGATAAATATTCACTAATAAAATTTCAAATTAGAATTTTTATTTTAATATACTATGATAGAATTTGTATTGCTTATGCTTGGTATTTTGTTGTGTTGTTTCTTATTGCGTCATATTCATCAGTTGCGGTGGATGGCGCAGGCAAGAATCAAGTCAGCCTATATGTACAGCCGAGTTCATATTGGAGAAATATAACAATTAACTCGTTCCCGTCCATGATTGAGAAGGTTTTTGTTTTTTTTACAAAGAAAGTTGATGTTAGAAAATAAAAGTTTTCCACCAAACGACTTTAAATTTTCATTAGTCTTTTGCTGGTTTTTAATGATACTGCAAAATCACATGTTGAATGCCAGCAATATAACAAAACGGAAGCATCCAGCGTTTGGTGCTTCCTGTGTTAATAGCTGGAAGTCTGATATATGTCGGGGGTGATGGCATGTCGCAGACACCTCCGCCTGGTGGATCTGCCACTGTGGCGTTTAGAATGAGGTGTTTTGATGCGTTTGCTTTCCTAATTATCTGGAGTAGAACCTGGTTAATAGGAGTTTGTAATTAATTTGGAGTTCCAGAGGATTGGATTGAATTGTAGGGGATGTTTTTGTCCCGTGAGGTTACGTGCCATGCCAGTTTCTTGTGTTATTGGAGGATGCGTGGGAACTGAGGTTGCGAGTGCTTTTGGCGGGATGGCTATCTGAGAATTCTGAAGCAGCATTTTATGATACTGAAACCTGCAGTTTAATATGGAGTTTGGAGGTGCAAGTCTCAGCAAGGTTACAATGGATGGTAATTGTTAGAGAGAGAAAAAGGAAGGAGCTGATAAATTATTCAAGGAATTCTCTCCCCATAATTCTTAGAAAGAGAAAGGCAGTGGCTACTGTTCATATTGCTTGTATTAGAGACAGTGGAGTCGGTATGATTAGCAATTCGAATGGTGGTGGAGTTTTTACTCTGTTGTGCTGTTTGCTTATTCGCGTGTTGAAAGATTATTAGGTGTGGAAATTTCTGCCTTCCTTTTTCCAGAAACTAAACTATGGATGCAACAAAAACATGACTAGCTATGTTCATTAATTCTGATTTTCTATTCACAAATTCAATGCAGGAAACTGATAGAAGCGTACTTAAGTTTCAGAATGCCTCAAAAAATGCTATGCAAATGACCTATATGCTGGAGGGTATGCTGTCTGTCTCAGTTTGCCAACAATTCTTTGAAATGGTCAACTACTTTACTTACCCTGAAATTATGCAGCATTGTTAATCATCATAAGATGTTTGCATTTTTATTTTGCGCATATAGATTGAAATCTATCTGATTTTATGCTGTTCTTTTTTTAGGATAGGTTCTCACCGGAGGCCGGAGGACATTACATTATTTGTGAATGTTGGATTACATGCTTTAAAACCCAAAGGATGGGATAAATTAGCTGATGAAAAACCCAGTATACTTTCTTTCTCTAACACAAGAATGTATGAGTTGCGAGTAACTGATACGATAGTGCAATGCACACCGGTAAGCGCATTCTGCTTGAAGGATGAAGCAGGTGTACTTCCTTTAAAGAAATTATCAGATACTTGCATCATTTATGTCCGTTTGCTGCCAAACTTTCAATTTGTAGGTGTTGATGATGGCAAGTAGAACTGGAAGTGTGAGGGCAAGCATGTTTTCTTAGCTGATATTCTTGTGATTATGTGCCTTTACATCTAAAATATACGATTCCAAAACTGCTGTCAAACAACTATTTTACACAACCACATGATCAAGATCACAAAAGTTTATACTCCCTGCTATCTCTGCTGTAGAAACTATATAAGAATGATGAAGAAAGTCCAACCCTCTGTACTCGAACCCATCCCCCTTTTCTGCTCCTAGCTTCACTTGATTGTCTACTATTCAGGAGTAAGAAAACCAAAAGTTGGTGCTCAGAAACAGCTTCCTTTCGTCAAAAGCTCAACTTAACAACCTAATATTGCTGTCAAACAGTTATTTTATACTCCCTGCTATCTCTGCTGCAGAAACCATAAAAATGGCCTCGAATCTCTGTTTCAAAACATGCAGGATATGCACGTGTGATTATACTTTCAACACAGAAACTTAGCTAAGCTAATCTGGATTTAAAAGTAAAAATTACAACGGATAACTAATTCTGGTTTGTGAAATAGAAATTGATCATGGACCCGTGATTTGGGATATTCAAGGCTGACTTCATATGTCTTCCATGATTCTCCTCAAAGTGCAAAGAAACTAATCAAAAGACATCAAGTATTGACCACATGTATCAACCGGAACGCTAGCCTCGTTTTCCTCTTAGATACACGCAATGAATTATACTAGTTACATGACTCGCGCGATGTCACATGTTATTTTTTTTTGTATAAAAAATATCAAAAAAAATTAAGATTTAAAAGTGTTAAGTCTTTCTACAAAGCTATACCCAAGAGTCTTGAGTTTGGCTGTAAATTCTAGCCCAAGAATAATATTAATTCAAAAGAAAAAATAACAGAAAAAAAAACTTATAAGAAGAAAAAAACTAATGAAGAAAAAGAAAAAAATAATCTAAATTAACTGGGTTAACCCGTCAAACCCAAGATCCATGTCATAAAATTTTGATAACTAAATAGAAAAACATTTAATATCAACACACTAAATAAAACAAATTAAAAAGAAAAAAAAAGAGAGAAGGAATCAGTCTTTTTACTGTGGACAGCACTGCGCAGTCCACAGTGAAAGGCATAAAAAGAAAAAAAAAGAAAAAAAAAACTAAAGGCATCAACCTTTTTACTGTGGACTATATACAATATTAAAAGATGAAATCAAAAGAAAAAAACTAATGAGAAAAAAGAAAAAAAATCTGAATCAATTGAGTTAACTCGCCAAATCAGGTTAACCCGTCAAACCTGAGATTCATGTCATGAAAGTGTGATAACTAAATAGAAAAAAGATTTAATATTAATGAACTAAATTAAAAAAAAAGATTAATTAAAAAGGAAAAAGCAAAGAGAAAAAAACCTACAGGAAGAAAAAAAACTAATGAAGAAAAAGAAAAAAAAATCTGAATCAACTGGATTAAACCATCAAACCTGGGATTCGTATTATGAAAGCTTAATAATTAAACAGAAAACATTTGATATTAAAAAATTATATATAAAAAAAATAAACTAAAGACATAAGCTTTTTCACTATGGACTGCACCATGTAATACACAGTAAAAGGCTTAGAAAGGAAAAGAAAAAGGAAAAAAAAAAAACAAAGGCATACGCCATAAGTTATTTTTTTTTCTTGCAAAAACAAATATAAAAAAATGCTAAAATCTAAGAGTGTTAGGTCTTTCTGCAACGATATACCCAAAAGCCTTAGGTCTAGTTCCAACGCTTGACCTAAGAATAATATTTATAATATCAAACTTACATGACTTAAGTTTAAGTCAGCCTGACTGTAACACTGGATTCAAAAGCATTAGAAGTGGGTCTGGCTATAAGATCGTGTCATAAAAGTGTGACAATTAAATAGATTAATTAAAAAGAAAAAATTAAAAAAAAAACCAATAGGAAGAAAAAAACTAATGAAGAAATAGAAAAAAATATGAATTAACTAGGTTAACCCGTGAAACCTGGGATTTACATCATGAAAGTTTGATAACTAAATAGAAAAAAATTTGACAAGTTTACCCAGAATTAACTGGATTAACCCATCAAACCAAGTTAACTCGTCAAGCCCAGGATACGTATCATGAAAGTCTGATAATTAAATAGAAAGAAATTTAATATTAACAAACAAAACTAAACGAAAAAAAATAATTAAAAAGAAAAAAAATCCGGGTTAACTCGTCGAACCAAGTTAATCCATCAAACCCGGGATCCATATCATGAAAGTCTGATAACTAAATAAAAAAAATTTAACATTAACAAACTAAAGCAAACAAAAAAAAATTTATTAAAAAAATTAAGACAATTAAAAACGAAAAAAGAAGAAGACAATTCTATAATATAATATAATATAATAATAAGAATTATAATATAAGAATTATAATTATATAATATATTAAGAATGGGGAAAGTGAAAGTATATTAAGAATAGCGAAAGTGAAAGGCGTGGGGAAAGCTACCGAGCTTTCCCCATGCTTTTTAAAGTATTACTTAATAATAAATTAACAGATTTCAAACAATGAATCATGAAGACATGGATCAAGTATTAGTTATTATTGCCACATTGAATTAAACAAACAACATAATTCAGTAAGTGAAATAATAGTTATTAAACCCTGCATCTGGTTTGACCTAACCATGTTGTTGGATCTGAGTTACAGGAGTTGACTTAGATCCATTTAGAAAAATTAAAAAAAAATATGCTTGAAATTTTAATATTTCACATGAAAAAGTTTTGAAACAAAACATGTAGATATAAATTGTAAAAAAAAGAGGTATGAGGTGTAATATAGTTATTTCACATCTAAAAAAGTTTTAAAACAAATTTATATTATAAAAATAAAAATACGAGACATGAAGTGTAATATAATTATTATTGCACATCAAAAAATTAAAAAAAAATTAGATTGATGTAGATTATATATAATTATCCCAAATAAAAAAGTTAAGAAATAAATCCTTGTGAATGTAGGTTATAAAAAAAATATATGAGGCTAAATATTTTCATAAATTAATTATATATTTTTAAGGTTTATTAATAAAAAAGAGGCAAGAATCTATACAATATATTAAAATAGAGGAAGCTGGAATGATTTATGAGATTATCAAATAGACATGTTATATCCTAAAAAAACTCAAAGTGATTTAGTAACAAGGTTTTTGGGGGTGAATTTGGTACTGCAATCTGCTTCATTTTCTGTAGTTAAGAGGGTCAAATTAAGTGTTTCTTGGCATTGGAAGCCATTTACATATAAAAAGTATAGTAAGTTAATGGACTAAAAAATAGAAATTATGAATATGAAATTTGAAGAATTTATAAGGTATTTATAACTCATAAATTTTGTTTTTTTTTTTATAAAGAGAAGTGGTTAGAGAGTCAAATTACTTTGATAAAATTAATGATAGATGAACATCATTTAAATATTTGTTAATGAAAAATAAATATTTTTTACAAAAACATTAATAAGATAAAAATATGATATGTTATTGTGAGATTTTTTTTACACTTAGAAATATAGAAAAAGTATGATCCAAAATGTATTGGGTAAGTAAAAATATTCTCTATAGTAGTAGCTCTTTTCTAAAATTAAGTCCATGAGTGTTAAAATCTTTTTTTAAATTGAGCCTATAAGAGTTAAGTTTTTTTTTTTACACGAAGCCATTAAAATTGGGCTTTTTTCTAGCTGAGTTTATAGAATTATTGTTTATTTTTTTTGTACTTATATCTATCTTTTTTATTTTAATTTTTTTAAAAAAAAATTAATACAATTATTGTTCTAAAAGTGAATACAGCGAAGTTCTGAAAAGGATCACTTCACGGGGAACATGAGCTCTTTTAGCACACGTAAAAAGCGTTATGTGTTCACTTTTCAATAGATAGCCCCTAGCCCCCCCGCCCCCCACCCATCGGCTATATTCAATAAAAGAAATTACATGAACATCACACGAATTAAAAAAAAAAAGAAGAGAGGTTGGAAATGGGATTATAAAAGAGATGATTCATGGGTTTTTATTTAATAAAGTCAGCCATGTTATATCCGGCTTGTGTGTAATATTTCTTAATAAAACTTAAAAGAATATTTTAAGATAATTAAAACAAGAAATTCGAGCTTAATTAATCTGTGTAAATTCATTAAAATGGTTGCAAAAGCACACAATACAGGAGAATCCAAAAGCAGCCGATAGAAAGCAACTGATGAAAAAATTCTTGATGAATTGGGGATGGAGGGCTCGCATGATATCGCCTTGTCACGAGTACAACAATGTAAGATAATAATTCCAAATAGACATTATTATTTCACATGTTTCTCCCATTAGATCCTGTGAGGCTACAAGTGGGGCCTGTATGATGATAACACATCTTCATATGCATGCTACTACCCTTTCATGCACAGGATTTTCGATCTCACGTCTCGAAAGCGGAGGAATTTACTTAGTAATTTAATAATAGCTATTTTTTAATATTAATATATTAAAATGATCTGAAAATATTAAGGAAAAATAATTTAAAGTAAAAAAGCATAATTGTTTTTAATTATTTTCAAAAACAATATAAAACGAAAACAAAGGAAATGTATCTTTTGTTGATGTATTATTGAAGAAGCATGGTCGCGTTTTCTAGTTCACACGTTTATCCGTTAAAATCCCGTGTGATTTTCAGCCGTTGAATACATAAAATCAATCAAGTCGGCATCACCAACCAACCATACATCGAAACGTTGCCACTTTAGAAGTCGGCCTCGTACAACTTCAACCAATAAGTAGCTGTCAGGGTTTTGGATCAGTAGCGAGGACATTGACTTGTAGTAGGCAGGGGCGGAGGCAGGGGTGGCTGGCAGGGCCCCGGCCCCTCCTTGCTCAGCCAAGGATGACAACTGCCTTTAGAACTGCTATTAATAATAATGAGACTATAAAAGTTAGAGAGAAACGAGAGAGGATAACGGTCCATCCATCCCGGTTTCATAATGCCTGGAAAAAAATAAATATCCATCTCGAGTAAAATCTAAGATATTTCGTTGAAGATTTTGCGCTATCCTCTTGCCAAGTAAGGTCAAAAACCCCCATTTCGGATGCCCTCGATCCAAAGGGCACGGGACAGCAGTCCACGATAATAATGGAAACGATAAAATTTACAACTTGCCATAAAACTTATTACATTATTGTTCCCTCGGAAACTGCGAATTGGATGGATTTTTTTTGTAATGTAAAAAAAATATCTAAGTATTATCAACATGTTTTATAATAATAAAAAATAATTTTAAACTTAAAATATATGTTTATTGGATAATATTTTTAAAATAATAATATTATATCATATTTGATGATGATATTTTTTTAAAAAAATATTAAGACGATGTCATATTAGATTTATCCAGGTTAATCGATTAATTTTATGATCTGGATCATAAGACTGTGATAATTCTATAACAAAAATTTAAAATAAATTATAAAAACCAATTCATAATCAATCTAATATCAAGGAATAAAATCAATAAAAAAAATTAAATTAAAAAAATAATATAAATTTAACCCGAACTAACCTGTCAAAACCGTAACCATCACTCAATCAACGTGTTATGATTAATTTTAAGAGATCAGCCTAGTCCATTACTCAATTTAAGGTTTTGATCAGATAAATTAACTAGCAAGAACATGTCAAAAGAATAAAAAAAAAGCTAAACTATTTAAAAACAAAAACGACATTGTGTTTGGATTTTTGTTTTTTTAACACGAAGCAACTTAATTTTAAAAAAATAAAAAAATAAAAAAAGCAATTTTTTTTTTTTAAAAATCACTCAATCTTACTCGGATTAATTCAATAAATCATTTAAGCTTTCACGAGTTAACTCATCAAATTATCTAGATATATCCTGAATAACCGCTCAAATCTTCTTAGTATTTCCTAGTCAACTATATGAGCGGTCTAAAAAAAAACCTCATCTAATCTTGGCCTCAGGTCATTGAGTCACTCAATCAACTTGCCAGACCGAGCCCCTGTAACAGTGGTTCTTACCCTTCAAATCTGACCCATTGAATATTTTCCACGACAAGAATCTTGGCGATTAGATGATGGCTCATTAGTGAATGATAGCGCTGATATATAATTCGATAGAGTAGTATCCTAGCAATCCAATTGATCTCATGGCACTCTATCATTGGCTTATAAATAGAGGCCGAGAGGTAGCCTAAAGTCTCAGCTTTGCATTGTAACAGATGGCTCCATCTTTTGTATTAATCGAAGGAAGGTACTGAAGAGAGATCCAACATGAAGATAAAGAGTCTTGTTTGGTAGCCAAGGATGACTTGCCTGTAGCCTCCCTCGGATTCAAGAACACGAGCATTTATGCAGTGCTCAAAAGAAAAGGAGAGAATGATCTCAGCTTGCAGCGCGCTACAAGGTCAATCCATGGAAGCAGCGAGAAGAAGGTGGTTTATAGCTGGAATCCTCATGAGGTTCACAGCAAGTGTCCTTGGCTAACGAGACGGGCTCTTATCTTTCATGTTGGATCTGCTCTTCGTGTGCTCTGCTGTGCAAGTTTTTGATCAGAAGTCGCTTTGGAAGAGACGATATATCCAGTTAGCTTCCAAGAGGTATATGCTCTTCGTGTGCTCTACAATTTATTTGATTTGTTTCCTTTTAAAAGTAGAGCCATAGCTCCTCTGTATTCTCTTACGGCGGCTACTTTACATGACAGCAATATACACAAGTTCTTCCACCACGCATCGAGGGCTTCGTTAATGTCGTCTGCTGAGGTATCTGTATTTTGTATGTATACCACATGCAATCGCTTCTTGCACGTATGGTAATTGTAAAAGGGTTAAACAATACTATTTATTTGTAAGTTCGCCGAATAATCTGAAATGATGCATATCTATAACAGGCTTAACAGCAACATGATGCATATCTACAATGCAATGTCCTCGCAGCACAGAACATGAGCATCAACTGTTTTATATTTTTTATATTTAATGCTTATCTTATGGTAGGGCAAGAGATCTCAGATAGGCTAAGAAGGAGTTTTAAATTATATAGATATAATTTAAATAAAAAATAATTTAAATAGCTGCTAATCATGTTAGCATGCATTCCCTGTTGTCAGCAATACTTGCTAAATACTTGTATCTTTTTTTTTTTTTGAAGAGATGCTTGTATTGCTTTTCGATTGTTATAATATCTTTCAATTGAAGAGATGCTTGTATTGCTTTTCGATTGAAGAGATGCTTGTATCGGTTTTTTTTTTTTTTTTTTTTTTTTATCTTACATCTTACTTAATTTAGAGTAACGATAAAGCAAAACTAAAGTAACGATAAAGAAACTTATAATATTTCTTGTTTTGTTTTGTTATTTTTATATCTTATTCTCATATGAAAAACATATCTACCTAATTTAAATTTACCTCAAAATAAATTGTTATAAAAAAACAAATAAAATCCGAAAATATAATTCCAATTAAAAAAAGGCTACTATTCATATTTTTCTTCTGAAAAAGCTCAAAGTGTTGAATAGCTGTTAAAGAGCCTGGCATTGAAGATTTGTGTACATGATTCTTTGAAGAGTAAGACAATTCTATAAATTAATATCTTTAAAACCATAAGAATTTATTTAATTATTTGAGATATTATTTAATTGATAAGTTAATAAATTAATAACTTACATATTAATTAATAAAAAATTAATCTATCAAGGTATTCTTTATTTATTTTTCCTAAAAAAGTAATAAAGTTAATACATATTATACGAATACTATCTAATTACTGAATTATGAATTATTATTATTATTATTATTATTATTATTATTATTACAAACCCTATATGTTACCAATAAATTATTTATTAATAAATGAAAAATAAAATTTTAATATTTGAAATAAGAAAATAATCTTGATTTTGATCTTACTTAGTTGCAACGATTCTCTCAAACTCTCATCGACATGTGGTTTCCATTAAGGATATTTAAAAACTTGGTTCCATTGAAACAATAAAATTTTCATTGATGATTTAAACTATTTTTGCAAACTTGAAATTGTTATTGTAAACCTGGAATATTCATCGATGATTTAAACTATTTCTGTAAACCTGAAATTGTTATTGCAAACTTGAAATTTCCATCAATGATTTAAACTTGTGAATTTCCATTGATGATTTAAAATATCCCATCGTTGTTATTGTTCCAGTAGCCTTAATATTTGAAATTGTATTCATTAATTTTTAAAAAATTATTAAACATATCATTGTGAAAGTAAATCAAATTTACAATGAAAGGTCATCATTTCACTTAGCCTTGTAATTGCGGCATCACCCAACCATGATCCGATTTGATGGTAATTGCGGCATCACTCAACCCATGATCCGACTTGATGGTGAACACCTATGTAACAATCAATAATTTAATGTGATTTCTGCAACCATCCTATAATGGTCTGTCAGAATCTTTTAAAAGATAAAAAAATATGGTCATGTTTACATTAAGTTCTTTATTTATGATTGGACATCAACTGGTATGACCCTGATTCATTCCTATCACATCCATAATCGTATTCCTATAAAGATCATTAATGTCATCTACAACTCTATGCATGTTGCTAGTATTAGAAGTTAACACAACCATCATTTCTACCAAGGTATCGTGAGGAATATATGTTTCTTTGTGTGCATACCAACACAAGTATTTTTTCATGATTTTTTTTTATTGAAGATGCATCGTTACAATATCTGAATCGATAATTTTTTTATTCTTACACTTCTTGCATGAGCATCTAATACCGCCTCTACTAATATTTCTCAAATTAGATAATACATAATTAATAAAACCCTGAACCCCATTATAATATAAAAATGAACCCGTTAAATAAGCAATTATTTATTTCATCACAAAACACCGGAGTCAAGAATTCGACATAAGTTTCATCAATTTACAAGTAAATATAATTTTATAAAATCTAAAACAAACCATAACATGGGCAAATCATAAATCTATACAACAAAATTGTTTGAGATAAAACTATTAAATACTGAACACCAAAACAAAATATATATACTATAAAAATATACAAAAAATTAACATTTAAAAATTGTGTTTAAATAAAAAAAAAGGTAGATTTTTTTAAGGTGGAGAATCCTTAATAAAATTTAAATTAAAACACAAAAATTGACAAATCAAGTGTTTTGGTGGTCAAATTTATCGTGGGAGGTTGAATTGTGTTGAGATTTATGAAGGGTAATTGTTTGTTATAGAAAAAAATGCATAAAAAAGGAGAAATTAGGGAGGGGGAGAGAAGGATCGATTACTAAGTCATAAATTAAATATTACTGACGGATCCACTAATAAATTACTCTATCTAACATTTCATCGGTAATTCTATCGGTAAAAAGTGCTATGTCAATATCGCTTATAATTTTATTGGTATATACCAAATGATTATTTTTGTTAGTATATTTATGGAAAAACTTTATCGTTAGATTAATTTTGTTTGCAAAAATTACATGTCATCATATTTTTCTGTTTTTTAAATCTTTTTTTTCTCATTGCAATTCTTTCAGTATTGATAGAATGCTTTTGTTGGTGTTTACCAACAAATGTAGCAATGAAAAAATCTATTGGTAAAATTCATCATAATTTATCAACGAAAAAATTGTCAGCAATTACATTTATATTTGTCAAATTTTTGGTAGTGCGAAAAAATCAGAACTTCCAACACTCTACTTTGCTAGAAAATCAAGAAACTGTTTGTTATTAGTTATTTTCAAATAGAAGCTAAAAAAGGCTTTAAATGTGATTTTTTTTCACTATTAAACATAAAAAAAATGCTCTTAAAACACATAGAAGAAAACCAACCACGAGAAGCAAGGAACTCTCTTCTCTGTCTTCACAAACACAGGTCTACTTTTGGTTTGGATTCTCCAAAAGCGGGGAAGTCTTTCCTGAGAGAGGTTGTTTAGGCAACACAAGTCCCGTGCCCTATAATACGACGTGGACCGGGGAAAACAAATTCAGAATAAATAAATAAATATAAAAAATAAATAAATTACATCATGCAGGTTAACCTTTTAAACCTATAATCCTCAATTTCCAACCAATTTAAAATTGAATGATAAAATTAAAAAAAAATCAATCTAAAACAAAAAAACAATAATAATATAAAAAAATATGTATCAAATATTAAATAAATAAAAATATAATGAAAAATAACATTGTTTGATTTTAAAATGAAATTGAAAAAAATCGTACATTTTACAAAAGGAATAGAAAGAAAAATAAATATAAATAAAAAAAATAAGATCAAATCTGAAATAAAAAAAAGGAATAAAAAAACATTTCAATGAAGAACAAAATCAAAAACAAACTTTAAGTTAATAAAAAAAAATCAAGATGAAAATCATACAATTAAAAACTAGATTTTTTTATTAGGCAACTTGTTTTCAAGGAGAATACAGAGAAAAAAAGAAAAAGAAAGGGTGGCCGCATCCAAATCACCACACCAAACATTGCACGCGCCACTTCATTAGGCAATAGATGATGTAAGGATTTTAATGCCACCGCAGATGGCCAACCTCCACCACCACACACCATTGCATACACCAGTATAAGCATGCAGAGCGGTTTGACATATCAACGTATGCTACACATGCACCAATCATTTATTTAAAAAATATTTTTTAAGTTTATTACAAATTAAACTACCAAATTGCCCGACTTAACCTGTCTATTACAAATAAAATAATAAAAAGGCAAAACAACCCTTGGTTTCAAGTTTAAAAAATTATGATTCCGAGGGTAATTAATTTAATTCACTATGCATTCAAAAGAGACAAATGTGCCCCTGAACCTAAATTAAAATTATTTTGATTTAAGAGTATTTTAGTCATTATATTGTGTTAACATAATGTGAAAATGTGAAAAGACCACATTGTGCCCAATCAATATGATAATGACTATTTGATCCATGTGAAATTACAATATTGCTCCCAATAGCTAGCTTAATGCCTTCTATTTTGGAAGGGCAACAGCACAATTACATTGTTATCATCCCCAATTCATTAAGTCAAGGTGCATTGTGAATTTACTATCACAATCGGTTTTTTTATTTGTCAAGAAAAAATCATTTTCATATGAAGATCTTTAAGAGCAGGCTCAGCACATATTTTGTGCCAAAGTAAAATAGGACACAAGCTTAAAAAATAGCTTTTTACAAGAGCAAACACTAAAAATCAGAGCTGTACTGTATGGAAAGCACTGCTAGTTCTCCACTATTTGAAGCACATATGCATCGACAGTACCTTTTTACATCTTCTACATGCATGAAGTACCGAACAGTCTATAACACACAAAATAGCAATACACATGTTGAACATAGAATTCAGCCAGGAAGAATGCAAGATAGAGATAACAAACAAACATATTATGCAGGCAATGCGAAGCTCTCCTGTGTCCAGTGAGGAGGATCCATCACTGCACAAGGATCTGATTTCTCAAAGTCCGCAACCTACAGCAAAACAGAGCATACAACCGTTACCATGCTAGCATTCTGATCTTAACACAACACTAGAGAAGTTAAAGAAAATCCGGAAATAACAGGGTGAAATGTATGAAATGTCTCACCTTTTCTTTGCAGCTTGGACAGTAGTGATACTTGTGCCAGAGGCAGTCCATAGAAGGGCAAAGAAAGCAAAAACCAAGCATCAAAGGCATCATGCAACCAACAACAGCTGCCAAACTAGGCTTTGATCTGTATTCAGGAGAGGGAGGATCAATCCATGAAAGAAATGACAAGACAAGGACAAGAAACGAAGAGAACATAGAGTGCCAGAACATGGAAAACTATTGCAACAGTGAGATAATTGTTTGTTCCTTTTCTGTTTCGACAGTCTACTCTTCAACAACAAAGGAAAAGAGAAAAATCTATACAAGCAAATCTTATTAAGCATGTAATGGTGATATGGAAGTACCATTTCATTAAAAAAATGCAAATTTGTGTTAGTACCATTTTTTATGTTTGTATAGACAACAAAACACTGCAGAGTTGCTCCGTCAGTTCTCAATCCCTTTACTCCAAAGCAGAAATTCAGAATTCAAAGGAAGAGACAAATGCCAACAAACATAATTCCCAACAACATTGCTGGTTCAATAACAACGGCTATGAGTGATAGTTTCACTAATCTGGGTTACACACAACAGCATTCACTGAGTTCGAAAGGAGAAAAATCGTCTTCATCATCAAAAATCCTATTCTTCATTACTAAGTTAGCAGACAAATTGATTATTTTTTGGAAATCGTATCCTCTAAAAGAAAGACAGGAAAGCCAACATATAGGAATAAAACTTCGAAGATTTCGCAATTAATTGTAAAATATTCCTAGTAGTTGTGATTTTGCATTTAGCAAGAACAGCAACTCAATTTTGCATAAATAACCACTGAAAGTTTAAGATATTGGCATATAATAAGATCAAAAACCTAAAAGTGGCAGAGAGAGGATTAAGTGGTTACCTAACGAAGGTAACGCCTGAATTACCACAGTAAACGCAGTTAAAAGGAGCAGGGGTGTCGCGATACATAGTCTGTTGAATCGGGATTCCCTTCGGATCGCCGACGATTGCGTTTGGCGGAATAGCTCCGGCTTGGTAAGGGTTCTGGCCGGCGTAGTAAGGAACTCCGACGACAGGCTGGTCTTGTTGCCCCATTCTCAATGGATTCCTGTTCCGATTAGAGATGAATCAAGATAGATTTTTTTTTCAATGAACAAGAGGATGTTTGGGGTTTCTACGTAGAGCCCTTGATAGCAATGCTGGAACGCCACTCCGCATTGACTATTATTTAATTTATTTTAATAAAAGTAGTCGATGGACTCGTCGCTTGTCAGGAACGTTCCGTTTTAACTTCTTAAACCGGGAACACCTTGAATAAAACTAGTTGGATTGACAAGTTGGACCGTTGCTAAACACGAAGAATTTTTGCTTAAAATTATTATTATTATTTAGGTTTTTAAATTGATGTTAAAAATAAAATTTAAAAATAATAAAAAGATATTTAAATAATGTATTAAATGAGAAATAAATTATTAAAAACTCAAATTCTACAAAATCCCATTAGATTTTATATCTAGTAAAACACATCTAGAATCCTCCTTACAGGAGGTCGGTTGAATAATTGGGCGACCGGGAAGGTAGGAATTTCTTAAAATTAATGTGCTTCTAGACGTGTACACGGCTTCTAGATGAACAATTTACCAATGAGTCGTTGATCACTTCCAACTTTTCACACGTGCTTGAAGCCTAGAAGCTGGCATCATCCACTGTTCCTATTTCATTCTCTCCCAGAGCATGCAAGTTTATGTTTGAGCCAGTATAATGGGCCTGAAGCCCATGGTTTGCCAACAAGTTCTATGCCACTGAAAAGTGCTTCTATCTACAGCCCGTGGCTAAATGGACTGCTAATGTCTCATAATTACAGTGGCAGAGCCCAGACATGTATGATGTTTGGGGCAATTGACCTGAGCTGCCATGTGGATATTCTATATCTATGAGCTCGACTATAAAACCCGAACTGATAGATTGTCTTTTTCATGATAGAAAATTAAGGTGGTGAGTGTGTGTGAGAGTGAGAGTTATAGGATGCTCGGCAGATAACAAAATCATCATAGTTTTGTTAGATAATGAAAGTTAAAAAAAGAAACGTTTGAAAGCCAAATTAACCACCACGTATTAATGGTATCTTTTTATTTATTAATATTTTATATAATACCTTTATTGCATAATTAAAAGAAAGAAAGATTATTAATCTAGATATAAATAAAAAAATAATTTTGAAAAAAAACATATAAAAAAGAATAATTTTTTAAAAAATAAAAGGCTAGGCATTGTTGGACCTGACTCGTTTTGTTAGGGCCCGCACGACCGAGCTATTTTTTTTTTTTTTTGCATCTAGAGTAGACGACATGTTGTCTTTCTTAATTATTTTTTGAAAAAAAAAGAGTTAAATGATTCTATTTATTGCCCAGTTCCCGGTCATTGTGGTGGTCAAAAGAATTGCACTAATGGTTTTTTTGACTAAAAATCTGAATTCTCAACCCTTTGTTTATCTAAAACAACTAGAAAACATCATAAGAAACATGATAAATTTATTTATAGCTTCAAAAACACCAAAAAACCTTCTCAAAACATGAAATAAACCTAAAACAACTTTCCCTTACCTCTTTCAAGGTAAAAAAATATGGAAAATAAAGTTTTAAATCAAAATTAATTGTTCCCTTTAATTTTAAAAACTGAAATGACCTATTATTTATAATTTGTGAAGTATAGGGACTATAATAATAAAAAATTTGCCCAACCTTTTGAAGGCTCTTATTCCCCTGGTGTCTTTTTATTTTGGTCTTTTATCTTTCAACTTCATCATTTTCTAACAAATTGACATATAATTTGATCTAATAAGGACCAAATAAAAAATAAATGAAAAGAAAAGAAAAGGGATGAAAAAAATAGCATTGTGAATAGTCTGCTCATAGTGCCATGTGAAAGGATCCACAATATATTTTGTACAATATATCTTCCATGCGATTTAGTTTTTATGTTAAGTATTATTGCGATATAGAGCATAATTGAATTCAATACATGTTAATAGCTCTCTCTTTCTCTTACTTTAATCGTTAATTTTTCTAGTTTTAATATTTTAATCTAAATTATAGTTAGTTAATTGGGAAAACTCAGGTGAATTGAGTTCCTAGTTGAACTTAATAAGATAATTTATACCCAGCATGCTTTTCCCAAGATAAATGTAACTCGTAGCTTTATACAAACCATAATACCTTAGAGATCTAGTTCTCAAACAAATGGAATCTCACCATTTCATCAACTTCAACACACCAGACCCTTTCATTGGTCTCCCTTCCTTAGCAAACCCATCAAACAAAATATGACAAGTAACCGCATTTGGTGTCAACCTCATCTCTAAAGCTGCGTTCAACAACTCCATCACCTAATTTGATCTGCCTACCTTGCAAAACCCATCCATCATGGCAGTATATGCATAAATATCAGGTTATTTCCTTTCTCAAACAAATTGGAAAACACGACACCTGTCCTCTCACCATGCCTCTTTTAGATCACAACACAGAAGTTTTCATCAGATATCCCAAGTGCACAGATAAAACACACAACTTCCAGGAAGCCAGCTGCTAGGTTAATTTGTGTGGGAGATTTTCATTCAATATACAAATCATGCCCGACATCCCTTTCACACTTTTAGCACTAGGCCGTATGTTTCCAGGAAATCTTACCTTAATCTAGAAATGTAATTGCAACACATAAACTATATTGTCGAAAAAGAGAGAAGCAAACATTGTTGTCCTTTATCCTGCAATGGAGTTCACTCCTCTAGGATCAAATCCGATGAACTTCAAACACTACTAAACCTTAAAACTTCGCTTCAAAAATCAAACACTCATGTATTTGATTCTTGGGATTCAAATAAACTCGTTTGTGAATTCACAGGAATTACCTGTAATTTTGATAAATCAGTCAACCTTAGAGGATAATCCTTTATCTGGGTGATTTTATAAAATTATTTTTTGACTAAAGATACAAGGTATAATTTTTTAAATTAAATCACGGTCAAATCTTAAAAGTTTTTTTTAGTTATCCCTAAGATTATTCCTTTTCCAACTCAATCTCCTGGTGGAGTCACAACTATGATCTATACTTTTAAAATCAACCACCACTCTTTTTACAATAAGTACATACTTTAACGGCTAAAGTAAAAATAATAAATACAGCTAAGCAATTTTTTCCATTACAGGAACAAACAAGACCTTAAGTAGCAATCACCTTTAATTACGCACGCTCAAATTATACTCACATACCCATATAGACACACTCGTTTTCTCTCTAGGGAGCAGTCAACGAACTCTAGCAAAATTGATTTGCTCATTCAGGACTTTGGGAGTTGAAGGGGAAAAAAGGGCCCAGAAAAAGCTCCCTACTGTTGGATCACATAGCTGGTAAAGGGAGGAGGCATGCGACAAATCTTGTAAATACGTACATGATTTATATAGGCAACTAATCAAGCCAAAAATAGGATTATCTCGGCTATCACATGTAGCTTGCAGAACTCAAATATCATGCAAGAAGCTGTGGCGCCACAGTCATTAATTTTTACCAACAGCCGTAGTTAATATATATATGAAAATTGTTACTTTGTAAATGAATTGGCCGAGGACAAGGAGAGCACGGAGGCCACTAAGAGATGTTCCCTTCATGCGCCATGTTAAAACTCATCTCGAATTGTGCAGAGAATGAATAGGGAAACTCGAAACACCCACTCCAACATATAGAAGTACCAGTCAACATTTTGAAAATAAACCACATTTTTATATACACCAAACTTCACCTCAAATAAATAAATAAAAATTGAAGTTGGAATGATGGGTGACATACATTTCTCAAATAATACACCAGAAAGTGATGTATCCCAAGGAGTCCAGCTGGCGAAGCCAGAACCAGAAGGGAATATTAGTGCAGAGTACTGCACACAAACACACAGAGAGAAAGAAAGAGGGAGCGGTGTCAGGACTGGCAACACTTCAGAATAGATTCCACAACAGGAACAGACCGATCCATATTATAGCTACAGTATTATTCCAAAGGAGAGGGTTCCATTGACCCCATCCCGTGAAGTTCCACTCCGTACTGGTAACTTTACAATTTGCTTGCAATGAAAATACATCAAAAATAATAAAATAGGTGCTTCTATATTTTCTTTCTTCGTAGTTTTCATTTTTATTTCAAACAGAGAGGTGGCTGCTCCAATACATTGGGCGCTGTGGACTCTTATTTGTATGGTCTTCTCTTCTCTTCTCCTCTCCTTGTCCACTGCTTCTACTGTTTCTTCCTCTTGGATTAGCGATCAAGATCATTACAGAATCGGAGTTTAAGGACCTTCACTTTCTAGTTTCAACTTTCAAGCCTCTATCCTTGAGATCTAGAAGTTCACGCTTGAATAAACTAAAGGGGGTTTGGACTGTTATATACTTACGATCACCACCCAAGATTCTTTCATGGTGCGGTGTCCAATGAAAGGGGTCTGTGGTCCTCGATCATGCCCATCACTAAAGTACCAAGAGATGAAAAATAAAAGAAAATTAACGAAACATTAATTTTATTTTAAATATTTTTTCTTCGTGCAAATCATGACCACTATTTGATGATTTTTTGGTGGATTTAATTTGGGAGTTTCTATATGCATATATGAACGACTCTTTATTAATTGGGTGCTAAAAATGACAAGGCATGTCCTTAAAAGGCAGTTAAAAAAAACGCGGTTTTGCAGCTTGTTTTACTCAAATTGATTGTTTTTTGCATACGCGATTATCTTGTGAGAAATATCCATGGTTTTTAGGTAAACCTTATTTACGGTAATATGATAAAATATCATTTTATTTATTTATTTTTTTATTGGCATTATCAACTTTAAAGTAAACAACGATTTTAAAATAAATAAATAATTTTGTTTCCAAATATGCCTAAAAATGATATTTTACACAGCGATAATCTAATAATTTCTTGGTACATGAGTTTGAGAATAAAAAATAAAATTATCTAAAAAAATAAAAGTTATTAGTTGTTACGATTCTAATAACTAAAATAATAAAGTTTTGTGTCAAAGAATTTTATTTGACAATAAAAATTCGATAGTGGTAATGGCAAATCAATACTGATTTTGATTTTTAAGATTCAATTGATTTTAATTTTTTTGAGTTATTTTGGGTTATTGGATGTTTTATTTGATTTTTATGGTGTTTTGAAGTATTTAGGATGAAAATGGCAGCTTTTTTTTCTTCATTAATTTATTTTTATTTTTATTTTTATTTTTAATTAATTAATTAATTAAAATATTATTTTATTATATTTTTAAAGAATTAAATTTTTATTTTTTTTGTTTCCGATAAGAATATAACAATTTTTTTTTATAATATTAGAATATTTTTTTACATCTCATTATTATGTTTTTTAAAATCTTATCTAGTTGTTGTTTTTCTAATAATGTAGTTAAATAAAACTTTCTTAAATTAATATTATTAAATATAATCGGGTCTATGATTTAAATTATTGGCTAGGTAGATTAGCTTGGATTTTTTTTTTCTACTCTGGAGCAATTTTTAACTTTCGCTGACTTTGTTGAACGAGTGCAGTTAATACATAGGAGAGGGATGCTCCCTATAAATTGACACCAAGCCTCCCCTCATAATTAAGTTCACCCCCCTGCTGTGAAGAAAATGCCATTAACTACTCCACGACTGCAAGGACATATCCTCCAAAATCTAATCCTCGTATATAGACAAGTAAAACGTTGTCTCTTACCTCTACAAACAATATTTAGACATGTGGATCGCTGATTTTCCTCAACATCCCTCAATTTCACACCAAACAATTTGACGAGACAACAAATTTGAGGTGGCTGGAGTGTTTAAGCAAAAATTCAAAAACAAATAGCACCATTAAGTAGTCCCCTACGTGCACATGTATAGCCTAGCAACATAAGAACATGGGCTAATTAAAACCCCCAAGAAAAAACAATGCCTGAACCTTCAAGAGCATGATTGCCCATTGTATTCTTGAACGATAAAAGAAGGCAGGCTGTAGTCTGTAGATAGCTGACCAAGGAATGTCCCTCCCTTAAATAAATAACTGACTGTCACCAACTTTCATTGAACTTCCCGCAAACCGTCGAAACACTTCCGGCATTCCCTTTGGCAATCGCGTTTTCACCGGATCTCGTCCAAGAAAAAAAAAATGCTCTCATTTTCAAGAGTTTGCAGCTGACAGGAAGGAATTTTTTTTTTTCAAAGTAATATAGTCCTTTAATTTATTTTAAAAAATAATATAGTCCTTTAATCGTGTGGATATAGGTTCTTATTTCCTAATATTTTTTAATATAATAGCAACCAATCGAATGATACTAATTTTTTTTTTATCCTTACAGTGAAGGTTTATTCTTAGGAGTTAAGTTAGCACTAAATTTATTATTTGTTTTTTTTTTCACTCGGAACAATATTATTTTAATATATTAAAAAAAAACATTTTAACAAACAAATACTATCAGACTCCCGGTTACCTCCGAATCTTCCTCCGTTTTAGATTTTTCTAATAGTCATAATCAAGACCTAACATTAACTGACCTTTAATTAATTATTTGGTAGCGTGTGCTCCACGCTCAATCCACTGTGTGTGTAATGTTGAATCCCAATAAGGTGATGTGAGACTAAATGAAACCCATAGTGGTTTCGTTGTGCTGACAGATCTGGTCCCACACAGGGCTTTGTTCAAGATCCCCACGCGCAGTTACAGCCAGTGTATATAGAATTGCAGTGTTTCTACACCCTTAAAATTCCAATACTATTCTTTTGCTCTCCCTCCCTCAAATGGTCTCTCTCTTATTATTATTATTATTATTATTATTCCTTTAAAATCTCAACCCCTAATCTCTCCGTCTCTTTCCATGTCTATCTTATGCACCCTCCTCTCTCTTTTTCTTGTTTAGTTTTCTTTAAGTACACATAAACATCCTGATTCTTAGTTACTGAAAGGAAGGAATGACAGCACCAAATATGGCAGCAATCACAGCATCTTTGGAGAGGTCTCTTCAAAACTGTTCTCTAAATCACCACCGGCACCATCAAAGTAGTGGTGGAAGAGAAGAGAGGTCATCAAGTTCAGATGAGACAGATTCACAAAATCATTTACTACAGAACTCTGATACCTCCTTGGAGCTTAAGTCACATCTCTCTCTTCCTTACCACTGGGAACAATGTTTAGATTTAAAGGTAAATAGACCCTTTTAAATCATAAAGTCACTGCCCTATCTATAATTACAGTTATAATAAATGCAGATCTTGTATTTGGGTTTCCGTTTTGTTTTGTTATATGGTGTCTTTTTATTCATCAGTAGTGTCTTTCATTCACTGACTTGTATTTAATGCTTTCTTTCCGGTCTCACCTCCTTCCCCATATATACTCGGATTAAGAAAAATAGGGCTTTTATCCCTTGAAAGAACCCTAAAAGGGATCAATAATACTTTTCTTCGTTAATAGTTCTGGTATTGCCATCTTTGAATGTGCCCCTTTTGGTTTGCATTTCTAGAGTGAAAAAAGAAAAACCATGTCCAGATAAATTATGTTTCCTTTATGGTGAATGTTGTTGAAATATGTAACAAAGGAATGAATTTTCACAGTTTGATCTTGTGTGGGTCTTTGATATATATAGGGTCGGTAACATTTTGATGAAGACGGTCAAGAGTCAAGACCAGCGTAGCGTTTGTGGGTGTATAATTATGTCAATATTGGATGATAATAGGCAACAGAAAAACACTTCCTTCTTGATAGCTAAATTGTGGTGGTCATTACTTGTTGTCTGTTCTTCTTTCTTAAATATTCTCAGAAATTGTATCTTTGTTGTTTATGGTGCTACTTTTTGATGGGTGTAAATGCAGACAGGGGAGATATACTACATAAACTGGAGGAATGGAATGAAAGCAAGGGAAGATCCAAGGATCACACAAGATTACAATGGTGATTTCTACTCAGAAGATGACAGCTCGTATGATAGTGAGGAGTCATCATCAGAATCCTCTCCTCCTTCCTCAAAAGAGCATTTTAATAATAGACTAGAGAAAGAAGACCATGTCTTGGTTGTGGCTGGTTGCAAGAGCTGCTTTATGTATTTCATGGTCCCAAAACAGGTGGAAGATTGCCCCAAGTGTGACGGCCAGCTTCTTCACTTCGACAGATCTGAAAATGGGTCTCCATGAACAAGATTTCTTGTTTGATTCTTTTTCTTTAATTTGTTTCCATGGGTTTCCTTTTTTCTCTAAAAACTCATTTGTATGCCTTTGATAGAATTTCAATGTGGAATGATCATGAAATGCGTGACAAATGAGTTGTATACCTGTTAGTTTACTACTAATATTCCACCAGAACTTTCCTTTTCTTCTTCGCGTTCCCTGTTAATTTTTTATTCATTGCTTTTATTACAGAAGCCGTTGAAATTGCTGAAGAGTCCTCTCGAGTGCTAGTGTCAATTAAGATCAATATATATAAATCACCGTGCTCTCGGTTCATGATTGCAACTTGTAGATTTTCTTCTCTTTCTTTCTTTCATTTTTTTAACTTCAATGGAAAGATTATTTTTTCTCCATGTCAAGAGATTAATGCCATTTGAGAATGCTTGGAATGCACTTCATACTGTTAATGTTTGTTTCTGCCTATTCTTAATATTAGTATGCTAAACCGCTACCAAATTGGAAACGAAGTAGTTCATTTAGTAATGTCAAGGGGCTTGAGCTTGCAATCTCCTGATTTTTTCAAGTTTGATTAGAAAAAAGGCCATGTTGTTTAAGTTTGATTGTATCCAGATTGAATGCGTAAAATCATTCGCACATAGAGTATATATAAGTTATTTAGATTGATGAAACTTCAGGCCTTATGTAAGAAAAGTGTCGTTCGACCATGTGACAGCCTACACCAATGTTGCCTCATTAACGATGTCCGAAGGGTTGTAATCCGGGATGGCTTCATGGGACTCGTGTAGAATATTTCTACCTCGGATTCCAAGTTTCTAACTAGTTAAAGGTGCATATTGCCATCTTGAAAATAAACCATACACAGTTTCCTGCATTAATTTCGCAATATTGTCTCCTGTATGCTCTCACTTTTATAGTAGCCTGTATGATGTACAACTTGAATCATTACAAAATCTATTATGATCTGTAAATACATGGGTTCTTTAAAGGTATAAAGGGTGAGGCAGTGTTGTATATTGCAGTGTCCAGATAGGGAACATGTGTTATAGAAAGAGAGAGGGCTAGGAGGAAAAGTGGGCGATTTTAGTGAAAGAGTATGTTTTTAGCTGGAAAGCGTGTGGAAGTGCTGTAGAGGGTCAAGCTTGCGTACACCTACATAGAAAAGGGGTAAAATCCAAATGTGTAAAATTAAAAACACTACAAGTAAGGAGAAAAAAAATACGAGATTAGAGAGAGAAGCTGTCAAGGAGATTAATGGTTTCCAAACAGTCCCCATGATTGAGATAATGAATCAGCTATTTATAAGTAGATTAGAGCACCTGACTCTATCAATATTTTGACAAGTGTGCGATGTATGAAAGGCTAGATAGATGTTATGTATCTAGGAGAGATACATGGCTGACATTCTCATTTATCCTTAGAAAAGGTTAAAGGAAAGCTGACGACGACACCCAGCTCTCCTAAAATATCCACCAAGTTTACTATTGTGAGCTTCAAAGATAATAACCCTCGAGGAATACTCAAACGATTCCCTTTGAAAATATTATCCTCTAGCACAGCATAATAATATATTGAAAAGATAATTTCTTAACGTTAATAATTATTATATAATGAAATAAAGATATATGTTGGGATCATATATATATATGATATCTTAAATATTTATTGGGTTAATTTTATTTTTCTTCACATGATATCGAAGGGTGTTTTTTTCATATAATATCAAAAGGTATTATAAATAATACTCTATGAAGTCATTTCCTGAAACATCAGTACTAGTAACTCTCTAGCATTTGAATTAAGTGATTCATTAACATTAAGGTACCGAAGGGTGGTAGTTTGGGCCCTTAATTTGAGTTCAATATTTTGTAGGATATATTGGGAATTCAATATTAATTGTTATTTTTTATATTCTAGAGTATGTATTTTGAAGAGGTTATCAACTGAGTGCATTACAAGAAAATTAAAAAAATACTAAAAGAATATTTCTAGTGTAGGCTTGTAAAAATTATTTCATTGATGATTTATAATATCAATGGATTTACTTATAAAAAATATCATTGAAAAAAGTTTCGTCGGTTATTGATAATGCCGATGGAAATCACAATGAAATATTGATGTCAAAAAAATAAAATGCATCGACCTATTTATGTCAACCATTATGCCAGTAATTAAATTACTAATAAAATATTCCATCATTGATTTTATCAGCAAAACCTAAAAACTATTGAAGGAATAGTCGATGGAATCCTAAAATTAACCACAAAATTTGTATCGCTAATTTCATCATAAAGTTTTAAACTTTTGAACCAATCTGTAACTTTCTCACAAAATAGCGTCTATATTGTCCATGAAATCATTGAAGATTTTTTTTTTCATTGGAGATTCTGTTGGAAGTTCAATTTTTTAAAAAAGTTATTTAGTTGCAAATTAAAAAATTCATTATAAAACCAAACATTATCAATTTTTTTAAACATCAAAATTTTATTAATATCAATATTCATTCAAAAATAATTTTACAACAATATTAAATACATCACTACTCAGATGAAGGTGGAGGTGGAGGGGGGAAATCTTGAGCCAAAAGATTTGGAATGAGGATCGTAGGATAATGAAAAGCCATATATTTCATCATTTTCTCCCAATTCTTCATATTTTCTTCTTCTAATTTGGCTTTCATTTGTTCTTTTAATTTGGCTACTCACTCCTTGACGAGTTCTAGAATTCTCACTTTAAATTCTAGCACTGACTGGCTAGGGTCGGATTGGTATGTGCCTATATTTGAAGCAATATGGCCATACCTTATTTTTTTGGCCGATGCCATAAGCATTCTATAAACTTGATTCTTATTAGACCCATCAATTACTCTAACCTCTAACCACAACTGAGGATCACGAGGAGAATATATAGAAATGTTTTATTCATGTTTTTCAACCATTATTGTGTTATATGTTTCCTATAAAACAAAAAAAGCAAGTCAATCATAATTAAAAGAATTAAAAAACTTACAATAATTAAAAAAAAAAATTACAATGAATATTTTTGCTTTGCTATCTGCAAACTTCTTCATCCCTTTTTCGCTATCCGCTTTTCTTATATGAGTTATCTCATATAATTCCATCAGAGTATGCTCGTATTCAAACAATTTTTTCTGCAAAATAAATAAGTTGTAAAAAAATCTAAAAAATAAATAGTAAATCAAAACCAGGTGCTTTACATGGTTGACAAATAAAAGCGTTCCACCAGTGCATTTACTCACCGAAACCTATGTTTCTTTGTTTCGATATTGCGACCTGAATTATAAGTGTCTTTCAAAGTATTTTGATGCCATAAATTCTTGAAACTTCTCCCAATTATCCTTTATGACGTGACTCAATCTATATTTTATACATATTGCAATATCATCAAAGTTGAATTTGTTTTTCTTATATTTATGGGCATCCCATAAACCATATAACCTGATAATTTTTTTTTAATAAATATACATGGGATTAGGAAGTTTAAATTTAATATATATATTATTTTTAATTGCTTGATACTTATGTAATTGCGTTGTGATAAATATGGCTTGCATAAGGATGCCATGGATATTTGTTAGGTTTTAGATATATAAAAAAACATTCAAATTGGTGATTTTTTATTTATTTAAATACAAATATCCAAATAAAAAATAAGAATACATACACTCAAAAAAAAATGTAGAAAACAAACTAGAAATAAAATAAAATGTTCATATACATTAAATGTATATATCAATATAACACGTGTCAATTTCATTATCACACTAACATATACTTGATATGATCTAACAAAATCATTTGATTAAAAACAATCGTCATTTAAACAACAAAAATAAAAATAAGGACCTCCAGAGAAGAAACCTAAAAATCTACACATCAAATATACAGCAATCTAAATCACATAGGATGTTTCCCCGTACAAAATGTATAGGTTTTGATATAACACAGTTAATTGAGAAATTTTCAAAATATCAATTAACTGGTCTCGTTGTGCCTAACCACTGTGAGTATTTGTCATATCCACATTGGTTGTTGGTTTAGAAAGTATTTGGAGGGGTAGTAGTAGTTATGAATCATGATTGCGCTGTTGAATGTTCATTGCGTGCCACGTTTTGTTTCCATTTTGTTTTATTTGACGAATTTCTTTCTAATTATGATAATGCGGACTTTAGACTGGTAGCCTTGAGCTGACAAGATTTACCTCCGATTTAATTAGAAAAGTATAGGAGAATTGAAGAAGTCAGCACTCAGGACTCAAGACCAGGACAGAGAAAGTTCAATGCACGTTAAACTACTTGAACATTAAGAAAACCCGAGCACGCTTTCAATGTCAACGATCATCTGACTTTCTGGATCAAAAGGAGCCATTATAGATTATACATTTATAGCATTTTGCGGTCAAAACTTCATTTAAGGTGGCTTGACTAGCTAGAGATGCATGAATGTTGAACGTCGGGCATAAAAGTCTTGCTAAGTTAATTTTTATATTTTGCTGGGATATATATTTATATATTTTTAATATGCTACCTGCCATTATGATTTAATGAATGAATGATTCATCATAAAAGCAACTGAAAGTGTAATTTGAGAGAAGATATAATACGATTTGATTATCAAATAACGAAGAAGCTATTCTAAATGGTATAAAATATTGTTCTTGGTCTATCAAAGAAATTAAATAATGAGGGGGGATTCGTTCATACTATATCATGATTTGATGCTAAAAAATAAATTGATTTATCGTTGGGGACAGAACTAGCATTTTGCCTATGGCCCTCCATACTCTTGGAATTTCTTCGTTTCACCCCTAAATTTGAAGGTTATTTCATAAATGATTTCTATTTGGCTCTTTTTTCAAGGCCGTGCCAGACACAGACGTTAATGAAATAAATGAACGAAAAACCTCTTGTACTGTTGTACATCTTCTAGCCCCCTTTCAGTTTTATTCTATTTTTCGAGTGCCTTACATTTTTCATGCTGCCGCCACTGTTTCCACCTCGAATTTGTTCTCTTATGTTTAAAAGGAAAAGAATCCAAGTGTTTTATAATTTTTTTAAAACAAGATTTTAAATTTTTAAATCGACATCAAAGAATCATCCCATTTTATTATCAATTTACGTTTACAAATATATCAATTATAATAAAACGATAAAAATATATGTGATTCGCCTGCAAGTGTTATAAACAGAAAAAGAAGCAGAAATTTGATACTTTCCTATAGAAAAGAGTAGATGGTCCTGCAAAAGTGGTGAAGAGTTTTAAAATTCAGTTTAGTAATTAAGGTAATGTATTAGATAATTGGTTCTCTTAGTTCAAATAATCCGATCTATTTTTTGTAATCAACGTATCTGGTAACTTGATATGAAAAATCTAAAGAGTTGATAATTGATATCAAATGATATTTGGCAAGCTAGGTGACTGATAATTATGATAATAGTGAGTGGTGCTTGGAAAGTTAAGTGATCAGTAGTTGGTACTTGTAAAAGATTCTTTTTGGTGGATGTGAGGACTCTTCGATGGTAAAATTAATATCTTTATAGAGAAAAAATAAAATAATATTTTAAAGAGACATGCTCTGAAAAATATATATGCAGTATAGAACGAAGATATTGTGAATCTTTAACTTGAAGAATTTATCATTTATGATGTATTTATAACGTATAAATTTTATCATTTCGTAGAGAGGAGAGATTGAGATTTAATTTTATCTTTATGATATTTTAAGTTGTATCATATTCAAAATAATACGTATTGGATCAATATAAATATTGAGAGACCCACATGTGATATCAAAAAAATTCCTAACAAGTGTTGGGCTCAAGTTCATTAAAGATGAGAAATAGACTTGAGCGTGCTGTGTGAACCAAAGCATGTTGGGCTCGAGCATGAAAGTTCGAGCTCATAAGGATGCTGAGGTGCACGCCCAGCACCAAAGGTGCTGAGTGTGACAGCACGCCCAACAGAGGCATGTGCTTAATTGGACTAGAGCGGTAGCCCGAGCCTAGGCTCCTTGGGTGTTGAGCTCGGGTTACCACGTCCAAGTTCACTCTCCGTGAGCCCTTATTATGTTTTGAGCTTGAGATATTAAACCTTGGTCTAAAGGGTGTTTTTGTTGAGTTTATTTTAAAGGGTTTTTTAGGGTTTATTTTATTTGGATTCATTAAGTTGATTGAAGTAAAGTCATCCTAAATAAACAAGGTGGTATAAGAATAAAAAAAGATTAAGGAGTGGAAATCTTGCTTCTTAGATCTGGTTCATCCTGAATAAACACTTACATTGTGCTCAAGGTTAGAAACTTTTGGAGTGTGAAGCAAGCAGGAAATTGCACATGGTATTGGATGAAGCTTCTTAAACTTAGAGAGCTGGTTTGTGATTGATTTTATTATATCTTATGGAATGGCAAACGAGTCAGTCGATGGTGGCACAATTAGCTTCCAGCTGGAGTTCTTGTTTAAGTTTATGGGCTTAGATTACTTATACAAGAACCCAGGATACCATCTGATCGATGCCAGGTTAGTGGAAGTCATTTGAGGATGGAAACTGGTATTGACCTAGTGCTAGATCTGATGCTCTGGCTGAGGTGCAAATGGTTATGTGTGGTGTTTTATTTCCTGATCCTGCTATAGATGATAAGCTGATTTGGAAAGCAAATACTACTGGTTAGTTTTCAGTTCGGAGTGCTTAGGAATTATTAGATGTAAGAACCCTAGAGTTAGTTGGCATAAATCAATCTGGGGTTCTTTGAGTATCCTTGCTCAAAGGCTATCTAGAGTTATGTCTCGCTGAGATCTGGATATCGCAGAAGTCCAGGGAGCTGGTCTTCCGATTAGAAGTGGGTCGTGGCAAATTTGCAAAGATACAATTTAGGAACAAATCTTGGGACTTATTAGTATGGAATGAAGTCTATCACAAGTCCTACACATCACCAATCATAACAAGCCACTTCATCAAACAATTCAAGTCAAAAAAATCTCAACAAATCCCCGTCCTAACTAAAATCAAGTTTTGTCTTCTTCTTCACCAAAGCTTCAAAAATATCTAAAAATAGGCAAATTCAAAAATAGTACACGACAGCGACGTTAATTAATTAATAAAGTAGTAACCCATAGCCCATGACCATAGTTTTAAGACCCGGTTCGGTGGTCGGTCCGATCCAAGACCCGGGTTCCGGGTTTTGACCGGGTCACCGCGTCTCGACCGGGTCAAAATTTATTTTTTAAAAAATCAAAACGACGTCGTTTTAACAAAAAAAAATAAAAGTCAACTGGTTTGCAGCCGGGTCTTGCCGAGTCGATCCGCCGGATCGACCGGGTCTGGCCGGGCCAATTCCCAAACGGGTTTTGACCTCCACCCGGACTGGTCCCAAAACCTGGTCGGCCGGGTCAACCCGCCGGGCCGGTCCGGGTTTTAAAACTATGCCCATAACCCATAACAGCCCAAACATCCTGACCATGGCGTGCTCTCCAATTCCAATGCTACCGTGAACAAAATCGTATATAGATATTGTATTGATTTTGAAAGTTTTTTATTTTTTAAAAAACATATTAAAATAATATTTTTTTTAAAAAAATTATTTTTGATATCAATATATTAAAATTATTTAAAAATTTTAATTTAAAATTAAAAAAATATAATTTTTTTTAAAAAATACTATAATATCAAATGATACCTTAAGGTTATTTGAGTAATTGCTTGTTTTGTAGGTAAAATCAATTGACTATAATAATAATAATAATTAAAAAACAATACCCTAAAATAATGATATGGGTATTATGATAAATGTTTTTCAAAATATTTTTATTAAAAAATATATTAAAATAATATTTTTTATTTTTTAAAATTTATGTATATTAAAATAATTCTAATTTTTTTTATAAGAAAACAGGGCTGCAGAAACAAATAGTGCTGAGAAGAGTATAGTCATAATCCTCATTACATACAAATTAATATACATTACAAAGCTAGCATCAAATTGTTCGATGTAGTAACAAACAATTCACGGAATCAAGAAAAGTACAAAATACATTAAAACTCTCGAATAAACAAACCTCTCAATTAAAAAACTTCACCATGAAACGAACGCAAATCCAAACAGCTGACAATCTTAAATACCTCTTCGGCGTAATGGCAGCTGTAAGTCCTTGCTGATAACTATGTGTGTGTGTGTATTATTAGTAGCTAAATTTTCTCACAAGTCAGCAAAAAATTAAAGCTACAATCTAGGAACAAATTTTGGACTTAATCAGATGGAATCAAGCTTTGTAGTAGGATGAGCTTAAATTTATATATATATATATATTTTTTATCAAATTATATTTTTTTATCAATGAAAATGTTCAATTATAAAATAAAATAAAAAGTAAAAATAAAAGATTTGTTACCGTTTAATTATATACAAACAATTCAAACACGGAATATTATGAGCAGCCTTTACAATTTACAGTACTTTACAGGTCCGGGAGTCACAGGTGTGAAGGGTTACTGGTCTCCATACCATGATACCACCGTCGATATCTTGCCAAATCTCTAGTCGGGTGTTTTTACTGTTTCCAGTGCAGATGCAAGAAGGACACGGACACATTCTACTTTTATTTTGAACAAAAAACAGCATATGAGAAATAAATTTGTATTTCAAGTGCAGTCGAGAATAAGTTTTTCCCTTTGCCAAAAGATTCAAGAAAGTGGAAATTGACAACGTATACGAAGCTCGAAATACTAATATAAACAAAAAGGCCTGGCATGCAAACAGATGAGAGACGAGTCAGTTGTGTGGTCTGAGGAGGTGAGGCCCTTCGTCCTAAAAGATTCGAATTTCAGACACAGGGAGAGATGCCCTTGACATGGTCCATGGGGGTAGGTCACTCATAGCTGGAATTAAGTACTAGGGACTACATGCATGAAGAAACCAAAGAATCCTTTTCTTTTACTTTCTTGACAGGGGAGAGGGATCTAAGGCTGAACTGTGAGGGATCGAATAAAGCGAAGATATTGCTATTATCATTTCCAACAAAGTAAATCATACTTCCATTGTCCTAAATTTTGATAGAAACATGTATATTTATTTCATCACCCTCATTTGATCAAGGTTGCAGGGTGCGCGCGGGGAAAGAGAGGAGGGTAGCTCCTGCTAAGCTGTCTCTTGTTCTTAATTTGTGTTTTCTTGACGCATGTATAGTTCTTCTGAAGTTCGATGGTTATATCAATATGGATTATTCAGAAACAAGGCCAAGTATACTGGTTATTTTCTTGTCCCTTGTTTAACAGAAGATTTAACGTGTTTTGGGTATCCAATATAGAGTATATATAGGCAGATAGCTCCCATGTTTTTTCCATTTTAAACCCAAACAATATTCCATATCTTTAATGATTTAGAACAGATTAATACAGGTATACCTGTTGTTTCCTTCTCCTAATTAATTTCCTAATTTCTTTTTCTGTCTTTTAACAATCTCTTACAGCTGGGCTAGAAGACAATTGATCAGTTGGTCAAGGGGCTGATGTCGGAAGTTCAAAGGGAAGATAAGGACCCGCTTCCCCTGGAAACCTTTATCTTTTATAATACACACAGTTCTGGCTAGGGAATCTAGGTTTGTCTGTTCGAGTATCCTATCCTTGTTCTTCCCCTGAAAACCTTTATCTTTCTTCCATATTTTGCATCCTTTTATATATATATATATATATATATATGGTATAAGGCTAATTACTCCTTTTGATGTTGCTCAGAAATCAGAATACCGACACTCCTGAGCATGGGAGACATATTATTTAGAAAAGTTAAACCCGTCATATAATTTTTTTGAATTGTGTAAATATTTTTTTTATATTAATTCCAATGACAAAAAATCATTTAAAAAAGTCATTTGTATTTTAACATTAATAAAACTATTTATTGATTATAACTGACTGATACAACTCCAATCAAAATATTTGTTTTTCCTTACATAAAAATATATTAAACAAATTTTTAACACTTTTAACCAATATATAGGCATAACTCTCGAACATATAAATGTCATTTTGGTTCTTCAATAGCTCTTCTCTTGGAGCTGTAAAAATAAGAGATGAAAGCCAAAAAAAAAAAGTCTTTTTCTTTGGACTTTCCATTTAGCACATCCATTGGAGATGCCCTTACAATGTATACATTTAACATAGACCATTAGTTTGAAACGAAATAATTCAAACCCAATAATCTAATAAATACAGGAACTCGTTGATGCTCGCATCATAGCAAACACTAGCTATTTAATATGTGAGTGAGATATTTGTTTTTTAATAATAAAAAAATTGAACATGCAAGGTTTTTATATGTTTTCTTACATAAGAATATTAAGTGTAAATAAAAAAAATTATGCACCTATTTAATTAAACAAATCAAGAATTATTTGTGTCAATAAATAAAAACAAATATCATTAACAATAACTAAATATGTATATGAAAAATTCAAGAGGTAAATGCATATCAAGATATTTGATCTCATAAAATGGATCATTTATTTAATTGTGTTCAACAACTTTGTTTATTTATATCAACTTTTTATTTAATTAAATGATAATAAAAATAAAATTAATTGAATAAAATCAAAGAAAAAAAAAATCTTGCAAGATTGCACTTATTACAACTACTATCCAAAAATAAATTTTAATTATATAAAACATAATAAAAACTATGGATGCATTAGAATAATCTCTTAAAAATTTATACAAATACAAAATAATTAAAAAAAAACAAACACTAATTAAAAAAAGCTAAATACAAAAAATAAAAAATCAGAGAGAATGGGTATTAATTTAAATATAAATTATAAAATTATTTAAAATAAACATATAAAAAACATGTTTTTTTAAAAGATAAATTTTCTTTTAAAAAAAATCAAGCATCATTTAGCCTGACTTGTTCAATTAGTAAGGGTTACGCGCAGGTCTACAAGAGCAAGCTAGTGCATGAGCTCTAAATTTTAAAAAATATAATCGGAGTAGATGACATGTTATCTACCCTAATATTCTTTGAAATTTTTTTTAGATAACATGTTTCTAGATTTTGGTCACTATAATAGCTAAAAAAGTAGGGTTTTTGTTTATTTTTAAATCAAAACTTATTTTCAATTAATTTTTTATCCAAAACATCTAAAACAAAAATTATCAAACCATAGATGGCCTTAAATAACAAAAAGCACTTGGGAACTCGATACCTCCATTTTGAAAAGAATCACAATTCTAGTTTTGGAAAAAGTATAATATTTGAAATATTATTTAATACAGAAATGTCTAGCATTTCAAATTCCTTTTTTCAAAAAAAATCTTAAATCTCTCCATATAAAATGCATCTAAAGTGGTAGTGGATGACTCCTTGTATATCATAAAATGGAAATACAGAAAACAACTCTCTTGGGAAAAACTATATGATAAAGGGAAGAGGCCGTTAACATGCTTATTTTAACCTCGACGGTCCTTCAATACCTTTGTTATCTTAAAATCTTTTAATTTATTTTCTCTTCTGACCATTAGATCTGGGAGTTGATTATTACCATCGTTGAAGAAATCTTTCTTATAGCATCAAAAACCCACATAAGGGATACATAAAATGGAAACCTCAAAAAGAGTAAAGAAGACCTCATAAAGAACTAAAAAAAAAAAATCATTTAAATTGTAAATAAAATTAAAACACATCACGTCTACAGTTCTTGATCCAGAATTATTAAAGAATACACATTAAATTAATTTGTACATTTTTTACCAACAGACACTGGGATTACTACCCATATATTAATTATCTCGACCTTTAAATAATTAACTGACAGTTGGGTTTGGAGGGCCAGGAATTATTTGCCGTCCCTTGCAGTGTGGTACAAAGCTCAAGGATCCGCAAAAGCCCATTACATATACAGCAGAACCTGGATGCCATATTAAGCCTAGGGTCGGCAAATGCCCATTAAATAATGGGCCTAGATTGAATGTATCGGACTCTTGGGTTAGGTTAGAATCCAAATTCTAAAATCATATTGCATCTCATTTTCGTTTTTCTCGACTCCCTTTTCGGTAATGGTATATCATATCTCATAGGATTAAAAATTAGAGGATAAAAAAAAAATTCAATTAAAAAAGAATGAGGATGGAAGTTATGTTTTAATTTTCTTAATGATTTAATCTTATTGAAATGTAAAACAAAAAAAAAGAAAGATAAGTCCTGATAAAATATAAAAAACTTGACTATTCTATCAAACTCAGTTTTTTTTTGTTTTTTCTTCGGCAGAAATGAAATAATTAATAATCATTTAGTCATTTAATATTTAAATGCACTATATTTGTAAGTATTTCTTAAGAAAAAAAATGATGTTACAAGTATTTATTGAGTATTTATTTATACATATAATATAATTTTTAATCACAAAAGACCCTTATAAATACCTATCAGTTTTTACAAATACACATTCATCAGAATTATATATTATTATTCTTAGTCATTTATAATATAGAGATTTATAGGACACTGCAAACGTCTATTGAAACAGAAACAACCATTTATAAACGTAATTTAATATAAATTAAATTTTTAATGTCCATTATAAATTAAAGTATTAGATACAAAATTCTGTGTGGTACAGAAACCTGTGACAGACTGACAGTGTTCGATTTGTTACTGTTACAAACTGGTTTTCATGAATGATATTGGGCATATTATGGTACTAAAGAATTAGGGAAAAAACATATGGTTGTTAAATAAACATTTTCATCGTCAAACTTTAGATCGAGCTTTAATGTGTCGATAATATAATATATTGAAATGTTTAGCTTCGTGATTTATTTCTGCAAGTACCTGTCTTTGTCAGATTTTTCCTACCTTTGCAATTCAATGGAGATCCATTATGAAACTATAAATGTAGTAATAAGAATCTGTGCCTTCAGATATTCTTACCTTGTAGCAGCTCCATGCCTCCTGGCCTGAAGAAGCAATATAGCATGGTGGACGATCACTGCTGAAAGCCACTCGAGCAAATTGATAGATAGAGGGATCCAGCAACAGGGCCAGTAGAAGTTGATAGGTAACAGGCAGAAGTCTTCTCCAGTTTCTCACTAGGATCAGTTTCAAATATCAGTATGAAGAGAGATTCAAAGCCACACTCTGCTAGTGCTCTCGCTGTCAGGTTTACGTACCTTACCCCAAGCAACTTCTGGAACAGACGGTCCTGCCTTCACTGCAATTTTAGATATAGATAATCAGCAAACATACTTGTACTTGAAATAAAGTTTGATGTTCAGTTCACCTTGATCGTGCTCAAATACGATTGCTCACAATAAATTAGCTATATTTAGGATTTGTTGTCTCAACTTACAGTGGTGCCACAGGTTACGGGCTGTCGTCTCTGCCTTCTTGCCCCATTCATGGAACTTATGAATCACAACAGGTTCAAAGATTTTATGGCTTGACTTCTCTGATTTTTCTACAGCAGTATAAGCCACGTAAGGATACTAATAGATTTGTTGGTACTCAACGGCAACCCATAAGGCAGCTTGCCGGTTATCAGGGTGGACATTAGGTGCTGGTGGTGGTCCCATGATGTGGGTGCCCCATTTTTTGGTTTCCTCATCCGATAATGGTGGTGGATGGAGCTGCGAACCCTCTGTGACAGTGGACGATGGGGGTGGTTCAAGAAATTCTGCTCCTGTAGCTTTAGGAGCTGATAATGGCGGGAGTGGTACTTCATGATGCTGTGTCTGTCGAGGTGTGCTTGTCATTCTGACCGGCTAGAACTGGATGGAAGGTAGATGTGGCAAGAGCAAAAACTAGCAGTGCGAGATTGAATTTTCCTTTGTAAAGGCTGATTGTTTTTATGGAGCTTGTAGAGCGCTGTCCAAATATAGAGGTTCAAGGTTTGGGTGTTCTACAGCCTACACACACGTATTTCTTTGCATTGAAGAAAACAGATAAACCAGCCTTCTAGAGTGGAAACATCCTTAGCCTGTTAGCCACATGATCCCTCGAGAAGGGCTATCTAGGTGAACAGGTGGTAATGCCAGAGAACTTTTTGGCCGCTTGACCGATTGAAATTATCAGGAGAAGAATCGAAGTTTATAGACAGACACCATTAATTAATTTAATAGCTTGGCTGTTTTTTGTTTAAATATCCGGATATGCTAGCAGCAACCTTAATTTAATAGATCATGTCAAGGACCTCATAAACTGATCCTATTCTAATTTAACTATGCATTTGCGAGCTCTTAATTATCTGTCTTCGAAAGTTACCAATTCACATGAATATCAGAATCACGGCGTTTTGCTGGAAGAACTTCATTTTAGACAGTCCTATCTGAATATATGTAGGTTGAAGAGTCCATCATGTTTCATAGACGATATACTGTGCTCCAGAAATCAAACAACGACGGTTTTTGCTGCGTAAAAGTTTTCCTTTCAACAACACTGCCAAATGCAGAGGGATTATCTCAACTTGCACATTGGATAAACCTTCTTAGATTTTCTTTGATCACGTCATGTTATTGTCCTTGACCATTTGATAACCTTTGGATGAAATGGAAAGACAATACTACCAATTAACGTTAAGATAAGATCACGGGGTTTTTTGGAGTTCCAATTCTCGCAAATATTAACGTTCACTAAAACTGAAATGAACCCATTATAGAATTGACAAGCCATCCGGGTCTCTCTCTTTTTTTTCTTTAATGTTGACATCATTTCATTCATAGAAACTCGAGTTTTGAGGAGTCTTTGAGTATTTAGCCAAAACGATGTTGAATGCGGTGGAGGGTGGGAAAAGTATATCAGAAAACATATCCAAATGCAACTCCGTTTTCAAAAATCTACATAACTATATAAAGTATAAACAACAATCAAAGAAAAGAATACATGATAGAAGAGGATAAATGAATGACAACAGGAAAACCAAAAGAAAACTCACTTCAGACAACAAACAATAAATCCACTAGAAACAGTGAAGATCGAAATTTTGAAGGGTATGCAGGATTCAACTCCAAATGCAATCATTGGCTAAGCAACAACTGGTTGAATTGCAATTCCTGCTTCCTTGAAACTTGACACGCTCTCTGATAGATTTTGCAAGGCTTTCTCGAAATTAACGAAACCCATAAACCAGAAGTCGTGCCCATCGGTGCTGACAATTTGAATGTACTTCCTTGATGGATTTTCCAGCATGGTCTCCGAGCTGACTGTGCTTATTTTGTCCAAGGGTATCATAAGCTGCTCAAAATAAGATATTATTGAATTCATCAGTACCATGATATACACGGATGGCTATACATTTATTTTTGCTTTGCTGTATCTCCGTGAACTACCCTTTTATATATGCACGATTTCTCTCAACTTCACCTTTTGTTTGGAATTTAACAGAGCTCAACTATATATATAATAATAGCTTTGACTGTAGTAAAATCTATCCGACTTGGTGTCTAGCTAGCGATGTATTTACCTTGTAATAGCTCCAGGCCTCCTCTCCTGAAGGAGCAGTATGGGACAGAGGACGGTCACTGCAGAACGCGACTCGAGCAGTTGATAGATAGAGCGTCCCGGCAACAGGGCCAGTAGATGTTGACAGGTAACAAGCAAAAGTCTTCTTCAGCTTCTCATTAGGATCGGTTTCAAATATTTGCTTGAAGAGAGACTCAAAGCCACCCCCTGTGATTGCTTTCGCCGTCAGGTTTACCTTACCCCAGGCAGATTGTGGCACAGATGGCCCTGTGCTAACTGCATTAAAGTGTATGTGCAGGTGCGTGTTAAAACAGATCAGAAATAAGATTGGAAGATACACTTGAACTAAATTTGTTGTCCGCTTTGATGCCAGAAAATCGCTACTCTATCATGGTCACAGTCACAGTGATGATCAATTAGCTAAATTTAATACTTCATGGTTTGTGAACATCGACTTACGATTGTGCCACATGTTACGGGCTACGGTCTCTGCCTTCTTGCCCCATTCCTGAAACTTATGGATCACAGGCTCAAAAGATTTCTGGGTTGACATTTCTGATTTGTCAATGGGAGTATAAACCAGGTATGGGTGCTCGGGGATTTGCTGGTGCTCACTGGCATTCCATAAGGCGGCCTGCTGGTTGTCAGGGTGGACGTTAGGAGCTGCTGCTGGTCCCATGATGTGGGTGCCCCATTTTTTGGGATTCTCATCCGATGCTGGTGGGTGATCATTAGGGTGGGATTCCTCCGTGACTGTGGCAGATGAGGCTGGTTCGTGGAATTCTGCCTCTTGATCAGCCTTAGGTGGTGGTGGAGGTACATGTTGGGTTTCTGCCTCTTGAGGAGTGCCTGTCATCTTTACTAAATGGAATTGAATGGAAGGTAAAGGGGGGGAAACACAAAAAGCGGCAGTTCAAGATTGGTTATCTGATTCAGTGAGAACTCTTTGGAAGATTTGATGGTTAAATTAGTGCTAATAAGCTGTTGATTTATAGAAGTTCAATTCATGGGTTATCCATATTGAACAATTTGCAGACACGGTTTCGTTTTCGTTGCAATGAAGAAAGATGAGAAATCAACCTTCTAGATTAGCAAGAATGTGTTCAGCCTCTTTAGCCAGCCGTATAAATTATGCTCTTTCTAGATATTTTGAAAACGGGTGCCATTGTCAAAGCACCGCTTGATATTATCACGGATTGAAAAGAAGGTTTGGCTGCTTTGCATCAACAAATTAATAAAATATCTAAAAAAATATTAATTTTTCGCTTGTTGACCGATTGATCATCACGGTAAGAAAGGAAGGTTTGGCTGCTTTGTTTTGAAATACCCAAACATGTCATCAGGCGAAAGCAACATCTCTCTCTTTTTTTTAAAATGAACAGGAACCTAAGGTATTGATTAACATTGAAATATTTATAGTTTTTTAAAGTATTTTTTATTTAAAAATATATTAAAATATTTCAATAATATTTTTTTATGAAAAGAAATATAATGACACCAAAATCAATATTTTTTATGATAAAAATATACTTAACCACCAATTTTCTCTTTTATTTTTTATTTTTTATGATTAATTTTCTGATTTCAAGGTTTATGAATTGAAAGTAAAATAAATGAATTTTAGTAAAGAAATGTGAAACCCATAAAAAAAAACCAAAAAATAAAACTCAAAATTATTGGGATCACACTATAATTCCCCATGCCAAACTGAAAAGGGGTTGCATTTGTTTGGTTGTGTCAATGTTGGTTCCTGTTGTTTTAATTTTCTAAGATTGATAAAATCAAATCATGTTTTGCAACATTATGAAGGGGACCTCAAAAAGGCCGATTAATATTAGGTGTGTGAGCAGTGATCATAGTTTAATTTGAAGCTGATTAATATTTACCCAACACGATTGGATAGATATTTTTTTATGATTGTGTTACTGGATAGATGATGAATGTAGTATAGATATTGTAAAGTCTAATTCAAAACTCGCTTTAACCAAACTTGAAATATATATTTATATTATATTAATATATTTGTAGAATATTTAGATTTTTTTAATATATATATATATATAATCATTTGCTATTCATTATCTATTAGAAAAAATATAGATATTTATATCTAACTCATCTTATCCATATCCAAAATAAATAATTGTAAACTAGATTATCTATTAAAAAGAAACATCGATATCCATGTCTAACCCGTTGAATCTCGAATATTCATTAGTATTTTTTATTTATTTAAGTAGTCATCATATTAGGTGTTCCGCACATGATTAGCATTGGTTGTCAGGGTGGACATTAGGTGCTGGCGGTCCCATGACGTGGCCGCCCCATTTCTTGGTTTCCTCATCCGATATTGGTGGTGGTTGAAGCGGCGACCCCTCTGTGACAGTGGACGATGAGGGTGGCTGATGAGATTCGGCTCCTGTAGCTTTAGGAGCTGATAATGCTGGGACTGGTACTTCATGTTGCTGTACCTGTTGAGGTGAGCTTGTCATTTTGACCGCCTAGAACTGAATGGAAGGTAGATGTAGCAAGAGCAAAAACTATCGGTGCGATATTGAAGAAAGCAGATTTTTTTTTTTTTTTGATGGATTGAAGAAAGTAGATGAATCAACCTTCTAGATTGAAAGTGTCCTTAGCCTGTTAGCCAGATGACTATTCCGAGGAGGACTATCTAGGTGAACAGGTGGCAATGCCAAAAACTTTTTGGCCGACTGAAATTATCAGAAGAATCGAAAAGGTTTCTAGCTAGACACCATTAATAAATTTAACAGCCTGGCTGTTTTTGTTTATGATGTAATATCTAGAGTGAATAAAAATTAGGATTTTAAAATTCTAAGGTTATAGCTGAGATTTTTGAGAAATATAGATAAAACTCTAATAAGTTCGGGATTTAATAATTTTCAATAAAAAAAATATGCTAAACATCCCTAATTTAAGTCTTAATTTAGGAAAAGGATTCCTTATTGATAGTTACATAATTCAACTAGCATTGGAATTCATATATTAAGTAAAATCATGTAAATCTCAACAATTAAATAAATATTATAATAAAAATAATTATGTCATATAATAAAAAAAAAATAGTGTCTCTTGTCATTCCCTACTACTTGCAAAAAATACTCACCCTCTAGTTAAATATTAGAAATTATACTCATTCTTAAAAGATTGAAACTATATTTCAACTCCCTCCTCGACCATATTATCTTCAAGATAATGAGTTTATTTATAAATTTTAAAAATTAGATATTTTTATATCGAATTCTTTTTTTTATACTTTCTCAAATTGATCAGCTTATAAATTAACTTTGAGCGTAGTCTTTGATAATAATTTTATGATTTATCAGAGTTTTTACTTCTTACATGTACTTTTCAATGTTCTGAATTACAATTTCAATCCCATAATTCTTTTTTAATAAAAAGCAATATAGTTAATGTTGTTTGATTATGCTATTCTATATATTTTTTTTGGAGGTTGTCTAACTTAAATAATCTTTTTTTTAGGTAGTATTTTGTTACTGTCTCGGGATAAAAAAGACAGAGATAATAAAAACCAAAAAACAAGATAAAAAGAAAATAGAGATAAAATTTTGTTTGATAGTTATGATTCCTAAACTAAACAAATCCTTGTAAATTTTAATAATTAAATAAATGTTATAATAAAAATAATAATGTCATAAATTAAAAAACAATATCCCACGATTAGTTTAAATATCCGGATATGCTATCAGCAACCTTAATTTAATGGACACTGTAAAAGGGACCTCATAAACTGATCCTATTCTAATTTAACTATGCATTGCGTAACTCTTAATTATCTGTCTTCGAAAGTTACCATTTCACCTCCGGTAGGAGTTCTGGTAGCAACCCTAGCTTCTAAGCAATAGGTATTAACCTGTCTATTTTCACAATTCGGTTGATTTGTGTATTGCTAAAACTCAAGCTGACAAGTATTAATACTAATTACGGAGTTGAGGAAGCAATCATATCCTTTGCCGACAAAGTGCCCGATCGGTTGGCAATTGTCTATTTTCTCCACAATTGATTTGTCATATCCTTTGCCGATACAGTGCCCGATCGGTTGATTTGTTAAGTAGCCACCGACATGGAGCTTTTTAACTTTTTGTGATTCACTTTCAATGATTTGTGGTGGCAGCCTGCAACTCCGCTATTAATTCACTTTCCGCGGTGGGGATGGATTCTCTGCTCTTAGCATTTGCTGAAAAAACTTCATTTTAGACAGTCCTATCATTGTTTATACTGTGCTCTAGCAATCAAATTACGACGGTTTTGGCTAAGTAAAAGTGTTCCTTTCAACGACACTGCCCACTGCAGAGGGATTATCTCAACTTGCACATTGGATAAACCTCCTTAGATTTTCTTTGATCACGGCATGTTATTTTCGTTGCCCATTTGAAATTATTTGGCTGAAATGGAAAGACAATACTACGAATTAATGTTAAGATCAAATCACGGCGTTTTTTGGAATTCCAATTCTTGCAAATATTAACTTTCACAAAAAAACTGAAATGATCGAACCCATTATAGAATTGAAGCCCTTAAATGATTTTTTTTTTAATGTTGACAGCATTTCATTCATATAAACTCGAATTTTGAGGAGTAAGTATTTAGCCCGTTATACTGTTAACAATGCTGTTGAGGCTTTTCCAAATTAAGAATCCGGTGGGAGGGTGGAGAAAGTATATCAAAAAATATATCCAAATGCAACTCCGTTTTCAAAAATCTACATAACTATATAAACAACAATCAAAGAAAAGAATACATGATAGAAGAGGATAAATGAATGACAAGAGGAAAACTAAAGGAAAGCTCCCTTCAGGCAACAAAAAATAAATACACTAGAAACAGTGAAAATCAAATCTTGAAGGGCATGAAGGATTCAACTCCAAATGCAATCATTGGCTAAGCACCAACTGGTTGAATTGCAATTCCTGCTTCCTTGAAACTTGACACGCTCTCTGATAGATTTTGCAAGGCTTTCTCGAAATTAACGAAACCCATTAACCAGAAGTCGTGCCCATCGATGCTGACAATTTGAATGTACTTCCTTGATGGATTTTCCAGCATGGTCTCCGAGCTGACTCTGCGTATTTTGTCCAAGGGTATCATAAGCTGCTCAAAATAAATTATTATTGAATTCATCAGTACCATGATATACACGGATGGCTATAGCAAGATAGAAAATTTAGTTTGAGCTTTGATTGCCAAAGACATTTATTTTTGTTTCGCTGTTTCTCCGTGAACCTACCCTTTTATACATGCACGATTTCTCTCAACTTCACCTTTTTATTTGGAATTTAACAGAGCTTAACTATATATAATAATAGCTATGAATGTAGTAAAATCTATCCGAATTGGTGTCTAGCGATGTATTTACCTTGTAGTAGCTCCAGGCCTCCTCCCCTGAAGGAACAGTATGGCACAGAGGACGGTCGCTGCAGAACGCGACTCGAGCAGTTGACAGATAAAGCGTCCCGGCAACAGGGCCAGTAGATGTTGAGAGGTAACAAGCAAAACTCTTCTTCAGCTTCTCATTAGGATCGGTGGTTTCAAATATATGCTTGAAGAGAGACTCAAAGCCACCCTCTGTCATTGCTTTCACCGTCAGGTTTACCTTACCCCAGGCAGCTTGTGGCACAGATGGCCCTGTGCTAACTGCATTAAAGTGTATGTGCAGGTGCGTGTTAAAACAGATCAGAAATAAGATTGGAAGATACACTTGAACTAAATTTGTTGTCCGCTTTGATGCCAGAAAATCGCTACTCTATCATGGTCACAGTCACAGTGACGATCAATTAGCTAATTTAATATTTCATGGTTTGTGAACATCAACTTACGATTGTGCCAGATGTTACGGGCTACGGTCTCTGCCATCTTGCCCCATTCTTGAAACTTATGGATCACAGGTTCAAAAGATTTCTGGGTTGACATTTCTGATTTGTCAATGGGAGTATAAACCAGGTATGGGTGCTCGGGGATTTGCTGGTGCTCACTGGCATTCCATAAGGCAGCCTGTTGGTTGTCAGGGTGGAAATTAGGTGCTGCTGGAGGCCCCATGATGTGGGTGCCCCATTTTTTGGTTTTCTCATCCGATGCTGGTGGTTGATCCTTAGGGTGGGATTCCTCCGTGACGGTGGCAGATAAGGTTGGTTCATGGAATTCTGCCTCTTGATCAGCCTTTGAAGATGGTGGTGGTGGCGGTACTTGTTGGGTTTCTGTCTCTTGCGGAGTGCCTGTCATCTTTACTAAATAAAATTGAATGGAAGGTAAAAGGGGGAAAACACGAAAAGCGGCAGATCAAGATTGGTTATCTGATTCAGTGAGAACTCTTGGATGATTTGATGGTTTGGTTGGTGCTAATAAACTTTTGATTTATAGAAGATCAATTCATGGGTTATCCATATTATATCATTTCTAGACACGGTTTCGTTTTCTTTGCAATGAAGAAAGACGAAAAAACAACCTTCTAGATTAGCAATAATGTTTTCAGCCTCTTTAGCCAGCCATATTGTATAAATTATGCTCTTTCTAGATATTTTGCAAAAGGGGTGCCAATGTCAAAGCACCGCTTGATATTATCATGGATAGAAAAGAAGGTTTGTCTGCTTTACATCAACAAATTATCATGAATGGAAAATATCTAAAAAATACTAATTTAATATTTTGAATTATGCTCTTTCCAGATGTAGGATATTTTGAAAACGGATGACAATCTAGGATATTTCTAGATTAGCAAATAAAAACAGTTGCATGTTGATAATATTTTTCTAGTAAAAAAATTAAATCTAGTAAATTTTAAAGTGAGTTCAGATATATTTCGAATGACTAGTAAAAATATAATATAATTAAAAATTTAAAATTATATTTTTTTTTAAGAAAAACATTGAGGCAAAAAAATATTGGAACGACTTGAGTTAACTCGGATTCATCTATCAAATACCCGACTCGAGCTATAAAACCATGATAACTTTATATAAAATGAATAAAAAAAAGTTAAGAGTTCAATTTCTAATCATCTCAATATTTTATTAAATTTTTTAAAGTAAATAGTTAAAAAAATAATCTTAGTTAACCTGCTAAACTAACGACTCAAGTCATGAGATTGAGATTACCTCATATAAAGTAAAATAAAATAAATTATGAAATTTAATTCTCAATAGATCATATATTGAAGGATGAAATTAAAAATTAAATAATTAAAAAAATGACAAAAAAAAAACGACTTAAATCAACTTGGGTTAACTTTTCAAACCTATAACTCAGGTCATGAAATTGACATAACATCATAGAAAGTAAATAAAAAAACGACATGTATCAATTCGAGTTAACCTATTAAACTCGCAACTTGATTTATGAAATTGTGATAACCCCGTTGAAAGCAAATCACAACAAATTATAAAACTCAATTCTCAATCAACCCATTTTAAAATAATGAAATTGAAAAAAATCAAATTAAAAAAAATATAGTAAAACAACTTCACCTAGATTAACCAACAAAACTCATAACCTGAGTAATGAGACTAAAATAACCCTGAAACAAATCATTAAGTCTAATTTATAGTTAAATCAATATTAAAATATAAAATTAAAAAAAATACCAATTAAAAAAAACTCAAGAACTAACATAACCAATATTTTGTGATTCAATGAATGGTAAAAACACAGTTTATTTTAGTGTTTTTTTTTAATAATAATTTGTTAATGTTCTCAGCCTGTTAAACCATATAAATTATGCCCTTTCTAGACGTAGGATATTTTTGAAAACAGACCAAGGGAATTCACAAAACTGGTTCTATTAAGACAGGTGCATTTGTCAATAATTTCTAGATCCTTCTTTTAGCACCCCCATGTTGACCAGTTACAAAGATTACGGTCTCCCCTTTACATGAACTCAAATATAGCAGCACCACGGGATTAGTGCTCCCTTGTTTTTAAAATTTTATTTGCTTCGGTTTTCTGGGACTGGCACTAGAAGGTGTACATGGATTTTAATTACAATCGTGAGTGTGTTCGATTTTTCATTTTTTTTCTCTAAATAATTTTTCAAAAATAGAGAAACAAAATTTTGAACTAAGAAGAAGAATGGAGAGAAATAAAAACGTTGATAAATAACTGTTAAAATATTAAATTTTATGATACATCTAAATCCAATCATTAAGACTTGATATGTAAATTCGATATGGTTGGGTGCTGACGTGTCATATTGTGTCTCGTGGCTTTTACAATCCGCCACATAAGAAAAAGTCTACTGGTTGGGTATGGCATGGCATCCTTGAATGAGCGAGGAGACCTTTTTGATCATTGACTATTTAAAGCGACTTGACCAAGATGTGATCGACTTAGGACATCCCTGGTTGATGTAACATATTCATCAGCTTTAATGACAAATCGTACATACATTACATGTAAATTATCGAAGCATGTGACATTTTTTTCATGTAACCACTGACACTATTTGAGAATATATTAAATTCATGTTTATTTTTATATTTTAAAATTATTTTTTAAAAAAATTATTTTTTTATTATTAATATTTTTAAATTATTTTAATGAGGTGATATAAAAAATAATTTTTTAAAAATAAAAAATAATTATTTTAATATATTTATAAGTAAAAAATATTTTAAAAAAACAACTTAAATCACAATTTCAAACACTTTCTGGAATAAAAAAAAAATTGACTACATTTTTAAATATGGTGGATTGTATTCTCCGCTTCAAATATTTTATATTTTTATAAATTCACAGATTATAAATTAAAATAGTGTATTTTTAATTATCATAATTATTAATTAAATTGAAAAACTTACGGTATACTATAACTAGATATCAAATCTTGACTATAACACTCATTGAAAAACTAGATTTTAGTGGTATAAAGTTACCAACTCTTTTTTTTTTTAATTCCTTAATTTCATTATTTCTTCAAATTCATCCACCAAGAACATATAAAACCACTTCCAATTATTTTATATTAATCTAAGACTCTAGTATGACATTCACTCCTTAAAAGTGATTAGAAAGTGGTATAATAAAAATCCTAATTCCTAAACCTTTCTTAGTAATCCTAAAATATATATATATATATACGCAAAAACTTAATTACAAAGTAAGGATGGAACACACACCTTAAATTGATAAAAAAAAAATTGCCCTAAATCAAATCTTCCCTTGATCTTTCTATCCCTCTCTCTTTGTTGATATAGGTTTTAATTGTCTGGTAAAATTAGAGTGTAAGTTACTCTAGGGTTTTGTTTTCTTTTTATACTTCAGATTATTATATAATTACTAATATACACATTGTTACTTATAATACCCTTAATAAATAAAAAGAGCATAATAGAAAACCTAACTAATTATTTTATTTTAATTATTATTGCTATTTTTTTTAAATTCATATATATGTGTGTGAAATGTTTTAGATGTCCCTCAACCATAGTCACCTATAACTACTCATTAAAGGATGATATTGTCCTTTCCTATTTAATTTTTCATAGTATCACAGACACATCAGTAGCTTCAATTAATGAGCAGCCTTCTACAAACACAACAAGAAATACATAGCATCAACAAGTTACATGCAGTACCAAGATCAGTCATACCAACAGCAGGAAAAACTCCAGTGACAGCAACTTCAAAACATGCACAGTAATAGTAGCAACTGTTAAGATTGTCCAAAAATATTAAAAAATAATAATTAAGACAAGAGCATAAATGCTTAGTTTATAATCATGAAATTCATTATATCATGGGAAGTTTTCTATCATAACAAAAGGCTTATATATAAAAGATTCTAACATGCATTCTAAGCATATATCAAATTTGATATTGATATAAAAATAAGGTCTTAGCAAGCATACTAGACATATAACATATTTTTAAATAAATTAAAACAAAACAAAAAAAAAGTTACTTACTTTTGAAAATACTTTAAAATTGATCAAATTTTATTATAGTTAATGATCAATTCTTTATCCTTAAGGTTTTATTGCTCATCACTTGATACAGTAGGATTTTTTAATAAATTTCTCAAGATTCCAACTTCAACACCTTATTTTAATGCATTCCTAAACAATATTCAATGAACCAATAAAATATTAATTAATAATACATCTACAATGACTAAACTTAAACTCTAGATTTGGAGAAATTTTAAGAGGAAAAACAAAAGTTTAAAATCAGAACACAATGCTAGAAAATAAGGTGAAAAGAGTGTCAGATTCTATAAAAACAATATAGAATTAACCAACCCCAAACATTCTTATTCAACTCCTTTTTTATAAATAATTTTAGAAACCGAAAGTTAATGGGCATACCTTACTAATAACTTTAATTACCCACAATAAACTAGAATTAAACATAAATATTTTTTTTTATTTAAATCATGAGCTGAGAAAATCTGTTCATGAAACCTCAGAAGAGTTCTGAAAAAAACTTGTCAGATCTTTCCTTTCATTAACTGGACAAAGTAGTGAGCTAAGCTGAAAAAAAAATATTTTTTATGGATCAAGACCAAGTTCAAATTTTAGTTGGAAAAAAAATAATATTTTGTTACCTAAAAAATTATTTTACAATGAACTTAAACCCATGTTCAGGCCTAGACACACACATGTGTAGGTTTAATCTCAAAACTCAATTTGCTTAGGATATCTTTCCTTTAAAAGCTTTGATATCCTTTGAATCCAATTTTAACTTCTCAACTTCCCACTTAATAAAAATAAAAATTATGTTTCTTTTATATGTAAAATAGAGTTTTTTTAGATAGTTTTTTGGTTTTATAAAAATATATTAACTAAAAGTTCTTTCAGATTAATTTTTTTTTTGCCTATATTTTTTTAAATTATATTAATGTTTCATATGAAATATGTCTATTTAATTATATTCCTAGATAAATTTTCCAACAACACAGCACATCATTAGTAGCTCCTTGAAAGTTGCAATAGTTATTGCAACAATAAACAACAATAACAATTTTTTTTTCGCCAGAACTAACCTCAGCAAAGAGGCGTCAAACATCTTAGATTAAGGGGCACATGAAGATTTCCCAACTTGGAATCGATAAGGTCAAGTTATATGCAATTTTTTTAATGGCACATGGAAAGTAAAACTTGCCTTGGAAGAATTTGTTAAAGTTATCCGTAAATTATCAGATTAAGTCAAGTTATATATAATTTCAAGATATTAAAGACTTGCATATCTTTCTAAACAAATATATATAAAAAAAACTTATTTGTGAGTGTAGTTGTGATTACTTTTTAAAGTGTTTTTTAATTAGAAATATATCAAAACAGTGTTTTTTTTAATATCAATATATTAAAATAATTTAAAAACACAAAATAATATTAATTTGAAATAAAAAAAATTTTAAATTTTTTTAAAAATATTTTTGAAAGACGTAGTTGTTTAAACGGACCCTATTTAAGAAAGAGCCTCTTATTTCTATATAAGTGTTTAAGAAGATTAGTTTAAGGAAATTATTGTTAAGATAAGAAAAGGTTTTTTAGATAAAAAAAAAGTGTTTAAATTTTTTATATAACTAGTTAATTAAAATTCTTAATGAACGAGAATTTAAAATTCTTGTTGAAAAAAAGGATATTTTGAACTTATAATCTATCTATAAATATATAAATATAAGGGGCAATATATGCTGTTAAGGCTTTTGCAAATTGAGAAATGGAAAACGATGTTTGAATGTGGTGGGAGGGTGGGGAAAGTATATCAGAAAATATATCCAAATGCAACTCCGTTTTCAAAAATCTACATAACTATATAAACAACAATAAAAAAAGAAAAAAAAGAATACATGATAGAAGAGGATAAATGAATGACAGGAGAAAACCAAAAGAAAATGCCCTTCAGACAACAAACAATAAATCCACTAGAAACAGTGAAGATCAAAATTTTGAAGGGCATGAAGGATTCAACTCCAAATGCAATCATTGGCTAAACAACAACTGGTTGAATTGCAATTCCTGCTTCCTTGAAACCTGACACGCTCTCTGATAGATTTTGCAAGGCTTTCTCGAAATTAACGAAACCCATAAACCAGAAGTCGTGCCCATCGGTGCTGACAATTTGAATGTACTTCCTTGATGGATTTTCCATCATGATCTCCGAGCTGACTGTGCTTATTTTGTCCAAGGGTATCACAAGCTGCTCAAAATAAGTTATAATTGAATTCATCATTACCATGATATACACGGATGGCTATAGCAAGACAGAAAATTTAGTTTGAGCTTTGATTGCCAAAGATATTTAGTTTTGTTTTGCTGTGTGTCCGTGAACTACCCTTTGATATATGCACGATTTCTCTCAACTTCACCTTTTGTTTGGAATTTAACAGAGCTTAACTATATATATAATAATAGCTTTGACTGTAGTAAAATCTATCCGACTTGGTGTCTAGCTAGCGATGTATTTACCTTGTAGTAGCTCCAGGCCTCCTCTCCTGAAGGAGCAGTATGGGACAGAGGACGGTCACTGCAGAACGCGACTCGAGCAGTTGATAGATAGAGCGTCCCGGCAACAGGGCCAGTAGATGTTGACAGGTAACAAGCAAAAGTCTTCTTCAGCTTCTCATTAGGATCGGTTTCAAATATTTGCTTGAAGAGAGACTCAAAGCCACCCTCTGTGATTGCTTTCGCCGTCAGGTTTACCTTACCCCAGGCAGATTGTGGCACAGATGGCCCTGTGCTAACTGCATTAAAGTGTATGTGCAGGTGCGTGTTAAAACAGGTCAGAAATAAGATTGGAAGATACACTTGAACTGAATTTGTTGTCCGGTTTGATGCCAGAAAATCGCTACTCTATCATGGTCACAGTGATGATCAATTAGCTAAATTTAATACTTCATGGTTTGTGAACATCAACTTACGATTGTGCCACATGTTACGGGCTACGGTCTCTGCCTTCTTGCCCCATCCCTGAAACTTATGGATCACAGGTTCAAAAGATTTCTGGGTTGACTTTTCTGATTTGTCAATGGGATTATAAACCAGGTATGGGTGCTCGGGGATTTGCTGGTGCTCACTGGCATTCCATAAGGCAGCCTGTTGGTTGTCAGGGTGGACGTTAGGAGCTGCTGCTGGTCCCATGATGTGGGTGCCCCATTTCTTCGGCTTCTCATCCGATGCTGGTGGGTGATCATTAGGGTGGGATTCCTCCGTGACAGTGGCGGATGAGGTTGGTTCGTGGAATTCTGCCTCTTGATCAGCCTTAGGTGGTGGTGGAGGTACTTGTTGGGTTTCTGCCTCTTGATCAGCCTTAGGTGGGGGTGGTGGGGTTGCTTGTTGGGTTTCTGCCTCTTGATATTCAGCCTTAGGAGACGGTGGTGGTGGTGGGTGTTGTGTTTCTGTCTCTTGAGGAGTGCTTGTCATCTTTACTGAATGGAAGGTAAAAGTGGGAAAACAGAAAAAGCGGCAGTTCAAGATTGGTTATCTGATTCAGTGAGAACTCTTTGGAAGATTTGATGGTTAAATTGGTGCTAATAAACTGTTGATTTATAGAAGTTCAATTCATGGGTTATCCGTATTATATAATTTCCAGACACGGTTTCGTTTTCGTTGCAATGAAGAAAGATGAAAAATCAACCTTCTAGATTAGCAAGAAGGTGTTCAGACATATAATTTATGCTCTTTCTAGATATTTTGAAAACGGGTGCCATTGTCAAAGCACCGCTTGATATTATCACGGATAGAATCATATAAAAGAAGGTTTGTGTGCTTTGCATCAACAAATTAACAAAATTAAATAAAAAAATATTATTTTAATATTTATATAAAAAAAAATTAAATAAAAAAATTATCATAATATCAAATACATAATTATACAAAATTAGTACTCCTTTTTTATATATAAAAAAATTATTTAGAATAATATTTAATATTTTATATGAAATTGAAGATAAATAAATTTAATTAATGCTATAAGACCAAATTGTAACTTTGCATGCCAAAGTGAAAAGGGCTGCATTTGTTTGGTCGTGTCATTGCTGATCCCTGTTGTTTCAATTTTCTAAAATTGATAAAATCTAAACTAAAAGAATGATTTTAGACCAGGACCTGAAGATAGCTCGTTCCATGAGATAAATATAATATCTTCCGTCTCGTTTAACGGAGCTTTGAACTGTAACGTAATATTTTTTTGAATGGGAAATAGCTCGAAGTTCATCTTTGTTGTTTGCTACAGGTATGATAGGACGGAGAGAGATCCACTGATAAGGCGGTTTTGGTGACATTTAAATGCCGAAAGGAGGGCATTTCTCAGCGACGGAGTTCTTCCTAACCGCCCCTTATCAGTCGCGCTCCTTCTTCTCTTTTTGAAGAAATAGAAATAAATCAAGGTTTGAAGCCTAGGGGTTTCACCATCTGCTCTAACAGACTCTGCCTTCTCCGGGCATCTTAGTCGGGAATCAAATTCTCTTTCTAAAGAACTTCCTTCGTTCCACCGTATCTTCTTCCTTCCTCTCAAAACAAAGGATTCTATGAGTTCCGTGCTTTATCTAAGTGGACAAATTAAAAAATGAGCACTGGTTCCTCCTTCCCTGCTTACCAGTCCTATATAACCACTTTTTTTTTTTCATTATCTTCTTTCTTATCTTCTTCTTCGGTCTCTTATCTTTTAGTTACTTTGAGAGATGGGCAAAACTTTCCTGTTTATTCTGGTTTTTCTTTTCCTTTTTATTTATCATTTCATCACTAACTCTCTTTTTTTAATATAAAAAAAAAAACATCACACTACAAATAAAATATGTAAAAGTACCAAGCAATTATAAAATGAATTGCAACGAAACGATATTTTTAAAATTTATATACATACATACATACATATATATATATATATTGAAAAATATGAAAAAAAAGGTCAAATTAAAAGAAATATAAACTTAAAAAAAAAATCACTTGTTTTTATATATAAAAAAAACAATAGAATTAATTTGAGCTTCATGTGATTTCTTAACAGTTTCATTGACTAAATTAATCGAATTGATGAAGGATTTGCAACAACTAGAAAGAAAAAAAAGATTAGACTTAGTTGCACTGTGTCAATTTACAGTATAGTTAAATGTTGAGAAATAGTACAAGAAAAATAAAATTGGCTGCTTTTTTAGTTTATACTAGTTTGTATATCCATGCTATGAAGTGAGGGGATTTTATTTTAGTTTAAATGTGAAAAAAATATATAGGTTTAAGAAAATTCTTTGGTTTTGATGTATTGTTATTAAACTTGAAAATACAGCTGTTTTTAATTTTTTTTTTATTAGGATAAATTTTTCTATTAATGTATCTCTTGTTTATCTTGGTCAACACAATATTTTTAATTGGAATTATTTTTTCTGTTTTAAAAAATAATAATTTATAATTATTAAAGCAAGTTAACAAATAATCTCAAAATAACATTTTCATATTTTATGTGATTAAAAGCTAAAATATATAAATATTATAAAATCACATTCAAAATTAATTTAAATTCTTAATAATAAAAAAATATTTTGGATCGAGTTTTCATGAACAATTTATTATTAGTATTATTATTTTAAAATAAAAATCATAAAAATTTTAAAAAATTATTAAAATTCAAATAAAAATTTGTAATAATATTTAAAAATGATATCAAAAGTAAATAATAAATAAATCTGATAAAAAAAATTTAGAGTTCAAAAAGACAACGAGAAAAAAAATAAAAAACAGCAAACGTTAATTATTATTGATTTTACCATCAAACGTTGAAAACATGAAATAAGCTCCATCATCTTTTTCATCCATGGACATTGCAAGCGGTGGAATAAGTACGCATAATGGAGTAATTTTCAAGCTTGGTCTTTGTGCGTGGGAAATTTAGAACATGCATCCAAACGCTACTTGAATTCTAACATGCATATTATTACGACATCTATGGAAAAAAAAGGTTATAGGTAAATACACAACAGAAAATTAAGAATAAATCAGAAGCTAATAAAAAAAAGCGATTCATGCTACAACAAGAAATACACAACAAACAAGATTAACAAAAATTTGAACGCCATGGAGTATCCAGCTGTAATTACATAATCGGCTAAACAACAACGGGCTGAATTGCGCATTCTGCTTCCCTGAGATTCGACGCCTTCTCTAAGAGATGGTGGGATTGATAAATACTAGGAAATGTGTGAGAGAAGACTGAATTGTATAATTATCATTGAATAACTTTGTCTATACAAATAGCCTTACATAATAAACTGAACAAGAAATATGCAACCCACGTTTAACAATCCTTAGAAACATGGTAAGACTAAATCAAATAAATAATAACACCGGAGATTTATTAGACTAAGCAATAACAAACCAAATCAACAGGGATGCCTTCTCAAATTTGACGAAACCCATGAACCAGAATTCGTGCCCGTCAATGGTGACAATCTGAATGTACTTCTCTGGTGGGCTTTCTTTCATGGTAACTGGGTTGACTGTGCTTATTTTTCCCAAGGGTATCATAACCTGCTCAAAGAAGTTTTCATTATTGAATTAATTAATACCAATATAGATGTTATAATTAGCCATAGATCGAAGATTTATTGTGAGGTGACCTGTGATTGTGTTGTATATGTTAATGATATACTCAAGTTGCAATGCTATAGAATTTATGCACTTATAATACCAAAAATTAGTGTTTTAATTAACATTTTGCACCATCCGACAATGCAGGTTGCGCTAATGGCCAGCATAGATTAGCTTCTTCTTTAGTTATTTCCGCAAATTCTTGTTCAGTCAGATTTTTCCTAACTTTACATTTGTAACTCATAACTACATGAAGATCCATGATCAAGAAAAGCTTCAATGCACTAAAACATGTCAGGATTTCTGCCTCGCAATTTATTTACCTTGTAGTAGCTCCACGCCTCCTCTCCTGAAGGAGCAGTATAGCACAGAGGACGGTCACTGCAGAAAGCGACTCGAGCAGTTGATAGATAGAGCGTCCCGGCAACTGGGCCAGTAGGTGTGGAAAGGTAACAAGCAAAAGTCTTCACCAGCTTCTCATTAGGACCAGTTTCAAAAATCTGCTTGAAGAGAGACTCAAAGCCACCCTCTTTGATTGCTTTTGCGGTCAGGTTTACCTTACCCCACGCAGCTTGTGGCACAGATGGCCCTGTTTTAACTGCAATCAAATGTAAAAGTAGATATATGTTAGAAGTAGTTCTCACAAACAAGAAAAAAAATTGCGTCAGCTCGTATGGCAGAAACTCGATATACTGGCATTATAACATGCTCATTTCGCCACGATCATATGATATACATTATCAAGGTCAAGTTCCAATTTTATGAATGATTGCATATCAACTTACGATTGTGCCAGATGTTACGGGCTGTGGTCTCTGTTTTCTTGCCCCATTCTTGGAATTTCTGAATCACAGGTTCCGATGATTTCTGGGCTGACTTTTGTGATTTTTCTGTATAAACCAGGTATGGATTCTCGTAGATTTGCTGGTGCTCACTGTCATTCCATGAGGCAGCTTGTTGATTTTCAGAGTGGACGTTAGGTGCCGCTGGGGCTCCCATGATGTGGGTTCCCCATTTCTTGGTTTCCTCGTCTGACGCCGGTGGTTGATTATTAGGCTGCGATTCTTCTGTGACGGTGGCTGATGAGGTTGCTTCATGGATTTCTGCCTCTTTAGCTTCAGGAGATGATTGTACTGTTGGGTATGACACACGTTGGGCTTCTGTCTCTTGAGGGGTGCGTCTCATCTTTACTTAAATGGAATTGAACGGGAGGTGGATTTTGGGCAAGAGAGAAAAGCTGGCAGTTCAAAATTGATTGATTCTTGCAGTGGGCTTTTGTAAGATTTGATTGTTTTTTAGTACTAAAGCGCTAGGAGAGCTGCCCATTTATGGAGGTTCATAGAATCAGACTACCAGTACACGGTTTCCTTTCCTTTGCAATGAAGACTCTTGATAAAATCAACCTTTTAGATTTGCAAGAACGTTCTTAGCCTGCTGTCCTATTATGCTCTTTCCAGAGGCCATCTAGGTAAACGGAGGAACATTTGACTTTGGAATATTCTTGTCTTCTTGACATGTTGATGTGAGCAGGAGAAGAAACCAAGAAGTTTCCCATTTAGTGACTGTTTGGAGCAGTTTTTTATATTTTAAAAAATATATTTTTTTTAAATATTATTTTTTATCATTTTGATATTAAAAATAAATCTTAAAAAATAAAAATAAAATATTTTAATATATTTTTAAATAAAAACAACTTTAAAAACAATACTTAACAGTTATTCTAGACCTTTTAATAGCTCATCTGTTCTGGTTGGATAACCAAACATGTCATCAACAACTTGCCAAAGGTGGTTCCAATCGTACCATCCGTGACATCCTCTTTTCAACACGGGTGTGAAAGTTAGCCTGGGAGACTTGGTTTCAACTTTGAGAGTTTGACTTCGTGAAATCACATGATAATACTTTGTCAAACACGAACAGCGAATCATCTTTTCGATTCTCGAGATGGACCGATCATATAATTGATGATGAGTCTGGACTGTGCAGCCCAAATGCAAAGCCCATGTACCAGAAGAACAACACCAGGCTCTCTCTTTTAGGTTATCAAATAAAACGATACCATTTTAGTTATAAGAAAATCAATGTAAAACCTAATCTTAATTAAATTATAAATCGATGAATAATCAAATTAACCCATTAAGCTAAGATTTATAAATATATTTTACAGCACGAGATAAATAAAATAAAAATTAAGCTTTTGACGTTCAACACGTGATAATGGGTGAGGGACACGTGTTATAAACATGCATTGAAATTATTTTGATAAACAAAACCTATTTAAAAAAGACTCAATATCTTTGTTTGTGTATGATCATATCTGTATCCAGTCTGTATCATTTAAAACAAAAGACAGCACGGCACGGCACATGTGTAATCTCTTAATTCAAAATTGAGGATGAGAGGTGCCAAGCTTAGGTGCGACCGTTTGGTAGAGTTTAATTATTAGAGGATAGAGCCACTTATTTTATTAAATTATTATTATTGAAATAAATTAAAATGGCTTGGTTTTTTTTTATTGTAGTAAAGAATAATGAAAATCAAAGTCTTTTTTAACTTTGAGACACAAAAGTTTTGGAGTTTTTTTTTAATTTTATCATTTAATATTGAATTTATTGGGTATAGATTTTTATAATTTATTTTGATTTACTTTCTATAAAGTTATTTCAGTTTCATGATCCAGATTGTGAGTTTTGTGGATTAGCCGTGTTGATTGATTATTTTTTAATTAGTTTTTTTTCTTAACTTCATCATTTAATAATGAATTAATTAGGAATTAAGCTTCATAATTACTTTTTAATTTACTTTCTATTGGGCATTATGGTCTCATGACCGAGGTCGTGAGTTTTACGGGTAAGCCATGTTGGATTGAGTTATTTTTTTATCCTTTTTTTAATTAATTTTTTATCTCAATATTGAACAGATTGAGGCTTTATAGTTATTTTTTAATTTTCTTTCTATAGGGTTTATCATGATCTCATGAGCCGAGTTGCTAGTTTTACAAGTTAACTAGGTTGACTTGGGTTTTTTTTATCGTTTTTTTTAATTGATTTTTTTTTCAATTTTATTCTTCAACATTGTGTTGATTAAGAATTAAACTTTATAAGTTTTTTGATTTGCTTTCTATGGAGTTATTTCAATTTCCTAACCTAGATTTTGCAAGTTAACCCTAGTTGACTCCCGTCAATTTTTGTCCTTTTTATTATTTTTTTCATTTAATCCTTCAATATTTGATTGATTAAGAATTAAGATTTATAACTATTTTTTTATTTTCTTTCAATAGAGTTATCATGGTCGTATAACTCAAGTCACGAATTAGGTTAATTGACTCAAGGTTTTTTTGTTTTTTTTTGTTGTTGTTTTTTTTAATTTTAATTTTCAATATTAAGCTATTAGGAATTAGGTTCTATAATTTGTTTTGGTTTGCATTTTGTAATATTATCTCGATTTTATGACACGAGTCACAAGTTTGGTCGGTTGACTCGAGTTCACTCAAGTGGTTTTTTATGTCTTTTTTTTATTTCATTCTTTAATATTGAATTGATTGGAAATTAATCTTCATAATTTATTTTGATTTATTTAAGATTATCCTAAACTCATAACTCAAGTTTGACAAGTTAATCTAGGTTGACCCGGCTCATTTATTTAATTAAATTTTATTTTTAATTTCATCATTCAATATTGAATTGAATGAGAATTGATTTTAATATTTTTTTAATTTATTTTTTATAGAGTTATTAAGGTCTCACGTTCTAAGTAGTGGATTTAACAAATGAAACCGAGTTGATCCAAGTCAATTTAATATAAAAAAATATTTTCTTGATTTTTCGTTAATTTAAACTATATTGTTATCAATTTTTTGAATTATCTTTGAATATATCATATTGACCACATCATTTTATTTAATTTTTACTAAAAAAACATATCAATATCACTTGGATTTTATTTTTTATATTAAAAAAAAAATACCCCGACCAAAACTTAGCGTAGAGAGGCAAGGGCCTAGTGTATCCTAAGATGAGAAGTAGATATTTTGAAGCTTGAAAGTTAGTTATGGTTTGTCTGGTCCATTGACACAACGATTGAACTTTGAAGAGAGATTAGGTAATTAAACCAATAATTAAAACCTTAATAAGAGATCACGTCAGTAATCTAACTGGGAAACTGCCTGCTGAGATAACCACAATTACCTCAGCTTTTCTATGAAATTCAGCGTTTTAAAAGGTGCTATTTATTTTGTTTCAAACAGCTTTTCCATCTCTGCACTCTATTCTTCACTCTCTCTGCTGTCAAAACCTCTAGCAAAATGAGTGACCACCACCACCACCATTCACCACCGCCGCAAGGTAAGTCTCCAAGAGTTGACCATGTTCACCCTTTCTTTTTGGTTCAATTTTCCCTTTAGCAAAATTGATTTTTTTTCCCAGCAAGAAGACCGGGGTGCATATGCATTTTTTTGTGACAATGTTTTATGAAATTCAGGGATTCCACCTCCATATCCTCCGCCAGATTTTCAACCCCCGCCAGTGCCTGCACCACCCCCACCTGGTTATCAAAGCTATTTCTATGAAGGGCCCCCGCCTCCTCCTCCACCCTCTCACGCGTACCATGTTCGTCATGATCATGGGGAAGTAGTGGTTGCTGTTCATTCCTAAGAGGATGGTACGTGTGATATCTGACTCTATTAGTTTTTGGCTCCGCGTCTTTTAAACAAGTATGATGATGCAAATTGTTTCTTGTTTTTCATAGATCTGGAGTGCATCTCATTTGGGTCTAAGCTTCCGTTGAAATTAATTTTACCCATGTTATTGAGCCTTTAAAATTTGTTGTAGAAATAGGCGACCATGTCTCCATTGGTGTTACTTCTTAGAGGGTGGTTGTTTTGTTTTGTTTTGTGTTGTTTTATCCCTAACTCGATCAGTCTGTAACAACTATCTCTTATGTATGTATATGAATGTGAAAAGGAAGAACTTCCCTTATAAGTGGTATGGTTACAAATTATGGAGTCCCATCGATATGGATTAACCATTTCAAAGTTAAAAATAAAAGGCAAAAAAAAGTTTAAGGTAATAGCTGTTTTCTAAAATGTTTTTTTATTTAGAAGTGTATTTAAATAATATTTTTTAAAAATTATTTTTGATATCAGCGCATCAAAATGATTTTAAAATACTAAAAAAATATTAATTTGAATCAAAGAAAAAAAATAAAATAAATTCAGATTTTTTAAAAAACACTTTTAAAATACAAAAACAAACAACATTAAACAATGAGTGACGGTATAAAAAAGACATTTAATTTGTTTGGTATCCTTTGCTAGAACACAATTAGAGGAAGTGGTTTTTTTGTCAAAATGGTTTTTTAAGAGGAGAAAATGTAGTATTTCATGCTTAAATCCTTGATCTGATGGTATTTCGAAGCCCTGTTGAGATGAGATTTTAACATACCATTCCCAGTAAACAGCTCTTCAAGTAGAATTGTGTTGCTCACCAAGAATCATCCACTTGGTGAGACTCACTTTTTTTCTGTTGAGATTCATCCTAGTGGTAAGGAAATTGATGTTGCTGTGGTCTAACTGCAGCTTGGTGATGATTTATATAGCTTCTAGCTGAGAACAGAGGAAACCTTTATAAGCCTTCTTTGATTGCTTTCTTGGCTTCATTTTTTACGTTGGTTTGATATTGCATGTTCGATTGGTTACTGAGATTCCATTTTATTGCACAAGGAGGAAAAGGTTTTGACTTTATCGTGAGGATTTGTGGGGTGGGGGGGTCGCTGGTGTGAGAGTGATTAGAAAGCTTTTCATAAGGTCTTAATGGCTTTCATGATTAGAAAGCTCAAGTTTGTGTGTTTAGAAAGGACTCGTACACGATCAAAAAAATATCCAAACTACAAGTCCCAAGTACTTTTCCCTCTTTATATGTATGGCCTTCAGCCTCCGACTTGTAACTTGCAGAGTATTCTGCAGAAGTTGAACGGAATGTAGTTTTAATATACACAAGGGGAAAAAAAGTTGGTGAATTCGTATTGTAGATCATATGGAGAACCATCATTATGAACAGAAAATTCAAAATTACTCTCTCAAACTCTTACTTCAAAAACATTTTGGGATAGGGGTGATCTATAATTTCTTACGGGAACAAGAAAAGGTCCAATATCAGAAGGACTAATACAAAACTTGTTTGCCCCCAAGAATGTCGGTCCGCCCCTGCAAATAGAGAACATGCTTGCCAGGGCTAAACCCTAGCTTGTTTAATTTGATTGTATACCACAGCCATATGAATAATTAAAAAAACACTTGCACAAGCTTATTCAATTTAAACTCTTGAGGTAATTCATAGCAGAAGAAACTCCACCGAGCATGCAGGTAAATTATTCATGAACTAGTATGGAATGCAGGACGGAGAGAGTGCGGGTTAAAGCACAATATTCAAAACTTCAGATGGAAAGGAGCCTCGGAAATCTGAACTCCCTATGGATATAGGCCCATTAGAAGAAAGTCATGATTAGAATAATGTCTTGCTATCTTATCAAAATACCGTTGTGTTAGCATTTGCATCTACTTGCACAGCTTATTTTTTACTAATCTTGATTCACATGTAAAGTAAATGTGCAATTGAACGTAAATCCTCCTGGTGCTTATGAGTTATTCGATCTGTTCACAAGCTAGAAAATGATTTTAATTCTTTCTCCATGATTAAATTATCTCTAGATGTATCTTAGTTCTTCTTTTCTTCCTTCACTTATCTTCTAATCCCTCCACACTTGCAGTTTGGCTGCTCTTTGTTGTTGCTGTGTTTGGGAAGAGTGCTGCTGCTGCTGCTGCCTTTAGGCCTTTTTATGTGTCTGGTATTTTACTTTCACGGAATTTGGCTGTTCTGTTTTAGAATGTAGTTTACTATCTGAGGACTTTCCTTCACATTATCCATTTAATGGAGCATGAATCTTTAATTTGTTTAATGAAATGAGTTAAACTCTTTTTTTCTCTTCAAAACTGGAGAACCAGCATGCATACTACATTTATTTTGTTGTGTCTTTATTGACTATCATGTCGATCTTAGCTCGTGGGAGTTCACAACGTTTTTGATAGAGAAACAACGTTGGTGTTGGTGATTCTCCATTCAATTTCATTAAGCTTTCCGTATAGCCAGTTTCTGGTTTTATCGACCAAACCTTAGATGTGTATAATCATAAACTTGCCACAACTTAACTAAAGAAATCCTCTGACTGTTAAAACGCAGTGATATGAGATTATTTTCAAAAAGAGTTCAAAAATCCAGATAACCATTTTATCTGTTCTTCCCCCAATCATGTCGAAACCCCATTAACTAGATATGATTAGCATATGGATCTTTCTTTATTTTTTTTGCAAAATGTTGAGAAATATGGTTAGTATCACACAGAAAGCAATTCTTTCGCTGTTTTTTGAAACATGTAGATAAATCTGATCGTTAATAAATCATATTGTTACAAGCTGTCAACTCCCAAGGTAGATAGACTGACAGATCTTCAACAAGGCTGGCAAATCTACAAAACAGATACTCCATTGATCTTGATAAATACACTAATTTATTTTAGTTGAGGTTTTCAATTCCCACAAATAACAATGGCGTAGAAATATTAATAAAGTAATCAAGGATTCGATCATCATTGATTCAATCAATCAGGAACAAGTCTTTTGCTTGAATCAGGCGTTGTTTATTTATGCTTTGTGCAAGAGTTGCAGGGCGCGTAATGTTTATTAATACATTACCCAAATAGATTTTCTTTAAGTTGGCCGGTGCACGATGTCTTCACTATTAAAATTAGAAAAAATAAATAAATTAGGATTAATAATTATAGTTCCAAAAACTAGGATTAGGTTGCACATAAAAATAAAACGAAAAGGAAAGAAAAGGAGAAGGGAAAGGAAATAAAGTTTCAACCTTTTGAGTTAGTTTTGGTTAATACATCGTGTTAAGCATTATTATTAATTTAGTCTAACTCATCAACTTTAAAACCTTTGCATCCGACTCATAATTTAACTCAAATTTAAAATTAAATTATATAAAAATTATTTTAATATATCTCAATTAACTTGATGAATTCAAATATAATCTAAATAATAAATAAATAAAACATGATTTAGATTTTAAAAAATAATAATCAAAATAACATTTTTAAAACATTAGAATGACAAAATGTTAGATCAAACTAGACTTTATAGCACCACACATTAAACTCGTGACTCGGGTCATGAACTTTAATGGGTTTAAAAATATTTTTTAAAATTATTTTTTATTTAATCATACAGTAATAAAAATATATACTTATAAAATCAAATGCAAATCAAATATCAGAATGTTTATTTAAGACTGTAATAATCTCATAGAAAGTAAACCGGGATAAATTAAAAAATTAAATCCAAAATCAAATAAAATTTAAAAGATAAAAGAAAAAAAAACAAAAATAAAAGGGACACTTGCTTCACTCTTCATGTGAACAATGCACCTTAATTTTTTTAGTTTGTAGAGATGGCAATGGAGCAGCTTCGTCATTATTTTAAAACTTGATTAGATCTAATAAGTTTATTGGAGGTTTAAATCAGGTTGGGTTTTTGTAAAAATATAAAAAATTGACCTAATATAAAAAACTAGGTAACCCGGGAAAAATTATTGAACCCATGAAACTTACTCTGAAATAATCCCTCAGTCAAGTTCAAAAACTAGGCACAAGTTATATTTCCTACATCCATGCCTTATATTAACTTGGGAAGGAGAAGAAAACTTTTTTTTCATGGCGTTCGGGGATTTCTCATTAATTAAAGAATAATATTTTTTATATTTATAATTAATATTTTATAGTTAATATCAATAAAAGAAAAGTAATAAAAAATTGAGCTTTACAATAACTCTCATACACGATGAAATAAAAATTATATAAATATAAATACAACAATAAATTTATTTTGAATGATCAATTATTCTAAATATATATAAAACGAAAGATCAATATATATATAAGAAAATTCATCCTTAGTCTTGTATATATATAAGACTAAGGATGACTTTTATTTTATATATGATATATAAATATAAACCCTTCTTAAGTCGGTTATACTCTGAATTAGTATGGCGGCATCTGGGTGTCGGTGACTTTGATTAATCTTCTCATAGAATATTAGTAAAATTGGAAATTTAAAAACAAGTAGAAACTTGGGGACAAAGCATCCGGGCAATGTAAATAGGCGCCAACAAGAGCATATTTTCGTCGTCAAATCACCTTCCAATCAACAGCAGTCCTACGCAAACCTTTCTCAGAAAACCCTAAGCAATTCCCACTACAATGGCACCACCATCTCTCCTTGGCCCTCCAGAGATCAAGAAGCCAACGCCAACGCCCACACCACAACAGCAAGCCTCAACAACTGTACGTAATCCCTTTGTAGATCTCATGGTAGACAATTTCAATAAAACCACTGTTAATCAATCACCACGAAGGGGTTACACTGAAAATATGTCAGCTACCTTTCTCTCCTCGGGCAACCCCTGTCTTGATTTATTTTTCCATGTAGTACCAAATACCCCACCGGAATCCCTCGAGAAAAGACTACACTCTGCCTGGAACCACAACCCCTTGACCACCCTCAAACTCATCTGTAACCTTAGAGGTGTCCGTGGAACCGGAAAATCTGATAAAGAAGGGTTTTACACATCAGCAATCTGGCTACACAACAACCACCCCAAAACTCTAGCCTGCAATATTCCATCCATGGCGGATTTCGGTTACTTTAAGGATTTGCCTGAAATTCTTTACCGACTTTTAGAAGGGCCTGATGTGAGAAAGATCCAAAAACAAGAGTGGAGGCAGAGAAAAGGCAGAAAGACTGGAAGGAGAGCGGGATTTAAGATTGGGCAACCAGAGACTCTAGCGCCATTTCAACGCAACAAGAAAAAGCCTACGAATGCTAAATCGTCAAGAAATGCTGGGCCTAGCATTCCCATACATATCAGAATCCAGAATGAAAAGAGAAGGGCTGAGATGGAGAAAGAGAATGCAAGTATTGCCAGGAAAGAGAGAAGGGCAGCCATGGCGAAGAAGGTTATTGAAAGATATAGTCATGACCCTGATTATCGGTTCTTATATGAGGGCATATCGGATTTCTTTGCGGGTTGCCTTAAGACTGATATGCAACACTTGAATTCTAGTAATACAACAAAGGTCAGTCTTGCTGCGAAATGGTGCCCCTCTATTGATTCTTCCTTTGATCGATCAACTCTGTTGTGTGAGAGTATTGCAAGGAAGGTATTTCCTAGAGAATCTTATCCTGAATATGAAGGAATCGAAGAGACACATTATGCTTATCGTGTTCGTGATCGATTGAGGAAGGAGGTTTTGGTTCCACTTCGTAAGGTTCTTGAGTTGCCTGAGGTCTATATCGGTGCTAATAGATGGGATTCCATCCCATACAATAGAGTTGCTTCTGTGGCCATGAAGTTTTACAAGAAAAAGTTTTTCAAGCATGATGCAGAGCGTTTCAGACAGTATTTGGAAGATGTAAAAGCTGGAAAGACCAAGATTGCAGCAGGTGCATTGCTGCCTCATGAGATCATCGAGTCTTTGAACGATGACGATGGTGGAGAAGTAGCAGAGCTGCAGTGGAAGAGAATCGTTGATGATTTATTGCAGAAAGGGAAGATGAAAAACTGTATAGCTGTCTGTGATGTGTCCGGTAGCATGTCTGGGACTCCAATGGAGGTTTCTGTGGCACTTGGTCTGTTGGTTTCAGAGCTATGTGAAGAGCCATGGAAGGGTAAGCTAATTACATTCAGTCAAAACCCCATGCTTCAAATGGTTGAAGGAGATAGTCTTCTACAGAAGACTGAGTTTGTGAGGAGCATGGAGTGGGGCATGAACACTAATTTCCAAAAGGTGTTTGATCTTATTTTGCAAGTTGCTGTTAATGGTAATTTGAGAGAGGATCAAATGATCAAGAGGGTGTTTGTGTTTAGTGACATGGAATTTGATCAAGCTTCCTGCAATCCTTGGGAAACAGACTATCAAGTCATTGCAAGGAAGTTTACTGAAAAGGGTTATGGTAATGTAATCCCAGAGATTGTGTTTTGGAATTTGAGAGATTCAAGGGCTACACCAGTACCTGGTACACAGAAGGGAGTTGCACTTGTGAGTGGGTTTTCTAAAAATTTGATGAAATTGTTTTTGGATGGAGATGGTGAAATAAGCCCTGAAGCTGTTATGAAAGAGGCCATCGCTGGGGAAGAGTATCAGAAGTTAGTTGTGCTTGATTGATATGGTTGTCTGTATATAAAGAAAATGAAAAACAAGAAAAGAAGCTTATTTCCGGTTCATAATTTTTCCTTTCCTGAGCTCTGGAACATGGCAGATATAATCATCCCTACCCCACTAGCATAACTCAAAATATAAATAACCCGAGTTCTTAATATAAATATTTTTTTCTCTCTCTATTTTTTTTCTTTTCTCGCCTTCATAGTAACAGTCATCTTTTATTTTCTTTCCCTTCTCTCTATTCTTCAATTTCAAATAAATTATTATTATTATTATTTAGGAAGCTATATTGTTGTGGAAATTATTTAGGAAGTTATTAGTTTGGCTTGAATTTCAAGTTTACTTGGACATTAAATTTAATATTCTCCATATAATCACTTTAATTGTAATTTTTTACATGTCATGATACACAATTTCAATACAAGTTTATCTCAGACTTTTCATCAATTTATCTTTCTTGCAATTTACTTTAGGAGTTATTTATTTCTAGATTAGTGTAAAATTAAAGGTTTACTAACCATTTTGGAAATAATTGAATATAATTTGATCATGCGTTTCAGATAGCCTTTACGGTCAATTAATTTATTAAAATTGAATGTTTATTATTTAAACTATACTTTATAGTTTGATAATTATATTATTTTACGTCTGATATGAACAGTGCTTGGTTAATCCATATTTGTGTGATATGATTTGATCCATTAGTTTTCTTAAAACCTTAATCTCTTAGTAACCTATTCGATCCATTGGTCTTAGAGAAACATTTTGATCTAATTTATTACTTCTTACTTTAATTAAATACATGTGAGACTCGCATCTGTTTGGACAAAAGGCAATAACACCTCCTCACCTAAGTATTACTTTCAGATGTTCAAAAGAAAAAAGAGCTGAATCGGTAACATATAAATTACTAAAACAATTAAATATCTGTTCATTAATTTTCCTAGCCAAGTTAATTAATTGAAGAAAAGGATTCATGGAGACGTTCTTGCTGTTAACTATCCCCTGCAGCTGCATTGTTGCATCAGGAGATCCCAGCTGCAATTAAGAACATACAGCTATGATGTTACTCTTAAGAATCCTCTGTCCCTACAACCAAACCAAACAATAGCATGCTAGCCTCTAGAGATGCATTAAGAAATCCTGTTTAGTGTGCATCGGACTGGAACACTTGTGCAGATAACACAAGTCTTTCATCGTAGAGTATACCCATCCTAGAAAGATAGAACAGTAGCACACAAAGCCATATCTGTTATATTCTATTTTCTGCTCAAAGCTATCAAATTTTCTGCCTAGACAACTAATATTAGGATAGTCAATCTCTTTTTCTTGAGCTGTTAGTTCCATTTAGCATTATTTAATGCTCAATCTAGACACTAATAAGTGCCGTTAAACCAAACACTTATTGAAGGTAGAGAATAACAGTGGCTAAATCACAATTAAACCAAGGAATCTTCAATAAATTCAAATCTTCCATACTCCAAGGTTCTCACCCACCCATCTCATCGTTATGTAAATGAAGATCAAGGGACAATCAGAAAGAGCATTCAAATGAAAACACCATCCTTAACCTACAATGATTGTGGTGATAATTATCCAAAAGACACCACTAATGGAAGGAGGAGTGATTTAAATTCTTATGCCACATACCAAATCTAACGCCTCCTTTATTCTAAAATCCACACTTGTATAATGGATTGGACTGTACAGCTTCCATCCCGCTACCATTTTGATCCCAACACCAATTATCAAGGTAATTAAATAAATCCTAGCAGTTTGCACATTGACACTCCAAGAGAATCAACAACTTGAGAGAACATTAAAAAAAAAGATGTTTATAAGGTGGAATTGTATATAATTACCGGCAATTGGCAGAAGGAAGGCGGGGACTTTGAGTGATCAGGTTCCAGATCAAAACTGACAAAGCTAAGCGTTCCCCTGAAGAAGAAATCAAAGTTTTAGGTTTAGTGAAGCTGGAGATCAGTGTCTCGGGGACATGAGAGACTGTAGCACTGCAAAATGCCGAAAGCTCTGTACCTTGTACGGCGCTAACTTTTAACCAGACCAAAGACAGCAGATTTAACGGAAATTGAAAATCTGTTTTTAGTTGATGGAAAATGGACCGGGCTTCGAATGTTTGATTCACCTTTTACCCCGTCTGCATTCAGTGGGCTATAATTTACACAGCAATATGCGTGTGCAAGCCCAAGGTATTATATCCTAACGATTTTGTACATTCGCTGCGTTGCTTGTATAAGCTTCCGTTTGTTCATAAAAATATATACTGCAGGTTAATTCATTTATTTTATTAATTAGTCTTCACTAGATATGTTTTTTTTCTCATAGGTGAAAAAAATATTCGTGCAATGCAACCAGGTTTTGAAGAAGTAAAAAATTTCATGCATAGACCTGAATTAGACAAATAAACTAGTATGATTTTATTAGATAATGAAAATGTAGGTAATCACCGCAAATAAATTAAATTAAACAAAAACAAAATTAGGAGAACCTAAAAAAAGTATCAATCAAAATGGAAAAAGCAAAGAAGCTCAAGCTTCATATCCCAGCCAACCCGGTGCAAAAGAACAAAAATAAAAAATTATTCAAGTCAACCTAAATTATCGTAAAGATAAGAAAACATAGTTAAATTTCCAACCAGCCCTATGCCAAAGAATGAGAATAAAAAATATATATTACAAAAGCATCTAAAATAAAAAATAGTAATCAATATAACGAGGATTGTATTTAAATAAAAAAGAACAACTTATATTTTTTTATTAAATAATGAAATTGAAAAAATAAGTTCACAAAATGATCCAAAAAAAACAACATTTAAAATAATGAGGATTAAATTTTAAAAAAATAAAATAAGAGGAAAACTTTCATTTTATTGATTGATTGGTGAAATTAAAAAAACTTAAATTTTATATATAAAAAACTAGAATAAAAATTTAGTGATAAAAAAATAAAAATCAAATCTAAAAATGATAATAAAATGAGAGGACAACTCAAAATTTTTGACAGGTATCATGAATTTTGAGGATATGAGAAAGAGAAGAGAGAGGAGAAAAAAAACATCACTAGCAATAAACCATGGTAAACCGATCTTCACGCACCTCCATGCATGGAGGATAACAACGAGCTGCATTTGTAGCCATCGTGGAGGATCGTTTTTTTAAATCGAAAGAGGTTGCATGAGAAGCTAAAGTGTTATGGCATTCCTCACTCTCCAGCTTTTTCAATGCACGTGCTAGCCAATCTTACCTTTCCCATAAACTAAAGTCCTACATATTTGTTTCAACATCCAATATGGTCCATAAAGTCCTAATTGTTCTAAATTAACATAATATAAACATATTTTGACAAATTGATTCTCAACTGATCACCAGGTATTTTCATCAACATTGCAAGACCCTTATATCTAGGAAACCAAAATAAAACATTAAGTCAACTAAAAAAAAACATAAAAGGATCAAATAAAAATAAATAACAACTAAGAAAAATGACAAAAAATATTTACCTTAATTGTACAACCGAGTCCTTGATAGGACAAAACTAAAAGGGCTGGATATTTATCAAAATCTCAAATTTAGTTTTTAAAATTTTAATCGCTATAAGCTAATAAAATTAAATTTTATTCCTCAAAACCGAGCATCAACCAAGTATTGGAATATTTCCCTGACAGCTCGAGGTCCTCATTCATAGATGGAAAAAACAATATGCCAACCCTAAACCCATATTATTTCAATTTCAAATGATTTCTTTTTTTATTAAAAAAATAAAAGGCCAGAACATAAAATACTGGAGAATAAAAATATTATGGATTACTGTTGTAATCCACAGTGACTCTCTTCGGGGTTCCAATAACTTTAAAAAAAGATTTAGTTTTTTATTTTATTTTAATATTTATGTAAACTAATTTGTTTTATATATTGTCCTTTTTAATAATCCTATACTATTTTTCAATAATTTTTTGTTTTTAAAAAGTAGAAGAAAAAAAGGACAAGCAAGCAATATAAAAACATAATTATTAAACCCGGTCAAGAAATCAATGAAGATAAATAATGCAAATCCCTTTCACTAATTCACTTTGCTAAAAAGTTCAACAAAAAAAAAGAACAACATAATAGCAAAAGCAATTAACTATGTCTTGAGATATATATATATATATATATTAACTTGAATATATAACTAATCACTATCCAAATCATCAAATAATCTAATTCCAAAACATATTAGGTTTTGAAAAATCATAAATGTCCATATACTAAATGCTTAATTTAATGAACTTGTCGTTTCTTTTTGTTTGAAAAGGACGAAGAAGAGTAATTTCGTTCTATGAAACGACGCAAAATGCGTGGAAAACGTTTCTGAGAATTTGAGAATTAAAATTAACTATAAAATTATTTGAGAATTCTGATGCAGTCACGTTTTCTTTTTTTTTTTTAAAGAAGAAGAAGAAGAAGAAGAAAAACGCAAAAATGAACTAGAAAAACAAATTAAGTTATACTAAAGCAGTAATTCTAGCAAGTGAGCACATGAAGTTTCGGTGGTACCTTCCTATCCGTTTCCATCTCTACGAGACTGCTGCCACATTCGTATGACACGTGGCCTCACTCACTCAATAAAAAATGAAATTAAACGCAATCAAAAGAGCACGTTTTACTTTTAAATATTGTGTGATTTGATTCGAATATGTTTTAATCACGTTACTTGTACATCGACAACTTTATCGACATTATTTGTTCACTTATATCAATTGTTTTCTATCTTTCTCCACCCTCCGCTCTGGACCCATTCAAGACTCAATAAAATCAAGGCCCAGTATCCATTGAAGCAGCTAAAAATGCTGATAAATATGGCAGAATAATTAAATAATAATAAAAATATTAATAATTCGACCATAAATTAAATTAAAAATTTTGAGTCAACCCATTCGAGTTGGATCAAAGGGTTTAGGACCATGTTTGGTTTCTATAATTTTTTGTTAAAAGGCTTTTGAGTTGAAAGATGTGCTAGATAAACATTCCTTTAATCTCTTCTTGATATTTTTATTATAAAGAAAAATAAGTTTTTGTTAAATAAAATTTTAAAAAATAAATAAAATATTTTTTTTTCTTGTATGTAGCTAAAATTTCTAAAGTTAATTTAAGTATTTTAATAGATCAATTCCTAAAATAATTAAATAATTTCTCAACAGTTTAAACATGATCCATGCCTAAAACAACACATCCTTTTTTTAAGCAACCTGCCCATCCGCTTTTAGAACCACTTTTTGCACAATCGTTACACATTCTTAACATCTTTACAAATGAAGAGCTCACACAAACCAAATTATTGGTATATAATCAACAATAATTATGTTCATAAAGGATTCTAATTAAACATGCTAGTGCCGGGACCACGGGGATTTTTACATAATGTTTTGCTAAAAGCATGTTTATAATTTTTAGAATTGAATTCAATTTAAAGGAATAAATCAATTTTTGTGTTTATAATTTTTTTGAGGATATTTATTTAAATTTTAAATAGAATTTAGATAGTACAAAAAAAATAATTAGAGGGGAGACCCTCTAATTTGTAAATCAATTCCTTTTAAAATCAATACTAAAAATATTATTATAAAAATACCCCTTTTTTTTTCTTTTTAAAAAAACTTCTCTTGAATGAAAATTCACTTGTTCGCTTTCCAAAGAACAACGGAAGATTGGGAGCTTCTACAAAGTTCACTTTCCAAAGAAAACTTGAGAGTTCATAGTATATCGAAATTTACAAAATTCCTCCCTGCAGGTTGAATTCATAATTCCACACATTCACCTGACTGAAAGATTTCAGTATTTGGGACCAGTGCAGTATTATAACTCGAACTAGTGTTTGATTGCATTTCAGAATTTATTATGTATCACATATCTGTATTTTCTACTGGCTTATTTTTTGTCAAGATTACCCTATTTATTTTTATATTTTAAAAATATTTTTGAAAAAAATTAATTTTTTTTACTTCAAATTAATATATTTTTAGTATTTTTAGATCATTTTAATGTGTTAATATCAAATATAATTTTTTTAAAATAAAAAAATATTATTTTAATATATTTTAAAAAACACAATTATAACCGTGGCTCATGCAGTTAGTTTTCCTGCGATTGATTTACGTTGCTTAGTTTTCTTGTAAAGTGTAAGTAAAAGACGAGGGCATAACAAATAACCTTTCTGATTGAGTTGAAAATAAGTTAAGAGAATGATTTAAAAAATATTTCGGTCATTTGATAACGTGGTCATGATAAAGTTCATTCGTGGCCATAATTTTTTTTATTTAATCAAGTAAGAAACATAATTTTTTTTGGTAGGACCCACCATTTATTAAGGTTGTGCCACAGATTTATTAAAAACTATATTTTACTGCTTTTCCATGCAGTAGAGAGTGAACTCCACTGTTCACGTTAATATTGGAGTTCACTCTCCATTGTTCCGACTACTATTCCGGCCGGACTAAGTCCGATCCAACGCTAAATGTATTGAACCGGGTCTAACCCGGTTAAAAAAAATTCAAATTTTATTTTTTAAATTGTGTTTTATTTGAAAAATTAGAAGGAGATAACTTGATGACGTAGCATTTATAGAATTTGATCGCAATCCCAATTTTGTTCTTGTTGGGTCTGACCGAGTTAAAAAATATATAGTTTTTATTTTTATTTTTAATTGTGTTTTATTCAAAAAATTAGAAGGGAGTCGTTTGATGACGTAACATTTACAGAATTTGATTGCTATGAAATTGCACATAGTTTAATGGAATAATAAAAATATATTTGATATCAATATTATTTATTTCATAATGTAACAACAATAGTTAAATCTATAATATTTAAATTAAAAACCATCAATATTCATATATATATATATATATATATTAATTATTTTATAACCTCAATTTGAAAAGTGTTTTTTTAACCAAACACGTTAATTACTTTTTCTTCAATCTCAATTTTAATCACAGTTTTAACCAAACATATATTTTTCTAAAATAACATCAACTAAAAATACTTTTTATAAAACAACTGTTTTCCAACCACAACCGCAATAGTTATCAAAATACCAAACACACCCTTTATGTGGAAGGCCGGCATAAAGGAGCTCGGCGAGATATTTTATTTATAAATAATTTATTCACTAAAAAAATTGTTTCATGCAACTAATTAATAATAACATCATTAAAATTACTAATTTAATTTAATTTTATAATTATTCTAAATAATATAATCATGTAATTTAATATTTATTTTAAATATAAAAATCAAAATAAACTACGAATTAAATTTGTTATTGAATTCCAAACATGCCGCAAAGAATATTCCGTTTTCATGTTTGATTTGTTCCATAAAGCAAGTCGGGAAAAGCAATTGCTTGAGCAAGAGTCTTGCTTCCCTCTCGGAAAAGCAAGCAAGACCCTTACGCGTGCCATCTTGTGAGGGATAATAAATAACCTCCAGGCCATAGTTATTAAACCCGGCCCGGGGTTGACCCGGCCAAGGGGCCGGGTCTCGGGTTTCATGGGTCAACCCGGGTTGACCCGGATTAACCCGTAATAATTAAAAAAAAATTAATATTTCATATGAAAAAATTCATGTAAATATAGATTATATATATTATAAATAATCAAGTTTAAAATAATATTTTAAAATTTTTTTTATCCCATGTTAAAAAGATATTATGTTAAGCTTTTAAGTTGGAAGTATTTTAAGTTGAATTATATTTTTTCAATGTGGGATTTAAAACCCATTAGTATATATACTCTATGTTTCCAAGGAAAAAATCATGTTTTTTCAATGTTGGATAAAAAATCTTTTGGTTTAAATACTTCAACCTTAAAGGGATAACATAATATCTTTCCAATGTGGGATTTGAAGCCCTTTCATATATATACTCTATGTTCCCATGAAAAACGTTATGTTTTTTCAATGTGGGATTTGAAACCCATTAGTATATATACTCTATGTTCTCAAGGAAAAAATCATGTTTTTCCAATGTGGGATAAAAAAACCTTTTGGTTTAAATACTTCAACTTAAAGGGATAACATAGTATCTTTTCAATGTGGGATTTGAAGCCCTTTCATATATATAATCTATGTTCCTAAAGAAAAAATCATGTTTTTTCAATGTGGGATAAAAAACATTTTGGTTTAAAAAACATAACTGCAGAGACATGTACATACGGTGGTCACAAGACTTGCAACTGCTGCATGAACTTATTATATAAATATAAAGTAGAAATGAAACATGTAGCCCCAAACAAGGACGTGTAAATAAATAAACGAAACACGTAGACAGACATGGAAATAGTTCAAATCCACGCTTTCACGGCATCAACAGCGTGTTTAAAAATATAGTTGTTGTTAATTTTTAAATTATTTTTATTTAAAAAAACATGTTAATAATATTTTTTTATTTTTTAAAATTAATATGTCAAAATGATTTGAAAACATCAAAAACATATTAATTAAAAAAAAATTCATATTTTTTCAGAAATATTTTAAAAAAGCAGTTCCAAACACCCTTTAAAAGCACGGTGAAATTGCAAATAGCGGAGCCGCGCTGCTGCCGCTGCTTTTCGTGGAGTTTCCAGTGCAAATCGCGTGCCTGGTAAGAAGAGACATCTGCTGTACATCGGCAGATTCGGCACTACAGCTGGTTGCGTGTGCTGAAGGGTAAGGTATTGTCGAGGGCCCTCCCTGCCTATTAAATCACGACCTTGACCCCTTCCTTCACGACGGGTTTAGCATCACGTTGTTTATATGCCAAGATACCAAATGGCGTTGCATACTTGGTTTTTATAAAATCAAACCTTTTTTTCGAGTCAATTATCGAGTCTCTGCCACTAATCTATGTCACGCGCCTCTCGCTTAGGCATTGTGTTAATTATTACCTAAGTGCTAGTTTGTTGAATTGCTAGCAGAGGGGGGCTGACTTTGCCGTCACGCTTGGGATATTTTAGAGGCAACAGTAACTAGACGGAGACCCGTAGATTTGAACACATGGTCACAGTATCTCGAAGGATTTCGGTCACATGCTCCTTGACCCCGTCCTTTTTTGCGTTCACGTTACTTGATGTTGTGCTCACAGCTGCCCATCTGCTGACTAGCGTCTAAACCACCGAGCTCCATGTTTCTTGAGCCCCATTTTTCCTATCAGTCTAGCCCGTTGATTTGGTCATCGCTCATGGATCATATTTAACTCTCTAGATCGTCAATATTCAACTGTGTTGAAAGTTAAATAATGTATTGTATTGTATTGTAAAATATACTAAAATAGATCAGTGTTTTGCTGTGGATTGTATTGTGCAGTCCACAGCAAAACACTGATTCATGCTGTTTTTTTATTTTTTTTTTTTAAAGTTTTTTTTTCATTGTTTTTTTTTTAACTAAGATGTCTTTTTTTTTTTACTTTTTTCTTTTTGTTTTTTTTCTTCTTTTTGTATCTCAAACTTTTATAACACGCATTCCCGGTTTAACGGGTCAACCCAAATTTTTTTTCCTGGTTTCATAGGTTAACCAAATTAATTATGGGTTAACCTGTCAATTTTTTTTCTATGCAATTATCAAACTTTCATGACGCGAATCCATGTTTTGATGGGTTAACTTGGTTTGAAGGTTGACCCAATTAATTCAGATTTTTTTTTTACTTTTTGCTTTTCTTTTTCTTCATTTTTTCTTTTTTTTAATGGATATTTTTAAAATAAAATTTTTTATTAATGTTAAATTTTTTTCTATCTCAAACTTTTATAACACGCATTCCAGGTTTAATGGGTTAACTCAGATTTTTTTTTGGGTTTTTTTTAATTATTTTTTTCATTTCCACAGTAAAACACTGATTCCTTAAGCTTTTTTTTAAGTTGTCTTAGTTTTTTTAGCTGTTTTTTTTTTTATGTTTTTTGGGATTTTTTCTTGCTTCTTCCTTTGTTTTTTTTTATTAACAAATTTTTTTTGTTTAATTTAGTTTATTAATGTTTAATATTTTTATTTAGTAGTCAGACTTTCATGACACGTTTACCGGATTTAACGGGTTAACTTGGTTTGACAAGTTAAAAGAGATTTTTTTTTTGCTTTTTATTCTTTTTAATTAATTTTTTTCATTTAGTTTAGTTTGTTAATGTTAAATTTCTTTCTATTTAGTTATTAGACTTTCATGACACATATCCCGAGTTTCACAGGTTAACTTGGTTTCACGGGTGAACCCAGTTAATCCCGGGTCGACACCTTAATTTTTTTTTTATTGTTTTCATAAATGTTTTTGTTTAATTTAGTTTGTTAATGTTAATTTTTTTTTTATTTAGTTATCAGACTTTCATGACACAGATCCTGGGTTTAACGGGGTAGCATGGTTTGACGAGTTAACCCAGATTTTTTTTCTTTTTAATTAATTTTTTTTTGTTTAGTTTAGTTTGTTAATGTTCACTTTTTTTTATTTAGTTACCAGACATTCATGACACGGATCCCGGGTTTAACGAGTTAACTTGGTTTGACGAGTTAACCTGATTTTTTTTTTTCGTTTAGTTTGTTAATGTTAAATTTCTTTCTATTTAGTATTTTTTTTCTTCTTAGAGGTTTTTTTTCTTTTATTTTTTATTTTTAATTAATTTTATTTAATTAATTTAGTTTATTAATATTAAATTTTTTCTAATTAGTTTTTGGCTGATGCCTTTAGTTTTTTTTTTATGCCTTTGACTGTGGATTGCATAGTGCAGTCCACAGTGAAAAGACTGATGCTTTTTGTTTTTTTTTTAATTAATTTTTTTAATTTAATTTAAATTATTAATGTTAAATTTTTTTCTATTTAGTTATCAAACTTTCATTACATGGATCCGGGTTTGATAGGTTAACCTGATTTGACGAGTTAGCCCAGTTAATTCTGGATTAACCCATTAATTATTATTTTTTTTATTATCAAACTTTCATGATGCTAATTCAAGGTATGACGGGTTAACCTGGTTTGAAGGGTTAACCCAATTAATTCATTTTTTTTTCTTTTTTTTCATTAGTTTTTTTCTTCCTGTTGGTTTTTTTTTAATTAATCTATTTAATTATCACACTTTTATGACACGACCTTGCAGCCAGACCCACGTCCAATGTTATTGGATCTGATATTGTAGTCCAGACACTTTTATGCCAAGGGTTAACCCAAGTTTAATGTTATTATTAATATTATAAACACTACTCTTGGATCAGTCGATGCAATCAAAACTAAGATTTTTAGGTATAACTTTATAAAAAAACCTAACACTTTTAAATCTTGACTATTTTTAAAATGCAAAAAATAATTGATCCGCGGCATCGCGCGGGGCATGTAACTAGTACTCTGCTATTTGAAACTACTTGTCCACTGTGTTGAGAGAAGGAGCGTGGTGTGCATTATTGACTTACGACTTACGAGGACACTCCGGACTTTTTCAACGGAATGAAAAATAATGCACAGTTGTTTAAAATAGAAATCTCACCAACTTATTTTTGTTATCAGGGATATGTCAATTCTCATTCAGTCCACAGAGAATGTTTTTCTTCTTTTCGATTTTTTTTATTTTTCTATTACTTTCGGTTGGATAATGAGTAATCCCCTCTGTTTTGTATTATAAGCTGTATTTGCACCAGAATTTTAATAAATTTTGAATTAATTTTTTTTATTTATTTTAAAAAATAATAATTATTATTATATTATCAAATAAGCCCTATGGGTTGTACTGGAGAAGTGAAGTGAGTTTGTGCTATATAAAATATAATTTGAGGGTACGAGTGGAGATTTTCGTGTTTTTTTGTTTTTTCTTTGCTTTTTAGGGGAGGTGAGAGGGAAGTGGAGCCAAACAAATTACCATACATTTCTGGAATAGGGAGATATTTTCTTTATTGTACCAGACAATTAAAGAAATATATATGTTTTCATGTAAGATCTTCTCGAACGAGACAACAGCATATTTTGTAAATGTCTCGGAATAAATATTGTCATGACCTGAGATAATAGTCGACTTTTTCGTAAAATATTCAAAATTGTTTTCTTTTTATGCACATCCTTATATTACTTATGATTCATGGGTTTTTATCAACAATGAACCAAATGATATTGGAAAAGCAATCAGCTTAATTTTATTTATAATTATTTATTTGTAAAAAAATAATTTGACGAAGTAACGAGAAAATAAGAGTACATTATTTTAAAAAAACCCAGTAAAGATATATTTATATATGTAAGTTGAAAGATTCTTATAATTAATTAGATGATATATATAAAAACTAATCCGAATATTTATATTAATAAAAAAAATTATATTCATTTGGTTTTGTTTTAAACAATGTTTTTGTAAAATAGAATAGCAAAAGCATCTCCATTGTGAACGAAAAAAACATTGGAAATTAAATAAAATTACAATTTAATTACTTTATATCTAGATGGAAAATATTATTTTTTATAATAGTATAATGATGAAATTGCTTTTTAATTATAAATATTGTAGTTGTAGTTGTTTTTTAAAGTATTTTTTTATTTGAAAATATATTAAAATAATATTTTTTTATTTTTAAAAATTATTTTTATATTAATGTATCAAAATAATATGAAAATATTAAAAAATATATTAATTTAAAATAAAAAATAAAATATTTTAATTTTTTTAAAAAATACTTTAAAACGCACCTCCACAGCAGTGAGAGCAATAACTATGGTTGTTTTCCCATTCTCGGCCCTTCCACAAACTTGTCAGCCATCTACAACGTAACGACGACCCCAACCACTTGTTAGCTGGGAAATTGATTCGAGGAGAGAGAGAGAGAGAGAGGAAAACAAGAGCAACCGAGAATTTTAGTTTTTTCATAAAATGTTAAAATAATGTTGACCCATTATTTAAAGTGTAATTTTTAAATGCAATAAAAGAAAGTGAAATCACGAAAAAATCTTGAGATATCTAATCTTTTTTTTTTTTTTTTAAATGTCACTGAAAAATATTTAAAGGAATATCCTAACCAATTTAACACACATCAATGTAATGTAAGTAGATAAAAGGAAAAATCAAAATAGTACAAGAAAAAAAAAAAGGACATGCATGTGTTGAAATGCAAATTGCATGAGAAGAAAATAGTAATGAAATTATAGTTATTTTTTAAAATATTTATTAATTTTTTAAAATTATTTTTATATTAATATATTAAATAATTTAAAAATATTAAAAAATATAGTATTAATTTAAAGTAAAAAAATAAAAATATTTAAATTTTTTTAAAATTTTTTTAAAATATAAAAACAACGGTTATAAGTAACCGGAGTCAAGCGGCACATCGTTAGACTTCCTTGTGCTACTAAACAACCAGCCTAGGTGGGAGCTGTACCCTTTGTTGCTGGCACGGAAACCACGTGGAAGAGGTGTGCCAATTTTTAATGAGACTCCCGGCCCCACTTCCCATCTCCCTAGAAATTGTCCAAACTACTTCTCTCTGTCAAATCTCGTGCATTTTAGAATTAAGAAAGTTGTCTCAACATTTCCCAGTTTAAATACCAAGACCCATCGTCTCCGTTGTGCAGCAGATACCACTTGTTTTCTGAACAGTCAACGAAAAATTAAGGAAAGCAAAAGAAAATGTCGAGAGCAACCGTTGAACTTGATTTCTTTGGCATGAGCAAAGAGAACCGCTCCTCCTCTTCCAAATCCAAGTCTTTTAATCGCCAAAGAAGCTTTCGAGGTATGTTTTTGATTTTTCCGTTCTATTCTTCTTCACTATTATAATTCATTCTTCTTACAATTTTCTCGTTGGGTTTTGTAGATATTCAGAGTGCCATTTCGAAAATAAATCCCGAGCTTCTAAAATCTGTGATTGCCTCTGGTTCTGCTTCCAACAAGGCTGCTCCAGCTAACGGCAAGCAGTTGTCAAACAAGGCATTCTCTGTGCCATCTACTCCTAAACAAGAGCTTCCTCCGTTTCCTGCTTTGCCTGTCTATTTCCCTCTCCCAAGGTACTCAACTCTCAACTGACAGTTCTCCTAATGAGCGTTTTTCTTTTGGGGTAATGTTTTAGCGTTTAATACTTAATATTACTCGTGTTCTAGGCTCAATTTGGAGAATACTCCCGAAACCGCCCCCTTGACTATTTTCTACAACGGAACCGTCGCTGTTTTCGATGTCCCTCAAGACAAGGTATGTAAAATATTATGAATTTTGTTTGCACTAATAAATGCCTACAAGTTGTTTCTTGTTTATTTCCTTTGTTAGATTATTAATTTTTTTTAAAAAAAAAAATTTATACAGGCGGAGAACATTTTGAAGTTTGCTGAAAAGGGATTCTCCAAGACCGTTGTTGAATCAGTTGCCGATCCTAGAACAGATCACCAACAAAAGCTTCTTGAGAGTCTTGATGGAGGTTTGTGCTTGTTATTATTATTTTTTTGCTGCTGCCCGTACAAATTTGTGTGGGAATGTTTTTCAACCTTTACATATGCCAATGGTTATATACTGACAACGGAAGCATTTGCTAATGGTTTGTTGAGCAGATCTGCCAATAGCTAGAAGGAAATCACTGCAGAGGTTTTTGGAGAAAAGAAAAGAGAGGTAATATTCTATCCTTCCTCCCTCTTTTTTTTTTTTCCCGACTTCATACTGAACAATAAGGTGGTTTTTATTTTTGTTTTTTGCACATAGCATAGATTGATTTTAATTTTATTTTTAGATAGATGAATGAATGCTTCGGATGGCACATATTTGGTATCTATCAATTCATTTTGTTTTGGTAAGTAGAATCTAGCGTTAATTTGTTTAGATTTTAGGCTGATATTAATCTCTTCTTTTCTTCTGTAAAAGACTAGGTTATCTGGGATTTTTTATGTATTTTTTTTTAAAATAGCAATCTTATGCTTAATCAAATTGTGATTAGTTAGGTGTTATTAACAGTATAAATATGTATATTGTAGTGTATTAACCATTTTAACAGATATTGTAATTCGAAACATGTTATCATAACTAGATCGCCCAATCACTTAGATTCCTGAATCGTTATATTATTTAAACATTAAAAAATATTCCTATTAAAATTCATAATTACATGGGAAGGTGCCCCCAGTTGATTGAATTTTCTTTATTAAATAATAATAATAATAATAAATAATAAAAAAAAAAGATGCCGACATTGTTTTAGACATCGGTAAGATCTCCGTGTTTGTGTTGTTCTCCGGGAAGCTTTTAATAAACAGAACGCGTTTTTGATGGTTTTGCAGGTTGACTTCGGCGACCCCATATGCGTGCACACCTACGACGCGTTTTTAAGGCGGGAAGGCCACGAAGAACCGGAAAGATGGTCTAAACAACAAGAAAAGGAAAAAAAAAACAAAACAGATGTCGGAATATTTTTTCCATCTTTTTTCTAGCCGGTCGGCGTCTAAACTGCCTTTCCTCATTTGACTGATAGCGATAACGATAGAAGGACTAATCTTTAGATAAATAATAATTATATTATATATGGGCTTAGTAGGGTCCATGGTTGTGTTTCAGAGTAACGTTTTAGTAATTTTCATTTGGCTGTTACCTAAAATACTCGTCATCTCACCTTCGGCGTAGTTTCCTATGGTCTCCGTGTCTATCTCGGGCTATATTTTTTTATTATGTCAGAAGATTGAGATCACATGTATCCTACTAACTCATTCTGGATTTTTTTTTTATAAATATATATATATTTATAGTTGTTGGGTTGTTTAGTTCTTTTTGTCTGCCTTTGTTCGTTTAATTTATAAATATTTTTTATACTATTATATGGATCCTTGTTCATCTGATGCTGACTCTAATTAAGAGATTTATTTTCGCGAAAATGTTGAAGAAAGATGAATTTAGTAACAACTATGTTTCATAATTATTATTCAAACACGCACGTTTGTTAACGATACTGAAATGCAGTTGCCTATTAGTCTACAACAACTACAATAAATATTATTTTTTTGTCGACTAGTGCTAATGGATCATAGAAAGTATATTTAAAATTATTTTTATAATGTATTAAAATAATATATATATTTTTATTTTTAAAATCTATTTTTGATATATAATCAAAAAACATAAAAAAATAAATTTTTAAAAAATTAATAATTTTTAAAATTCAATTTAAAAAAAAAACATTTTCTATCCACAAATCCAAACACTAACGTTCAAGGGCATGGATGGGACCTTAAAAGTTTTGAAAAATTTCAATTTCTCAATTTTTTAGTTTTTCAAAATAGCAAAACATTTGGCATCCCGAGAAAAAAAGAATTTCATATCTTCACTTTATTCTTCTTAACTTTAATTTCTTGCAATTGTAATCATGGAGCACTCATGTCAAATATTAAAAGGCAGAAACTTAAGCGTTTATATAAGTGCGAGATATTTTTTTAATTTCTTAAAGCCTCAATGCTTGTTAACATGTTTTCTAGGTAATGTTTTTTTTGTTTTAAAAAAAATTATGTTATCTAGATTAGAAACGAATTCAATTAAGTAATTTCCTATCCTTTTACACGTCAGAAAACTAACTTAAACCAATGGTAAACCATCACCCTCCCTGCAGTCTAAAGTCTTTACCGTCGCAGTTCCTTGTGGATAGATTAGCTAGGTGGCGGCGGCGGCACTCTTGAATGAGCCAGTTCATCGCTAGTGGAAAACTTTTGGCCTTCTTTTTTGGCTTCCAGGCAAGATGGTCAGAATTCAGACGGTGATGCGGTGGTCATCATCAAGTCTTTTCATGGACCGTGCAAGATAAAGAGAACTAGAGATAACCTAAACATCATGTATGTTAAATGTGCACCCTTCCCTCCTTTTTTTTTTTTTTTTATACGTCGGTGTCCGGGCCAGCTTGCGCGCACCACGACTAATCCCACGACCCACTGAACATCCTGCAAATCCAGTGAGCATGTAAGACGCCGTGAGAATAACAGGCGTGCACAATAAGATTTGAACCCTAGTGTAGAGGAAAGAAACAAACCTCTTCCACCACTAGACCAAAACATCAAGTGCTCCATTTTTAATATTACTGCGTGGCATTCCACAGCTTATGAAAGCCAGCATTTTATGAATAAAAAAATGGAACGCAATGATTGAGAAACGCTAGGGCTTGGGTAAGCACCGTTTCTTGTGGTAGCTATTGTAGTTGTAGTTTAAAAAACGTTATTTTATAAAAAATGCTTTTAGTTGAGTTTATGCTTTTAGTGTAGAGGAAAGAAACAAACCTCTTCTCATTTTATTCATTTTATTTTATTTGATTTCAGTTCTTCCCTATCCCAATTTTTCAACGAGCATCTCTCTATCCAAAAAAACAAATAAAATGAATTTATGAATCAAAATTAATATTTATGAAAAAATTGGATCAAATTTATTGTTGTTTGTGTTTTACAGTTTAGTCTCATTTCTTTTGATTTGGGACTTTTATCGTAATTTCTATTCTAATTTCATCTAATTAGGATTCTCTATCAAACTTACTCTAAAAAACAGGTGTTTCACTATTTATATAAATAATGAAGCAAGATAAGAATCATAATGTTTTTTAGAGTTGTAGATAATATGTACAAAGAATGTGCCTGTGAGTAGGGCTTGTGCGTGCTAGAGAGTGAAAGAATGACCATGTCGTGTTTTTGTGCCAGTGATGCTTGCATTTCTATTAACATATATGTAAAACAAGTAGGTAAATCTATTTTTTTGTGTGCGTAAAATGCAAGGATAAGAATATGAATTAAGAAATTATTTGTAAGAAAAGGAAAACACGGACCAAATTAAAATATTCATGTTTCTAAAATTATAAGGACCAAAATGCACATTAATAAAATATTCCATACTCCACAGCGTTAGTGATACCAACCAAAGAAAAGCCCAAAGAAGGACAATCATGTAACATGCCGGGATAATATGAATACAACAAACAGTTCAATGACTTTTTAAATACATTAAAAAGAAAGAAAGTACAAGAAGAAATACAAAGTTAACCAAATTATTATTGCTTCATTTCACATAAAGATGAGATGGTGGGATGATCCATGGATTATTTTAATAATGAATTTTACATTGTCATGAAATGTAAAATCAAAACTCCGCAATTTCTGGTCACAAAATAAAGTTTCGTTTAATGTTCAAGGCTCCTTAAAACATGATTAGAAAAGAATTGAAAATACTAAAAAGCCCAGTTTAAGTGTTCATGGCAATTGGCATAGTTGTAGACTCGCTTCCTCCGGCAAGTCAGCTAGGAATCCCAGCCTTTAGTTTTTATTAAAAACTCAGCCTTGTAATTGAACTAGAAAAAACCAATATATATTCATAATAAAAAAATTATTTTTTAATATATAATAAAAATAATTTTGAATTTAAATATTTTAACTTAAGAGAATAAAAGATTATTTTTTATGAGATAAAATATATTTTGAAATAATTTTTAAAATTTTATTATTTATATTATATATAATTTATATTTATATAAACTATTTTTAATTTTTTATTAAATATTAAAATTTTAAATATTTATTTTAAATTATTTTGTTTAACTCAAATCATTACGTGTAACTCAAAACCCAGTCTGATCAACCCAAATCATGTTTGATAACTATGATCCATGGACATAACAAGTTAAAACGAGCCACCGAAGTTAATATGGGTGGGCCTTCACTTTTTCGTTTAGAAAATTAATTAATTAATTGTTACCCAACACATGAACAAAACATAATGGTTAATTTATAAATTTTATAATTTATTTTACTGATTAAGTGGACTTACATCCCGAGTTACATGGAATTATAAGCTATCCTTATTATAAATAATAAATTTTAAAAATTATTTTAATTTTTTTTATTTTATATTAAAAAAATATAAATTTATGATTTTTATTTAAAACATTTAAACCAAAAATATTTTTATTTCACATTAAAAAACATAATATTTTTTTATCATAAAATGTATATACTAAAAAATTTTAAATTCAATATTTGAAAAAATAAATATAATTTTAAAACAGGTTAATAACTAACTAAAAAATATAAAATATAATCTTTGGTTTTTTAAAAAAAAACTGCGAAGTTTTGCTGGACACCCAGGTGACACAGGTCAAACAGTTTTCTGGCCAATTGCTGATCAAGATTTTTTGATACTGAATAAAAGAGATCCAAGTGAACCCGGATCATCCAGATCCCGGGTTGATCCAGGAAGGCCGGGGACGGTAATTATGATTAATACTTCAAATCAAACTAAAAAAGGAAAAGATCCAAGTTAAGCACAGATAACAAGGTTTTGGATCAATTGATCTATACGCTTGAATAGAGAGCGAGATCTACAAGGACAAATAAAGCAAATTAAGGTTTTACTTCTCAAGAGCATGGAGTCTGGAGAATCAAGTCTCCCATTGTTTACATTTAAACTAATCAAGGCATACGAGTTAAAATTAAGCGAATAAAAACAAGCCTCAGCTTAACGAACGAAATAAATGACAGAAAAATAATGAAAAAATGGGGTTAAATCCAAGCAAAAATAGGTTGTCGAGGCATGAAAAGCAACGGGAAAAAGCAAACTCAAACTGAAAAATCAAAATGGGAATCGAGAGATGAGCATCAGTTTTAAAAAGCTCGCATTTTGAAGCTTCATGGATTAATCAGCAATCAAAATATTAAAATCTTCATCATCTGCTCAGATCCTCCGCATCTTCCCATATAAGGTCAAAACAACAAACAAGAGAAAGAGGCAGCTAAGTTACACAAAGAGTAGAGCGAGCGTACAAAACAGATATGAAATCAGATAAAAAATCTCGAAACTCGCTTTAGTCTTCCGAATTGAGAACGCAGCGGCTATAAGGTACTTTATATAGAGCAGAGAGGATCCGGAAACCCTAATCACCAAAACAAACATAAAACCGACGCCGTTTCTTCTTACAACTTGAACGCGCGCCGTCTGTAGAAGAAGCACTTGCGGCTTCTAAGGTACTCCAATTTTTCACGTTTTATCGTCTGAATACATAAACTCCAACTTTTATCATATAAGTTTCATTGGATCATCTAATGAAAGGATAATTATAAAAATAAAATCTTTTATATTATTATTACCTGTTATAATTTAAAGAATTATATTATATATCCCTAGTTAACACAAATTTCAATTCTAATGAATTAAACATAATACTCTCATGTTGGAAATAAATTAACTTAATGCTGCACTGTCTTATTAAATTACAAAGAACGTAACAGTTGACTTATATAAGCCTTACATGATGTTGAATAGAAAGCTTAACAACCCACGGTTTACGTGGTAACAGAATAGGAAATTAGTTATAAACTTAGTCTACGTGTCCTACGCAGTAGGATTTATTTAACAGAAAACTTTGACAATGTCAGCAACAATCTCAACAATGCCTCTCCTAAACTGAACGTAGTAATACTTTCAGTTTAAGGCTGGTACATCACACACACCCAATAACTTACGCAACTTTAAAAATATATCCAGCTTGAGTGGTTTTGTCATAATATCTGCAATTTGTTTTTGTGTGCCACGATGCTTCAGTTCCACAACTCCATCTCTAATCAGATCACGCAGAAAATGAAATCTTACATCAATGTGTTTGCTGCGCCCATACATAACTAGATTCTTTGATAACTTAATCGTCGAACTGTTGTCACATAATACAGTAGTACACTTTCCTTGAGAATTACCAAGTTTTTCCAAGACTCTCCTCATCCATACTCCTTGACATGTACAAGATGTAGCTGCTACAAACTCTGCTTTAGTAGTGGATAAAGTAACCATCGGTTGCTTTTTTGAAGACCAAGAAACAGCTCCTTCACTAAGTAAAAACACATAGCCAGAAGTACTTTTCCTGTCATCCACATCTCCTGCATAGTCACTATCTGTATATGCCAGCAATTCTCTGTTTCCTTCCTTTTGATAAAAAATCCCCAAATCGACCGTACCTTTCAAGTACCTAAGCACCCTTTTTGCAGCTTGTAAATGTATCTCAGTTGGATTTGCCATAAATCTACTAATGAGACATACAACATACATCAAATCTGGCATTGTTGCAGTTAAATACATAAGACTTCCAACCAACTATTTATACACAGTAGCATTTACTTTGACTCCTTCTTCATCCTTCATTAATTTAACACCAGGGACAATGTGATTCTTCACACTATTACTTTTTTTCATTCCAAATCTCTCCAAGACTTCTTTTGCATATTTCTTTTGACTAATATAAATTCCATCAGAATTTTGAAGGACCTCCACACCAAGAAAATATTTCATCTTGCCCAAATCAGTCATATCAAATTCAAGTTTCATAGAATTCTTGAATTTAACAAACAAGCTTTCACTATTACCAGTAAAAATTAAATCATCAACATATAAGCTAACGATCAAAATTGTACCTTCATTTCCTGTCTTTATGAACAAAGTGTGTTCACAACTGCACCTCTCAAATCCTTCTTCGACAAAGTATGTTTCAATTCGGCTATACCATGCACGAGGGGCTTGTTTAAGGCCATATAATGCCTTTTTTAATCTGTACACCTTGTGCTCCTCACCTTTCTTCTCATAACCTCGTGGTTGCTCAACAAACACTACTTCATTTAATTTGCCATACAAGAATGCACTTTTAACATCAAGCTGATACACATTCCAGCCATGTCGAGTTGCTGAAGCAATCACCATTCGAATTGTATCCCATCTAGCCACCGGTGCAAATACTTCAGTATAATCAATGCCATGTTGTTGTGCATACCCTTTCGCCACCAATCTAGCTTTACATTTATCAACTTCGCCATTTTCATTGAGTTTAGTCTTGAAGACCCATTTTACTCCGATTTTCTTCATCCCTTTTGGCAAATCTGTTAGCTCCCAAGTTTCATTTCTTTCAATTGCGTCAATTTCCATTTTCATTGCAATTCTCCATTTGGCAAACTTCACTGCCTCTTCAAAGGTGACTGGATCAGTGAGTGAGGTGAATAACAACAAGTTTTGCTCAGCTTCTTGTTCTGTAAACTCTCCTCCACTCACGTAATCTTCCATCCAGAATGGCACTCTTCTACTTCTGCCTGCTGGTGAGCCTTCTACAGGAGAACTATACAAGTTATCTGGTGAATCATCTATGCTTCTCCCTACTGGTGACCCTGCCGTTGCAGCTTCTGTTGAGTGAGCTGCAAGTGAACGTGAATGTTCTCTTACAGGATTGCATGAAGATGAGCTGGCTTCTGCATTACACAAAGGTAAGCCAACTCTTGTTTCTTCTTCATCTTCTGCATTTTGAACAGCTTCTGTTTCTTCTTTTACGTCATTTTGATCACGTTCACTTTCTTCTTCATAGCTATCTCCCCACTCAAGAGTATCAGATACTGATACTTCTTTATTTCCTTGCCAATTCCAGCACTCATTCTCATAAAAAACAACGTCTCTGCTTGTTACTATCTTCTCGGATATTGGATTATACAGTCTATATGCCTTAGACTCTTCACTCATTCCCAACAGCACGCATTGAAAGCTTTTATCATCCAGCTTCTTTCTCAAATTATCTGGCACATGAACGTGCCCAATACACCCAAAGACCCGAAAATAATTCACATTTGGTTTAACACCACTCCAAGCTTATTCAGGTGTCATCTCTTTTACTGCCAAGGTAGGACTTCGATTAAGCACATGTGCTGTCCAGTTGACAACTTCTGACTAGAATTTCTTTGGAACTTGTTTCTCCGACAGCATGTTCCTGACCATGTTCATGATGGTCCTATTCTTGCGTTCAGCCACTCCATTTTGTTGGGGAGTAGAGGCTGCAGTGAGTTGTCTACTAATACCATGATCTTTGCAAAAATTATTGAACTCAAAGGATGTAAACTCCCCCCCTCTATCTGTACGCAAACAGCAAATGAAGCTTCCTGCTTCTTTCTCAACCATGTTTTTATAGTTCTTAAAAATAGTGAATGCCTCAGATTTTTCAGCAAGGAAGTATATCCACACCTTACGGTTATAATCATCAATAAAGCTTATAAAATACCTCTTCTTGCTGTTTGAAACAGGTGTGATAGGACCGCAGATATCAGCATGAATCAGTTGCAATCTTTGAGATGCTCTCCATAAACTTCTCTTTGGAATTGCCTCCCTGTGTTGCTTGCCCACCATGCAATCGGTGCAAATTTTTGATGAAGCTTTCAACTGTGGTAATCCTCTGACCATTTGTTTATGCTGCAATAATTTCAGACCCTTATGACTTAAGTGTCCATATCTGCAGTGCCAAAGATAAGTATTGTCTTCAATGGTTGTTTGAAAACAATTGGTAGCTTTCGGTGCAACTGTTGCATGTAACATAAACATTCTGTTTGCAGTCATTGTTGTTTGCACAATAAGTCCTCTTTCTGGATGATAGAGTTTACAAATTCCATGTTTGATGAAGACAGCTACTCCCCGTTCTTGCATTTGTCCAATACTGAGCAGATTATTCCTCAATTCAGGTATATAAAAGACATCTGTGATTACTTGAATAATTCCAGCAAGCTGCAACCGTATGGTACCCTTTCCCAGCACAGCCATTTTTGAATCATTCCCCAGCTTTACAGATTGCTGAACGTCTTCATCAAGATCAGAAAACCACTGCTTGTGTGCACACATATGATTGCTGCACCCTGAGTCAAGGAACCAGACATCTTCTCGTCCTGATTGATTGTGCTCCACGTATGACATCAACAACAACTCTTATTTCTCCTCAAGCTCTGCATAATTTGCCTCCCTCTCCCATTTCGGACATTCATACTGAAAATGTCCTAATTGATGACATTTATAGCACTCTATTAAGGCTTTGTTAAAAACTGGATTGATTCTTCCTCTGCCTCTTCCCCGAAATGCACCACGTCCTTGACTACCTCTTCTTCCACCAAATCTGTTGTCATAAGTAACTTTCAATGCCTGCTTATCTCTTTGATGCCCATTCATCCTCTACTCATGGACAAGTAAGCTGCTCTGCAATTCGTCAATGGTTAATGTGTCTAGATTGTTGGCTTCTTCAACAGAACACACCACATAATCAAACCTTGAAGTCATTGATCTCAATATCTTTTCAATGATCACGACTTGTTGAATATTTTCACCATGAATCTTCATCTTATTGGCTATGATGAGTGTTCGGGCAAAATATGCCTCAACACTCTCCCCTTCTTTCATCTGTAGAATTTCAAATTCTTTTCTAAGAGCTTGAAGTCGTGCTCGTTTCACTCTTGTAGATCCCTAGTACTTCTGCTTCATGGAATCCTAGATATGCTTGGCTGTGTCTCTATTAAGAATTGTCTCCATAACAGTCCGATCAATAGCTTGAAACAAGTAGTTTTTAACTTTCAAATCTTTCAACTTTTGATCTGCAATAGATTGTCGTTGTGCTTCAGTTATTTCCACTCCTTCAACTGCAATAGAAATACCATTCTCCACCAAGCTCCAGTATTCTTTTGAACGAAGAAAGTTTTTCATAAGCATGGCCCAATGATCATAATAACCATCGAACTTAGGAATTGCAGGTTGAACAAACGAATTTTCAGCTGCCATTTGAAAGAAAAAATAATTGAACTCTCTGTGTTTAACTCTCTTAAAATAACTGTGTTTAACTCTCTTAAAATAACTCTCTCTATGTTTTTAAAACTCACTCTCTCTGTGTTTAAAAACTCTCTAAACTCTTCTTAAGAAACTGCAGTTTCTTTTCACTCACAGCTAAATCCTATAGACAGCTCTGATACCAATTTGTTGGAAATAAATCAACTTAATGCTGCACTGTCTTATTAAATTACAAAGAACGTAACAGCTGGCTTATATAAGCCTTACATGATGTTGAATAGGAAGCTTAACAACTCACGGTTTACGTGGTAGCAGAATAGGAAATTAGTTATAAACTTAGTTTACGTGTCCTACGCAGTAGGATTTATTTAACATAAAACTTTGACAATGTCAGCAGCAATCTCAACATCTCATTATATTAAAAATAAAAATACTACTACAAAAGATTTAGCTCAAGACAAGCTTATAATATTAGTTTAATAGCAAATTAATTATTATTAATTTGATGGCGAAGCTTTAATATAAATATTATAAAAGCTCTTTAATAGTATCCAATCATGCATATCCCTTACGTTCTTTACTAACTTTTCTTTAATGCAAAATGGTCCCTAATTAGAAGAAACCATTGGGAAAAAAAAAAAACCGAAATAAGCTCTTGCATGACGAGTATACTACAACAACATGATTTGTAATGAGTTTTGTGTCAGTAAATTATATAGATTTATGTATATGATGCATTTGTTTATTTATTTTTTATTAGCTCACAGTTCATCAAACAAATAGTTTATCGTTCATGCGTCAAAAACACATATGATTTGAGAATAATTAATGAGTTTATAAATTTGATTTTTTCTTCTATTTTATTTGAGAAAATAATTTTGTTATTTTTTTTGTTGTTGTTGATAAAACAGCTAAAATTTAAAAATAAAAGGAGGCAGTGTAATGGATTATCATGGCATTGCAGTAGCCTGTTAAACATGCTCAGAGTGTAGGGTCTGGGCCAGAACTGCACAGATCACTGCATGCTTTGTCCAATGACACGTCAAAACTACGGGCTGGGTCTGCACGGCCCGGCCCTTACGCCTCCGTCTCAATCTCTATTCCGCGTTCACCCCCCTCCACTGTAGCCGTTGATGGCCTTCACTCATTATGCTCTTCCGTTTATCCCTTTCAAATTTCTGTTAACCAAAATCAAAAGCGCATGATCAGATTGCTTCGCTCTAAATTACTACAACATCCTAATCACTGTAAATCCAACACCGCATTATGCATTATCACTCAACGTACGTTCTTAGCCCAACGCACTTCTCATTCTTCACCAGAATTCAACACTTACATTTATGGTTCTTTACTCCAAAGTTGTATCCGAAACGGTGACTACGCCACCGGAAAATATCTCCATTGTGAGATTATAAAGAAGGGTAATTGCTTAGACTTGTTTGCTAACAACATTCTTTTAAATTTCTATGTAAAATACGACTCATTACTTGATGCAGCTAAGCTGTTCGATGAAATTCCTGACAGAAATACGGTGTCTTTTGTTACTTTGATTCAAGGTTATAGTCAGTGTCTTAGATTTTCTGAAGCTATTGGGCTGTTTTCTAGGTTACACGGAGAGGGTCATGAGCTTAACCCTTTTGTTTTTAGTACTGTTTTGAAGCTGCTTGTCAGTGCTGAGTGGGCTAAATTGGGGTTTAGTGTCCATGCTTGTGTTTACAAGCTTGGTTTTAATTCTGACGCCTTTGTGGGTACTGCTTTGATTGATTGTTACTCTGTTTGTGGGTACGCTGAATGTGCAAGACAAGTTTTTGACGCGATTGAATACAAGGATATGGTTTCTTGGACTGGAATGGTTGCTTGTTATGTAGAGAATGAGTGTTTTGAAGAGTCTTTGAAGCTTTTTTCACGGATGAGGATAGTTGGGTTTAAACCGAATAATTTTACCTTTGCGAGTGTGTTGAAGGCTTGTGTTGGGCTGGAGGTGTTTAATGTGGGAAAGGCTGTACATGGATGTGCTTTCAAAACATCTTATTTGGAAGAACTTTTTGTTGGTGTTGAATTGATTGACTTGTACATCAAATCCGGGGATGTTGATGATGGTTTACGGGTGTTTGAAGAGATGCCTAAAGATGATGTGATTCCTTGGAGTTTTATGATTGCTCGGTATGCTCAGAGTGAGCAGAGTGAAGAGGCTATTGAGATGTTTTGTAGGATGAGGCGAGGTTTGGTGCTTCCTAATCAGTTTACACTGGCTAGTTTACTGCAAGCATGTGCGAGCTTGGTGGATTTGCAATTGGGGAATCAAATCCATTGCCATGTAGTTAAGGTTGGTTTAGATATGAATGTTTTTGTATCAAATGCTCTAATGGATATGTATGCTAAATGTGGAAGGATGGAGAACTCATTTCAACTATTTTCAGAATCACCAAACTGTACTGATGTGAGTTGGAATACGGTGATTGTTGGCTATGTGCAGGCAGGCAATGGGGAGAAGGCATTGAGTTTGTTTAAAGATATGCTTGAATGCCAAGTTCAGGGAACGGAAGTGACATACTCTAGCGTGCTTCGTGCATGTGCTGGTATTGCTGCCTTGGAACCAGGCAGTCAGATTCATTCCTTGTCAGTGAAAACTATTTATGACAAGAACACTGTGGTTGGCAATGCTTTGATAGATATGTATGCCAAATGTGGAAACATTAAAGATGCACGTTTAGTATTTGACACGCTAAGGGAACATGATCAAGTGTCATGGAACGCTATGATTTCAGGATTTTCTGTGCATGGACTATATGGGGAAGCTCTAAAAACTTTTGAATTGATGCTGGAAACAGAGTGTAAGCCAGACAAGGTAACTTTTGTTGGTATCCTGTCAGCGTGTAGCAATGCCGGACTCTTAGATAGAGGACAAGCTTATTTTAAATCGATGGTAGAAGAATATGACATTGAACCATGTGCAGAGCACTACACTTGTATGGTCTGGCTTTTAGGGAGATCGGGTCATCTTGAAAAGGCAGCTAAGTTGGTTCACGAAATTCCATTTGAGCCTAGTGTTATGGTGTGGCGGGCCTTACTCAGTGCTTGTGTCATCCATAATGATGTTGAACTTGGAAGAATTTCTGCCCAGCGTGTTCTTGAGATAGAACCAGAAGATGAGGCAACACATGTATTATTGTCAAACATATATGCTAATGCAAGGAGGTGGGGAAATGTGGCCTCCATTAGGACAAGCATGAAAAGGAAAGGAATCAGGAAAGAACCGGGCCTAAGTTGGATTGAGAACCAGGGTAGGGTTCATTATTTTTCCGTGGGGGACACTTCACATCCCGACACAAAATTGATCAACGGGATGCTGGAGTGGTTGAACATGAAAGCCAGGAATGAAGGTTATGTTCCTGATTTTAGTTCTGTATTGCTTGATGTGGAGGATGTTGACAAGGAACAGCGATTGTGGGTCCACAGTGAAAGACTAGCTTTAGCCTATGGTCTAATTAGAACACCATCCATAAGCCCTCTTCGAATTATAAAGAATCTCCGAATATGTGCAGACTGTCATGCTGCAATAAAATTAATATCAAAGATCGTGCAGCGTGATATCATTATCAGAGATATGAATCGTTTCCATCACTTTCATGAGGGAATTTGCTCTTGTGGTGATTACTGGTGATTGATGTAAAAGGGTAGATTTTGGTTTTTTGGGAGCTAGACTTTCCATCTGCATGATAAAGTTCCTAATCATGGTGGTTCATTAATTATAAGGAAGCCTCTGCCTTCTGCTTTTTAGTCATGAAATCAAATCCATCAACATTTATGTCCATGCAGTGCTAAACTCTGACCTAACATGCAGTTGCACGCCAGCCATATATTAGCTCAGCTGCAAAAGGTACAAAAATAGTGAAACAACTCCGTCTAACTTTTTATGATACATTTTAGTTTGGGAGTTGGTCATAAGATTTAATGTGCAAACAAGCACCGAAGTTTCCTGAACTCAGATGAATGCTGTGCGAATCATCTGTTGAACTCGGGTGCCTCATTCCTGTCTTTAGTAATTGCCTGTTGTTGGATGATCCTGTTTTTGCCCTTTATACTCTCCAAAGCTTCCAGTTTATATGCTCAAAAATATTTTGTGCGTGCATTATGGGAAGATGAGGTTGATTAGAGAATGTATGGGGTCACTTTTCTATGCCAGTTAAATCCCTGAAATGATATATTGTGCGTCTTGTATAAATACATTGGAAGGAGTTAATCTTGCGTAGGGACTGGTTCTTGTGTAACTCAATGGATTGGATTTTTTTTTCATCAATTACAATGACAATGCTAATTTTTGGCGCTGGCAATTTTTTTGTGCTAATTTATGTCTTTGAAAGAAGTGGCAGCTCAACAAGATGCTCAAATTTGTGGAAATATTTTTATCCCTTATGCTTTCAATAGGTTCTGCTAATTATATCAAGAATAATCTAATCAATAAGGCTTAGGAGGCGATGTTTAGTTGAACAGCTTGGTCTCCATGATAGGTGGTTTTCAGGAAACATGATATTTAAAATATGAAGGCCCTTACATCTAATAAATTGAGAGCTTCCTTTGTTACATAGCTGGCTGACTGGATTCAAGCATTATATTTTGCATGGAAATGTCGTCTTTAATTTTTCTATCATTTTCCGCACAAAAAAGAAAAAGAAGAGGATGTTACAGCCTGATTTTGTTATTTGGAATGTTCACAATTGACCTCAAATGTTCTTGCAGCTTTGGCATTGATCACAATGGATAGATTCTTTCACCCTAGAAAATGAAGTGCAGGAGGTATGAATCTACAACCAATCTATCTATATATTGATTGATCTTCTTGAAGTGGTATTTTTTTTTTAATTTGGTTTAGGATAGCTAGCTTCTTTTGAACTATATCTTGAGTGATTGATGTGATGCATCCCCAATTATTCACATCCGGTGCAGAAATTTATTGCCTTCGCTGAGGGACTATACACTTACTCTTTGACAGTTTAAACTTACACAAGGGCAAGAGAGTGAACTGCCTTTATCCTCTCAAAATATGCTTTAATTTTAGAATTTTGGTTTTTGGAAGTGTTTATTTCAGTTGCTTTTTAAAGAGTTATTGATCATCAGAACACGAGGACTCTTAATATTGAAGCTTGCTACACTGATGCCTTGTTAAATGTATATGATGCATCTTCTGGGTTTCATCAGGGTAAATTTATCCATTTTGGGGAAAGAAAAAAAAAACAGAGAGAATGAGTTTTTAATGAAGTTTTTGGAATCAAATTGCCTCCCATATTGGTTTAAATATAACAAATTTGGTTCAAAACACTGCCTTCAATGATATTCCCGAGGCAGCAATGGCTAGAGTTTTTTCATGCAAACATATGTTACAATTGACCGTCCATGTTTTATGCTTGTTAAATCATCTACTTTCGATCATTGAAGTTGTCCTGGTGAGGCTTGGTGGAACCAAGTTATTATTTGTTTTGTGCAATAAACAAAAATGAAGAAAATGCCCTAGCATTGTATGCATGGTGGCATTTTTATGAATTAAACAGTCATGTTCTATGTGAGTATTGAAGGGTTAGAAATGGCAATGACAGTGATGAAGATGTTTCTGCAGTTGGGGAGAGGGAGAAAGAGGAAAAATGAAGGAAAAAGAGAAGAAAGATATAAATCTGTGAAATTAAAAGCAGAACTGAAATTCATAAAATAATTACGAAGAACTAGAAAGGCATGCAACACGATATAATTAGAAAAGAAAAGTCTAACCACTGCTTATTGTGGTGACTGCAAAAAATTACGTGTAGATTGGAAAGAGATGAAGAAAGAGGGAAATAGTTAAGACCAAAGCCAATTGCGATGCATGTAACAACACATGGTGGAGGGCCCGTATGTAATGTCCATGTGATTTGTCTGCTCAAAATTTCATAATCATTGTTACCAGTATACGGAGTGACTAGAATATAATGTATTCCACTGATGATAACGTGCTGTTGGCTCTTTGTGTAGTCCTCATCGTATGTTTGGATTTGTAATCATAGTTCTTGACAAGCATGCCATTCCATGAATTTAGCACCATCCATCATTTTTGTACCACATTCAAAGTTGTGGGCAATGAGACATCTTTATTTAAATCCTATTTGGTTCGTCTTTAGGTCAAACTGAGAATGTGGTGCTCATTGACCACAACAATATCTTGTCCTCAGGGACCTTGCTCATGTTTCATTCGGATCCTTCATTGTTTGCAGTCATTGATAGCAGATGATATTCGTGATATGTCTCTCTAGCATGTATGTGCTGACAATTACTATTATATCACAATTTGCATCTTTATGGTTCATACTTCCGCTCGTACATGGCAGAAGGCATCATTTCACACTTTGGAAAAGTTCTAGATATGTTGGAATCCTCAGTGCTCTTCTCAGGACTTCTGGTTTGTTAGTCATGTTTCAAATAAAATCACTAGCATTATTGATGTTTTGACTCTTGAGATCCCTTCTCATCTTCCAAAATCATGTTATAGCCCATAGAGGATAGAGAAAATTTGCCATGATAGCAAGTTCACTGCATCTCAAATTTTTAATGGATGAAAGGGCTATGATAACACTGATGTTTCAACATTCCCTCATTCCCCCTTACCGTATTTTAGTTGATCATGGACTTGGACTTAGCATCCGAGAAAATTATCTTTTTTTTAACTTGCCCTAGCCTCTATTGTTAAATATTTGAATCTACTACTATTACTCCTGATGTGTTTAAATCTTTTTGATTGCTGTTCTAGTATTACTCTGCATGAAGCTTTGCTAAAGTTAGTGGTATCCACTGTGCTATGTTCGCTCATCATGCAGACAGATGGAGAAAGCTTTTGACGCATTTGAGCTTCTAATATGTGCTTCATATGGAGAATTGTAAAGGTTTCCATTGCTTGTTATATAAGCCTCAAATTAGATGGGTGGATATCGATTCCAGAAATGTCAAGGAAGCTCGATCCTTGTTTTTTTAAGCTTATAATGAACTGGCTTCTCGTTTTTATTAGTTTGGAGCAGACTTATCATCACTAATTTCCTAGCTCTTCTCATTTTGCTTAGGAACTTTTAAGAAAGAAGCAGTTGGACCTACAGATCAGGGGACCTCCTATGTTGGTGAATATCCTCGTCAGAATAGAATTGACGAACCAACTATAACGATTTGGTGCTCTAGTTTTACCACTCTCAACTGGTTTCTACTAATTATGTCAATCTTAACATGAATTGCCATTTGACTTGGTTTCTATTTCGTCTTACTAACCATAATTTTTTAGCTCTCATCTTTCTCCTCGTGAGTGCGAAAGTGGAGTAAAGATTAAATCAGATTTATATCCATGACTTTGCAAGTATTAGAGCGTCTCTCTCATGGACTAAACATCTTGATGCATCGGTAAATGATAAAGGTAGGAAACCATCCTTGTTGGACAGTTAATGAAAACGACCTCACCTTGCTTTCAGAATTAGCAAGGCCTAAGTGACAAGCAAGATTATCACCCAGGTAAACGATTTTTTTTTAATTTTATTGCAAATGACCTAACATTACCTTTAAGTTTGTGATCTTGAGGGAAGGTTTGGTAACATGCATGTTGCTCCTATTTAGTTTCCCACGGTCAAGCTGTTTCTCTCAATTGAATAGATAACAGTTGAACATTCCGGCAAGCTTAATAATTAGCATCGGTTACCATGAATAAATAGAATATGGAAAAATGTAGGTGCCAATCCTGGAGCCACATGCAGGCTGGTGTCCTGTAAGCTGCCAATAACTAGTAAGGAAAGCGGAGAAACGTTTACAATTGTACCCCTTTTTCTCCCTCACGAAAACCTCTTTTGCCATGTTTGGTACGTATGAGGTTAAAAATTTAGAGAAACAAAAATGTTAAAGAGAGTAAAGATCTAATAGTTCAAAGTGTTAAAAGAGTAAAACAATAATATCAATAGATGAAAAGTTAAAGATGTTTGATAAGAATTGAAAAAAATATGGATGATAGTGAATCCCACTTAAATTAAAGCAAATGTAATACTAAATATAATTGTAAAAAAGTATTAAATAATATATATTTACGGTTTAAAATTTGAGATAGAATCAAAATGACAAAGAAATGTTGAAAATGAAAAAAAAGGGGGTGGGGGGAATACGGAAAAACCCTTTTACTCTCTCCTCTCCAAGGTTAATATTTAACTCCCCTTTTGAGGGTTAAATGTTAACCTCCTTTTAATCTTTTCCTCTTCTAAAAAATGTATAAAACATGAGTAATTAAACAGTGTGAACAATGATAAATTTCTGTCTCCTTTACCCTCTCACCTACCAAATATATCCTAAACCTGAGCTAACTGGTAATTTTTCATCTCCTTTGCTCTCCTACCAAACTGGTCCTAGATCTAAGCTATCGGTTATCGTAATCAAGAGCCCACTTTATTTCTCTTACTGCTAGACCATGGTGAGACAAAACTTCAGAAAGTATTTACATTAATATTTCAAGTAAAACTTAATGTTTCATATCCATGGAGTCTCATGTTTGACATTTCCCAGCTTATTTTTGTGGCCATCACAAGATTAAAAGCTTCCTTCTCCAGCACTGTGAAAGGTTAAGGGAGATATACCTCAAGGTTAAGAAAGTAGCGAAGTTTTGGATGTATTCGAGGGTTTAATTATTTTTAAACAGCTATGATGATTTGTGTATCGATTGTCTTTGTTTTTTACATTTTTTTTTATTCATCTTAATTAGGTGGTGTTATACATGCTTGTACCTATTAAAAAAAAATCCTCAAGATCTAGAGTTTAGAGCATTTCCACAGAAGTACCACAGAACTGAGTTGGTTCTTTCTCCAAATACTATCACTCTCCTAAGTTTGTTTTCACCAAAAAAACAGCAATTTTCCTTGTTGTTTTATGCTTAAAGAATTTATCTAAATATGAAGACGGTAATTCTTTCTCGTTTTTTTTTTGCCTTGAAAAAGAAATAAAAGATTAAGCATATATATGATGTTGGGAGAAACAGGTGTCAGGTGATTCTCAGAGAAAGACACTTGAAGGCTGTAAAGGAATAGCCGACCAACATGGACCGCTTTGTAGGAATATATCCTGTCATGTCTAACTGAAAATTGATGGAATTGCTTAGGCGTTGTTAAAATTAATATTTTAGCAACAGAGGAAAAAAAAAAAAATATATATATATATATATATATATAAACACACACACGTAAATGATACCCAATTTTTAGCGTGGCAGGCAGCATTCCTAGTCCTAGCCTGTTTTATTCACGAGGATCAAAATCCCCTTGTTTTAGAATTTCAATTTAAGTTGGAGTTGGAGTGAGCATGCACAACACTCCACCCATAAGAAAAGAAAAAAGAAAGCGTCATGGCATTCAATTTCAACGGATATATGAGCTTAGCCATGAAGTTTTTGCCAACCTAATAAAAAGGAGGTGGAATATGAAAGAAATAAGGTAAACTCTTAGCTAGCTAGCTCTCAAGCTACACTGCATGGACGTCAGCTAGGAATAAAGGCAACAATTGACAGATAACGTTAACCAAATTCTTCATACACACACACACACAATATGTTCTTGTTTTCATAGTCATGACCTTTTCTTCCATTAATTTGTTTCCTGACATTTTGACCACAAGCTTTTGAAAACTACATATATACACAACCACAGCCATTTATCACTTGAGCTGTGTACACAAAATGTACAACAGTACCTGTTGCTTTAAGCTACATGAACACTCTCCAATGGCCATTTCCCTTTGAATATCCGATCAGATCATACCTTTGGCATTAACTTGAAGTCACAGAATCAAATGTGCATTAATACACAATTATTTGTATATTAATACATAAAAATAGCAGCCAACTAAGGCTTCCCTGTACATGGAAACAGTCAGGTCACGTATTTAAGTTTAAAAAGAAGTCACTATAAAAACAAATCTCTCGAGATATCCCATCCTATAAGATAAACGGTAACCTTCGAATCCAAGAAAATAAAAAAACGTGTGCTGATTACTTTTCCCTCAGTGTTTCCACATTGTGTATTTCATTGGTTCATTGACTAAGATGATCCATTTCATCAAAGAACCTAATAAATATAGCTAGTGGGAGGAATATATGTGCTATGTTACAAGCCAATAATGTGACAAAAGATTGTGCACAAATAAAGTGCGGAGCCATATTGGCAAGATTCACGTTCGCATATGAATAATATTATCAGTGCATATATATATATATATATATATATATATATATATGTATGTATGTTTTTTTATTTTTCTTAGCTAGTTATAATTATTAGTTTTATTTATTTGTTTTGACCTTTTGATGATAGATCAAACGTCGACGTGACTCAACTATGACAAATCCATTCATGTTTTATATTCCGTCCCCCACATGAACTATATTATCAACTAAGATATGCATGGACCCCATCTTCCCACGAAGTTCAAGATTTGCAGACAGAAACAAAATGTAATTTTGATACCTTGATCTTTTGGTGTATTTGTTTATTAAAAAGTGGTTTTTTCTCTATAAAAGTGGCTTCTTATTATTTTTTTAGTATTTAAGAATTTCATGAAAAATAAATTGTAAAATATTTTTTTATATTCGATCATGTTATAAAAAATAATTTGAAAAGTAATTTATTAATATTTTTTAAAAATTATTAAAATAATATAGATTAAATCTAACATATAAAAAAAATTAAAGAAGGTTGAAATTGAAAAAAAAAATTAATAAATTATTTTAAATAAATAAATAGCAATTAGAACAATGAAAATCAAATCTCACAAATAAAAAAAATGATGAAATTGAATTTTTTAATTTTATAAATTATTTCAAATAAAATAAATAATAATTAAAAGAATAGGAACAAACATGATTGATAACAAAATTTTAATTAAAAAAAGATAAGAGAAAAACAAATGATAATCAAAATAATAAGGATTAAAGTTGATATAAAAATTAAATTATATCAAATTCTAAAAAATAAAATTGAAAAAAAAAACTAAAAACAAATATACAATAATTAAAAAATTATAGATCAAATTTGATATAAATAACAAATAACACTAGCTAGGAAAAAAAAACAAAGTAAACATATTTGATTAGTATCTTTTGTTAAAAAAAATATATAGATATAAAAATGATGAAGAATATATTTATGGGAAAAATAAGGATAAGGATAAAGATAAATTTATTTTTTAAATATTTTTTATTCTTTCAATGAGAATAACAAGGAAATATATATATATATATGTCAAAAAAATGGCGGCAATGAAAATAGAGAAAGAGCAGGAGGAGAAGGATACGTGGTGATGAAGATAGGGGAAGGGGGGTCCACAGAGGAGCCCCCATGAACTCCGGCTTTGCACGCGCAGTCAGGTAATTGGGACCCACGTAGAAACAGACCCCCAGCACGTCCATGCAAAAATAAAAAATAAAAAAAAAGGATTAAGAGCGTGGAATTTTATGGACCCCAAGGCTGCCGGTATTGTCTGGGAAACCGGAGGCTGCATGCTTCTTACCTTGAACCATCGACCACCGTAGAGCTAGAATCCCTTCTCTGTCTATCTGGGTGGTTGTTTTTTCCGAGAGGTGGTGGGCTTCATCATTATTGTTTCTCATTAACATGGAGAAATGCAGAGTCCACGCTTTCAAGACTGAGTTTTAACGGTGTGTGGCACTGACCCCAATACACACTACAAAGTGTGTTTCTTTTACCACTTCCCGAAAACAAATGCAGAGTTGATTAGTTTGTTTGCATGTTTGATTCTTTTTAGGGACTGATCTCCTTTGTTCTTGAGATATGACTGTGGAAAGGAGGTGCATGGATTAATTACCGAGGAGAAATAATATAATTGCTCTTAATCATTTACTATGCCTCGCGCTACATCATGAATTATATTTTTTTAAAAAAAATAAAATATTATTCGATAATCTTATTAAACTCGGTTAATCTAACTCATTTTTCTAGTATTAATTTAAAATTAAATTTTATAAAAATCACCTTAACTTAACACGATATAGTTGATATGAGCGGTTTAAAAATATCTTTGTCAATTATTAAAAAAAATTCAAAGATAAATTTAACATAAAAAATATTTTAATTTAAAATTAAATTGTGTAAAAATTACCATAATTTTTTAACTTGGTTGGTTTAAAGATAACCTGAACAATTTATAAACAAAGCATGGAGATGAAGTTGAGAAAAATAATGAAGTTGATGGAAAAATCTTTCGACCCAGCTCCTTACTTAGTTTAAATTTAAAATTAAATCGTGTGAGAGTTGTCTCAGCATAATTCAATTGATTTAATTAATTTTTAAAAAAACTCAAATGACTGTTAAAAAAAGTTACAAAATGAAATTAAAAGGAAAAATGATAAAATACAAATAAAAATGGTGATGGAAAAAAATTGGGTGGCAATGAAGGTTTGAACTCTTCGCTATAAAAGACTTTGATTGATGTTAGCTTTTTCCATAAAACATTCACATATATATAAATTAAAGAAATAGTTACTTCTTTTCATGCTTTATCAATCAGTTAATATTTATAAATCCATAATTTATCATGAGTACTTTAGTGTAATTTGTTTGTTTGTAATTTTTTTTTCCTATTTTGTTTACTGCAGAGTATTTCTAAAAAGAAAATTGCAGACAAAATAGGTGTATTAAATTTGGAGACCAATGATTATATACTGCTTTTCCCTGTTGTCCTGATTGGTGCGATCGCCCTCATATTGTGCTAAGCTCGTCACTCAAATGAAGTGACTATATATATATAACAACAACAACAATATAATTAATGCAATTAATTATCATATCATTGATCAGCTATGGATGCACAAGCATCCATTAATTAAAAACATCATGTTTTACGAACCAGCTGGGAAAATAATAGAGAAAAGTACTTTGCTCTTGAATGCCACACATGAACGAACACAGATGGTGTGTGAAAATAGAAATAAAAATAAAAATAATTTCTATCGGTTTTCCATAGGAAATCACTAGCAGAAGTACTTTAGCGTCAGAACAAAATAGCTTTGTTTTTACCGGCTAATGAACTTCAGTTAATGTTTGGAAGGAGGGGGAGTCTAGCTTCGAAACCTACTATAAGAAGGATTAGTATGACCTTTATCACAAAGATAAAAAATTATGAAGAGAATATCTCGAGCCTAGTTTAACCGGTTAGATTTTAAATTTATTTTTTAATAATTATGAATTTAATTTTTTTTAAAATTATTAAAAATTTATATAATTTTTAATTTTAAAATATATTGAATTAATACAAATAAACTGACTTAAATATCTACAATAATAATAAAAAAATTATACTACGTAGTTCTCATTTTAGATGTAGATTTTAAGCTCGATTCTAAATAAATGCTAAAATTGATTATGTCATCTCTTGAGAAAAATGAAGAGGCCACTACCAATGCGAATGTGAGTAGTGAATTAGAGAGAAAAATGCATCTCAAGGAAAAAGAAAAGGAAGATAGAGTTGAAAATAAAATGGACCCAAAATATATAAAAGAATAAAAAATAAGTGGTTAGAATCAGAGATAACGCATAGGAATAGAAGTCCGCATCAATTAAATAGCATAGGATTTAGAGAGAGAGAGAGAGATAGAAATAGAGATGATTAATAGGATTTTGTCAAGTTAGTCATTAATTTGTACCTTCAAAAAAGGAGCTTCAAGTTAAAATAACAACTCATATGTTCAACGACGTCGTCACTTCTCCTTATAGTTTATTCTCGTGTGTGTTTGTTTTTCTTTTGTCCATCTTTCGTGGATATTTTTTTAATTAGCGTATTATTTTTTTAATATGTTTGATTTATTATTTTTATATTTTAAAAGTATTTTTTAAAAAAACTTGAATTTTATATGAATTATATTCGGATGTTTTCGGATGTTTTAATATGCTGGGGTCAATAATAAGTTATAAAAAAATAATAAAAAATTATTATTTTAATATATTTTTAAATAAAAAATATTTTTTAAAAAATCATTACAATTTTTTAATATTATTTATAAAAATTTCGCTTTCATGCAAAAATGGAGTTATAGTGTTAGTAAAAGTTGGGTTGTGAAACATAAAAAGTAAAAGAGAGAGAGAAAAGGAGAAGGGGAAAAGTTGATGGAGCTCCAAGTCAATAGTAGTGTAATTGCAAGTACCCTTTTTCGTAGTAAAATTCATAATAAAGATAAATGTAAATAATGATAGCATGGAAGAAAGTGGATGGAGTTGTCAAAAAAGCGAATCTCTGAACCAGCCGGCCAAGAAAAAGAGGCAACACAATAGACATACATCCTTTTATATACAAACGTAGGGGCTTCGAAATGATGAGGTTTGTGTGAAAATTGATGATGTGTGTGGGGAGCAGTGTAGAACAACCTCATAAATTATTAATTAAGAACAAGAGGAAACAGTAAAATATAATATAATTTTTTTGAAATGTTTGTGATCAAATTAATGAAGTTTGAAGAATTGGGACTCAATTTAGAATGAGTATTTAAGTTTGGGACTAAATTAAGCTTTCACCAAACTACTATATAAATTTCAAATATGTTTAAAATAAATACGGGTTAGGTTTAAAATTTTAAATTTTTAAAAAATATTTTTAAATTATACAATCAAACAGGAAATATCTCATAAGTAATGAGAATGTCCCCAAAGGAAAGATTGTACAGATGAGGACAAACCGCGAATCAAAATGTGGAGTACCATGACGATATCCAATTGATTGACCTACCACGATAGTCTTCAAGTAAATCTTTCGAGATTTCACGCAGCTTTTTCATCAAAGATAAATGCCTTGGGGAATATTTTCATTTCAGAATATTCTCTTTGATTTCTCATAAAAAAAAATGCCCACATGATGCCTAGTTGTCTAAAGTTAGCCACCGGTTACCATAACAACGCAATAACATTTCCTCAGGGTGAAAATTGAGTCTCTACAATTACACTTAAGTCACAATTATAATTATAATTGGTGATATACATGAGAATTGAAACATAGAAAAATATTTCCTTACAAAATAAATGAATCAATTCCTTTAAATTGCTCCGATAGATGCATGATTTTTCTCCATAAATTCCCGAGTTGATTCTTGTGATATGAAAGGACAACATAATTCCCAGTATTCTCTAATAACTTGTAGTTTAATTGCGTTGAAGGACTTGATTGCCTTCATCTTTAGATAAAAAGAAGGTGCTTCTAGTTTTATACTGGAGGATCTTGCCTGCTTAATTTATCTATCACAACGAGAAAAACACATATTATGGATCGATAGAAATTTTTCATTTGAAATTTAAGAAATGTTGTTGATAAATTAGTTAATTCGCCAAATTCAATCTACCAATAATAATTTATCTATAACATTTCTTCTAATTCTGTCTCAAATATACACCGATGTTTGGAATTTTATTTTAAAATCTTTTATAACTTGAATTGAAAATTCAATTTAGAAACGTTTGAGATTTGAGTAAAATAAATTTAATTTGTCACTTAATAAAATTAAGTGTGATTTTATAACTTACGTTGTTAAAATTAAAAAACAAATGATGAATCATTTATTGAGTACCAATTAGTTTTTGCTAATTTTATGGTTAAGTTGGAAATTTAGAAAAAAAAAATTTGTATGAAATTGATAATGATTAAATATATTAATTTAGATTGAATAAGTCTGAATTGAAGAAATGATGGATAATTCGTTTGATTCCAATTAATTTAGTCAAATTAGAAAAAATCAAATTAATGTGTAACTGATAATAATTAATATATTAATTGATGTTATTTATTCTTGAATTAAATAAATAATAAGCAATTAGTTGGGTACCGGTTATTATATTTTTTTTTTGTCAACTTTAAAGTTTAGTTGGAAATTTAAGAAAAATTAAATCTGTATGAAATTGATAAAAATTAGAGTTAAGTATGTTTCAACTTATGAAGTGATTGATACTAATTGAATTATGAATTTCTAAATTGAATGAATTGAGTTACTTTGAAATTTAAGAAATGATGGTTATTAAGTTGTAACTTTGAATTATTAGTTGGTCTGTGTAGATTAACTGTGACTCTTTTTTAATAAATAGTTAAATTTATTATTGGTATGTTTTATTATCATTTTGATTAAAAGGTGATGAATTGATTTAGATGTATTTTATCATGTAACAAAATTGAAAATGCATAAGATATTTATTGGTGTTTTATAATGTATTATATTTATATGTGTTGGATAATTTTGTTATATGTTTTTTTAATTTGTGTACATTGTGTCAGAATAATTATTCTTTATTTCTGATTAAAATTAACACAATGGCTTATTATATATTTATACTACCAAAGTAAATCTTCTATTTTAAGCTATACATATTCAGTTCCTATAATTATGCTATCTTGAGATAGAAAAATATTCTTTCCATCTCTGTTCCTATAATATTTGTTGTTAAACATGTGTTACAGTTCACGCCAATGAGCTGTGGAACTTTTTGCTAGTGACATAGTCTTAGTAAGTATATTTGCTAGTTGATTTTTAGATTTTACAAATGAGAATTGAATTATTTTTCATTTCAAGGTTATGCTTGATGAAGTGCCGATCATTTTAAACAAGGATAAGAATGTCTATTCACTTTAAGGAGTCCCCGTTAATGAGAGAAGTGCCCCCATCAACGTCCATGTAAAAACGAATAATATTGTGTAGAAGTGAGAAGGCGTTTCTTGTAATCAAAGGGAACATGCACTGCAAAGTGTGGTAATCCAGAAAAGAGGGGTTTATCGAAAAGTTGGCCCCCTTTTCACTTTTGAACGATCACCCCGCAACCCACTATGGAGAGGCTATGCCAAAAGACTATCCAACAAGCCTGCAAAAGGGATCCTCTCACTCTCTCTGTTTTTTTTTTTAATCGATCCACCAGCGGTGTAGACAGAACCCTACCATTGTAGCTAATACCAGTCCCTGTCACGGCAACGCAAAAGAAAGCATGTTCATGAGCTATTGCTTGTGAAATGAGAGAGAGAGGGAGTTACATTGTACATTTGTCGACGCGCTATGACCTAGTTTTAAACTTTGAAACACTGTTATGGGAAGATTTTTTTTTTACTATATATCACACCCTATCTCAGCGGTCAATTCATTTAAGCTTTATGGTACTAAGTCAATTTCGAATTAAAAACATCTATCTGCTTTCAATGTATGAATTATTAACTTGGTCTGAGTTTTCGGATCAATCTATCTTACCTGTAAAGGGCGTGGAGTTTTCTGCTTTGCGTCCATGTATGTTTATAAATTCCTGATACTAAAATACAACACAACTGTGGGATACAACATTAATAAGATAAATGTAGAGCTAGGTACCTATTTCTCTTGATCATTCGTCACTTAATTCATTATTCAACATCACCTTGATCCAATCATGTAGAGAAATATATAGTTTTTTGATTAAGACGCGTGCCTGCAGTTAAACAATTTTCACATAAGATTATAATTATTTATTATCATTCCCCCCTTGGCAATTTTAGAAGCTAAGTTCCCACAAGTTACAAGTGTCTTTGCTTAGAGGAGGATTTAATATCCTAAAAGTTGTCCATGGGGGCTCATATGCATGGCTTGCATTTGGGGACATGTATAGGCCTTACGTACCATTCCCTCACTTCTCAAGCTACATGGAATGATTGATAAAAAAAAAGATCAAGTGCATGGAAATGGTTTACAGCGCCAAAAGACATGGACGTATTGGCACAAATGTCAGCTACTCAGCTCCATCATTTCAGAGCTCGGTTTCTGGAATAGCTTCTGCAAAACTTTTGTATGAACTGCTTTCTTTTGTTAGGATACTATATATAGTTATTCTGCTTGATTTTAAGTGTTAATAATAATGATCCTGCATGACAAAATTAATAAACCCGGTTGCTTGCTAATCAGTGGACAATCTCGCTCAAATTGGAACACAGCAGTACACAAAAGTTTGTCATCCACATTCCACAGTACTGGTGTAGCGTGTTTGGAACTAGGAAAAGGTTTTATATATATCAATTCATTTTCTGTCAAGGAATTCCAGTATACATTTGTAATCAATTGAAAAATCATCTAATAAATATAAGTTTTTTAATCCTAAATTATTAAGTTATATTTTACATTTAAAGCATTCAAGTTATTTGATTGCTCTGAAAATTACTTTCTGTGTGTTGAAAAAACATAAAAAATTTTAAACATCGTTTGAGATAAATACAAAAGAACTCGAAAACATCCTTCTTCTTTTTTATTGGAAAAGTATAATTCATTAATACCCAAAAAGAGTATAAATATAATATAACTTGAGACAATTTGTATGAAAATAAACACTTGGTCTATTGAACAATAGGTATTGATTTTTAGGATAAATAACCCATTCACTTCATTTCACTTTGGTTTCTCCGAACTGTCCCTTTTCAAACTTTTCATGATATCTCACAAGTCAAGGAATAACCTACCACCACAATTCAAGTTGATAGTTAAATACGTTCGAGTAAGAGCATGAACTCTACCTTACACATAAGCCTTTGATCTTCCGCTATTGGATGAAAATAACTCTTATATCATAATAAAGAATTAACCTTCAATTCAAAAGTTTAATTTGTCAAGACAAGATAAATCCTGCTATTTTTCTTTAAAGGAACAAATAGTTGTATTTGTTAAACAACTAGTGGATAGTTGAATCTAGCACTTAATTTATAATATGTTGTTTTCAATTATTTTTTTAATTGAATTTGTGTTTTTATTTTTTTAAAATACAAATAGTATTATGTTGTTGGAGAAATATAATGATGATTCTTTAATGCATCCGGATCTCAATTTAGATTTATGATTGAAAACAGAATCATTCATTTATAATGGAGTTCTTATGGATGACTTGTAGTGTTTCAATCATTAAATACTCATAATTAATTCTAAGCATTCAAGTGTTCCAGGTGATTAATAAGTAATTTGCCATTTTTAGTTAACCAACCAATTTGAAACTACTTCTCTACCTTGCTATTTTTCCGATTGTTATAAGCTCGATCTCGCTAATTTCCAATTACCAACAGCAGCTGTCTCTTGCAATTTGATTAGTCATTTTATTGGTAGAAAAGGGAATGTCTTTTCAACAACTGTTGCAAAGATGTTGGCAAATTCAAATTTACAATATCTTTGCAAGAGAAATTGTGCGGTTGGTAAGTAATTTAAAATTCAAAAACGACACACCCTCCCCTCTCTCCTCTTATTTCTTTTTTTATTTCTCCTAAGCATCTCTCTCTCGCTCTCACATTTTCTACAACCATCATCGAGCACCTATGAAAGCACCCGAGCATCGTAATAATGGTTAGATTATGTAGAAAACTCGTCTGAGTAGTTCAAAATTAGTTTTTTTTTTTAATCCGCGGCGCAAGGTTTGGGTTTTGTTTTTTAACCTAGAAAAAAATGTAAAACTATCAAGCAGTTAAAAACTTGATATAAACAAGATATTTTTAAAATATTAAGATAACAATAATATTTTTTAAATAAAAATATTGAGACAATGTTTATGGACATTTTGTGCAAGGAAACCTGTTTTATAATTGCTATTATTATATATTTAATACTTTATTGACCCGTTTTAGGAAGTGGATAACTACTTAGCTATTCCGTGTTTTGCTGTGGGTCGGAACAAATTTTTTGACACAAAACCAAAAATTAATATGCAGGCATTGTTAGTGTCTACATTCAAGAAGTGCAATGAAAATCCAATGTGTGCGTTTATTAAAATAAATCAAGAATATTATATTACTAAAATATTTTGATGCTAATGACCCATTTTTAGTAGTGAAAAGAGTGAGCTTTCAGTATTTAAATTTAATTATATTTAACTTCTTTCATGGATAGCATTTAGTTGTTTTGAAAACTACTGGGGGTGTATTGTAAAATATAAAACTACAAGAACAAAAATCAAATATTGATGAATCTTTTACATCAGGCCTTGGGGCAAGACTGAAGTTTACTCTGAATTCCACGATGAAGAGGTCGAAGAACATCATCGTGAATACTTTTTGTTTCATTTCTGAAAAAATCTCTTTCCTAGTAGAATTTTTGTTTTCGTTTTGCGGGAACGGTGGTACGCGATTGGTAATTGCATAGTTTATCCATGCTAATTATTACATGGAATTACTCTGTGGTCCTGTTGATGCAAGGCAGATATTCACAAACTGTAGTGCATAGGGGGTTATAAAATCGAGGAGGGGTGAGCTTGTAAGGTTTATATGTGTGTGTGCACGCGCGTACTTGAGGTTTGACAATTATTGGCCATGGCTCAGGTTTCTGAAGCAGAGCAGAAGGGAAGTACGCACATGCATTCAAAGCCCGAAGACAAGCCTTTGCTCCTCTGTGCTCAATTACCTGCACTTGCCCGCCAGACGCCATGCATACTCTCTCTCTCTCTCTCGTTTTCAGCAAATTTAAACCCCCACTTCTATTATCCCTAGCTTCTTCACTCACATGCATGGACTGAGATGGGCACTCATTGTTCCACATGCACATGCAAACAGAGCTCTTTCTCTCTCCCTTCCTCAGAGTAAACACACGCAAATACAGAGACATGCCTATTGTATTACACTATTACTAGCTATATAGCTTCGTAGGTGGTGTGGATTGTGTATTGTGTTTTGGGTCGCACTGTAGAGGAGTGAGTGACGATGATGGTATTCATGATGGCATGATGACGAGATTAAAAGCAAAATTACTTTTATAATTATACCTCAATTACTCCATCTCCATCTATTTAGTAGTGGGAGGGGAGAGAAGAGAACCAACCCCACTTTTCTCTAATGGGAACATACATTAGCATATTGAAAAAGTTATTGTTGATTGGTCCCCGCTTTGTACGAAACTTGAAATAATTTCCGTGGACTCTGATACATGAAATCATCTCTCTTTTGTGTCTTAAAAGTAATGAGAGAGAGGATCCCATGCATGATTATTACGTATACACCAGTACATATGCTTTGATATATATTTCTTCCCCTTCCTTCCTTTCTAAAGGCGGAGTTTGATGTTTAGACATTGGTTGTTCTCTCTTCTCTTCTTTTGCTGCCTTTAATTTTGTTCACTGATGATGCGATGCAGTCAGTATATCCTTTGCGGACCCAACAAAATACCCTCCCCACCTTTTGCTAAAATTAACTCTCTCTACTGTTGGTTTTGTACTGTGTCGTCATCGCCATTGATTTTCTTTGCTATAATAACGTGCAAATTAAGAGGTGTTAATTTGCTAGTTGCAAAACTCTCAACACTCATCGCAACAAAAGAGGGGGGGCCGGGGGGATTCTTCTTTTTTGTAGGGAAAAACAAAACGGCTAATGGAGAATCTTCTGACATTGCACCAGATATCCTGGATTTATGTCCAGGATTAATGGTTCCATACATATAGTGTTTGCGGGAGCGTCTAGTTTTAGTCCCACTTTAGGTTCGAATTATTGTGTCCAATGAGGTCAGTAGGAACTCTAGTCAATAAATAATTTAAGTTTCAGTAGGATCTACATCCTCGTTGAGAAAATAGGGTGCATATCATGAGTAGAGCCGAATAATTCCTGGATAAAATTATAAATAATGTTTTTTAATATATATGTGTGTCTGTGTGTGTGTGACAAGAATAACCTTGAATAATTTTCATTTTGTACTTGGGATTTTTTTTGTTAGGTGAAAACAGTTTTTATTTTTTAAAGTATAATTCACAGATATACTTTATTTAATTTTGAGGTATTTAGCCATTGCCCATTGGCAAGTAGCTGTTATAGTTTAAGCCGGCTTTGCATATCATAATTAATTTAACATATGCAATGTGTTTAAATAAGACCTAATTAATGATTAGTGAACTAGACAATTCCTGCATCACTTAAAAATTGTTGGCCCATCTGATATTGGAGGACGCTGTGTGACTTATGATTATTAACCTAAATGAAATTCACAAAGTAATATATCTCTTTTCAAAACTGGGATAAATTTCAGGAGGTATTTTCATTATTGCTAAGTGTGCACGTGCAATATAATTTATGTGGCTCAACTATATATAAACATATGAAATGAAACTTTGGGGAACTTATCAGTACCGCTTCATATTCTTGAATCTTGAGGGTGAATTTTAGGTAGAAAAATGTCACTATTATTTCCCCTTAGCTTTCATGCTTTTGTTCCAAGCTCAAGTCATTCCGTGCCCATGCACTGTCAACAGAGGTTAACTGTCTTACCTTTACCTCTTCTGTATTTGGAATGGGATGATATATAGTCCCCATTAGAGTACACAGTCAGATCCTTAAAAAAATCTTTGAATTTGATAATTGGGTTCAAATTTCATCAACATTCTCACTCTGTCATATTGTTTTGATTTATTTCATTGATTTAAGATGATTTCTCTAACACGCTAGATACCTTATAGTCCATGCTCAGCATATATTTAGGCTATCGATCATTCTAATTAAAAACAATCTATCCATTCTAGAATCAAAGGATTTGCGAGAAATTATAATGGCTTGATATCAAGAAGCTAACAGTAGCAGGTTTGAAACCGAAATATCATAATCTCAATGTTACTACAATGTTGAAAAACAGCCTTAACAATACTCCATCTATGCATAAAAGAAGTAGGGTTTCTGATCTAGGAGTTTGAGATATAGAGCTAGGTAGAATTGTCTCATCAATGAATATATATAGCATCATTCCACTATAAAAGACCAGGCACGCAAAGTAATCTGCTTTTCAATAGCTAGCTAGCATGTCAATATATGTAATCCCATATGGAGTATAATTCAGAGTTTCAGTTAGAGAATTCGTTGATTGACCACTCTTTGAAAAGTGCCTTTGTTTGTTTCTTTTGGAAAACACAAGAAAAGGCATAAAATTATTAGTATTTTGAGAGGGAGAGAGAGGAGAAAAGACCATGTTTGATGGTCTGAAAAGCGAATTAGCAGCTTTTCAGGAATGAAGAGATCAGGCTGCTGCCAAGAGAGCTCCTTGCATCGAACCCCATTGTTCCATTTAAAAATCATATAATTCCTTTCAAGCTCTAGCAACTATACTATATGAGTATAAATGTATGCAGAAGCTATGGGAGTGTGCGTGATGTATATATTACATTGTTCGAGAGAGAGAGAGAGAGACATGATTATAAGAGTCCCGTACAGTACAGTTGTTGCAGGGAGGGTGGGAAGCACATGCTTATGCAAAGGAAAAGCCCACGTCGTCGTGTGCTTTTCGATTCTCGGGTTGTGGGGAAACACCATCATGCATGCCAAAGTCCCCAGTTAATGTTATTTATTTCTAATAATTACCTCTTAATTAACAGCACACATACTCTAATTAATTCCTTTCTTTATCCAGTGATTGTTTAACATTGTGTTACTGGTACTTTTTAAAACTATTTTTTATTTAAAAATATATAAAAACTATTTTTTATTTTTTTATATATTCAGCACATTTAAATTATTAAAAAATATTTAAAAATTAAAAAAATCTAAAAACAAAAATTATCTCACGGACCGTAGCTACTAGCTAGTATCTTATGTTTAAATTGACAGGTAACGTCATTATGCCATTCCACTAGCTCGTATGGCTAGCCGCCCAACCCCCCTGCTGTTCGCAAAAGCATTCTTTGAACACATCTGAGAATGTAATTTCGATAGAGATACTACTTTATATTAAACAATGGTAACGTATATGTTTTGCGTTTAGTAAAAGCAATATTAAACTCTCTTCTTCTTTTTTTGGTTTTCTGTAATAGCATTAACTCTGTGTTTTTCAAACCCGGTGCTAATTAATTAAATGTGACATAAATTGATTAAAATTGTTACTAACTAATTTTCCTTTTCTCTCGGAGTAAAGTCATCCACGAAGCCAATGCAATATCTTAGATTCTTAAATTATACATGTCCTGAGTTGTTTGGGAATTAGGAAATTGCTTAGTATCTGTAATTTGAGTTTATTTGGCAGTATAATTAATGTTACTTTTAATACATTAATATGATATTTTTTTATTTTTAAAAAATTATTTTTGACATCAACACATCAAAATAATTTAAAAATATTAAAAATATATTAATTTAAAATTAATAAATAAAATAAAATAAAAATTTAATTTTTAAAAAATACTTTTAAAATATATAAAGAAGCAGACTTTAATCTAGCTTAGTACATAATGAAAGAGTTGTTTTATGTCCGTATGCTTCAAAAGTACATCAACATGTCTCTTGACGAGAAAAAAAATATATATGTATTTTTAATTTACTAAAGAATATATATATATATATATATATATATATATATATATATATATATATATGGCTTGAGGAATTAATATTAAATAGAAGAATGTGATGGATAGAATAGAACGTACCAACCGCATCTTATTAATTTGAAAGGGTAAGACGCGTGGAATCTTTTCAAGCAAGGGGACCAAAATGAATGAGAGACCGGATCGATGGAATCAGTCTTTTTTAGCTGTCTGATTTCCGCAATAATCCTGATTGTATTGTAAGTTAGTTGTTTTTTAGATAACGTTTCTTAGGGGAAAAAAGATGGAGACATTTAGGATCATATTTTCTACATCCGGCCCTGTTTAAGGTTTGGTTTCTAAATTTTAATCATATCATTAAGTTTTTACTGGATTTTTGGGTTAATTTTTTTTAAATTAAAATGATATTATTTTAGTAAAAACAAAAACACAAAAACCAACAAGTCGCAACCGAGTTTTTAACCGGGTTTTGCCAGATCAATCATGTTTTTTCTTTTTCTATTTTTTTTTCAACCCGGTTTGGTTGCAGTCCCGAATTGGCCGGATTTCGGGTCAACCCGCCGGACCGAATCGAATTTTAAAACCATACTTAGGATTATACGAGACATTTGTTACGGGGTATGAAAAAAATATTCAAGATATTTTTTTGATTTTAAGCTGCAATTTTAAACTTGATATTTGATGTGTACATAAACATATTCTTAGGAAGATAAAATATATATATAAAAATATATTTATTTTTATGTTATTATTTCTGTCTTTTTTAATAACCGTGAAAGACTTAACAAGCAAAGCATTATTAAAAGTTGATTAAAACTCCAATATATCTAATCCTCCTACTCCTGCTATTGTGGCTAAAAAGGAACTTTTTCGTGATATTCTAAAAAGAGCGAGCCTTTTTAGTCATTTTCTCCTTGGAACATGCCCTAAAGCCTAAAGGTGTTAATTAGCTGGATGACCCTTCCAAAATTTTATTATTCTTGTTCCTATTCCTTTTTCCTCATTATAAAACGGCTAGAGCATAATATATTTCGTCGATTCTTGATTTATAAATTAAGTAAAAAAAATATTACCCTTCGACCACCTTAAGAATATAGTATAAAAACAATAAATATTATGGAGTAGCATTAATATTTTTTAACATAACTGACTGACTGGCCACCATCTCTCTTTCTTTTCTTTTCTTTTCCTCTCTTTTCTTTCTCTCTCTCCTGCAACTATTTCATCATCTCACAAGCTTCCAAACAAAGAGAATTAATGGAAAGTTGCAAGTTTTATTCTCCTTGTTGTCTTTGGATATGTCTACGATGATACATCAAATAAAAACCCTTATCTGGTTAATGGGTATCTCTCTCTCTATTGATTCCATAATTTTAGCACATACTTATGGCAACATCAACTATAGATCCCTCTTCCCAATATAGTCGTTCTAGCACTTGTAATCAGTTTGGAAACCTTCTTATTCATATCCATGGCTTACTTTGAGATCAAGAACAAGAATCATCATCATTTATATAGGCGGTTTGGGTTTCCAGCTTCTCCTTGGATATGACCATGGTTCCTGCTCAAAGTCTTTCTAAACAGCAACAGCAACAGCAACAGCATCCAATTTGTGATGGTGGTTATTTTGGTGAGGATGTCCGTACTTTTAAAGAGGGCCTTGGTCTTATGAGTCGATTAGAAGGTTATGACTCTTGTGTTAGCGAAGCTTGCTTATTAGGATCTGATCTAGTGGTGGCTAATATTCCCATGGCTGAAGATGAATCAAGAACTAACAGTCTTAATAATGAAGCTGGCTCAAGCTCAAAAGATGTTCAAGAAGAGAGACAGGAAGGGTGGCTCCAATTGAGTATAGGCGGTCACACAACAACAGCAACACCAACAAGCCATGAGGGCAAGCACGATCATCATCATCACCATCATCATCATCATCAACAGCAACAACAGCTAGTACTTGATTCTACAAGTAGAAGAGGAGGGTTGATAGAGCTTGATCTACTACCAGGTAGCAGTAGTAGAGTTCCACATCAAGCGAGGCCATTGAGTAGTCCTGTTTTTCACGTTCCTGATTTTAGAGCTCCTCCAAGGCCAGTCCCAAGTCATGTCACTAATTTTAGCAATACATCTTTATTCTTTCAACACCATCCAGCAGCAACTAGCTCAACCTATCCTCTTCATCAAGACATAAACTGGCCATTTAGGCCTATGATGCCCAATATAGCGACCGCCTCATCTTCTCCGCCATCCTCTTCTTCGTCTTTGATGCCATTGGGGTCCTATTTTTCGCGTCCGTTCCAAGTAAATAGTACGGGCATGGATTTTGCAGGACCGAGCTCCGACTTTAAAGTAATCGATCCTCCAAGAAGATCCCATTCTGGCATTTGGTTTATGCTACAAGCGTCTCAAAATCAGTAAGTGCAAAAGGAAAAGAGAAGACAAACGAGAAGCACATAGAAAGATTAGCCCCACCATTTTGTTTTTGTTTCTTTCTATCTTTTGTTTTCTCAAGTTAACTTTCAAATGTTTTTTATATCCAATTGGCTGCTTTGTAGTGATTTGTTTTTCATGTTCAAATTCAGAACGAAAGAACCCTTCTTGCCGCAAATATCCAAGAGCTACCTGAGAATCAAGTAACATATTTTATCTTCTCTACCTTTTCTTTTCTGTCTCTTTTTTGGTTCCATTAATTTTTGGGGGATTTAGTAATTTTTTATATACTAATGGAACTGAAAATCCTTTTTGTCCATAGATATAATATTTCTTTTTTGTTTCGATATTTGAAACCTTAGGGATGGAAGGATGACAGTTCGGTTATTAATGAAGTATCTGGTTAACAAGCTGAGACTGGATAGCGAATCAGAGGTATTTACATTTCCTTTTCTATTTCAATGAATGCATAAAAGTAGTAGTTGATGGTACTGTGCTTTCTATCTTATCTTGCATATCTCATTTACCTAAGATCGGCAAGGCACAGACAAATAGAAGAACCAAAAATAGGAAACAAGCATATCTGTTCGAATTACTAGTTTTAATTAGACGAATATAGACAAGGGTGGTGTTAGAGAAATGACAGAAACAGCAGAGCTAAATGCGTTTCTCTAGCGGTATTTATTGTGTCTGATAACTTGATATTTAGGTGAGAAGTATATTTCTAGGTAGCCATCTTCTCTTTTTGTATCATCGGGCCATAATCTATTCTTGTAGGGATCCATGGTATAAGAACAAAAATGTTTGTCTAAACAAGGTGTTGAGCCTTCTAAACTGGTCATGAATGCGGTGTTTAGTTAGTTATGGATGTTTTCCTTGACAAGATTGAAGAGGTGTAGGGTTTAAGTGTATTAATTTAGAGATAATATAGAGAACTACCTACCACCTTCTTTCCTATGACCACCAAAATAAATTGAAATCATGAGTAGCCTTTCATCGTTCACAAACGGGATTAATCAGCACTATATATTATTTCACACCACAACATTTATCTTACTTATGAAAGCCATGTTTCAATGATATTCGATCTCGCACAACTAACGTATATGTGCAACAATAAAGTGAAGTAAAGCAGTACTATAACACTTAAGCATCTAGGATGGGTTGAAATGCAAAACCTTGGCGAAGAAACCCTAGCCCCAAGCTCGTTTTCTCGCTGTTTTACTCCTTTCTTGCCTGTTTTAAGATAAACTACTGCTCGGGAAGTCGGGAAATGTCTTGGTAAATTACACATAATCGAGGGTTAGTGGCTTGTTTATCTCTAAGAATTGAATACCGTAGAGGATTAGTCTCTTGAGTATCTCTATTGATACTTAGTGATATTTGCACTATTAGGAATGGGATTATCGATAATTTCTCTGATTCTTATATCTTTAACTATTAGGAATGGGATTATTGATAACTTATTATCTGATACTTATATTCTTAATGATTAACAAAACTCAAATCTTCCATCATGCAACGAAGAAAACTGCACTGGAGAAGGGTAATTGATATAGCTGAGAATTGTTTCAGTCAGTATATTAAGGATCAGACATGTCCTAATTAATATATAGATTTTGAATTAATTTCCTATATATGTTATCAAAAAAAAAAACCCATTCTAAATTGAGTCCCAATTCTTCAAATTTCAATCTTTCTGTTATGATATTGGGCTGCTGTAGGATTAAGATAGACTTATTTAGTCAATCTTTCGGTTCTTTAAAAAAAAAAAAAAAAAAAACATTTCGCCTACCCAATGCACTACGTGCATTGTATATGGAACAATCATATACATATTAAAAGGTGTATAGGTCTTACATGGAGCAAGGCAAATAATTGACGTATGAAAGTACCGGATATATATATATATATATATATATATATATATATAAAATAGATTAACTTTGTATTTTTTTCATTATTAGGGACATTATTATATACGATATAATTTGTGCATGGGAGGCATCATTAAAGGCGATTTGAGTTTTCATATCATATATATTCATTGCAGGCATAATTGTGTGTCCATCATTTACACAATGCTTCTCATGCACACTTCACAGAATACCCACTAGCTATTTCTTTCATTATATATATATATATATATATATATATATATATATATATATATATATATATATTAGCATGAATCAGGCTCCTTACAAAAATTAATTGAGTCCTCTTATTTTTATCATTAAAAATTCAGTATTTTTATGAAACATATACAGATACAAAGGTTTAATTGCTTGAAATTCGTGTTTCCTGATCTCTAACACATATTTAATAAATATCTTTTACTATATCCTTAAACGCATTAAATATCGCTGGCTCAAAAATGCTTAGAGCTTCCAAGAATCATATATGGAACGAATCAACTTCAATTTAGGTAAATTGCAAAATGAAGTTTTTATTTGGGAGGGTAAAAAAGAAAGCATGCGTAGCATATAAATTAAAAGGGGGGATTATTAATGTATAAGTACCTATTTTCTTATGCATATTATTTGATAAATATTATGAGGATGTGGATTCTTGTTGATATACATGACAAAAATTAATCTTAACTATATATAATTAAAATTAAAGTTCTTAGAAAGGACATTTTTTGGTACATATATTTTTTAGATCGGATTAACTATTCTGCAAACTCTAGATAAAATCCTTTCTAGCTGCCAAAAACTCTAGATAATTTTTCTATAGCCATTTCTTATCTCAAAATTAATAAATTTAGAGAGAAAAACATATCTGTGCTGTGCCAAAGGTAGATTTAACATAGGGATAGTGGAATTATGTTTCATAGACAAAATGCTCTCTCATAAGAGTCTCATAGTGTGAAATGAACCTGTGATCTTATTGTTTGTTGTTATTTCAATTCTGTCTCATCGGAAAACCATCGACTTCCATTGCGTATCGCAATTATATACTCTATGGAAACTTTTCCTAGTGCACCCAAGACTGCCTTCTTATTGAAATATTGCAGTATCGTGCGGATAAACCAACGGGAGATATTAACATTTAAGGATTCATGATTCGCACCAAATAAAAGGAGCTTAATTTAATAAATGTTGCTATTCATACCTTGCTAGTTTACTTTGAAAAATTCTAAAGGCTAATATATAAATATTGTAAAGCTTTACGTCGAAAACGAATTGTGAATTAATTCAGCAACATTTTATTTGATTTAAAATGGTGTGTGCATGTTTTACTTTAGTGTTTGTGCGTGTAGCGTGAAATATAACTGCTAAAACTGCAACTTAATATAGAAATTAGTAGCAATACACTGTACACGTGCCTGTCAAACGCTTTCACTGCTCTGTGTTACACACAAGTAATTAAAGAAAAACTAGAAATAACTCTAATCCATAAGGGAAAACATTTAGTCATAGAGCTTGTCTTCGGGCAGTAACTTCTCCATCAATTAATAGTGTTCTTCTAGTACATGTTCGATCTTGCGCTGAAAAATTTCTCCAATTTGTATTGATGTTAAAATAAAAGCTAGTGCGTGTTTACTTGATCTAGCAAGAGCCATCCATTCTCCCTTGACTTCTACGGCTAGCAATGCTTAGGTTTGTTTCTAGGGTAACATACAAGAAAGAGAAGAGGATGTCAAGACGTATCATTAAAAAAATCGAACTCAAACCTGGATGGATATATATATAAAAGCACGTAGTGTTAGTTGAGTTCGCCATTCCTTGTCCTAGGTGGTTATTACATACAGCATGTTTATCTGTTGTCTTCGTTACCTACAGCACATAAATATTCATAGGTTGTAACTTGACATGCTCAAGGTTCCATTTTGTTTTTATATATAATGTAGTTTTGAGTATAAGTTTGTAATTAGGTCAACCCTTATCTGATGATTAATTTGGATCATGCCCATATTCTTTTTTTTAAAAAAAAAATTGCTGTTGCTTTCTTGCCATGCCATGCCATGAAGCAAGGAGATATATGCGGTTAACACGATATCTTATACACAACAAACCAACCACCAAAAACCATCCGAACCCTTCTTTGTCTCTTTCTAGTCTTGAAGCAGATAGATAGAGAGAGAGCGTCCATCTGTTTTATATTCTTACCTAAGCTAAAGTACACACCTAATCACTAAAAAATCATCCATGTTATAAAGTATTGTTGTTATCTAAGTAACATGACAAATTCAACATTCTTCTCTGCTTTTATAGAATTAGAACCACCTAGTTTCATGTTAATCAAACCAGATAGTTGGTATACATAGGCTGGTCAACTTAACTATATATGCCATCGATTTGGCAAGTTCCTCTTGGAGTGTCGGATCGATCCACCGCCCAAGAGACACATTAATAAAACCAGTTCCATAAAGTTTCTTCTAGGAAGTAATCAGTTAATGCCGTCCAGAATATGCAAGCCATCTTCTTTGAACACAATATGCATGCAACGAAGTACCCAATGATTTAAACTTTTCAAGTGGGTGTGAAAGACGAGGTCGAGCTTATAATTGCATCCGAGGATTACAGTGAGCCCTGGCTAGCTCTGCTAATGATCCGTTTTAGCGTAATTTAAGGAGTCTGTCCACACAAATTAATCAGTTTAGAGTATTACCTATGTGAATCTAGATACTCACTTGATCATAATAACTTGTTTTCATTCTCTAGACACACACACACACACCCATATAATCAATACGTGAGAAAGCCAAAAAGATGTCTTCATGGTGGAAAGTGTTGCTTCCTTTTTGAAAACTCTTCAAGCTAGCATTGACTTTAAGATATGTATAAAATTATCATCAACTTGGATGTGGGTTGTCCTGGCTTAGTTGACACTTGCTAACATAACAAAAGGGGGGGTTGATACTAGCACATCATATGAAATCATATCGTAGGGCCTAAAAAACCACACGTGGAGCATGTCATAATGGCAAACCCCCTCTCCAATCTGCATGCGTTATCTCTCCCCTTCGTCACGCTTTCTCTTCTTGCAGCTCAGCTTTTACCCCCCCCCCCCCGGCCCTCTCCTTTTCCTTGGAATTATATTGTGCTTAAAAAGACCCCATCATCAAAACACCTTAAGTGGTGCGCTTTGATCGAACTGTAGACGACCCCATCGCCATCATCATATCCCTCTCTCGCCAACCACAAGAATGAACTCCACTAAAAGAAGAAAATTTTAAAAAATCCTTTCGTGTGTTTTTACGTCGGAGGAAAGCAATGCATGAGTGAATAATCCACAACAGAATCATTCCAAGTTGTTGAAAAAGAACAAGAATAAAAGGCATTAAAAGACAGATAAGTCTCCTCCACGAAAATAAATTCTTTGTAGTTGGTGAAATCACGGTATGCATGCAAAATAAATTAGATATGTAATCCTTTGTAATTCTCAACAAATACCTGTCAAACAAAGGGTTGTTTGGACATGCTTTATCTTGCATAGATCCCAAGGAAGGAAAAACCAAACACAGTATATTAGTTCATGGAAGAATATTGACCGTATGATATCATTAGGGCTATTTTGTTGGTCGTCTAAGCTACGTGAAGTAGACGTGCATGACATGAGACTGATGCATGGTTAGGTTTTATTGAAGCTAAAAACAAATCTTATTTATTTGTTTATTTTAATTTTTCCGTGGTTAGCGGGTCCATTACAAATTCTCCTTTTAGACTATGGTTACCGGTTAGATTATAAGATCTTTGATGGTGTTTTATATAGTATAATAATAAAAATAAAAATAAAGTCTAAGCGCTCATGATTTTGGCTTACGAGCAAAGTCTAGGTGGGTCCCGTAATGATTAAACCCGGGCAGTATTTGAGTCGTGGGTGAGGGGACGGGTAGCCCAAAAGGGTGGGTTGTCATGGCTGACCGCTGACCGAGTAAAAAGAACGGAATTTTAAGGGTAGAGCAGACGTTACAAAGATATACACGTTTGGGGCCATGGCAAAGACGTTACCTAGTGACAAAGCATGACTTCAAAATACATCTCTTTTTTTAATGAATATATATATATATATATATATATATATATATATATTGAAAGAAAATTATGAATATTCAACTTCATATGATGTTCTCTTATTGAATATTTTCTTTAAAAAAAAAACTATGAACCTTCAACTTCAAATGCATCATAAATATTTATTTATACCTATTTGAATATCTCTATTTTTATTTTTTTATTGTGTTAAAAAAATCAAAGTCGCCATTAGCAACTTGTTTGCATTAATATGCATAGATGCTTGCATCTTTCGTTACTTCCAAGTGATTTTGGAGTTACCTAGCTAGATGCTTACTGTTTTTTTAATTATTATTATCAGGGATTACAAAATTAACTTAGAAGCACACGATCAAGAAAAGAATTGATCTAGACGTAGTAATTTCTAGCTTGCTAGACCAATCGACGATTAGCAGTCGTGATGCTCTCCCTTGTCAAACAAGAGGAGAGAAGGAATCGATCGGCATGTTCTTGTTTTGACTATTTAGTATTTGAAAGTAAAAAAAAAACAATTAATAATTACAAAGAAACAACGATATTCTTCCAATATATATGCACGGTGATAATGATGAGTAGGTATCATTACAATATCAAGCCCTTAATTTCTTGCTTTCATGCCTATGTGTTTATTGTAATTTAAATTATATACCTAGGCTAGCTGGCTAACGTGTCGTGTATTTTTGTGCGTGTGGACGATTATGATTTGATAAAAGCAGATAGAGATGACCTGTAGAGGGCAACAGCTTCTTCCTTTCTTGACACTGCAGCATGTTAGGGATAACATCTGGAGCCCCAGAGAGGCACTCGCTTTGCTTCCAGAATCCTCAACCTCGGATCATGTCATGGTGCTGCACTATGGTAGATCTGCTTAAACGAGCCCCCAGAAATTCCTCGCTAGTTAATCCTCTCTCACTTGTATCGTTGTTAAGTTATCCGAACACTCTTTTTTCTTCTTCTTCTTTTTTTCCGGCTAATGGGCTCTGCTATTTATTTTTAATTTTTAATTCACTTCTCTAATTGGAGAAAATAGTTTGGAATACCCCGAAATGATGTTTACAATTTTGGGGTAAATAACATAACCGAAAATGTATTTCCAAGCTATGCGGGCTTGATCGATATTTAATTAAAATTGTTTTGTTAACGAGCACAAACCCCATCGAATACATCCTTTTCTTTATGACTTGTTTTCCTCGGTAAATCTTTTTCACATCTTTTTTCTATCCTATGATCCTTTTCGAAGGCCGTGCTGTCCAAAATACTCGTTGTTAAATAAAGCTTGACCAGGGACAAGTCTTAGCCCAGTTAGAGCATAAGCAACTTGATCCGCCAGCTTTCTTGTCTTGGTATTACACTGGCGCGCTGGGCTTGTATTTCAACCCTCCCCAACGTCGCGGATTGCTGACTGCGACCGAACTGAAGGATTTCAAACAGGCAGGAGGTTTGTCTTAAAGTCAGAAAACCACCTCCATAATGACGCAGAACAAATCACAAGGAGAGAGAGGCTAAGGCACATGCACCCCGAGAACTCCAGTAGCATCCCCCAAAATATAGCAAACGTCAGTGTCAAACTGATACATGTAAAAAACCATGTCAAAGCACCGATTCGGTTCCGAATTCCTAGTCATTCCCGCACAATATACACAGAACTGCTACTCAGCTTTTCCAAATTACAATGTGAAGTCTCCATAGGTTACAATTGCAAATATTGAATATTGCTGAAAGCTTAATAATTTACAGGTTTTATCAACAGAAGACTTGATACTGATTTTCAGCTTCACTTCATCTTTAAACTGCTAAGACTCCACCCATCAGACACTTCGGATGCTCACCTGGACCGAAGTATAATTTACTATTGGGGTAATACTAAGGATGCTTAGAATTTTCGAAAACATTCCGTACTGAACATGCCACATCACCAAGTAATGTAAAGAATTCCAAGCATCCCTCGCATCACTCTACAAATTACTATGTTACCACATTCGAAGACATTCTTCAGAACTACAAATCCATTATGACATCTTTATTAAAACCCACCAAAACAAATCAGTGTACAGCTTTCATTAAAACATACAGACAAAATACAAGCACGTTACAATTTAAGCAAGATATACCTCAAATAGCATTGAAGAAAGAAACCAAAGCGCAACTAATTTCAGAGAGATGCACAAATGTTTTTAAAGGGGGATGAGGCTTCAGGAGTGACCCCCCCTCCATCATTTAGGTAAAGGATACGACCTTCACTGTCCATAAATATATCAATCAGGGACCCTAAGAGTCTTTAGCATGCAGCTCTAGTGAGAGGCAAAGGACAAGACCCAGGAGCCCAAAAGAGGGATGCATGAAAGGAAATCCATTGATTATAGCATTCAACCAAACTACAGAGGCAATATGTGACATTATCAGAAACCTTATAACACTAACAGAAGAAGGGGAAAGGCAGCTAAACCTTACTAACTTAAATGAAACAATAAAAAAGAATGGAAAACAATCAGGTAGAAATTTAAGATCGAAAGTACCTAATGGGTTTGTGATAGGTGGGCTAAAATTATAAATGGCTCTGCACATACAATTAGCACCTTCAATAGAGTAAAAAGTTTCTTCATATACCACTCACATTCAAAGAACAGTCGATTGCAGCACTGCTTTTTCCAGCCATGGGTGACAATAACTCTAACATCAAAGATCAGTTCTAGAAGGAACATAATCATTCCAGAGGAGGCAAACACAACACACTTATGATGTAAATGCTTTCCATGTACAGTGCATTGAGTTCTTCATTCAAAACGGATTTGTAACCTTCCCACACCACAGGCCAGCACATTATTTGTTAGGAGTCCATTTGGCATACAAACTGTTTTAAGTTGCTTTATAAAAAAATTTAAGTTTCAGCTTTTAGATTCTAAACCTTGCCATCTTCATTAATCAAAGAAATTGCTTTGAGTGTTTCGACAAACATTCTTCTAACTTAAACTGTTTCCATTACATGTTCTCTACAAAGAAGAAAATCTTGGGAGACGATATTTTTCTGTTACCATTCATACCTGTCAAGATTACACCAAACCTTGAGCCATTCATTAGCAGAACCGTAAGTCATGAAAGAAAATGAACAATTGAGGTATAAGTATTGACTTAGAAATACATACACGTATAGTTTCATCCTAAAATGTTCTTACAAGCCTATGAGTTGTCCCAAAAACAAGATGGCAATTTTACTTCTCTAAGACAAATTACATTGGATCAATAATAGATTCATCCTACATGACATAAACAAGGAACAACCAAGCTCAGATAAAAGTGGGAGTGGATTCAGAGATTTGTTATATAAAACTTTCCTCAAACAAGAGGCGCATCCCAAGATAAATTTAGCCTTTTAACAGAAGGGATAAACAGGTTAACTGGTCATATATATGGCGCATGCCAAAGCATGATCAGGATGCACCACCATTCTGGGCTTAAAATGGAAAATCAGCTAGTGAATCCAAATGGAGTTAACCATTAAAAGCAGTAGTGGAGTTAATCATCGATATTAATGAAGAATACAAAATTTTGACCTTGGTAACAGCGGAGCAGTGTGGCAAGTCTAATGACACAATTGCATAACCTTAATAACAAAAAAAATTAGCACTCACACACAAGCATTAAGCCAAAAAAAATAGCAACGATTACACAATCATCTCAATCTCCAAACATAGAAAGATATAGTTTCAGCATTTAAAACGATTACACCACAATCAATCAGCGAAATGACTCGATAATAACTATATCAAGAAAGCACATCACATAGATAGGAAAGCCAAATGGCATTCCTAAGAAATAACTATCTTAAAGTGCGTGCAACATGTACCTGTCCAACATGTGTGCTATAAACATGAAATAAGTGATAAACTTTCCATCTTCGTCTTCCAAATAAATTAACCTCACACTGATCATGAAATACTGTAGAAAGTACTACAAACAAGTCAAATGCAAGATTAAAGAAAAGGGAACAGCACAAACAAGAAATCAATACCAAGAGACTACCACTTGATTCCAAGACTATACCATCATTGTTATTAGTCAAAAAAGATATAGTTCAAACCATCTCAGACATGCATTTTTGTCTATTATCACAATTCATCCATGACCGTGGTTTTTATACTAAAAAAGAAAGTTACACCAATTATACTAAAAGATATAAACTCAGGGGAAAAAAAAGAATAGAAAAGTTCATAACTCACGGAAACCCCTTTCGAAGCTTCTGGATTGCAGAATACAGTTTCCTTCTTGAACCAACCGCATTTATTCCCATATCTTTCAAATCCTCCAATGTCAATAATGGCAACACTTGATCATCCACTTCATGTATCTCAAAAACCGGCGCGTAACGACTTAAACCTAACTCAATCAGCCAAGTCCTAACTCCTTCCCATTTTCGCTCCGAATTATTATCATTATCATTATCATTATTCTCCATTTCTATTCCTTCATTTTCCCTACTCTCTGTAACCCTAACTCGACCAGAGCCCGTAACCGTTCTCCGATTCCCGTGCCAGAAATCTAAACCAACATTGTCAGCAGAATGGACTGGACTTTGGTCTTTTGTAGGACTATCAGAATCAAGATCGAATTCCCGAACAAACCCTTCCTCTCCATTTGAATTCTCCAAATTATTATCTCCTTCTTCGATTCTTGAATTCGATGAAATCCAATTCGATCTCACTCTCTTCGTTGTCGCTCTCTTCGCTTTCCTTCTATGTCCGAACTCGACAAGATTCAACTCTCCGTTTTGACTATTTTTAATGACCTCGTGTTCTTCAATCTCGTTGTCGTTCCCGTTAACGAGATGAGTTAAAGAGCGAGCTTTGATTGATTTTGAAGATTCTTTAGGGATGCGCCACGTGTTGTGTTGCGGATGCAGCAGCTTTGTTGAGCGTCGCATGTGCGATTCGTATGCTGTTTGATGGTGATGGTCGCCGATCTCGCCGAGACGGACGCTTGGTCGACGTTGCCGTTTGAGTGCTGGTGGCGGTGGCCCTCGGTTTTCTGATTGAGCTAGAGCTGTTGTTGTTGCAGTTGTGGTGGGCTCTGTGGCGGTGGGTGCTGTTGTGGTAGCAGTGCCGGTGGCGATTGGGCCTTCCGGTGGAAGTAACTCGGCGGCCATTTTTTGATGAGAGAGTGGAAGTGTCTGTTTAGAGTCTTTAGACTGAACTGTGCGTAGGATAAGGGTTTGGATAGGGGAATCTGGTGCTTTCTGGAGTATCGTGTGTTTTTATTCTGGACCGTTTGATGAGGGATATGGTTTTAGGTGATTTTTAAGGAAATATCGGGGTCACGGCCAGTGACACAGGAAGGTGCTTTGCTAGGCCCAGCTTGACGTTCTTTCTATTTTGGGCTGATAAGGCTATGTTTGGTTACCCAAGTAAGAACTCATTTCAAAGAAAAGGTACATCAAGTTTTCATGGTAGTGTTTGGTTATAAATTTCATCACAATATCTCAAGATTTTTTTTCTTGCTATTATAAATTAATGAAGAGTATGTGATAATGGCTAAGACCAGTAAATTAAGTTTTATAATTTCATCTTTTAAGAACAAGTCATGTTAAGTTATATTGTATTTATATTATATTTTTTTAAATTATTTGGGAACACAGTTAAACTGTGTTTCCAAAAATTTAATTTAATTTTTTATTAAAATTTTATACGGTTCATATGTTTTGTATCGTTTTAATGTGTTAATGTCAAAAATAATTTTAAAAAAATAAAAAAATATTATTAACATGCATTTCAGTACCAAAAATTATTTAAAAAACAACTACTATCACACTGTCAAACATATTATTCATATATTTAAAGAATTAGTTGGTTTATTTTTAGTTTATAGAAAAATATTTCGTAATATATATTTTTTCTAAATTTAAAAAATAAATTATAATTGTATTATATTTTTTCTGACGTTAACTTATTGTAAATCAAATTATATTTTGATTATACAAGTAGAAAATATAATTGCTAGTATCTGTAAATTTTGTATTTATATACAAAAGTCTGATTACCATTAGTTTAATGAGGTTCTCTGAACCCTTTCCAATAACTCTTGCAACTGACAATAATGAAATTGTATGCTAACAAAGTTTTTACTATATAAAATATATATAAAAAAAAAATTGGGTGAAAATCTATTAAAAAAAACGCATGCATGATAAAACTTTTTGTAAAGTTTTTTTCTAACAAAAAGAAAAGATAAATAATAAATTCCCAAATGTAATATTATGATATTATGAAAAAAAATATAATGAAACACAAGCTTGCTTGAAAGAAAACTCAATAAATTTAACATGCGAATCTAGCAAAAGCATTATAGAATTATTGGTAATTTACTTTTCAACGAATGAACGTTTTTGTAATTTTATCTCGTCATTATTTTATGCAAACCTAGCGCGGACGGGGAAGTGGAGGGAACCACGATTAATTTAATTATATATTATATGTACGATACCCAGCACAACCAAGCCCGTCTAGCTCAGTTGGTAGAGCGCAAGGCTCTTAACCTTGTGGTCGTGGGTTCGAGCCCCACGGTGGGCGAATTTTTATTTTGACTTTTTTTCGCATTCTTCCCGTTCCATAGAACCATAATCTCGAAATTTTATTTTTCATAGAAATAACAATGCTTTTCTTTCTTTTTTAAAATGAAAATATGATGTGGTTCGAGGGTCATGTAGTTTTATCGATATTTTCTTATAAATACAAAAACTATAATCTCTAAACAAATTATATTCCTGATTTGTGGATCGTATAATGTGTTAATGGAGTTTGAGGAGACAGTTTTCATAAATTTTTATATGATCAAATGATAGGTGATTGATAGATGGGGGTGGGGTCAACCAAGACATAAAAAAAATTTAGTCATGGATTTGTTTTTTATTTAGAAATATGGTTTTTTTTAAGTGATTTTCATGTTAAATTATATTAAAATAATATTTTTTTTTATTTTTAAAATCAGTACATCAAAATAATTTAAAATATATAAAAATTAAATTTTTAATAAAAAAATTAAATTTTTATAATATATAATTTACGTCACATTTTCAAATGATACCGATATGATAAAAACCACCGGGAGGAAACATTGAAAATGGGATAAAAAAAATTAAAGGGGTCACTTGATATAAATTGAATTGTTTACCTGAGGCTGTGACAAGAAACCTCGAGAAATAAATTAAAATTTACCTCAAACGTAATTATGTTACTATTCCGTGGCACGTTAAAGAAAATCTTAAAAGAGGAAGGCCTGTTCTGCATTTCTAGAAATGTATAAATTCACTGCGGATTTAAATTGTAATTTTTTTATTTTATTTTGTTCTTTGAGCTTTTCTTTCTCTTTAATTGCATTCATTTGAGACCAAATTAATGACTAATAACTCCTAGTTTATTTAAAGATTACATAACTCATAGAAAAAGGATCAAAACAAAAAACAAATGAAAATCAGGTTTTCATTACTTTACTTTACTTTGGTGTTCATTACTTTTCAGCCCTTTTAATTTTTTGAATTTTATTTTTTGATCCAGAATTTTATTTTCTTTAACTATGAAAAAAATGATTATTGACGTCAACATATTCTATTTGACTATAAGAGTTTTATTGGGATGTTTTATGCCCTTCATCTTGTCAAAATAATAGATTGAAGTTAAACAATGATTTTTCCTTTAGCTTTGGCTCTGTGTTTCAAAACAAATTCTGTGTTGTTTTTAGTTGATTGTCATGAGAATTGTTTTAGTGTTTTTAAATGAAAAAATATTAAAAATTATATTTTTGGATCGCATATCACAAGTTTGATTTTTCAACCAACTATTTAGTGGTTGAAAATAAGATGATAGATAAGACGTTGCCTATCTTTAAAAAAAACATGAGATGGACAATATATCATCAATCCAGACCCAAACACATGTTTTTTTTTTTACTTTAACTTATTTATTTCTTTAAATAAAAATTATTTATGTGGAGGATGCTTCACTTAGTGGGTATTCAATTTTAACTTAGATTAATTAAAATAAATAATTTTCTTATGATGATTTTCCACGAAACATCGTTTAAGTTTTACTTGGTTTACAAATTATACTGAAACATGCTTTTTCTCATACCAGTTAGCAATTTTTTTAGCTTCCCTACAAGATTTGTTTTTATTGATTTCATTTAATTGCTTTTCCAATCACTTTTGGTTTATAAAATATTAAATTATTCCAAATCAATTTGATTATAACTAAAAAAACAACATCAACAATGTTTTTTTTATACTCTGGGTGCACAGTGAAAAACTGGGAGCTCTTTAGGTTTTTATTATAGACCTCTGCTAATCCATATGCAATTGACGCTCAATTTCATACATTCATAGGAGATAGTACCATAGTTATTAACTATATACCAATTCAATGAGTTCATCCAATAATTTATTAACTTGAAACTTGATTTGAATTGAGTTTCATTTCAAATTTGCTTAGAGATTGATTCGATTAAAACATGTTGACCAACTAGCTAGGTGAACTCTAAGGAATTTTTTAAAATTCTATTTGTCCAAGATCACCCCTTAACCTATTCCCAACATCACGAGTCAACCTAAGTCTATTATTCCTCACCAGTAAAAAGACAAATAACACGTACGTTAAATATAAGCAAACTTTAAGGACATGGAACGTGCTTAAAACTGAGTCAGAGATTACTTTCTTTGGTAGACAGACCCCACACGGGAGACGACTCAACTTGAACATTGACTCATTGGCCCTATAGGGCCTTCTTTGTCCTCAAGTAATACAAAAGTACATGTGATAAATAAACTGATTACGTTGCCCTATCTGAATGCAACAGTCTCGAGGCTCTAACATTTGTTCACTCAAGAACTCGCCCTGCCTCAATCTTGTTAGAAGCTTCATAATCAATGGGGTTTCACAACCTCATCATAAACTATATATAATAAATCAATACAGAAACAAACTGCTGTTAAACTTGAACCACTTTACTGCATCCAAAGTAATGAAATGAATGAAAAATAAAATCTTTACCAGCTTCTCACGCCTTCCAGGCTATAAAATTCTAAATGTTGCATGAGGATCAGGAATCCAATAAGATCAAAAGCTAAGATCATTAAAAGTTAGATGGAGTGTTTTCCCTAGCAGGACGACTTCTTGAACTATTCTGCGTGTTCGCTTGATCCATGTATTCCTGGGCTGCTTGTTATGCATCAGTGATATTCTATAAGACAAGCCTGCACATATGACGTACGTTGCAATCCGACAACGACACTCTACAAAAACAATTTGTTTGACAATCCAGCATGGTTTACGAAGCAAGTGTGTGTTCTGAATCTCAGAAGATCACGTGATTTACGACCAGTGAACTAAAATGAAATATAATTAGAAATAAAATTAGAATTACGATCAACAAAGACGACGAAGAACTAAGGGGTGGCAAGCAGGAGTCCAGGCCCCTGCAAGACACCTGTATAATATTTAAGATTTTTTATGTAGTATTTAAATATAATAAGTAACAGTTATCTAATAATAAATTATTATTTTATTAATTAATTATTTTGAATATAAAATTATCTCTTTGTTCAAGTTGTAAAAATAAAATCTATTTAATTTAACCATTTTTTACTGTTTTTTATCTTTTGCAATGTAGAAAAATTAAAATAAAGTTGCCAATTAATTTATTGTCCATCAAAATAAGGTAATTAGTGACCCAAATTTAAAATTTTTTGTTTTTTTTTTTTATGTTTGTTAAGAATTTGGTGAGGTTTTTATATTTTTATATATAATTCTACTCTTTTTTTTCTAGTTTTACCATCTTTTTATTTTTTGTTATAGTGAGTGTCATTTTTTCTAATAAATTAGATATATTTTATGGGTTTGTTTCGATTAAGGTTTGATTTTTTTATGTTTTGTTTTTAGTAGAATCGTCAAAATTATTAATTTTTTCTCACATGTACCTTACTATCACCAGGTCCAACAAATTTGACATGATCTTTCTAGCCAAATTAAATTCTTTAAAGAGCACATACTTGGCTTTAACTCAATTTAAGTTTTTTTTTTTTAAGAATCAATAATCTCATTTTTTATGTTAGATTTATTTTTATATATCAGTTTTTTTAATATATTAATTTTGCTTTTATATATTAGTGTGGTTTACATGTAAAAAAATTATATCTAGTTATATTAATTTTGTCCCTCCCTATTAAATAATCCTAGCTCCGCCTCTGGCGATCAAATTCTGTAAATATTACGTTATCAAATGATCTCTATTTAATTTTGTAGTGTCATTCAATAATGTTAAACACTAGTTTTTCGAATAAAACACAATTAAAAAATTAAAAATAATTTTTAATTTTTATTTTACTGGGTCGGACTCGGTTCAATGTATGTTGAGCTTTGGACTGGACCCGGTCTGACCGAAACAGTGTAGCATAAACAATGTATCAATGTACATTGTTCATGCTAATTGCACTGTTCAATGAACAGTGTAATTAGCATGAACAGTCCGCGAAAAGTAGGAATTCCTTGCTTTTCTTTCCATAGTTTTAAGACCCGGCCCGGTGGTTGGCCCGGTCCAAGGCCCGGGTTCCGGGTTTTGACCGGGTCACCGGGTCGCCGGGTCAGCCGGGTCAAAATTTAATTTTTAATTTTTTTTTAAAAAAATCAAAACGACGTCGTTTTAGCAAAAACAAATAAAAGTCAACGGGTTTGCGGCCGGGTTTTGCCGGGTCAACCGGGTTCTGGGTCGACCCACCGGGTCGACCGGGTCTGGCCGGGTCAATTTCCAATCGGGTTTTGGCCTTCACCCGGACCGGTCCCATGCCCGGGTCGGCCGGGTTCCGGGTCAACCCGCCGGGCCGGGCCGGGTTTTAAAACTATGTTTCTTTCTTTACGTTTGGGACGCAAGAATAATGTAGAACTCATGAACAGTAAATCTCGTTTTTATCTTTACCAAACAGTTTAAATCTGTTGTTTAATTAAAACGTAGTAACAGCCGGGTAAACAAACAGGCTCTTATAATACTCCAAACATGTATTTATACTAGTATATAATAATTCAAGAGACTTAAAAAATAAATATATTTTTAATAGTTACGTGCATTCATCTAGAAGAGATCTAGGAAAATTAAAAGAAACTTCGAATGAAATTCCAACACTTTGGAGTTCTGGATTCCTCAAAAGTGGGATTATCAGAATTGGGAACATGATTTTATGATGTTTTGCCTTGCATTTGAGTACTGCTTTGATAATGCTCTTTAGTAGTTCTTGAGGTGTGGCTGTAACAAGGAAGGGAGCAGGGAGGATCCAGATTCTAGAATAGACGGCAATTGAGGTTCCGAGATAAATAGCTCCTGGAATTGACATGTTGATAAGGGAGGAATCAGTTATACTACAGGAGAAGCTTTGAAATCTAAATAACATGATAAATATTTATTTACCTGCCATGCTTGTGTCTCCCTATTGAAGTTCACTTCAAATTCATCAATGAACGCTCCATTAAGCAAATCAAGTTGTGCTTCAAAAGACTGAACAGAGAAATATTGATGAGATTGCTAATTGCGGTGATTGATAGCATACCACTATGAAGAGGCCATTTTAGGCAGTGCCTTCATTAGTTCTTACCTGCACTCGATCTTTTAGAAACTGGACGTATCTGATTATCTCATCCAGTACGCTAGCCTTGCCAGTTATCTGTTAATTATATGACAACCAATTGAAATAAAAACAGAATAATCGGTATTAGCAGACGACTTGGAAATTTTATTTACCTTGTCGCATCCAGGAACTAGAGATTGCAGCAGCTTCATCCTTGAACTGATTTTCTCTCTTCTCACCTTCAAAACCATGTTTCATAAAGAATAAATAAGACAATCTGGCCGCTAATTAATTAAAAGCGAGCAGGTTCAATTAATCTGTCCTTTAATCAATTACCCTTTCAGCAAGGCTATGACTGTCTGTTGCTTCACCCCTTCTTGCCCTGACGTGAACGTAGCCTGTTGGAGGCTCAACAGGAACTTTCTTCTGTTTTTTTGCTGGCCTCACCCTCTTTGGATTTCTTGAGACAGAACTGTTTGGGTTTAGTTTCTGCCTTTTGCTTTCTCTTTTTACCTGATCACAGCCAACGAAATATAATCTTCAATAATGTCGTCATCAACATCAATCATATAATCTTCATGTAAACGACTGTCATGTCTTAATGAAGTACTAGAGTATTAATTCATTATATATGTACCTTTATGGCTGGCGACGAGTGTTTTCTCAATTGCCACAATGTTGGGGTCATCGCCTGACTAGCTCGATTTTCTTCGCAGCACTGAAGATCAACCGCCATGGACGAACTTGAATTATGCCTTGCAATCGTTGAAGAGTGGTCTGCAGTGCTTATGAAAGGGACTTTCGCAATGCTGCTGTCATCAGCATGGATAGTTTCAAGGATTCTTTCAGCATGCAAAGGGCTCTCCTGGAGACATTCATATGGAAGATTTGGAGAAAACAAAGTTCCGCTAAAAATGGTGTTTGAATCGAGCTGAAATTCGTCAACAACAGAAGCAGGATGCTGTTGCTGGTAAGAAAAAACTGCCATTTTGGGGTCTTCAAACTAAATTCTAAGTTGGCAGCAAAGCAGATGAGAGCTGGCACCTGGCAGGAAGAGGAAGGGACCGGTCGGTCTCGAAAAATTAAGAACCAATATATAGACGCCAAATACTGGAGGCGGTGGAGTGTGGTGGAGTAATTTACTCACACGATATAAGGTTATAACAGTAAATAATTTTTTTTAACTAGTTCGTGTTTTACATATAACGAGATGACATGTTTGTGTTTTGCGGGCATATAAAATAAATATGTTTAATAATGTTATAATTGTAAATCAGTGCTAAATAAATAATAAAAATTAAAAATATAATGGAGCCAGTATTTTATGACATGAAAAAAAAAAAGTTATCTTGATGATTAAAAACTCAGGGACTGAACAAAATAATTTGTAGTAATACATAGTTTTTTGTGAGGAAAGATACAGTGTTTTCGCCACATGATTTATCTTTTCTGTTAATAAAAAAAAAATTACAAAGCTAAATTCTCAACCAACTTAATATTAAAAAAAATTGACAAAGATAATTTTGGAATGAAAAAAACCCATGATAAAAAACGTTGTAGCAATTGACAATGTTTTGTGAGGAAAACTACATTGTTTTCCCCAATACAATCGACAAAGATAATTTTAGAAAGAATCATAAAAAAAAAATCATTTAGAGAAATATTGTAGCAATCTACAGTGTTTTGTAAGGAAAACAACAACGCTTTCCTCATATGATTTAGTTTTATTATAATTATAATTTTTAACCAACTCAATATTAAAAAAAATCAACAAAGATAATTTTGGAAAAAAACATAAAAATAAATCATGTGGGAAAACACTACAGCAATTCATAGTGTTTTAAAAAAAAAATTACAAAACTAAATTCTCAATCAGTTCAATATTAAAAAAAAATCGATAGAGACAATTTTCGAAAAAAAACATGAAAAAACATGGACAAAAAAATCATGTTGAAAACACTGTAGCAATTCACAGTGTTTTGTGATGAAAGCTACAATTTTTCCCCACATGATTTAGCCTTATTTGTAATGATTTATAATTGTAATTTTCAACTAGCTCAATATTAAAAAAATAAAATTGACAAACATAATTTTGAAAGAATCATAAGAAAAAAAAATTATATGAAGAGACATTGTAGCAATCCAAAGTGTTTTGTGAGGAAAGTTACAATGCTTTCCCCACATGATTAAGCTTTATTACAAAGTTAGATTCTAACCAACTCAATATTAAAAAAATAACATCAAAAAAGATAGTTTTGGAAAAAAAATTACAAAAAAAGAAAACACAAAAAAATAGAAAAAAATCATGTGAGAAAAAACTGTATCAATCCATAGTATTTTGTGAAGAAAGTTACAGTATTTTCCCCACATGATTCAGCCTTATATGCATTTACTTGTAATTGTAATTCTTAACCAGCTTAATATTAAACAAATAAAATTAACAAAGATAATTTAAAAAAAAACATCAAAAAAAAAAAAATAAAAACTATATGGAAAAAAACACTATAGCAATCCACAATAATTTGCGAGGAAAGCTACAGTGCTCTCCTCACATATTGTAACTGTAATTCTTAACCGGCTCAATATTAAAAAAATAAAATAAAAAAAGAGAATTTTGGAGAAAATCATTAAAAAAAAAACTTTGTGGAGAAACACTGTAGTAATCAACAATGTTTTAAAGAAAACAATTATAAAAATAAATTCTCAATCGGTTCAATATTAAAAAAATAAAATCGACAAATATAATTTTAGAAAATAAAAACATTGTAGCAATGCATAGTATTTTAAAAGGAAAAAAATTACAAAGTGAAATTTTTAACCAATTCAATATTAAAAAAAGTAAAATTGACAAAGATATTTTGAAAAAAAAAGTGTAAAAAAAAAAACACAAAAGTGACAAAAAAACAGAAAAAAAAAAAAAAAAAAGAAATACATTATAGATTACTGTTGTAATTCATAATGTATTGGGTGTTGATGAATAGTAAATTCTTCATACCCTTTAGCTTATTACTTAATTATTTCTTATATTCTATAAACTAACTAATTGATTAATTTTAATAAACTATATAGCACTGAGCAGCTATAATTAACTCATTAACTAATCGAGATCTTTAAAAATGATGTAAAACTTGTATAAACCACATGGTAGCCACTCCCAAATATTGTTAGAGTCCATGTACTTTTTTTAATATTTCAAGGATCCTGGTATTATCATTTTTTATATTTATAATGTTATATGATTGTCTTTATTAAGCAATTTCATAATGACAGTGTAAATTACTAAGAAATTTTATCGTGTTATTAATAGCATCATATTAATTATTTTTAAATTTATTTTTTAAAAATAGATATAATTAGAAAATAAAAATTATAGGTGAAGATATTCTTAATACTTTTGATGTATTATGAGTTTTTTTTTGTGTTTGTTTTTTTAAAAAATGTTAATTCAACGGTAATTTTTTTTGTAAACTACCTACAACATATAATATTTCATTAATGTATATTTTAGTTCTTAAAATATCTTAAATATTTAACTTATATAGTTATATATATCTAGAGAGATCTAGTGAATAAACTCCTTTAAAATGCTAAAATCACCTTTCACAATAATTCTCAGGTATCCATATTTAGGCGTTTACTAGAAAGACGACAACTTCCTATGGAAGGAAAGTATTCATAAAATGACAACACTGAGAACTCAAATTCAAGAAAAAACAACTAGAATCTGAATGCCACAGCATCCCTCCCTCCGTGCCTGTTAACTCTATAATACTAGCACAATTGGATTGCCGTACCTTCCGGAAAGACTTTTCGTGTTGACCTGAATTTTTTAAGCATTTGCAATCCTAGACACTGGTGCAAAACCAGGGGTTGTGCTTTGGTTTGAAACTAGGAAATTATCGCCACCGTCCAGATTTGAAGTTGCTGGACTCCCAGCCTGTTAAACACCGACCACTAGAGAGATCCGACCATCAAACGATCAACAGTATAAACTATAGTTTTAACATCCGGCCCGGTTCAAAGTTCTGGTTCCGGGTTTTGACCTGGTCGTCGGATTAATTTTTTTAAAAAAAATCAAAATGACATCGTTTAAGTAAAAAAACATAAAAAATAAAAGTCAACGGGTTTGCAGCCAGGTTTTGACCGAGTCGCCGGGTCATACCAGGTTTTTTTTATTTTTTATTTTTTTAACCTGATCCAGTTTCAGTACAGGATCCCGGGTCGACTTGTCGAGCCGGGCCGGGTTTTTAAAACTATGGTATGAGCATCTCTTAATTTATGCGAGAAGAGGAGATGACCCTTTTGCTTCGCTATCATCTAAACGACACCGATTTCGACCATAATGTTTAAGGACAGAAGGTGCAGGGGATGCTATATCACTGCTGGATAATGGATATTTCATGTTCATCTGTAGTGTATTCTTTAATCATTTCTCATTCAATTATTTGGATAAATTATAATGACTAACTTTATACCTTTATAGGACATCCGATAGAGTGCCATATTTCTATTTCATGTGGCTGCTCGTATCTTAAAGATTCCTCCGCATGCGATAGAATAGCTCCACCCTTTCTCACATAGAGTAAATGTATAAATTTTGGTTTATTTTATTTTATTGTCGGTTGTCACCAAGAATGAAAAATTAAATAAGGATGAGAAATAATATTATAATTACACTATTAACACCAGAAAACAAACAATAATTTTTTTTTAAGATTATTGTTTTGATTTCAACAAAACATAGCTGACATATAAATCAACTGTATGCTGATTTATATTCGTTTTGTTGAAACCAAATCATAAAAGTAAGAAGGAACAACAGTAAATATACTGGGTAAGTAAATCCTCAATATAAATTGTGTAATTAAATTGGATTTTTAAGTAATAAAATTCAAATAATAATTACGTTTCTAGTGTTATTTATAATCGGTGAAAGTTCAGTCTGGTGATATCTTTTCTTGTGAAAAGAAGTCGCGAGTTTGATGAGCTCTTAAGAAATGCAATTCCACAACTAATACTGTGGATGAATTAATTTAATAAGCAAATTATAAGGATGTTTGATAGTGTCATTATAGTTATTTTTTAAAATGTTTTTTATTTAAAAATATATTAAAATAATATTTTTTAATTTTTAAAATTTATTTTTTATATAAATACATAAAAAATATAAAAAAGAATTAATTTTTAATAAAAAAATATTTTTTATTCAATCTTCATTTGAGACGCAATCCTAATCGGCAATCAAGAAGTCACTTTAAGGCATGTTTGGGGGTATAATTGCAATTATTTTTCACTTAAAAAAGTATCAAAATAATATTTTTATAATTTTAAAAAAAATTATTTTTGATATCAGCGTATCAAAATAATCTAAAAATATTAAAAAATATATTAATTTAAAATAAAAAAAATATTTTTTAAAAAAATATTTTTAAAATACAAAAACAAACATGTGATAAAATTCCATTAACTCCACTAAGAATTTACCATATGACATTAAAGCTACAATTAACAACCAATTAGTAAAATTAAAAGATAGGTGAAAATTTTCTTCTAAAGATTACTGCTAGAACTTTTACGCAACCTTTCACAAAGCTAAGTTTAAGAGTCGAATTCATGAAATTAACATCACGAACTTTCTTGGAAACAGATTGAATCAAAGCAATGAAATTTAATCAAACAAAGTCAGCTAGCACATTCATCAAATTACCGACGAAATTCAGCGCAAGTCAATCACGTTTCTCGTAGGCATTGGCTTTGTGTTTGCATGATAATATACCAGTGAACGTAAAGACATTTCTAATTTATTTAACAGAGTATGTTACAAAGCAAAGAAATAATATGATTTAAAGAAACTTTGTGCTATACATGTACGCTATTGATCGACATAGACACGACACAAATGATATTGAAAAATTACATTACAGTTTTGAAAGATTAATATAGATATCTGTTGCCTATGCTCTGGACACCAGCAGGGGCGAAATGAGGGGGTGGCAAGAAGGCCCCGGGTCCCTGCAAGATACATATATTTTTTTATTTGGTAATTAAATGTGAGGAGCTGTAATTTTATTTAATAAGATGGGTCCTGCGTACAGTAAATATATTTGCTATCCTTTGCTTTCCTTTTGAATTCCTTTCACTTTGCCTTGATTTTATGCTACTTATATGCCTACGTGGAAAGAACAAAAAACATGAAGTTATCAATGTGTTTTTGTTGCATTTTCTCTCCCTCCAGCCCTAATATAAATTTCTGGAGTGCACCTGATCAATACAAAATCACTAATAAAATTGTTTTGTGGAAAGATTGGAGTAAAGTATCATTAATTCATCTTTTATTAAACAAAACAAGGTAATTGAGTATTGATAACTTAAATTTAAAATATATTTTTATTTTTTTTGAGATGTTTATTAAGAATTTGGTGAGCTTTTTTTATATATATAATTTTATTATTTTTGCTCTTTGTTTTTAAGATCTGCTAGTTTTAATGATTATTTTTTGAATTCTTGATAGTGATTTTTTTTTTCTGATTAATTAGATATATTTTATTGATTTGTTTTGATTATGCTTGGATTTTTTTTTTAGTTTTTAGAAGAGCCACCAAAATTACTAATTTTTTCTCACGATATATGTTTTGATTTTATGTTGAACCATTAACAAAATAAGAAGAATTGATTTTGTTTTTTTTTAAAAAAAAAGGAAAAATATTTATCCACTAGTTGATAGGTTGATTCAGTTTATTTTAACTCTTTCGATAGCAACTACTGAATGAGCTTTCTCAGCGATGAAAATTGTTAAAATTAGACTTCGTAATCGGATGGAGGATGATTTTCTTGCAAATTATTTGATTGTCTATATAATAAAAAAAATTGATGAAAGATTCACAATTTATATTATAATCAATAATTTATATTCTATGAAAGAATAACGAATACAATTAAAATAATATGTAAGAATCATTCTTTATTATTTTTTACTTTATTTCATAGTTTATCAAACATAAAATAATGCTTCGCTTTAGCTAATGTTTCTTATATACTTTGTATATTTATATTTGATAGGTATAAAGATCAACAACATTAAAGTGATGGATACATCATGAAAATAAAATTAACTTCATTGTTTTGACTTAATTTGGTATTGCTCCAAACATTTTACATTATATGCTTGTAATAAATTATTTGAATAAAACTAAATCATGTTGGGTTTTTTTTACAACTCATATATAATAAATTAAAATAAATATTATATCTTGTTATATTATTTTTTGCCACTCCTAACAAATAATCTCAGGTTCGCCCCTGGAAACCAGGAACTTATCCTTAAAAGAGTGGGGTTAGCAGACAAGGCATTGCCTGCTTCTTCTTCTATTTTTTTTTTAAAAAACACATAATATAATGGACATGTTTTTTTCTTGTACATCTCCAAAGTCAGTGAATGGCACATGGTTCATGGAGAAGTGTTTGTTTTGAATACAGATAAACATAAAGCGAAAAATGAGCCACGGAGAGAGAAGGCAATGCTCAAATGAGAAATGTGATGCCTGATCTCATGAGCAATAGAGTGCATGCAAGCACGGTGGTATTTCCTTATACTCAACCGTGTTATAGAGCAATTGGCCCCCACGCGGACGTGGGCTGCTCATTATAAACGGGAAGAATGCTTTCAAGAACGCAAGCATAGCCGCCGGTAGCTGTTTGGCTCTGGGAAAAATAACGTTGTACGTACGCGTTGGACACCAAAAGATAGCATCTGGGCAAAAGATGTTTCGTAGATCGAAGAAAGCGTTCCAACGTGTCTAGCATGTTTTTTGCCTAGGATCGAAGAGCTGTTGGTTGACATCTTACTGGCTAGCTCCTAGGATGCCTTGCTTTGAAAAATTGGAGCATGCAACGGAATTATCAAAGCTTTGAAATAATGCCATGCTCACGGGTTGGCTTTTTGACAAGAAGGATACAGCTATATTTTTATCTTTTTTGTATTTTAAAAATATTTTTTTATAAAATTTTAAATTTTTTATTTATTTTAAATTAATATAATTTTAGTATTTTTAAATTATTTTGATATGTTAATATCAAAAATAATTTTTAAAAATTAATATATATTTTAGAACGAAAAGTCAGGTCATGCTAGAAAAGTGATGTATTTTGTTCTTATTAATTATTTGGATTGTTATAATTGTGCTGCATAAATCTTTTGTAGGAATATTTATGAATAAACGGCATAGAGTTAATTAAGTCCAGGTCTGTATTGCACGAAGCAATTAATTGGCCTTAATCCCATTATTTAATTTCTATTTAACTTTTGGATCGTGATTGTGATTAAATTTTACTAGTAGATTCTACGAATTCAACTCTATAAAATGTTGGTTTGCTATAATTAGCCAAGGTCCAAATTAGATCTAAAAAGTATTGTCCATGCATTTTTGTTATTTTTCTCTTTATTTTTGGATTTTTTAATTTATTTATAATTTAGATTTTTTTATTTTTTAAATTTTCTAATCTATTTAAATTTATTTTTAGATTTATTTAAAAAAATTTCAACCAAAAATAAAATATTTAATATAAAATTCTGAATTAAAATTTTTATATGATAGCCATACTGGACAAAATTACCAAACCTGTACAATAACGCATGCTCAAAAGTAGGCTTTTGACAAGAAGCATGCCCTGCGGAACCGGCCGCGGTTATATCTAAGTAATTAAATTCTTAGGAACATTATATAATATATATTCCACATTTTCGATAGATAATCGATTTAAAATCTTAATCAATGTTGGATTTTTTAAATAAATACTAAGCATCACTTGATATTGTATTTTTTTATTATTAAAAAAGGCTTAATAAAAAACTAATAAGAGTGACAATGAAATATAATTTTTAAAAAATAAATTTAAAATATAAATATATTCTATATTCTTGAATGTATTCAATGTTTAAATGTTGCGTATTTCTTTAATAGAAAATTTTTTTAATTATGTTAATAATGATTTAATATAATCTAGTTTACTTTATATGTTAAAAAATAATTTATACAATCTATAAAATTATAATTTGACTAAAAAAAATTAAAATAATATTTTTTTAATATTAAATTCACTTGTTAATCAATATGTCAAGAATTTAAAAAAAAAACTTATGTTTAATAATATACTCGGATAAATCAGATGAGAGTAGACGAGAGCAGATGGAGAATATTTGTTTTAGTTTTTGTGATTGGACACAATATAAATTATCCACAAAACTTAATTACAAAAGTTAATTCTTTTTGTTTTTTTAAATTTATTTTAATGGATCCACTTGAAACTCAATCTCGAACTCTAAAACAAGTACACACGTAGAATGCTAAATCCTAGGCTGGTTGAATTTTTGATGTTTGGTCACTTACAGCTAATGTAGTGGATTGCTCAGTACATGGCGTCCAGGCGAGTGATTGTCGAATTAATGGGCCACCGTTTTTAATTTGGCTGTATCTTGATTCCGCTGATTATGACTGACGTTTTGTTTGTTGTTGAAAGGTAATATTTTTTTGAAAAGTAATTTTTTAAAAAAATTAAATTATTAAAAAGTGAATAATGTTTTGATATTTGATAGTGTTATAAAAAATAAATTGGAAAATACTTTTCATTACTTGGTTATGTTATTGAAAATAAATTGAAAATTATTTATCTAAATATATTTAAAATATTTAATTACTTATAATAAAAAAATAAAATCTAAAAAGTGCAATGATGAATTTTTTTATTATATTTTATATTTATATATAGCTTATTTTATAAAATATAATTATATATTATTTAAAAAAAAATCTTATTTTCATTTTATATTTTATATTCTCGTCTTCCTCCTCGTATTCATTTATCCTCCATGTGAATAAAATTTTCACTATTCTATTTGTTATTACCAAAGCACTAGGAAATAAAAAAAAATAACAAAACAAGGAAAATGAAATACAATAAGAAAAAGGCTGTAAGACTTCAGGAGATAAAGTGTGAGGATGAGGTGCACGTGGTGCAGTGATTGGTGATAAAATCCCTGTTTTGCTTGTAACAAGAGAAGAAGACAACACGTTTTATTTTGGTAAAAAAAGAAAAGTGTTTTTATTGTAATAAAAAAAGGAAAATACTTTCATGTGTCAAAGCATTATTTTTTTTTATTGAAATTAAGTTTTTTAAAAACAATTTTTCTTATATTTATCAAATATAAAAAAGTTAGAAAACTAGTTTCCAGGAAAATCAATTCCCGGAAACAATCGAGGCCTGAATTATCGTTGATATTTTGAATCCTTTGGGAAATGAAACTTAAAAAATCTGGGAAATTAGCGCATATATTTTTTTCCCCAGAAAAATAGCTTATCTATGCGGTAATCTACTAGTATATATTGTTCTCCACGGTGCAACTCGAATTTATTTTTTTGTTTTTTTAAATCAAACAAGGTTAAAAACGGATCAAGTAACTTGACCCGGTCTGGATCATATTTGAAATTAACCAACCAAACAGAGATTTAAAATTATTGAAGGTAATAAAAGAAAATCGTTCAAGCTTTACTAAAGGATAGAGAGGAGAAGAACATCGACGACGCCCTGTTGCCTAATCCTCTAAACTTGAACTCCATGATATTGTCTGTACAAAAAGTAGAAAAAAAGGAGCTCACTTGGAGATTCTGACGGAGAAGAAAGACAAAGATGACAAGTTTATAATCAATATAACAATAACAATTTTTAAAAAATAATATCAAAAAAAAAACTCGAGTCAATCCAAGTTAACTTGACCAATTAACCACCCGTAATATGAGATCGAGACAAGAAAAATTAAACTCTCAAAATAATGGCCCAGCAAAAGAATTTGAGTTCAATAAAAAAATATTGAAAAAAAAATCGAACTAATATAAGTTAACTTAATTAACTCGCACTTGGGAGAGCCTCGCAAAAAAATAACAAAACTTAAGGCCCAATAAATCTAATGCCAAATTAAAAAAACAAATCAATTTCATAAAAAAAATCGAGGAAAAAATTAAATAAAACCGAGTTAATTATATGACAACCAATTGAAATAAAAACAGAATAATCACACTTAGATCATGAGATTAGGATTACCCAATAAAAAAAAAGTGGAACAAATAATAAAGTTTAAAGCCTAGTAACCAAATGTTAAATAATTAATTTGATAAAATAATCAATTTTCAATGAAAGGACTGATAAAATGAACTTAAATCACACACATGTCATGAAATTAGGATTACCATATAGAAAGAAAGATATGAACAAATAACAAAGTAAAATTTCAATCACAAAACAATTTAAAATCCAAATAATGCAGATTAAATTTGACATAAAAATTAAATGAGAAAAATAATTAGGAACTAAATTGAAAAACGATAAAGAAAAGAATAAAAAATAATAAAAAAAAATAAGATCAAAATTAGATAAAAAAAAATATAAATAAAATAAGATGTTGATTGACAAAATTGAAAAAACATGATAAAAAAATAGCAATAAAAAAAATAAGGATCAAGGTTGGATAAAGAAAACAAATGCAATAAAATAATGAGCGACAAGATTGAAAAACAAATAAATGAATAAAATAATAAAACACAAAATAAAGCAATCAAAAAAATAAGAACCAAATTATTTATAAAAATCAATCAGGTACAACTTTTAGGAGTGAAATTGAAAAAAAAATCTAAAATTCAAAATGCATCAAAAGCAAAGCAAATAGTAATTAAAAAAATAATAGTAAAAATTGATAAAATTACAAATCAGACGACACAATTATTTTTTGAAATGGTTGTTATGAATTTCCATGTTAGAGAAGAGAAAAAAAAAAGAAAAAAAAAAATCCAATCACGTCCAACCATATCTTCCTTGCTTGCACACGCCACATCACTATAAAAAAAACGGCACATGCCGCTGTTTGGGTGATAGAATTTGGTAGTCAAATAACCTTGCACGTGTTGCTTGAAGAATATATTGACCATCACGTGCTAACGTATACTTAACATGAATCAATAATTTTTTAAAAATATTATTTAAATTGTAAAAATTACAAAACCCCCTAAGAAATCCTTAAAAAACAAACATAAGGAAAACACTAAAACGCCCCTGAAGCCAACCTTTGTTTTTTTTTTTTCAAGGACAATCTTGTTATTTTACTATTCAAACAAACAAAAAAACGACGAAGAAGCCCCTCTGTGTAAGTCTATTTGTTTACAAGGGTATTAGAATAATTTTACTGAGTAAGTAATTTTGAAAAGACAAAAAAAATCCCTCGACCAAAAGGTTAACATTTTTTGCTTTTAAGGGAAATAAAATACTTTAACCGTGAAAAAAAAGTGCATTGATTAATTTGTCCTAAATTAATCTTGTAATGTCCAATAAATCTTCTTGAAAAGATAATTTTATCTCCATTTGGAAGCTTTGTCCGTTTTTTTTAGAAGAATAAAAATATTATTTTATTATTTTAATTCACAGTAATACGTGTCTTTAACTATAATGATTAATTGATAACTTTTAGTATTTTTAATAAAAGCAAGTTTGGACAGTATGATGGATTGGAATCTTGAAGTGCATTTTTTAATTTTTATTTTTTTTTCTAAATAAATAAATGGAAAACGTGTTGTTTAACATAGCACATGAGAATAAAGATCCAAGGAACCAAGCACCATAAAACATAAAGAATTTGTAGCTGAATTTAATAAAATCGAAAAAAAAATTAATATCAAAATTTTAAAAAAAATGAACTACAATTCGAATTAAGGAACCAAGCACCTTAAAGCATAAAGAACTTGTAGCTGAATTTATTAAAATCGAAAATAATTTATTATCAAAATTAAAAAAACTGAACTACAATTCGAATTAAGATCAAAATCGAAATCGAATAATGAGAAAGAGAGTAAACGCGATTTCTTTTCTTACATCTAATAAGCTAGTTCTTTTTTTTTTTAATCCAAATTTAATTTATGAAAATCAATTGATTTTAAGGGTTTATATATATATATATATATATATATATTTGTTTTGGCAAAAAATATGCTTGCACAAGTCTTCTTCCGTTATTTTGTTTAGGTGAATCAGCTTCTCGGAATTGTAGTCATGATTTTTATTTTTTAAGTATTTTTAATTTTAAAATATTTTTAATTTTTAAAAATTTATTTTTAACATACTCATATCAAAAAATAAAAAAAATTAACAAAAAATAAAAATAAAAATTTATTTTTTTAAAAAAATATTTTTTAAATACAAAAATAAACTGCTTCAAGCGAGAGGAAGCCACACTGCTATGGCCTGAACCAACGAGGGACCAAGAAGCAGAAAATCAAAAGATCGAGGATGTAGGTTTCGATTGTTCAGGGTGTTTATACCGATTAGCCTTAAATTTAACAAAGAGAACTTTATCAAGTACATGTACTTTTTTTATTTTGGTCATCATCTCTTCTCAAAATCCTAATTATCACATTCAATCTTCCTTGATTCAGGCTATCATTATCGAACAACTCTTGAAAATTCTGTGAAATGACAGTTGTAGTTGCATGGAGGACTCATTTATGCTTTCACCATCCTCGCTTATACCATGTTTGAAATCTTTCTTTCACTCAAATAGTTATAGTTATAATTATGATGAAAGATTCCATCTTGTTTTTTTTTTTCTTTTATTTTCACTTCTTGAAATGTTTTGCAGATTCGGCATTGCAGCAACTCTTCTGTAGCAGTTGCATCAACCACTGAACATAAAGAAGAGGGTCATCTTCCAGTAATTAATTCCGCCTCCAAAAAAGAAAAAGGTGTGTTTTGTGCTTCTTTTTGTTGTTTTAAATATTGGGTTATGTTTAATTTTTCGTATTTGAAGTAGTAAATGGTGAAAGAAAGGCACCTGAATGGAAGAAGCTGGACGCTGAAGAACTTGGAATCAGTAATTCAATGATATCAAGACCTACAAGAGTTGTGCTTAATGGGCTCAAGATGAAAGGTTGGATCATCTATATGTGCTATTATTCTTGTTTTTGTGGTTTTTATTTGAAATGCATTACTTGTATTGTTAGATATGAAAACGATCCTTGCTTGGTGTAGGATATGAGGTCTACCTTGTTGGAGGTTGTGTAAGGGATCTTATCTTAAAGAGAATCCCAAAAGACTTTGATGTTATAACTTCAGCTGAACTTAAGCAGGTTTTCTCTACCTAAATTCTTTGTTTTTTTTCCCTTTTCCCAGTGTATTGACAATTGGTTTCGTTGGAAATTGGAAAGGCATCACATAAATGAACAATTACACTGTACCTTTTGTCGGGCGACATAAAGCTTGATGGCTAGAATGAATTTTTTGAAATGTAATTGAGAACTATACAAGCTCATTGTCGAAGGAGCTGGATGATGCTTTGCAAAGATAAAAATTATGCCTTTAGATCCTACTGTGGAAGTAAAACGGCGTTCTATTTCCCTGCCCTGGTCAGTGGCCACACACATCACCCTCTAGAACTTTAAATTCCCTCCAATCTCCATTAATCTCTAACAAATATGTTATGGATACCTGTATGAATTGATCTCACTGATGAAATTCATCAATGTGAAATCGATCAGTATTCATAAATGTTATACGAAATCTATCTCAGATTGCATTCTTCTGGCTTGATCAATACTCTTGCCAATTCTGGGTCTTCATGCTTACTTTCATTTTATTTTTTTAGTGGAGATGCTAATCATGCACATTAAACATTCTTGCCATCGCAGGTAAGAAAAGCCTTTCATCGATGTGAAATTGCAATGAAAACCTATATGCCACGTGCATGTGGATGATGCCATTGTGGAGGTTTGTCTATAAACTTCTATTCCATATTCAAATACTTGGCCAATAAAGTGCCCCCACCCCAGTCAGTTTATTTCCTACGTTAAGAAAAAGTGATCATGATCAGGTCTTATTCTGTGATATTTCCAGTCTACTTGTACATTTTTAATTTCCTTTAGTCTACCTACATGTTTAGGTTTAATGGAGTCTATTTATTTAATAGGTTTCAAGTTTTAGCACTTCTCAATTGAAGTCTGATGGGAAATTCAATGGTAATGTCAGAAAACCTCGAGGTTGCAGTGAGCGTGATTTTATTCGATGGAGGAACTGCTTGCAGCGGGACTTTACAATCAACGGGTACATCTTTGATACTTGCATTTTTTCAAGTTGGGATTAACAGATATCTGGCATTGGTTGTCTTTCTTTTAGCAAATTATGTTAGATAAGTTGTCTGAGAACTTTGCATAATTACTTGAAGGCAATTTTGTAACTTTGATTTTGTGATTACTGTATGCTTTTGGCAGGTTGATGCTTGATCCATATGCGAACATAGTGTATGACTATATGGGAGGAATTACAGACATTAAGAAAACCAAAGTATGCACGCACCTGATAGAATTTCTGGTTCACAAGTTGATCAAGGCATGTTGAAATTGCTAATGACATTCATCTTTTAATGGTTATCTGTAGGTCTGCACAATAATACCTGCAAATCTTTCTTTCATGGAGGATAGTGGTGAGTTTCTACCTCCTTATTAAGTGGTTAGTTTTTCTAGTTTACTGTTTGATATACTGTGATTTTGCTGAACATGATGCTCAATAGTACCGTTTTAAAGTGCTTGTACTCATTTTTTAGATAAATCATCTAATCCTGTCACTAATTAATCCCCAGGTCGCATTTTACGTGCAATCAGAATTGCTGCCCGTTTACATTTTGGTTTTACTAGAGATCTTGCTCTTTCTCTAAAAGAGCTTTCTCATTCTGTGCTTAGGCTGGACAAGGTATTAATTTCCTCTTCCGAGTCTTTTAATGTCATTGGTAATTTCACTTCAGTTTTTTTTCTTCCATGTGCTTGTAGGGTAGGATACTCGTGGAACTGAATTATATGTTGGCATATGGATCTGCAGAAGCTTCTTTGAGATTAATGTGGAGATTTGGACTTCTAGAGATCCTTCTACCCATCCAAGTATCATGTTTCCCTTCTTGATATACAATGTAAAATTGGTGTCCATGAAATATTTAACTAGCTTCATGATGCAGGCATCTTATTTTGTTTCCCAAGGCTTTCGAAGACGGGATGAGAGATCTAATATGCTTCTGGTATGTGAAGATGCATGTTGTTATAATTGTGTTCTACTTACACCTGTCCTTGTTTTACTGCCACTGTTCGCTGTCAAATATGTTGCATCATAGATGTTGTAGGTTGATTTTTTGCACATGCTGCGTTCCATCTGTCTTCCTCTAGCAAACAACACCATCATCTTATTCTTATCTCCTGCACTCTCATTGTCTTCAATAATACTGTTTTGTCCTTGTAAGACATCCCCCCTCTGTAGCATCTATACTAACGTAATTGCCTCTTCTTTGTGCTTTTTCAGTCTTTGTTTTCCAATCTTGATCGACTAGTAGCACCTGATCGCCCATGCCACTCTAGCTTATGGTGAGATGTAGTTGGTACTGCTGCAGTCTTGTGGTCAAGTTTTTTTTACTTTTAATCGTTTATACGAAGATTCTGTTTTCTGGTTTGCATAATTAGTCACATTTAAAAAGTAGTCTGTTGTTTGATAATCAATATAGTGTTGTGCAATCTGCATCCTGAGCTGTGATAAGGATTGTACCGAGTTGAAGTAAAGAAGGTGGACTGTTTCATGATTTTGGATTTATACTTCCAATCCTTCAGGATAACTGTTGCAGTGTGTATTCTAATGATTGATATGTTATGCATGCATGTCTGGAATAGTTACAAGATAATTAATAGATTACATGGCACAGGTTAGGCATTTTCGCCTTCCATAAGGCTCTGGTTGATCAGCCTCAAGATCCATTGGTAGTTACTGCATTTAGCCTTGCTGTCCACAGTGGTGGATCTTTACTGGAATCCGTGGAAATTGCAAGGAGGATATCCCAGCCATATCAATCCAGTTTCCCCGAATTATTGGAAGCACGGAATCCAGATTCAAATTATGCATTGGTGCATAAAACCATCAATTTTGCTGCATTGGTCAAAACTGCGTTATGCAATATGACTGATGGATGTTATGTCTCTAAAGCAATGGCTAAATACCCCAAAGCACCGTCCTCAGATTTGGTGAGGATTTAGTTCTACAATTCATCTCTCTTGTCTTATTACACCAGCTCTGCTTTTGTTTAGCAACATAAATGAATCAGTTATCTGTGTCATACTAATGTGAATGAGACCTAAACATCTGTACATAATCAATGTACCTTTGTGTATCTATAAATAAACGAAAACAATCAAAACCATCAATATATTATCCATTTTGTTTATTTGATTTGATTTGGACTAGTCTTCAATGCACCAACTATATGTAGATGAAGCCTAAGCATAAATGAGATGACCTGTTCCTCGTCCTTGCAAGAAGTTTAATCAGATATGTAACATGCACTATATTGATTCATCATTCTGAACCGATGGACTGTTTTAAAGGCTATTATTATTATTATTATTATTAGCAGCCAATTGATGGTTTTATTTTAATGTATGCTGGTGCTGCGTCTAAATTTTCAGGTTTTCATCCCCATGGCCTTGTTTCTAAGAGTGAGCAAGATTTTTGAATGCGTTAGAAGGGGCATGGAGGCAAGATTTGTGCACCGACAGGGGCGGAAGATTGACTATGAGTCTTTGGCAATGGGTAGCTTGGAGGAGGTTAGACATGTATTTGCAAGGATAGTTTTCGACACTGTTTACCCTCCAAACCAAAGCAATGAGAACAATGTTGCTAATCAAAGACCTTGACCGTACATTATTACCATTTGATTAATGACTTGTTTTCCATCCAATCTATCTGAGTTTTATGTGATATTGAAGTTAACACAAGCACCTCGAGAGATGAAAATTAGATCAGAAGTTTTTTAAATGCTATGATTGCTTGGTTTTTCCCCAGTGGTTTTTTAGGACACCATTCCTGATTCTGTCAGCTTTGTAACCCTCTGTCTGAAGCAAGCTCTCGACGGTGGTTTTTGTTCAAATCCAAGCTCCCAGTCACCGGCAACCAATCCAAAGGTAGTGCAATAGTCAGCATAGGGTATGCGAAGGGCAGAGTTGCGTCTGTGAAGATGGTTTTTCGGAAAAATGTCGTTAAACCTTCTAAGGGTTCGGTTGATCCTGGTAACACTTTCCCTCTTATATTTAAAAAATTATATTTACATATCGTGAAAGTCAGATTTAAAATTTGTTAAAAGACTAAAATATTCCTAATCTGATTCTTCTTCTTTTTTTCACCTCTCTCTATTTTTTTGTTCACTTCTTTTCTTTCTTTCTTTTTCCATGTCTGGATCAATACTGAATTTTATTCTGTTTCACTGGTTCTAGTTTAAAAAATAGAATAAATTTCATTTTGCTTGAAATTTTAATCCAATATTATAATTTATATCACAAGTTTAACTAGTTAATATAACTGATTCAAGTTTTTTTTTTATTAATTGATTTTTTTTAATTTTATCATTAAATATTTTTATTATTTGATTGATTATAAATTAAAATTTATTGATTATTTTGGTTTGTTTCTATGAAATTATTCTAATCTCGTTACTTGAATGTCTTATATTTTTTTGACTCTAACTATAATTTTATTAAATATTCAAGTTGTTTTGAAGAACTCGTCGACTTATATATCAATTCTTATATTTTTATTTGTATTTGAAATTTAAAATACATGATTTTAAGTAAATTTATTTTTAAATTTGAATTGAATTTATACTGCGAAATTTATATATATATATATATAAAATGACGAGAGAGAGGAAGAGTTACACTGTAGGGCTTTACGTTCCAAGAGGGGTGACTGAGCCTTTAAATTAGTGACATCTTGGTGTATTCATGGGGTTCATGAGTCAATGGCGTATTATCGGTGTTAGAAAAGTTCCAGTTATTGCATGTATGCATAGACCAAGTTTCAACCTACTCTACAACTTGTCGTGACTCGTGAAGGAAAAGAACAAGGAGAAAACTTCTTGTTGTACTAGTGAGGTGGGCCTATTGTGCTGGCCTGTTGCTCTTGAAACAATTGAAGAAAAATTTGTTTCTCAGCTTTTTATATTTTATATTGTTTTTTAAAAGTAATTTGTTTTTATAAATATATTAAAATATTTTAAATAGATTTTCTTTTTATTTTAATATCAATCTATCAAAATCATAAAAAAAATACTAAATATTTAATTTAACTCTTTTTCCAAGTAAAACATGCTTTTAAAATACATTTAAAAACAAAAGATACCATTATTCTAGACACTCGGCTTTATAAAAAAGAAAGCAAGATTGTGGACTTCTCATTGGAATAACATCTCATTAACATATACGAAAAAGGACTTGTTATCTCACTGTAATAATAAACATTGAAATGTCTGCTTCTTGAAAGTTTTAAGGACTTTTTTTTATTTAAAATTTAGTTTTTTTTTTAATTTTATTTTTTAATATTAGATTTATTAGATGTTGAACTTTATAATTTATTTTAATTTGTTTTCTATAGAATTATCTTGGTATCATTACCTAAATTATGAGTTTTGCGAGTTAATTGTATTGACTCGAGTTATTTTTTTCTCAACATCATCCTTTAATATTATATTGATTGAAAATTAGGTTTCGTAATTATTTTTAGATTTGTTTTTTATATGATTAACATGATCTCGTGACCCAGATTGTAAGTTTTGCAAGTTAGCTAGGTTGACTGGAGTTTTTTTGTTATTTTTTTATTAAAAAGTTTTTTTTTCAATTTCATCCTTCAACATTGAGTTGATTTGAAATTAAACTTTATAATTTTATTTGATTTGTTTTATATTGATTTATCTCATTTTTTTATTTGTGTTTGATAGGTTAATCTAGGGTGACTCGGATTTTTTTTGTTTTTTTTAATTTAATATGTCAACATTGTATTTACCTAGTTTTGGGTTTCATGTTTTTATTATTATTATTGTTATTTCTTTTTTATTGGGATATCATAGTCTTATGAAAATGGAGCGTGGGTTAGACCGATAACTTGAGTTCTCTAAACTTTTTTTAGTTGATTTTTTTTATAAAAAAAAATCTTTAATATTGGATTGATTGAGAGTTAGACTTCATAATCTATTTTGATTTTTATTTTATGAGGTTATTATGATCTCATGATCCAACTTACAAGTTTAGTCGGTTGACTTTGTTTTTTTATTATTTTTTTAATTTCATACTTCAGCGTTGGATTAATTGAGATCTGAGTTTTATAATTTGTTTTTATTGGATTATTTTAGCCTTGTGACCCATGTTCCTGGGTTGACTTGGCTTATTTTTTAGTTAAATTTTAATTTTAATTTTCAATATTTGATTGATTGAGAATTGAATTTAATATTATTTCTTTTGTTATTAGTTTTCTACATGGTTATAAAAGTCTAATGATATGGATAGCAGATTTGACAAGCCAACTCAAGTTGATCCGAGTCAGTTTAATAAATTGTCATTTGAATATTTTGAAAATAATATCATCTTGATTTTTTTTAAGTCAAACTATATTTTTACATGTTATTCGAGTTATTTTCAGGCTTGTTAAGCCAGTCAAGTTATATCATGTTAAATCTTATATAGTTTTTTTTTTACTAAAAAATATATTAATAATACATAAATATTTTTTTTACATAAAAAAACCAATCCAACCTATATTACAGCTCGAGAAATGATCTAGGGAAATAATGAAACTCTTGACTACATCCAAAATAGGCTCTGTCTAATTTAATCCATTTGCCTTGATAAAAATATGAATTTGATGCTTATTTTAGTATTTTGTGATAAATTTGATGTGTTTGTATTAAAAAAAATATTTTATTACATTTTAAAACAAAAAAATATCAAAATATGCATTGGATCACATTATCAAACATGCAAAAACACTAAAGCAATTAATTGAATTGATTTCGTGGGACTACAATTGGATGCTTGCAATTTGCAAATCTAGTTGTGGTCGTGAAGTGACAAGTTCTCTAGCAACTATTTTTTTTTAATTTCCTTTCCTGTTTAATTTTTGACAAATATATCATCTTGTCCCGTCCTCATGTATACATATGAGAATTACTTGGCGATCTTCTTCTTTTATCATGGTCAACGGAAGGGTCCTATGTTTAGTACTGTGTTTCAAATGGATTTTGGATAAAATTTGATTATTTTATTTAATTTTTTTTATATAATTTTAAGTTGTATTGATGTGTTGATATTAAAAATAATTTTTTTAAAGTAAAAAAATAATTATTTTTATATTCTTACACATTATCAAAAAGTTGATAATAAAGATAAATGATAATTAATAAAAACCATACACAGTAGTAGTTCGAGATCCCTTTCTTCAAATGGAAACTCTTCCATGGAGAAGAAGAGCATGGTGTCTTCTTTTTATCAATAGAGCTTCTAAATATTCTTGTACGGTCAGATAAAAAACTGCATTTATTTTTTAATTATTATATATATTCAGATTAGATTACATATATTTTGATTAATCTTATAAATATTAAAATTAATAATTATATAAATTTTTAATGATCCTGATATTTGTAAAACTCAAACCGGTAATTTTTAAAAAATAAATATAAAATCTAACCAGTTAAATTACACCCTTTAAAATTAAAAACTATTCTTATTTTTCACTCTACTATTTAATCAATATTTTTAATCTATCATGCTATTTTTTTTAAATCCCAATTCTACTGTAGATGAAATTACAATGAATCAAGACTGCATGTATATCTCATCATCGAGTCGGCATTAACTAGTGCAGGGTTTCGCATTCAAACAAGGAAGCTACACAAATTCCTGATCTCTCTGATATTTTTTTGGGGCACTCGAGTTTTTGGAGTTTTTAATGTTGATATTTGGAATTTTGAATTTTTTTTTTGAAATTTCAGAATTTCTGTCGCGTAGAAATTGAATATTCCTTTCTTTCACCTGTAAAAAGGTCTTAAAAATCGAACTCCTTCCGCCACCACCACCGCCGACCACTGTTACTGGTCAGTGGCACCATTCATTACGCTCTAATTTTCTCACTTTATGTGTAATTAACTACAAATTAATCCCTTCTTTCAAATTGATTTCAAATCACGCATTTTGACTATAGTTTCAACTAACGACGTCAATGGTTAAATTAGTAAAAACCTATGCAGGCATGAGTGACTGAGAGCTAGTCACGAGTACAATAAATTTATTGCTATCTAAACTAGAGTGGTGACAATAAATTTACTATCATCAATATATCTAAGATAGTGTTACATTCCATGCAACTGATATTTAATAAAAAGAAAAATAATACACTTTGGTCCCTTGAGTTTTTTTATTTTTACATATTTTGTTTCTGTAATTTTAGTTGCTTACATTTCAGTTTTTAAAAATGCTAATTTTACAGCAATATTTAACACTCCCATCAATTTTCATTAAATTTACACTGTCTAACATAAATATTCGACAACAATAATCAAGAAGTTTAAATTATTGCTGTAGAATATTTATGCTAGATAGGTTGAGAGTTTGATTTAATATACAAGGGTATTAAGCTTAATTACCCATGTGTCGTTAAATTCTAATCTTATAGCTGAGTTCAAATGAGTTTTTATGGATGTATGATTGAATTGATCTTTTATTATTATTATTATTATTATTAATAAGCTTGTTGAATATGATTTGTTATCTATATATATAGTTGAATTGATCTTATCTTATTAAATAAGTTTATTAAATATGATTTGTTGAGTTGATTTTTTTTTTTTTTGCAGAGAGTTGAGAGATTGCAAAAATTACCTCAGTCATATTTTTTTAAACAAGTCTTAAGTGATTCTTCTTAAGAAATTTTCTAATAGGCTATTTCCCAAAATAATATGCATATTGTGTCACTTTAAATTCTATTTCTAGAAAAAAAAATCCAATTATAAAATTGTAAAATTTAAAGGCTGATTTAATATAAAATCAAGATTAAGATGGAATTTTTGAGAATGTGATGGTGATTATTTTTTAAAATATTTTTTATTTAAAAATATATTAAAATAATAATTTTTTAATTTTTAAAATTTATTTTAAATATTAATACATTAAAAAAATTAATTTTAATTTTAATAAAAACCAAGTTGAAACTTAATCCTGATTTACTTTTGTACTTAAAAGATGGAGACCTACCTTTTCCAGATCGATGACGTGTAGGGTCCAGATCTAAAACCCATGATTCGCAATGCATTACCTCCTTACAAGAAACCCCCTCCTCTCCTCGTTCATCTTTCTTCCAATATCGTCGTCACCTATCCTACATTAATCCAAGTCGTTGTTTTCTCTCCCTCTCCCCTCCTTGCTCTCTAAAAATAAAAAAGAACAGAAAAAATATAACTTTTAACTTCACATCTCTATTTTTATTCACAACAACAAACAGATCTGAAATCTAAGATAAGAATTTTGAAAAGTTAGAAAGTTTGAACTGAAATTTGTTGATCTTCATATCTTTGAAATAAAGAAAAGGAAACGAAATCGAACCATTCTGTTTGTCTTTGTATTCAAGATTCATGAAATCTGTTAGATTCTTATCGATTATTTTTTCTTGATTGTGGAGTAGATGTTTAGATCCTGTTGAATTCTAGTCTATTGAAAAGAAGAAAACCCTAGATAGGTAGCGATGGGTAAAAATGAGACCGCCGCCGCCAACGGCAGTGGTAAAATGGAAGACGTGGAAGAAGGGGAAATATCGGATACAGCATCAGTGGAAGAGATCAGTGAAGATGATTTTAATAAGCAAGAAGTTGTTGTAGTGAAAGAAACACCATCATCCACCACCACCACCAACAACAACAGCAAACAGAAAGTTTGGACGGTGAGAGATCTGTACAAGTATCAAGTTGGAGGTGGATACATGTCTGGCTTGTATAATCTTGCTTGGGCACAAGCTGTTCAAAACAAGCCATTAAATGAGCTGTTTGTTGAGGTGGAAGTTGATGATAGTTCCAAGAAATCATCGGTGTCTTCTGTGAATAGCAGTAAAGAAGATAAGAGAACTGTTGTGATCGATGATAGTGGTGATGAGATGGACGTGGTTAAAGTTATTGATATCGAGAAAGAGGAAGGGGAGTTAGAGGAAGGAGAGATTGATTTGGATTCGGAGGGGAAGAGTGAGGGAGGAATGGTGAGTGTTGATACTGAGAAGAGGGTAAAGTCCATTCGTGAAGATTTGGAAGGTGTTAGTGTGATTAAAGATGACAAGTAAGTGTGTGATTTTGTTACTGAAAGTGTGTGAATTTTTGTAGAAATGAAGACTGAAATACTTGGTGAAGGTAATTGCTATAATGGGATTGATTGTTTTGTTGGGATCTTTTTGTAGGTCATTTGAGGCTGTTTGTTTGAAACTGCATAACGCATTGGAGAGCTTGAAGGAATTGGTTAGGGTAAATGAAAATGGTTTTCCCTCAAAAGATAGTCTTGTTCGGTTGCTGTTCACTGCAATTGGAGCTGTTAATTCGGTGAGGCACTTAAAGAATATTTTTTCTACTCAATTTCATTCTTTAAGGAGTATTTATCGTTATATACATTTTGGTAAAGCTGTTCTATTTAATGCTAATTTGTGATGCTGTTGGAAACTTTTTGGAAACTGAATTGTTGTTCATCGCAGTTTTTTAGCTCGATGAACCAAAAATTAAAGGAGCAGAATAAGGGCGTGTTCATGAGGTTTGGACTTTGTCATGTTCGTTATTTTGTTTCATCAGATTTTTCGTACGTCAATTTTTTAGATGTCTCATCATTGGATCTTCTGGTTACAGGTTTCTTTCCCTTGTAAATAGCCATGATCCTTCATTTTTCTCTCCTGAGCATACCAAAGAGGTGTGTGATTTCTGTAACTTCGACTTTAGGATTGTTAGTCTTTGTTTTCCTTCAAAGTGGCATGCTGCTAATTATGGGGGGATTGTTTGTATCTCCAAGGAAACATAAATAATATGTCTATTTTCACAGATTGAGCTCATGGTTTCCTCACTGGATTCTCATGATATTTTGTCAAGTTCAAGTGCTGGTGAAGAGAGAGAAACACAGGTTTCTGGTAAAGTGCACGAGAGGGATAATGATTCCTTATCGAAAACTGCAGGTTACGATTTGACTACTATGAATAGATTACCTTCTGCTACTGAATCTTTTGTTCATAATAAGCCCAACTTTTCAATAGAACCTCCTAAACCAGGTGTACCTAGTTTTAGGAGCAGAGGAGTTTTGCTTCCTTTGCTCGACCTCAAAAAATTTCATGATGAAGACAGTCTTCCTTCACCAACACGGGAAACAGCACCTTCTTTTCCTGTTCAAAGATTATTGCCTATTGGGGATGGAATGATTAGTTCTGGTTTGCCTGTGCCTAAGGTGGCCTCTATCACAGAAGAGCCTAGAGTGCATCCCTATGAAACTGATGCACTCAAAGCTGTTTCCAGCTATCAACAAAAATTCAATCTTAATTCTTTTTTCACAAATGAACTTCCAAGCCCAACACCTTCGGAAGAATCTGGCAATGGGGATGGTGATACTGCTGGGGAGGTTTCTAGTTCATCAACTGTTAACTACAGAACTGTAAATCCACCTGTTTCAGATAGAAAAAGTGCTTCTCCTTCTCCACCACCACCACCTCCTCCTCCTCCCCCTCCCCACCTCAACAATTCGTGCATTCATGTTGTTATCCCCACTAGGAATTCTGCACCAGTGAGTTCTGGGAATAGTTCAACCGTGAAAGCATCAGCAAAGAGCAGGGACCCTAGGCTTCGATATGTTAATACTGATGCCAGTGCTTTGGACCAGAACCAGCGTACCTTGCTGATGGTGAATAACCCACCTAGAGCGGAACCTTCTGGAGCAATAGCAGGTTCAAGGAAGCAGAAGGTAGAGGAGGATGTTTTGGATGGTACTTCATTGAAAAGGCAAAGAAATTCGTTTGATAATTTTGGTGTTGTTAGGGACATTAGAAGTATGACTGGAACTGGTGGCTGGTTAGAGGACACTGATATGGCTGAACCTCAAACTGTGAACAAAAATCAGTGGGCAGAGAATGCAGAACCTGGTCAAAGAATAAATAATGGAGTTGTTTGTCCTAGTACTGGTAGTGTTATGTCCAATGTGAGTTGTAGTGGCAATGTGCAGGTGCCAGTTATGGGAATTAACACCATTGCTGGAAGTGAACAGGCAACAGTGACAAGCACTACTACAGCATCTCTACCTGATTTATTGAAGGACATCACTGTGAATCCGACAATGTTGATAAATATACTTAAGATGGGACAACAACAGAGATTAGCATTAGATGGGCAGCAGAAGCTTGCTGATCCTGCAAAAATTACATCACATCCTCCAAGTTCAAACTCGGTACTTGGAGCAATTCCTGAGGTGAATGCTGTTTCCTCAGTGCCCTCAGGGATTTTGCCAAGATCTGCAGGAAAGGCCCAGGTTCCTTCTCAAATAGCTACAACGGTAAGTACTTAATTGTATGCTTGACCATCGTGAAATGATGATTATTTTTTCCAAGAATGTGCTTAGTTGGGAATGGAGCTAAGTTGAGTGGAACCACGTGCCTCTTTGGAGTGCCTATGCAGTTGGATTTTGTTTGATCTTGAAATTAGTTTCATATTTATATATATATATATATATTTATGTGTGTGCTGGAACAAGATCTTTACAAGTACAAAAAGTTTGTTAAATTTTATTGACGTGGTCTTGATTGCTTTTCTTTCTCTGGTATAATACAATAAGTAAATAAAATAAAACCTGTTGTGATTAGTATTAAACAGTTAAAAGATTTTCAAAATAACTTTCCTAGTATGTTGAAGACTTCTTAATGATATCTGGACTTGGACCCTGCAGGATGAGTCAGGAAAAATTCGAATGAAACCACGAGATCCTCGTCGTGTTCTCCATAATAATGCACTCCAGAGGGCTGGGAGCTTGGGATCCGAACAATTTAAAACAACAACCCTTACATCCACCACCCAAGGGACTAAAGATAATCAAAACTTGCAAAAACAAGAGGGGCTAGCAGAATTGAAGCCAGTTGTGCCACCTGATATTTCCTCGCCATTTACAAAGAGCTTGAAAAATATTGCTGATATTGTATCTGTTTCCCAAACATGTACAACTCCACCTTTTGTTTCTCAGAATGTTGCATCCCAACCTGTTCAAATTAAGTCAGACAGAGTGGATGGCAAAACTGGAATTTCAAATTCTGACCAGAAAATGGGACCTGCTTCATCTCCTGAAGTGGTTGCAGCAAGCTCTCTTTCACAGAACACTTGGGAAGATGTTGAGCATCTTTTTGAAGGGTATGATGACCAGCAAAAAGCTGCTATACAGAGGGAGAGAGCAAGAAGGATAGAAGAACAGAAGAAACTATTTGCTGCACGCAAGCTCTGCCTTGTTTTGGATCTGGATCATACACTTCTCAATTCAGCCAAGGCAATTCTCCTTTTGTTGTGTAAATATGGCCCCTTTTTCCCTTCAGGATAACAGCTGACAAACAAGTTCTTTTGTATTAATTCAGCAATTTCTCACCCTTTCAGTTTGTCGAAGTAGACCCTGTGCACGATGAGATTTTGAGGAAAAAAGAAGAACAAGATCGTGAAAAGCAATACAGACATCTCTTTCGCTTTCCTCATATGGGGATGTGGACGAAATTGCGTCCTGGGATCTGGAATTTCTTAGAAAAGGTAACTTCAGTCAGGTTCAAGAACTGATTTGGGGCTTGATGTATTTTATGCAAACTAATGCAATTCTTGTTCTGCAATTAGGCTAGTAAACTGTATGAGCTACATCTTTACACAATGGGAAACAAATTATATGCTACAGAGATGGCTAAAGTGCTTGATCCAAAAGGGGTTTTGTTTGCTGGACGAGTTGTCTCCAGGGGTGATGATGGAGATCTTTTAGATGGTGATGAAAGGGTTCCCAAGAGCAAGGATCTTGAAGGGGTGTTGGGTATGGAGTCGGGTGTCGTTATCATAGATGATTCGTTGAGAGTGTGGCCCCATAACAAATTGAACTTGATAGTTGTAGAAAGGCAAGTATCATGAATCTCATTGGAGACCATCATTTCTATGAAAGCATTTATTTCTATTGGTTGCATCTTTTTTTCTCCCTTTACCCATTTACCCATCGGTGCTGCAGGTATATCTATTTCCCTTGCAGTAGACGGCAGTTTGGGCTTCCTGGTCCTTCTCTTTTGGAGATTGACCATGATGAGAGACCGGAAGATGGAACTTTGGCATGCTCTTTAGCGGTGAGGCAAATCTTGTACTTGCCCTGAGATTCTTGCTACTGAACTTACAAACCCTATATCTTTTGTTTTTTGTTTGAAATAGGTTATTGAGAGAATACATCAAAACTTTTTCACCCATCATTCATTAGATGAAGCAGATGTAAGAAATATCCTTGCCTCAGAGCAGAGAAAAATTTTGGCTGGCTGTCGCATAGTTTTTAGTAGGGTGTTTCCAGTTGGTGAAGTCAACCCCCACCTTCATCCACTCTGGCAGACAGCTGAACAGTTTGGTGCTGTCTGCACGAACCAGATAGACGAACAGGTTACTCATGTAGTTGCCAATTCCCTTGGGACTGATAAGGTAACGCAACTGATTTTGCTCCGCTTTTCAGCAAGGATTGAAATCTAAATCAGAATTACTTATAACCGGTTTAAAATTTTGAAAAATGCAAGATACTGCTGGCCCTTCTCAGGGAAAAAAGAAAAATGAAAATAAACTGGGTGATTTAAATCAGTCTTGTGCATTGTTTCTCCTTGACATGTGAAATGTCTTTTGGAAGGGTAAATGTTTAGTTATGTTTTAAGCCAGAGGCATGATTTCTATTGTTTTGAACAGGTGAATTGGGCTCTTTCCACTGGAAGATTCGTTGTCCATCCTGGCTGGTGAGAGTGTTCTCTATTGTTGAATTTGGTTATGCAGCTTTGTACTGTTTTTCACATTTGACCAATGCCTTCACTTTTTCACCCTCGACCCTCTTAATTATCACAGGGTGGAAGCTTCAGCTTTGCTTTATCGAAGAGCCAATGAGCAAGATTTTGCCATTAAACCATAACAATCACCAACATGACCCCCCTATCTGTTAAAAACTAAACCTGATTAACATGAAATCAAGATTTCATTAAGTGGAGATGCATTAGCGGGATGTGAAGGTGAAGTTTCGGTCCAGACAGTTTGACATAGTTTTGACTTTGGGAATCCGCCCATTTGTTGCCAATAATCTGAAGAGTTCAAATGGGAAATGACCGAGTGTCGTTGACCCTTGCAAGCTGAGGTGGCGACGTTGAAGGAAATTTACCTTCGGGGCAAGTCATGAAATTTGCCCTGGCAAGCCATCAATATACTATGGGAGAGTGATTTAAGGTCAGGAGACCAAAATCTAAAATTAACAAAGAAAATGACAGCTAAAGAGCGAGAAGTCATTACAGTGAGAAGGAGTGGGGTGACGGGGCGTGGGAAAATGGAGCTGCGAGGGATAAATGATAAATGGTGTGGAAACGCACGCTGCTCGTTCTATGTATAGGAATGAGATATTTTTTTGAAGTTGCAGATACGAAATTCCGAGTGGGTAGTGGTTGTCACTTGTCAGTTCCATTTAAGCGTATGTGGCCCGTATGCTTTCCGTATTTGGAGGTGGCAGAGTGTGTGAATCGCCTATGCTTTACCTTGTGGCTGTAGCCTCTGTACGTTACCCTTTTTGTTGCTTAATTTCTTTTCAAATGCCTGGGGTAAAAATAAAAATAAAAATAGGTAAAGAAAGTGGAGATTGATGTATTCTTGAACTGTAAGTGGTTGATGGTAGTTCGCCGCGTATCAATTTAAGGTTAAGGGGGTCATGTAAAATAAAATTATGGATGATGGTGTATAATAGCTTCCTTGAAAGGGAGCACCCATCACGATATTGTTTAACCAGGATTGTCAAAACGAGTGCTACTGCCAGCTGGTACTTTGCTTCTGGTGAAGCCGTGGCCTTTCTTCCTTGTCTTCATGGCTACATCTGTCAGGAGTTGCTATAAATTGGTTGGTTGCCGACACTGGCAAGAGGACCACGGGAACTTGAATCAAACGATGTTCCATAACTGGCCGCTGTTACTCTAGATGGTGGTCTCCCAAGCATCCACGGGCTTCAATTTCCCGTCCTTCCTAAGATGGTGGAGATATTTAGAGCAAGCTGCCTGCAGTTTTTCGTTTTGTCGGGAGAATCGACTCCCCTTCTCCTCCGAGGCATACGATCTGGCTCCGTAAGAACTTGCTTTTCATGGCAAATTGGAATCTGCTTGCAAAGGCTTTCACATTGTCAATCAGCCAATTAGGCAGACTTTTGAATATCAAAAGGCTAGAAAATGAATTTCATGTTACAATAACGATATAAATACTCCAAAATATCGCAATCTGCATGCCGCCCTGCACACAAGCTACCAGACATCTTACATGATATCGACTCCAACTATAGACTTTTAAATGAATTTCTTTTTTTTTAATCGAAGCTTTTCTTCTCCAAACTATTTCACATAAAAAAAAACATCTGATATGGGCTAAACCCATACAAAAGGCTTTCAGTCTAATCAAGCATAAGCAGGCTCCAACTCCAAGGCTTCAGAGTGAAAAAAGAAAGAAAGAAAATACTTGAAACATATTGGGCGAGGATTTTCGTATCCCTGCCAATTAGGAATTCTCTCTTTAGGTGTGTTTTCCGTGGTTCAAACGGAGTTTTCAAAAGATTTTGATTTTTTTATTTTAAATTATCTTTTTTAATATTTTTAAATTATTTTAATATGTTAATATTAAACATATTTTTAAAAAATATATTTTAATATATTTTTAAATAAAAAACACTTTAAAAATACATCCTTTCTTATTTTCCAAACATCCAGGAGGGTTATTAGTCAAGTTTGAAATTTAAAGAAATGGGGGTCCCTTGTTGTTGGAGTGTGAAAGAGTTCTAGAGGAGGTTGGTGTCCTTGAAGGTTTAACGCTCGTTATCAAATCTACCATTCTGCTTGCTTTGGTCTTATATCCAAGCTTTCACTCGACGAGGTTTCTTGGGACGGACCTTTCTCTGAGAAACAACTGTATTCAATGGAGGAGCAGGACAAAGATGACAAATCTGCTTCTTTTTCATGGTGGTCTGATAGCCATAAGCGTCCTCAACAATCCCAATGGCTTCAAGCTACCCTCTCAGGTTTTTCTCCCTGTCTCTCTAGGCTTTCATTCATGATTCTTGAATAAATGTTTTATTCATTATAATGGTTATTTATCATGCTTTTCCTTTATGCAAATATTATTGCCATCTTCTCTCTGGATTACTAGCAATTCTTCACTTCTTTGCCAAGCTAAGATTAAAACTATTCCGCCTCTGCTTTTAATGACCCGTCTTGCTGCAAATTATATCCTTCAATGCACAAAAGCTTTGCTATTAGCTAGGAGATACATCTCTTACCTCTCTAATGCTATCTTTATGGCTTCATTGGCCAGGATCACTTATTTTTAGGACAGTAGGCTAATCAATTGTGAAGTTTGTGACAAAATGCAGATTTGGATAACAAGACCAAAACGATCCTAAATATTATACAAGACGATGGGGATTCATTTGCAAAGAGAGCTGAGATGTTTTATCAGAGAAGACCGGAGCTTCTAAACCTGGTGCACGACTTGCACAAATCCTACCGTTCTTTAGCAGAAAAGTACTATCAGCTTAGATCTGAATGCGTTTATGTTTCCCATTTGAGATCAATATCATCCTCTTCGTCATTAAACTCCTCCAAACAAGTTCAACTCTTCCAGGCATGTAACGAAGAAAACGCTGGAAGCAACAAATCGGAAGCACCAACTTCCCTTCCTGACTCGGTTGCAGAAGAAAAACATAGTATTAGACGGGAAAATGAGTCCATGTCAAGTGAACAAAACAAGATCCTGAAGACCGATCGTGATGATGACAGGAGCGTTGATGGAAGCGGGCTGGAAAAGATCATTAATGGTATTGGATTGAATGGAAACATTGATGGCGGTGATTTCCAAATGAAAAGCCTAGAAAAGGAGAAACTGCGGAATGAATTAAGGCTACAGGTCTCAGAACTTATAGATGATAGTTTGCAGCAGCAGAGTGAGCTAATAAAGAGAAATGATGAGAAGAGAGAAGTGATCAAGCATCTTCGTGCCCAAATCAGCAGGCTAATGGAAGAGAACAGGGTCCTGAAGAGTTATCTACCAAGCTACAAGGTGGATATGAAACGGAACACCAAATCTCATGTATCAAAGCTGAAGGGGCTAAATTGCATTGGCAATTTTGAGGGCTAATTTGCATTTCGCACGAGTTTCGGTTGATAACCTAATAGTGCAGTCAAGTATCAGTTAAAAATGCCACCATTTCCATAAGCTTTTTCGAACTGGCAGCCCTTCATTGCATTTCATTCCATTCCATTATAAAATGCCGAACTTCCTCTTCATCTTTTGTCTCTTGTTTTCCTATTTTGCTGCAAAGTGATGCAACTTCCATGGTGTTCATTGGCTTTCATTTTATTTTTTATTTTTTATGAGATAACAATAATACTTGTATGCAAGAAAGGATGTGCAAATAATGCCTTATCAATGATTTATTTGCATTGGATTTTATTTTATTAAATTTTATTTTCTTGGTTCGAGCATTGGATATTTGGATTTTATTTGATTGTTTAACATAGATCTCTCCATCTTTCGTTTTTTGTCCCCTGAATTGCTTCACTTTTAATTCATGGATCCCTGCGCGGAAATGGCGATTTCTAATGAAACAATTAAAAAACATCATTTTAGATAGTCACCTGTGCGCAGACGACCAATCATGTTTGTCTATTGGAAAGGAGCTTTTATGCAATGTATTGATCCGAATTTCTTGCTGGTTGCAAGTCTAGTTTACGAGATGCACATTAACACAGCTGATCACACCAATTGATAATAGGGTTTGTTAAATTTCAAAATCCTCGATTACAGGTAGACTCAAATAATATTTCATTTTATTCATCTATCTCTTCTTAAGATAATTGCAATCTTTTATATATAAAAAAACTAGAAAATTCTAATAATATTGAATAAAAAAATACTAGGAAATCTATTCCCTCTAAATAGAAAAAGAAATTGAAATTGAAATCCATAATAATATTGAATAAAAAAAATATAAAATTAACTTAGCAAAATATTTATTTTTTCTAAAACCTTTTGCATTAATCATTCTAAGTCGGAAGGAACTCGCACATAATTTCAGATCTCAATAAGCAAATGTTAGTCACTATGAACATTGTTTTATATGCAGTTTATCTCATTGTGAGTCTTTAATATTCCTGTGTACGTCATCTTATCATAGATCCTTAAAACAATATATTTGCGCGACCTGTCCTATCATGGATTTCTTAACATAACATGATACCATCACTAGAATTTCCAATAACATCAAACAATGCAAACAAAAATAATACATTAGTTTTGAGATGTTTTTTTTTTATGAGAAGAAACCTCATCATCCTCTTCTACTCAAACACATCCTATTACATGTATTTTTTCAGCCATGATTATTCAACATCACACATTAACTAACCACAAGGAATTTATGCACTCTATACATGTCCTTCAACCAAAACCACCGGGGATTTTTGGATTTTAATACCAACTGACACAACTAAAAGTGAGGGATAATAAAATTTGTTATAGGTCAAAACCCTTAAACATTATAATTACAATGAGACTCTTAAAATATTTAATTTTATTCACTCGTGTCTCTATTTGCTAAAAGACAGTTACAACCATTTATACTAAATAGGAAAAATAAACTCAAACAAATATTCCCTTTAAATAATTAAATAAAATATGCATAATAATATTAAATTAAAAAATTAAAAAACCATAAAATTAACTTAAAAAAGATATGTATTTTCTAAAAAATCTTGCATTAAACATGCAAATAATTGAGTGAACTTTTGTGGTCCACTAAACAACAGATTAACAATATTAAACTTAGGGGTAAAGGTATATGTTCTTACTGATGAGTAAGATAGACCCCCTTTTTTAAGCTTAAAAAATCATCACGGTATTATAAAGGAAATAAATTTCTAAATCACTAGAAGAAGTATAGACATGAAATCTTAAAAATGTAATAATTTGTAGGCATATATAGTCATTGAGGCTTTTAACGTGAGAGAATGACAAAATCAAATGAAAACAACATTTTCTAATAGTATTGTTTATAACCATCGATCTAGGGATAAATAAAATGAATGAAGGGTCAAGATGCAGCTATTAATTGCCTATTAGAATTTAGAACACTAAACCATCCCAAATCTGAACGTTAAAATAAGGCATTCCCGTTCTATAGCTGCATTCTGGAAAGATATAGCAGATCTTTTTTTTTTTCCCTAACATAAGCAATGCTGGTGTTTTAAAGAAGTAAAAAGAAATTAAGATCTTCATCATTGATCTTATAAGTTCAATAATTAAACTTGTTTAATTTAATGATATAATTAGAAAAAAAATATATAAAAAAATAAGACAAATAAAAAAAAAAAACAATTATCACCTATAGAAAATGAGATGTTAATACACAAGAAGAAAATGAAAAAAAGCCCATTAGAGATTCACGATTTCCCCATCGTGGGCATTACCCATCATCATTGATGGTTTTGATATTAATGTGAAGGGTTGCACAATAACATAAAAGAAACCACATGCGCTATAAAAACAACAACTCATGAAATAAACTAAATAAAATATAATAAAATAAACATCTTATAAAATAAACGAGCAATTACAAGAACTGCACAACCTTTAGCTCCACAACGCAATGTATCTTTCAATTTGCGGCAGATATCATGTCATCGTCCCACACAACTTCTCTATTTTGTGTGTGTGTTGATTATCAAATTGTTGAACGTTTGGAGAAGTTCCTAGAATGGACTCAATGCTGACTATTAATGTCAATCCTTTTATGATGAAATCAACACACACTCCCAAATCCGCAAATCAAAATGCCCTTTCTATTGAGCAAGTGTTGTTTTACCCAGTAAGAGAATAACTTGAGATTTTAAACAAAAAGGCAGCATGAAATTTACAGTGAAGTAAAGAGATATTTTAAGAATCTGGTTGTTTTTAAAATTGTTTTTTGTTTAGAAATATATCAAAATATTAGTATATTAAAATATAACATTAAAACACTTAAAAACAAATTAAAAGCAAAAAATAAAATTAATTTTTTAAAAAATATTTTTAAAATATAAAAACAAGCTAATAGTGAAAAAAATTCTCTAAACCGGATAGAGGATGGGATATGAAGATTCAGGAGATTTTGAACGCTGCATATTTGAATTTGGACGGAAATATTGATTTTAATGAGTTTGAATTAATGATGCGATGAACTCATAAACATTAAAATTTTGTCTTTGAATATTGTCAATTATATATTCTTTAATCTCGTTATTGTCTCTCAATGCTCTTTTCGATTCAAGATGCAGAATATCATCATAAACCAAATTTACAGCAGCTGGTGGCTAGGGTTTGGTTAGAAAGAGGGGGATGGGAAAGAGAAAGAATGAGAATCTTGCTATAATTAATATATATGAGGTAGTTTTGTTCTTTAATCAATTTTCAATTTTTTCAATTTTTTTGTAAGTTGATATTTTCTATGTTTTTAACATTTTTTTTTTACTATCTTTGTTTCTAGTTTTCCTTAAATGAGGTTAGTATTGAGTTGTTTGACGATCTAAATAGGTTTAAGTGTAATTTTTTTTTGTCAGCTTAATTTTTTTAATTTTTTATATATTATTTAAATTGCCAATTTAACCAGGACTTGGAACTTGAATTGTTTTTTATCTATCACTTTTTTTATATTAAGAAAAAAATTGTTTAGCCTACGAGGATGTGCGATAGCTTATCTAGTATTGATCTAAGATGCAAAAAGTAATTTTATAAAATTCAAAAGGCAAGTGCAATTTTGACTAAACTATAGGATAATATGAGTAATTTTCTCTAAAAATAGCAATTAAAAAATAAATGTCTAATATGATAGAAAAAAAAAACTTAAAGATGATGAAATTATAAACAAAAATCAATTTTAAAAATTATCTCAAGTGAAATAAATATTAATTAAAAGAAAATAGACCACAATTGAAAGATTAAAAAATTAAAAGGGGATGAAATAATTTTCTTCTTCTAATTTTATAAATTATTTCAAATAAAATAAATAGTAATTAAAAGAACATGAACCAAATTTAAACAAAAAATAAATTGAAGAGCTGTTTTGAAATTTTAAAAGTTTTAAAACATAAAAATCAAAGAGTGAGGAAAAAAGAGAGACTATCAACGTTAAACCAAAAGGCTATTGACTACACACACTACTCATATAAAGAAGGGGTTGCCAAAATAATTTAAACATCGCCATAAATAAGATGTTTAGTTACTAGACAGTGATAACAAGTTTCTAAAATAATATTTATTTTTATTAAAAGACCCATGAGTTGACTTAATACTACTACTAATAAAAAAAACATGATAAAGAAGAGAAATATATGGAAGATAGTTTAATAGATTTTGCTTTTAATGTTAATTAACTCATTTTACCATGTAAAAAATATTGAAAAGACTAAAAAATCTTGTTTGTAAGTTTAAATTTTTTGATTTAAAAGGTAATTAAATTGTTTGATTGGATAAAAAATAAAAATAAAAACAAAAACTAATCTATCCTCATGTAATTTAAAAATAACAATTATATCATAGTAAAAAAATTTATCAATTACAAATTTGTCATACATGAGTAGATGCAGAATAATTTAACGTTACGACAGCGGTCACGACCAGACTACACAGCTTAAAATATCAACCTAATGAAAAAAAATCTTTTTTTTTATTCTGATAAAATTTAAATAAATGTTGCCAAACACTGATTGTGGGAAGGCACCCACTCCTTGAAAATGAGATGTTTCGGAAGTCTAATAAATGTATTTGTAGAATGTATTGCCGGCATTAACCCGCCGCTATTCTTTACATTCAACCACTTCCACCTCTTGTATTTTATGGCATTACATTTGTCATAAAAGTTCTCTTAGGCTTTGCTGCTTGTATCTCAATTGAGTGCACTGTACATATAATTAACCATTTTGCGTGTCGTTAATTTTTGAATTTTTTTTAATATTTTGAATATTTTAATGTATCAATGTTAAAAATAAATAAATAAAATATTATTTTAATATATTTTTAAACAAAAATCATTTTTAAAACAACATTTATACATGCCCCAACCAACCAACTATTTAGCTTAACCTACCTTAATCAAATAAATCATATATATTAAGCATAAAAATCACTTAGTGTGATCATAAAAACATTCTAACATGGGGTGGAGATTCATTACAATATATCATCTAAATATGTAAATGTGAGAAATACAATATTTTTTGTTTTTGTACTTGAGATATATTTTGAATAGACAACACTAATCTCATGCCAATGTAATGGACAGACACATAGGACTCACCCTTTTTTTTTTTCCAGACCCTCTGCAGTTCAAATCCGAGGGAGCTCCACCATCCTAAAAAACAACAAAAAGAATGAAATCATCAGAGAATTTCCCAACAAATCACAGACAAGCTTCAAGTATTTTCTTTAACCCCCAAAATAAATCAATTTTTTTTTTAAAGAAATTTATGAAATAATAAAATACTTAGGCCGACAAATACCTCATTATTGTGTTTCCTTGTTTTTGCTTTTTAAAGTTTGTTTTTATTTTACAAATTATTAAATTAATATTTTAATGAATTAATATTAAAAATAAAAATATTTTTTTAATTAAAAAATATTTTTAAAAACATTTTTTACAACACCAAAAAACAAACAAACACGTGGCTATAAATAGTATTAAAGTTAGCAGTTGAGGCAAAGCTTACAACATCAACATGCCAATTACCACCTCCACTTCTCTCTCCACAATCAGTGCAGCATTGCATTTCTCCACAAGGATCTAGGCAGCAAGCCAGCCCCTATAAAAGAGTGTGTGTGTGTATTTTAAAAAGATCCTTTTATTTTTCTCACTCCGACTTCTACCACTCTATTTATTCATGGACCGGCAAAGAACTGAAAGCCCGCTCTACACGCGCCAATGGACCAGCGACTCAGGCGCTTCTCCGACGGCGGCAATGGTGCCAAATGCGCGTCACGGTCACCACGCGCGATCCTCTTCCGCTTCCGGATTCTCCACCATCAAGCGAAACCAGAATGTAGCGGCTAAAGCTGCGGCTCAGCGGCTAGCTCAAGTCATGGCTTCTCAAACGGCTGACGACGACGACGACGACGACGACGAAGGCGATGATCTAGGGTTTCGTTACAGTGCTCCTCCGCCTCTGTCTCTCTCGAGGAATGCTAATAGTAACAGTAATAATGTTATTGCTACAAGTAAAGCTTCGGTTACCACTGCGTCTTCAAGGATCAATAGATCTCCTTCACCTGCGGTAACTTCCCTTTCTTACCTTTTTTTTGGTTAATTTCTTTTTCACTGCAGCGAATTTGTTTCGATTCTGATTGAAAGAAAATGAAGTGTTGATTAAACGAATTAAGGAATGATTTAATTTTCTGCTATAAGTAAAGGTGGCATTTAGCGGCGGGAGTTAAGTCGAGAATTATGGATGTTAGATTTGTATTAACTTCAGCTTTCTGTAATTACAGCTCTATAACTTGGAAATTAAGGTGATACTTAATTCTTTTTTGATATTGTGGTTCTTTCTTATACAAGAATGCATGATGTGCAAAAATGTGTAGGAAAAGCATATGCTAATTGGATTTTTTTTTTGGTGGGTTCTGAATGTAGTTAGCTAGGAATTTTGAAGAGACTGCGGCGGGTCGGTCGACATCAGCTGGAAGGCCAGCAATGTCGCTTAGAACTGCAGCAGCAGTACCACCAGTGCCATTGAGCAAAGGATCGTTGAGGACTGCGGTTTCTTTACCGCCGATAGATCCTCCGAGAAATGGGCATAGAGATGGTAAAAGGTAAAATTAGAGAACTAAAACATTTATTCTGCTTTAACAGTGGATGTTCAAATTCTATCAGAATGACCTTTTTCTTTTTTGGAAAAGAATTATGGAATTCGTTGTATCAATTATCAACTATGTGATGCTACTTTTTTCCATGTTTTTTTACCTAACCTGTAACTTAAGTTGTGGGAGTTTCTTGTAATTATGAAAACATGATGCCAGTAATGGAAATGCAACACTTTTGTATGGGTTAAGGTAGAGATATAAGGTCGTGGTTTTATGTAGTCTAGTCATGCATCTTCCTGGTGTGGCTCTGAATTAAAGGAATATCTTGGTCTTGAGGTGTAGCTAAGGAACTGGACTCGTTTAGTCTCTGCAAGGCCTAGCTTTGAAGTGGGGTTGCCAACAAAAAGACAATGTCTTTTTTTTCCCCTAACAACCAAGCTCTATCTAGCTTGAGCAATGCCCTCCTTGGTTCTGAAACATGCATCACCTAGCACGACCAATATTTAGATAAGCTAGTCTTTGGATTTTCACTAAAGGATGCATGATTTTATGATATGACAATTTGGAGGCATGAATTGTCATGATTGCAGATTCTTGTCAGAAGTGGTAAATTTTAACTCAAAAGACACAGGAGATCAACACGAGGCTTCTGCACTCCGTGATGAAGTATGTACTCACACCAGATTCTTGTTATTTGTTTTTTTCCCCTCTATGTGCAACAATCAATAGGTATTCTCTTAGAGACATAAAATGGATTTTGTTTACTATAATGAAGATTCCATGATAAGATTGATTCATTTTGCAGCTTGATATGCTACAAGAAGAGAATGGAAACATCCTCGAGAAGGTACAGTTGTTTTGATTTTTTTATTTTTCCAAACTAGTAATGAAGCCACATATGGTACAATTAAACCTGTATTTATTGTACAGCTCAGGCTTGAGGAAGAGAGATGCAAGGAAGTGGATGCCAGAGTCAAGGAGCTTGAGAAACAGGTGCTAAGTAGTTTCCATATTTTGAAGCACGTCTTAAAGCCTCAGCATATTGGCATCTTTTTGCTTGACTTGCATATAGCCTAAGGGTGCATTTCTTACAAGGTTTAAAGATAAAAATATACTGTTGTGTTAATAATTATAAGAGTTTTCCCATTGTGTGCTTGAGGGCGCACACATTGAAGGTTTTAAATTTCATTCCTGGTAAAAATGTCAATAAACAATGTGCTGTTGATTATGACAATTTTTCGTTACAGAGGAGTGACCTATAACTTCTAAGCCCGTGGAAGATAGAAAAAAAAAGAAGACGACCTTCACTCCTCTGCAACCAATATACCACTGCCCATTTTCAACCAAAAAAGTTTAAATAACCAGCCGCCAATAAAAAACTACCCTTATTTACCCAAATGAACCCACCCTTAAAGCAGCACTCCTCATTCTAAACTTCACGCTGAACAGTGTTTTTCTTCCTAAACCTTGCTCTTTTACTTGATATTGGGTTTTTCAGGTGTTGCTTTGAATTTGAAAGCGTCGCAGGTAATTCTTTCAGGTTCCCAACCTCCAATTTCATTAACACGTGCACTTTGCTGCTTGTCCTGGTTCCTCAGGTTGCTGCTCTTGGAGAAGGAGTATCTTTAGAAGCTAAGTTGCTGAGCAGGTTAGTTGTTCTGACAACTCTGGTGGTTCTTTATCTTTGTTAATATTCATGTAATGACGTCCTGTGCTGTCATCTGCAGAAAGGAAGCTGCATTGCGGCAAAGAGAGGTAATGAGGATGTATCCTTATGCTAGACTTGTCAATTTAGGTCACTGTCTCTATTTTAGCTTACCGAGGGGGACAAACTAAGACTTTTATTTGGACCATTAAATCATTGGAACTCCTGTGTTTAGACTTTTGATTCTGAGGTTCGAATGGCAGTGGGGAGGGGTATTTTGTCCATTTGTTTTAGGACCATGATGGTTTTCTTGCTGTATTAGCTTTAACAATGTTAAAGGCCCAAAGATCATACTCATTTTCTTTAAATTTTGTTCTGTTCTTCAGGCTGCCCTTAAGGATGCAAAACAAAATAATATGGTGGATAAGGAAATTGCATCTATTCGATCTGAAATAGAGGTAAGTAAGTCATCATGTGGTCCTTTAACACCTCTTAGATATTTTTCTGCATTTCTAGGTTCCTAACTCATCATAACTTTATGTGTACATTTCTTGCTTAAATCAGAATGCAAAAGATGAGGCATCAGTCGTTGTGCAACAGCTGCGGGGAGCTGAATCTGAAGTAAAGGCCCTTCGTTCAATGACACAAAGAATGATATTGACCCAGAAAGAAATGGTTTGTGTCGGAATAGATTCAAATGGCTCCTTAATAATATATTAGAAACCATTAATTGTGTATCTGCATTTTAGGAAGAGGTTGTCCTTAAGAGGTGTTGGCTTGCTCGATACTGGGGCTTAGCTGCAAAATATGGTAATCTACTGGTCAATGTTTTGTTTTCTTATGTCGTATTGGAAATAACCTTTTGTTTTTAAATTTGTCTTGGTCTTTTTTTTTCTGCATGAATTATGAGGCAATATTTTAACGAACTTTTCCCACAGTTTTATGTGCTATGACTTCTTTTAATTTACTGTATACAATGGCTTGTTTAATATACTTTGTGCGTGACACCGAGCAGTTCATCCATCACACCTACCCATTTCATGTAATTCTTTTCATATTTATAGGTATCTGTGGGGATGTTGCTGTGTCAAAGCATGAATACTGGTCATCCTTAGCACCGCTTCCATTTGAGGTTGTTGTCTCTGCTGGACAAAAGGCCAAGGAGGAATGTTGGGAAAAAGGCTAGTACTTGCTATTTGGCTTTTGCAGTTGCTACTGTGTTTTCACTGGATAACAGTTTTAATGGGGTCAATGTGTTGGCTTGAACTGCTCTATTGTTTGTATCAAACTTTCTTTGGTATCTAATACTAGTAACTTTGAGTAGGTGAGGAGGACAGTGAGAAGAGAAGCACACTTGCTCATGACTTGAGTGATCTAACTGGAGAAGGAAATATTGAGAGTATGCTTTCAGTTGAAATGGGTTTGAAGGAGCTTGCTTCCTTGAAGGTTTATGTTATTCATTACTTGTCTTTCAACCATATGCTTCCATCTTATGTTTATTTATGAGTTTCAATATGATGCACAACAAGCATTGTTTTTCATTCAGCCCCCTTCCATCTTTATTAACTGTTATCTTTGAACTACATAAGGTTTCTGGTTTTGCAAAGTGTTTTGGTGTTCTGTTATTATATGTATTGTGTCACTTTCAAGGTTGAGGTTGCTATTGTGCTTGCACTGGCCCAACAGCGGCGAGCAAACGCTCTTAGACTGTCCATCTCAGGTATGAGTTGGCCTGTTGACATGCTGCTGATGCTGGCTTAAATTGTTAGATTTTATTCCTTATCACAGTGTTGTTTATGCTATTGTATCTTGCTGACATGCCTTTTCTGTTTCTTTCAGATGTCAAATCACATGGTGATCCGAAGTATATGGAAGCATTCGGTGAGTAGTATTTGGGCTACTTCTTGCATTTACCTTATAATCTACTTGGCTGAAATATGTAGTGCTATTGCCACACTTAAAGTTGACGAGCACTACCTTTCACTTGCTTTTTTTTTTTCTATCTTTTTTGGTCAGACCCATCATTTGCTGTTTCGAGATCACAGTTGTATATAATTCAAATCCATCATTTTTCTTGCAGAATTGAGTCCAGAGGAGTCTGAAGACGTTCTTTTCAAGGAGGTCTGGCTTTATTTATCATTTAACCACTGCTGTAATTTGTTTTCTAGAATTATGTACTTTATTTGGTTGGTGGAACTGCATTGTGAAATATGCAAGTTTCCAATATTTCTGCAATTGATTCAGTTTCCTGACGTTGCGATTAAATCTTCTTGTGTATTGCTGTTGTTACTGGCCTATTCTAAACAGTGTTATATTATAGAGTTTGGTGTCTGGTTGAAAATCTCAATTGGTGATTGACATTCTTCCGGTGCAGATCTGTAGAGAGAATTGATTAGTATCCGTGTGCCCCGTTGGAATCTTAACAAATAAGCTGGTGTATTTCTTTATTCTTTCTCATCTGTTCAGTTTTTTCCTGTGAAAAAACCTACCTGTGAATGGCCCATGGTATCGAATCATTGACAGCTTCAAAAATTGTTAGTTTCTGCACAGTAATGTCCATGCATTTTCTGTCCCGATTTAACACCAACACAGATAAGGGAGGAGCAAGTTTTTGTGTTGTGCTGAATCTGATTAAGTTACAATATACTTGCACAGGCATGGCTTACATATTTTTGGAGAAGAGCCAAAGCCCATGGTATAGAGGAGGACACTGCTAAAGAACGACTTCAGTTTTGGATTAGCCGCAGCGTACACTCGCCAAGTTCACATGATGCTGTTGATGGTAAGCTTCCCCTGTCCTTGATAGTTTGATGCTTGCATGTAGTTGTTGTACAGTTCTATGATAAACATGCAGAGAAGATTGTATAACCGTGACACTTTTACTGGACTCACTAGAAGGCATTGTAAAATTACCATCTGCCAAATTCTTTCATTTTTCCATATCATTGACTCAGTGCTTTGGTCTCGCGTATGATAACTTATCTTGAGTATTCCATCTCAGTGGAGCAAGGCCTAACGGAGCTCAGAAAGTTGGGAATAGAGCGTCGACTGTGGGAAGCATCTCGTAAAGAAATAGATCAGGGCTCTTAACACAGAAATCTTCCGGTTAACTAAAGGGCTCTGGTTGATGATGGCGAAACCTCACACCATCAATTTTCTTCTCAATTTGTTTTACTGAGTTTTTCTTCTGTTTGCTGAAGCATCTACACATGTTGCAAAGAATTTACATATGTTGCGTGGCTCTGGTCCTCACCTGCTAAATGCTATATAAAGTGGTTCATCTGTTTAGATGTTATATATATACACGCATACATCTACATACAGGGATGGCATTTACATGAGAAAGTTAAATACAGTTTGGTTCAAATTGTAGCGAGCTTGCCATGGAAGCTTTTGAATATTTTCAATCTTGTTTGTGTACCTAATAATGCACACGGCTTAATTAAAGCTGAAAGGAAGTAGCTATGCTCGTTTTGATCAATCATCTTCTTGTCACAAGACTAACAGAAATAACAAGAGTTGAAATTTTCTTTTTGCTTTGCCTTTTCTCGTCAGCAACCAAAAGGAGAACTTTCATGAGATAAAATTGGTAAGGTTTGGACGAATATTTGTCTGCACTGCAGTGGGGTCTCAAAAGGTTTTGCTGGGTTCTGGTGCAAAACCTGACAATTTAACAGACAAGTTTAAATTTCAGAGGAAATTTGTGTAGGAGAGGGGAGGAGTTGAACTAGAAGGGAGCTGCGCTGTTTGGTTTGAGGACAGCTGAAACAATGGGGTTTTTAACGGAGGGTTGAGTCCCCGGTTATAGTTCCAAGTATCAGATGAGTGGGTTGGGATTCTATACCTGACAAGGGGCGGAGTTATTTGCATTGAATCATCCTGGGATCTAAAAAGGGCAAGAAAATAACTCATCTTGTTTGCTCTTCCTGGTCACAATTTGTTGACATCGTGAAGATAGAAAAAAGAAGAGAGAAATGCGAAGCTGATATGACGCTTGGGTGATGAACAAGCTGATGCACGTAAATTGCTTTGTGACAAAATGGTGGTGGTGATTGTGACGAGAAATTTTTTTAAAAAAAAACTAGAAAGTGAATAGCAGAATGAGTCTCCTTTATGGAGTGGGCTGAGCATGAATAAAGAAATTCTAGATCATTGGCAGCCACATGCTGCACATTGGATTCATTTTAACAGTGAATGGTAATTTTTTTAAAAAGTATTGATAGGGTCAAATGAGGGTTTTTTTTTTAATTTTTGTTTTAATATTGAGATAATGTTATATTGAATTGATTTGAATTAATTTATTAAATCTACTATCTCAATCATAAGATTGTGATAACTCTATAGAAAATAAATCAAAATAAATTATGAAAAACATTTCTTAATCAATTCAATATTAAAAAATAAAATTGAAAAATAAAATAAAAAAGAACAAGAAGAACCCCTTAATTCAACTCAAGGTAACCTGCCAAACCCGTAACTCGGGTCATGAAATTGAGATAATTCTATAAAAAAAAAATTACAAAGCCCAATTTCTTACCATTCCAATATTAGAGGATGAAATCGAAAAAGAATCAATTAAAAAAATAACAAAAGAAACAATTCAGGTTAATCCAGGTTAACATGTTAAAACCATTATCTAAATCATGAGACCAAGATAAATTCATAAAAAAACAAAAATAAATAAATTATGGAATTCCATTTCTAACAGGATCCAATGTAATGAAAAAACATTACGAAGTCCAATTCTCAAAACAACCTAATATTGAAAGTTAAAATTAAAAAAAAAACTAAATAAAAAAACATTAAATTATTGGAGGGTGAAACTAAAAAAATATATATTAAATTTAAAAAACTAAAGAAATAAACAAAGTCACCTTGTAAAACTCGTGACTAGAGCTAGTTTAATTGAGGGTAACCATATGGAAAGAAAATGAAAAAAAATTATTAAGCCGAATTAAAAAAAAAAAACAAAAAAAATGAATATATTTAACTCTTGTCAATCTGCCAAACTCATGACTTGGGTCATAAGATCGGGGATAATTTCATAAAATATCAAAAAACCATTATATAGTCCAATAAAAATAAAATTAGAAAAAAAAAATGAAGTATAATTACTAAAACAGTTTAACATTAAAAAAAATTAAAAGAAAAAAAATTGTTTTAGTAAACAATGTTTCGTGAGTACAGTGATGTTTTGTTGATCCTTTTGACGATACACTTCAGTTGTTGGTTATGTAAATAGGTTTTAAACTAACCTGCTGTTGATATAGATAAGAACAGAGAAAGAGCATAATGATCATGTTCTCCATCGAGAGCTCCTTTTGTAGCCCCATATGTGAATATTTTGTCAATTAAAATATCAACTTAGATTAAATCCCAAAAAGCAAGCTTATGTGGAGCCACTTGGGTTTTGTCACTTCTCTTGTGCAACGTTATAAAATGGCAGTCTGGGTGGCTTCGAAACGTTTCGATTTGGAATTCGATAATGAGCCTTTTTATTTTATTTTAAATATGGATGTTTTTAATATAATTTCTCACGCTCTAAATTTCTCTCGTGTGAGTCTCTCTCCACTCCTTCTCTGCCCCTGTAGCTAAAGTATAAAGCAAGCTCACACCACAACCCTAACCTTATACTAAAAAGTGTATGGGCAGATTGATGTTTCGAGATGGTCATGTGCGCCTCAATATAATATAGGCATTACCTTCTTGATGGACACTCCAGGCAGAGAAAAACAAGCTTTTTTGGGTTAAAAGGTGCGCATGGGGAAAGAAGCGAGAAAGACTAAAAATTCTAAAAAAAGGTTATTTTGACCTAATCCTCTCCTGTCTACCATTTCTTCACTTTCTACCTAGTTGGTGACATGGTTAATCCCTTTTGTTCCCATTAAAATCTCTTTCCATTGGCCGGAGTATACCGACTACTTGTTCAATTTGATGTGAAGCAGATCTGCTAGAAACATCCCACTAAGTTGTTTTTCCCCACATTTCTTAGAGTGAAATGATTGCAAGAGATTAGATTATTCTAAAATGCACTTTAACGTCGAGAAAGTTTGTATGGGATTTAGTTCAGGCGGAGATGGGCCATCGTAATGGACAAATGGAGCTTGGTTGAGGAGGTTCCAAGAGATGAATGCGAGGTCTGTGCTCTACCTTTCCTTCCGAGGGTTTTGCCTTTTGTCTCTATGGATTGGTGGTCTCTGGCTAGGGTGGAAAATTGTCATATACTATAAGCATGCGTGGCATGGATGGAAACATCTTCTCCAACAAGCTCAAGTGGGAATCACCTTGACCTCATCATCACCTCAGACATAGAGAGGCAAGGGGATTTTTTTTAATTTTATATATATATATATATATATATATATATATAATTCACCTTGCCTCTCTATGTCTGAGGTGATGATGAGGTCAAGGTGTGTGTGTGTGTCCTGGACATATTTATTGAAGTTATCGTTTTGTCCTTCCAGACAAAATATCGTATAGACTGGTTATATGATCTTTTTATTAAATTCTATTAGTTATTATCATATTAATTTGAGATAATTTTTTATCTTTTAAAAACATAATAAAATGATTAAATTATAATTAAAAGCACAATTTATTAAACTAGAATCTAGGGTTTTTTTTTTTTTTTTTACATTTTCAAGCATAATAAAATAACTCAATTACCCTTAAAATAAAAAAAATTAACTTGCATCCAATGGTTTTTTTGTATTTTTATCATGTTTTTTAGTTATAGTCAAGTTTACTCAAGGACAAGTTGATCTTTTAATAAATATATAATATAAATAAAAAAGGTGGCCAGCATTTGGAATGCCTCCGCGCTATTCGAGTAGTGCGTGAGGAGGCTTTATATGGCCAAACATTGTCTTTCATGGTTACGTTTGAATATGGTTGGCAACCCTTCGTTGCCTAGATGAGCATGTGGTCAATAAATTTTTAATTTGATATTGATGATTTTTCTCTCTTTATTTTCCCTTTCATCCTCAGTTTCCGTGCATAACCCTTTAAATTTTCAAAACAACTCTTCAATTTGTTTTATTTTTTTGATGTGGTCTATATTCTTTTGCTTACTATTTTTTTATTTAAAACAATTTATAAAATTAGATCTTTTTTTAACTTTATCTTCCTTTAATTTTTTTATCTGTCAGATTTAGTTTCAAATTTTTTTATTTCTATTTATTTTATTTTGAATTTTTTTCTTAATTAATTTTTTTTTCAATTACATCCTTTAAAACTTGATTTCAAATTATTTTTATGTCAAATATGGTTCTTATTTTTTTAATGGATATTTCTTTTGTTTTAGATCCTTTTTTTATAAAAACCTTCCTTTTCAATTTCACCCATTAAAATTTTTCTTATCATAATTTTTTTTGATCTTGAATTTGGCTTCATGATTTTTCAAGTTTGTCTTATATGGAGTAATCCTGATTCCATGTCCCAAGCCACGAGTTTGAAAAGATAGTCCATGTTAACCTAGGATTTTTTTATGTTATTTTTGCAAAAAAAATTCAATTCAATCCTTCAATATTAGATTTGTTGAGGATTAGGTTTTGTTATTTTTTCTTTCTTTTATTTTTATGTTATAGGTTTGATAGGTTAACTCATGTTAACTTAATGTATTTTTTTATTTGATTTATCTATTACTTTTGTCTATTTTTTTATAATATTATTAAATTAATCGAGTTTATTGAATTTAGTCAAAGTCAATGACTTAACTCTTGTTTTTTTTTTTTTTTTTTTTAAAATAAACCCTATTATTTTCTGAGATTTTTTTTTAACATTAGAAAAAATTTGATCCTACCCCCAATAAAAATCCGTTATTTGCATTATCCTCCCCAAGATTTTGAAGATTTTGAGGAGTTTTTAGCTTCAACAAATGCTCAAAAGAAAGAAGTAAGTGGAGGTGCAAAATTTAGAATTCTCAAAAGGCTGAGAGTTTTCTCAACTTTTAGAGAAAAATACCTTTCTTCGTACTCACAACCATGATGAAACTTATGGGACATTACAAACTTATGATTTTGAATTGATGCCACGATATCCTATGCTCGCAAACAAATGTCTGAAGCGTGATAAACTTCGAATATTTTTCACTTTTGACCAGATGGGCAAATTATAAATGATAGTTACATTGATTTTTGGCTCATTTCTGAAACTTTTATAACTTTTACGTACTAATCATGTCTGTGGAGCTACATTTAATTGCATTCCGGAGGAATCTATAGACTAGCTTATAGACTAGTTTTTTTAGCTGTAATTATAATTGTTTATTAAATATTTTTTTATGGTAAAATATATATCAATAATATTTTTTTTTATTTTTTAAAAATTATTTTTGATATTAACACATCAAAATAATTTAAAAACACTAAAACATATTAATTTAAAATTAATAATAAAAAAAATTAAATATATTTTTAAAACACAAAAAAAAAACAAATAGGTTGTCCTCCCTTTGAAAAGCAGAGGGCATGTGCTTGTCATCAGCGGTTTTAGATAGAAAAGAGTAGAAAAAAGGTATGGCATATCAGCCATAATTATGATCCGAAGATTGAAGTCTCAGATATCTTTGTTGCAGCACTACATGTATGCCTGTACGAGGGAAAAAGAAATATGGGAAAAGAGAGTGACAATATTCATTAAGAAAGTAACTTGGCTTTCTCCCTGTATGAAATTACAATAGAATCATCGAAAGGCCATGAGGAAAATATAAAAAAGTTGGAAAAAATAAATAAAAGTTAAACTATGCTTATATTACAAGCCTCGCAAAAGCTTACTCGAAGCACATTTCCCAACCATGCCTGCCAGCCGACCACCTCTCATTTCTCCCTTTATTTTTCTCATTTTCTTTTTTAAAAAGTTAAAACGGCCACCAAAAACAAGTTACTAGGTACAAGATCACCTACGCCCTATAAGAGAAAGGGGGTCGAATTCATGTGTATGCACGTTGACAACCTTTTTTTTTCTTTTCCTCTTTCAATTTCCTCAATTTATTTATTAGATTTGGGAAAAAAAATTGTTTAATTGTCTTGACAAGACTCCCTTGTCTTACATTCACACGAGAAATCAGTAAAGAGATCTTAGCTCGCATTGCTTTTTATATACGAGAAAGAAGTTCAAATTAATTATTTTAGAGGGGGGGGGGGCGCTTAATAATTGCTTTGAATAATATTTAATTAATTATTGTAATCTTTTTTATTTGAAAAAAATCATATAAGATTTATACCAAACAATTCCAATAGAGTACTCGTTTTATCCTTAAGTATGGTTCATTATAGTGATTTGTATAAGGTTAAACGATTTGGATGATTTTATCTCACTTGTCAAGATCTTTACTTGGACTATAAGTTCGGCTTTTCGTATTAAATATTCAATCTACCAGGCTTTACCACCATCTCTAATGAAATACTTTTTTCTCTTTCTCATTGATTGATTTAATTTAATTTAATTTTTAAATTAAATTAAAAATAAAATAAAATAAAAACTGAATGAGAATGACCATTCACCATGCTGGATAAGTGGATTGCACTGTTTATTTATAATGCAATTTTTACCTTTTCTAAAGCACATAAATGTACACTTGGGACCTATACTTTCTATTTTTCTCATCTATGGCTCTTGTAATTTTTATGTTTATATTCCGATCATCAAATTTTATTTTCCTTACATTTCAATCTCTAATAATAATAAAAAAATTATAAAAAATAAAGAGAACATAAAATTTTTTTCGCTAGTCACATTCCAACCATAAAAAAAATACATTTTGGTGTCAACATTTAGAAAGTTTGTTTTGATTTAGTTTGATTTTAAGTTTTTATACTCATTGTAGAGCTTGTTATGGGGTTGGGAATGGGGTTATTTAGATTTTTAATTAATTTATTTTTGTATGTTTTTATATTAAGACAAGTTAAAGTTTGGTTTTTGAGATCCTAAAACTTGAAATTTTAAATTTTCAATTATTGAAGATGAGAAAGAAATCATGAACTCATATATGGGTTTGACTATGGTGGCTCTTCCCTGTTCTTTTTAATTTTTTAATATTGAAAAAAAATTATTTTCAATTAAAATAAGTACAATGAAATTTTAAAATTCATAGGATGATACCATATATTTACAATAAGATTAGAGGTTTTTAATAGTAATGATAACAATTATTTTATGAATAATATATATGAACTTGATATATATATATTTTTAAAAAATCATGAAATATATATTCAACGAGAATAAAATATTTAATTTTCATTACAAAGTTTTTATTAAATTTTTACAAATTAATTATTCTTTTATTTTCACATACAACATACAAATTATCAATGCATAATTTGATTGTGTTTTATTAAAATAATTATGTTATGAATAAAAACTATATTTTTATATATGTAAAAAAATAAATATATAAACAAAAAAAGCTATTTGCTCGACACAGTTGTGTCTCAACAGTTTGTTGAAAATCTTTTTCATGTCAAAGATGCATTGTTCCTTGTGTTGGCATGGACATAATTTTATCATCGTAAATCATAACGAATGTTCTATACAAATCAAGTAAAATGCCTGAAACACATTCACTCAAATTTTGTTTTGTGATAAAAAATTCTAAAATTGGATAAACACTATTCATTGACTGAAATAGAAATATCATGCAGTGTAGCAAGAGAAATTAAGTTGGTAAAATCTAATTTATTTTCCAAGAGAAAAGGAAATGATTGTTAATTTCTTCCGCCACGCAATGAATAAAAGATCGACCTAGACGAACCCTTCTGCTCGGCAACCGGGGTCTTTTTCAGGTAGGGTTTCATATTATTATTATTAACAATATACTAAAACGTGTACGTAAAATACTGTAGCTAAAACTTTTGTTTTTTTTTTTTTTGCAGATTTTTTCCCTTTTTTTTTCCGTTTATGTCATGTGACAGTTTTTTTTTTCCTGTTTTTTTTTATGCCTATGGGTTTTTTTTTTTAGTTTTTTCTTTGTGTTTTTTTTTCTTTTAATGAATTTTTTTTGTTTAATTTAATTTGTTAATGTGGAAATTTTTTTTTTAATTTAGTTATCATACTTTCATGACACGGATCTCGAGTTTGATGGGTTAACTTGGTTTGACGAGTTAACCCAATTTTTTTTTTCTTTTTAATCAAATTTTTTCGTTTAGTTTAGTTTAGTTTGTTAATTTTTTTTCGTTTAGCCCATCAATTTTTTTTCCTATTTAGTTATCAAACTTTCATAACGCGAATCTCAGGTTTGACGGGTTAACTTGATTTGAAGGGTTAACTTAGTTGCTTCAGATTTTTTTTCTTTTTCCTCATTAGTAACAGACTTATATCTTTTGTTTTGTTTGTGTTTTTTTTTAATTAATTTTTTTCATTTAGTTTAGGTTGTTAATGTTCAATTTGTTTGCTATTTAGTTATCAAACTTTCATGACACGGATCCTAAGTTTGATAGGCAACCTGGTTTGACGGGTTAGGCCGGTTAATTCTGGGTTAACCCGTCAATTTTTTTTTTCTATTTAGTTATCAAACTTTCATGACACGTATCCTAGGTTTGACGGGTTAACTTGGTTTGATGGGTTAACCCGGTTAATTCTGGGTAAACCCATTATTTTTTTTTTCTATTTAGTTATCAAACTTTCATGATGCAAATCTCAGGTTTTACGGGATAACCTGGTTTAAAGGGTTAACCCAATTAATTCAATTTCTTTTTCTTTTTCTTCATTAGTTTTTTCTTTTCTGTTGATTTTTTTTCTTTGTTTTTTTTTAATTAATCTATTTAATTATCACACTTTTATGACACGACCTTATAGCCAGACTCACATCCAATATTATTGGGTCCAGTGTTACAGTCAGGCTCACTTAAACTTGAGTCATGCAAGTTTAATTTTATTATTAATATTATAAATATTACTCTTAGATCAGGCGTTGCAGTCAAACCCAAAATTTTTGGGTATAACTTTGCAGAAAAATCCAAGATTTTTATATTTTTATTATATATAAAAAAATAACCGCGGCATCGCGCGGGTATCAAAGCTAGTCCATTCTTATAACAAGGTGACGTCGCTGTAGTAGCTCCAGGGAGGAATAAAGATATATAGGGGCAAAAAAATAAAAATAAAAAAGGTTTGTCATAATGCTATCTGCTAGCAATCTACTCCTCCTCCACTTTTCCTTCTCAGGGAAGCAATTCTTTATGTTTCGATGGCCCATTTACAGGTCCCATTAATGGCAGAAGCAGAGAGAAAGAAGTCTGGTGAATGAATTGGGTTTGTTGAGTGCCAAGAAAAGACTCTTTTACTTGTACAGAGATCAGACAAAATGAAAGGTTTTAAGACAGGTCAAACAAAGTAAAACACCCCAAAAGATTCTTCTTTACTATGCAGAGAAAATATAAAGTTAGAATATTATTATTATAGCTTCAATTGCTTGTCCTGTACTATAGATGCGGTTCAACTTTCGCTGGATTTTATGTCTCCAGAAAAGGCTCGGACTCGCCAACAGTATCAGAGAAACATGTATGGAGAGATCTGGGCTTGTACTTTGTTTGCATATGATGCAGGCTTGATGACTGGAGCCATTGTTTCTGGGAAAACCAAACTCATGAATAATGATTCTGTCCATCTCTGTTTTTGAATTTTCAAACCATTCTCTTGAGATCGAGCAGATTTGGTTGTATATGAGATATAATCACAGGTGCTGTCATGTTCATCAAAAAATGGCTGCCTGATCTGAAAAAAGAAAAAGAAAAAGATGGCGTGCCAGAAAAAGCTCCTTTATGGTGGAAGCATACTGCGTGGAACCAAAACTGATACTATAATTTATGGTGTTTACATTGTAATTACTGGATATTTAAATGAGATAGACGCAAATAACATTTTAAATGAGATGGACAGAGAAATTGATGGTTTTTTTTTTTTTAAATTTAATAAAAAAGAGTGGGAATACATATAATTTTTATTTTTCTATTTGTGTTTATTTCTCTCCTATGCTGTAAATATTAAGTAATTACAGCTTGAGCATCAATACTGCTTTGGTAAGGTTTTTTTGGGGTAATTTCTTGGTTTATAAACCCTAAAAAGAAATATAGTTTTGGTGATTCATGATCTGGGTTTTGGTGGGGTGATATGATGATTCAAATTTTGATTTTTTTTTTAAATTTCTAAAACAGTTGTTTCAACCTTTTTTTGTTAGAATAATTGATCCAAATAATATTATTTTCATAAAAACAACATTATTTATTTTATTTTTTTGTTGATTTTATTCAAGTTTGAGTTGGTGAATTATTAGGTTGATTCACCGTGTTAATTTATATTTATGATAATGTTTTTAATAATGGTAGCTTCTATGATTAAATTCAGGTTTTTAATAAGTTATTTGAGAATGTGTTTGAAGAAGGTTTTTCTTTTAAATTTATTTTTTTATATTATTTTAATGTGATAATTTTAAAAATATAATTTTTAAAACAAATATTATTTTAATATATTTTTAAATAATGTTTTTAAAAAACAAATAGCACTGTTATATCCTGTGTCTTCCAGAGCGCATTCTCTCTTTTCATTTTCACTTGACAGTCACACATCATTTGCTGACTGAAACATCAAGTCAGCACACATCTGTTTCTGCTCCAGCCCTCTCCTCTCAAAGGGACAAAACTTAATGAGTACATCTTATAATTAAAAATAAGAAGAAAAAACCCCCAAAACACACACTCCACCTTTCTTCTCCCTCTCTTCTCTTTTTATATAATGCCCCCCACTGAGCAATGTCTTAGCTGCCTCTCTCTCTTCTCTTTTTGCACTCTCTCTCTCCTTCTAGGTTCTTTGCAATCAAGTGTGAAGCCATGGCTTATGTGTCAAGAGAATTAATGGCATTGCCTCTAGCTTTACTTGTATGCTTTTTCATAGGAGTAGAGTCTAGTTTTTCACAGTTTGACAGAATCACTCAGTTACCTGGTCAACCTCCAGTCTGGTTCCAGCAGTATTCAGGTTATGTGACCGTCGATGAGAAAAAACAAAAAGCTCTCTTTTACTACTTTGCTGAAGCTGAACTAGATTGTGCTTCTAAGCCTCTTGTTCTCTGGCTAAATGGAGGTAAAGAAATTCCAGCTTCTATCCCACTAATTCCATGCAAAAGATAAGAGTTTTCTGTTGGGCTTTGGTTCTCAATTTGTTTCATTGTTGTTTGCAGGGCCAGGTTGCTCTTCCTTGGGAGTTGGGGCATTTTCTGAGAATGGACCGTTTAGGCCTAGTGGGGAGGTGTTGGTCAAGAACCAGTATAGCTGGAATAGAGGTAAACAAAGTGCAAATGTTTATATTACAATATGATATTGATTTTGTTCTTTGCATTAAACAATACACAACGTGCTGATCTTTGAGTAAATAATCATTTTATCGCAGAAGCCAATATGTTGTATTTGGAGACACCAATTGGAGTTGGGTTCTCTTACTCTACTAATGCTTCTTCATATGAAGGTGTCAATGACAAGATCACTGGTATGTTTCCACCAAGTTCTTGATTCTTCTTTCTTTGTCTGTTAAGTGTAATTGGTCTATCAAATCCATAATGTTTATATTGCTTTCTCATTTTTACGTTTAAATCTCGCTAAAGAGAAGGGAAACAAAAACTTTCTATTCAAATTTTTTTGATTTGCACAAGAAACAGAATTTCTGCACCAAAGATTCAAAGTCAACTTCTTTTCTTTCTTTTGTAGTCTCAATTTATTTCTCGCTCTGGGTTTTCTTTTTTTCTTCTTCGTGTTTTCTATTTGTTTTTCTAAGTCATTTGAGTTCTTTGTAAGAATTTTATTCTCATCTCACTATGCCATAGCACTGTATAATTTCTTTTTTTGTTTTACGGATATGCTTATTTTTTAATCGTTTACATTCTGAGTTGACAAAGGATCACCTTTATAGACATTTTACCTCTCATTTTGAAGCTATTTTTGTTTTTGTTACCTATATAGCTAGGGACAACCTGGTGTTCCTGCAGAAATGGTTTGTCAATTTTCCCCATTACAGAAACAGAAGTTTGTTCATTACAGGAGAAAGCTATGCTGGTATTATTTTCATGCTCAAGGCAAACTTTTTTTTTCTTCAGTCAAAACAGGTTAGAAATAAATGGGGTTTAATCTTATACTTCAATCCTATTCATGATTAGGTCACTATGTGCCCCAGCTGGCAGATCTCATGCTTCAATTCAACCGAAAGGAGAAACTGTTCAATTTGAAAGGAATTGCTGTGAGTAGTAATAAGAAAAATTTCTCCCTCCATTCTGTCAGTAATTCTGTTTTTTTTTTCGTTTGTATTTGTGAAACCAAATCTCCTCTTCTGTTAAAAGAGTTATTTTTTGTTTTTGATAATTCTATTATTCTTTTTTTATTTTCAATTAATCAAGACCTATTAAATTGCAGATGGGGAATCCAGTTTTAGAGTACGCCACAGACTTCAATTCGAGGGCCGAGTTCTTCTGGTCTCATGGATTGATATCAGACACAACATACAAAATGTTCACTACAGTTTGTAACTACTCGCGATATGTAAGCGAATACTACAGAGGTCCAGTTTCTCCTCAATGCTCAACAGTGATGAGTCAAGTGACAAGAGAAACCAGTAGATTTGTTGACAAGTATGATGTTACCCTCGATGTCTGTATATCATCAGCTCTCTCACAGACAAAAATCCTTAGCCCCCAGGTCAGCAAAATCTATCATTTTTCAACTGCAAAAATTGTTTGAGTTGACTCGCTGACTGTTCAATTTGTTCAATCTGATCAGCAACAACTTGGAGACAATATAGATGTATGTGTGGAAGATGAGACAGTTAATTATCTCAACAGGCCAGATGTGCAGAAGGCTCTCCATGCACGTCTTGTTGGAGTCCGTCGATGGGATGTTTGCAGCAAGTAATTCTCTATCACAGAAATGAGTTTCAGTATGATGTGCTAATGTGAAAGCAGCCAACAAGAAACTTCCAATTTTAGAATTTCATGGAAAAATCAATGAGATGACAGAAGCATTTTATCGTTTATTTTTCTAAGGTGTTTGATAATTTTGCTCTCACTGTTCAGCATTCTTGATTACGAGCTCCTTGACGTGGAGATACCAACAATCACTATTGTAGGCAGACTCGTTAAGGCAGGAATCCCGGTCTTGGTTTATAGGTAACTCGCCTATTACCTTGTTAGTCTGCTATGTTCTGTTTGTGAAGTTGGAGAATGGAATTTAGTCAAGGTTGATCATAGAAATGATGAGACATTTGTTCCTAAAATACAGTGGAGACCAAGATTCTGTCATCCCACTGACTGGAAGCCGAACACTAGTTCACGGACTGGCAGAGGAATTGGGACTGCAAACCACAGTGCCTTACCGAGTTTGGTTTGAAGGGCAGCAGGTAACTGTCACGTTAGAAGATTACAATTTAAGAATTTGCTATGTTATTTGTTTTAACTGGATAGTATTTGATTGGTTTTCTTACCTTCAGGTTGGTGGGTGGACTCAAGTTTATGGTAATATCCTATCCTTCGCCACCATCAGAGGAGCATCCCATGAAGCTCCATTCTCTCAGCCTGAAAGATCGCTAGTTCTGTTCAAGGCATTCTTGGGAGGCCAGCCTCTACCAGAAGCTTTCTGATCTGCAGATCACTTCATTACAGGAAATACATATTCAATTGTAAGTAGACGACAAGGGATTGCTATTGCAAAAGGCAGTTCTCAATTGCCCGAGAATGAGAATTGCACTGGACTGTTTGTTTCTTTGGTTTTTTCCATGCTTTGGAAAGTGAGATTTTTGTAAAGAACTGGACTAAAGAAAGAACCTGCCTTGTTTTGTGTTTTGAACTTGACTCGGCTAGCTTGTCAACCCAAAACTTTATCGAAGTTATTCTGAAACAATGGTTTTCTTGCACATAAAAATGCTTCCCTGCAGAATGAATATCTACAGAATTTACATAGAACGGCATGATAAAGCTGTGCACAATCCACAGATCAGGACAATACTACATGAAACTGGTCCAAAATGTTGACCAAGGAGGCTGTTCGATATTTTTTTCAACATAACAACAAAATTATAAAAATAAAAAAAATAAAAAAATAAAAACACTCCTTTGTGAACTGCACAGTGTTTCATTGAGCAGTTTTAGTAAATTTCTAATGTTCAAGAAGAGGAAACTCCAGGAGGTTTTGCAATGGAGTCTTTAGACTGCCGGGGATCATCTACAGCAGGGGGCGTCGAGCTGCATCTTCATGCAAGCTGCAATGCAAAGCTAGTAACCTAAGAGCATTTTAATTAACAATTAACCGCGCTTTATTGATGTTCCTTTTATAAATGACTTTGCTATGAGGTATGGACTATCTGTTCAGACTTCAGAGAGAGGCCCCATGCATTTAATTATGAAGAACAAGGATTTCTTTCAAATAATTGAAACATGCCCTACAATCTGGTGGCTGCTATAATAGCTTCAATTTCTTACGAAAAAGCAAATAAAATATTTTTTCATACATAATTCAGTGAAAGATAATATAAATTTGATCCAATAAAGTTGCGTGAAGAAAAGATCTTACAGCTAGCATGTAAGAAAAGATTAAAAACAATTTGCGGATGTAGAAACATAATAATCGAAACACTGATTTTATCCGTGATAAGGGCGGTGATTCTGCTACATATATAAATTACATGATTCAAGTCAGGATGGGATCTTGAATTTAAGAATCTGGACCATTGGATCATGGGCGAGTAGGTTGATGATCAATTATGCTAATAATTATATATGTATATTACTAAAACTTAATGCTTTCATGTGCGTATTGATCTTGGTATGCTCACAAAAATATATAAGTTAATAAAAGAATATAAATGTTTGAATCCCATTATTTCTAAACAATTTTTTTTTTTAAAGTTAACCTTTAGTTTAAATAGATTTAATCAAGTTAATTGAATTTTAATAAATTAATTTTTATTCTATTCAATTTTAATTTTAATAAAACATTTGGAAAATAATTATACCTATAATTTTAAAAAATATAAATATTTTAATATAAAAAATATTTTAAAAATTAACTACAACTATATTAACAAATTTACGTGAGGTTCGTTGCTCGATGCCTTTGTAGCGGCGAACACATCTCACGCTGCGAAAACTCATTTTCATTCAATTCGGGAGCTGCTCCTCGATTCAAGGTGTATCGAGACCCCGTAGGCCGTAACTCGACGCATAAAAAACTAGCTATACTTTAAGGGGAAAACTCATTCACAGCAAGCATTCATACTCCTAGCTGTACTTTTTAGATACAAACTAGCTATCTGAACCGTGGGTAGTTTTTTTTTTTTTTTTTTTCAATAAAAAAATTTAGATATGTAGGTTTCTCGATATCTGTTTTTCCCCCCATAAAAAAACTATATTATAAATAAATTATTTTTATGCAAATATCTAATTAAATAAATCAATAAATATATATATAAATAAATGTAAAAAAAGTCATGATAATTAAAAATAAAATTAAAAAAATAATCAAGAAACCGATGTAAATTAAAAATTTTGATCTTGTAATATGAGACATTTACCGATTGTGCTTAATGAATTTATTTATTAAATTTATTCAATCAAATAATAATAAAAATAGACACATACATAAAATTGATTGAATAAAAAAAAAATATTATGCAAGACTATACATATTATAAATATTATCTAAAAATAAATATTTTTTGAAACCACCGTCGACACACGTCGCACCAAGAGGAAAAGGATACGAAGGCTCTTTCAAAGGCACAACAAAATGGTAGGTTTGGCCATCGAAAAGCATCGCATGTGTCATCCAAAAAGCGCACGTGTTGGCATGTGGAGAGCACACACCAACAACTTTTTAAATATTTATATTAATTATTCAAAATAAAAGAACTAAAATTCCATTCATTATTGTGAAATTATATATAAAAAATACCACTGTGAAAGGATGAAAAAGCTCTTAAATACGACTTATTTTTTCTTGAATCCGAGGACAAAAATATCCTTTTATTATTTTAAAAAAAATAGAAACAACCTTAATCAATATTTATAGATTATTTTTTTATTTAAAGGATCATTTAGTCATTTTATTATTTTTAAAAAGTTAAAAAGATGCATATATCTCTTATTAATTCCTTAATGAAAATATGCTATTTGAAAAGGCTAAATTACCCCCCACCCCAAAGACGTCTTAATTTTTTCTTTAAAGAACAAAAATATAATTTCACTATAGCAATGACCCAATGAATAGTTTTTTGTGTTTATATCTACAATGATTTCCGACGCGTTTAGAGTTTTGGTAATGCAATATCAAACATTTAATATAATTATTGTGGGAAATCTAATTAGTAGTATTGTGATCTATCTAAATAACAAATCTAGATTATGGAATACGAATAACATTATTGAATTATATCACTTTTATTGCATGATGCACGTCGATAGTTCGGCTTAGGTGCTCAGGTTTTAGATCATCAACTATCTCATTCTGGAAAAAAGATGTTCGAAATTTCAAAACCGGTCCAAGATTTTGCTATCTCATTTCGTTCTAGAAAAAGCATTTCGAGGCAATGCCTCTAGAGAAAGCAAAGCACTTGGATAGTTTGGCCAAGTGCACTCGTACGTGGGGCATCGCCTTTTTTTTTTCTTGTTTTTTTTCCTTTTTTCTTCCTCCTCCTTGGTCTCCCTCTCAAACTCCCATTTGAGAGGGAAAACAGGGTCCCAAGTAACTACTGCGTGAGGAGTTAGAACACGGCACAATTTACCATTTCTTTGCTCTTCCTTTTATTTCTTTATTTTCTTTTCTCATTAACTCATAGCTTGATTCCTTAAATAGGGCAAATAACTCTCCTAGTAAAGTTATATTCTATCTAGAAGAGAATATTGCAAAAGCATCCTCATTTAGCTTGCTATGTGCATCCTTCACTAATGAGAATTCCAATCTACTTGTGATCTTCTTTTTTATTATACCATCACACTAAGATGGTTCTTACGAAAAGCAATCATGGATTTGCTTGGCCTCATAAGTAAACATCCTAGCTCTGCCAGACTCCCATTGTTTACAGTAATGACTATTTGCCACTTCCACTACTGATCATCTACCAACAACAACAAAAAAAAGAGTAAAAACCAATACAAAATTGGCATTGATTACAAATATCAACGAATTTTTCGAACAATAATAATGCCCTTAATCCGTGACTGTAGTTGCAAACCTGCCTGTAGAATGCTGGGAAACTACAACTGGGGCTTCAACCTGCATTTTTAAGCAACTGAACTCTAAAGCTAGTATTGGTTTTGACAACATCACAGATATGGTCAAGTTCTGTCTCTCATGCTCACTCAATGACTCTTCAGCGTCTTGCTTTGATGTTAGAGATGGCCTTGATACTTTTGCTGCCCGCACTGCTCGTACTCTATCAGAAAAACAGTGCAATCAAAATGTGTCCATTCGAAATCAAAAACACTGGTGTCATCTTCACAGATTTTTTGCCGTGAACTTTTTCTACAGATGAAGTGATCGTTTTTTTTATACTCAGAGGAGCTGTGTGAGAAAATCTCGTATTCAACATGGGCCAATCAATGTATGGAACAAGATGCTCTAGAGTTCTCCATTCTTTTAAAGCAAACATGAGTGATTACTTTTTAGGATAATCAGAGCAACTGGAATCCAGTTGTGTTCGATTCCAAGTATGCTTTTGCTGTTACTAGACGAGGACCTACTCAGCCAAATTCTGTTCTCTCTCCAAAGCATATCCAATATATAAGTTTAACAAGTGCAAGAGTATAAATGTATACCTGCATTCAATATTGCAGGAATATTTCAAAAGGCTTGGGTTATACTCTGTACGTCCACTGCAATTTCACAGCATATAGAAGCTATCAGATGACATACTCATAGCGCATGGCGATTTTTAAACGCCAGTTCAGATGAATATTTACCTGAAACTTGGTAGCGACATTTTTATTGCTGGCCCCTTCCATTTGTCGAATTTCATCCCTGGAACTACCATCAATAAGTCCATAACCAAGACAAGAAATAATCAATCACAAAAATCATAGTAAAAACTAAAATATAAGAAAACCAAAGAACGGGGATATCAGTTATGCGAGGACAGTGAATCCCCTTTCGTATTGGGTCATGCTCTGGGAGCAAGTAAGCTTCCAAGAGGACATACAAGCTCTTGTACATAGAACTCCACAGCCAACCAGAGAGAAATGATGTTATTTATGAGCTTTCCTAGGAGGAACTCAAAAACTTGCGATGAGAATAATGTTGCCGGACAAGAAGTGGTTAATATCCTAGTTGTGTCATTGTCTACATTGATGCTTCTATAAGCCAGGGCCATTTTCCTGAACCTCTTAATGTGAGCAGAAGCTTTCTATGGATAGGGTCAAACTAACAAGCTAGCAAAACGACTGAACAGAGAAAACCAGTCTATGCCAAGATTACATCACTTAGAAGAAGCCTCCAAGCTTACAACAGGCACCAGATTCAATCTACGTAGGTCAGAAACAGTCACTTGTATTATACATCCACGTGAACACAACTGAAAGATAAACAATTCTTCACGCAACAGCAAAGATCGAGCAAGTGCCTCCAACTTGACAAGAAAAATTGAAAAGGTTTTAAAAACTTAAGGCATTGACAGGAACTTCGAGCAAAACGGGTTGTTTATGGAAAAATACCTACTTGTACTAACAACAGTCAATTATAATTTTGGCTGTAGCTAGAAATAATTATTACTGTAGCATACTCACCAACAGCCGTAAGGTTGATGTTGCAGATATCAGTTGTGGAACGATCATTAGTTTCAGTTACTAGAACATCCATGCAGCTCTTTGTACTAGAACTTGCCGTGCCCAAACCAATCTTGTCAAGAAAGCCACTAAATTTGCTCTTTCTTTGCCTCGGAATTGCTGTGATTTTCTGTTTCAAAAGAGCAAATTATAAACATAAAACAAGTTTCGCATTTGCTGAAACATTGATGTAAACTTCTCATGGAATTTGCAGCGGTTCTTGCATTACTTTGATTAAAGTGAAGGTATAACCATGATCCATCGTAGAAGATAATGTATGACACAACTGAATGCTTTCCTACATTGGGGGATAGCACCATCCTAAGCAATATAATCTAACGAGGCATTATTTCAAGTATAATTCACTGTCATCAACTAGCATACACACCGGATTATTAGCACAGAGCTATCAACTGTTCAAAATTATGAAATTTTCTGCATACTAAGAAGGATTTTTTAAAATTAAATAAAATTCACTAGAGCAAGGAGCAATTTTTTTTCTAATTTTCTTTGTTCTTTTACATTGAAAATGAAAGTATAACTGCAGAAAATATGTACACAGAACAAGAATCACCTTGGAAAACTTGGCAACTTGACTGGGAAGCCCTACCTCCTGCAAGAGAACGTGAAAGAAAGATTAGAGATATGACCAAACTTTCTTTCAATTGCCAGCAGCTAAGTGGCAAAGAAGCACCATGATCATGCATAATGTTACAACATCAACTCACCAGGGCTGCGTCAGTTATAGCTTTAGGGAATATGCAAGCAGGCGAGTTTTATCTTCTACGTGCTCACAAAACCTAAAGACTTTTTTTTTTTTTCAAAAACCATGCAAATCAAACAATAATACAAAATAAAAGGGATACAAACACTTGAAGCGGTTCGGCAAATCTTCTTCTATAAAAACTTTGCTAGCAAATATTGGAGATTATATCCACGAATCCAGCACACACAAATATGTCACTATACAAAACTCGGTTACACCCAAGAAAATTCTCACAAAAAATATGCCATTCTTATTGATTTCTTCACAGCCTACATAAAAACAACACAGCTAGGACTTCATAAATAATCTCGTGACTTCCTCATTTTCAGCATTTACACACACACAGACACACACATAGAGAGAGGGAGAGGGAGAGGGAGAGGGAGAGGGAGAGGGATAGGGGTAGGGGTAGGGGTAGGTTGCTACAAAATCAATAATAACTAGAAAAAGTTTTACTTTCCAAATTAGAACAATTGTTTATTTCCTCTTTCTACAAAGATTCCGTTGTTCAGGTTAAGCCATATTTTAACAAATCTACATCTTCGCTTGTATCTTGCAAGTTTCTTCACGTGAAAATCTTCTCTAGTACCATTAACCATCAAAGCAAAACTAATTCTCTTCTTGGATGCAATTGAACATTAATCATTGTCAAATCACCACAGCTAAGCACCTATAACCACGAGAATCAAGTTGTTTAATTGGAATTTAACTCTTTTAAGTTTTGGTACGTGCAAGCATCTTCATTGTACCATCATGCATCTTAATTTTAACACTGCCAATCCCAGTAACTTCACTTTCATACCATCTACTAGTGCTACAGAATCTCCATCATATTCTTTAATTAAAGATATCAAACCATTCTTTTTTCGAACAAATATGAACGATGCATGCAGAATCTAAAATTCATGAATTTTTCAAAACTTCCGCACCTTTGTGAACCATGAGAACATCATCATCGATCATTGCTCTCATCTTTCATGGCAATCGCAGCATCTCTTTCTTACTTCTTGTGACCTAGCTTCAATTCTCATAGGTCGGCTTTCATCTTCTCACCGTGATACTGAATATATTCATGACAATAAAGGAATTCCTATGATCAGAATGTGCTACAAGAGCACCACCTTCATTGTCACCACCCCCATTAATATGCTTGCCAATTTTTTCTTTGAACTACAAAGCTACTTTAACTTCCTCGACTGAAATTATATCTCAACCAGATAAAAAAAAGCGTCTCTGAGATACCTGTTTGAATCTGGCAGGGAACACAACAATACAAGGACTTCATCTTCCCTTTCAACAGTAACATCAATTGACCTCAAATCCACAACAATTCAATTAAATTCATCAAGATGAGTCTTAATTGATGCACCTTCTTCCATCCATAACATAAACAAACAGTGTTTCAAATACAAATTATTTGTAAGGGATTTCATCATGCATAAAGACTCCAACCTAAGCCATAAACTAGCAGCAATCTTTTCACTATGAACCTCATCAGATAAACAAATATGGATAGTTGGCAAGGCTATTTCGTCCATATGTATCCTTTGGTCATCCATCATCTTTGTAGGCATTTTCTCCATACCTAGCAATGACTTTTGCAACCTTTGTTGTGTCACACGCATCTACATTTGTCATAATTCATAAGTTTTCCTTCCTTAATTAGGACACTTGTTTTTTTCCCTTTTCAACAAGAATCTCATCATTCAATTTGAACTGTATTTTTACTAAAAGAAAGAGCAACTTGCATCCAAATGTTTATCTTGCATTTAATTATTTTTGGTTCCTTTTGGCCTCAAAGATGTGTCCATGCTCTTAATGCATTGACAAGAATCTCATCATTCAATTTGAACTGTATTTTTACTAAAAGAAAGAGCAATTTGCATCCAAATGTCTATCTTGCATTTAATTATTTTTGGTTCCTTTTGGCCTCAAAGATGTGTCAATGCTCTTAATGCAATTTCTTTCAAATTACATATCATCTCACCCTAGCAAATAGAGACCAGCATCTTTCAATCTATTCAAACAGTAAGGCCATAAGTTAACGGAATTCATTTATATTAAAATATTAAAATTCATAATTCCACAAGAAATTTGTTGACCTCCCACCTTTCGTCCATGATCACAAGCATCACCACTGTTTACAAGCACCCTGGCTGCCCACCTGTCGAGACAAGAAAAAAAAGTGCTTCTAAAATAGTTTAAATTGCGTTGATAGCTTCTAATATATGATGTCAAAGACTTGAAACAATCTTAGAAATGTGAAAAAGCAAACTGCTAATATCTTGTATAGTCTTTAGGCCCACTGTATCGAAAACCAGGTGCTTCGGTTCAGCTTGAAAAACATGTCTTTGGGATGCTATCTGAACAGAGTACAGCAACTTGACCAGTTGCTCAGGCCACTTGACGAAAAAATATACAACAATTATGATGCCTTTAGTTGATTCCTCTAATAATAATATTGTTAAGATACTACAGGGGACATGCATGTTTCAAAGTTGACCGGCCCAATATAGCTCAAAAGGTTGTTATGATTGCCTTTATGGAACTAAGATGGAAAAACCAAAATCAAGATTCATCTGCTCTGGGCCTTGCTACTTTTTTTACAAGAACAAAAAGATTCCTTGTCCACAATCACTTACAGTATATTATTAAGAACAAGAAGGGATGGGATGCTAAACTTACGCACAGGATGTTGGGGGGTTCCACACTGTTCCTGCAATCACCACAAGCTGCAGAAAGGGGGGAAACGAAACGAAAAGAAAATTAAAACTTTCTTCCATTTCTGCCGGTGCTCAATGAATCAACCAAGTGCCTACAACTTTCCCCTTCTAGCTCATTGAGTCATGCCATAGAAGAAATGTGTGACCATAAAACCGAATCAATAAGTTTCTTAAGCAAACAATTGTGAAGATCATAGAACCTCATCAAAAACCCCGGCTGGACTGTCTTCATAGCTAGCAAGAAAAAAACCTCCAAGAGTGTATCTGCAGTGCAGACATGTGAATTAACAGTGAAATTTGGAAATCTTGAAACCCAACTCTTTCCCTTTAAAGTTCAAACAACATTTACAACAAACAAACATTACCCAAATGCTTCAACTAATCTGAACTCTTTCGGAATGAATGCTCGAGCAGTTTCGGATTTAACAAGATGAAGCTGGTATAAGGCACTGAAATGGGAATCACACCTTTCATTAAACAATATTTATAAACGGGAATGATGTAAATCATACCAGTCACAGAAATAGACCAAAAAAAAAACTAAATTAAGACTTGCTGGATACGTGCCTGCCTTTAAATAGCCAAGGAGGCTTGCCATAGCCTGAGGAACATTTTGTTTCTGCAACTTCCATTTCAGATAGGCTCAAAACAGCCAAGATTTGGAGATGCCAATAGTCTAATTGAACAGCATGAAAAATACGGCCAACGAAATTTAACGAAGTTGTATTGTTTAATTTTATTGAAATGAAATTCTAAAAACCGTAAAAAATCTGAATTGGAATAGGACTACATTTCCCTGAGTATCATAGCATACAGTGATTGAAGACAAGTCATTAGATACATGGAAGGCACAGACATGCCAACTGTCGAAATGTTAAACAGAAAACATACTTGTTTCCTTGCTTTTTGGACAAAACAGGTCTCGATGAGCATACTAAAGCAGCTAAATCTTTCCACCACCTTTAAATGGCATTTGTTTTTTTATGTTCATCTTTTATCAACCTCCATATTACATGACAATTCACGAAACTATTCGAATTTGAGAGATACCTGATGTTTCAACATTAGCAATTCAGTAAAAGAACATGCATACATACTAAAAAAGAAAACTGAAATCACCCAAAACAAATGAGCATACTAAATAAATAAAGGGAAGAAAAAAATGAAGAGACGCAGAGTAAGTAAAACCCACCTTCCCTTTACTTGATGAAGTGTCCAGAGTGGAGAGGAGAGACAGAGTGTCTAGCTTAGTGCTTACAGGCAGCTAGCTAGGATTTCAGTGCAAATAGCGTGCGAGAGTGTGATGAGAAGGACAGGGTATGGGGTAAGCAATCAGCAGTACGAGCAGAAGTGGATAGGATTTTATCCATTCATTAATAATGAGCTTTAAGGCGCCAACTGAATTTAACAATACCATGCCATCATCTGCCTCTGTTTTAACTCGACCACTACTTTCTTTTGTTTGTTTCTTTCGTTAAATTTATGGTCTATTCTTCTTCTTCTTCTTTTCTTCATCCAACAACTGTTTCTTCGATTGCTTTCACTGTATAATAATGACGCCACGCAGCCATGTGGGTTCATGTCTTTTATGCATAAAAAGGCTGCTTAAACATCTAACTACAAAACATCTTGCAACTCTGTATATCTTCACGAATTGAGATTAATTGTACCGAAGATATTGGACGTGCGAATATTGTGTTGATGGAATATCTCGACTAAATGAATAATCTATCATGTTTCACTCAACGAAACACTCCTATGATGCAGCATAATCTCGTCAACGGTCTATTAATTTTATTGACATATGGATTTTGGTGAATGGATCGTTTCCGAAGTGAATGAGCTACTTGGGACTCGATTGCAAAAAACAAAAAATAGCCTTCCTGTGTTGCAAAAGTTGGTTTATTTTTCTCAGGTGAATTCCTATTGTATCATCCAACCATAAAAGGAGGAGGAAAAAACCTACCTGCTATACATGTGATGATATTAAAGTGGTTAAAAATATTTTTTTTAATAAATAAATACATAAAATAAAGCCCTTTTGATTATGTAATTGAAAACTCTTTCTCTAAAGTTTTATTATCGAAAAATATTAAAAACTATATTAATCTTAACTTAAATATGTTCTAAAAGTATAAATAATTTAGTAGAAAGAATAAATAATTGTACCACTTATCGCGTTTTATCCAATATTGAATAAATAATCAATCAAGTTGCCAAAGCAACCATACGGAAGTTTCCTATGAACAGCAGCATCACACGGTGCCATATGGACCCCCAAAAAAGCATAATCACACATAATATAATCAAATCTATCGCAGTCATGAACAGAAAATCCCTAAGTTTGCAGCTTGCTTGTATTTGATACCCTCAAACGTGGCAGCTCACAAAGCCTCACCTTTACACTGTACATTCGTACTTTATAGCCCCACCAAAAAATAATAGCATAGTAGAGGTAATTTCGTATCATCATTTGCAAGGGCACCAATCTGTCACTGATGACCTTGTATAAACTATTCTAATACCATGATTGGTTCATATTGCACTTGCGAGAAATGACGGGGCTGCAATAGCAAAATCCATGTGGTAACAGATCTTGACAAGGAAGTCATGCGTGCACTCGTGTCAACAGTGGAGAGCACACAACTCTGTTCCACTTTCCTACTCTCCATGCGTTATACTCTCAGATATTCAGTATCTATGATCCATATTGTTCCAAGGGCACCATGTTTAGGAACTGTTACCAGTCAAGATTGATTTATGAGACGAATGGATCTGTTGTGATGCAACGTTGTGTGGGATCACCAGTAGTCATTGCAAGAACAGTCCCCTAACTTGAAGTGATGGAAACTGAAAGAATCTCTAACGATGATTTCACGTCCTGTGATCAACGACACTTGTTTACCAAAATCATGGCAGTCCTTGCAAGCCCTGAGGTTCTTGAAAAGAACAACAGGAGCATTACTTGGTGTAGATGTGAGACCACATGCTATTGCAAATATCTCATTATGGACTAGAGGCTGTTCTTTCCTCCCTGGCAAACTATCTTATACACCTCTCAAATGGTCAGTTTCATCTTTTATAACAGAATCATTCAATGCTTCCAGCTTCCAATTTTGAATAGGCATCTTCCGTCTGAGGGTGGTGCTTATCGCCCACTATAAACTGGAGCACTTTACCCTTGACAGTAATCCAACTGCAGCTAACCTCCTTCCTCAAACTTCTTTGTGTCATCATCTTTCTAACACTAGCTGCTTCTTTCCATTTCCTAAATGAAACATACAGGTTAAACACAAGAATATATAACCTGAAGTATCCTCTAGTTACAGTTGAAAGAGGTTTTCAGCTGCAAGTTCCCCAATCTCAAGATTCCTATTGGTTCAGCACCCACCCAACAAATATTTCCAACTCTTTGCATGTGATGAAAATGGCATACTCCTTATTAGTTCAAGTGCTTCTTGCAGAAAAACCAGCTCGGGAACATATACCAACCATACAATCATAATGATCAACAGTCGGAACAACACCGTACTCGCTACTCATCAACTCCAAATCTTGTCTGCCCTCCGTGACCAGAGCCGAATGACTACAAGCAGTTAAAACAGCAATAAATGTAACTTCGTTTGATCTAACACCACAATCCTGCATCCTTTTGAAATGCTTTGGAGCTTCAGGAGCCTTACCTTGACAAGCATAACCAGCAATTATAGCAGTCCAAGCCATTGCCCCGGGTGCATCTATTGATTCAAAGACTCGAGTGGCATAATCTAATCTGCCACAACTTGAATACATGGTAATCATTGCACTCTTTCCATGTTGATATGCAATTAGAGTGCTTTTTATTGCATCTGCATGAGCTTGGGCACCACTGTTGAAATCTGTGAGTGCAGAGCATGCTTGGAAAATGCTTGTATAAGTGAAGGAATTTATATCCACACTTCTAGTCCTCGATGATTCAAAAGTGTCGAGAGCTTCCTCAAATTCACACATTTGGCAATAACCAGTGTTCAAAGCACTCCAAGAAACATCATCGGTTCATTGATACACTCAAATGCTTTAGACGCATATTTCTAACTTGGAACATTTAACATACAAGTCCACAAGAGGAGTTCCCAAAGAAATTTCAAATTCCAACCCAAGTTTAAGAATATGACCATGAATTTGCCTCCCAAAAACTCAACTCCTCCAGGCCAGCACACGCTTTTAGAACAATCGAGAACACATGCTCCTCCAATTCAACACCTTGATTGACCATCTTAGCAAAAAAAGCCAAAGCATCCATTTGCCTCTCAGCTTGAGTGTACCCCACCATTAACGCAGTCCAAGTTAATGCATTCTTTTCACTCATTTTGTTGAAAACAAGCTCAGCTCCCTCTGACCAACCACATTTCAAGTGCGCATCATTGCATAACCTACTAACCTACTTCTTATAGCATGAGAATGTATCATCTATTTACCAATCTCCAAATTGAAAGGATTTAGCAAAGACCGTAAAAGCCCATTATAAGTGGACCCATTCGGTTAGCTTTAGCATTATCAAAAACATCGTTTTCAGCATAAGCTGATATAATGGTATTCCAAGAAACCAGATTCCTTTCACTCATTTCATCAAACACCTTTTGTGCGTCAACTAAGCTTCCACGTTCACAAACATTGACAGCACTAGATTCTCGGCTAACCCAAATGGGACTTTCACTGTTCTTTGTATTACTTCATGAATCAATCTCCCATCCAATAAAGATTTAAACTTTCCACACGCTTCCAACAAGCATCGATAAGAACGAGGGCTGACAGAAATACCAGCCTCCTCCATTTGTTTGAGAAATTCACGAGCTTCCTTGAGCTTTCCCTCTTTAGATAGAGAAATCAAGGGGACACTCTCAATTTGGGCTTTGTTATTATTTTCATGGGTTTTGAGTGAAGGAGGAATTGATTTTAGAGAGACCCATGAAGGCATTTGAGTAAATTTTGCTGCAGCTTTTATTTTTAGTGGAATCTTGTCATGAGCTATGATTAGTGGCTAAGGATTGAGAAATGGCGCTGCGAAACAGTAGTGGACAATCATTGAATACAGGGAATGTTCAGAAACTTTGAATTTTTGGATAATAAAAATATGTGAAAAACTCTTGTTAAAATAAGTTGTTATCGCTATACAGGAGCTGAAGAAGAAGTGTTGACGAAAGAAGGACAAAACAGCCGTAGCTTATGTAATAACAATGCGATGAACGACAAGTTGCTCATACAGGACTTTTTTTATTTTTTTTTCTTAATGGCCGTTTAATTTCATACCAGTTTCTATTTTTTATTGTTTTTAAAAAAATTTTGAACTAGAAATAGAAATATAAAGTTTTTTTAAGAAAAAGGAATATGCAATCACAATCTGCATCCACTATAAAAACTTTTGAAAATTTTTTGCTTTCAAAAAATTTCTAAAAATTCCCTAAAAATGTTATTGATTTTTCTGCATATTTTTTTAAAAGCGGATTAATATTGGGTTGTATTTTTATACCGTAAGGATACAAACGCAGTATTAAAATACCCGATTTTCGTCAAAGCATAAAAAAAATAATATTTTCTAAAAATTGTTTTTGTTTTAAAATCATTCTGCTCTGGCATGAATCAAGAGGGCTAGGGCCTAGGCTTGGATGCCCTAGCCCCAAGGTTACAAATTTCTGCCCCTCCCTGTTCTTGATTATAGCATATTTCATCCATTTTTTTTCGAAAATTTTATTTAACCCCTAAAAATGAAAAATCGATTCCTTTGTTTCAGAAGATTTTCACTTTTATTGAGATTTTCTCTTGTTAGTTCAAAAAAAGAAGAGGAAGAAGACATTTTTTTTTTCTTAATAAGTTTAACATGTAAAAACTTAGCTCTCCTCTTATTGACTAACAATTTAGTCCTTTTTTTCTAGCAAAAAATGTTTATATATGTTTCATGCATAAAAAAATTAACTTTATATATATATATATATAACACATTTTCTCTACTTCCTAACAAGAAAAGAATTTTTAGGCAAAACAACAAATACATCCGTGTTTCTAGACACTTATTAGAAGAAAAATATAGCTTTGTATATATTTTTTATATAGTACAATGCGTTTGATATTGGTTTCATTACATCGGATGACTTAATAGTTTTTATAGCTCAATATAAGTAAAACTATCTTTGCTTATTAAAGAATTCATTTAATGGCTTGAAGCAGTCACTAGGCAATGGTATAAAAGGTTTGATATTTTATGCTTGAACATGGTTACTTTAAAAGTGACTATGATAAATGTGTGTATTTGAGAAAGCTCTCAAATGGTTCATTTGTGTATTTGTTGTATATTGATAACATGTTAATTGCCTCAAAAAACATGTTTGAGATCAACGATTTGAAGGATCGATTGAGTGATAAGTTTGAGATGAAGGATTTGGGCGCAATAAAGAAGATTTTAGTTATAGATATACACATCAAAGCATTGAAAAGTTATACTTGTCATAAAAGAAGTATCTTGAGAAGATACTTGAGTATTTTGGTATGCGAGACTACAAGTCAGTGGGTACTATACTTGCAGTCCATTTTAGGTTATTTTCAGCTTTGTTACAAAAAAATAAAAAGGAGAAAGAGCACATGCCTAGTGTTCCATATGCTAATGTAATCAAGATTATTATGTATATTATGATGTGCACTCATCCAAATATTTTGACATGTTAGTTGTTCGGCAAGTTTATAGAAAATCTTTATAAAGTTCATTAGCAAGCCATTAAATGGATACTCCATTATCTTGTAGGCACTATAGATTTTGATTTGGTATATAAAAAGAGTAGTAGAACTAGAAGTGGTGTTGAGGGCTTTGTAAATTCATATAACGCTTGTAATTTGAATAAAAAGAAATCATTTACAGGTTATGTCTCACTCTTTCAGGGTGTGCCATCAGTTGAAAAGCAAGTTTTCAATCCATTGTTTCCTTATCTACAATAAAGGCTGGGTATATGGCATTGACAGATGCGATGAAAGAAACTTTATGTCATTAGAAATAGTGTTAAGGGCATTGTAAATTCATATTATACTGGTGATTTGTATAAGAAAAGATTACTGACAAGTGATGTTTTATTCTTTCAAGTTGTCATTAGCTGGAAAGCAATCTTGCAATCCATTGTTGCCTTGTCTACAATATAGGCTAAGCACCTATCATTGACATAGGTAATGAAACAAGCTTTATAACTGAGAGGTTTGATTTATCACATGAGTTAACTATTATACATTGTGATAGCAAGATTGTTATTCATCTTGTCAAGAACGGAATGTATTATAAAAGAACCAAACATATTGATATCATGTATCATTATGTAGATATCATGTCATATAGTATTGTATTACCGAAGAAGATTGGTACATTTAGAACTTTATAGATATAGTGACACAAGTTATCCATGCAATCAAGTTCAAACATTGCTTGGACTTGATTTCTGTAATACTTGAGAGATGTTTAGTGAATGTGATTAAAAAAAAGTTCAAGTTTTGTAAATAGGCTCAATTTAATTTAAGGTGAAGATTTGTTAGGTTTGTCTTAAATTATAGGTTCAAGTGAGAAAATAAATATTTTTATATTTTTATATATATAAAAAAAACTTATATGATTGGTCTATATTTAAAAGCCTAAAGTTTTTATATTTAATGTTAAAGTTTATTTGAGAGTACTCACATTTTCTACCCTTCGCCATAGAGAGGATAGAAAAATTAGTTTTGGGTTACTTTTAAGATTTTGAATAAAAGTAATTTTGTGGAACTTTTTATAATCTCATACTTTCTAATAGTAAATTTCTATGATTGTCTTCTCCATGTCTAAGTTGTTACACATCATGAATTAATTGTTAGTTGATTTTAAATTCTAGAACTCTTTCCGCTACAGAGTCACTGGGATTATATGATTCGAATCATTTCACATGATAAATCTTCTTTTTCCCTGGACGCTTGACATTATTTGCTTCTTCCATGGCAGGGTCTCTGTTGTAACCCATTTTTGGGTCCCCATGAAAAATAAAATAAATAGCCAAAAGAGGTTTAGAAAAAATAACAGGAGGCAGAAGCGCTCAGAAAACAGTCAGAAATTGGTCAAGGAATTTTAAAAATACAAGGATTGAATTTTTGACAGTATATTCTTGAAGGATGAAAGCCCTATTGAGAAGGAAAATTTGAATTTTGAGGAAAAAGCCCAAATTTGGATGTTTATGGATTTAATTGGATTTTTATTTGAATTTATAAAGATTTGATTACAAGAAGAAATTAATTTTTAAGTCAATTTGGGCTTTAATTAGAAGAAATTTAAGTTCTGGGGCCAAAATATATTTTTTAGGAATTTATTGGGTCAAATCAGGGGTTTAATTGAATAAATATTGAAGTTTAAGGGCCAATTAGGGATTTAATTAAGCAAATCCGAAACCAGGGACCAAATTGGAAGAGGCGCGTAAATGGAGGGGCTGCAATTATTCGGTTCAGGGGCCTAATTGAAGAAATTGAAAATTTATTAATCAATTGAGGGCTCAATTGCATAAATCAGAGGCCAAGGACTAAAGTGAAAAAGGCGGCCAACAAAAGAAGCGGGGACCGAATTTGGAGGACTGATTTGAAGTTTGCCCATTTAAATGAAACGACGCGTTTTATCCAAAACGACGCCGTTTCATATATATATATATATATATATATATATATATAAAAGGGAAGACCAGAACGGTGTCGTTTTGAACGACACTGTTCATCTTCCTCCTTCCCCCCGAAGCAGAGCAGTAGAAGAAGAAAACCATTTTCTTTTTTTCAAATCTTCCCGCCTCTCTCTCTTCGTCCCCACCACCTTTAAACATTGGCAGACCAGCCGTTGCACCACACTAACGATGGTCCCCCACAGTTCTGCCCCTATAAATAGAGAGAGGAATAGAGAAAAAGGGAGACCCGAAGGGAGGAGAGAGAGAGAACCAACAAGGGAGAGGGAAAGAGAAAGGAATGAACTGAAAACAAAAAGAAAACAGAAGACAAAGAAACCGAACCCAAAAACAGAGAAAAAATCGAAGAGAAAGCCACTGAAAACAAGTCTCTCTCGCCGCCGTTCGAACCGCCACAGCGCCGCCCGGAGCCGCCGTTCACGAGCCACGCCACCGCAGCACCGCCAGTGACCACCTCCTCCACGCCAGGTAAAGTTTCTTCTTCCTCTTCATTAGCAGGCGTTGCCTCCTGCATGCAGAGTTATACATGCAGGAGGCGGGGGGAAGAAAATTAATTCTTCCCCCCCCCCGCTGGGCCAAAGGTGCTGGGCCAGCCCGATGCTGGCCCGGCCCTGCAAGTCTGGGCCGGTCCCGGCCCAGACGGTAGGAGTTTTGGGCCGAAATCGGCCCAATTTAATTTTGGGTCGAGGTCGGCCCGTCGTTTTTTATTTCCTTATTGGGCTGAGTCCGGCCCGTTTATTTGGGCCGGCCCAGCCCGAATTTTTTTATTATTATTATATATATTATATATTGTAATATGTTATATTATATGTGTATATATTTGTGTGTGTATATATATATATATATAAAATACAATAATAAAAAAAAAATTTTGAAAAATCTTAAAAAAATATTGTTGATTTTTCTGCATATTTTTTTGTCAAAGTGGTTTAATGTTGGTTTGTATTTTTATACCGTAAAGATGCAAAACCAGTGTTAAAAAATACCCAGTTTTCGTCAAAATATCAAAGATTTTCAGAATAAAAAATGTTTTTGCTTTCAAAAAAAAAATTGCTAAAAATTCCCTAAAAATGTTGTTGATTTTTCTGCATATTTTTATCAAAGTGGATTAATATTGGGTTGTATTTTTATACCGTAAGGATACAAGCTCAGTATTAAAATACCTGATTTTCGTCAAAGCATAAAAAATAATAATTTCCAAAATTGTTTTTTTTTTGTTTTAAAATACGGCCTAGTCTCTCCAATATATATATATATATATAAAGATTATAACATCATATTTTCACACAACAAAGAAAATTTTCAAAACAATATATGTATTAACATGCATTTTGGCTTTAATAACCAGTTTATTCAAGCCATGAGAACTAGGCCAATATTTCAAAAATTCTAAAAAATCTTTTTGTTTTCTTTTAGTATTTGGGATTACGAATTTTATACGTAAAATGTATTCCTAAATATTATTAATAAAATTTTGGTATGGACGTTAGAACGGTTAGGATTTTTACCCGATAAGATAAAGATCTCCTTACCGAGGAGGATTTTTCTTGAACCATAGATAGACCAACAACTAGGAAAACACAATAACACTTTAGTTTTTTTTTTATCAGACAATAAAACAATGCAGCTTACCTTAGGTAAGGCGTATTTGGGGTGCTAACACCTTCCCTTTACGCAACCAGTCTCCGTACCCGATCTCTGAGACCAGTTAGGGTTCCCAGTGACCAAAATATTAGGTGGCGACTCCAAAGAACCAAATCAAATCAAAATAAATAAAAAATTCGCCAGTCGAACCCGCGATTGAAATTTGTTGTTTTTTGGGTGCGACAGTCTCATGTTCTTCGAACGAATGGAGTCAATGTGCAGATGATCTCACAAGGAGCATCCAAGGTCTTTCAAATGAACAATTTGCCCAGCATTTATGCATCGATGTCTTGGTTTTAACAAATATTTTCTTTGTATCAGGTGAACATCTCGTTGATAGTAAACGACAGTGAAGCTGAAAAATGCGTGAAGGCCCTTCATCAATCCTTTTATGAGAGAGGTGATCTACTCGAGTTAACACAGCCTGCAGGTTTGGGAATGGCTCTCCTTCTCCGATGCAAGTAGATAGTCGACGGCCACTTAATTTAGTTAGTTGCTATAAGAATTATAATGTCTTCTTGGCTGTTTTGATTATGTTTAAATGCCTTTATTTGGATGTTGCAACTGAGCATGGCCATTGAATCCTGCTCCTCTCAGGAATGCTTCTATTCGATCATGCTCCCCGAATTTATCTCAAGCAAGGCCAGCCATTGTTTTTTTTATCGTGGAGATCAATTTGAACACTGGTTAAACAACACCGAGCTTAGATTTGTGGCTTGCCTAATCTTTTTGTGCCACTGAATTACACAAACACAACAGAAGCAGAAAGGAAAGAAAAAAGCCCAGCCATTGTTGGTTGTTGCTTGAAGCAAGGAAGGTGGCCAATAAGAGGTAAGAGAACGGCAAAGATAATTAGTGAAATAATACAAACTGGTATGGGAAAAATATTTTTTTTAAAAAAAAGACAGTGATAGGGCATTGCCACCACCACAATCCAAAAACTGACGGGAACAGACAGACGAGAGCTGGTGTCTAGCAATTCTTTTTCCGGGCATATATAACAGAGGAAAGGGTGGACAGCGTGCCCTGGTCTGCCCCTAGTATACATACATATCCAAGCATTCTAAAGCTGATAGAAACAACTGGTGCTGTTTTTCCACACCTCCCCCAAAAGTGACAATAAAAAAATGAACAGTACATAGGCAGCGTTATCTATCTACCAAACAGGCCATGCTGCATAATATGAAAAGCCTAGAAGAGGGGCATCGTAACTGCCTCAAAACTGACATCTTGGCCATGATGCAACAACTTCGCTTGTATCACCTTTCCGGCCACATTACCTGAAAAAACATTAGGGAATAAAAAGATTTCCTAGCCTGCTTGGTCTTTCCAAAAGGAAAAATGAGGATGCCGCTGAAGTTGGAAAAGGTGTGGGAAAATCATTTGACCACAAAATGCAAAACGAAATTCGAAGTTTAAATCTAAAAGAAAATAGAAATACTTTTGAGTTTAAGGTGGTTCGACAAGATCTTGGTCGTCGATTAGCCATTAAAAATGTACATGCCATTCCCTGCACCAAATTTTCAGATTTTTCTCAAATTATGGTTTGGGTATCCAAGTAGATGCATCTCTAACCTTGCTGCCAGTCATGTAGCACAAGCCTTGACACTCCGAGGGACTCACAGCTGGAAGATGCTTCGAAATTCGATTTTCCAAATCAACCATTTGGTCTGTACTTCGTGAACTTCCCTCGGCTTCAAGATTCAGGGAACGTGGCTCCATCCTGTTTATCTCCTCTCTAGTATAGATAAAGATCCTGCGGACCATGCTACAGAATTCCCTACATCATACAAAAAATGGCGACTTGGTTCAAGTTGCGAAAGTCTGGCAGGCTACATAGCATGATCATAAGATTAACACCGTGAAGAAGTGATTTGCTGATCAATTCATGTTCAAACAGAAAAATAGGACCCAGGTTTGAGTTCTTACTGCCAGGGATCATCTCCTACAAGCATCATATCACCCTCATCATCAGTAAAAACAATCAGCCAATCTTTGTTAGGAGCAACTAATTCACCATTGAATTCAAAAATCTGATCCAGTTCTGCTGTCAATTCATTGTAGCCGTTAAACTTTGCCAGGTCCAGAGACCTCCCTACAGCAGTCCCCTGCTTGTGAACCTAAGCCAATAAAGGCCACACATACAGATTGCAGTTTCTTATCCAAAGTAAAGAAGAAAATATTCTCAATAAAAGGAGTTTTACTCAAATCACTGCATTAGAATAGGTAACAACCTTTACACATCTTCTTGCTGAACCACCCTCAGGCTTGCCCTGGACATCTTTTGAATATAAAGAAGAGGCTTGAAAAATGTTCTCTTGTTCCTCACGTCTAGCATGCTTTGGATGCTTTAATTGCTCCAAATATCTATCAGAACCCAACAATTGTAGATGATCTGATGCAACATTGATTTGATGTTGTGGTTTATCCGCGGAGTGCCTGTGAATAGTGGCTGGTTCCAGTGCCTTAGAATTCCCAAAAAGGGAGACACCAAAAAGTTTGCAATTATCATCTTTAGCTGTTCTCTCATTACATTGTTGAAAAGGAAGATGCTGTGGTTTAGATCTCGATGGATGAGGAGAACTGTCTGCATATGGAAAAGGCAAGAACCGGCTTCCATGCTGTTGTTGTGTATCTTTATCTTTTGCCGCCTGAACTTCCATGCTAGATGCCAAAATGTTAAATGGGTGGCCTGTGTACATCATGGGAGCTGAATGCCAGTTGAACATGCTTTTTTCATCTGAAGTAAGCTTACTGGGTTGGTCAACATCATCCGAGTACAGCCCAAAGAAAGGGCGACTGGATTCATAAGATTTAAGCAGGGTTCCAGTTCCTGTTGCTGGGTTCATGAGTTTTGCACCATGCATTAATTAAGGAATCCTGTCATCTGGTTCAAATCTCCTATTATCAAAAGTGCTCTGGTCCTTACCTTGAGATAGAACCCATGGAGGATTGTGATTATTGTCCGAGTAATTCTTCCCAGTAGGTGTGTTTCTCAAGGTCATGATTTCTTGATGTTGCATGTGTCTTGAAGGACCGTTATCTAGTTGACATTAGTATAACCAGAGATATTCATAACCAGAAAATGACAAATGAAGTGTACAGACTTGTAGATTGCTAGTTATACCTTTCTTGGTAAGAGCAGAGGAGTCTGCAGATGATGTCACCGTGTTTGGACGGTGCCTTTTCAATCGGCACACAGAAACAGGATCCATAGAAGGCGCCAAAGCAGGTTCTACTTTCCAAGGGGAAACCCTGTCTGGACGGTGAACAGGAGAAGTTTCATCCCAATGAACCTAAAGCAAGTGTGAGGAGGTTTTAGCAAACACAAAGCAAAAGAAAAATAATCAACATTCCAATAAGCTATAGATATGCCACCACCTTGAGGCATCTCCAATTTGAGCGAGGCCACTTCTTTGGATCTGCCTCTTCGACTCCAATCACAGTGCCAGAGAACCTGGCCACAGATGATGAAAAGACATATTAATGCCTCCTCATCCCCCTTCTACAACTGACATTTTTTTTTCTTTCCTTTTGCAGGTGGAAGTTCAAGTCCAAGTCATTTAAAAATGGGAAGGTTTCAAAATCATACCTTTGTTCGGGAGCGTCATCTGCTTCAAATCTCATTTTGAATCTCATCCCTATAGCGTAGTTGATCTTGACAGACTCCATATATTTGTCAACTGGAATAATAAACTCAGCAGGACTAGTCCTGAAACAGATTGAACGCACGAAGTAAACCATGGACACAGGACGATCAAAATGCATACTACAAACCATGCATATCATCCAGAACCCTACCCGATTTTAAAATATGTAACAATCTCACCAGTTTATATAAAGAGATACAAGGAAACATCTTTTGCCGATGTCGATAAATTGCAAATAAAGAACAAGTCACAAACCTTGGTTTATAATAGACAGTGAACATTGATCCTGTTGAAACAGCATGCCATGCAGTTGCAAGGATACCAATATGCATGCTGTGACTAGATATTACAGAAGAAGGGATTTTGCTTGGCTGTCTCAGGGCACGTCTTACCCCTACACGAAGCTCTTCAGTTTCACCCCTGGAAATAAAAACCCAGAAATCAATGATGCTCTATTGATTTGCCATAGAATCAACTCTGACAGGTAAACCTTACTAAAATTGTTTCAAAAAGGTGCCAAAACTATTCCTGGGTTGCAATGTGAAAATACTTGAGGCAAGCTAGGGCTAGCCAGCTTCAAAGAGATTGGAAATGAAGATTATAGCAAACCTAAGAAAAATAAAAGCATCTCCTGCCACGAGCTTTTTGGCACTGACAAAGAGACTCCAACCACTTTGAAGAAGGTGCCTTCGTGGTTGACCTGCAATTTGGAATTCACAATAATGCATTACCAACTCAATTACATCAGATGAGAACTATTCCACATGGCAAGTATAGCATGTATATTACCGAGGAATAGGTAATATCTTATCTAATAAATCAGGATCAACAAGCTGTAAAAATGAGACAATCAACTAGAACTCGACAGAAGATCAAAGTGAAAGACTTCTTGCATCACTTCTCAAGAGAAAATCTACTCATTTATTAAAAAGGAAAGTCGACAATTGACTAATTTTAGAGGAACAGAGCAGAGCCAAAATGTTACAGGTTAGAACCAAGAGTCCTAGATAACCAATCATTGATCCAAGGTTTTGAAAACATGCACAGAAGGGGATAATCGATCCTTTAATTGACAGTACTCAACACAAATGAAGATAGAGCAAGCAAACTTCAACATGTACAACGATGGTTGCTTAACTAGAGAAACCGGTAACAAGATGATCCGTAAAAGCACAAATCATATTCAAAGAAATCAATTCCAACCTGATAACAATTACCTCGAAATATATGGCGGAAACGCCACTCATTTCCATGCAAATCTTTGGCTACCAACTCCTGCACTGGAGGTTGTAGGGACATGTCCTGTTAGAGAAACAATAAAGCCATTAATAACATTAACCCAAAGAGACGAAACATCCGACATTGGAGTAAGAAAAAGAACCGGACCAATGGAGGCAGGCATTCATCAGCATGCCGTTTCAATACTGAAAATCCACCATGAGTGCTTGTATCCGACGCTGTAAGCATCTTACAGAAGGAATGCACCTGAGGACGTGCAGGCAGAGGCGGCAAATCCTCCTCCTCCACCAACTCCACATCTTGCTGGCAAGTTTGCATAATTTTAACAGCATTTAGTTATTTTCAATTAACATCAGAAGATTTTAAATATCTAAGTAATACAAGAACAAATCATACTTGAGTTTCAGGAAGCAAAATGACTTGAGCAAACACTTCATCTGTATCCAGTTCAGCCTGCAATTAAAAAAACGAGCGCTTAAAATCCTAACTCAGTGAACCCTAATTCTACAGATAGTATCATTTATATTACCTTCAATTGAACATTAACCACACGACAGAGGATTTTCGGAGAGAGGTTATAAGCTGGCATTTGCTGATCATCAGCAACCTGATTCGTCGATGCTTCAACCTACGATACACACCACAAAAAATAACATAAAAATATGCAAAAAAACAAAAACACACACACAGAGAGAGAGAGAGAGAGAGAATTAAGGGTGTAAAATGACAGGTGAAGGAAGCAAATGAAAGCGAACCTGCTCAATATGACCTTGAGGAAAGTAGTAAACAAGCTCTCCCTGGCGAGGCACTGTCACTAACGGACCTGCACAAGCGTGCCATAGCTCCTTGTACAGTGCATCTTCTGATCCTACTCGAGCCAAAACAACAACAGCAGCAATAATCCAGTAAAACCTATAAAAATCAAAAGAAAAGGCAAGGAAATCATTGTGAATTATCATAGGTACCTTCGCAAGCCACCGGAAAACTCCAGCCTCTGCTCGCAATTCCATTGCGGTTAACATCCACAGAATTACTTCCGTTAATCATTATTTTAACCAAAACTAATAGTATTCGTCTGTTTTTGAACTAGAAACTACTAATTAATTATTCCGGGGAATGATTCTACGGAAAGTGTAACGGCAACAGCAGCAGCAATCAAAATGAACTTCCGCTTCACTTGAAGCAACAACAAGAGCCAGAACTTTACGGTCCGTTTGGCTTCACAAGAAGAAAAGGAAAAGAAATAGTAGTAAAAATCTGAACTAATAATAATAATAGTGTCCTTTATTTGCTTCTCTGCTTCACTTTCTCTCTCTTCTGCAACCGTCTCAGCAATAGTCGCTGCCATTACCACTCGTACACTGTTTCTGTGTCTCTCTTTCTCTGCAAGCCTCACAAATAGTACTGCGCTTTTATTTTCGAAAAAATGAGATGAAATTTCTCTCTCTACGTCTGTGCCTTCAGTGAAGTCAGATCCTGCAATTATTTCAAACCTAGTGGAATTATTGTCCGTTTCTAGGCTACCGGTACCTCAGGTTATCGCACCCTTCTTTGCGTGTATTATGGTACAGTATTTTTAATTAAAAATATAATATTTTTTATTTTTACAGCATCCCATAAAAACATTAAAAAATGTTTTTTTAAGAATAAATTTAATTTTCTCAGATAAAAAATATTTTAAAAAACATATTATAACAAAAAAAACACAAAAGCTAACGAATCACTGTAATCAGTACTGTCCTCTGCTTAACAGGCAATGTAATTAACAACCGGGGGAATCACCGCTTACGTTAGCGGCGTTGTTGATTACGTTTTGCGTGTCTATGTTTGATTGGTTGACACCGGACGACGTTTGTCCTTGGAAACGGAAAGTTGTTCTGATTTTGGGGAGAGAATTTGTCTCGTTATTAACATGCAGATAATCGGATTTAAATAAGGGAAAAAATGTAGATGTCAGTGTACAGTGAATCACCTGCCACTGCTGAGAAAAACATGCAGAACTGAAGACACGTTTCAGGAAATTAGATGGAGACGACGACATTACAGTGGTGGGGATGGCACAAACGTGAAAATGTAGGAGCAGAATTCATGCGACGAGATTAGATCAGACGTTATAATCATCATGAACCTCCAGGTTCTCATTCGTCTGTTTTTTTTGTCAAATGCAAGCAACCAAAGAAATGGCCTCTAGCTTTTACTTGTGGTCCACTATTCATGTAGTGCATTGTGATGGAGAATGGAAGCCTTTTTTGTTTTAAAATAATTTTTTATATTTTTTATTTTAATATCATTATATTAAAATTATAAAAAAATACTAAAAAAACACTAATTTTAAAAAATTATATGTTAAAAACACTTTTAAAATGCATTTATTCATATTGTTTATCTACACGTGTGCACCATGCTCTTGCAAAATTTGCTTAAAATTAATATTTTTAATGTTTTTTTTATTATTTTGTGTTTTGATATTAAAAATAAATTTTTAAAATAAAAAATACTTTAAAAACCAATCACTTCTATAAATATCAAACCCCACTACTAATTACAGTTAAACTATATTTTTAAAATTATCAAAAAATCAATATTTATAATACTCACAAAATGTATTTAAATATGGTTTTGAGCACAAAAACAAGGGACTCTAAAGCTTCACACTTACAACTTTTCATTTCAATGTTGCAGACTAAGCGGTTCTCATCACAAACAATAATGAATGAAAAGAATTCCTTAATCAAATAAAAATTATTAAAAAAATCATTTTAATTCAATAGCTTGAACTATTATAAAAATTATAAAAAAGTCTGCATTTCATATTTCTTTTCCTTACCAGATAATCGGGTCTTGCGACTTGCCAGAGCATAGAAAAAGTTCATTGCGTTGGCCAGGGAAAAGCTCTGCACAAAAGTTTAGTATGTCCACTTGATTTGTCTTCTAGCAGCAGTGTTGAGTCATATCAACCCAGCCAGGAATCTGGTTTAATAAGAAAAGAAAAGGAAAAAAATCAGGGAGGAGGAGGAGGAGGAAATAACGTTTGAGACTTCGAGTTTGTTTGTCGAGAGCCAAAGTCGAGCAGCGGTGATCAAGCTAACCTGTCAGTCATCTATCGCTTTGAAATGCCAAATTTATATCTTGATTTTGTTGCCTTTTGCTGCAGTCTTGAATATATGATTCTTTGAACAAGATACCCAAATTATTTACGTCGTACGTATATTCTTGTCCAAAGATATGTAGTTGCCGCGTAGCAGTTGAAGTATGATCCATCCCCGAGTCATTTCATTTTCTCAGATGTGATAAGGAAAGCATCGACTACTTTACTGCCTTTGGACAATAATTTTCGCTCCTTCACTTCCTTTCTTCTTTTTTTCCTTCTTTTTTGTCCTTTTACTCTTTACTAAAAAGCATCAACTTCATTTTACAACGCAAGTGCATTCAAAATTTAGTCAAGTCTTTTCCACAGATGATAATTGAAAATAACTGTAAATTTTGCTGTGAAGAAGACCTTTTACTGGGTGAACTTGAAGCCTCTCACCATGCAATATTTTACTGAAGTAGCTAAGCTAACTCTCTTCACTCATCACTGCCAATCAATACGACACCCATAATTGAAGGTGGTTTGCACGGTGCAATGGGCACGAAGGGCTTTATGATCGTAAAGACATGGCACCCCATGCAAGGAGACCATGAAATGCACGGTGTACAATAATTTATATGACGTAAATAAATGGCTCTGTCCCTGCCCTGCCGGTGGTTGAACTAGTTTCAGATGGGGTTTCCCACAACGTTAGAGCTGATCGAGATAACTCGCACGAGCTCATGGTCCTTTGTGTTTATGGAGAGCAGCTTAAACTTTATTTTTGGCAGGTGGTTTAGAAATAAGCTTCAACCTTACCCAGAAATTGGATTTTCAGCTTGACTCGTTAATTGTGTCTTCGTTTCCTTTTCTCATGTTCACTGTTATGTATTTTTTTTAAAGTGCTATTTGATCTCGACGACAGTGACTATTCCATATAAAGTCACCATGATCTGGGTACGGACTTCCTCCAGCTTCAAAAGCTAAGCTGAAAAAACAGCATGGTGAGCATGCTTTACAAATTTGTTTTTAGATGGTGGTTTATTAGTACTAGTAATTATAATTTAAAATATTTTTTTTAATATATTAAAATAATATTTTTTATTTTAAAAAATTATTTTTAATATTAGTATATTAAAATAATTTTAAAAAAAAAATTTAAAAATCATGATTTCTCCAGAGTTCGAAGGAGTATCTTTATCTTCCCGTGATTCAGGCTGTGCGCGTGCGTGTAACAGCTATGTATAATAGAAAAGCCATCTAAAAAACATGCAGATTGATTCCAATCATTGATAATTTGCTTGCTTGTGATCATAATCAGGACGTTACTGTTTTACATTGTCTAATTAACACATCAATATTTGTTTTGAGGAAAATATTTTTACCAGAAAAAAAATTTCCTAAAAAATGAGTCATTATTTGAATATATTAAAAAAATATATTTTTCTATTATATATATTATTTTTCATTCATAGTTAATAATAAAATAAAATAAATTATAATGTTTTTTTTATAAAAATGATAGTGGTAGTTAGATGACAATATGAATAAAACTTATAGTTATATTATTTATAATAATAATAATAATATGATGATGATGATGATTGTAGGATGGTAGCTGTTGTTATAATGGTGGTGCTAATGAAATCTTTATATCTTGATTTGCATTAAGTGCGTGTGTAATTCATTATGCATATAGATATATATAACAGTTTAATTATTTTTTTATTTTTTCCAAAAAAATATCGATAGCATTGGTGTTTGTGGTATTTTGCTTTTTCACAATGCCCATTAATAATTAAGGAACTGGTTGAGGATATATATGTTTTTTATAAAAAAATTTAACACAATAAAATAACTCTCAATTATCCTTAAAGTTAATATTTTTAAAACTAACAAGCAAGGATATTTCTATCTTTTTACTTTTTTAAACATTGTAAAATTATGGTTTTGCCCTAAAAAAAAAACATGAGCCTAAGAGTCTTCTGGTTTTTTCAATATCCATGAAGGATAATTTGATTTTTTTACATATATTAAATATTATTTTATTGGAAAACATTATTGGTGCTTAGAAGGTGTTTGCGCACTTTAAGCACTACGAGCACTGCATTACAACCACAAATCTCCTTTTATTGTGTTATTTGAATCATTTATGTGTCATCTCCCTGTTGCTGCAACACATATTGAATATTGATGGGGATGGTGTAGTTTGTTGCTACTAAGACTTTTTTTTATTATTTTCTCTCTCCTCCCCAAACACTTATAACTTTGTTTTCTTTATTGTTTATATTTTAATTTTAGTTTTTATTCCTTTTCTTTTTAATTTTTATTCTGGTTCTTTTGTAAAAAAATTATTTGTTTTTAATTTCATCATTCAATTTTAATTTGTCACATATTGTTTTTTTTTTCTATTCGGTCCTTATTCTTTTGATATCTATTTTTGTTTTTGGTTTTTTTATAAAGGTATTATTGGTTTTCAATTTCATCATTAAATCCAAATTTATGGTGTATTATTTTTTCCAATTTGATCCTCATTCTTTTAGTTTTTTATCCTTTTATTAGAGTTATTTTTCTTTTCATTTCACCCCAGTCAAAAAATTGTAATCGCACTTTAGTTTATTTTGAATTTTATACTCATTATCATCTAGTTATTTGATTCATGATTTATCACAGATTATTTTTTTAATTTTTTTAATTATAGTGGTCTTTTTAACGTGTGTTCTTATATATATATATATATATATATAAAAGTGTAAATTAAAAAACTTATACAAACATTTAACTTAAATAAATCGAGAATCTTGTATGTTAATAATAAATAAATAAAGTCAAAATTGAAAAAGTCGAGAGACAGATATAAATCAAAATATTTAACCTCGTAACATAGGGCTTTGACATGGCTATATTTAATGACTTTATTTATTAAAATCAAGTTTTTATTTAATCAAACAATAATAGAAAAAACACATGTGAAATTGATTTAATAAAATAAAAGTGAAAAAATATTTTGCAAGGTTATACATATTAGAAATATTATCCAAAAATAAATATTTTTTATTTATAATTTTTTTTATTTATATAAAACATAAAAAAAAATTATAGATGAATTAAAATAATCTCTTCAAAAATTAAATGGATAAAAAAACTAAAAATTAATCATTATTTAAAAAACACTAAATAAACAAAAAAAATTAAAAAAAAACAAGAGAGAAGAGGTATCCATTTAACTATAAATTAGAAATTTATTTAAAAAACACATATTAAAAAAAGGCACCAATTAAAAAATTAAAATTATAAAAAAAAGTGATAAAAAGAAAAAGAAAAAGAAAAAGCATTATTTGTCCAACAAGAAAGGCTAGCATGCCTGACCCATCTGAAAAGGGCTTGACCATGTGGGCCTTCAATTATTTTTTTAATTTTTGACGGGGAAGAGAACATGCCCTAGATTTTTTTAGAAAAATTAAAGTTAGGATACGCGTTATCTAGTTTTCCTGAAAAATCAAAGCTGATAATTTGTAGCCTAGAAAACAATTTTTCAACTCATTTTTTATCCAACACACCTAGAAAATACTCTATACACTTTGATAAATTCATCCATGGCTAAAAAAAAACCATCCAAAACCTCAAACTCAAATCAAAACCAAAAATATTCTCAAGCTCAAATATTTTTTTAGAAAATTTAAATGTGAAAAACACTTAATAGAACTCTCTTTATCAAATATAACTCATTGACATTGACACCAATGTCAATTGTTTTTATAACCAGAATCAATGTTAACGATGATTTTCTCTTTCTATCATGGAATTCGATGATTTTCTCTTTTATCTCTTAAATCACGAACTAAAAAATAAAAAAAAAATAAAGTTTTGAACTAGAATTGATTTTAAAAAACTTCAAAAATTAGAGGGACCCGAGTTTTATAATTCGAAAAGTATGATGACTAAGTTGAACATTTCGCAAAGAAGTTCAAAAACACCACCTATCTTCCCCATGTGTTTTATTTTGGTTATTTTTCTTTCAATTTTACGTTTCTTTAATAATATTAGTTAAATTAGCTTTCAATCAGGTGGGTATAATTAAAAAGATTGAAAAAAAAAACTCATGGCACAGTAGTACCCATGAGTGTGTCTACAGTGCTTAGATGAAAAAATATTTCTTCCATACCTTTTAGGAATTCTTACAAACAAGTATTTAAGCAAACCCAAAGTTTAAAATTTTTCGTAATCATTTGCATCAATTTGGACAAGTAATTTGCTAGGGTAAAAATAAATGAATTGGTTCCTCGTTAATTGTCTTGAACAGGAAATGATAAATCCATCACACAAATTCTTCGCACATAAATATACAAATACGTTTTGGTCTCGAAATTTTATAAAATATAAAGTTTCATTTACACATTCTCTCTCTGTATTGGTGTGGTTACAAGGATAGATGTATAGAGTTGCTAACTGAAGAAAGTAATTAAAAGAGAATAGATAAATTCAGCCAAGGATACAAAAAATATTTGGAAGAAAAGAAGAGCATGCTTTGTAAACGGGTGTTTGTAAGAGTAATAACTGTTATTTTTATTTAGAAAAATATTAAAATAATATTTTTATTTTTTTAAAAAAATTATTTTTAACTTCAACATATTAAAACGATTTAAAAACACTAAAAAAATTAATTTAAACTAAAAAAAAATTTAAATTTTAATGAAAATCAAGTTGAAATTCGCTTTCAAACACCTCCTAACTCGAATGTCAATGCGCCGTGAACCAAATTATCCGGGGGTGTTTGAGAGTGTGGTAACAATTATTTTTTAAAGTGTTTTTCACTTGAAAATATATTAAAAAAATATTTTTTTAAAAAAATATTAAAACAATAAAAAAACATTAAAAAATTAATTTTAAATTTTAAAAATTATATTTTAAAAAAATACAAATTCAAACTCGTTTACATTTCCCGTGGCATTCGGTCCGTTGCATGACACCAATTTCATGTGGAAATCGTGGAGAAAGTGCATTATTATTAAAAGTCTATATAGTGACCTCAAGCCCAAGAGGAGAGCAAACATAGAATCACCATGGGCTTTGAAGATTTCCAAGTTTTGGGCTCATGAAGCCTTCCCATTTACATAGGCCATCCCATATCTTCAGCCAGCGAACCTCGAGGCGCTTTGCAAATTTACCAGTGAGGCATCTCCATCTCTAAGAAGGATGGTGGAGGCATTCTTCTCTACGACCCAAATTGACTTCGACTTTGCTCACCACCACTCCCTGTCCCCGTCGCAGTCCCACCCATTTATGCTTCTTTCCGGGCCTCCTTCCTGGTAATCGCTTATCCTCCCCCGATTTATTATAGTTTTCCAAGGTGTAATTATTTCAAGAGTGAATTTGCAGCGGGAAAACGTCTCTACTTTTCCAGTTCGCTTACAACGTCGCGTTAGAAGCTGAGGATGATCGCAAAGTGGTCTTCATATGTCACCGTAGCAGGATAGAAAGCGCCCCTCCTTTTCTTTCTCAGGTAAGAACTATTCTCCCTTGTAGAAAAAGAAGTATTATTGTTTCTTTGTTTCTCTGGGGTATAACCATCTTCTGATAGAGTGAATACTTCTTAAATGTTTCAGGGTATTCAACCGTCTTCTGATATCTTTAAACGCATTCAAATGAAGTAAAGAATCCACGCACTGTTAATTATCTTAAGCATGGCTTGCATTTGAGCTACAATATTTGTAATAATTGATCGATTCACTTTTTTGAAAGGTATGTGGAAGACGATGAAGGAATCAAGAAGTATTTTGCTGCATTCCACCTGCATGATACATTTCCTCTATCTGTGGTTGTTGATGATTTTGGAGACTTTTTCTATGAAAGGTATTCCCTTTTCTTCATTTTCCAATTCTCTCCCGGTGTGAGAGGTTATGCACTGAATTTACTATGGTTAAATTCGTTTGGTTTTTCTTACTTTCCGAAATTCTTTGAAGGAAATGTCAAGAGAGATATGGTAATCCTCGTGGAAGAGACTTAGCGCTGGTTCGGATTTTAGCCTTGTGCCACAATGCAGTAATGTCCTCAAAGTAAGCTTTTTTAGTTAATACTGCAACTGTACTGCTTGAGTTTCATAATCTTTTATTAAAACTTAAAACTAGAGATATATCATTTAAGTTGTTGGAATCGCAGTGACAAAGGACACTGCAAGCTTTTGATCTCTGATACACACCATGGAGACTCCCCGAGGTTGCTCTTCCTCTATAAAAGATGGGTTCCATCCATTTTCACGATCAAAGGTTTGTTCAACAAAATGATATTTATTTTGTTTTTTGCTGCCTCCGATATCATATTGGTATGTCTCATTTCTTCGTTTACAATATGGCTGATTGTTTATACTGAAGGTGATGGCAATGGATCATTTCTTCTAAAAAATTACAGCAACGTGGGAAGTGACAACACCGAGAAAAGGAAGATTGCGAAGTACTCTTTAGTTTATCAGCGTCTGTTGTTGGAAGGGATAATTGAGGATGAGGAGATAGACAATCATGATGTTGTTAGTGCTAGTGTAGAGCAATTAATCGCCGCCAAATGATGCTATATGATTCCAACAACATTACGGGTATACTATCAACAAGCAGTTCTTTTGGATTATGTGACTTCTCTTTCCAGTTTCCAGTAAAAGATGTGCCAATATGTGTTTATCTTGTACCTTGGTTTTGCAAATCGAAATGTTCATTTCCAGCATTTGATAGTTCTCAACACTTGAGCAGAAGCGTGCCTTTCTTCCTTCCTTGCTTCCCGTGATTGGCTTCGTCGGATTCTTTTGTAATTAGTCATGGTTATTCCTGCAACTAAAGTTTACAGCACTCCCATTTTGGTTATTTCTTCTTCTTGCGTTGTTTTTACCCTTAGTCGGGCTTCTAGTTTCATTAAAATTGTCGCTACATTTTACAAGATGAATGTGAATTCGGTCAAATGCAAGCCACAAACTCGCACTTCTGCTGTGGCTTGGCTCGTTAAAATGCTTCGCGTAGTTTCAATATCCGATGCAACTGACATACAACCTGAACTTGAAATTATCATTTTTCCTCTCTATTAAACTTCATAATCATTTCCAGCCCTGCGCATCACAGTGCACAAGAATATTTGATAGTATAGAAAGGTAAATTCACAATAAGTTTACTTCCAAGAACTTTAGTATGGACACTACCAAAAGATTCATATTCACAGAGTCAAAGAAAAGGAAGTCACGAACATGGTAGGGTGACACTCGTATTTATTTTTCTTGATAAGATATTACTAGTAAACTCATCCCTGATATCAAGGGTCACAGAACTCTCCTCCAAGATCATCACAAGCCTCCTCTTGGAACACCCTGTAATGAAAAAAAAAAAACCTCGTTAGAATCTCGGATTTTTTGTTCAATTCTTCTAATTGCAAATCTTTAAAACTTGTAAAATGAGAAATGGGATCCTAAGGTCTTACGTCTTGGGACTATTGTACTCTAAATATTCTGTCAATCTGCTCTGAAGTGCTGCGAGGAGTATTTCTAGCATCTGGTTTGAGCTTCACTTCAGGATACATCTCAACATCGCAAGCTTCCCCTCCTATTGTCTCACAAGCCTAAGCTGGGAAAACACTGGACAAAACATGTAAAGAAAGTAAATTGTTAATCATAACTTCTAAAGTTAAAGAAAGGAAATTGAGGGTGATGGAGGACAGAACATACGAGGAAAAGGAGCTGTAATCAACTATTGAGGTGTCGTTTGCCACTGGGGAACTTGCTTTGATCGGGGGGGCATTTGGGAGTCCGTAACCTCGAGACGGCCCTCTGTGGCGAAGCCAAGCTTTTGTTAGGTGTTACAGGAGGGACAAGTGGCGGTGCAAGAAATATGGCTGCCTGCATTTTCTATGAACCGTGTGTTGAATTAGAGCTTGAAGCCACTAAGTTTGGTAATACAGGGCACCACATTAAAAGCATCAAAATATAATACTTTCAACATAGCACCGCGTTGCCAACAAGCACCTAGCCGTTGTAATTCTATCTTCCTTTTGTGTTCATGAAGAACCATACTACCATAAATTAATTCATTTAGTTCTGGTTTGTTAGATTTGATAATTTGATTTTAAATGTATTTCGATTTATTTGCTTGCAAATATTGAAATCCAAAATAACAAAAAGAGAATTTGATATTTTAAACTCGTATCTTTAACCCAAGTTTATGAAAAATCATATAGAAAAAATTTAAAATCAAATTAAACAAATACTCTCGCTATGATAATGTGTAATGTTAATATTTAGCATTATAGTAATTATTTTTTATTTAAAAATTAATCAAAATAATATTTTTTATTTTATTTTTTAAAATTTATTTTTAACATTATTATATTAAAATAATATAAATATATAAAAAAAATAATTTAAAGAAAAAAAACCCCTCGGGTACCTAATTTGTTAAAAAGAAAAGAAGAAGCAGAGCCCCGTGCAATCATTGAAACCAGACGACATGGTTTGCACTTTGCACACCGGTCGATATATTGTCACAGACATATCATTTTACCATCCTCCAATGCAATAATTAACCTTGGATCAATTATTTCTCCGAGTCTGAAATCTCCAAATATCCCAAAAAAAAAACATCTCACAAACGACAAAATGGCAACAGGAAGAGCCGCTAGCAGCCTGTGACCGGGCCTTGCATGAAAAATTCGGGATTATCTGGTATTATAATATTATTGTTATGTTTTAAAATATATGAAAGCGATACCATAATATAAAAAAAGCAAGTGCCCGTGTAAATCCACACAAAGGAATGGTTGGTGATTACAGCTGGCTGTGAGGGGCAATTGACACTTTCTATTATTACTCAACTTAAAGCCTTTCGCAGCATGTTCCTGCTTTTGGTCCCGGAAGCATGACCTTTCCGATGTCTCGGTATCCCATTTCTTGCTTTTTTGCAGGCTTTTCATGCTCCCAAGGCATGCCCACATCATCAGGTACATTTTACCATATACATGCTCACTGCCAGGCTCATCCAATCAACTTTCACTCTCCAATATAAACAGGAGAAATCCCAGAGAGACATTTACAGGAGACACATAGCTGGAGTTAACGATTCCAAACCATTAAGTTCTGCTAAGTTCATACTAGAATATATGCTGTAGAGCTTTATTGGTGGTAGTAACATGCATGCGTGAACTGTCCACATGAAGAAGATAGTCTAGCTGTTAAATGAACTAAAAAGGCAAAGAAAAGGTGTCATTCTTAACCCAGAAAGGAGAAAAGCAAGAATAAACTGCACTGAATTCAGCTTCAATGAAATGAAAAGAGCAAAAAAACAGTTTGGATGGTCTTGCGATAATAAAATGGCCGTCCCAAACTCAAACAAGTTCCCACATGAAAAGGCATATTGCCAAGCATGTATTGACACGTTGCATATGCAATAAAATCTACTTCCGCCCTAGTTCTATCTGATGCAGTGAAGTTTAAAGGTTCATGAACATTGACAAGGTGCCTACACAGGCAACAATCAACAAAGATCAACCCACAATTGGATCTAATTTGATGCAATAAAGTTTAAAGGTTCCTGTTGCTTTGGAATTGACAGCACCCTTAATAGACAAAGTAGATAAACAGAGAACCGCGTGATTTTTTAAGGTGAAAGGACGTGCAATTTCAAAAAAGTTTCGTTCAAACAAAGACAGCCAACACAATCCCACCATCGTTAGAAGAGAGAACACGATAATGCAGATTGTGTCCCACGTAGTCGATTGATGATGAGTTTTTTCCTCTAAAGGAAGCAATCTCCTTGACTTACCAATCTTCAGTCACAGCACTGGTTAGGTATACAACACTGTAAACTACTGTATGATAATTAGCAGAACTTGGAAATTCAAGAATTGGTGGAAACCAAAGAAAAAAAACGACCATAGGGCTCCACATCATGACCTCTTTACCAATCTGATAAGAGTTGGTCCACATGAACTGCAAACCAAAGAACTCAACAAAATTCCAATTTGACCTGTGTTTTTAGCGATTTTACTTGCATTTCCTTTAAAAACTGTGCAGTTGGGATAGCATGGGGACAAGCTCGTCACTTGAAGGCCTGTCTGCAGGCATTTCTGATTGACAAACAACAGCAATTCTCACTGCCATAAGCATCTCATCTTCCTCAACTTCTTCCCCAAGAAGACTCTTATCAAGCGCCTCTCGCGCCTCCCCTGCTTGTTGCAAATGTCGAAGCCAACGACCCAAACTACCCCCACTAGCTGTTTCCCCAAAGAATGGATCTGTAGGGTCTCTCCCAGTTAGCAAAACACCCAATATCATCCCAAAGCTGAAAACATCACTTTTATCCGAGTACCTATCAAATTGGAAATATCCATTCATCTTTGTTATACAACCACATAAAGAAGTTTCAGCTTTAAAACAAAGCATGCATCAGAAATAAAAGAAAGCAATCATGCATATCGTAAAAAAATAAAAGCTAAAGATCATGGCTGAACACATTCTAAACCCCAGCAAATTAGCATCAAGATATCCCAGTAAAAGCATACCAGGTGGAGACATCTTAAAGGTACTTTAGCTAAGAGAGATTGATTTTGTTTATAAAGGTGCTTAGCGAATTCCATTAGCTTCCCCTTCGTTTATTAGCGAGATTAGCTTTCACTTTAGTCAGATGATTCATCTTGTTTACAGTCTAATAAAACAGTTGAATCTTCAAAGACACCAAGGAGAACCATGAAGCAAGTTAAACGTTAATAAAATTAACTATCAGATTATTAAGCTGCCAAAAGAAACGCAATAATTAGAAACCATTCTGATGCAGAGACCATGCATAGTGATGAAGATGAAGCTCCCACATGTTTGAACTTTGAAGTATTACAATTACAAGTCATCGAGTCATATCATAATTACCGCTAAATAGAAGTGCAGCAAATTAATTTCATGTACCTGCAATCTTGTAAACACTCAGGAGCACTATATCCAGACGTAGCTCTATCCAAATTAGGGGTAAGCTTAGCCAGTCCAAAATCAGCCAACCTTGGTTCAAACTCAGCATCCAAAATCACATTCCTGGGCTTCAAATTATAATGCAAAATCTGAGGGGCGCATTCAAAATGAAGATACCTAAGCCCTTTAATAACCCCAACGGCAATCCGAAGCCGAACTTCCCATCCGAGTTGCAACTCATTCTCTCTCACTCTATTCATTGCATCTTCGAGACTCCCGGTTGGCACATAATCATAAACCAAAGAGAACCTATCTGGCTCGCGGACATAAGCCCTTAAACTCATCAGATTCCGATGTCTCAAACTAGCTAGCATTTCCAGCTCCTGCTGTATCCTTCTCTTTACTGATTTGCTCTGCCTCTCAGGGGAGCCAATCTCAAATGGCTCGAACCTCTTGACAGCAATGGTTAGCCCATTGTCCAGTGCAGTCCTGTAATACTTTCCATTGGAGCTTGAACCTAGCAATTGATTCTCATTTTCAAGAGCTGATTGAAGACTTTTAGGAGTGATTTTTGGAGAAAATATAACTGGGCCTTTGAGAATCGGAGTTCTCTTCATGTACCGGACCAAGAAACGGACTACAAAAGCAAAAACAACGGCTCCTATTAATCCAGTCAAGACTCCTAAGAAGATGCTTACAAGTATTCTCTTGAGTCCATTCTTGGATTGGGTTGGAGTAGAAGGAGATGGAGGTGTGACTTTACTACTTTCTTGACATTGTACACTTGCGTAGCACAAGCAAAGAACGAACAGAAAAAGCAGTGAAGCTGTGACTTTGCTATTGCTAACTCGAATACTGTATCTTCTTTTCTCCATTAGGACCTAAAAGGCCTCAAGACCTCCCACAGGACCCTATAAATGATACCACAAGCTCAACAAATTCTCCACAACCCACATCTTCAAAACTCCTTATAATCAAGATTTTCGCTTAAACCCAATAACCATTAATCATAAAGCTTCAATCTTTAGAATTCTCAAGGACACCAACTCCAAGGAGCTTGAAAACGAGAAACCCAGGAGTTTCAAGAGGACCAGTTTCTTAAAGAAACCCCAACATATATATTAAGCCATATTTGTTAAGAGAACTTTTTTCCAAGTGCTGGAAACTAAGGGATAATATGAGATAAAAATCGAATCCCAACTCAAAATCTTCACCAGAAAGAAACCAAGAATCTTAACGTCACTGATTCCCACTTCTTCGGTGAATTTCACACTATGAGAGCTGCACTCACTGTACGCATTGGTTACTGCCCCCAAAATACACCACATTTCACCAAGGAAAAGGTCTTCAACAAACCCCAGAAACACAAAAACATCAGAAATGATACAATCTTCTTTTCTTCTAATAGTAAGTCAGAGTAGTGACTATTCGTTTTCTTTGACTACCTCAAGAACAAAATCAAAAGGCCCTCAACTGCTTGCTGTTATAAAGAAAGAAAACAGTTTATATAATACTAAAAGTAGCAGGTAGAGAAGCAAAAAAGAACTACAGCAGCTACTTACTAACTAAAGCCTCCTATGGGAGTCTCTTTCTTTTCCAGTTTCTCTCTCTAAAAAATAAACAACACATTCAGTGTGTGAGACTCTCTCTCTCTCTCTCGATTTTCTTACAAATGAGAGAGGGAAGGGGACTCTCAATCTTTCTTTTGTTTCTCTTTCTCATGAGGACAAAACTTGGAAGGGGTGTTAGAAAGGGGAAAAAAAAAGATTTCGTTTATAATATTTGTATTATTTGATGATTCATCAAACTCGGAAAATATAAATATTATTAATGATAATAAATTAAAAATTTTAAAAACAAATATTGCGGATTAAATAATAAATTATAATTTTTAAAATCTAATTAACTCGATTTTAACTTATATATTAATTTATTTTAACATTTAATAAGATACAGAATTAAAATTTATTTTTATTTCATTTAAAAATATTTTACTTTAAATTTCTTGTTAATGGGTTTTCTAGTAAATGTTTTTAAGATAATAAAAGGTTGTTTATCTTTTTACCCGAGTAAAAAGATGTAATAATTTAAGGCATGAAAATTATATTTAAGGTATCATGATAATTATAATTAACAAGTTTGTCTAATATTATATTCAAGCAGCCCAAATTAAAAAACAAATTGGATAGATCATATTTTTTAATTTATAAAATATCCAAAAATAAATTGAATACAATTTTAAATCCATCCTCAACAATCCTAAAACTTGGGGTTCCCTTCCCTTCCCGCCTTTCAGAAGACCAGAGCAGAGCTGGGTCCATAGCCATGTAAGGACAGGCATCACTCGTGTCCTTATCACCAGGCCGAAAGCGAAACATCGAACTCTGTTTGGGTGCGAGCGAGCGAGGGACAGCGTTAAGGAGGAGTTCATTTGTTGATGTCTTGATGAGATCTTGACCGTTGATATGGCAAGGAAGGAACATCACGGGAATCTGTGCTGGAATGAGGTTTTTACTTTTTATGATTATTAAACAAATGCCACTGTCTTGTCGTAGGATTTGTAATTGCATATTTCTTTTCTTCACCCGATAAGAAGTGCATTTCCCTGTCGTTCTTTCTTTTTATATATATATTATTTTATTTTGGTAAAATTATTCCCTTCAGTCACAGCTATTATTATTGATGCTATTGTTGAATTTCCTCATATTTATCATATGTTGCTGCCAAGTTATCTCCATTAACCATTTGCTTGTTGCAACAATACTCTCTCGTCTTCAAAAATTCTTTTCGTCAAGAATCAATTTTGAATTCTGAAAATTGTTCGGACAATTCTTCTAATTCTTTCCAAGTGGCATCCTCTTCAAATAATTTTGTTTATTGGATAAGCCTCATCAGTCATCACAATCGCACGGTTGCTTTTCTTCATCATCTTTCTATCCAAGACAACAACATGTTTAACCTTAATACTGTCACCCTCATCTGTCATTGGTACTACTCGAGTAATAATTATACCATTGCCCGACTAATTAACGTTAGTGTTAGTTATTAATTGTTAACGTTAACCAGTCCCCTTTGCTGCTTAACTCATTACAGTGTCGTATTGCAGAGAACACCTCCCTTGAACGGTTGGGTATAGAGACCTGGGCAGAGCAATTTCAGGGAGGAGTCGGAGGAACGGTTCCTTGAATTGACCCCCTCAATCCTAACTACTCTTTCCTAAATCAGTCACGAACCAGCTCCCTTTCTCAAGTCTGACAGCACTGTCGCGTATCAGGTCATCAGAGATATGGCTGGTCATCATACCAGGGCTTTTCTTTAACCTGCTCATATCTGTCAGGTACGTTCAAGTGTCTAGTCAATCACAGGCTGCTGGGGACTGTTCCAAGTTTCTCAATTCAATTCTCTCAAAGTTAATAAAAAAGTTGGTTTTCAGTTCAATTCCACAGCACTTATCTAGCACTTGATTCTAATTAAAAAATTTGAGGGTTTTTTTTTTTGTTTTTCTGGGTGGTGCAAACTTCCGTTCACAAGAAAGCTTCACTAGAATAAATCAAATGTACAAATACACAATGCCCTAAACCTAAATCCTCTCAGCTCCACCACAAAAAGTAACAAAACAAGCTGATTAAACAAAACCATTTCACATAGCAGACCCTTCGTTCTCACCAGGGGGGGATTATCAATACAACCTTGACCGACTAATTTTGCAGAGATGCCCCTGGGGCAGGCATGCCAACCCACCACTCTCCTCTATTCAAACCCTGCTTACATCTTCAATGGAGATTAAACTTAAAAATATACTTACAAAAAAAAAAAGCATAATACCACAAGCCAATTTATGTTTCAACTCTCCAGCTTCATTGTTGTCACCAATCAAATATATTCCTCTCTTGAGCATGTCAACCATTTGAGTCTGATAATAATGCAAGGACCTCACTCTCATCAAAGCCGGACTCTATGGCAAGCTCCAGCGGGGTTTTACCTTCACCATTACCAGCTCGTGGATCTGCTCCCCTGCAAATGCATTAGGACAATTTAGTAAAGCATTTCATAGATCTTAATAATGCTATTTTTTTCCCTTGTAGGTAGCATGCTGGACAGAGTGATGCGCATATCAAAGATGATAAGTGATAAACTGTATGACACATGCGTGATGCAATCATGACAAGACATGGATTGGTAAAATTCACCTTGAGAGGAGCAATTTTGCAAGGAAAGGTCTGCCTCTGAGAATACAACGGTGGAGCGGTGTCTGACCTCTAGAATCGGTTGAATTTATATTCGCACCATACTGTAAGAGGAGTTCTAGCATGCCAATGTCGGCTGTTTCACAAGCAAGGTGAAGCAAGGTACAACCATCTAGATCCTCCAAGGTCAGGCCTTCACTTGACCCTGCAAAGTTTAAAGAGCTAGTGGAAGACCTATCTAATGAATTCCCCGTTGAGTAGCTAGAGAGTTGTTCAGGGTTTGTCTGCTCTTGCAATAGCATCGCTTTAGCAAGTGTTAGGGAAGAGCTACAAGATGATTGCTCATACACAGCACTGACATCTGCTTCATGATGAACAATAAGACGGTATACAGCCTTCTTGTCATTGGCACGAACAGCTTCCCAGATCTGTTGGGCCACTGATAGACTATTTTGGTTGTCTCTAGGCTTGCGAACAAATACCTTTTCCGCATACTGTCATCCAAAGGAAACCAAGATTTCACTTCCAAGTTCTAACATGTCCACAATAGCTTATCCCAATCATAAAAAAGAAAAAAACCATGAACAATTATCTGCAACTAAAAGAACAGATTCTAGAAGTGAAAGCTAGGGACAAAGTTATTAGTTAAACCTTTGCATGGATAAACTTCTCCTTTACAGATATAGAATCGGCAGGATTGGGTTTGCCGATAAAGAGCAGCTGTGGTTTATCGGACTTGAATGAGCTTCACCCGCAGAACATTCGAATATTAGCAACGAGTAATAGAAGTAATTATATACAGCTTGAGATAAAAGGGAATGTTTATTTCAATCATGGTTCTTTACCCTGTGGGGATGAGTTCAACCTGCAAGGCACTTCTTGATTGCAATAATTCCTCCCAGACTGAGTTTGCAAAGGCATTTCCCAGAGACTGGAACAAACTTATGACTGATGGCTCCCACACCTTGACATCAAGTGTAAGTGACCTTACCTGCAATTAAATTCAACAGATTAAGAGCTGGACCGATGAACAGACAATATTCATATCACCAGTAGGAATTAACAATGGACATAACCAGAGCACCTTCAAGAATAGTGCTGTCCATAACAATCAGCATTTACTCAAAACCTGTCTAATCTGGCTAAGATAATTATCCAATTATACAGCAACTTTGCCAATTTATTTTAAGATGAAAGAGATAGACGCTTAGGACCAGCATACAATCTTCTGGTAGTTGATAAAGTGAAAAGTGAAAAACAGTAGTAATTGACAAGTCAATCAAGTCATCCCAAAGTCTGTCCACCTAGCTAATATTCTTCAGGCTACTGAATCTGGTGTGAATGAAGTAAAATGATAGCAAACTGCTTTATTTAATGATTATTCTAACTGCTCGAAGCAGCTTTCACAGATACTGGTCTATATTGCTGTCCAACAAGCGTTTGATACCACCCACATTCTTCCAACATTAATGGCATAATGTTTATTAAGAAATAAGTATGGCTCACAAAGCAATACTGCAAAAAATCAAATCTTCCAAACTTGAAAAGAAGTTTACCTTTGATATATGTACACCAAGATTACGGTGAACACCAGAGCATTCAATGCAAATAAGAACTCCAAGATTTAGAGATGCCCAATCTGGCTCAGGGGCGCCGCAATCAGCACATTTATCATTTCCACAAACTCTTTGCAACACATCAATTGGCTTCTCTGCATTGGTTCGTTGCTGTTGCGAACTTCTCAATGCTCGTTCATGATGTAAGGCGGCATGGCTCCTCTCAGATGCATGTTCATCAACAGCAGAAGGATCAAAATCAGTACTTTCAAATGAACTACTCTCACTGGCAGACCGATGATGACCACTTCCCAGGGGACTAGCCGAGAGACACTGAAATTTAACAAAACTACACTCATAAAAAAGTCTTGAGAATTAAAATGCCAACAATGCTCTGAATAGTTACCCTCTCAGGAGCTTGTGAGCTTAGTAGTGAAGCAATAACCCCTGTTATCTTTTCAATCCAATCCATTTGATCCAGTGCACTCTCTGCCTGCACTGACATGCATAAATAGGCATTGTTAAGGATCTATTGCAGAAAACATCCTTAATTACACATCATCTTATCCGTCCCTGCCAGAAATCAACAAAGGTGATTATATTTAAAATGCAAGGCAGCTTTTACTCACAAGCCACATATACAAGATACATCCCACATCATACCTGCAATGTGTAGTTCTTCGTTGGTGAGATGATCCTGAAGCAAAATCGCAGATCTGACTGGTCAGCATCGACTTTGATTGTTGATGTAAGAAGGTTCACAGTGTGATGAGCAACAGACTTTTCATCATGCACTCCACCATGATGGTGAGAAGAAAGCCATCGACTTAACAATCCAGATCCAAGCTCAGAGCTGTTCCTTTGACCAGAAAGTTGACCGCCAGAACCCTATAAAACATATCAAGCATGATGATAAAATCCAGTAGGCATCAAGAACAGAATAAACTTCAAGCACTCTATACATAAACTTATTTTTCACATAATTACTCACTGAAGGTTTGCTGCTCTGTTTACGATAGTAATAAAGCATTCCTCGGCTATCAAGAACAAAAAATCTTCTTTTCCAGTCACCTCTCAAGCTAGAGGATCGTTTTGACAGATAACCTTGTCTGATAGTTTGAACCTGAAAGTTTGCTTCTTGTTTTAGAAGTAAAATTCACCTGGAAAAGAATTGGATCTGTAAAAGTTTCCTCATAGGTGTAAAAGTTCTACACACCTTCCCCTTTGCAGCGGATTGCATAACAGCCTCTATCATTTTGTGTGAACTTCTACCAATGGCTTGTATACCGTCTCCATTTGGAGATCCATTAGAACCATTAGAAGACCATCTACTCTCACGATCAATTTGTCTCTTGTACTCTTGCATCCTTTCATTGAGAGATGCCTGCTCATAGTTAGATCTTTCCCTTGATTGTTGAGCATAAGTCAAAACCTGCAAAAACAACAAGAGACGTCTTGTTTCCATGAGTCAACTAAGAAAAGACTTGTTGCCATTTTTTTTCTTTTTTTCTTTACCATTGTGCTTGCCCTGTGCCATGTTCAACCAAGACCTTACAGTTCAACATACAAAATTAATGACATGTAGGAAGTCTAGAAAAGTTAAAAACTAACCAAAATCAATTCCCATCAAACAAATTTAGGCACATAATGCAAGTTGAATACTTAGATATTAGTTAGTCATTGAGACAACCAACCCTGCCAAAGTCTCGCCTTTGTACACATCCTCATACTTGCCAATCCACAAGTATTTACTTGTATAAAATAGAGCCTCTTCAAAATTGTAGGGGTCACCACACCAACCTTCCTCACCATTCAAACATCCCAAAAGCTAAGATTTATATTGGAGCACAAGATTGTGAAGCTTCTAAGATGGCCAGAGCTCACATATTATTGTTGGTTGATTCTAAGAAATGCCATTCACAGTGTAATGGTATTAGCTTCTTTGCTGGATTGTTGATCTTCAGGCCTGCCCTATAGAAAAGAATGAATAAGGAGAGGCCTATCGATGAATAAGCAGCTCGAATACATCTCCTTTCACCACCCTCCCTTGTCAGCCCTCACTTAAATGGCAAAGTCGTTTGATGACTAAAATCCAATGGAGCTTCTGAATGGCATAATCATCCTTTTATTCTTCTTCTCTTTCCTTCTTATTCTTTCTTTCTCTTTTTTTTTTTTTTTTTTGGCAGGAAGTATGAACAAAACATAGTCTTCCTCAAAACAATAAACAGATTTCACATATTTTGAATATAATGACATGACTATTGGAAGAGTGACTGTAATCTACAGAAATACATAGTAATAATAAACCTGATGAATGTATGGCTCCATTTGATGCAAAAGCTCATAGCCCTACAAGCAACAAAGGTTTTACATGAGCATATGCATGATAAAGTTCAAAGCAAGTCCATAAAGTACAGAAGTACCACCATGTGTCCTACCTGTTTGAAGTAACGAAGATGTGCATCCATTGTCCCACTGACTGCTTCCAAAAATTCAAACCTCTTCTTTGCTTCGACATTAGAAATAGCAGTTACCTGGATGCAGAGTGAGCAGATTATAAAATCCAAGTTCTTGAAATATCAGAATAAGTGTTAGTATTAACTATATTAAGTTTTTTTAAAAAAAGGAGTGGTAGATGAAGTAGCTAGTTTGGGTTTTACTTACTAGATTAAAGCGAGCTTTCTCAAACACAGCCCTTGCATTATGAAGCTCCTGGTATATATCAAAACTCAATTAGAAATATAAAATGGAGGACGTTCAAGATCACAGCCATAGATAAGAACCGCAGCAAAATCATAATACCTCCTCTAAAAGAATAGCCACATCAGACCTCGTGCCTTTCCTCAGTGACAGAAACTTCTCACGAGCCTGTCGCATATGTGAACATTAACTACAAACAAAAGACTATTTTACATAGATTCAAGTATGGAATTTCATGGCTCAAGTTGCATTTTGTATATCCACCCTATTAGCAATGGCCATGTGTAAACAACTCGAACATCCCCAAAATCTAGTTAACAGTGCATGAGCAAGTCATCAACGTGATGCAACATCCATGCTACTGTGGATACTGCACATCTTGAGTTCCTATTCCACAGCTCATGGTGAAATATGTGTAACATACTAGGCCAAACAGAGCTTTGGAAGCACAAAGTCAATTATCCTTCGATAACTCAAACCTTACCTCCCAAAGCAACATAAAGTTACATACATGTGTGTGTGTGTATCTTTTCTTTTATGTGTGATGCAGCAGATTTCAGCTCAATTCCAGTTAGTGTATTAAATTTGTCGGCCTAAAAGTTGTGCAATTCAATTGCATGCTGTGTTTGACTTCACTTACCATTGCAGGTTGCAAAGATAGCTTGGGATGATAATAAACTTAACTGTAGCATTATTGCAATAGCAAAGATTTCCTTAGACTGAACAAAGACCATTATAGGTTCATCCCAACATTTCTCACTAGCAGTCAACTTCATAGTTAATGGTACAAAAAGTCTAGAATTATTCTGAAAAAATGTTAAATTACCATGATAAGTTCATTCAATCAAATGGCATCTAAAACGATGGCAAGATATTAAAAATCTTATAAAGAGGGAAATACCTGGTCATAAAGAAGGCTAGCCTTGTCAAAACGCTTCCTTGCTTCCTGCATTAAGAGAAGATTTTTTAAAGTAGCAATTAAACGCAATATCCAAGAGTTGGGGAGCGTTAAAGTGTACAGACACATCAAATGAAACCATGAAAACAAATTTGCAATTTCACAACAGGGAAACCATAAAACTCCTTAGAGATCTCACAATAATTGAGAGTTGAACAAACAATTTGGAGAATGTGGATCTTATGGGAGAGAGCAGCACAGAAAGTTGGATGGCTATCAATAAATCATTCCTAAATGGTACTATATTTAAGTTACAATACAAGAAAAGTCACATCACAGCCTTGCAAAATTTATATTTTGCATGAACTTGGTTGCTTGGCCTTCCCCCCAGATTTGCATGACATTCATTGACCATCATAAGGAGACAATGATAGGCATTTGGCAATATTAAGTACCTTCACCTCAAGCAAATCAATGTTGACAAAGTGTAATAATCTGTCATTCAGCATATGTTCAACCTGAAAAGCAAAAGGAAAGGAGCTCAGGTCACACCAGAGAACAAAACATTTTTTTTTCTTAAGAAAGAGCAAGAACTGGATCGTTTTCTCCAGATAAGCTCAATAAATGCCAGCTATTGTACCTAAAATTCTGTGTTCTATGTAGCATGGGTTCAAATACTCTATTTGAGCTCAGGATTACTAGATGCCTATGCTTTCTCCAGCTGATTATCTAGGACTTGCATTAGATGTGAAGTTTATTACAAGTTTTTATCATCAAGAAGTTCTTGTATGAATGATCTTATTTTACTGCTCTATTTGAAACGTTATCTAGAAAGATCCCGTTTATCAGGTGCTCAAATGGGTTGTAAAGTGAAAGAAGTTGGACATGTATGTAATAGTCTTGCCCTTTGACAACAAACTTCAGCATACGAACTAAGTACAGGAATTGTAACAGAAGGGACACATTTTTTTAAGTTCAATTAACTAAGCTTAAGCTATAACAATAAGAACAGAATCACTTCTAGAAGAAGAGATGTTAATGTGTCAAGCATTCAGTGCAATAAATTACAAAATGTTACCTGGGATCGGAGAACTTCTTTGTATGTCCCAATTTCTCTCAAGGCTATGGTGAATTTGGTCATAACAGGGCCTACATTAGCACAAGATGTTCAATCAATAATCTCAATAAACACAATTAAAATTTCAACACCACCAAGATTAACCAGGGCGAACTAAGACATCCTACAAACTGAAATGAGTACTGCACTTGATTGGCAACAACTAATCAAGCAACAGAGAAGAAAAAGTCTTGGTTCTTGCAACTCTCCAATGACACAACAGAATAATGTCCATCATCATCTGAGCCAAAACAAATAAATAGAATTTCAAGTAAAAACACCTCCAAAAGCCAAACTAATAGGATCGTTATGCCCTCCACCAAATGTTTCCAAAGCACTAGCAAAACCAACGTCCCCATCATATGCCTCCCCCAGCCCTTCACTGCAAGCAAGGAAAAAAAGAGCACAAAGGTAAATTCTTCACAAACCCATTGCTTGTAACATAGATAAGTGAGAGAGAGAGAGAAAATGCATCTGCATATAATGCCAAACAGATTCACAGTCTTGACTAACTTGGAATATTTGAACAAACTTGACCACCTTAAAAAAACATAAATTAATATAAAAACTGTTTTATCTTTAAGCAGGACTCTTAGTGATGAATTTCAGTACTTAGGGTGCTATGAAGAATAAGAAAAGGGACGCAGTTTCAGGTTTCAGCTATGAATTTGCTTTCTTAATTTTGGGAATCATATCCTGCACTCCTGTCTATGTCTAAATAACTGGGTTCTGAAGCAAGAAAATCAAATCCAGGAATCCCGAGCCCTGTAATGCATAGGTCCTTCAATTCAGGTCCACATGCAACTTGCAACTAGAAGTCTAAAAGAGTGGTGGGTAGTTTACAAATACTTGAGTGACTGCCAACAGCTGCTAGCTTTTATTATAGTGTCAACTGATCTAAAAAAATAAGAATATAAAACATTGCAAGGAAATTCCAACATCGTTTAATTAGCTAAATACTATGAATACAGGCTTTTCTTTTTATAATGCCAACCAAAGCAAAAACCAAAACGTTGAGAACATACGTGTATTTTCTACATCCTTTGTAGAACTTTAAACTTCTCTCCCTCAATGATTCAGCATCTTCTTCCAGTGATTGTATCTGCTCCACCAAATAAATTATCAAGAGCCCGCTATACCACGGAACAAGCAATTTATTGCAAAATAAATTTGGAAAAATATATTTTAGAGGGGAAAAAATATAAAAGGAAAGTATCAACAGGAGACATATTGGAGTAGCAATGGTAAAGCCGAATTATTAATGCAGATCTATTTTCTCCTAAATATCAGACAAATTACTAAAACATTTCAAGCACACACCACACATGATCATATTCATTCCACAAATAACATTTCCTTTAATAAAATAACAACAACAGCAATAGATATTTTATTTCTCTTTCCTTGAATAGATGCCCTGTATTTAACAAAACACAATCAATTAAACGTTCTAACTCATTTTCCCTTAAATAAAATATTAAAACAACTGGAGAAATCGAAGGGGGAAAAATGGACACCACTGCTACAAGTAGCTGGCAATCATCAAGGTTACTTTAACAAAGCTTCAATTCCTTACAAAAGAAGCACACGGAAAGAGAGAGAAAGCAAGAGCACAAACCTGCTTTCGAAACATAGGAGAGTCATCGAGCTTTGTGAAATGCATTTTTGATACCTCGATTCTTCACTATTAACTCTAATTAACATTCCAACAAATGCTCGACCGAACCTAGTATCATCACAATTGACTTGAGATCTTGCCTTCTTTCACTCCGATCCCAGTCGCCACTTCATAAAAATATACTAATCAAAAACTTTAGAGAGCTCTTATTTTTACATATATTTTTATCTTCTTGCTTTTTTTGCTTGTTTGTTTATTCTGGTTTTTAAAAACCCTAGGAGAGTGAACAGAAGAAGAAGAAAGAAACCCTAGGCGAGGAAAGAAAACACGAGATTTGTGTGTGTTTAAGTCAGTCTTGGAAATTGAGTGGATCTATCAAGCCACTTCATTCATTAAAACCTGGAATTGTCGAACGGACAGACACACAAACACAACAGCACAAAAGCATAGATAAAAGCACTAAACACACCGAGAGAGAGAGAGAGAGAGAGAGAGAGAGAGGGTCTCTGTTTTTTTTTTGGATTCTTTTTATTTTTCTTTTGGCCAAATTGGGACTTTACTTTTCAGTTTTGCGAGCCAAATTTAGTGGAGAGATGGCGATTTTAACAGAGTTTTCAAGGATTAAGATTTCCCACCAAACAACGTCGTTTCAATCTTCAAATCCAACGGTGTCGTTTAGCAGCGACCATTCGAGTAGCTTGCGAACGGTCTGAGAGCTACTGACAGTGGTTACCTTTACACGGTAAGAAAGAAGCATGGAAGACCAGTTTCACCAACGCCCTTACAAGCGCGTGTAGTCTTCAACCAGTCAATACCAAAGTACCTAAGCAACGGAGCCAGTAAATGATAAGAAGGTGAGTTTGAGTAGAGGCTTTGGGCGTGGGGTAGAGGAGCATCGAATCTGAAAGATGCTGCTGTCGAGCACACTCAGCATGGGAAGTAGCGGGCCCCAGACAAAATTTCTCTCTTCCCTACTTACCATTCTCGAGTGGAAACACGATGAAAATGACAGCACCACCAGTAAGTACTGCCCGGCTACCCCTGAAAAGGAAAAAAGAAACAAGAAAATGGATTCAAAATATTTATTACAACTTCAAAAACCTATGACAGCGATGCCACTCCCTCCTTCCGTATCTTAAAAACGGAGAAGCATCCTTCCTTCCTTCGAGCTGCTGGGACCGGTATACGACGACTGCTCGGTAATCACGCACCGTTGAGGCACCATGTGTGTTTTTCAAGTGCTCTTGACAATACCCAGAAAATTACAGAACCTGCTGTTTATTTTTAAGAAAAAGTTTTTTTTATCAATTAAATGAAACCTCGGGATAATTATATTTTATGCTGGCATGGATTGTAAGCTACGTGAAAATAAAAGTTTCTTAACTAATAACGCAATAGTTGTTGAAGAGTGGTAATTGCATGCATTAAAATAAATGAAAGAAAGTCCCAGTAAATGTTTTGATATGATACATAAACCTCCAACAAACGCGTCAATCTTGCAAATTAAGATGTGTCATGCATCTTTGACGTTGTAGATAATAATCTCGAGATGTATTCAAGCAAAGCATATACAAAAAGTGGGATGGAAAGTACCAGAAAAAAAAGGTGATTATTCTCCCACAAAACAAATCAAAGGAATCAATGGTGTCAATCAATCATCTCTTTTCTCTCTTCGTTACTTGATGCTGCTGCACGAGCGTGGCAGGAGTCATGTCAAAACGGAATAATATATTTATATATATTTGTTAATTGAAAGTAAGTACTGTGGTGGGTTAAGCAGAAAAACAAAGTATATGTTATTTTAGAAAATCAATTTTTTATAAGTGTCCATGTACCTTGATCATATGAAATTTGGTTAGAGTTAAGGGTCATATTTTTTATTTAATTTGGTTTTTATAAAAAAAAAATAATCAAATCAAAATATATATTTTTTTAAATATCAAAACCGGTTTGAACCGGCTGGTTTCGGTTCAGTTTTTTAGAATAAAAACATGTTCAAACCGGTTTGGCTCGGCATTTTTCAGTTTTTCCGGTTTTAGCTTGGTTTTTTTTGTTTGGGTTCGTTTCGGTTCAGTTTTTTGGTTTTAAGCTTATAAAACCGAACCAGTCGGTTTTTTTAAAATTTTAATCGATTTTTTTTCACAATTCGATTTTTTCAGTTATTTTTTTTTATTTTCTCAAATTAATCAGTTTTTTAATTTTTTTATCATCCCTAATTAAAGTCTATTGATCTAAAATCACTTTCACCTGCCTAGTGTGACGCTGGCTTTTTATTGGCTGTTCAGAGCATCAAATTTTAGATGTGGAACTAGTTACTTGCCCTGCTTCATTGCGGTTACGGATTCGAGAAGTTAGTAATGTTTTTGCCAGTTTTTTCTAGTAAACATTAATCTCAATCTGATATAATTAAAAACAAATCTAGTTGTTGAAAATCTTAAGCATGCTGTTTCCTTTAACATTAAAAAAAAAAAAAAAAGGTAGATCTTGAGGGACTTTTATCTAGTGTCATTAATCCTGGTATAGTAAATCAACCTTTGTAAACCTCAAGTTAAATTTAAAAAAAAAAAAAAACATGTAAGTAGAGTGTATTTTAAACAAGTTTAAATGAATATTTAAAATTTCACAGCATAAATTAATAAGATAAAATGAAATAAAAATCATTAGTAGCGGACCCTTAGGGTCGAGAGTAAAAATAAGTATAAATTTTCAATTACAATAGAGATTTCAAATGAAAAAAAAATAATAAATAAAATAACTAATAATGTAAATCGAGGATGAGATAAACTCAAAAAGGTTAGTTAAGAAATACAAATAAATTTGTTTCAATTCAGTATAAAATTTTATCGAAAACTCAGAGAATTACCTATAACTCATTTTTGGTCAATGGCAAAAATGTAATTTTGAGAAAAATTCCAGCCCCCTCCCCTGTATTCAACCCGCTAGCCATGGATGAAAGAATGAGACCTTCTTATTCTTTTCTTCATTGTTTTTATGCAAACTTCTTGTGTACAAACCAAGTTTAGATTCTCATATATAGATTACTACAATTTAACTCGTGAACACAAGATTAGAGAGTGTTTAAAGTGAAAGAAAGTGAGGGTTAGTGAGAGAAAACAAGAAAATTGAAAGAGAAAGAGGAGAAACCTGCAAAGGAGAAGGCAAATTGGGTTCAAACTTATTTGGTAGAGTATCTCGTACCCTTTAATCTATGTTATTTAAGTTGGGGGGTATGGTTTTTTCACCCAATATTTATGAGGAAAATGTGGGGAAAATGCAATGTTTCGTGTAAAATAGGTAATAAAATGGAACAATTAAGAATAGAGTAAATTAGTGATGGTGATTAAAAATAAATCCAAGAATAATGCAATACTCTAGGGTCGAACAAAATTGAGGGAATAGGAGGGAGGAAGATTTGAGTAAATCTTTTGAACTTTCATGTTATTTAATTCGATGACATGTGTGCGAATTATAAGGGAAAGAGTGAAATTGATTTAAAAGGTAAGCGCATAGGTTATATTATAGAAATTTGGAAAAAAAATATACACCTTGATGTCAAATACTCAAGTTTATACTAACTAACATCCGGATAAATAAAAGAAATAAAAATAACTACAAGAAATTAAAGATTATGGAGATTCCAAATATAAACACGCACACTTTGAAATGTTGAATGTGGCTAAGTTAATGGAAAGGTGTCAAGAACGAGAAATTTAAAATTGGATATATTGTTTCGAATGCCTGTTGGGAAGAAATGTAACATATAGGTTGAAAAGTGTTTTTTGTGAAATATTGACGAATTGTGCAAGAGTATGTGATAGTATTTGTTGAGAACAATTTGTTTTGGATTGGTATTTGGGAATTTTGAAGAGACTAGTTAATGAAGGCTTGTATTGGTCAAATAGTCAATATGAAAATTGTAAAATTATAAATGGGTGGATATATTAATTGAAAAAATAGTTCAAAAACTGGACATAAAAAAACAAGATTAATAAATGGATTGATGGTGGTAATATTTGTGTAATTTGTATATATATATATATATATATATATATATAGTTTTGAAATCCAGTCCGGCAAGTAGACTCGGGATCTATATATATAGTTTTGAAATATGGTATGGCAAATCGACTCGGGATCTAAAACTGAAACCGGTCCAGGTTGGAAAAAAAACAGGGGAAGAAAAACCTAGCGTGACTTGGCTAACTCGGCCGGTTAACTCGGTAAGATCCGGTTAAAAATCTAGTTGTAATTTATTGATTTTTGTTTTTTAAAAAAAAAACAATTTTATTTTAATTTTTTTTAAAAAAATTAATTAAAACAACTCGATAAAAAATTGAGTAAAAAAAAAAAATGATATACTAACTGTGCAAAGCATCGAATTTTAGATAGACTAGGTGATGAATGGCTAGCAGTAAAGTCATGCACCCTACCATGCTTTTCTTAACTCCATGAAAATATTGATCCAAGACGTTCAAAAAAATATTCCATGTATCCTATAGTTTGATGTAATTGATTTTATTTTATTCATATTAAAGAACACAATTTTTATTCCGATAAGCAACAGCCGATTTTAAAATATATACATGCATGACTTGAAGAAAAACTTAAAATTATCATTCATTCATCGCGATTCTTTTCGTGATAAAAGATATTCTCAAGCTAATTTTTATATTTTTTTAATGATAAAAATATCCTCAAAGCTAATTTTTATAAGCTAAAACTCAAAGAAAAGCTCCCCACTTCCAAAAAACCGAAAGGGAGTAGAGAGAAACTCTGTGACGACAACTATGGCCCATGTTGTTTTCTTTTTGACCAGCTGCCTTTCTTTTCTTCTCTTTTTATATGTTCACAGTCAAATTTGTCAGGTTAAGCCTTAACTTTTTTGAAGAAAATTTGGTTGGCTCTAATGGTGTCACCATATTTGTCATTTTCGGACGAAGGGCAAAGCTTTGCAACAGTTTGTAACCCCGCCTCTTGGAAAAAAAAAATATTTTTGTATTTAAATATATGATTAAAGTTGTTTTGTAAAGTATATTTTACTTAAAAATATATTAAAATAATATTTTAAAAAAAAAAAAATTATTTTTGATATTAACACATTAAAATGATCTAAAAACACTAAAAAAAAATAATTTTAAATAAAATAAATATTTAAATTTTTTCAAAAACATTTTTTAAATTCAAAAATAAAATAATTAAATTATTCAATGTCAAGCAATATTACCACTCTATCTAAGATCATTATCCAGCCCTAGACGGAAAGTATTAAACCCCCTCGAATAAATGTTGTTTTATAACCAAGAAACAAAGTTAAAAATCTAAAACGTTTTTTTTTTTCATTTTTCTGTGTAAGAATTAATCACGGAATTTTAAATTTGATTCTATGCTCATAATCAAGTGGACTACGGTAGAAATTTTAAAACAATAAATTTATAATTAAATTTCTTTTCAAAATAGAACAGATTCTTAGATTTTTTAAAAATTATTTTTAATATTAACACATCAAAACAATTTAAAAATATATAAAAAATAATTTTTAATAAAAAATAATTTAAATTTCAAGAGAACATGATTGTGCCTTGAGTGCCAACCTAGTCCTGGACATTACCTTGTACATCTAAAAAAAATGGAGGATTTTTATAGTGATTCATTTTTCATACAAATAGAGATGCAACTATCTTTATTTTGAAAAGAAATTATCATTTCAATTACATCTTTTAATTGTCTAATTAAATAGAATTAGACGAGGAAGGAAAACAGTCCCTGGTCAACATGCTGTACCCTACATGGCTACATCCATTTCCGCTGGGCCTGGTGGTGACGTAATTTTCTCCGGGTCCAATTCCGGGCGCTAAAAAAATTGCAAATTCGTTCCTGTGCTCGGCTTGATTCGATCCTCCTCGAAAGGAAAGCCACCATGTGGAAAAGCCATGGCGGTGGTGTACGAATTCTTCTTTGCCGGGGACATGATCTGCTAGAAAAAGCCTATGACTTTTGCGACCAGAGTGCTGTCCGCTTTACTGCTATTTTAAACGGTATCCAATAACATCAATAGCTGTGGCGCACGGATTGTCGAAGATTCATTTGGTTTTCGAGATAATAATTGACCACTGGTGCACTTGGCGAAGTGACCATGTTGAGAGTAACTAGCTGTTGGCACCATCAATTTTTTTTTTTTTGTTACCAATGGGCTTGCAACTCAGACTAAAACTTACAAGAGTGGATATTGTGGATTATATCGATGTGTCTTTTTTACTTCTCGGCAAAATTTACAAGAGTTGTTTTTAGGGGTATTTTCCTAAATTAATTGGGAGCAAATTGGTCTATACAGAGACAAGGGTTACTTTCAAGGGTATTTTCCTGAATTAATTGGGAGCAAATTGGTCTATATAGAGACAAGGGTTACTTTCAAGGGTATTTTCCTGAATTAATTGAGAGCAAATTGATCTACACACCTTTTTTTTACATAGTATAATAACTTCTTTACCCTTAAAAAAAATTGGCTTTTATCTCTTATTTAGAGGTTTTTTTTTACTTTTCAGGTTTAATTGCACAACAAATTATTGAAATTACTTCTAGAAGCCAAAAAAAACAAATAATGATATGCTAGGGTATTTGTGTATTTTCTCTTTGTTTTTCAGTAATAATAGATCTGACAAAGAAGTTGATGCATCTTTTTAACAAATATATAATATTATTTAAATAATTTATAGGAAGGCGCGTGGGAGCTCTAGGGAAGTTGTGGCGGCGTGTGCAGAGGCTTTGCTTGGCCAAACAGTGCTTCTAAGGCAACAATAGAATCCTCCCAACGGTCCTTACCGTTGAGTTTTTTCATATGTTAAATTTAGTTACTAATTTTTATTACAATTTATTTTGTTTAAAATGGTTTTTAAAATTGATTATTTTTTTAAATTTTATCCTTTTAAAGTTTTTTTATCAAATATTATTATTATTTTTTATTACTATTTTTTTTACCTTGGATTTTTTCTAGTGTGATTTTTTTTTACGATTTTATTATTTGATATCAAATTTGTCGAGTATTGAGCTTATTAATTGAGTTCAAGTCTAGAGTTAATAGCTTGCAAGCTTGATATATTAAACCGGGCTTGCTTAGTTTTTTTCCTTTTTAATTTGTTTTTATTTTATTATTCATTATTTTTTTTGCTTTTTACGAGATTTTTCAGTCATTTTAAGAAAAACACAGGTTGCCTCGGTTTTTTTTCAGTCTTTGCTAAATCTTTCTTTTAAAAAAAAAAGGATTATTTTTAATTAAATTAATTTATTTTATCATTTAATATTAATTCATTGGATATTGAGTTTTTTAGTGGAGCCCAGATATGAAATTTGACGAATCACAAGTTTAAGAAATTAAATAAATTTTAAAAACTTCAGTGTGTTTACTTGATTTTTTTTTTAACTTATTTTTTTCATTTCCATTCTCAATCATGATCCTTAATATTTTGGAAAACATAGAACACATCCAATCCTTTATACTCCAGCCTAAATTCACAGAATTCTTAAAACTTGGACAGAGAAAGTCAAAACTCACGCCCAATATACTAGGCCACGATCTCATAGAAACCCAGAAAATCAAAGCACAAGGCCCAAAATGCAAACCACCACACATAATTGTAAAACCCGACCCAACCTAACAAATTATCTCTAGAAATCTATGAATCGAAATCTGATCGAGTCAATGCTAGCTGAATTTGCTAGAACTTTATTCCGATGAAACGATCAAGTTTTCAATGACCGACTAAACCAGGGCCGTATCTATTTTGATTCATAGATTGTTTCTCATGAAGCTGTGGACTTGCTCCTCTAATTTGACTCCATTAAGGTGTATCATTAATGGGTATCTTTCAAATTTTGTTTTAGTATTTTTTATGAGATTATGATTTGTGGGTTTTGTTTTTAGGATGATATATTTATGTGACCAGAGACGGAAAAGATTAGTTACGAGAGATTTGGTAAGGTTTTTGGAGTTTATTGTTTTAGTATTTGGAACTTTAAAAATCCTGTATTATAAATACATATCACTATATATATAAAAACAAAAGAGATAAATACAAGAAGAGCAAATGAAAAATCCTTAGAGGGGAGATACACAGAGAGCAGACAAAGAAAAGAAAAAAAAGAAAAAAGAAAAAGAGAGTCGTTCATCATCATCTTCCAAGAATTATCACCTAAAAAGGAAAAACCTAGCCCCTTTTCTCTCTTCTAGAAAACAAGTTACTAATCGGAAAGGTTGGCGTTTTCATTTACAAAGACTGCTCTTCTCCGGAAACTGTCATCTTGCTAAAGTCCACTGTCATAAAACATATGTCGGTGGCAAAGTTTGTTGCTTGTGACTCCTGGGTAATAGAAAGTCCTAGATTAAGGAACAATGAGGCTTCAGTTAGTTTTTAGTGGCATGACTGTTATAGTTTTTAAACCGTTTTATTTCGTTTCCAAAGATAACTTGCAAGAGTGTAACTTATTCTTTTCCTGTTTTTTATTTAAATTATAGATATCTACGTGTATTTTAATTAATTTTTTGAGGTTTTAAAATTAATAATTATAAAATCTTAAAATTAATGATGTAAACTTCTAATAATATTAAAATTTATATTACTTCAATTTATAATTTCTAAAAAATAAATTTAAAATCGGATGAATTATACTTCAATTCTTAAAAATTGCAAGTGTGTATCTTTCCACGTGGTCACAACTTTGGTTTTTATTAGCTGGTTCTCTTTAGAAAACTAGGCGGGCGGTCCAGACATTAGACCGGGATCCTGTGGTGAGCATTTTATTTAGTTTTGACACGCCAAATTGCTTGTTATAGTTAATATTTTAATATTTACATCTACTTTTTTTAAAATATTAAAATTAAATAAAATCTACACAGTTGTATACTTTTCCAACTCCAATTCTTTCTCTTCTTCAATTTTTCTTGTTAGATTATTATTTCATATTTTTAATCACTTTTCTACCGCATCACTTAATTATTATTTCTTTTTTTCTTCTCTTTCTCTGGCTTATTCTTCTCACAGCTCATTACTTCGTCTTTTTAATCATTTTTCTCCTGCATCAGTGGGGCAGGACTCTTGGGATGTCAGGTTTCATGCAAGAGAACTTTTGTGTAAATGGTAGATGCTTCGGGTTTAGCTTAAGACAAAGGTTTCTCTTATGGTTTTTGTGTTGTATTATGATGCTGGGGAGAAAAGGAAATATGCATGTTATGGTAAGGCATACGAATCATGGAAAAACAAGTACTTAGCATCTTGTTTGGATTTGTGGCATGTAAAAATTCATAGAACGTACAATGTCTTTGGGTCATATTATTCTGAGAAAAAAGAAAAAAGAAAAAAGAAAATCTTTTGTTAACAAATTCTCTTTTAACTAAAAATCATTAAACGGCTAAATACCTTTCATTTTGTAAGGCCAAGTTTCTTATAAATTATGTTTTTGCGTGTGTGTGTTTCGATCACTACCTTTATATATATATATATATATATATATATATATATATATATATATATATAAAAATCAACAATAATTTTTGTGAATTTTGTATGTTTTAGCATTTTATAATTTTTTTTGGTTTGGTACTTTTATCAAACAAAACAAAATAAAAATAAAATAAAAATTGTTTTGCATGCACATGTGAATTTTGTACTAGTTCATTAGAATTTGACCACAATTAAATGGCCTAATAGACTGATACATCTAAATTTTTAAAATAATAAAATCATCGACCTTGTTTTTCTAAATAAATAAAAAAAACGCATGTTACTCATGTTTAGGGCAAAAGGACTCATTATAAGCCATTGCGTTGAGCTTTAAAAAACAATAACACAATTCCTTATTGGTCGAGAAAAATAAAAATTTTCATTTTATTTTTTTATTCATTGACGCTAGAATTGGAATACTAACTTGGATTGATATCAACCAATGCCAAAATTAGAAATATCATCATAATATTTATTGACGTCATAGTATATAATATTCATATTCATCAATACTAGAATTAGGAATATTCTTGGCATTCACTAACATTAGAGTTGGGAATAATAATACCAGATTTGAAAATAACTTTGAACCTCAATATTCATTAACGCTAAAATCAGGAAGGACTCTTCTTCATGTAATACTTATTAATACCAGAGTTGAAGGTATTTTTAGTTAAATATCCATTAACGTCATGGTTGAGAATATTATAGGTAGACCATCAATAGCATAACATAACAGACCCTTAGCAATTTAAGACAAAACTAATAATACAGTTTATTTCAGATATGATGTTTTAAGGGTGATAATAGCTTTCATTTAGTGCAACTAATTCTATACCATAAAATTTATGTTTACTAGCTTTTCTAATGATCATAATATTAAAAATTACTTCTTAAATTAAAAAATAATACTAGATATCTATTTTTTTTCGATATTGTTATGAGAACTTTGGGGTGGGGGTGGGGGTGGGGGAGAAATTCAGGGAACGAGGAGGAAGCTCTTATGGAGGGAACAATGGATGGGAAAAATACAAGAAAACTTGTTGATAATGAAGGAAACGGTGTGTTTAAATGTTTGAATCATGTTTATAATTTATAATATTTTAGCTTTTAAATTGTGATTTGTCTTTTGAATTACTTAAAAATTTCAAGTTTTGCAAACCTTTAATAATATTTATAAAATCTGATTGGAATAACATACCGACCTAAAATTTAGCTTAGTTTAGGTTATTCGTTGAATCAGATAAGTTTTTTAGTCAAATTATTGGACTTACCGAGATTTTACAAAACCCTTTTTATCTTTTCTCATTTTTCTTTTCAACATTTCATTATAAATTTGCAAGTAACAATAAAAGGAGATAAAAATAAAAGAAAGTCTTATAAACCCTAAAAAAAGAATCAAATTTGACAGGCCTAGTTAAATTTATCATTTAAAATCCCAAATTACTACTGGATTGAAACAAGAAAAATCAATTTTTTTGTAACGACATAATATATAATCCCATAGATTGAAACTAAGAACAACCAGCAAATTAGAAAAATAATATCCAGTCACGAGTCATTGTACACAAAAATCCAGCAAACTAAAAAAAGAACAACCAAGAATTTCTTTCAAGAAAACTCAATCATACCCCCACCATCTTTTATCTCTTTCACTACTACCCCATTAACCATCCATAACTTCAACAATACATCCACCACCAATAATACCCTCTACGTCGCAAAGAGCACCCCAAGTGGCACCAATAACTTCTACCAACATCCTACAATCCCTAAGTGATTGTGATTAATCTAATGTTGTCAACAATAGCAATAACAATCACTACAAGAGCAATAATAACAACCACCATCAACAATATCAATAACAACCATCGTAGTAGGAAGAACAATCACCATCAATAGTAATAATAATAACCATCATTTATGATAAAGGTGGCTCTTACAATCACCATCAATAGTAATAATAATAACCATCATTTATGATAAAGGTGGCAATAAGAGCCACCGTCCATGACATTAACATAGAGGCAACATCAAAGGTGATAAAAGGTGTAGGAGAATGAAAAAAGAAAATTTCTAAATTGATCAATTCCATCTTTAACATGGAGGCGAGACTGAAGACAACAAGTAACAAATTCTGCAAAACACATACAATAAGTAAAATTTGAGTCAACAATAATCGTGTTAATGATTTACATTAAGAAAATATAATAAATATATAACTTTTTTTATTAATATAGGTGTCCGGGTTAGCTTACGTGCACCTCGACTAATTCCACGTACTCTGAAATTATCGACCATGTAAGTTTTCAGTGAACATGAGGTTTGTGAGACTCGAATTGGTGACATCTAGGGAGCAAATCTAGAGTCTAACTCCTCAAAGCTAATAAATATATAACTTTTAACATGTATGTTATTGACCGATTGAGTTGATTTAGGAACATGTGGATTAACTTGGAGACCGGTGACCCAAATTATTTATTAACAAGTCCCTAACTCGGATATTCTTTTAATATATAATGTCATTAGTAATTTACCCTACCATTTCAAAAAGATATAAAATGGATAGTTAAACCGTTTATGTTTCAAACGACAATATTAATTAGCACTAGAGATGTTTAAGAGCTTGTATTCGTATAAAACATATGCAAAAAGTTATAAAAAATAAAACAACAATCCAAAACCTAAGCCAAAAAAAAAAAAAAAAAACCTCCCGCACCGGCGCTTGTGTGGGAAAGAGAGACGGCGAATGCCTGAGACGAAGGGGACAACTGGGTTCGTGGTCGGTGATTAACATCATTGGTAAGAGAGAGAAGTCACGTCGCTGGAATTTTTTTGGGTCGCTGGCTGGATTTTCTTTGCATGATGAAGAGAGGTGAGGGAAATAATGAAAATTGTTTTGAGGTTGTCGGCAAAAATAGAAAGAAGAGAAGAAAGAGAGCAGAATATGGCTAAGTATTTGACCATCTCCAGGAAACAAATAAAATTAAGAAAATAAAAATTGGAATTATAATGTAATTGTAATTTGTAGTGTAATGTAAAGGCTTCCTGTGGAGAGTGCTAGAGATAAGATCTCTTTGACTAAAAATTTCTAAATTTTATTTAAAAATATTTTAAAAATATAAAAATAAACAGTTTTAATAGTTAAGCAAGACGCTTCAGGAAAGTGATCACTAATCTGAAATTCTTAAGAATCCAAAACAAATCACTTTGACAAAGCGAAAGAGGAATAAAGAGAAATGATATGTTTGACTTTAGATTACGTGGCTTCTCTTTAAAGGTGCTAGAGAAAAGGACATATTTTTTAAAAAACTCACAATATCATTTCAATAATAAATAAAGATAAAAAAAAATAAAAATTTCAAAACCACTTATAAAACATAAAAAATAAACAGCTCGTGATATTTGTTTCAGAATCACTTGCTTTTGACTCCTCTTTTTTTTTTTTTCCAATCTTCTATGGCTTTTCATTCAAAAGCATGATTCAAAGTATTTATTAATATTTAAAAACTAATATCACTCACAAATGATCTTACAGTTATTTTAAAAATCTATAATTTTATAACTTTGGACCACGTTTAAAGAAAAAAAAGGAAAAATTATATATATAAAAATAAGAATTACAAAAAATTAAAACGCTGTCATTTCGTAAAAGTCATCTTCGTTTTTTTTTATATAATTACAAAAAATTATATAATTAAATTGTTTTGTTCACTCCAATAACCTTAGGTCTTTTATCGGGTAACGGGTAAGATTCTGAACCGAATTTGAACGTGCACACGCACCGATTCAGAACTCCTACAGTTACCACAAGACGGTGCTTGGTCTACAGACTCTACACCATCACCCCCTCTCTGCCTTGTTTAAACCACCGCCACCGATCCGAAAATAAAAATAATGCGAAAATCTCAATCGTCAGAGTTTTATATTTACCGCCACCGTCGTTGATTGCAGGGAGGAGAAAGAATGGAGAACAGTTTCAAAGACCGAGTTGATAAAATCTTCGGCTCTCTCACACCCTCTTCTTCGTCTAAACCACCACCTTCTTCGTCTAAGCCACAACCTTCTTCGTCTCTCCAATCAGGTTTATGGTCTCTCACCGACGATGCGATCGAGAGGAAAGAGTGGAAGAGAGACGTTTCTTCTCTCTCTGCATCCTTCGATAGAGACGAAATACCCTGCGCTGCGTCTTTTGATAAGTTAAAAAAGGAGAGGAAAAAGAAGAACTTTGAGCTTGATGATGACATGGATGAGCTTGATGACGACGAAGACGATGGAGAGTTGAACCGGTCGGAAGATGGTTTGGAGGATTGGGATATTCGATCTTCGATTGGTTTGGACCCTACTCTTGATAATGAGGTAGATATTTTTTCTTCAGTCTGTCATGTTTTTGTTATCAATTTTCTTGATTTGCTCTTCTTAGACATCAGAGCTACGGAATTCGCTTGCTTAACAAATTAGTTTAGGCATCCTAGAAAGTTTTGAGAAGACAAATGTGACAATGTTAAAATTCTAGCTATTAAAATTTCAATAACTGGAAACAGTATATCTTTGGATTTGTAGGCCTGGCATGATACTAGATCGAGTAGATTGCATTGCTCATGTATTCATTTTAGTAGATGCATAAATTTTAGGTTGAAAATTTTGGTCAGATTCTTATTTTGCATAGCATTATTTCGTGTGTGCGTGTGCGTTTTTGTTTCTTCTTCTTTGGCATGGCCGGCGAATGATGATCGAGGGACACTATGTTATTACTCTGTCACATGTGAAGAGAGCTCGGATTAGGCTAAGAGGCTGATTTTTTATTTTGATTTTGAAAACCATGATCCCTATTAATGGAATCCCACTGAACAAACTTTCTAGTCTTTTCAATATTTCCTCCTTTTTCCCCCCTTCCAATTCTAAGAAATACAAAAGAACTTCTGATGCTTTAATAAACCTGTCTGCTTCGAGGTGAAACATACCGTGTAGGTGAATGAAGAAGTCAGAGTATCTTCATATGAAACAATCCCTAGAAAGCTCTCTAGGATAACCAGAAGGATGGAAAGCCTTTCCCCTAGTAGGAGTCTTAGGTTATGTATCAAATTCCTAGACTGGGAAGTCTGAAACTCCTGAATCTATTATATTTAGATGATTATGAATTGTTGGATTGTGAAAAGAAGAGAGACTAGAACTAATTTTATTCCTATACTTCACCGTCTTTCCTTAGATCTACTTGGTTTCTTTCTTGCTTAGCTGTGACCTTTAACTGAGGCTGACATATTACTGGGTTTCAACTGATGCAGGAGGAGGAAGATGAGTATGATAAAGTGGCTGAGGGAAGAGAAAATGCTGGAGAGCGCCTGTATATGAAGGATATTACTGATCAAGGCTCTTATTTAAACTATTACAATGTGATTTCCAAGTCATTACATGCTAATAGGGATTCACGTGCCAATCACCTGGCAGCAGAAATTAGGCTGCAAGAAGATCAAGTTGAAGCTCAAACACTAAATTCTCACAATGATTGTGATAAAGCTATGGAATGCCAGGCAAAGGCATCCAACGAATGTGGTGGTGGGCAACTAAAGTCTATATTGAAAAGGAAACAGTATAATTCAGATTTCAAGTCATGCAAACGTGTCAGGTTTGAACCTGGTTGTGGAACTGTACATAAAGAAGAAGCATCGGTAGAAATTCAAGACATTTCCATCAACACCTCTTCAGCAAATGATTTGGTTTCAGAAGATCAATCCTTCACTGTTCAGAATGCTCCTGGAGTTCCAGATTATTTAAGGAATCCTTCAAAGTATACCCGTTACAGTTTTGATCCATCCACTGAAGTTGATGAAAAATCCAATACTCGAGCTTATATGGACTTTAGTAAGCTGGTCAAACATTCTAAATCCACAGAATCAGAGCTGGAGGAAGCTTCATCTGATCTTCCAAAATCGGTGACCTTTATCCCAAAGAAAAAGTCAGATGAAATAAAAGCTGTAACTAGTGACAACATGGTTAAGCAGGATAAGGGACATCATAACGATCACCATGCGTATGCCCCAAACTTCCCTATTAGCATTGCAGCCGGGGAATCCCAAGAGTCTGAAGCTGGTGCTGTGGCGGAAAATGAACCAGAAAGAATTGTCTTAGACAGAAATAATAGTTTCCATAAACCTGCTCGCAGGTATCGAACAAAGTCAAGCTCGGATGACTTTGATCCTTGATAAATTTTGAGGTTTCTGCAGTCCTACTTACTAGATTTCACGAAAGAAATCTCATTGCCCTTTCATATTACGGACCTTATGCCTCCATAGAATCCTGTTTCCAGCAAGTTTTGGGCTGGCTTTTTTTCTACTACTATGCTGGTTATCATGAAAATTTGTTTCATACTGTAAAAGAAGGGGATAGTTAAGTATTTGCGTTTCCCCCTGAATGAAATCCCAAATTATTATTGTACAGGAGCGGATCTCTTCGCTTGATTTATGCATGTTCTGTTGGAATTAAGCTCCTGCATCAGCAGATTGCAGATGTCGTCTGCCAAGCTTGTTTTTATCCGTTGTTTTTATTTCTTGATGATCTGTAAAATTTCTGCAACCCGGCATGTTAGATTTCTGCACAGAAATCTCATTTTGTTTTTCATAGTGACTTCATGCAATTCTCAGTTTTGTTTCACACGATTCCAAGCCTGGCTGCTTTCCCTATTATGCAGGTTTGTATGATAATGAAGATTTGGTTTACAACATGTATGATATCACAACTCATCATTTGCAGAAGCAAACTCTCATTTCATTATTTGGTTTATGCATGTCATGATGGAAATTCAGCTTCGACGAGTACATTTGTTAATGTTGCTGCATCACCAAGTTGCAGATGTCGTTCAAGCTTGGGTGGTGCCATTTTTTGCACTCGTGTCAGAATGTATGCTCCTTGTCAGTTTAAATTTTCTGGTAGCTCGTCTGGATCGAATTTTCTGGGTAGATAATGTATGCTTTTTCGAAAATTAGCAATATATTCCATCCACAGTAGCCATCTGGACCTTGTAGATATCAGAAAATACCATATCACAATTGATTTACACGCATCGGTAGAGGGTCAAAAATTCGAAACAAATATTACTTCGACACTTTACATAGAGTGGAGGCATTGAAAGGCCTGTACGATGAACTTGTCCATTTAAATGACAATAGAGATCGCAATGCATGTAAGGAATGCCTTCTGTAGCTTAAAATAACGAGTAACCTGTACAAATCCCCAAACATCCAAGTCATAACAATAAGGAAGCAGAAATGTGGTGGTGTATATGCTTATCTCTGAGTTTATTATCTACCCAAGGACCCTGTGGCCTATAATGGCACCGGAGCCCAAAAAGGTGGGGAACTGTAAGGAAAAATACTAAAAAAAAATAATACAAGGTGTGAAATAAGGTCCTAAGATAAATCATCAAAATCAATTCACCAATACTTCACCCCCCAGCTAAATCTATGGAACTAGGAACTTTGTTATGTACACATCACCTATCTGGCTTTAGCTACAACTTATCAGCTATTTTCCCAAGGGCATCCGCAAGCTTATTAAGAACAGCAACCAAGCCATCTGCATGGTCCTTCCTCTGCTCCCGGTCCAACTGAAAATTGGTGTTCTGAGCTTCAAGCTGAGCGGTCAGCATCTTGCCATTCCTTTCCAAAACATGAATCAAATGGCTATGTGAGCTGATGGTTTCCTCACCCCCATCTATTGCAAACCGTTTTCGTTTCCGATCCTCATGTGAAGCAGAACCCATCTCAGGATTTGTAGAAGGTCCCTTATCATTTAGTGAACCTGCAACGTGCAAAAAAAGATGAGCACATTTCTCTGCATGTAAAACAGGTCTACGGTGAAGTTTCAAAGACCAAGCCAAGATGCAAAATGGTTAATCACCAACTTTTTCTCAAAACCAGCAATAGAAAAAAAAAACTGAAAGTTTCATACAAATATACATCAGTGCTTCTCAATTGACTATTTTGATCATCGAAGCAGCTCAGTTCCAGGGAATGGAAAAATATACACACTGGTGCAGGTACACAAACTCTAAAACTTCACAATATATAATGCAATTAGTTGTGACAGCACAACTGAAAATTAGTAGGCAACAAAACCTTGGAAAACACAGATGACATGAATTAAAGGCAGATTGTGACAAACTGATGTAAAAGTCAACTCGAAGTCCGAAAAGACAATCTAAAGATCACGGGGTCACAATCCAGCCATGACCCTTAATCCACATGATCATTATTTTTTCATTTGAAACAATCATCCCTGTTCAGGTATTCGTCACAAAGAGTCTGCTACGTATTCATTCACATAAAACATAGTGACTTGAAAAAGAAGAAGTCCTTGCTAAAGTACATACAAGATTTAATTAGCGCTCGTCCTAACCACATAGTCCGGTGGAAGGCTGGAGCTACGACTCCACCTCCACCGCACACTCAATCATGAATAAACTTGCAATGAGATCAGTGATTCCATAAAAGAATATGGATTGAGAAAGAAGCACAAAAAACATAGCCAATATGAAAAATAAACAACCATCAGACCAGAGCATTCATTACCTTGAGCTTGACTTGCTTGTGGAGTTGGTTGGTACTGTTTCTCTGTACACGACAAGAAGCCAAACAAAGAGCTAAAAATATCAGCAACTATATTATTTTCCCCGGTTAAAAACTGACAATCTAAAATCTTTGTTATGGATAATAAATAAATAGAAAAGAAAAGTTTTTTTTTTATATATTAAAAAAAGTCCACACAAAATGGCCCGTGTTAAAATCCTACCGCCAACTTCATAACATCATCATCTACCACTAAAAATCTTAAATCTTTAGTAACCAAACAAAATTTACAGAACCAAAACCACAATTATTATAGAAACCCAGAAACCTCGGATTTCCAAAAAAAAAAAGAAACCTCCAACACCAAAAAAATTACCTGAAATCGGCGTCGGAATAGCAACCGCCGCCTTTATCGGCTGCAACTCCTTAACTACCGCCTCCGGACTCCTTCCTCCTTCCACTTGCTCAAAATCCGAAAACAACCCATCCTCCGGCGCTGCACTCCGTCCACTATCAAAAACCACCCCCTCCGTTATTGTCTCCGCCTCTACCGCCGCCGAAGATGGCGCCAAAGCTAGTGCCAATCCCTGGACCGTACCACCACCACCATCGAGTATATCATATACCTCCCTATCAAAAAACCCAGGCAACTTCCTCTCCCTTCTCAAATCATTCCTCATGAACCAAAACGACTCCGTTTCATCTCTTATTGAAGCCTCCCATTCCTTTATCTTCTTATAATCACCAGCTAAATTGCTCCATCTTTTCCGACACTGAACCGGTCCCCGGTTCACTCCATGTTTTTTACAGTAAGTAGATACCGAAGCCCATTTTGGTTCCACTTGACCCGGCCCGATGCCCATACCCGACGCCCGGCCTCTTCGGACTCTGTTTTCTGCCACTCTCTTGCCCTGTATGAGTACTAGGATTTCTTGCCGGGTCCAACGAGGGAGTCTCGGTGCTTTGTTCCCGTCATCTCCGCCGTCACGGATGCTGGTGTCGACGCCGTTAGTTCTTTCGCCGTCAACGGAGTTTTGAGTTGGGGTTAAGTTTAATTGCTGCTCTAGAGCCATAATTAAAGAAAATAATGAAAGGGGATTTTTTTTTTCTTTTAATTTCTCGAAAGGCACGTGACTTAACGGAGGGTGGGGAAGTAACGGCGTTCTAAGGAAGAGACGTTACGGCGTTTAGAGGAGGAGGGGTCATCAATCTTTCATCCTCCCCGTAATAACAGAATTGAGAGGAGAGAAACTGAGAGAGAGGTTTTGCGTTACGGGATTGGTGTGGTACTTTTCTCCCTCCCTCTTCTCTCTCTCTCTTTTTTTAAAATTTTTAATTATTTACAACAGAGGTATTGACCGGGTGGTGCCTTTCAATCCCTAATTAAGGGTAGTCAATTGCGTGATTGATCGAGGGTTATATCTTTAATTTCTCAATTAATTAAGGGTAGTTTGATAAGCTTAGGGCATAGTTGATTTGGACAAGGGGTGCCCTTCCTATTAAGTACTTTTCAAGGGCCCATTAGCAGGTCATTATCTTTTAGTAAAATAAGATTAATTCTAACACGTTTTATTGGGCCACCTCTCACTTGCTACGTATCTCGTTTTTCATCAAAAATGTGTTGATTCTCTTGCCCACGGTTTCGCAAATGCTCTTTAATTAATTAACATTTTTGTTTTACGACCAATTAATAAATATATTAATCCTAATTGGAGAGAGCTCTCTCTCGAGAGAAAAACAATCTTTACTTTTAAAATAAAATATAATTATTCCCTGGGATTTTTATCTACAAGTGCAAAAGATTCTACTTTTTTTTAGCTTCCTATTCAACCATGGTGTGGACTAAAATGCTGAATAGGGCATCCTACCCTACCACTAAGACAGATTTGTCAATCCCTGCCCCTCTAATCTCACTCAATCTTTTTCCCTAATCTTCACTTATGAGCATGCCCCATGATTTAAAGCCACTTTTTGCTGGTTAGATTTGGAAGGAGAGAGTTTCATTTGGTGCATTACCTCCTTTTTCCTGCCTTTCTTTTCTTCTTATCGTCTTCCTGGCTAATTAAATGAATTAACCCATCTAGTTTCTTGATGAACAATATATTATACAAGTGTCTGATTGTAGAAGAAAGCTTCTTCCACGTAGGAGGGGCAACGCAAGGATAAGGGGGTTAGTGAAGGGTCACATTCTTCCTGCGATGCAGTGGGGACCAGGTTGATGATCATGGCCCCTCCATTTTCCTGGGCTTATATGTAATATGAAGAGAGAGCCTAACCTATAATTGCTGCGTTTATTGGTTGATCCTCTCTTACTAATTATCTGAACTTGGTTATCTGTTATCTTCTCCTTCTATTTTATATTATAATAATCTTGGAACAACTTATCTCATATGAAATATGTTAAAATTGATTTTTATTTTGTTAGTTATATGATTGCGAAAAGGAATTGCAAGCTTAATTTATAGCCATTAATGATTTGATAGATGATGTTCCTACCAAACATTGAGCTCTATACATTTTGCTCCTTTTCTTTTTCTTTTCCTTTTCTTATTTAAGTTGGTTGTGTGCTCTCACTTAACTTGTAGAGGCATATTAGAGCCCAATAGTAGCGAGGAGGTCTAATTAAGAGATTTTCTAACTATACAAGAAAATATATTTTTCTTGTTTTGTATTTTTTTTTATTCTAGTTTGAGACATACTTCCCATGTTTTGTATTTTTCATGTCTGTGCTAGGGTTAGCGTACAAGCATGCACATTTATAAACTTGTAATGTACCAAAAATAGATTAAATCTAATACAAAAATTCACAACAAAGAGCCAGGCAAATTATTTTCTGCCAAATTCTCTTCTTTATCTCCCTTCCTTTCCTTTCATTCCCTTAATTTTAAACACATCGACTTAAGAAGAAGAGTTGCCCCTTCATCAAAGGATCTCCTACCTCATCACAACACATGAAAAAATACACACTGATTTATTGATAAAAAGAAAAGTACACGAGCATGAATTAACTATTTTTAATGATTATACTTGTTTTAAACTAGTTTCTGGATTAAAAAAACATGTTAGATATTGCTTGAAAAGATTAAACACCCGATTAGATTTGATGCTACCAGCGCAATCACATGATGTTTTTGATGACTTAATTTCCACCTCAAGGCTGATGAAATCATTGTAAGAGATTACAGTTACCTCACGCAAATGGCTGGTTGATTAAGCAGCATTCTAGCTATGGTCACATGCATTGTCTAGAGTAATCAACTAAAGCCAAACAAATTATGCTCAATCCTTGATTAGACCGTAGGACCACACCATGATCAAGAGTCCCAGCAATTTCTTGAACAGCTCTTGGTCTTTTTTTTGTGGCTTGTGGAACTGACAGCAGGTGTGGGTCCAAAATGGTTTCTTAATCACCAGAATTATCTTCTAATTATGGCGTTTGCTACTAGTACCAATTAAGGAGTAAGTGGTGTTTCCCACGCTGAATATTATTGATTTGTAAACTTAATCACAACTCAAAGAAAACAGAGGATCTCTTTGTGCGTGGCCTGTTTCGATTGGATTGATTGGCTTCTCGAGGAGTTAAGCACGGTCGTGTCTCATGGTTACTTTTCCAGGCCAAATTAATGGGAAGTTAGTAGTCGTTGGATCTCCGTGTTCCACAGTCTTTGGTTTTTTCAAGCATCCCTCGGTGATGATTCGACTATTAAAGACCCTCCAAAGAGTTTGTATTGGTTTTTTGTTATGATTTGATTGGACCAGTATTTCCTTGTTTGTTCTAGTTTTAGGCTTTTAACCCCTATTTTTTTTATATATATAAAACATCATGAAAATAATTAAGAAAAGGAAAACAATTTTTTTCATCATAGAAGTCAGTCATATCCCATGAGCCATAAGAAACAATATATCTCAGCAATACTAAACTAGACAAATTTCCCCTTGCGTCGCTGACTTGATAATTGAGCATGCCTATGGGGTTCGGTCTCACATATATAGTGCTAGTAGGAACGTTTCAAACGTAGCAACTTCATTTTGATATATATATGAATTTGATTGTGTAGATCAAGGTGGTTGGGTTTTGACTTAGTAAGTATATACGCCCTTGAAGTCCAAACTTTCAATTTGAGGATCATAGCAGCATGCTTCCGCCTAATATCCAATTACAACAAATGGGATTATTTGTCAATAAAAAATGGTGCTGGCGAGGTTTTTGCAGCTCAAGAAAAGCCTAAAAACATATATTTATTATCCCACAGTCCCGAGACAATGAGTTATTGGTGGCATGTCACCCTAAGTAATGGCAACAAGGTGGTTTCAGACCAATTTTTGGACCATAAGATACGGTATTAGGTAACAAAAGACAGAGTGATATGCATGTGTCAATGCATCATTGCCCTCCCAGGTCTTCCATTTAGGCAAATAAAAAGAAATTTAGAACACGCAATGTGGTTTTACTAATTTGTGAATAACCCGTCAAGACACGCCTGCCAGGTAACAAGTGAATATATAGCTTTGCATGCATTTTTCTCATCGTTTGACGGGTCCAAGTAAAAGACAATCACAAGTAGTGGAAGTGGGCCAGTAATTCACCATCGAAAACGCATTTGATAAGTTCTTGAGTTGAGGGTAATTGGGTGTGGGCGATCATAACGTCTCTGGATTGGAAGAAAAAGGAGTTGGATCAACTCTACTCTTTCGTTTTGGTAAAAGGGATCAACGTGTGTGCCGTCGTCAACATGGCTATGTCTTTGTAATCCCATCGTTGACAAAAGACTAACACAGTAACAGCAGATCGGAAAATGGAATCTCCCCAAAAGAAAAACGCAAAGTGACGTCCATGCAGCCACCAGCACTAAGAAAAAAGCAAGAGATGCATATCACACTTTACAATTTATATGCCTTCTCCAATGCTTTTATTCACTTGTTGTAAACAAATAATCAGGACCACATGGAGAGCCGTGGTTCGAGGAATAGGCCAAATGGATCGGCAAGATCGGAGAGGATTGGTTTGGTCCTTTTGACTCTGGCTCTGTGTACTACTATTATGTCTGAGCTAGCTAGGTCGCAGAGTCCATGGCGAGCCAGCAAATTGTTTGCGCATATCAAGTGATTCACAGCCAAAAAGATGGTGAAATAATATGTTACAGAATGGCTACTTGGGTTTCCACTTCACCAGTCAACTCTCGACTCCTACAGGGATGCAGCTGGTGATGGTATCAAAATTTAAGCATCTCTCTCCCCCGCGAATTTAAGTATCCTTCAGTGGAAGAGATCACAAATCACTTTTTTGTTTATTTAATCTCTCTTTCCATCGACTAATGGATCAATCTTACTTTTGTTTGTTTGATACAGTACAGTAAAAAGAGGATGATACACCTTCACACAATTTATTCTTTTAGCTATGTATGTCATTTGTGTTTTGCTAAGAGTCCGATAAAAAGAGAGAAAAAATAATGTTCGGCCAATGCAATCACATTTTAAAGAAATGAAAAAAATCAATGTTCGACTATAAAAATAACAAAAAAATTTAATAATAAAAATAAAAATAAAAATTTATAAAAATACGGTCAATCTACACTATCAAATAGCCAAAAGTCTCAAGCTTTAAATAATTTAATAATAAGCTAATCATTTGTCACACTAGTGCAATTCATAGGCTTTCAAAGATTCTCTCCTCCATAAGTGTGCATGCCTGTATGGAACACCACCTGACCATTTCTCCCACACTTAAAATTACAATCACGTCCATGCTTACCTGGCCTTTAAGTTTTGTTAATGAATTCAACCTTGTTATGGATCATGTGTCAGCCTCTTTGCCTGTATTCAAGGAAACAATGGTCAGGCAGAAAACATCAACATGACAGCTCCAGTTCGGGTAGATATGTTTCCATCAACCGGAAGTTCCCACAACACAACCTTAATTATGCACTTCTATTGGCCACCAAAGCACCAATTTAATCCACCTCCCCCCCTCCCCATGAAGCACATCCAATGAAGCAGCCTAAACACCGGTATGCAGCTTTGAAGAGATTTGGAGGGTTTTATGAATGATAGCAACATCCATGAACAAGTTTTGGCATTGAAGAAAGCCTCTAGAGCACCCCTTGGGGATCATCAATAGCAAAGACACAGTGAGGTTCCTGTGATTTGCAGTGTTGCTGGCTACAATTCGCCCTATGAGTGTGAGAATCGTGCTAATTAAGTCATGCTATGATTTGATTAATATTGACTAAACATTTGTACCAACAGTAATGGAATGGAGGGAAAAGGCAAGAAAAGAAATGAGCCATCTTTATCAAAGGATATTACCCAATTCCTTGGGATTTCCCTTTTCTGGTGCACAATCGTGCTCCCCCTTTCTTTGGTTACCCACAGAAAAATTAATTCATACCAGGATTGGTAATTGGAACTACACGCGCGGAAAGCAGGGCCTATCATTTCAAACATTGGATTTTACGCAATCCAAAAAGAATAATTATTAGTGTAGTGAAAGCATAAAATACAAATAGTTCTGACTTTATCAAACAGGAAAAAAATGATATTAATTGCTCTTCGCTTTCATTACATTTCTACCAAGTATACACCGATTTTGTTTTGACTATAAATAACTAATACTTATCATAAGACCCTGTGGAGGAGGCAAGATGCAGTCCAAAAGGCCGCACGCATACAGGTAGGGATGTAACAAAATGCAACCCCTTGATAATTACCAAAGAATGACAAGAAATAAGATATTCATCAGAAAATATTTGATGCATCTCAGCTAATCAAAACACATCAAGCCAAATAAATTATAGTATATAATAAGCATTCTGTACAAAGGAATACCAAGCAACGGTGTTATTTATTTATTTCAAAAGAAATGTGTATACAAGCTGTAATCTAAGTTTATAAACTTTTTTCTTACCTAATATAAGCGCCCCCGACACTCATCTGTGCCACAGTAGCATGGCGACTGTTTTAGTTTCCCATCAGGACCAACAACACTATCAAGCGCGTAACCATAGTCATAAGTAAGTTCCTGTTTGCAACATAGAAAAACCATCTTTTATTCTTAATTTTTGTAGATGCCTAGGAGATGACATATCACATAAAAAGCAAGCCCAGGTTATAACACCAAGCGTAAACAAAACAAAAACTATTTATTACAATACCGGGTTAACATGAGGTAAAAAAAGGAGCTTATAACAAATATCCGGAAAAAAAACTCAAAAGACATCCAATCCAAAGTGAATGGAAGAGAAACATAAATGGAACCTTACTTGCATAGGAAGTATATCATCCGCCGCAAATAGCACAATACGAGCAAGTCGGATATCATGGTGGGTGCTCAAAATGCACTGGACAAATAGGTTGGGCTGACAACTATGATTAATAAATCTGGTAACATTACCACAAGAGCCAGCGTCTATACAAAACTCTGATTCACTTTCATCCATCTTGACATCTACTTTCTTCAGAGGATCAATTGCAGGTGCAGACCCATCACCTTTTCGCCTCTGCAAGAAAATACATTTATATTCCATTGCAAATGAACAAAAGGAATGGAAACACAAGGGCTCTGGCAACAAGCACTATAATAAGAACCAAGCTAAACAAAAAGTAGAATGCATATTCAAGCGCAGTTTGGTCTTGAATAACAATGAGAACAAGTTGGTAAATAGCGCCAAAGGCTAACGATTGATATTTACTTGTTAACTCTCAGTTTTAGCAAGCAGGATGACCACTAAGTACTTGCAAAATATTGTCAATGACCAAGTATATAAAGCTATCACAACAAGTTAGTATTATAATTTTCATGCTTCCCACAATCCCATGTCATACACAGGTTAAGACAAGATATGGACATGATATTTCCTTGAATGATGGTACTAGTACCTCTCTTCCCCCTATTTCATTCATCGTATGCCAGCAGTCAATATCAAATATAAATTCATTCCCAGAGACGTTATCCAACTCATCATTCCTCCTAAGAATTCCAAAGTATTCACACACCGGAGCACCAGAAGGAATTACATCCCAAGACCTAACAGCCCATCCTTTGTTCGCTGTACGATAGACCTGTTCAAAGAAAATTTCCCAATAAATATGATGACTTGTGCTGAAAAGAAACTGGTTCTTGAACAAGTGTAAATACCTCAAGTTGGTACTTCAATCCACGCTGAGAGACGCGGTTAATACAACTAGGTCCACAGCTACATCCAGGACCACATTCAAACACCACATCCTTTGCTTCAATCAATCTGCAAAATAAATATATTCAAGCACCAATATGGGCAAGATGAAGAATAAACACATCAATCTATATAAAACAAAAGGACAAGATCAGACAATTGAGACGTGATAAAGCATCATGAAAAGGTTGAAATATAGAAGAGACAACAAGGTATAAGGTACACCTATAATGGAAAGGCTTAAAGTGGTAAAAAGTTTTTGTGCCTCAACTTATTGAAAGTTTGGCCAAAAAAATCAGAGCAGAGAATCTAATTCATATGACTGGATCCATCTAGTTTTTTGGCTGGGACTTGGGTGAGTTGAGTATCAGCACAAATAAAAACAATTGGAGTGGAAAAAAATATCTCAATGTTTCCCCTTTCTTTAATAAGCAAAACTTCATTTATTCCAAAATGAAAATGTACCATTCTAATAAGCAACCAAAAAAATGAATTTTATAAGAACCACATTCAAATCTCACCTGCCACCATCTTTGTCCACGTATGGAAAGTCAAAGCCATTAAGTCGAGCACAAGAACAAGACCTTGGATTTGTACATTTTCCTTTACAATCACACCCGGAGGCACTTGGAGGAATGATCACATTTCTTGCAACTTGAACAGACTTGATATATTTAAAGCCTATAATTTCAAAATTAAATCATTGACAAAGACAACATAGATGAATTTGTTTAATTTATTTACATGCCAACAAACAAGAGGAGACCAATCAAATAAGAAAAAAAAAAAAAAGCAGACTAAGTAGAAAAGAAGGGGCACAAAAATCACCCACAAAAGAAAATAGAGAATTTCTTTTTGGCTAGAGGAAAGAGTTTCTCTGCTAAAGAAAAATACAAGAAATTTGTGTTCTGATAGCGGAATTCAAAATATAATTGCTAAACCTGAAACGAGCAAGTCGTTTGTGTCTGCATTCATGTCAATGATACATTAATGCATAGTATTATTAGTACCACATGCTTACATCAAATGTGCCCGAAAAGAAAATTGCAACAAACTAACCATCACATTATCACAATTGTTCACAAGAACTAAATGCTCCAGTTCACCAAACAACATGTGGAAAAACCAACAAATGCAATAACCACCCTACAATGGTGTAAAGTCACTTTTCATTGAACGGTTACATTAGATAACTAGAAACTCTTCTTTTATTAAAACAATCTATCATGTTATGTCAAACTGTGGCTAATATCTTCTAGCAATGTAGGCACCAAGAGCAACACTTCAGGGCCAAAATGACTCTAAAGTCCCATGTGAGGCATCAATTAATTACATATTATGCCCGTAATCAGTGTGCTCAAGGACTGCTCGGAGATTAAAAAGCAAACACATAGATGAAGATGTCATCATATTCTTTTTATTTATTTTTCATTATGATGTACCATTATTATTTATTTCATGATATGTCCTGGCGCAATGCTGTCATTAGTTTAGCTGTAAACAAGACATGTCTGCCATGCTTGGGAACAACCAAGAAAGACCACCATCTTCCTTGTATGATGATGGTCGTATACTTGATGATTATGACCTACACAAATAAAATCTCAAGTCTTACATTTGATGAAAATGATGATTACGACATACAAATAAAATTTCAAGTAGTTTTTATACTTTTAGTACATTATGATGGAGTCCTTGTTTATAACCAGCATATTCTCAAAGTACAAGAGAACAGAGTGAAAAAGTTATGTTTTAGTGGCTTGATGATTTGTTTGGACGCTATTAAATATTCCAAACTAAAATAACAGCTTATGTAGAAGTTGGATATGAAGTCCTTGTACCACCACGCAATCTTGTATTATATATTATAAATCTCTTAATATAGGTCACTTTACAGTTTATATTAAAGTTTGAAATCTTGCTTCTCTCAGATGCATGACAGCCACTTAAGCCTGGAGCCCCTGCGTACTTAGTGCTAGTGCTTTTACTGGCAATGCTTGCTAATGGGATTCAGTGACTGCCCTAACGAAGGTCAATTCCTTCAAACAGAAAATTATGTTCCATTGAAACAAATTACATATTTCATGGTATGCTAAAAGAGAGCGTGTTTGAAAAGGTAGATGTCAAAAACTTGACGAAAGCCAATGCTATAACTGCAACAACTGCCATATTATCAATACAGTAAGACCTAATTGAGTAATAATAATAAATAAGACTATTAGTAACTGGGTACTTGAGAAAGGTATGAAAAACATTAAACATTAAAATTAAAATTAGTGACTGCCATGTTCCTAGAACCTTGAGATTTGTAAAATGTTAGATTAGCAATTAAGTTACAATCAGAAAGAAAATCAAAAGACTCTATCTTTGCAAAATTAGTTGAGAGAAAAACCAACTTGTTGTGTTTCAATATTAAACTACGCTATCTCAAGTTTTGTTGCTGTTCACATTTAATTGCAAATAATAGGAAACTTAAAATAAGCAAATAATAGTAAAAAAAATGTAATTCTATCTTTTATAAACAAACGCTTCATAGCTTTTCATCTCCCTCTTCCAGCTGATGGAAAACTAAATCTAGGATTTGATTCTGATATCCAAATACAATCTTGTGAGACTGTTAACATTTTTCAAGGTAATAAACACAAGCAATGTGAATGCAAAAGGTAAATGATTTTTTCTATTGAGAGGTTTTTTTTTCATTGTGACACAGCACTCGCCTGAAATTTATAAGCAAAGCTATTTTGATAAATATATATATAAAAAAAAAAAATTGTCTGTCTACCAGATTCACCTCCCTCAGAAAAGCATAAGTTGGTCAGTAACTTGCCTGGAGGTGCTATAGGAGGATTATCAATTACATTGATAACAGGAATAGGTATGTCTTCTTTCCCAAAAGAGATGTCCTCACACACCAAGCTTGGAAAATAAAATACTTATGTCAGTTTACACAATGTAAGCATGGACATGAAAATAGTACATATTCAGTTACAGCACAGCTCTACAGGTTTCATACCCATGCAATTTGCCAATAGTTCTTTCTCGTTCAAAACAAACCTAAAACAGAAGCAACAAATAGGTTCAGGTAATACAAATGACTACCAAGCTGAACACACTGGATAATGAAAACTCAACATAGCAATGTCTGAAAAGCACATAGCTTAAAACTACTGATTTATTTGCAGTAAAGTGTGGGACATATATCACCACATCAAACTACATATTGGACTAAATGAGCAAATATTAGAGGGAAATACTATAAGATGGCGTTATTCTGACAAAAAGAACTTACACAGAACAAAAGGAAAGAAAAGGGCGAAACAAAAACAAGGAGGAGCAATGTTCATGAAAGCATAACTAATAGAATTCTCATTGCACATCAGTATATGATATTTGAAATTAAAACTATTATGACCCATGAAAAAACAGGTAAACTCTTTTTTAGGTTATAAAATAGGATGAAAAGCTCACCTCATCTATCTCAACCAAACAGGTAAACTCTTTTAGGTTATTAAATAGGAGCAATATTAAAGCATATCAACTAAACAGGTAAACTCTTTTTTTAGGTTATAAAATAGGATGAAAAGGTCACCTCATCTATCTCAACTTTGGGCTGCCCTTGAAGTCGTTTCAAACGGTACTTAGAAACAGTAAACCCAGAAGCTCTTTTAAAAGACCAGCAACGTACAACCTGTAGACAGAATGAAAAATTAGTTGAATGCACTTTAGATTGCCATACCAAAGTTGAAGCATGTTCAAAATCTTACATGTGCAGCACAAACCACGCATTAGAATGGCTTCAGGTATCATTGACCAACACTCGTCCAACATTATTAACTCAGCCATGTAGCATTAGTAAATATAATAATGAACACATCGCTTAAATCATGAAAATGTAAATGATTTCCCTCTATGCTTATCCAATACTCAATATTCGATCCACTTAAAAAGAATGCATTGCATTGTACTCTTTGTTTTTTCTTTATTATTCAATTATGCGATTAGGTAGTGACCATTACTTTCTTTCCTTAAAATTTCCACAACAGTTAAACAATATCATATATTTTTCAAATCTTTCATTTCCCTATTACTCATTGAATGCTATTATTCAGAAAAATGGTGGTCCAAAGACCTCTTTCAACACACAAAAAAAAAAAGCACTAATTGCAAAGAAAAGCTTCAATATTTCAGGCTTCAACCTACCAAAATATCAGTTTTACCTTCTAAACAGCTCAAGAAACAGGTCACCAGGAGCAATAAAAAATTCATTTCTAAGAAATCAGAGCTATGAGGGGGGGGAATTTTAAATAAGTTGCACTAAATTTTTTCTGGAACATACCACCATCAAATCAGTAAAATGATGCAAAAATCACAGATGCATCAAAATATACAGTTTTAAGAGGGAAGAAAACGAGATTTTTAATGAGTCTGCCATGTATAAAAAGCAATAAAAACAAAGGCTTTTCCAAACTGGAAGCCAATTATGAGAAGGGAGGCACAGGGAAAAGACATGCACATGATGTGATATATTAGCTTAGGAAAGGCAACAGAAGTAATATTTGGTAAAACCTTTGGCAATTGCAAGTTAGAAATTCAGCCATTTATAAAATTGACGTCTTTTAGAAAACCCAGAATATGTTATTAGGATGTAGGCACAAGTGGACCATCAACAGATACAATGCAAATATAATTTTACATGCCAACCATATAAAACTCTTTAAAGCAAGTAAATTTTGATAATGCCAACCTTGTACAAACCACAATATGTGTAAACTTTTCCACTTTGATTATCACCATGTTTTTGCTCACAGATGACCCTGACAGGTACAGATTGCTCCATATTATTCTGCAAGAAGAATCAAAATGAAAATTGAGTAATAGATTCCATAAAACACACAAAATGGATTTGAAAGTTGACAACATATCTGCACCAAGTAACAGTGAGGACAGTTGAGAATACATGAAGTTAGATCATGATGGATTCCCAGTCATGAAATATTGACATTAACGAGTCTATTGCTATTATAACCATCACATCATAACTTAGAAGGTTGTTTACTACCAGTAGAAGATTTAATCAATTATGAGAATAAATAAGCTATATGAACAAAGTTCAAGAAAGCAGCTCATACAAGTGGTTATATCAATATGAATAAAGAGCATCTGTGTAGAGGGGGCAAAGCACCCAAAGGGATCCCCATGGTTTGCGTATTTTTTAAAATAAATGAACAAAACTGAACACTGATCAGTGATCAGTGATCAGTACAAAAATAATAAAACATTTTTCATAGAACCGAGTAGGAAGTATCATTTCACCAAAAGAAAGAAGAATGCAGAAAGAAAGAAAGAAATTTCTGTAGCTTCAGCTCAGTCACTTTCCAAGTATGAACATAATTACATCATTAACATGGTTCCCAAACTCTCCACCATGATGGACATGTACGGAGACGAATGGTCACTGGGAAGGGGATGGGACCACAGTCAATACCCTAACCCTGTCTCTCTCTTCATATGAAGAGCCTTAAAGTTTTACTTTGCGCTCATTAAAAAACATAAACTAATAATGTAGTATAACAAGAAAGGAGATCAATATCATTTAAAAGGGACACTAGCATGAACACTTATAATACCTCAAGAGCCAAATTACTACAATGCATAACTTGATCTTTAGTTTGACTCTTACTACCATTCATGTTGTTTCTGTCTTGGCCTGTATACACCACTTCATTTAAACAATCAACACCGTCTTGATATTGTCCAGATAACACAATTGCTACCGCTACTGGGCTGCTATACTCACCATTCTTATTCTGCAAATATTACAAGAGATAACTGAACATTAAAGAGGTGCAAAAGTTTGCATTGAGTATAGTTTCATAAGCCCTAATGAAGTTAAAACATCTGGAAAGCAGCAAGCATTAAACCGGAAAAAGGAAGTAGCAGTTTGAACAAAGATTTAAATAGCTGGTAGAAGTGTCCCTTTCTTTTTTCTGCTTTAATGAAGTTGAAACATCTGGAAAGCAGCAAGCATTAAACCAGAGGAAGGAAGGAGCAGTTTAAATAAAGATTTAAATAGCTGGTAGAATTGTCCCTTTCTTTTTTCTGGTTTAATGCTGCTTGTTTTCCAATATGCTAGTAGTTCGCTTGTACTTGGATTTGACTGAGATTTTGTGCAGAAATTTGGGTTTAGAGCAAAAGAAACCTATATGTGTTTATTGTTTACACTAACAGTAAGCTTAAACAATTTTTTTCAGCCAGTAGCAAGAAAACCTTACTTCATTGATGATGATGCTCAATCCATTTGACAAAATGTTTCAGCTGTTGCAATTTTCATTTCGTTAACTATTGGTGTTATTTCCTATTCCTTGGAGTACTTTTATCACCTTTAGTTCAGCTTATGTTTACTCTACTGCAAACAGGGTCACGATTTCATGAGCAATCCCAACCAGGACCGGATTTCAATGGCAAGATTGCTTGTCACTTTAATTCTTCACTTTGTTCGATAAACTAATCTTCCTGGATGATGAATAAGCAGAGGGAACACAAATAGAATCATAAAGAATTTCTAGCAGATAAATACCCTCAACAAACACAAGCATCATCCCTCAAGTAAGCAGGAATTAAAGCATGACCAATTTCTTTTCACATAGTCATGCGTGTTTTGAAATTTTCTAAGTTACTTCACATAGCAATTCAACTATATGCCATGAATTTATGAAGCAATTGTAGATTATTTTTTTCCAGGACCCATTGCTCCTCATTGATGCATGGACACCTCTCAAGTCTCAACTCTTAAGTGTCTAGGAAAATTCATGTAAAGGGATGTTCTAATCATAGATATAAATAAAACTTTCAAAATTTTCTTCAAAACATGTTAGAGATGATAAAACTAATTTGACAAGTCAATTATTAAAGCACCACAACTTGAACAAAAATGGCAGAAAATGCCATTGAAGCCCTATAATCTTGAAAGGAAAACAATTGATTATTAGGGAATGAGGTTCCAAGAAATAAGGGTGGAGGTTTCATATAACGTATTAAAATGCCAAAATACCACGTTTCACTATGCAGGACTTCCTAGCCCAGGAAAAATGAATCCAGCAGACCAGAGCTATGAAAATGAAATTAGTATCATAAAGGAAACAGGAAAATGTATTTCTTGCAATCCAAATAAAAAGAAAAGTAGATGCAAACCAATTTGCCACAAAGCTTGCGTATGTAATCAATTCCATTTGACCAATGTCCACGGAAACCTGTAGCCACCATATCATCTCGAGAGAAGAATTTATGCCCAACAGTAATACCTGCAAGATGCTCATAGCTAAGATATATTCATGCATATCAAGGCAAATCAATGCAAAAAAAAAAAGCATAATGCAACTATGATTTACCCACCAGGTAGATAAGCAACTTGTTTTTCAGTGTATGATTGTTCGTTCTTCTTTGACGCCTACCATGAATGACCAAAAAAGAAAGAAATCATCATTGTTCCATACATAATAACAAAAGAGAATGATTCAAAACTCCAACATTATATGAGAGAACTAGACGGAACAGATTTTCAAAATGATTTTGACAAATGGTCAGCTCATGCAGCTGGGAACTAGCATTAGCAACACAACATAGCATATGCATGTGATAAAAGACTAATCATTCATTATGATTAAGTACTTTTATGTCTGCTGGTTATGCGTTTTCACCACCTTTACGGCAAAATAAAGAAAAACAAATCTTGCAAAGCATTTCATTTTTGTTGGCTAATCCACAGCTATAAACTTGAAGGAAGTGGGATTGCTATAAACTTGCCTCGGAAATTTCCTTCAGAATTGGTTGCTTTGAAGTACACTTAGCAGTGGATGAATTTCCCTTCTGCAAAGTTTTCATAGCATTAGCATAACAATCACAAAGACCAAGATCTTCCTCCAGAGAGAGAGAGAGAGATGGGAGATGAAATGGAGAAAGTGGTTTCTAGAGAAGTGGGCACATGATAGTCAATTTGTTCTACATAAATGGGTCTATTCACCAAATAATTTTCCCAAAAGAAAAGGCATAAATTTCTTAAAAAATATGAGATATGATATATTACAAGAGGCAAGAATGGGAAGTTATTAGTAATTTTTACCTCAAATTATAGCAAATACTTGTGCAGCTTTAGTCATACAAATGGCAAACAAAAAGCATATGGTAGAAGAAGTTTAGTTAAAAGCTTATGCACAAGAGCATAAATGAACTGAAATGTGCTTCCATTCCATGTTCCCCCATCATCTTTTTATGGAGAAAATGTTAGTGGAACCGAGGAACAAGAATCTTAATACCTCATTTGCATTAGTCTAAAACATTAATTAAAAACAACAAAACGGGAAATGCATTTTACCATAACTTTTTGAGTATATTGACTAGTATCCCAAGTTTAAGATTTGAATATAGTCTTAAAGGAAAAGATCAAAGCCCACCAAAGAGAAAACAGAGGGGGGTGAAAATGAGAAGGCTTGCATACTCACATTATCAGCATAATCAGCAACCTGAGGTTCTCTGGCCTCTACCTTCTCATATCTCTTCTCTTCTTCCTGCGTTAGCGACAAGTAGCTGCTTAGCGTGATCCCAGATTAAATTACTTACAAAGAGAAATCAAGAATATCAATTCCCCAAAATAGTGAACTATGGGTTTTCTTGAAAAAATTATATTTCCAAATAAGGTTATGACCATTTATCAAAAATTAATTAGCTATTGAGAAACAAATAAAAACTATTTTGTAAAACTAGCAAGAAAAAAAAAATGCATCGTCACACTTTATTACACAAGCAATGTTACAAGTCAAATTTAGCATTAGTATTGGGATCACATATTCCAAAGTACAGTATATTCAGAAATTTATCAATGCTGAATGAAACTCTGGATGCCACTCCATCTTAGACCATCAACGCATCAAGCTAAAAGGCTGAAAAGTAAATTTACTAATTAAGTTAATGAAATGAAACCCAGCAATTGGATTATTCTGTAAATGCAAAAGCTACTATTTCTGCGATTTGTTTGAAAGTTTTCCCCAGGTAAAAGTTTTGAGAGCATCATTAAATCAATGTACAACAGTTATTGTTGCTAAATCACTTCCTATTCACAGCATTCCATTTTGTAGTTTGAATCGCAGCTAAAACACAGACCAGCTATTTTTTTTCAGTCCAGTTAAACTACAGTCAATGTTTCATTCTTTTATTTGCATTCCCTAAACATTCAAGTCATTGCATTTAAAGTTGCACTGCCACAACAAAACAGTGCCTTGCCACTATTTAGCCAAGAGGAGGAAACAGCAAAGGAATATTTCATGTAATTTTTAGGATTACTAAAACAAATACATAAGCACCAACTTATCAGTTCCATAAAAGATCCTTATAAAAGCAATCACCTGAACACAGCTAAGGTGATGATTATTAAAAGTCCTTGCTGTCTCTTTCACTGCTGTACAGGCCTTCTGCTTGGTACTATCAGCTACAAAACTTTGATAGTCCGTCCATTTCAGATTAGCATTGTTTTCTAACTCAATTTCTGTGTCATCAAATTTAAAAGGCAAGGAACCAAGGGCCAGACCACTTCTTTTGAGCCCATCTTCTCCGCCTTTTCTATCGATATCAGGTAGCCATTCTTGCGTTGGATGATTAATGTAGCTCCTTCTCTTGCCAGCATTATCTCCAGGGGATTCTAAGTGTCTCTTCCGATTATAATCTTCAGTTTCTTTCTTGCACACATCATGTTTAGGAGCATCTAACTCCCTCCTCTGATCTCCATCATATAATGGCCTGCTCATATCAGGTATGCTTTCAAGTCTTGGACACCATCTTCTCTCTCCAGGCTCTGTTGACTCTCCTTCAACTTCTTTCTTGCAGATATCGAGTTCAGGAGCATCTAACTTCATGCTCTGACCTTCAAAATAGCACGGCCTTTTCTCTTGAGGCTTATTTTTAAGCCTAGGGCTGCATCTTCTCTCTAGAGACCCCCTGGACTCAACTTTTTGAACTCGTTGTGCAATGTTCTTTGTCACAGAAACGTCAATTGCTTCACTTGAAGGATCTTGCTTAATACATTCATAACTGGGAATCTTGCTTTCTTTGCAAGGACTCTTCATAGTTAATCCCAATATCCGAATTCTACATTTAGAAAAACAATCAGCATGTTTTCCAAAGCAGGAATCAGGAACTGGCAACCCTACTAGATCTACCTTCTAATTCACATATTCGGTATTTCGAAACTCTACGCATTTAATCTCTTATAGAGACAAAAAAAAAAAAAAAAAAACGGCTTCAGAAAAAAAAAATTATATATATATAGTACTTTCAAGAAACCAAAAGAAAAAAGACAGAGACTGCATAAAAGAAAAACCCAAGTCCTCAAATATCCTGCATTGCATTAAAGTAGTAGTGCCGATTAATTTCCTAAAGAAAATTCCTCCTACTCAGTGCAGTAAATTAACAAGCAAAATCGAAAGAAAAAAATTATGTATCCAGGATTTGCTGAGATTAAAAAAAAAAATAAGAAACGGATCAATGCAAGTATAAAATTGAGTTGGTCGTCGAAAGTCTGAGACTTTATTTATAATAATAAAAACAAATTTGCAATGTAAATTGAATTTAAAGTCAAAAGGAACGTACCAGCAGGAGCAACTCCAGAGAGAACACTGGAGAGAGGTACGGAGAATGGGAGAGAGAGATAGAAAGCAGAAAACCTCGGGACTAACGTAAAGTAGGGTTTTTAAAACCAGCGGAATTTGGATTTGAGGATCATACACGGCAAAAACACCCGGCGGGAATTCTAGCCAAGAAGCAAATACTTACGCTGTCCACTCCACTCCTTGCTGCTAGAAGGGGCGTTAAATTTTTGTTTTTGGTTGTTTTTAAAATATTTGTAATATAAAAATATTATTTTTTATTTTAGAATTAAAAATATAAAAAAATATATTAAAATTCTGGTACAAACACAATCCCAAAACTTATACTAATAAACTTTTTTTTTTATTTTTTTTTACCGGTGTTGAGACTTGGGAGGGTTGATGTAGATCAGTTTATTAATTTTGAGGTCAGGAATTAAACCTGAAATTAACCACAAAAAATAAAAAAAGAAAGTTTTTTTATATCAAAAAGATTTGTTACCCGGCCAGTGGTACTAATTTATTTATTTATTATCATTAAGGTCATCATCATGTCTTCTTAAAATACTCGGAAATTTATTTATAAACATTTATTTTTCATATAAAATGATATTTTTTTTATTAATTTCATTACTTCCTATCAAACTTAAATTTTATAATGAAGATTTGATTTATTTACGCTGATTCAACTTAAAAATATTTTCTTTTTATTTTTATATTTAAAAAATATTTTAAAAAATTAGAAATTTTTTAAATTTTTATAAAAATAATATTATTTTGATATTTTTAGATTATTTTGATGTGTTAGTATTAAAAATAATTTTTAAAAAATAAAAATATATTATTTTAATATATTTTTAAATAAAAATTAATTACAATTACAGACTCTCCGATGAGAAAGTAAGGTATATTTTTCAGATTGGTGGCATGCTTGCAACGTAGAGCTGACTTCCCATTGAAGCCCACTTGATAGCTTGGGCCAGTCTAGATAAATTCATGCCACCGGTAGATATGCTTGCCCAATAATAAATCCACCCGATGAGCAAGATAGACTGGATCGAGGTTTTCTATGAATTTTCTGCGCTATAATTTTTTTTTTCCCTTTAGAAAATCATCAACATGATGGAATGAAATCTGAAGACAGTGCTGATTAAAAAGAGGATAATGGTTATTACTACGAGCTTGTTTGGCAGTGTGGTTGCAGTTGCTTTTCAAATAGCTTTTCGTGCCAAAATACATGTCAATGATATTTTTTTATTTTTTAAAAATCATTTTTGACATCAGCACATCAAAATGATTTGAAAACACTAAAAACATATTAATTTGAAGTTAATAAAAAAATAAAAAATTTTCAAATTTTTTCAAAAGCGCTTTTGAAACGCAGAAACAAACAGGCCCTACATCATTTATCAGCATTACGTTGCGGCCTTGATTAATTTTTAAAAATATATATTAAGTATTTCTAATGTGATTTAAAATATTAAAAAAATTATGTAAGAACTCACATGATGATATGATGGGTCAATTTAAAAATAATTTAAATGACTAAAAAAAATATAATTTGATTAAAAATATTTAGATGACATCTTGTTTTTAAAAAATTGAGATGACAATAGGTTAGCATGTAAAATTCATAACCCAGATCATAAGATCATGATAGTTTCATAAAAAGAAAAAAAAAGTTTAATTCATGATCAGTCTAATATTAAATGATGAAATTATAAAAAATCAATTTAAAAAATAACAAGAAATGACCTCAGTTAACCCGAGTTAATCCATAAAGCCCGAGTTAAGAAATCGAAATAACCCAATAGAAAATAAATCAAGATAAATTATAAAGTTAAATTCTCAATCAATTAAGTTTTGAATGATAATTAAATTAAAAAATTTATATATAAAAAAAAGACTTGTGTTAACAAGAGTTAATGTGCAAAACTCATGATTCGAACCATAAAACCATGATAATCTCATGGATCGCAAACAAAAAAAAAACTATAAAACTTAATTCACAATTAACTCAATGTTGAAATATAAGATTAAAACAAAAATTCAATTATAATAAAAACTTAATCTTATAGATCACAGACCAAAACAAACTATAAAACTTAATTCACAATCAATTCAATGTTGAAATATAAAATTAAAACAAAAATTTAATTATAATAAAAAAACCCGAGTCAATTAGATTAATTCATGGAAGTTGCAACCCAGGTAATATGACAACTCTATAAAAAAAAATTATAAAGTTTATTTTCCAATAAATTTTATTGTTAAAAAATAAAAGATATTTTAAAAAATCAATGAATAATAATTGAATCTCCTCCTGTAGTTTTTGTTAATTACTCTATCATATCATTGCACTTACAATTTTTATAAATGTTTTACTCCTCTCTTAAATGCTGAACATAACTTCTTCTTCTTCTTTTTTTTTTAAAAAAGTAAATCCTAAAGAGAGATTAACCTGCGAAGGTGCGTGGAACTTATAATTAAACAAGTTTTGAAGTTAACTGGCTATGAAATGGATCTAACCGGATGAGTACAGGAATATTGTTCCGTCCATGATTACACAATTGCTATCTTAACTCGGCATTCACCTATGCGAAAGCCAACTCTTATGCTGGTGGACTGGCTAGTGCCGGGGCTGATTTGACCTGGAAATAACTTGTTAGCAGTGAAATTGTAATAGCTTTTTAAATAATTTTTTATGTTAAAATATATATTAATAATATTTTTTTTATTTTATTTTAAATTATTTTTGATATTATTATACAAAATGATTTGAAAATATTAAAAATATATTAATTTAAAATTAATAAAAAATAAAATAAAAATTAATTTTTAAAAAATATACTTTTAAAATGAGTTTCAGTGTGTAGGTGAGCTCAGATCGTGTTTACATGCTCTGCTGAATTCTTTCTCTTTGGGCACCTGGCCCCTGTTCATCATTGCTGGCCTTGGGTTAAAGAGCTTCGTAAGCCCTGTCCATCCATCAGCTGGAAACAAAAATAAAAACAGGTTAATTCGTTTTTTTCATAATTAAAAAGGCGATTCATGTAATTTTCAAAGGGAAGAGTATTTTTCCTCAAGGTGTTTGTAAATTGAAAAGAGAGAACAGAGTTTGCTGGAATAAATTAAGTTTTATTGATCACATCACGTATATATATATATACAAGAGCATTTACAGTCATTCCAATGGATTAGGAATCAATTGCTTACTGTCCTGCAATTTATCTTCCTAGAGAATCAGTCTTACAGTAGGAATCCTAAAGTATACATGTTACCTATTCCTAATAGGATTCTTAACACTCCCCCTCAAGTTGGAGAGTGGATATCCTGCACTCCCAACTTGTAGACCATAGGAACAAAATTTTCTTTCCCCAAGGGCTTGGTAAAGATGTCTGCCAATTGATGCTCGGATTTTACATGTCTTGTTATCACAGAACCGTCTTGGATTTTGTCTCTAATATAATGGCAATCCATCTCGATATGTCTCGTGAGCTCATGAAAGACTGGGTTGGCTGCAATATGCAGTGCAGCCTTGTTATCACAGTATAACAAAGCAGGTTCATGATGTAAAAGCCCTAAATCCCTCAAAAGGCATCGGAGCCATGTCAACTCACAACATGCTCCAGTCATCGCACGATACTCTGCTTCTGCAGAGGAGAGTGAAACTGTTTTCTGTCGTTTTGATCTCCAAGATATCAATGAAGGGCCAAGGAACACGCAGTACCCTGTGGTAGATCTCCTAGTTAATGGACAGCCTGCCCAATCTGAGTCTGAATAAGCCCTCAATTTGAAATCAGTGTTTGAGGAAAAGAACAGGCCTTGACCAGGCGCACCCTTCAGGTATCGGACAACCCGAAGGGCTGCTTCCATATGGAGCTTTCGGGGTTGGTGCATAAATCTACTCAAAACATGCACAACATAGGTGATATCTGGTCTTGAAACAGTCAAATAAATCAATCTTCCAACAAGTCTCCTAAATCGACCCGGGTCTTTGAGCAAATCACTCTTGTCCGATAATTTTAACCCACGTTCCATGGGTGTATCAACAGGGGCTGCACCCAATAACCCTGCATCCTCAATAATTTCCAATGCATACTTTCGTTGAGTAATGAAAATTCCATTTTTAGAGGCTGAAAACTCTATACCAAGGAAGTATTTTACGGGGCCAAGATCTTTAAGATTAAATTGACTATGCAGGAATTTTTTAGTCATATCAACACTAATAGGATCATTTCCAGTAATCAAGATGTCATCAACGTATATTAAGAGGGCAGTGAATGACTTATCTCGTTGTCTGGTAAATAAAGAGTGGTCGGCCTGAGATTGTTCGAATCCAGCAGAGCAGATGGCTTTAGAGAACTTTGCAAACCATTGGCGTGATGCTTGTTTCAGCCCGTATAGGGACTTATGGAGATGGCACACTAACTGTTCCTCCCCCTGTCGAAGTAGCCCCGGCGGCGGAGACATATAGATCTCTTCTGAAAGATCACCATGTAGAAAGGCGTTATGGACATCTAATTGATGGAGTGTCCATCCTCGTGCTGCAGCCAGAGCAAGCAAGCAGCGAACGGATACAATTTTTGCAGTGGGGGAGAAGGTGTCCTGATAATCAATTCCCTCAAGTTGGGTGAAACCCTTAGCAACCAGGCGGGCTTTTAATCTCTCCACAGAGCCATCGGACTGGTGCTTGACCTTGTAGACCCACCGGCAGCCAATCAAAGTTTTGCCCGTGGGTAATGGAGTGAGGGACCAAGTACCATTTTGTTGGAGTGCCTGTAATTCAGACTGCATAGCTGCCTGCCATTCAGGATGAGCAGCAGCTTCTGAATAGGAACGAGGTTCTGTGACCTGGCTGATTGTGGCAATAAAGGAGCGATGTAGAGGTTGATATCTGTGGTATGAAACATAAGCTGCCAGTGGATAGCGGGTGCCTTTGAGTGGACCGGGTAGGGAGGAGAATGATTGGGCAGTGTAGACATTGGAGCATACATAGTCACTGAGTTTGGCCGGGGGGCCAGCATGGCGGTTGGATCGACGAGGCGGTGTAGGTGTGGGTGGTATGTTTGGGTCTATGTCAGTGGAGGGGGTTGGTGTTTCAAGTGTGTCTGATTCCAGTGAGAGAGGGGTGGGTGGTGGATGTGGGTGGTTAATCGGCAGTGTTTGATGGAGTGAAGGATCGATTGGCTTTGGGCGGCGGCCGTATGTGCGAAGAGAGGTGGGGGGATGGGTTGATGGCGTGTCTGATGGGTGAATTTGGGTGGTTTGTGATGGTGGTTTTGGAAATGGAAAGGGGATAGAAAGATTATGATCGGTGGTAATTAGTGGGATGGGACCAGGGTCATAATGTTGGGGAAAAAAATTGGGTTTGGCATTTGCAAATGGGAAGGTATTTTCATGAAATCGCACATCACGACTAGTAAAAATTTTCTTGTTGGATAAATCAAATAATTTGTATGCTTTTTGACCGGTAGGGTAACCGATAAAAATAGAAGGAATGGAACGGGGAGCAAATTTATGAGAAGTGTAGACATTGGTAGCATAAGCTAAACATCCAAATACGCGGAGATGAGAAAAAGAAGGTTGTTTTGAATAAAGAATTTCAAAAGGAGTTTTGAAAGAAAGGACATGAGAAGGGAGTCGATTAATGATGTGGACAGCAGTGAGGGCACATTCACCCCAAAATTGGAGTGGGAGTTGAGCATGAAATCTCAAAGCACGAGCTACTTGTAAGATATGACGATGCTTGCGTTCCACAACCCCATTTTGTTGAGGCGTGTAAACACAAGAATGTTGAAAAAGAGCTCCTTTTTCTTGAAGGAAAGGGCGAAGTGAGAGGAATTCTCCCCCATTATCACTTCGAAGAATTTTAATGTGAATTTCAAATTGAATGAGAACATAATTGAAAAAAAAATTTAGGAGTGATTGTGCCTCATTTTTATGTTTCATTAAAAAAATCCATGTAAAACGTGTAAAATCATCAACAATAGTGAGGAAGTAATGAGCACCAGAGAGAGAAGGGTGTCAATAAGGACCCCAAATATCACAATGAATAATTGCAAAAGGTTTTGTAGAGGAAATCACACTAGGATTAAAAGGTAAACGATTTTGTTTTGCCAAAGGGCATACAGAGCAAATAGTGTTGGATTGAATGGAAAAATTTAAGAAATTTTTAGCAATAAAACGTAAGCGGGAAGGTGATGTGTGGCCTAAACGGTTATGCCAGAGATCGGTGGATGAGATGGTAAGGTGGCAGGTTGGTTGAGTGATGGTGGATGGAGGGTTGATCATATTTTGCTTTGTCGCAAGAGCCACCAAATAGTAAAGTCCGTTATGTTGTTTACCCAAACCAATCATCCTCCTCGTAACCAGATCCTGCAAAAGACACCAATAAGGGAAGAAAATTATTGAGCAATTCAGGTCTCTTGTCAAACGACTGACAGATATCAAATCTACTTTAAATGTAGGTACACATAACACATTGTGCAGATAATAGACAGAATTAAGAGGTAAAGAACCCTTTGCAACAATTTTAGCCTTTTCTCCACTAGGCAGTAGTACTGGAGGTAATGTGCATTTGTTATGCTTGTCAGAAAATATCTTAGAAGAAATGTGATCTGTCGCTCCGCTATCAATGATCCAACTGCGGGATGTGATTTCAGACAAACCTGGTTTAGATACGACATTTGCACGAGAGCTGGGTCCTTCATTTTTATTGTCTAAAAGTGATAGGAGCTGTTTCAATTGTTCCTGTGAAATCCCGATAAGTGGTTGTCCATTGTCTAGAGAGGCTTCTTTGGACACATGATTAGCTACTGGATTTTTTGTGCTGAAATGTTTTGACCCTGACCCATATCTTGTCTTTGGGTGACCCGGTGGGTACCCATGTAATTCATAACAGGTCTGTATCCAGTGACCCGCTTCTCCACAGTGTGAACAAAAGGGGCGTCCTCTGCCTCCGCCAGAGCGCCGTCTGTCATGTTGAAATCGTCGTCCTCCACTGTTATTTTCTGGTGATTTCTCGTGCGATCTGAAATCATGTGATCCATATGAATGGTGGAATCGCTCTGGTCTCCCTGTTCTTGCATCAAAATTGCCAGTTCTTCTACTGTTGTTGTGTTGTACTGCCATGGCGGCATTGTTACCAGAACAATCACCTGTAAGCGTTGAGCTTAGGAATCGTTGTTTCTCTTCTTGTGAGATTGAGGAGTATGCTTGACGAATTGAAGGGAGGGGATTCATTAGCAAGATCTGTCCGCGAATGGCACTGTAAGAATCATTCAATCCCATTAAAAATTGCATCAATTTTTGTTGTTCTTGCTGTGTTCCTTGCATTGTGTCGTTATAGGAGGATAGCTCATCCCACAATCCTTTCAATTTCGTGTAATATGTAGAGATTGAGAGTTGTTCTTGCCGGAGGCAAGCAATGTCTCGTTGAATTTCAAAGATGCGGGGTGCATTGCTTTGGGAGAATCGTTCATGTAGATCTTCCCATACTTCATTAGCAGTTGAGTAGTAGATGACACTATCTGAGATTTCTGGGTTAAGAGTATTGATGATCCAAGAATGAACCATATCGTTGCACCGAGACCATGCTGCATATTCTTCATGATTAGTTTCTTCTGAGGGAGCTTTGATTGTGCCATTGACGAACCCTAATTATTTTTGGAATTTAAGGCCAGAGTCATGGCTCTTTTCCAAGTAGAATAATTGTCTCCATTTAATGGTTTTGAAATCAGGATTAATCCTGGATGATCTGAATGGTGAGTAAAATAGGGACTTGAGATATTTGTTTTTAAAGAATCCATAGAAAATAATGGAAAGGAAAGATCGAAAGAAAAGATGCTAAGGATTGTGTATTTAGGATCTCTGCTCTGATACCATGTAAATTGAAAAGAGAGAACAGAGTTTGCTGGAATAAATTAAGTTTTATTGATCACATCACGTATATATATATACAAGAGCATTTACAGTCATTCCAATGGATTAGGAATCAATTGCTTACTGTCCTGCAATTTATCTTCCTAGAGAATCAGTCTTACAGTAGGAATCCTAAAGTATACATTGTACCTATTCCTAATAGGATTCTTAACAGTGTTCGATTCAGCGCTGGAAAAAGAGGGGGGGGGGGGGGGGGACACAAGGCCATCTCCTGCTCAAATTAAAAAGAAAAGAGAAGTGTAATTATACACCTTGTCCATATCAACACTTCCATCCAGTCAAATATCATACAGCAAAGCATATAGATATAGTAATAATTAATAAAGGCAAAGCATCAATGGCTATCAAAAACCTTAAAAAAAGCTGCTTAATTCAAAAGAGAAACCAATCAAAAGCAGGGAAGTCCCGAAAATCAACGGCTAAGGGTCCATAAAAAATAATTGAAAGAACCAATAATTTCCCTGGATTTTTTTATGTAGGAAAACATTAAAATGTATTGGGATAGGAGTTAGCAGGGATTAGATATATAAAAACACACGTGAAAGTAAATATAGGAGAGAATCTCATAGGGTGGCCATGGCTAATCGAATAGAGACAGCAACGAACCCTGAAGCAACCTATCATTACACTCACATGCTTCCCTCTCTAATCATTCTCTCTATTTTAATTCATCAAGCTCGATTCTTTAATCCCTTCATTCTGGCAGACAGTAATGTTCCTTGTACCTCGGACAACGCTGTTTGTTGTCCTGGCATTACCACCTGTTTCGTAAATTCACAAAGCTGGTCATCCTTGTCCATTTTCTTTTCTTTTTTCACAGAGACCAGGCTGTCTGTGTAGCAGTCATATACAGGCATTTTAGATGAGGAAGGAGATGACTTCCATCTGGGAAAAGGTTGCGAAGCAATGAAGGCTGGCATCGTCACGTGACTAGACTACATCAGATAATTAATATTGTCCAGGTCTTCGATCAATTCATTAATTTCAAAGTTTCTACCACGTCAAATCATCACCCACTTTATCTCTTCAATATTAAAGCGTATTTATCACACCTTTTATTTTGAAAAAAAATATTCTTAGTTTGAAAAAAATATTTTTTTAAGGTTTTTTTATGATTTTAATGTTTTTGTGTAAAAAATAGTTTTAAATAAAAAACTATTTTAAAAAACATTTTACCGTTACTCCTCGCACTACAAATTTGATCTACTGAAATAAATAGATTTTCCTGAAATACGCTCCTGACACAAATGTCAAGTAACCAGTGAAATTTTAAAACAAGAGTTTTCTTACGATATTATTACCTACCATGAGTCAAAACTCAAAACAGAGTAGGTAACCATTGGTGTGTGTATTACGAATACACGTTATATAGATCAAATTGTTATTAATTCGGAAGATGATAAAGAGTGTACGATCATGTGTTTTTATTAATTTGTATTTTCATTAATAAGAATATTTATTGCTATCAAGATATCACAAGAAAAAATAAATTAAAGTACAAAATCACCTAAATTAATTTGTGTTTAGATGGGAAGTAGCTTGTGTTTTTTTTTAGTAAAAAATATTTTTTTTTAGTTTTCAAATATAAAATTTATACTTGAAAAATATTATACCTTAAAAAAAAAACTATCATATCTCAAAGTCAAATACATTATTAGTTGGAAGGAGTCTTGCGATGCTGCATCGGGGTTGTATCACATGCATGGTATTGCTAGAATAAGATAATTACAGTAACAGTACACTAATTTTATCATTTTTCTTGGTTAGATATATAATTTTTTATTATTTCGTTTGAGCATTATTTTTTGAGATTTTTCAATGAATCACTTCTGTCTACCTTCTATCAACTACTCCACTGTACGATAAAATATCCTTTGATGTTAACTCATTATTGCTGCATAGACTTTCACCTAATCTTAATAGAGTACTCACTTTAATCTTTTTTTTTTGTTACCAATTTTATTATTGTGCCAATTATGTACTCCAATCAATTGTTTTTATTTTCCAATGTGTTTTTCTAATAAGAAAATACCCTCCAAATCCATGTTATATTTAATACACAAAAATATTTTAAATTAAAAGGTTCTTTTAGGAAAATAAAAGCCTTGTAATTGTTGATGAGCTATATAAGTTTTACTTCGAGATTAAAAACTATTTAATGACCAGTCAAAACTAGTAAATAAATTTTTTATACAAATTTGAATATTTATTATTCTAATAAAGAAAATCAAGCATTTTAAAAATAAATAGAAAAAACAATAAATCTTTATAAAAAAAGTATTTGACTGGGACGTTGGTGTACTAAAATAAAATAATAACACAATATAAAATATGAAAGTTGATGCATTAAGACTGCAATTATTCCTTAGTAAAGGTCAAAGAACATGTAAGCGAAACATTAAAATAAGTAATTGATTATAATTTTTAAGAAAATCGACGAACTCAGATAAAAAAAAATTAAAAATGCATGTATTCTATTGAGAAATTAAAAGTCCTGGTACTTTGTATCTAACATCCATTGGGCCTCCCTCTTTGCATGAAATTAGTATACTAATAATGTAATTATCTCATAGTAATTAATTAATGTATATGCACGCTGTCTACTTGTACCTCTGAAATAATTATTTCTTCTTTTTGTATATTTGTTCTCTCGTCCGGCATCTCTTGTATTAACATGATACAATAATGCATAATAATAATAAATTCAAGACCCGTCCTCTATCTTTTCTCTTGCACTGCAAGCATGTATAGACTACAGTGATCGACTAATCCCATATCTTTCCTTGAAAGAGAATATTTCTCATAATATTCACGATAATTTATTTAATTCTATCATCAAGAATAAATTAATTGCTGTACAATTTTCAACCCGTAAATTTGTTGAAAATTCAGTAGTGAGGTCGTCACGGAAACTTAGGACTACGAAAGCGAGCGAACATTTGATTTGAAGGGCATTAATCATCAAGTGCGGCTAGGGATATTGTATTCCTCGGAGAAGATCTTGGCAGGAAAAAGAAAATATGCCGAACCAGGAACTTTTTTCCACATGGAAAAGAAAGGAGGAAGCGAATGAGTCCAAATATCAGTGACTGTGTCAGTTTCAAAATCAAAACACGCCTTCCCCTTTCAGGAAATAACTATACGTGCTTGCATGTAGTTAGGCTGTCATTTTATGCAATGGCCAGCCTAGCTATATGAAGAGTAGGGTTGTTTTTCACATTTTTAAAAATATTTTTGTAAAAAATTTAATTTTTTTTTATTTTCTTAAAATTAATTTTTTTTTATTTTTAAATTATTTTAATATGTTAATATTAAAAATAAATAAAATATTATTTTAATAAATTTTTAAATAAAAAATACATCAAAAAACAACTACACGAAGCTGCTGTTCAAGTCTCGAACGGCACTTCAGGCATGACACATCATTGGCTGCGTGTGCGCCAAATGGTGATTCAAGATGCATGGTCAGGTGCGAATGATCTCGCGACTACTCTTGTTTGTTTTTCTATTTTAAAAACGTTTTTAAAAAATTAAATTTTTATTTTTTAAAAAATTCATATTTTTTTTAGTGTTTTTTGATTATTTTGATGTGATGGTGTTACAAATTTTATAATAAGCTTTAAAATCACTATGTGTGTATGTTGTTATTATTTTTAATGTATTTTTAAATTTAAATCCCAGCAAAAAAGAATATTTAATCATTTATTATATATGATTGTGGATTTAATGAAAAAAATAAAATCTATGCATACTTGTCTCTAATGAATATACAATACGTTATCTTGAATCGGATAAAAGTACTATTTGTATTTGTCAGTGAGATATTATTAAAATTTCATATCCTATCATTATATCCTTGTGATAGCAGTGTTTTTTAGTCACATTTTTTGAATTAATTGTGTTTATAAACCATGTATCTCTTCATATGTGACTTTCTACTAGCTGTGGACAGTCATGTCCCTTGTATCACAAGAGACAATGGATTTTTCATTTAAGTAGTAAACTTAAAAAAAAAAAACTTTGGTAAAAGACTTATTATTTATAAGATATTTTATTTGTTAATCATATTTTATTTATATTAATAGTGTTTGTATAACATACCTTTTCACTTAATTCTTACGAATAATCACATAAAATCATATCTCTTCATGTTTTCAGATTCTCGTAGGCATTGTATTTTTTTAGTAGAATTGTAAATTTCAAATATTGTATTTACGATTAAATACCACAACTCTACTTCATCGAATAGTCAACCACCATGACTTCTCGCTGTATATTTATAAGAGATTGGGTATCTTTGAGTCGTACTCTCTAATAAGAGTGTTTACAAATGATCATATATTTTCACTTTTTTTTCACGAAGAGAGCTCAGTGCTAACTCTTTGCACGAGTTTAAATTTGTCCACGAGTATAGAAGATTAATTAGAACTAGTTCAAAGACGCATGAGATTTGATAAATGCTTGCAATTTGAATATTTTATAATTTACTTTGATACATATGTATGCTAGAAGTCAAATTTTTTTTGTTACCCCATCAGGGCATGCATTTTTTTCCAGAACTTTATCCGTGCACGCATGTTTGCAATTATTATACATGAAGAAATAAATGGCATATTTGTTATTTATTAAAAATAATCAGCAAAAGATACACCCAGTGCTCATCAATGCTTTAAATTGAGTATTAAATTGTTCTAAATTCTATCTTGAAGCCATTAATTGAATCTTAAGGAAACGATCATATTAGTTTGTTTCGTTGATTATTTGAACTTTAAATCGCGTGTTAAATTGGTCTAGATTCTGTCCTAAAGCCATTGAATCTTAAGGACTCGATCAAATTTAGTTTGCTCCGCTAATTAATTAATTAATTAATAATTAAGCTAAAACAAGTATCAATGAGTAAAAATCTAGCTAAACTCAAAAGGATCGGTTGGTCTTTAAGTTTTACGACGATAGATATAAATATATTGATCTGTAATAAAATTCAACTAATGTAATAAAAAAAATTAAGAAAAAAGAAAAAGAAAAAAGCAGAGATGACTGGAATTGGTGTCCTTTGTCAAAATAAAGAAGAAGAAAAGTAGGACAAAGTTTTAGCATCCATCCAATATTCGACGATCCGAACTCAGGCCAGCCAATCGATTTTGTCTAATATTCGTTACCCAAAAAGAGAGAAGATATTCTAAAAAAATAAATTGATTTTGCACACGTGCCAACTAATTTTCACAAATCTTTTTTTTTCAACATTTAACTTTGCGAATGTTCTGTACTGCAATACAGATTTTTTAATTTAAAATTATAAATATTAATTTGATATTTTTAAATAAAAATCATTTTAAAAAGTACTTCCACGGCAAGAAAAACACTCACGATCATTTCTTAAGGACACGCTCTCCGGTTATCCAGCCACGTTACATCAACCATGATTGTTCAAAAAATTCAGGGGAAGTAAAGTTCCTCAACTCTTACTGTACCATCACATTCCCATCCACTCACCACTCTACGCGTGGCAAATAAATCTTGAAACTCTTCTTTCTCCGCCACAAATTTCCCACGCTAATCATCACCGCTTCACAGGATAATTTCTCAATAATAAAAATATTTAAGTATTCTCCATTTATCTGAGAATTTAAACACCTCACGAATCTTAAGGCCCACTAAATTAAGGAGGAGTTTCCAAAACTGTGCCAATCCTGTGACCACAACCATCACACCACCACCAGTATTTTACCCATACCCTGGTAAAGTTTTTTTACCGCAGTATTTGTCCTCGTTATGCATCTTCAAACGAAATATAGATAACAGAGTCAATAACACTATTTTTTTGTTTGAGTATATGCTATCACCTTGCTGCCAATATTTGAAACTTTTTTAAATTCGGGTTGTTTCTATGTTTATACTGGAGTTTTAATAAAACACACACATATTTAAATTTATTTAATATATTAATATTAAAAATATATTTTTTAAAAATAAAAATTATTTTAATAATTTTTTCGAGTAAAATATACTTTAAAAACTAATTATTACCGCACTTCCAAACACCATTTTATTCTAACTTATTTGAAAATTACAAATCACTAATCATAAATTTATTTTGTTTATGTTTTGAAATAAAAAAAAATAAAACTAGTGAATATATATATATATTTATAATTTTTATTTTAAAAATACAGAAAATTATTCTAAAATTATTATAAAATAAAATTTATTTTGTCACATTTCTTTGAGTAATTAAACACACACATATTTTTTATATTTAAAGTGATAACCGTTTCGAAGGCTCAATCACTGCAGACCATGTCCATTCTCGTCATTTCTTAATTCAAATTTAAAATTAACCGGCTTTAGATAAAATGCCAGCGTGGCATTTCAAGTCTATTTAGTAATAATCTATTTAATCTAATTCTAGGCATAGCAAAGACAGAAAGAAGACCTCTCTCTTTCTTTTACTAACAACGGATTATTGGACTTTCATGCTTAACGGCGTTAGAATCAAGTCTTAACGGTCTCCCAGCCTCATCTCTCTCTCATGGTCTCGTGTTTGTAGGAAACTGGTCTAGTTTTTGCAACCACCGTCTTTTTTTTTTTCTTCATTTTTATCTCATTTTTTTCTCCGTGAAGGGAAAAAACAACCACGCCCATTCTCTCTCTTTCTGGCGAGAGGTCTCAATCTCGCCGGAAATTCTGTTTCTCACCGCCGGAGAATCTGATTCTTAGCTGAAGAGAGAGGAACTTTGTAATTAAAAAAATTGAAGAAATAAAATATAGGGAAGGTTAACGTGCAATGCAGGGAAATTAAAAGAGAATCAAGGAAGGAAGGCAGTGTTTGGTGGGAGGATCTTACACGGCAAAGATGCTATGCTACTAATAAGTTGATACCTTCTTCCTTCAATTTCCCTTTCCTTTAGCCGTAATTTATTCGATCTCTCTCGTTTGAATTCTCTCTGTTTAAATTCTTTTCTTTTCTTCATTTCTCCGCTATATATTTCTCCCCTCCTCCTCCTCCTCCCCTCTCTCTCTCCGTGAATTGGAGTCTGTTTCTGTTCTTTAATAATTGAGGTCCGTTTGCTGGTTACATTTGTTTCGCTCCAAGGTGTGCTTTTGTAATTTTGATTATCTGATCGGTTATTTTTCTGGAGTCCAAAAATGTTTTAGGTAACTCGATTCTGTTAAATTTAAGCTGTTTTGGATCTTTTTGAAAATTGCACCTGCAAAATTTGCAATGGATTAACAATTCCGTGTTTAATTTTTATTAATGTTTTAACTTAATTTAATTTATTTTTCTATGTTTGGTTGGTGTGAATCATGAGAGGTTATTATTATTATTATTATTATTATTATCAAATGAAGGAATAATTAATTTTGTTTTTGTTGTTTTGACTTGCTATAATTGCTTACTTTCCAATTAAGAGCTTAAGCTGAAACAACTTGCAGATTTTGGTATAAATGAAATTAATTACTTGTAATCCTATCATTTATACTGTGCTTTTATCAAGCTGCCTAGTTTTGCCTTACTTTGCTATCCATAACTGTCCAAATTTTTGCCTTGCAGAGTTTCCGTAGAAGCATCTGAGATATTTTTTACACAAGTGTTAATGCAACAGCGGAGATCGAGTTTTTTCTTTGGGTGGGGGGGTTTTATATAGTCTTGTTTTAGGCATCAAATCATAATGCCATCTGAAATAATGGACTTACAGGGTTTATCCTCATCATCATTTTTCTCTGAAGATGCTTCCTTTCCCAGTGAGGTACAACTGGTGGTGCTTTCTTGTATTTCATCCTTTAGTTTAATCATTTCCGATTTTGTTTGATGATTAGATTGCATGTTTATAAGGGTTTATTTATTGGTGTAGATTGTAGTGCTTAATTGATTTTTTCACGTGGTTTTTGTTTGAATTGTTATTGATTGATTTTGTTTTCTCTGCATGGCAGAGGCAGGTGGGGTTTTGGAAGTCAGACACAATGCCTGATCAACGTGGTCAGTATATTCGAGATACACGTAGGTTTTACGGTTTTGATTCATCAGATGGACTGCCATTACATGTATCTATTTTTTTGTTACCTATAGATCTTTTTGATTGAGAACTTGCAATTGTTTGCATGGCAGCTAACCAGTATGTTGGTGAATTCCTAGGACATAACACAAGTGTTTTCTTATAGTCAGCCACTTTATAACTCTTTATCTTTCTTCCCAAACTGGGATCTGATTGTTTCTAGATTCTCATCTTTTTGTTGATTCATGATTTCTTTTTGATTGAGAACTTGCAATTGTTTGCATGGCAGCTAACCAGTATGTTGGTGAATTCCTAGGACATAACACAAGTGTTTTCTTATAGTCAGCCACTTTATAACTCTTTATCTTTCTTCCCAAACTGGGATCTGATTGTTTCTAGATTCTCATCTTTTTGTTGATTCATGATTTTGTTATGTGGTTTAGAAGGTTGGATATTTCTTTCAATTCTGTATCCCAGATCCCTAATAAGCCACGTGTACATTAAATAATTTATTAAATATCTTGAATTGGCAAATGAAGAATTAGCTCCATGGGATGATGTAAGCTGCAATTGATGACGTATATAGGGTGACGTAAACTGCTATTGATGACATCTATAGGATGACGTATTCTGTTGTTATTGAGAATATAATGGTTTAATTTTGTGAATATGGTTTATTGACCTGCCATAGTTTCTACCATGTTAAAGATATTATTAGTTAACGAATATCTAATCTTGATCCGTCAATCAATCATGTGCCTCTAATAATCTTGTAGAAAGAAGGAACCAGAAGGAAACATAAATCGGATACTTATACGGCTCCTTTCACTTGGATTTTCTGCTGTCCTCGAAAGTGTTTTTTAATAGAAGCATAATGTAGTCTGTGTGCTCAGTTTTGATTGGTATAGGTGGGGCTGGTTCCATATTGAAATTTAATCAGAATTTTAGAATTTACTCTACCATGGAATTAATATTGTTGTCTCTAAATTCTGTAGCAAACTAGTCTTTTTAGTGCATGATCAGTTTGTGAAATTATGTCATTGCTAGGTGAGTATAGCTCTTCTATTATGGTAAGCGAGTTTTCTTATGGAATAGAAACTGATATTATTTGTTGAAGAGCAGTTGGGAAATCATATGTCTTGTCACCCAGTGAGAAACTTGTAGCTGTGGAGTCAGTTAAATCGCTTGAACGTCCTCAGCCTTCCCTAATGCATGACCAGAAAATGAATCATAGCTTAGATAAGCATGCAGTGGGAGCAGAGAGAGCATTAAGTCGGTCCTTCACTTTGTTGAGACCCGTGGACAATGATACTGGTACAGGGACCAGTTTGAATGTACAGCCAGCATCTTATTTTGCAGAAGTTGGCAAAGTGAATGCGATGGCAACTCAGCAGGAGAATAGTCTCTTCTCAAGCTCGTTATCAGAATTATTTAGTAGGAAGTGTAAGTTTTTTTCTCAGTTGGCTTGTTTTTGCACACCTTGTCCGCAGACTTCCATGTAAATTTAAACTGTGTGCCACATGCCAGCCTTTCCCGTATCCAGATTTGGTTTCTAGGATGTAGTTTCCTTTTGGGATACCACATTCTGATCTACAGTTTCATGCTCTTGATGCAGTGAGATTATCTTCAACCAATTCTCTATATGGCCATTCCGTTGATACCATTGCCTCTCACTTTGAGGAAGAGGAACCTTTTCAGTCTCTTGAAGAAATTGAGGCCCAAACTATTGGAAACCTTCTTCCCAATGACGATGACTTGTTTAGTGGGGTGACTGATAGAGTAGAAAATATCAACCATCCCAGTGGTGGAGATGATATGGAGGATTTGGACTTTTTCAGCAGTGTTGGAGGGATGGATTTGGGGGATGATGGTTCTGTGGCCCAGATTGACTCTGAATTTCATGGAGGAGCTTCTAATGGTCAGCTGGGGGCATGCAATCTTTCAGTGGCAGGAGAACACCCTTATGGTGAACACCCTTCTAGAACGCTATTTGTGAGAAATATAAATAGCAATGTTGAAGAGTCTGAGTTAAGGGCTGTATTTGAGGTATGTGTTTGACATGGTGTTTTAATTTGTCTTCCACCCATGTTATTAACTTGAGCTATTTGCCTTCAAAGAACATTTCACTGATTTTTATTATTTTTATATTGAATGAGCAGCAATATGGTGATATTCGTACACTTTATACGGCTTGCAAGCATCGAGGTTTTGTTATGATATCCTATTACGATATTAGAGCAGCTGAAAATGCGATGAAAGCACTACAGAATAGGCCTTTGAGACGTAGGAAACTTGACATTCATTACTCAATTCCAAAGGTGGATTTTGCTGCCTTTCCTGGTTGTATGGTTGTGCATAGTCCATCATCACTTTACTTTATCAGAATGGCAGTCCCTTTGTTAGGATTTGTACTCTCTTGAATACTTTTGACATTTATTTACATGCACGAATCTTGTTACATGACCTGTTTCCTTTCTAATTACTTTTGTCAGGACAACCCTTCAGAGAAAGATTTTAACCAGGGCACTCTTGCTGTGTTCAACCTCGATTCTTCTGTTTCAAACGACGATCTTCGTCAGATATTTGGCGTCTATGGAGAGATCAAGGAGGTGAGCTTGGTTGCTGATTTTCATAAATTGTTGTTGAGAAACTCTACAACCAAGGCATGAACCCACATTGCTCTTGCATTGCAGATTCGTGAAACCCCACACAGAAATCATCACAAATTTGTTGAATTTTATGATGTGAGAGCTGCAGAGGCTGCTCTTCATGCATTGAACAAGAGTGATATTGCTGGGAAGCGGATTAAGCTTGAAGCAAGCTGTCCAGGGGGTTTGAGACGGTGGGTATTGTCCAACCATACTAACTCTCCAATTATTTTTCCCCACATACTTTCTTTCTACTTTTGCTTTTGTTTATTTTGATTACCTATCCAATATAAGTGGGTGAGTAGCAGAAATATTTCCTCTCTTTCCATGTTTGGGTGGGATAAAATAGGCCAAAAACATTAGTTTTAAGCAGACAGAACCAATGGGTTTCCCAGTTCGCATTTACATTTTAATATCTATACTTGCTTGGCAAGATTGAAATGCAAGACCCACTCCATCCTCACCGTTTATTACCTTTTGTTGCCAATATTCAACTAGTAGCTGGTTCATCATTTCTGCTGAATGGACCTAGACTTTTCTTAGGATCTGTTGCTAAAGTCTAGGTTTATTTTGGTTTTTGGCCGCAGTTTATTGCACCAGATTCCTCCTGAGTTGGAACAAGATGAATTTGGGCCTTTCGTGCAGCAGAGCAGCCCTCCCAATAACTCAACTACTGGATTCTCTGGTAAGATTGTTGGAAATGAGATATCCTACTCACTAAATAAATATTCATGTCTCTCATGAAGCATTGTTAACAGGAACAATTATATCCACTGGCATGGATAATGGGCCAATTTTGGGAGCACCCTCTGCAACACAAGCCCTGTTTTTGGAATCTGCATTGCATCATGGAATCTCTTCCAGCGTTCCTAACAGCATGTCCTCACTTTCAAGAGTTGAATCAGCTGGCAATCAAACTGGTTTTGCTGAGCTCAGTCACTCACCAGGTCATTTGAAATTTGATATCCAGAGCACTTTAAATTTTCATCCTCATTCACTTCCCGAGTATGATGGTCTAAATAGTGGTGTTCACTGCAACTCTCCTGGAGCAATGGCTGCAAACATCAATCCAAGGCCACTTGAAAGAATTGATACCCGGCATTTAGCCAGAATTAGTCCAAATGGAAACCCAATTGAATTCAGTGAAGGAGGTAATTGCAAGGGATACTTTGCTGAAGTTGTCTTATCATTTGTTTTTATCTGTTTTCTGACTCATATAGCTGGCAAAGCCCAGTGGTGCTACTAACAATACTGAAAGTTTTCAGTTGGTTTGACTCACAAAAACTAAAATTTCAAACTTCCCTATCTTGTCCATGGAACTCCAGGAATTTCTAGATCAAGGTTTATACTTTATAGGTTTCGTTGTGTCCATTTGATTCACTCATTTGCTTTTCACATGCAGATAATTAAAATTGAGATGTTAGAAAGATATACATGTTAAACGATTGAGTTTCTGGCCCAGAAGAATACTGGTGATTATTTGTTGCAATTTTGAATTCTCACAAAGATTCATTTTGTCTGGCATTTGCTCCATTTTATCAGTTTTTGGATCTGCCCGAAATGGAAGCTGCTCTCGACCTGGACATCACTATACATGGGGTAACTCCTATCATCACCAGCCCCCAGGCATGATTTGGCCAAACTCCCCATCATTTGTCAATGGAATTTCTGTAGCTCATCCTGGACCACGGCTGCATGGACCTCCTAGAGCACCACCTCCTATGCTGAATCCTGTTTTACCCATCAATAACCAACATGTGGGATCTGTGCCAGCTGTCAATCCTTCTCTCTGGGATAGACAACATGCATATGCAGGGGAATCTCCTGATGCTTCTGGTTTCCATCCCTGTTCTCTTGGGAGCATGAGGATTTCCAATAATTCGTTGCACTCCATGGAATTTCTCTCCCCTAAGATGTTTCCTCATGTGGGGGGAAACTGCTTGGAACTTCCAATGCCCCCTCAAAATGTTGGGTTCCAATCACAACAGCAGAGGTCCATGGTGTTTCCTGGCAGAGGCCAAATGATTCCCATGATTAATACATTTGATGCTCTTGGTGAACGTGCTAGAAGCCGTAGAAATGAAGGCAGCATTAGTCAGGCAGACAAGAAACAATACGAGCTTGACATTGATCGCATATTGCAAGGGGAAGACAACCGAACAACACTTATGATAAAGAATATTCCTAACAAGTATGTGGTACCTAACTTCAATACGTGATTATATTCTGCTTGTTGGCTACTATTTATTTATTGCTGGAACTTTGTTTTCGGAACAGTAACTTGTATTCCATGAAAGTGTGAAGTCAGGCATGCTCAATGATTTCTACTTGGAACAAACTTCAAAAAACAAGAAAGACTTGCACTGTTACTACTTTTCAATTAAAATGTTGCCAATAATTCTTTTTTGTCTGTTATTTTTTTAACACTGACAATGTGGTGTTGGTGGCAGGTATACTTCAAAAATGCTTCTGGCTGCAATTGATGAACGCCATAAAGGAACTTACAATTTTCTTTACCTACCAATTGATTTTAAGGCAAGTGCATTTTTATCTTAGAGAGGTTGCCCTTTAATTTCAAGGTTAAAGATGAATTGTGGGAAAACCATAGTATTCTAATAAACTTTCATTCAATATGCAATGCCTGACATTAACAACTCTTGCAGAACAAATGCAATGTTGGGTATGCGTTTATCAACATGATTGATCCCAGACAAATAATTCCATTCTATCAGGTTTGTGATGTGTAAGCTGTAATGTTGTAACAGATTGGATAAATTACTTTGACCACCCTTGTTATTCTGACCACTCCAATTACCCTAAATATTACGGTGAAGTGGTCATCTTGCAGCAAGATCATGAAGTAGGGGTGGGTAGTGTAGTTATAGAAATAAGAAGGGTGGCCAATTGCAAATTTATCGCTAAAGGTTACATGCAAAGACTAAAACTAAAAGGAAATTAAAATTATGGCAGGCATTTAATGGAAAGAAATGGGAGAAATTCAATAGTGAAAAAGTAGCATCGCTTGCATATGCCCGCATACAAGGAAAAGCAGCTCTCATTGCACATTTCCAGAATTCAAGCTTGATGAACGAGGATAAGCGATGCAGACCCATTCTCTTCAATACCGATGGACCCAATGCAGGTGACCAGGTATGCAAATTACAGCAAGTCAGGCAATTTGGATTTTAGTTGTGTTTCATTGTTGACTCGAACATAAAACAGAATGTAGAAATCTTGCTAAATGTGGTTGGAATTTTGTGCTTCTGAAAAATTTTCATTTATTGTGATGCCCAGAAAATGGCCCTCAGTCTTGTAGAGCAACCAAATCCCCCTTATTTAATGGTACTATGGTAGAGTCGTAGAGAAAAGAATGAAAGTAATTTCATGCTGACCCTGTCTTTATTGGCAGGTGCCCTTTCCAATGGGGGTTAATGTAAGAACGAGACCTGGGAAACCCCGAACCATCACCCATGAGGAGAACCAGCAAGGAAGCCCATCAAATCTGGCAGGTGGGGAGGATTCTTCAAATGGGGACGCTTCCTCAGGTTCTGGAAAGGAGTCTGATTAAGCAAGCCACTTGTTTTTGTGGGCTCTAACCTCGTAGGACTGAGTAATTTAAGATCGGCGCCACCCCAAGTCTTTACGGCTTGTGGTGGCTGCTTAAAAAGAGACTCTTTTCATCTTTTAAGAAGCTTCTTAAAAATTATAGAGGACTTAGCCAGACCTAAAGTGAATTCCCAATTTTATTCAGATTTTCATAGAATTCTGAAATGGTTAGACAAAGAAGCATCAGGCGAGGCTTCGAAATTTTGGATGTTGTTGAGAGTAATCTACACACACACACAGAACATAGTATGTATAGGAGTTTCTGAGAAAATAAGGGATCTTTTTGCCGAGGTTCCGGAGGCTTCTGTATTTCCCGGGGTTTTGTTTGCTTTTGAATGTTGGGGCTTGTATCCCATATGTAATTTCTCGCTGAAATATACCGAAGTCCCCTTGGGACCTTTGTTTTTAAATTTTTTGAAGCGGTGAACCCGTGTGTGCCATTCTTACTTGATGATAGTGCCCATAGCTTTTTATGTCTGTTCCTTTTCTGGAACCACGCAAGTTTATGGGCTGTTTATTGGAACGAGATGTTGCATCCTAGTTTATGTCTATGATTGATTCAGTGAAGGGATTCTTTCCGTTCAGCAAGCACATAGAGGGATAGACTAGGTGGTAGTTGACCGGCCTATGCTTGCACCGCCGCCTTCTTTGGGGGCTACCGTTCTCGGAATAAGGTGTATTGATTTCTTGTGCTATTTGCTTGGAGTCCTTATTGGCTGGTTGAGTTAGCTTCACCTCCAACATGTTGTGAAATGCCATACCCCATTCTGTTTCACCATTACAGGTTGACCGCGTTGAGAAACTTTCACTCAAAAATACTTTTCCCTTTCCTTTTTTGTTTTTTCTTTTTAAACGAGGACTGCAAAACATGAAGGGATAGGTAACATCCCAAACACTGAGAATATGGCAGAATAAAATATGTTCGACAATTGATTTACCACTGTGATTGAAGGCGTAACCAAAAAAAGAGAGAAGATAATAGTAAATCATTACAAGAAATAAAAATAGTATAACAGTAAAAAAGGATGTCGATAATTTACTTGGCAGAATATGGTTAAATTTTCTAAATTAAATTAAAAGACCTTGCATTGTTTGTTGTAACCTAGAAATGTAGAAATTGATCCTTAAAAATAAAGTACTTTAGGGGCATGGAGTGTTTTGTTAGATTATTGTTGGCTTAAGGGGATGCCGGAGCATGTTCAAACTCCGACCTCCATCCACCAGAGTACGATTGCAAATTAACCAGATCAATTTTTATTTTTGATGGGTTCTCATATTCATAACGAGTTGAAAGCATAAAACTCGCATCGTTTAAAATTTATTGTGCTTGGATTCGAGATCAAACCAAGTCCTTGACAAGCGGAGCTTTGAGCGACTCAAGAGCGAGTCAGGTCATTTGCAGCCCTCCACCATAGGGGGCGGTTTTTGCAGGCTGCAATTAGCTTCAGATTTAGCTGAATTATTAAAGATTGATAGATTATAACCCTCGGTAAGGCCTCAAATTTCACAGAACCAAAAAGTGAGCACTTTACACCTATATGACATGCTCCAAAATGGACCAAATAGGCGAAGACCATTCCTACCTATGCATTTACTTGAGCCTCCATTATGGCAACTCAGATTTGCTCATGTTTGATGCCTTTGAAAAAGTGGGACAGGAAAAGAGCGATAGCATGCATGAATCAGAATCAGAAGATTTTCCAGAATCACCAGTGTTTCTTTTCCTTTCTAAGCAAATACAATTTCACAAAGATGATTAAACACAGTTGAGGACATGCTCAATCCTGAATTGTAACAGATGACTGCCCGCAACTTTCAGGCAGCCTTGCATTTAGGTCTCCACTCAAGAGAATTCAGAAGCATCTGAACATTTATCACAAGGTACAGCACAAATACAGATGAGGATAAGTACTTTGCCTTGCAACCTTGTGTTTCTTGTCACCATTCAAATTTACCTTGTCAGCATCCATCACCTGGACATCATTAATGGCCTGCAATATACACAAGCTAGACTCAATAACATAAAAATGTCCACCCACCCATACGCAGGCACCATGAAGACCAAAAAGATGAGAGCAGCTCACCATAATGGCAAAAGGTATCACTTTGGGTAGAGAATGTCATAGTGACCTGGACGATAAAGCAAGGTAATGAAGGGATTGATGCTCTCAGAACCAGCACCAGTAGCACTTGGGAGATTGCGAGGTGCAGGAAGGAAATCATGATGGTTTACACTGACCCCACCTGCATCACAAGAGCTGCGGTCGAGGTATACAACACGAATTGGTACACCCAATGCATCAGATAGTGCAGTAATGTGCACATGGTCACTTTCTTCACCCATAGGTTCCACTGATGACTTGCAAAACTAAGGCAAAACAGATAAATCAATTGGGAACTCCAATATTTTATGCATTCATTATCAGATTTCTGAAATATATGATACTGAATTTCTTATCATAATAAACTTGTCACCAAGAAAAGCCATCAAAATAGTAATTAAAAAAAATTATGGCTTGAAATGTAAAACTTTGAAAAAGCTAACACAAAGGGCCAAGTAAGGAGAGAGTGGACTTGATGTAAAGGACATTGGTTTAAGTTATGCTAGTGAAAGCTAACAATTCATCCTTGTTTTTTAGAAAATGTACAAAACTAACAAAGCATGGAAAATGTTTGAAAGTAATACCAGAAACTATAGTACATTGAACAGACCTGCTCAACTGTAGTGTTTGTCAATCCAAATACAAAGGGTTCAAAAAACTCTGAGCGTCGTCTTATTTCTCCAGAGGTCACAAATCTGAAAAACATGACAACTAACCAACCAAATTTGTTAGGAGAGGGAGCCAAAACATCAATCCATACCCATCACTTTATCAAGTAACTCACCATAGTCTGATACAGACTGATCACGACTCCTATTTAGAAGCTCTTCATGACTGCAAAAGAAAACAGAATTAATATTTAGAAACTCGAAAGGTCAATTGACTAGCATTAATAACAGAACCTAATATTTTGGCCTTAAGTAGCACTACATCAACTCATGTTTGTAAATAAAAATGCAGGATCTGGGGAGTAACTAAGAGAGGTTAAAATCCCAAAGTAAGTTGTATTTCCTAAGCTGCTAACGTGCATAGTATAGCAGGGAAAAGGGGCACCTTATTGAAGTTTCATTTCCTTGAAGAACATCATCCAGCTGCTCAAGAAATAACTGCAATTTTTTGACAACGAAACCAGAGTTGCAGATCATTTGCATAAAAGCCTTGAAGGAAGGTATGATTTTGTTGCAAGCTTTTATGAAGAAAGCTTGATACAACTTAAAATACTTTTGCTTGAAAATTCAAAGAAAAATTAATCTTCTCACCTCGAGATTAAAGCAAGACATGAAACAAGATGGTGACCTTTTAGAGGCATCAGCTTTTCAATGAAACATTAAAACTTGCAATAACTCAACTGAATTCATCCATGTCTCACGCATAGAATAAATATTGTACTGGTCAATCTTTGTTTTTCATACTGTTTATGTGACCAAGATATTCAAGCAGTTCTAAACATCGATGTCTACATTTCCTAATAATCCACCTCATATGAGGTAGAAATAAAAATCAAGCGAGCATATTCAAGTAAAATGCACAGAACACAGCTCCATCATATCTCAAGGTGGTCAACAGTGAAAATATTACTCCAAGTCATCAAATCAATTGAACTTACAAGAATGGAGTTCAAATGTCCACATCATATTCTAAAACTCAGTTTGCTGCAAATTTGTTTGTACATTTGCATTAATATTGACTTTGGTTCACTCTAGGAACTAATTCGTAAGCAATGTCTTTGTTGCATAACTGGCACACAGTGAAACATTTTAAGATGTCAAAAAATGCTCAAAAAAAGGATAATGCATACATCCTGCATAAAGTAAGAGAGTGCAAATGATAAATTTACCGCAAAAAAATCCTCAAACGTGAAGTCCACATAACCCAAACTCTGCAGTGTTTTCCTACATTCTTCAACATTTGCTTTGATACGATCAACTTCCGCACGGTCTTGTTTCTCCAAAATATGCTCCTGTCTCAAGAAAACCACGGCTCATTTAAGAGGGTAAATTACAAATATGGTGCTCCATCCAACAAAAGGCACAAGGATAAAAACCAAAAAATACAATGACATACCAGGTATGAAAACATAAAGCTGCGAAAGAAGCAATTCCCATCTCCACGTGTTCGCCTAATTGCAACATACTTGTCACCAAGTACCTACACAAGCAGCAGCAATCAATCAATCATTAAATTCAAGAAAACCATGAAGAACAAACAAGAAAACTCAAGGATGATGATAACAAGAAACCACCTTTATTTTCTGAAGTAAAATAGGACTGCCTGATTGATATTCAGCAGCCAATGCAGACAAGGGCTCCTGTAGTAGTTAAAGTAAAATTCAATCACCCAAAATATCCTTCAATTGAAAAACAAACAAGCTGAACTAATAATACAGGAATTGAAAACAAAAAAACAAAACACAAAAAACAGAAGAAGAAGAAGAAGAATTGCCTTGTCGCCAACAAATGGAACACTCGATTGCTGCTGCGTAATATCATCATCTCCTCCTCCAAAATTTGCCCAATCTTCGATTTCACAAGTCACTTCTGTTTCTCCATCTGCTGCTAACTGTCCTTCCTGATTCTGCATCTTCTTCTTTCTTTCTTTCTTTATAACAAAAACAAAACAAAGCAAGTTGATTTTGCAAAAGATGAAAGTGCAGATAGCAATGTTGACGATAAACACACACAAACACACATATATACCTGAAAATCAAGATTCTGGTCAATAGAAGGGAACAACTTGAAACCCTAACTATAATTAATTCTTTCTCCTAAAAATTGGATTTTATTTTGCTTCGGTGATCTACTTTGAAAGCAAGAAACCGATTTCTCTCTCTCTCGATATCAGTACCTGATTTTTATTATCGCTCTCTACTTAGATTTTATATTAAGAGGCAAATTCGCTTTTTTATTTTTATTTTATTTTATTTGTTAGCAGCTGGGAACCGGCGATTATAAAAATTAGGCATGGATGGCGTCTTTACGTGGGGCTGCTTCCCCCCGCCCCCGTCCAAATTATCATGTGAATAAAACAAAACAATAATAAAGAAAAAAAAGTCCACTGCAGTTAATTGTTACCGATATTGAACCGAAGTTTCCTTGCTCATTGAAAAGGCCTTCGTTACTATGAGAGGAGAGTCATCATCATATACCTGTAAGAAATAGGCAACAATGAAATTTAGTGAGAAAATTTTTTTTTTATAAAAATAAATAAATCATCTTTCCTGGGATTAACGTATATCTCTCTCTTTCTCTCTCTCTTTTTTTTTTTTTTTCATAGGCTGTGTTTGTTTACTTCATGTTTTTATGTTTATGTTTGCATTGCAAAAACACATTAAGGTATTTAGTAATATACTAAATTGTGTTTTTAATATTAGACCATTAAAGAATTGAGTTTGAAATGTAACTTTTAAGAAGCAGTTTTTATATATTTTTATAATTAAGTTTCGTCTGTTTATTTTTTTATTTTAAAAGCGTTTTTGAAAAAAATTAATTTTTTACTTCAAAATAATATTTTTTATATTTTTATATTATTTTATGTGTTAATATCAAAACTAATTTAAAAAAAAAATTACTTTGATACATTTTCAAGTAAAAAACACTTTGAAAAGCAACTATAACCGCAACCGCAACCATATAATTACTAAATATTTTATATATGTATTTTGCTGTATATAAATTTCAACTATAATTTTTACCAAATATATATCTAAATTTAATTAACCACGTTCAATTATATTTTTTTATAACTTATTTTTTTAAAATTATAAACATAAAAACTATTTTAAAAACAATCATACCCATTGAATGTCTATTTCAATTACGATTTTATTGTCTCTCTAATAGCAACAAAAAAAGTTCGAAAAATGTTTATAGTATTTTTTTTCCTTTGAATCTTAATTAATTAGCAATATATGCATAGAATTAAGAGGGTATCGCCATTACTAAACCAGAAAAGGTTTCTGGAGAAGGTTTGAAAATGTTTTATCCCGAAAAATATATTACATGAAGAAATATTGGAATGGGATATTTTGATGCCTGAGAGTTAACATGTTATTAAAAAAAAAGAAAAATCATTTTACCCCGTTATAGTAGCTGAATAGTTTTATTTGTATGCAACTCTATAAACATTTTGATAAATATTCTACATATTTATATTCATAATTTTAGATATTTGTTAATATATTTATATTAAAAAAATCTTTATAAAAATAACTTTATCTCTCAAGACTTCAAATTTATCATAGCTAATCTTTCTAAATTTAGCATAAGTCTAACACAACACAAGATTTAAACAATGTTAAGTCTAAAGAATACTTTTTATTCTCTCTCTGCATATATACATTTCACTTTCCCTATGTATAAATATTATATTGACTTAAATATTATAATATTTTTTTTATAGGTATTGTTGGGTCCATTAAATTTTTCGAGTCTAGTTTTATTAGCCCATGAAAAACATCTTTAATCTTTCTTCTAAGAATTTTCCAGTCTTGTCATTGGAGTTGTATGTGAAAACCAAACAAAAAATCATTTTATTCATGTCTCTTAAAAACTCTTTTCATAATTTACAAAACCCGAACGTTGTGGTAGCTATGCCAATGATTATGTTTATGGTTACACCAACGACTTGTCAGTGGCTATGTCCCATGTCGCTATGCCAGCAATTACGCTCACGTGTGTAGCTACATGACTATGTCATCGATTATAAACGACAACACCCCCAACAATACCCCGTCCTATCGTCAAGTTCCATGGCAATGCGTCAAGGGTACGCCTACAAACTACTATTATGGCGGCTTGTACACAGAAAAGATGTCACTAGGATTTGGGGCTCTAATGATACATAAAAAATAACATTATTGATTGTAAGTATTTTCTTTTCTGTTTTTGCTAAGTCAAGTTTTTTAAACATATTTATTTATAAAACTTGAGAGATCTGATGATACATATAGATCTCTATAAATACCATAGATAATTTAAATCAAATATCTTAAATATTTACTTTTTAAAAATCTATATAAATTGAGCTTTATTAGATTCTATATCTTTAACTCAACAGAAGTTTACAAAGATACAAGAAAATACCATTTATTCTCTCACTACGCACAAATGTAACTCATTCTCCGTCATCTGTATATACAAATATTATACTGACTTAAAAATTCAAAGTGTTTTTCTTACAAGAGTCATCGCACACACCAAGTTCTCTGAGTACACTTTTATCTGTCAATGAAAAGCACCTCCATTCTGTCTCTCCAAGATTTTTTCCAGCCTCGTCACGAAGCTTTACACTTCTCTCTTATCAGGTTGGCTCATAGCTTAATTACTTATTTTTCTGCAGTTAGAATCACACTCTAAATGGAAAAATATTCGAGAAGCTAACGCGAGCATTGAGATGTGGAAAAGGAAAAGACTGGTAAAAGAACGAGATGATTTCACTTCTCGCCCGTCCATGGGACCAGATCTGTAAAGTTACAAAAATGCTTAGCAAGGAATTGTGCAGGATGAACAGCAAATTTGTGCAGGATGAACAGCAAGTCTGTAAAGTTACAAAAATGCTTAGCAAGGAATTGTGCAGGATGAACAGCAAGTTTGTGCAGGATGTACTTTCTTATGCCCTACAGAAGCTTAAACTTTGCAGCGAGGTTCCCACCAATGGTGATGGAAGAGATAAGCAGTTTACTCTTTCCTTTGCACCTTTTAAGCCTATCCGTCAGTCTCTCTTTCTCTGTGACAAGAAGTTTCACGCGGAAGCATTGCAGGAGCTCCTGGTGTAATGGAAAGTTTGGATTTATTGTTGTTGATCACGGGGGACTCTCTTAGGGACATTAAGAGGCAACAGAAGAGAGGTACTTTGCAAGTTAACTGTTGAGCTCCCATGGAAACATGGTAGGGGTGGTCAATCAGCTCTCCGCCTTGATCGTCGACGGACAGAAAGCCGCCGCTACTATGTTAGGAAGGCAGCAGAACTTTCTACAAAGCATTTTATAGACCCTTCAGGTGAAAGCACACCAAGACAGCACCGGGTATAAGGAGACAGAATAGATTGATTTAAGGGTAAAACACCAAGAACACTAAAACTCTATTTTATTATTGAAATAATTTATAATTTGATCAATTTCTAATAAAGTTTATAATTTTTTTTATATAAATTTTTCATCTAAACTAGAAAACAAAATCAGAATCCTAACATGTAAAGAAGATCAACACAAAATTCAAAAATAAATAATAACTTCAAAAATAACAAGAAAAATAGTAAAATTAACCCAAACAATAATTTCTAAGTTTGTGCATGGCTTGGAGGATGCCATGAAGGGTCTGGGGATCTGGGAAGATTTCTTTGGATATAAATCGGTCTGAAAAACACCAAGATGGATGAGATTGTCATAAAGCATTTGAACAGGGAGCAAGAGGCCGATCAGAGCAACTTCCAGGATTCAATCACTTCATCGACTTCGAGGTACAAGACGAAAAGTTTCTTCTGGAACGGTTTGCGGATGAGTACGAGCCGTTCGGTTGCTCACTTGAGACTGTCACAGATAATTCAGAGGAAGATCTCATTTTTGTAGAGGATTTGGTGGCTTTGGATCAGGGATCCTTCGCTATCAGATGGACATTAAATCGCTTGATTAACCAGAAATTTATGAAGACTCTGAGTAAGCGTCAAGATTTTCATTGCTTCCGCCAAAAGACAAGCAAAAATCTCTTCAGTGTGATGCTAATAGTGGAAATTGATGCTTCTATGAGCTGCTTCTTTATGATGTTTTTGCTTTTTCCATGCTTGGTGAGTAGGATAACTAGCAGAAGAATTTATGGAGTAATTTAGATCGTCAAAGTCCAAATAAAAACCTGTTATGCTTAAATTTATGGGATTTTATGTTCTTATATCATGGTATTTAACTTCATAGGTCTTTCTTGAAAATCACCTCTTCTCGGAGAAGATTCCATCTCCTTTGCTGCTAGTTTACGTAAATGAACGAGCCATTGTGACTGCCAGGGAGCACGAGAACGTGCCAGGTCAAATTCCAAGTTATCGCTGGATTTGCTCAAGTGTTCAGATATTAAGTTTGTTTTTTAAAAAGTTTTTAATTCAATTTTTATAAATTTTAGTATCATTAAATGTTTATATAATTATTAATTTTAAATTTTATAAAATAAATTAAAATATATACAAACTGATCCGAATATTGATGTTAATTATTTTTTTTATCAAATTATACTATTTAAATTATAAATCGAATCCAACTATTTCTCTTATTTGGATGGGCTAATTTACCTTAGAGTTAACTATAAATTATAATCTAACCCTTTAGTTTATCAAAGTTAAGTAATTAATTATTGTAATATTAAAAATAAATAAATATTCTTTTGATTATTGTCCACTATGTTTAATTTTATAATATTTTGTTTCAAAAAATGCTTTGTTTAGTCAAACTTCCCCTTCTACACTCATTCTATATGGTATATAGTTTCTCCTAAAATATGCTACAATCTCTTTATCATCCTTACCAAAAATGACCCTTAATTGAAAAAAAATAATTCTGAAAAGATATGACTGATAATTTAAACCGTGTGAAAAAGGAAATGTTTTTGACACTGTGGATCCTGGCTCTCTAGTCTCTACACTGTGGACGTGCTCGATTTGACTTCGCGCATGTTCGTCAATGAGACTCAGGAGTGGTTTGGTCTTTACTGCAATATGGTTTGGGTTTGGGGCTCTCGGCTCTGGTTGCCAAGAACTGTTTTGGAACTATGGACCCAGGCTCTCTGGACTGTGGACGTGCTCGATTTGACTTCGCACATGTTCATCTTTGAGGCTCTAGGGTGGTTTGGTCTTTGCTGCAATATGGTTTGGGTTTGGGGCTCTCAGCTTGGGTTGCCATTACCTTCTCATGGCTTCGGTTCATTCTCCCAGTTCTCGTATATATTATAACATTATTCGACTTTTAACCCACGTTATGTATCCAAAGATTTTATTTGAAAAACTTAATACTTGAATCCGTACCCATATCTAATTCTTGTATCCAATTCTGAGCAACATAAATTGAATATAAAAATATAGAAATTAAATAATAGTCTTCAAGAATTAATTAATTGTTTTTGCTGAGCTACAGGGCTCCCTGAGCGATAATTTACTCTTCACAGTATTTGTCCTTTGATATTACTGCTGAATGATCTGCAGTTAAGCATTATTTTTAATTACAGAATGCGAATTCTAATCCATTTTTCTGCTGTCGTCACTGCTTCTGTTCTACAGAGGGTCTGCTAAGCTTATGGTTGCCAACGCTTTGATGTTGCTGCCACAATGCTGTTGATAATTGCATGTTTTTTAAAGGTTATTGGTTTGAATTTTATAAATTTTAGAATGATTAAAAATTTAGATGATTATTAATTTTAAAACCCGTAAAATTAGTTAAGATACACGCAAATTAATCCGAACAGCTACATTAATAATAATAAAAATAAACTTGGTTTGTGATTGTTTCTTTTGAGCACCTTCATGATTTGCAAGCTTGATAAACCTCACTATCGAAGGCTATCAGTTCCAAACTCTTCTTCCCGTTTGCTATCCTCATAAACCCATCACCACAGCTAAAAAAAAAATCATTTCTTTCTGTAAAATTCGTCCTTTCTTCTTCAATTTCATCTCCTCCACCAAATATCTACACGTTGTAGGCTTGTAACTTGCTTCGTTCTGATTACCTGGAAGGGCCTAAGCTTGGACCGTGTTTCTCCTCAGCGTGCTCTAGTTTAAGCACTGTTTTCCTTGGGCCGTGAACCATCTTGCTATTCAGTAGATGGGCTTAACCATTTTGATGGATTATTAAGCTCAAACATCCCTCTTTCTAATTTTCTTGATGCGGCTCTCTAAATACCTTATTTAAATTAGTCTTTTTGTATAAATTAAAATATTAAACGTCGAGTTAGCTAGACAATCAGGACCCACCACTCATTTTCTCTCCTCTATTCCATGTTCAATTTAGCTTGAGCTGTATATCCACGTCATGGTTCAATCACAAAAATATAACAAAAAATAATACTATAGCTTTGATAATCAATTAATATAATTTTGTTAAAATAGGGATAGATAAGTTAACAGAGAGAAAAACTATGAAATGCGTCCCATTCGTGAGACTAATTCAACATTTGAAACGGAAAAACTTGTTTGAATAATATGGGATAAATAGCAGGGTCATATTAAAAAAAAATCAATTGATTGCGACTGCATCAAGAAAACTACAAAAGTAATGGTGGCTATGAGCTAATTGACCCCATTTTGCTAAATCTATATAGGTTATAACCTCTGAAAATGACATGGACCGTCTGGAAGGTCGCATTGGGCTTGAGTCATCCAGCATGTAATCGCTGGTCTTAGTCAGATGGGAATATGGTTGTGTAAGTCAGCGACCGCCCCAAGCTTGGCTGTTTAAAGGTCAGACTCCTCGCCCTTCAGTCGAACTCGATCGTCTCACTTGAAAATAAATTACATTTTGATGTATGCATATGTATTGACAGTAAAATGTTCTGGGTGTAATTTCTATGTCATAATTCATATATATTTAAGTGGTGTTTGGCAATTATCACATCTAAAAATAACAATATTTAATAAATATTGTGTTTTAAAATTTTAACAAGATAAAAATATATTATTTAATTGAATTCTTTTTAAAATATATTATTCTAGTAAAACTTTTAATTTATCATGTAAATCATTGTCGGTTAATTGATGTGACTTGTGGGATCAACGAGCTCTTGATGTTAATTTTTTTTTTATCATTGTTGGCTGTACTTCATGTGTATATGAAATTGTCGTATACTGTGTTTTTTTAAATAATTTTTTATTTAAAAATATATTAAAATAATTTTTTTTACATTCATTTTTGACATCATCTCATTAAATTTTTTTTAAAAATATTAAATTAATATTTTTAATATTTTAAAAAAAACACTCAACAAAGCAAAATATATATATATATAAAAAAAACTTTCAAACACTCTCTTTTTTTTCTTAAAAAAAAAAAAAAAAAACCAAGTGAGGCTTGCACGATGCAGGCATAGTTAGAGGTGACAGATGGAATTCGCGCAACAAAAGTCACTGCAATGGAGTTTTCTTAAGTCATCGTAAGAATATCTCTCCAATAATGGAAATTAATGTACCAAGTCATCTTAATCAGCTTGCAAATTATTGTCCTCCTTCAAGATTATGACAGAAAGCCAGCATTCAGTCCTTCTAGTGTTTTGCGAAAAGAAAACATGCAAATTGCAGTCCATGTCATCCCACCGAACCTCGTCAAGAAGAAGATGTTTCTTGTCTCTAAACTCGCTCAATACTCGGTGCAATGCATACAATAATAAAAAGGTGTTCGGGATTGCAATAATTTTTTTTAGATATTTTTTAAAGATATATTTGTTATCTTGAAAAAAAAAATAATGATTTTAATATCCTTATATTAAAAAATATATATAAAATATTATTTTTATACATTTTCAAGTAAAAAACATTTTTAAAAAACATTATACAATACAGTACCAAACACATATTGAATATGTCAACAACTAAAAGAGTGAGATGTTTTTTTTATTATAATGAATAAAAAATAAGAAATTAGAATGACATTTCAACTCCAATACTAAATTTGAAACAATAGTTAGAATTTATAATAAAGTTTAAAATTTTTATTGTCATGTTTTTTAAATAATAATTAAAAATGATTTCATTAACAATATTGATAATAAAAATAGTAAAAGTTATATCGATGGTGATGGAGTAAAAGAAAGAGTAGATGATGGTAGTAATAATAACATAGTAATAGCAATAATATGTTTTCAAAGGTTAATTCTATAGTTAAGAGGGGTTTAAGTGGAAAAATGGAGATGATGGTGGAAAAAAAATGGTGAAGATTGTGAAAGGGTTGTGTCGGTGGAAATAAAAGTGTTGATGTAATGATAATATATATATTGAAAAACAAATTTCATCATCATCAATAGTAGCAGTGAAAATAGTTATTGAAACGGTGATAATTATAAAAATAGTTGATATAAAATAAAAAGAAATACTTTAACCCTTCTATTATAGTAAAACAACAAGATTTAAGGGTTATAAATACTTTATGAATTATTCAAGTAAAGGGTTTACAAATTTTATTTTCTAGACATTAATACTCTTAAATCCCTACCTATTTATCATACCAGAACAAAAATAAACACTCTCGTTCTTAGAACTCAAAATTTATTTTCTCATTTATTGCAATTTCTTTTATAAAAGTTATTAACTTTATTATATGAGACTCCCTAAATCCAATCAAAATAGATTATTTTGTAGGTGTTAGGTCTTTTACTGTCAATTACCTACCTTGAATATTGATGTGAACATATGATTAACCATCATCCAAACAACAAAATAACTCATTTCTGAGCATGTTAGATTTTGGAACATCATCACAAAGTGTAAGTCTTTATTGGTTTTTCTAGAACTGGTTTTTGATATCTTTAATCACTATCAATGACAAACAATCAAGATACACCTATAATGGGATGTGTCACAGACCTCCCCACAGTTAATGTCACATCTGCTCAATCAAAGTTTCAATAACTCATCAACCAAGTGCAAGTTCTTATTCAAGTTGTGTTAGCAACCCGATGAAAAAAATCAGACCTTGCCACCTCAGCAAGTCTTGGCACGTGATATAACACCCTCAAACCCTGTTTCTCAACCACGAGCTACCTCCTTGGCCAAACAATAATTATATTATCCAAAAGAGACTGAGTAAAATGACACGGAGAGCTTTCCACCCTAACAATCTCATAGTCCCTCTAAAGGTTGTTCGCATTAACATAAAGCTCTCCCAATAAGTGGTCATTTTATACGTGATCTCTCTGGCCATTATGAGATAGAAGTTAGTTATTAATTCCATGATTCTACACCAGAATTATCCAGCTCCCCAAAGCCTAGTAAAAAAAATATTTAGGAGAAGTTATCTAGCAAATACATCCAATATGAGGTTTATAGTCCTTATAAGATAAAGGGATCACCTTTATCTAGACGAGTTATGCACACCCTAATCGTAAAGGAATATATCTTTATGTATATGACTTTAAACAACTGAGATAGCCTGATAGATCCATGAGAACATGTCTAAAATATACATAGCAACCTTGAGTTAGTCATCCAAGATAGTAATGTTATGTGAAAAATCTTTCCTACAACTTTTAGAGGGTTATCATAAGCTTGGTATAACAACTTAGAGTCGAGCTTTATCATGGGTTTTAACAACTTCTATGCTAAACTTGTATCGTGTTTTAACACTAGTAAACCCATAAAAAAAAAAAGCTTCATAGAACTATTTAGCATTACTCAATTAGAAAGGAAATCCATACCAGGACATATTTGAACAGGTTCAATAAAGAAATGCTTAAGGTAAAGGAATTGATCAAGTCAATAGCCTTAAAGGCTTTGACAAGTAGAGTGAATGAACGTTCTGTATGGAAGGACTTATATGTCTTACCAAATAGAAGCTTTATGAAGATGAAACAAGTTATAAAGAATCATATACATGTAAAACATATCGGTATATTAAGGCATGTGCCTTCTCATTTCTATCAGGAGGTTCAGGAAGAGAAATATTTCAAATAAAATCACTCTTCCAACAAACATAATACTTTAAAAAATGTCAGAAAAGTCTGGTGATGGAGCACTTGCAATATCCTAAGATGAGATATATAACTCCACTGAATGTCACCTCTAAAGAAGTCTTTGGTGCCATCAAGAGGTAAGATTTTGTTCAATATCCACCCTTAATAATAACATCTCCATATGCACATAATTTCAAAAACGTTTTGTTTGTCCCACAAGGATAAAAGGCGTGATATTGAGTATTTCTTTATGTCGAAGAAAGAGATTGAGAAGCTTATTGCCAAATGTTATATAAAGTAAAAGTAGTTTGTTAAGGTCATACCCATATAGAATGAGATAGAGCGAAGTTCAACCAACCTATTCAAACCCTATCTGAGATCAATGTGATTTTAGAAGACATCTTGATAAGGAAAGATACTTCTAGTGAAAAGAGAAAGTATAGAAAACAGGTCTTAACAGTGAATCATCAATAAACTCCATGGCATGAGCCTATAACTTTCACTCCAAAAGATGGGGAGATCGTGACTTACCCCTATGAGAATGCACTAGTGATTTCAACGATTCTAACTAATCATCGAGTCTATAGGGGTTGGTGGATGATGGGAGCTTAGCTAATATCTTTTTCAAAAAGTTGATGTCTTATACGTGGATAGATTCCTTAAGGGTGATTTTGGTAAAGACCTCATTGGTTTTGGATTGAAGGGTTAAGAGTGTCAATAAAGGTGCCTTGGGGATTCTAGTGACAATATGCACTTTATTTGCATGCCTTACTCCTCAACAAACTTTCATGGTCATAGATATGGTTTTGACCTACAACACTATAATAGAAATGCCTCTCTTGCATAAGAACAATGCAACCATTAACATCTGATATTTAGTCTTGAAATTCCCCACTTTAAAAAGGGTGGCTATTATTAGATGAAACTTAAAGGCTTCTAGGCATTGTGTCTCTAGATGGTGGGGCGGTAAAAATTTTTGGTTTTGGACCGGCAAAGATCCTTGAATGAAATGGAAAACCAAAACCAAGGCTATAGAATAGTTGAAATAAGTATTTTTTAGGGAAAATGAGAGTTATTTATGGCAATCTATATTCTCATATTAATAATTTTAAATCTCAGAGCATTTATCATATTAAAAAAAAAAGAAACACTCTTGTTCTTAGAATTTAAAATTTAGTATCTCATTTATTGCAATTTTTTTTTAAAAAGTTACCAACTTTATCATCTGAAAATCTCTAAATCCCATTAAAGTATATTGTTTTGTAGGTATTAAGCCTTTTACTACAAATCATCAATTTCATCAACTTCGGAGAATAGAATATTAACGTGAACATATGATTAACAATTATTCAAACACCAAAAAAACCCTTATTTCTGATCATATCAGATTTTAAAACATCATCATAAATAACATCAATTTTCAAATCTAACTAGACTAAGTTCGGGTCCAAAACCTTTTCTTTTTATTTCCTCAAGCAGAAAAAAATCTCATGGAACTGGTCTGTCTTATTGAAACAATTTTAATTAATTAGTGCATTGAATTCCATTATTTATAACTGATTGATGTAAAAAATCAAGATAGTGTGGTGTGATTTTCCCGGCCTGATGGGACAAGATCCATGCCATCTAGCTTAAGCTTACACGTCAAATTAACCTCTCTTAATTTTATCGGTGGACAGAACTGCAAACCCATAATTAATAGATTTGAGATCACAAGATTTGAACTAGAAATATTCAAAAGCAACGTGTTTTTTCGATTAGTTTTTCAAAGACAATTAGTTATACCAACGATTGAACGATTGGTTTTATTTGTGAATATAATTAAAGATATGTATGTATATTATAATGGACAGCATTGCTCCTACATTAAAGTCTCCAATATCATTTTAATAAATCTCAACTAAAACTTTTAACTTTTGAAAGACCGAAGGAGTCAAATATTATTGATTCCTTAGCACACAGTTTGAAAGGCCGAAGGAGGCATGTGCTTACATGAGTCCTTTGTCTTTAGAGGAAACACCCTCGCAAGATCACATGAAAGTTGAGACAAATAATGAGTCCGTTTTTGCGCATATATATATATACACAACACATGAGTGCACATCTGACATATCTCGCATGTGTTGAGCAATGGCACATGCACGTAACAGGGAGAGACCAGTAGTATATATACGTGTCAGCAAATACTCGAGAAATTCTGTCGATGACTTCCCATTTTCCCTTTTGATAAAAACTGAAGTGATTGTTTTCGTTGCTGGATCTGTTTATTAAATTGTTTTTATTTGAAAAAAACATTAAATTAATATTTGAGTATTTGTCTATTATTTTAATATATTCTAAATCAAAGATCACTCTTATTAAACCCCAGACACGCACAGAATGAAAGGTGAGGGGTCATCGGCTGCATCTCGAGACTGGAAAGTTCGGAGGGTGGTTCTTGATGAAATTTTATTTGGAGTGATTGTTTTTGTTGCTGGATCTGTTTATTAAATTGTTTTTTTATTTGACAAAAACATTAAATTAATATTTTTGAGTATTTGTCCATTATTTTAATATATTCTTACTCAAAGATCACTCTTATTAAACCCCAGACACGCACAGAATGAAAGGTGAGGGGTCATCGGCTGCATCTCGAGACTGGAAAGTTCGGAGGGTGGTTCTTGATGAGATTTTATTTGTGTGTTCTATTAAGATGAATGTGGCTGCATGTTTCTGTCCTTACAGATTGATCGCAGCATCCAAACTAATTAAGGAAAGAAAATAGTTAGCTGTACAAGTCCTACATAAAGAAAGCAGGGCCTCACATTATAGGTACAGTTAGGGAGTAGCTAGGCACTGAAATGGCACCACGAGGGTTTGCAAAATAATTACTCTATTTATTTGCTAGCTTTTCTGACAGGCTACAGGGCTCTCGTCATATGCATCTAGTCCCCCCCAAATCCTTCGCATTTTCTAATTCAAGTTCCCAGGCTCACCATTGTATATAAATATTAATGTTCTTCGAGTAAATGGATGGCAAACAAGATGCTGAAAGAATTAAAATCCAATCGGGTATACAGTGCACATCTGAGACGGTGTTTAAATGTTTTTTTATTTTGAAATAATATTGATTCAGTATCATCAAGAAAACAATTTCATACGAGCAAGGGGACGGGGCATAAGCTCATATAACTCATGTTTATGTAAATGCAACAACTTCAATTATTTTTGAACTCTTTGGACGCCAAATCCTATATATTCCGGAGCCTCGAAACAGCGCACGTTCAAAAATGTATTTTTCAACTCTGGCATAGTGCAAAAACAAGTGCTGCTGCCATGCAAAGTTGTAGGTAATCGATCTACCTCGTTGTCATAATGGTAGTCATAATGTTTGGATTGGTTTGAAATTAAAATCATAATTTTTAGTTAATTTGATTTGCTAAGGTTCATAAAACAAAAAAACAAGTTAATTTAAAAAAAATATGACTAAAAGATTCAATATCCTGCATCGTAATACTTAGAATTTATAAAAATAACAAAAAATATATTATTTTTTATTATCACGGATACAATTATTTATAAAAAAATATAAAAACATAACGAAATACAATTATTATTTTTATTATTAATATGGATGTTCTGATTAACTTACGTGTATCTCGACTACTACAGTATGGTTTGCTCTATTAATTTTTATTTTTTAATATGATAAAAAGTGATCTATGAACATGATTGATTTAAAAAAAAAAACTATTAAAAAATTTTCACTTGATAAAGCATAGCAAGAATATATAAAATCTCAATAATATAAGTTAATAGAGCACAATTTATTTTTTAAAAAAGGGTTGAATATTAAAAAACCTGACTAGAAAAAAATGATGAGACAAATATTTGGAAAATGATAGTGGGGCAGAACCCATCACTTTTTAGGAGGATAGCCTTTCAACCCGCTACCATCCGTTCTTGATTCGTCATCTCGGAATTCTTGTGTCAAACAAAACGGACTTGTTTGAGGTGAAAAGTTAAGAGGAATAATACATATTACATGAGAGTATAATCATAATTATTGATAATTTAAATTTCTGTGCATTTCAGCCCAATTGATTAAAATACAACTAATTTAATTGAAAATATATATCCTTTATTTAACATACTATCTAATTTCCTGTTAAATAACACATCAGTTGCGCAGATTGCATTATAAAATATAAAAAATACATGAGATTAAAATCGTTAGATCATTAAGAACTCGTCCCAATAATTTCAATATAAAAACATCATTTACAGTATCATAAAATATAGCCAAGAAATCAACCCCTAACTTCTCGCGATGTTTGAGTCATTCTTTCTGATTCTTAAGAAAAAACAATATATAGTTGTGTATATATTTATACATAACGTCTAAATATTAAAATGGATAAAATATAACAAAAAAGGCTTAAATTAAAAAATTAACTATAATTCAAGGATTACAGTAAACAATAATTCTGGAGGTTTTGATTAAAAAAACAAACGAACGACAGCAACTATTTAGTGGTTAGGAGCATGTACGTAAAATAGCTCTATTTACTAAACAAACAAGGTGATTCTCATGTTACAGTAGGAAGTAGATGATTTGCTTAAGATTTGTAGTGGAATGGATTAAAAAATTAATATAAAAACATATTCCAGATATCACTTACACGTTTTATAGTTAAAAAAATTTAAATTGTGAGGCGAATAATTCTGTTCAATTGATTTGACAAATACTAAAATAACTTAAATGATCAACAAAAATATAATTTGATTTAAAAAAATTTAAAATAATATTTTATTTTTAAAATAGTAAAATAATATATTGAATTGTCTCATGTCAACCTGGTTAACCTGATAAATCTATGATCCGGTTTATAAGATCATAATAACTTTATAAAAAAATCAAAATAAATTGTAAGATATAATTTATTATCAACCCAATATTGATGAATGAAATTAAAAAAAAAAACTTAATTAAAAAGAACATAAAAATTACTTGGGTCAACCTGCAAAACCAGTAACCCATGTGACGAAACTAAGATAACACTGTAAAAAATAAATCAAAATAGAAATAAAGTTTGATTCTTAATCAATTTAATATTAAAAAATAACATAAAAAAACACAAAAAATAACACTAGCTGATATGAGTTAACTAACTAAACTTGTTATTTAGGTTATGAGATTGAGATAATCTTGTAAAAAATAAACCGAAAAATTTTATGAAGTTTAACTCTTAATCAATTTAATATTAAATAATAAAATTAAAAAATAAATCAATTAAAAAAATCTAAAAAAAATCAAGTTAACCTGTGTTAGTATATTAAACTTATAACCTGAGTCATAAGAATAGGATAACTCCAATAAAAGTAAAACGAAATACACTATAAAGTTTTATCTTTAATAAATTCAATAATAAAAAAAGAATAAAATCTTAAAAAATCTTAAAAAATAAGAAAAATTAATAGTGAATTCGTCTCTTCTTTTAGTTCTTTTTAATCGAGAAATTGACGAATTTGTAGTGTATGTTGCTTTCAAAACTCGTTTTTGGGGCATTTTCGCAAATCTTCAAAGTAGAGGAGCAATATCTCTATTTTAGGATACTCAGGGGGGGCGTTAAAATAATTGCCATATTAATTAATTTCCGCCGAAATACCACCTGTCACTTGTTTTTTTCTTTGAGAAATACGGAAATACCACCGGTCTAATTGTTACTAAAAAAAACAAAAAACTTTTTTATATTGTGCCAGTGCTAGTTGCTAGAGATACAAGAAGATAGACACTGACCAATAAATACTACCTGTCAAACCCTTATTTCTTCCTCTGGCTAGCTCTTCTTCCCCTCTCTCTTGTCACTCCCTGTACAACAAAACCCAGCACCAGCCCTTCGATCTGATTCTCGATGTTCAGGTCTTGATCAGGAGCTACAAATCTAGCGAAGCAACAGCACTCATTTCATGCCCTAGAATCATCATACCAAAACCGAAGAATTTAGTGTATATAAACTATTTTTTAAAGGTGGATCGAAGGCATGGAAAGAGGCCACTTCCACTGGAAGCATCAGAGGAGAAAGAAAAAGAACATGATGAGTTCCCTTCTTATGCCTCTACTTGGTCAGAGACAGACATGTCTGCTATGGTTTCAGCTCTCACTCAAGTCATGGGTACTACCGAAAATAACCCAACTTCGGTGCAATCCACCCCGTATGCTCTGGAGCAATCCGTCGTCAAAGACGAACCTGACCAGTCTCAACCAGTGCAAGATCAAGGTAATGGATGCATACATATGAGCTGTGTCTTGGTGATTTTTGCACTTTTATATGCCCTCCCTATATTAATCTGAGTCTCTCTTTTCAAAAACTTTTATTTATGCCTTAACCAGCTAGTACTAATAAAGTTTTTTGGCATTATTATTCCAAATGATCCAAAAGATGAAATACGATTTACACCAAAATTTTGAAGAAAAAAACAAAAAGAAAAACAATCTAGAGTAGCAAGTTAGCTGGGCAAGGTTAATCATCTGTTTGTATTTAAATTGTCGAAAAGTTTGTGATTTTGGTGCCATTACATTTTTGTTCCTATAGATATTATCTTGTCAAAGTTGTCACACTCTATCTGCCTATCTAACCATGTCGTTCTCTTTATTTTTCTTGATTAAAAGCCATAAGAAAAAAAGAAAAAAAAAACAAAAGAGGGCCTGCCTAACCCCTTCAATTTGTTTTATTCTGCGGAGATGCACATGTGAAATTAATATGGCGATTTTAGGGTTTCTCGCCAAGTTCATTGTATCTTACTTTCCGTAAAGAATCTCTCTCTCTCTCTCTCTCTCTCTCTCACACACACACACACAAACACATAAAGTAAATAAGGTGTACCTTACTTGCTCAAAGACGCTCTTTCTTGCTTTACCAAAATCTCACCAAGACAATACATGTTAGTGATGTCAAGGTGGTGACCTATCATTTTTCATGTACTCTAGCTAGCTAGTTGATTCTGACCATTTTTCCCCGTAGAGATAAGCATTGGCTAAAGCTTAGTTTCATTGGTGTGAACCTATCATGATTCATGACATTCCTCGTATTAGAAGGGAAAAGGGAGGGGGATGGTCACTTCCGTGAATCACTAGCATTCCTTTTTGTTGGGACATTGACCTCGAGCCTTATCCTTTGATAATTTCCAATTGTTCTTCTCGTTGCTTCACCTTGCCTAATCTTGAAAGGGACAGCATCGTTTGTTGGCGTGTAAGCCCAAAGTATTTGTCTTCGATGAAAACCACGCAATATCTATTAATTGAGTGTTGAAGTTTCTTTTATAGGATGAATTGAATTCCGAGTTTGTTTGCTTTTCAGCTTTAAATACCTTTAACGACTTTGCTCGCATCAAATTATAATTATTCGGATGAAATCATAAGAAACTCTTAAAAAAATATATAAATCTCTGACCTTTTATCCAACCCACGTTCCGTTTGCGTGGCTTTGTGGAGTCCTGCATTCTACTTTACCTGTCCAAGAAACCTTCTATGGAAAATTGCACTTCTTTTTTATATATACACAGAAAGAGAGGGGGGGGGGGGCGCTTTATATTTTTCATCAAAAAATAAAAACATATAATAACGAATTCACTTCGAGACTTACTTTCATTGATCCAATTAATGATTTCCAAGCTATAGCTAAGGCTGTGTCTACTTAATGAGTGTACAATATGTGTGTGAATTTTGCAGAATTTTATATGCTTACTTTACATTATTAATTATATTTATTTCAAGTGGGATATATTAACTAACAGTATTTCTTTTCTCAAGTCATTTTTTAGTGTTAGGTGATTTAGAATCCAAGATTTCAGCTTATTTTTTTATTTTATATGTTTGTGTTCTTATATTAATTCCATATGGATATGTTTATTAAAATATTTATTGTGGACCATCTATCTTTGATAGGATAGGAATATGAATTTAATCTTTTAGAGTTTAAAACTAATTTGAGGACATCATCTTATTGGGGGAGGGGGGGCTAGATATTAATCTCTAAAATAAAATCCCACTTTATTTTGACATGACTAAAGCATACAATCTCTTTTCAATATGAAAAAAATTAATAAAACTTAATTTCACCTAGTATTTCAATTATTTGAGTTAAGTGGTTCTTTGCCATGACAAGATGTCTTAGCTTATAGTCAATGTGAATTAAAACCTTAATAATTTACATTTATTTACAAATTAGGCTCAAATAAATATAATAGTGAGATTGTTCAAATTAATTCAATAAATCTTTGTATGATATTGTCATAATAAAAATATAGATGTTTATCTATAACTTTCCCCATTGAAAAGTGGAGAATTATTGGTGAACATGACCTAACCATGTACCTGATAATATTAGCCTATTACAGAAGAGAGGGGTTGAACGCACGTCCTTACATCACTTGGAACACAATCTCATGCATAATCTTAAATTAAACTATCCAATATATAGTAGTCTAATCTATTACCTGAGTTGCAGTATTTATCTATTTCGAGAATCCTTTTTTATACTTTTTTGACATATCTGTATCCATAATGAGTGGCTGTTCCTTATAATTAATCGCTCAGACGATTTTGTTTGTGCAGAAAATACAAGGAGAAGGCATTATAGAGGGGTGAGACAAAGACCTTGGGGTAAATGGGCAGCCGAGATACGTGATCCTAAAAAGGCAGCCCGAGTCTGGCTTGGTACCTTTGACACTGCTGAGGATGCAGCCGTTGCATATGACAAAGCAGCTCTTAAGTTCAAAGGCACCAAGGCTAAGCTTAATTTTCCCGAAAGAGTTCAAGGAAGAACCGAGTTCGGCTACTTCATGGGTTCTGGAGCTTCATCCAATGTCTTGACTGAACAAAGTCCTAGGCCAGTTGCTCCTCCTCCCCCTCCCCCTCCCCCTTCATCATTTGCACCAGATACTTACCCAGACTTGCTTCAATATGCACAAATCCTTTCTAGCAATGATGCCAATTTCCCGTACTACACTTCAAACCTCTTTAATCAGCAACCTTTTGCTCCCCATTTTTCATCAACCTTTTTATCACAACAACAACAACACCAAGATCTATTGAGATTCTCGTCAAGGTTCGATAGCCCCTCTAGCTCTGATCAACAGGAACATGGGAAGGACTCCAGTAATCCTAGCGAGTAATTAATATGTTAGATTTTCTGCACTAAGAGGGCAATTTGGAATCCTTAGTTAAGGAAATATAAAGTATGGGTTAATTAGCATCATTCCTTTGAAGCAGTAACGCCATTAGATGTCGGGAAGTTCATAATTGATCAAGACCTTCCAAGTATTTTTGTTGTGTTTTGGAAGCTCTTCTCTTTCAATTCCTTTTTTGTTTCAATGCATGGGGTAGACACCCTAATATATATTAGTCACCCCAAGAATCACCTATCAGTTGGCAATTTGCATGCATGGTCTGTACTCTTTGGAGACATAACTATATATATATATGAGAAATTTTGGGTAATGTATCATTTTCTTTAATTTTTCAAGTATTTGCATGAGGTCGTCTTTATCAAAGTCTTAATCGCTTTTGATTTTGTACTTGTACAATGATGATGGATGTGGTCATGATCTCTTGACAAAGTTGAACGATGTGGGGTTTGTTATTTATTGGAAAGACTTGAACGTACGCACAAGGGTGGAGCCAGAAATTTTTTTTATTCTAGGCTATTAAATAAATATATAAATATTTTTTAAAATTGATTATTAATTCATGTACATGAATTTTTGAAATTAATAGTAAAGTTTTAATTCAAATATACTATTCAAAATATTAAAAAATAAATTTGAAAGTACATAAAATTAAAGCGAAATTAAAAATAAACTCACTATTAAATTTACATCCTTCGATGTTTTGTAAAATATAATTTATCTATAATCGAATCTGAATCAATATTGTAACAACCCCTCAACCGAGATAAAATAACAATTTCATGTCAATTAGAAAACAAAGTAATTAAATTTTTTTCCTCTTTTAATTCCTTCTTCCTTCACTTGATTCTTCTCTATATTAATGTTTTATAAGTTGGACTTTGTAAGTTTACAATATTATTCTCTCACTTTTTATTTTTTTCTTTGGAATTTTTTTATGTTTTTCTCTTACTTTTTTCTATTTCTCTCTCGCCTTTTCTTTTCTTTCTTTTTCTATTATGCTTCTGCTCAATCGGCAACATATAAAAGGAAGGAGAAGCTGATTTGTTTTATTTTTTTAATGGCAAATAACCATTTTACTTTTAATGAGTCATTTTGTTTTTATTTGACGGTTCTTTTTTTTGTTAGCACTACCAAGCTCCGTTCATCCTAAACTCTTAACTAGATTTTATTCAATATATTTTAAGATCCATCGTAAAATTTCAACTCGATCTGATGGTCGTATTGAAAATTACGTCTAATAACGTAAAACTGATCAAATTGTGATTTTTCATCAAATTTCTAAATTTCTCCAAAAATTATGAAATTTTAATCCAAGCTAAAGTATCATATTAGAAGGCTCCACGCAAATTTTTAGAATTTTTTGATAACTTAATTGAAAATTATAAATTTATTTTACATAAAACTAGTCAAAAAATATTAATAAAATCTTGACCTAGGCTAAAGCCCACCTTAGCCTTTGTCATGCCTCCGCCTATGCGCACGCATGCACGCCTATCTATTCATCTACATCCCATCGTTCAAAACTTGTTCATCCCATTAATTATATATATCTTGCCATTTATTCAATGCGAGGGAATTTTTTATGCATTCATTTTCAAGCCTACGAAGCTAACTTTGTGGAGAACTTTAAAAATTTGTCACGACTTCTGAGCTAAAGATAGTGGAGATCTTCCAGAAGACCTATAGTGCTCATCCAGACCTTGAAAATTTAATCGTTTTCTGTTTAGCTATGATCGTTGAATTCCATATTTCAAATTTGGTTGATCGTATGGATAATTGAACTAATAAATATAGTCCAAAGTAGACGTCGGTTCATATATTTCTTCAACAGTTAATGCTGATATTGATGCATGCACCAAGTTGCCCTTTGATTATGCTCTAAATATTCGAATCAAACACTTCAAAAGTACCATCACTTCATTGAGTAAGGATAAGGATAGAATATTATTTGATTCGCCAACATATCTAATCGCAGACAAGTAATTTGGCATTTGCTCTGATCGATTGTTCACTAACGTTGTCTTCATTTGGTGTCAAATAAAAACCAAGTTTGAGATATACAAGTTAAAACGATCATTATTCACAAATATATATCATTTTTTTCCATTTCTAATTACCTAATTAACATTTAATCAAATAAAAAAGCTCAAACTTGTCAGTAATGGATTATAATATAATCGACTATTATATAAAAAAAAATCGATAAAAAAGCTCAAATAGCCACCAAAATAATACTCCATTAATAATATTCTAGAATAGAATATAGTGAAAACCTTAAACTACAGAGTACAGACCATTTAAAAGAATAAATTTTCTACAACATGGTGTAAGAAATTGTCCTAGATACTTCAATTCAAAGTAATTAACAAGATACAATAAAATAGATCATTTTTATGGTTTAAACCTGTGGGTTGTGAAGCAGGAAAAAAAAAAAGGATAATGAGGTTTATAAATATAGGGGAAAAGAGACTAAATCTTGTTTTTATTAATTACATAAAGTGCTCTATTAATTACCTATGATCTACAGTCACTACAAAACATTAAAAAAATCTAATATAATTTGAAAGCAAGTTATCAAAATAAAAGTCTCGCAGAATCTATATATGTATATATAAAAATCAATGGTATAAAAGGTGTGAAATTTAAGCTTGAAGATGGCTTCTCCCAGCTTTATCTTGCTGTAAAGCTCGAAATGATTTTTCTATTGATAATATAGGGATTTTTCGTAAATGTACTCAAACCAAAAGAGATGCCATTTAAAGTTAAGTGCTGGACAATCTTTGGATAATCTTCCAAAAGAACTTTTAAATTGTTTGCAATTTACTTGCTAGATGTTTTGCGTGAAGGGTTAGTTGCGACTATATATTCATTTATAAAAAAATAAAAAAAATATATGGTATTTAAGATGTAACTAATAATATTTTATTAGTTGTGTACTTTAAAAATAAATATATATAACCATAAATTTTAAATAGAAATATTCTTATTACTTTTAATGAGTCATGAATTTTATTTTATTTTTACACTTTATGTCTGTTTTTTTTTTCAAAGTATAATTATAGCTTGAACACCATAAGATTTTTCACATAATATTCTTTTCAAATACATGGATTAACAATACAAAATTTTGAAAAATCTGATAGAAACCTCCTTAGTATTTAAAAAGAATAGAACTATCTTATGAATATTTTTATAACTTACCTTATATATATATATATATATATATATATATAACCTCTTCATACTCTTGGCTGGCTTTATACTTTCATGGTGTCTGAAAAGAATAATTATAATCTCTTATTTTAAGTGTACTAACATTCTAAAATCAAGTTACTTGTTCTAATCACACAGAATTTCTAATTAATCTATTTTCAATTAGTTTGAAGGACTACTTTAGGCAATTAAGCTCAAGAATCTTGGCTGAAAGGATAACGACATCTCAAAACGCGACACGCTTCGATCGATCGATCGCTCACAATAATGGAAGGAAAAGACAAAAGAACATTGCATGTAAGCATATCGGAACCACTTTGAAGAGATCATCAGCAACGCGAATTAATTGGGTTTATCGAGACGCTAAGTTAAATTAACAATATTATTATATACTTCCTCCGATCGGCAAACATTTAAACTATGTGAAGGGCTAATGAAGAACAGGGAACTCACTTAACTTTTTAGCAGGGAAATCATGGCTTCTCATCATTTGTCATCTATCAAGACAACTACTTTAGACACGTTAGAAGCGCGAAACGTTAAAGTGAACCAATTAAGCGACAAAACCTAATGTTTTAGTAAAATATTTAATGATGTCCAAGTGAATTATCAGACTGAAACGTGCTTATAATTAAGCATGGCTCCACCGACCAGTACTGACGTAACCTTAAGCTCTTGCTTTCTTATATGCATGAACTTTAATTAGCTTTATCCCTTGTCTCCGTGAGCGAACAATCTCCATTGCCCCTTTCTTTCTTTAATATATAGATTTTGTTTTTTTTATTTTCCACGTCCAATGATAGAACTTGAACGGCTACAAAGTGGTGGCTTGCAAAGCCTGAGATAGCATGCTGATTAGAAGCGGCTACTTTATTAAAAAGAAGATCTTTAACTGTTACGCATGCACGGGCCGTGCCCACTTGCCAAACAAAGCGGCGGGCCAGATTCAGATCATCCAAAGCCCAGAAATGGTTGCGTCATTTTTTTGCTTTTTCTATTTCCAATCACAGGGATGGCCACAAAACGACAGTGGTTAACGGAAACGACAAGAGGTGAGGAAACTTCTTTTCCCTTCCCTTTTTCTTTTTTTTCTTTTTAATCTATGAGTGTAGTCACCCACGTAAGCCGCGTGAGATCTGACGCGGGCAAGGTCCCAAATCCCGAAGTGTAAGCATGAATTAGGGTTCATAATGACAATGACATATGGGCTCTGAGATTGCATGGTAGGGGACCAGGTCGTAGATGGTGACAAGGTTTTGTGTATGCTTTCGGTTTCTCCATGTCAAATCTTGCGGCTCTGCTTCATGCCTCATAAGACCACTCCTGCGGCTCTTCAAGTACAATCATGGTCCATCTTGAAAAAAATATGTGGTTTGTTGTCAAACATCTCTGAAATGTAATTTTATCTGCACATGGAGGTTTGGCCAAGGTGATCTCTTTTGATTCTTTCAGTCGTTTTCTACCCCTTGTTCGTACATGATTTAAGGAGATAGCCTGATTGGGCTCTTACTAGCCATGACTATAACACCTACATAGCTTGCTGATGGGACCCTCTTATTAGTGGCGTGATCTTTAATTTAATTTAATTGTTCCAAATACTCTTGGTGTTTATATATATATACACACGTACAGCATGTGTTTTTAATTTGAGTTTTGGAAAATATACTCGATCACCATCATGGTATGAAGTTACTTTATCCTGGTCTCGAGATATTATGAATGGCATAAAAGCTCCGAGCTTATCCATCGAGATAAAAACTTAGTCGGACTACATATTGGAATGAATAATGGGATAGATAGCTAGCAATACCCTGAAGGGATGATCATATCTTATTGCATGGTCTTAAGGCTTCAATAATACGTGATCAAGTAAGAGATTTCCTGTGTCAAACAGCATAAATGAGTCTGTTTTTGTGTTTTAAAAACATATTTAAATTTTTTTATTTTTTTATTAACTTTAAATTAATATATTTTTAATATTTTTAATTCATTTTGATGTACTATATCAAAAATATTTTTTTAAAAAATAAAAAAATATATATATTTTAATACAGAAAATTATTTAAAAAACAATTATATTCAAACTGTCGAACAATTGTGTTGCCTACTTTGCCTCATCAAAGCATGTATACGAGAATCTTTTGAAGTTTTGGTCAATGATCGTGCTCGATCGGTCGAGTACTGGTATGTGAAATTTATGATCGACAAGGACATCAGTTAAGTTCCCATCATCTGTACTGGCGAATCTTGTTCTTGCTGCTGAATGAAGATGTTTTATAATAATGCTCGGAATCAGTTTCTAGCTAGTGCTTGCTAATTCATTGATGATGAGTTCGGTGATCTTGCAACTTCTTTTACTAAAGAAAGGAAAAAGAAAAGGATCCCCGCCACTCCTTTTTGTCCTGCTAGTCATTGTCAATGTATCTGACCTTATACATATTTTCTAATTTGATGTTTCCATTTTTATTTGAGTATGTATCTTTATTTTTTTCCAACTACGGGTATCTGTCTTTATTTTTTAATTTCAATGAATGTACCTTTTTCTTCATTAATTTTATGCCTTGGAATCTTTTAAATTGTTGATGGAGTATTGATAATGTAATAAATTTCAATATGTTCAGGTATGAGGTTATTTTAATATTTAAATAGTGAGTAATCACATGTTTGTATTTATATTCTTTTTTATAAAGTTCATAAAGTTGATAGTCGGTAATAAAAGGCCTAACACATGTAAAATAATTTATTTATTTATGTGGGATTTAGGGACCATCTAATTATAAAATTAGTGAATATTAAAATGGATAAAAGAATAAACTTTAAATTCTAAGAACAAAAATATTTTTTTTATTATTTGTATATTATAAATGCTACGAGAATACGGCATGCATACTTGGATAATAGAAAAGCATCAACCTTTTACTTGGATATATAGTTCAGGAGGTATATATAGCCTCTAAACCTTGTCATATTTGCTTAAATGATGAGTTGGGTTAGATCAAATAATGCAAATATTACATATGACTTGTTTTTTTGAACACTTTTATACGATATTAATGTTGACAGAAATATGATAAGTCATTGAAAAATTTTTATGCATATAAGGATATAGGGAGATGATTATTCTTGACTTTTAATATTTTATGTAAAGAGTCATAAGAATAAATAAATAAAGCCTCGTGACCCAATATGGGGCTTATAATAATTGTCGGTTCCACTTGCATTTAGACTTGGAATGATCGCAAGCCCACGTGTAACAGCTTGGCCCAACTTATCATATATTGTCCGCTTTAGGTTTTATTGCCCTCACAGTTTTGTTTTTGGTGATGCAAGCTCACATCTGAACCTGACGCCCCAAAACGAGTATGACAAGTTAACAACTAACACTCTTAATAAGGTCAACTACCAATCTCTCACCCCCCAATGTGGGATACGACACCAAGGATGTTGAGTCTAACAACTCATCAAACCTACATGTACTTGGGTTCAGCACGTAGCTAACCCAAAGATGTTGAGTATAGCTAAACCCAATGATATTGGGTCTTGAAACAAATCAGACCCACATGTACTTCGACTCAGCGCATAACTAAACATAAAAATATTATGCCTGAAAGTAAGCTAGACCGTGTCATCTGGGCTTGATATTATATCACCTTGTCTTTAGCCTTTTAAAATATGAGTTTAAGCAAAATAATAATATTTATAAAATAAATTGATCCATCAAGTATATATTAAATAGACACATGTCATCTTGTTTTAGGATCATTGTTTAGGAAATTGAAAAAAAATAAAGAGAAAAGTAAAAAAAAATTGAATATAAAAATTGAAAAAATAAGAAAAGATTATTTTGATATGTTAAAGGTGTGTTTTTTTCTTAAAGAAAATCTAAAATCCTTAATCCAATAATAACAATAAAAAAGAGAAAAAGAGGGTAGCTATAATATTTTAGGGGGAGGGAATTTTCCTTTTTATTATTATTTTTTATCCCCATGTTTTGGGATTTCAAATAATCCAAAAAAAAAAATCCCTTCTGAAACACAGTTTACATTTTCTTTGTTTTAAGAATTTCAAGTATTTAATTAACAAACACATCATCACTTAACTGAAAAAATATTTCAATAGAGGCACTTAACTGAAAAAAGAGTGGAGTTACAAAATTAAAATAGAAAAAATAAAAACACATGATTAGAGAATATAGACAATTATAGGCATTGAATTTTTCATTCTATCCGTTATACTGCTATTTTTTATTTATTTATTTTTGTTGGGTTAATCTATCTATTTGTTATGACTTGGAAGAGGAGATTTTAACTTAATAGGGCTTTTCGTGCGACGTGGTGCGTTTGAATCAGGAAATGAAGGCCTGGAGTTATTCCGTGGAAGCCTATTTTGCTACTGCCTTTATGGGCCTAGAAACATCTGCGGCTTTTCAAACTGAAGCAGGATCCAACTTAGAAGTTCAAACGAAAGGTGGAAGCATTGTTACACCGAGCTGAATTTTACCAAAAAAAAAAAATCTAGGGAAGGAACGAACCTTATGTGATCCAATTAAAAAACCGGGTTAACTCGTGACCTAATCAAGAATTCATTGAATTTTATTTTTATTTTTATTTAAAAATATATATTTTTATTTTTAAAAAATAAATTTAAAATTAGATCAAGTTAACCTACTCAGCTCGCTATCGAAATCTTGTTCTTATTGAATTTCATAATCATGCTTTGAAGTTTAAACCAAGCTTTCGATAAGGATAGAGATATTTTACCGGAGAGTATTAACAAAAGAAAAAAAAAACTAAAAGATAAGGTAAATTCACTTCTCACCTCCTTGCATAGTATTATTTATTATGATAGTGCTTTGTTTTGTTTTAGTTTAATTTTTTAATATTGAATTTATTAGGAATTAAATTTCATAATTTATTTAATTTTTTTTATGTAAAGTTATCCTGATATCATGACTCGAATCACGGATTTAACAAGTTAACTTATGTTGACTCGAATTATTTTTTTTATATCATTTTTTTTATTAATTTCATTATTCACATCAAGTTTATCTTATACTTTACCACTGAAAACACATAAACGGTGGACTTGGGCCGGTAGAAAAGTATAAATAATGGAATCATGCATGCAATGCTCTAAGATCTATTAAATTTTGATTTGAAATCAGCTAAAGATGAGCACATCTAAGGTTTTTTCAGCTCAAAATATATTTGTTGGTGTGAAAGAAAAGAAGAAGATCATGGGGGGGGGGGGGTCCAAGAGGGTCGATACGGGCCCAATAGCAAGGCCGGTCAACTGGTATTGTCAACCACTCCTTGTACAACGAAGAGCTGGTCCAATACCAGCTCTCGACAGTTTACAAACAATCTTCTTAATGTATGGGCAAATACACCAATCGTTAAGACTAAAGTGTTTAACACTTGGTCCAAAAATGGCATGAACAAACCATCATAAATTCATCAGCTTTTCTTCTTTCTCTCTCCAAGAACAACCGGTGTTTGAAGAGAAATACTGAGATCGCTGTAAAAAAATCACAAGATGACTTTGTTGTGTTTTTGAAGTGAATTCATCAAACTATGTTCCTGTTTGGCGTGAAATTTTGAAAAACATTTAATTTAAATTTATTTTTTTATATTTCTAGATCGGATTGATATGCTAATATAAAGAATAATTTATAAAAAAAAATACTTTGAAAAACAACCATTACTACACTTCTAAACATACATTCAAATAAAAAAAAAATCTCACTGAATTAATTTGTTTGTGTGTTTTAAAAACATTTTAAAAAAAATAAATTTTTTTATTTTTTTGTTAACTTCAAATTAATATGTTTTTTTGTATTTTCTAACCATTTTGATGTGCTGATATCAAAAATAATTTTTAAAAAATAAAAAAAATCATTGGCATGTATTTTAACACAAAAAGTTATTTAAAAAATAATCACAATCACACTAACAAACAGACTTTAAAAAAAACCTTCAACAAAATATTACTATAATAAAGCCTTGGATTTAACGACTTAAACAATTTTACTTGTCAAGCATTTTCGGAAGCCTTGGATTTAACAACTTGAGCAATTTTACTTGGCAAGCATTTTCGGGCTTGTGAGTTTGTTCAGCAATGCGGCAAAAACATTATTTGTCTGTCTAATATTTGAAAACTCAGCCGCAATATTGCATATAATACAATTGATGCAAATCAGCTACACCAACCAATCTTGTTATTCATCTTTCTCAAACATCCCCGTACTCTTTATGGAAGAGAATTTGTCATCCATAGACAATCTCCAACAGATTTCATCAGAGCTATCACAAGAACGATAAATGACACCATAAACAATACCTTGCACATTCGCGGTGTTTGTCATCGGCTCTACCAGCAGGCCATCCCCATTTACCACCATGGATGATATCAGCAACACAAGCATCAAAATGGTAGTCAAGAGAATGTCAAGTAATCTAATGTTTTTTCTTCATTATGCAACACGGTATCATTAAAAAAAATCTTCTTTAAGAAACAATTGCTGGAAAAAAAAAAAAAAAGTTACAGCTATGAAGAGTTCCTTTTAATAACATAAATATATTAAAAATATAACGTTTTAAATTAATATTTTACATTGGCTTTGCATTTGATAGACATTGATTTCCATACGCATGAAAGGCATATGCAACGCATTTGCCAAAAAAAAAACTAATGGATTAAAAAATGCCATTAATTTGGACAGGTTAATGAAGGATAAATTAACAAGGATAACTCCGCTCATACATAAGGATGAAATTCACTAAATAATATAAATTCAGGGTCTTTGTCATAAACCACCACCGTGTAACCAAAAGCTTTGTAACAAAAAAAAGAGACCAGCTTTCATCCCAGATCCCTTGCTCCTGGTTCGCGTTCCAGGCTCCAGCATACGTTATTGACTGGCTCTATCAGTAGTGGTTGAGGCTTCTTGCTCCTTCCCTGGACTCATTGTCTGCACATTTGATGATGGATCCATAATGTCATCACCATCAGTTTCTTTTTTCTGCTTCTGTGCGTTTTGGGATTCATCCTTTGGCTCTTCGGTAATTTGGTCATCAGCGACCAAATCTCGTTGCTCAGTGGCATCACTCTCTTCACTACACTCTTCTGAAATGTTGTCCAGTTTTTCCTGCTCAGCTTGTTGTTGTAGTGATTCTATTACACCCATCAACTCCCGATTCACCTGTCAAGAAAACTTCCAATGTTCTCAAAGGAGATTTCATGACTCCCACTAAATCTTTTAGAAAATAAAATTGAAAAATGAAACAAAACAAAGAATCCCTGCAGTTTTGCCACAAGAAAGCTGTTTCATATCAAAATGCATGTGATGCAAGTGGTACCTGTGGGTTCTGAAGAAAGTCAGCTATGTCAATGGTACAAGATGGACATTTCATAACATTCTTTTGCGCTCTTAATGTCCGTCTTCCTTGACCTCTTTGTCTAGTGAGACTTTGGCCAGCAAAGGCACCCTCAAGACATGCTTTGCAGAAATTATGGGCACATGGGGTAGTGATTGGATTGACCATCACCTTCCGGCAAATTTGACAGCTGAACTCTGCTTGATGAACAACCAGAAGCAAAAGAAACTTCCATGAATCCATTGATACTAGTCATGACCATGGTCAAAATGCATTCCATAGAAACTGCATATTCAGAAGAAGACATCAAAGGCTTCAAGTTGAAATTGATTAAATACCATACCTTTCAGAAGTTTTCCTCTAACAGATACATTTGCTTTTTGTCGCTTGATTATCCTAATCACTTTTCCATCTTCTGGACCTACATTATCAGCAACTCTTTTTTTACTGGCTGGAGGTGGCTTTTTCCACATCCAGCAACTTTTTTCATCCTGAGAAGCAATTGTTAACATCTTAGGACACATTAAAATGAATGACTCATTGCTACAATGAACCATTGAAGTGAAAGAGTTTGAACTCACCTCATAGTCCCAGGAAGGGGACCCCTTCCTTTCAGTTATATCAATTGCATTCTTTAATTCCTTAATGACAGGCAGAGGCCTTGGACGGTCCCCTTGAACATCACTGCAATTTGATTTCCATCAAGTCAAGTCATAGAAAGGGAGGGAGGGAGACAGGGAGGGAAGGAAGCAGAACATACCTCGTCCATGGAGCAGGCTCGTTGTCGCATCTGACAAAGAGATACCTGCAAACTTTAAAGCCCTGCAATGAAAAAGGTGGCAGTTAGCAAACACATTTAACAAGTATAAAGTCCATGATTACCCTTTGATGCATTGCAAAATTGTCATTAGAAATTTACCTGTATTCCATTCTTACGCCAACACTTCTCAATTCTATAAACCCCATCATAACGTACTCCTGTTTCTGGAGCATATGATGATCGCTTCTCTTTGTGAGACCTGCTAGCAAACAGAGAAGGTTCACATTGGCATTCAAATAGGAAAAAAGAACAAAAAAACATCCTCAGATAACCTACACAATTCATGACAGAAAAAAGAAGATTTATCAAAGCATCCAGCAACACATCACAAATAGCAAAGACCAATTAATAAAAAAAGTCCCAGAAGGGATGTGAGGGCTACATCTGGAAACCAAGCAAACAATCCTAACAGAAACTATCAAATACAACTACCTATAACAATGACAAATTTTAACAGAACAAGAGTTTCTCATATCATGTGGTAGGATGTTTCATTCCCAATTACAAAATCTGCAACTCCACATCACTGTCACTAATCAGTTCAGCAATTAATGATGACAGAAAATATAAGGCCCCATGAAAGGTGACAAGATGCAATGCACGCTAATGGGTCATCAGATCACTTCTTAGCACAACTCACCTAACCACCCTTACAGGATAGCCCTTTAGGCAGCTTAGTCGTAGTGCCTCGTTCATCTTGTCAAACTTTTGGTCGAAGGACTGATCCTTGTTGGTGCGTTTATTGCCGCTCAGGTCCCTTCCTCCACTGTTAAGCACAAATTAAAATTGAACATCAAATTTGGAAAAGATAAAAACAGATGCAATAAAATTCAAGCAACAACTACATTTGACATTGCTCATAAAATTTCAAACCATATCAGTGCTTTAGCACACAAATTTAACAAAGCACTACAGTCCATTCCTTCATGCCATACTTGAAGTACATTCATTGAGTATTAAAGGTTAGATCAATCCAAATTAAAAAACTTATTCAGTCTGATGTTTTTTTAAGCAAAAACAAGTCCATTCAACTTTAACAATGAATGAACCACAACTCATGACTAGTGAAAAGCAAACCAATAATGCAGTAAAAAAGAGGACATGGGAACTAATGCAGAGACGCAGACAGCATACCTCCCAGTGTAAAGAAACCATTCACCATGGTCCTCGTCATCAATATAACCTCCAGAAAGAGCCACCGATTGTGCACCATAAGTAGACTGACCAGCAATTCCTGCAACATGGGGGAGATGGGCACCCCATTGCCTGCATGCCAGCCTATCCTCCCATATCTCTCCCACCAAAACACCCATATTTCTTTCTGGGTCGTTCTCTGCAGGGATTGGCCCAAAGTGATCAGGAGGAACTGTGACAAAGATCTTCCCACTACAAGCATTGGCCTTGCCAGCTTTCTTTGCCCGCTCTGTTGTGTATGCTTTGTCTGGCCTGTTTTGGTTGTGGACAAAATGATATACCTTCGCAGCACCCCCAGCATTGCTGGATCTTGACATCCTTGCCATACGTATGGCAATAACAAGTGTAGAATTGATACGAGGCTGGCTTGCTATCTTGGGTGGGATTTGTACACGGCAATTTGCACATGTACGTTTCCCTTGTCCAATCCATCTCTGGAAGCACTTCAAGCAAAAGTTATGACCGCATGGTGTCTGAAACAAGAGAAAAAACAAAATAAGAAATCATGAACATTTGCCAATCCAAGCGCAATGACTAGAGCAACTAAACAAGCACCAGCCTTCAAGCAAAAGGTATTGAAAACCCATAAGAAAACATTTCCCATTTTGAGTTTTTCTTACTGGTTTCTAACAATCTAAATTGAATCTTCAGCTTCTCCTGGATAATTAATGCTAACAATATTTAAAATTCAAGTTTTTTTATCCCATGAAAACAACTAAGGCACCATAGTTAGTCGACTGGCACTTCAAATCCAAAAAAATTAAGACTCCTTAGTTAATATCTAGAGACTATTCACCGCAATTAAACTTAATCCAAAAGGCCAAAAAAAAAGTTAAAGCTAGAGACAGATACTTTATAGATATTCATAGTAATCTTTTTTCTTTATTTGATCACCGTTGAAAACGACTTTGTTTTCACCTTTTTAACATCCAAAAGAGGTAAAAACTTTAGTTCACTAACACAGCCAGCAACATCCAAGGACACCACCATCATTTTCTTTTCAAAAATCCCTCAAAACCTTTGCTAAAACAAGCAAACAAACATACAGATGGAAATTTTTTAAAAGAAAGTAAAATCAAGAACATGTCTGTGAAAATAAAAATCAAATGAGCAGTTATGAGATTTTAAATTTGTGAACAGATTTCACATACAGTAACCGGTCTATCAAAACAAAAACATGTCTATAAAAATAAAAATCAAGCGAGCAATTAAAAGATTTTAAATTTGTGAACAGATTTCACATACTGTGACGGGTCTATCAAGCATTTGCATGCAGAAAGAGCAAGTCAACTCCTTATCGAGTATATCAAGCACGTCATTCTTCTCTTTCTTTTCCTCGCCGTCCAATGAGGACGGACCGGCGGCGGCGCCACTCAACAGCTCCTGACGTTTCTTTGCCTTCTCCTGTTCGGTCAACGATTTGTCATCCTCGATCTTCCGAATCGAGGCGATGAGATCACCGGAATCCTCCGATCTTCCGGAGGCGAAGGCGGAGGTGGACGGCGCATGAATCATGGAGCAGTCAGGGCACTCCCATTGCAGCGTATCAGATAACGCCTGAGGGGGGGAGACGAGACACGTGGCGTGCCAGGGGGTGACACATGTTTTGCACGCGAGGGTCTCTTCACTTGGTGGCTTGTTTTTGCAGACCATGCAAATGCCGGCTCCGTCGCACGGGAGTTCCATTTTGTTAAAAGTAACGGCGGCGTAACTGAGTTTTTTTTTTTGTTTTCGGCTTCTTTTATGACCTGGATTTTAATAGGGAGTTGGTGTTCGAGAGGAAGGAGGAGAGTGGGTGGTGGGTGTTTATAAAAAGGTCAAAAGGTGGGGTCCAGGGGAGAGGGACGGGGCTCTCGGTTTTGGATTTTGGATTTGCAAATTTTGGGATTTTGTTTTGAATTTTGTACCTTCCCTCTTTGCTTTTATTTTTTCCCGCTCCTCGCTACACATTCCATGTATGTTCTTCTGTAGCTGATGCATGTACATGTACCTATGTATGGAAGTTATGATGAAGCAAATTTAACGAGATTTACAACCAACATCTTAGATTTTCTTGCCTTTCTTGGATTTTTTTTTTTGCCTGAAATTCAACTTAAAAAATCAGGTTTTTTTTCCTGATAATGAGGTTGTTCGTGGTGACCTTATCGGTTTTTTGTATTTGACTGTCATACAAAGCATGTATTTATGGAATATAAAATTAGTTTCAATTGTAATTAGTAAATCTTAAAATGTGTGAATCATGTATTAGAAGTCTCGATTTTTCAGAATATCTTTAATTTATATAATAAATAAATTTAATTATATTATTTATGGATTGAAAATTTTCAAAAGAGGTGACTTCAGTGTGAAACAGCTGGTTAAGGCTCTGTTTGGTATTACTTTTCAACTGGAGGTCGGGTAAAATTTAAAATTAATTTTTATTTATAGTTAATGTTTTTATATTTTATTGTGTTAATATTAAAAATATTTTTTAAAAAATAAAAAAATATTATTTTAATATATTTATAAATAAAAAATATTTTTAAAAAGTAACTACCACTATACTCGAAAGTTTTCAAAATGACGGTTAGAATGATCATGAATTTTAGAATTTCATCTACGATGGTTGGGGGATTATCAAAGGTTGTCTTGTATCGTTGCATAAAACTCACTTCAAATGGGTAGTTTTTTCTATAAATAAAATTGAAATGTTAAGTATAAATTTAAAAGGTGTGGGTTTTTTTATTATGTAGACGTGCATTGATTATTATTTCACGTATTATCGTGGATAATGCAAAAAAATTTTATAATTTTAATTTGTTCTTCAAACTTCCTTCTTCTTCTTTTTTTTTACAATTTAATCTTAATTGAAAACAAATTAATTTTAATTTCTAATGAAAAGGTAGAATTGAAAAAAAAGAGACCAAAATAAAAAGGATGTCGAACATAGATGGCGTGCTATAAGTTTTGAAAAAAATACATTTTGGTTCTCGGACTTTAAAAATAACACAGATTATACAATTATGGTACCTCTATATTTTTTAAATTGATTTTTTGGTATAAAATCTTTTTTTATTTATTTCCTGGTTGAGAGGAGAAAGAGAGGTCATTGGATTTTAACAATAAAGAAAAAAACACGAATTTGACACCGATTTAGACCACACAAAAAAATTATATTTAGGTCAAATGATTTCATTTGACGATGAAAGTTCATATTATAATTTTTTTACCTTTAAAGTTCATGAAAAAATAGACACGAACCCATGTTGAGTTTTTGTTTTTTAAATGGTTTTTTTAAGTCAGTGAACAGTGTATCATGATTGGATTTCCCGAAAGCAGTATTTTTATGCTTTTCATCTTCCTGCGTTTCGGACGCGATTTGGATGTGGGACTATGCACGGTAAGCAACTTTTTTTGGCTAACCAAACATTTGCTTCCTGCGCAACTTCTAACGCGTAGCCAAACGAACTCTAAATAACGATTGTTTTTTGGGTTATATATTTAAATTTAAAAAGTTTTTATGATTCATCTGTAATTTTTTTATTTTTTATATGGACAAATTTTAGTTTTGAAAATAATACATATATATATATATAAATAATATTTCGAATATATTCAACATTACATAATGTTTTTTCTTGTTGCCATAGGAGATATAGGAACCATTCTTCTTGTTTCCACCTGGAATATACAACTGGCATGTAAAGTCAATTAACAGATATCCAGATTATATTTTAAAAAATTATTTTTAATATTAATATATTTAAATAATTTAAAAATTTTAAAAAATATTAATTTAAAACAAATAAAAAAATATAAAAAATCAATTTTTAAAAAAATATTTTTAAAACATCAAAACAGTCATGAAATCTAATCAACAATCATAGCTTACTGTGCTAGCATGGTTTCATGTTGATAAAATAATCGATGTATGGAATGTTCAGATTATTTTTTTCTTGTAGCCTCTGGAGTCCACGGCAAAGGAATTCAGCAAAAACCAAAAATAACATCCGGGAGAAGCCACCTCTCAGTCCAAAAACAAATACAATACTAGCCATTAAATATTTACAACAAGGGAATGATACACACGGGCATGAGAAAGAAAATAGCATGGTTGTAGAATAAATAGCACGAGAAAGAAAATAACACATGGATCCATTAAAAAATATAATTATAAAATTATGCTCTGTTCATTGAACGAATCACCAAGCAGGCAGGTTGGTTGACTTTTGTCAACATAAAACAATATAATTTCAAGATTTTTTTAAAATTTAAAATAATATTATCTTAAAAGTTAAATAAATAAATAAGCTAAGTCTGACTCTCAACCATGTTTTAATTCAATTAACTTACATTTGATTCGGTATAAAACCTAACTCGAGTCATAAGTTAAATTGTTAGACTAAGCCATGTTTAATAAAACTACTAAAAAATAAAAAGAATTCTCTCATCTGCTTGAAAATTGTTATTTTTTAATTCTTTTCTTTTTTAATATCATCTTATATTATTTAATAGTCATGACCTGATTTAATAAAAAATAATAAATTAATTAAAAAGAAAAGGTATTAAAACATATTGCATAATTTAAACCTAGTTTCACCATGTATTGTAACGATGAAATTATAATTTTATCCTATGTGGCATAAAAATTTGCCCCACCTAACAATGATAATTTAGTTTTTTTACCATTACTTGAGTGATGAAGGTACCGCAATGTCATTGAACCATCAAAACTAGGCTTGCATGTGGGGGTATTCATGCCTTTTTAATTTAAAGTGCATAGTTAAATTACTAGAATGTCCTTTAGATAAAAAGACAGTGTTGGTCCAGGGTTATTTTGTCATTTTTACTTTTTTTTTTTTTTTGTTATTATTAAGTGAGATCAATAGCATATTTTCACTTTAATATTTAATAAATATTTAAAAAATCGTTGATACATGCTTTGCAATAATACATGAAGGATTGTCGTGGTTTTTTAGTGTCAATGCCCAACAATCAAAAGATAGCTTATGGGGCAACGACCGAATTCTTTTGGCGTTCCCTTTGTGTCTGAATGGTGCTTGCCACAAGCAAACCTCTCCTTTGGCGTTAGATGCTCTTTTTTCTCCTTGTTTTTTTTTTTATATATATATGTATTAATGTTTGACCTTTTAAATTTTTAAAGTTACTCTTCGATTTATCATACTTTTGAATTTAATCCATGTTCTTTTGATTTTAAATTTTTTTCATTGGTATTTTGTAAAGTTTTGATTTTTTTTAAAATTTTATCATTTAATCTCAATTTGCTACATGTTTTTTTTTTTTAACTTTGGTCCTTGTTCTTTTGATATTTTCTACTTTACACTATTGTGCATTTTTTACTAGTTTTCAATTTCATATCTCAACCCATATTTATGGTGCATTGTATCTTCTCAGTTTCATATCCTAACCCGTATTTTTTAAAAGTTAATGCGGGTTGACATCTTTCTTTCTAGCTTATTTCCTTTTTCATTCTCATTATTCGACATAGTTATTATTATTTTTAAAAATTAGCTTTGTGATTTTTCTCAATTTCTTTAATGTTAGATTACTTCGATGTCATGATATGGACTATGAGTTTCACGGGTTAATCCGGACTTGATTTGCTATTTATTTTTCAGGTTAAATATCTACTATGCTATCTTAAGCTGACATGAATTGAGTTTTTTTTGTCCATTTGTATCCAATTTCATACATTCAAAGATTTTTTTTTCGATGTCTTCTTATTTTATTATAAACATAGATGTTATCAAATTAAAATAAAATTATTCTACTACAAGCAAACAAAACTATAACCCAAGTCTTTAGTTTTTTTTTTCTTTTTAGATCATGTCTACATCGCCTAATCAACATTTTTTCTTAAAGAAAAAACGAACCCGGGGCTGCTCAAGTCTTAGTTTTTAAAGTGTTTCTTAAATTTCATGTCTTCCGTTGGCTACCATTTAAATTATTAAATATTAGTTGTTGGACTGGGCTTGAAAGAAACACACCTCCAAACTCCAAACTCCAAACTCCAACCACACAGCAATTATTAGAGAATCCACAGAATAGGTTTTGCATTAACCAGCATAACAAACACCCCTTGCTAAAAACCACTGAGCTAATAATAAAACCCCCCTTTAAACCCTAGTGACAAAAAGTGAAAAAACACAAGAATCTCTCCCTCTCACCAATCTCGCATGCGCATTCTCATTTCCCTGGTTTCCTCATCAACTGCCACTGGCCTCCATTTACTCTCTCTCTCTCGTCGCCTACGCACCAAAATATCCCCTTTCTCAACCCTAATCCACCACAAACCTTCACCAGCCATGGCCGCCTCCGAGGACTCGCTCCGACGCGCTCTCGCCGATAAACAATCCTCGATCGAATCTCAAGGCAACACTGTCCGCGCACTCAAAGCCTCTAATGCTGAGAAGGCTACCGTCGACGAGGCAATTGAAAAATTGAACGCGTTGAAATTAGACAAGTCCGTGATGGAGAAACAACTTCAAGCTGCCGTTAATGGTAACGGTCCTGATGGTTCTGTTAATAAGGAAGCATTCCGTCAAGCTGTGGTAAACACACTTGAACGGAGGTTGTTTTATATCCCTTCTTTTAAGATTTATCGTGGTGTAGCTGGGCTTTATGATTATGGGCCTCCTGGTTGCGCTGTCAAGTCTAATGTTCTTTCTTTTTGGCGCCAGGTAAAGATTTAATCGCTCTGTCACTGTCCTGCTTTGATTGTTGAAAACTGAATCGATCAATGTTGGGTTTTAGATTACAGCAAAGAATTGCAATGCAATTAGGCCTAGAAGTTTAAAATTTGATTTGATTTGATTTTTTTTTATTGATTTCCAAGCGAAGGTAAAACTACCCAATTGGAGTAAAAGGTTAAATGAATTAGAGTATTTGGCATTTCCGTAGTGCTAACAGCAATTTCGGTGATGTTTTGCCAGCATTTTGTTCTCGAGGAGAATATGTTGGAGGTTGATTGCCCATGTGTGACGCCTGAGGTTGTCCTTAAAGCATCTGGTCACGTGGATAAATTCACGGACCTTATGGTTAAGGATGAAAAAACTGGGACTTGCTATCGTGCGGATCACTTGCTTAAGGACTTTTGTAATGAGAAGATTCAGAAAGATCTTAGCATAAGTGCAGAGAAGGCTGCAGAACTGAAACATGTACTTGCTATCCTGGATGATCTCTCTGCTGAGGAGCTGGGGGCGAAGATCAAGGAGTATGGTATTACAGCACCAGACACGAAGAATCCACTTTCTGATCCTTATCCATTCAACTTGATGTTTCAAACATCAATCGGTCCTTCTGGTTTGAGCCCTGGGTAAGTGTTTTACATAAATTTGATTCTTTTTATGTAATTTCCATAATGATGATGTGCTGAATCTGCATTTTGAGCTTGCGGTATTTCAGTTTATATGTGGCATGGTAACTTGTTACTAGATACTGAAACCATCTCCCACTTTTTCTGTTAAAGGTATATGCGCCCTGAAACAGCTCAGGGCATATTTGTTAATTTTAAGGATTTGTACTATTACAATGGGAACAAGCTCCCCTTTGCTGCTGCTCAAATTGGTCAGGCTTTCAGAAATGAGGTTTTAATTCCTTCCTTAGTCATATAATGCATGCGCAAGTTCTTTTTGCAGTACTTGTTTTCAAATGCCAAATCAATGCTGTTTTGAGCCAATAATATTTCATAATATAGCCTTGTGTTTGTTGCAATTGTTTGTTTCACTGCTTTTGATGATGATGAAAGTTGTCTTGATGGTCTTGATTTCCTTGGCTGTTATCATGATTTTTCCTCACAGATCTGACTATATGCTTTCTCTCATGTATAGATTTCTCCCCGCCAAGGCCTTTTAAGAGTCCGTGAATTCACATTAGCAGAGATTGAGCACTTTGTCGATCCTGAATACAAATCTCACCCAAAATACTCTGAAGTTGCAGATCTTGAATTCCTGATGTTCCCAAGAGAACTACAAATCTCTGCCCAGTCTGCCAAGAAAATTCAGCTTGGTGAAGCTGTTTCTAAGGTTAGTCTGGTGGTAATTTCTTTCAGTTACCATTTTGTCTTCCACATCTACCTCTTTGTTACGATGCCAATGACCTGTTTTATCTAGGGAATTGTCAACAATGAAACTCTCGGCTATTTCATTGGGAGAGTGTATCTTTTCCTAACTCGTCTTGGTATAGACAAAGACCGATTGCGATTCCGGCAGCATCTTGCAAATGAAATGGCCCACTATGCTGCAGACTGTTGGGATGCTGAGATTGAATCTTCATATGGTTGGATTGAGTGTGTTGGTATTGCAGATAGATCTGCTTATGACTTACATGCTCACTCGGTGAGAATCTCTTTGATACATACATGTCTAAATTGCTTATTTATGAACTATTGTCACCTTAAACTCAGCATGCATCATATGTGAAATTGTATCTGCTTTTGCTATCAAGAGACAGAACATGTACAGCAAGGAAGTGCTAAGTATTTACCTGCTTTAATTTTTTAAAACTAAAAATGGTAAATACTTATGAGCATTTTATTTCTTTGTCAGGAAAAAAGTGGAGTTCCTCTTGTAGCCCACGAAAAATTTTCAGAACCAAAGGAGGTGGAGGTAATCACACTCCCTGTCGCCATTCTATTTTTCTTTTTTCTCCAAACTCTGTAATTCCTTATATTTCAACTGCTTATGGTAAACCCTTGCAATATTTAACCTTTAATGTTGGATATCAGAAATTGGTTATAGCATCAGTGAAGAAAGAGCTGGGGCTTGCTTTTAAGGGTAACCAAAAAAAGGTGGTTGAAGCTTTGGAGGTAAAGCTGAAATTTATCAGTGAACCTAACTATCATGAAACTATTTGTGGCTGTTCAATGTGTGATTCCCCCTCTTTGTGTTAGGCAATGAACGAAAAAGAAGCTTTGGACATGAAGGCCTCTCTGGAAACCAAAGGAGAGGTAGAATTTTATGTTTGCACTCTTGGGGAAAATGTAACAATTAAGAAGAACATGGTATCAATTTCAAAGGAGAAGAAGAAGGAACACCAAAGAACTTTCACACCATCAGTAATCGAACCATCTTTTGGCATTGGGCGTATAATCTATTGTCTCTACGAGCACTCTTTCTACACAAGGCCCAGTAAAGCTGGGGATGAGCAGCTGAATGTTTTCCGTTTTCCTCCTCTTGTGGCACCTATAAAGTGCACTGTGTTTCCACTCGTCCAGAATCAGCAGTATGAGGATGTTGCCAAAATCATTTCTAAGTCGTTGACTGCTGCTGGAATCTCTCACAAGATTGATATTACAGGTGAGTGTAGATAAATCATCTTAAGTTGTAGGCATCTTTGTGAGATTACTAAGAAATATGTTCAGGTTGTAATTATTGACATATGATTCAGGTTTATGGATGTTTTGTTGAAAGAATGCATGTATGCTAGGGTTCATGCATTTTATCTGCAAAAATCAAAGGTCTGAAGTGTGCCTGTTTGAAAAACAAAGAAAAAAGAAAAAAAAAAGAGGGAAAGTTTAATGAAAAAGAGCAGCAATATTTATCTATGATGCTCTTAAAAGGGATTTTTTTTTTGTTATAGCCAATAGTGACAACTAAAGAGTACATTATTAAATGAAGGGTTGCATGTATTGCTTGATTGGATAAATTTCCATGCCAAGGCGAGACTTGGAGCCTCAGGGCAATGTTTCTGAAATGCATGATATCTCCCCAACTTATGTGTTTTTTTAATTGCAAATCATGGCTTTGAATTTATTTTTGGTTTTGTCTTGTGTTTTTGGAGGGAGGGCACTGGTCACAGTAATTAGGATAATCTAAAAAAGGTAATAACACTAAAATTGCTGGGTGCTTGCATGTGCATCTTCTCAGACCATTCCTAGGCATTTTGATCCACCTTTCCGTCTAAAGTGTTTGAACCTTGCTGCCATGTTGCTCTTGGACACATTTTTCTCTGTTTTGGTGGTAAGGATTCTAATATAGAGCACCATTACATTCTTAATTGTATTATGATGTTGCTTAAATTCCTGCACTGCACAATTTTGCTCTGCTTGACTGACTGTAAGAATGCTGTTCATAGGTACCTCAATTGGTAAACGATATGCAAGAACAGATGAACTGGGGGTTCCCTTTGCGATAACAGTTGATTCAATATCCTCTGTGACAATCAGGGAGAGGGATAGCAAGGATCAAATCCGTGTTGATGTGGAAGAAGTGGCACCAGTTGTGAAGTCGGTAACTGATGGACACAAGACATGGGCTGATGTGTGGTCTAATTTCCCTCATCAGTCCTCTGGATCTGTAGAGGATTAGAGTCTGGGGGATCCCCTAATGTGTTAGGCATGCGACGATGCCCATGTATTGGATTTTTGGCACCACTCCCGTGTCTTTTACACTACACAATGCTGCAATATCTTGCCCTGCAAATCTGACAGTTCTCTCTGCACGAAACTGATGAATTACAGAAAAATCTACTTGTGATTTGTGAACTGAATTTCTTTAGCTATGATAGACATTAATTCTTTGTATGTCATTTGTTTTTCAGGAATGGTAAGTTGAGCTGAACCTGGTAGGTTCATTTTTTTAGGTACATACATATATACATATTGGGCTTCAGATGAATATCCTTTTGTTCGCTTGTGTGCTCATCCATTTAAAATAAGAAGAGAGCCACTAGCGACACCGATTAGTAAAGTAGGAGGATGAGAAGAAATTAAAGGTACATATGGGTGATGAACAGTTAAACAAGAAGAGTTTAGTTATAATTAGAGGGGTTAAAGCTCTAAAATTTCTTTGTATTATATCAATTTAGTTCGTTATATTCTTGTGACTTTTTTTGCTTATAATGTTTTGCAATATGTTTGGTTTATATTAAAGCTCTAAAAACTTTTTTTTTATCAAATCACCTTTTTTCCTTTTTCTTTCTCTTTCCTTTATCCTCTTTTTAGGTTCCCAGTTAATCACATCTTATAGCTGAGAGCTGATTTTTTCAGTTAACTATTGTGTCCACATGAGGTATATAGCAACTGCAACAACACCCTTGTGGAATACGGTAATCAGATAATCCTCGTAATAGTAGTGATCTTCATGTTTTAAGAACTCTTGTTGTCCGCAATTATGTTTAGGCATTGGCTTTTTGTCAACTCTTGTTGCGTTTACTCTATGTTTTGCTCACACGTTCCAAGTCTCTTCCTGCCTAGGTTTCTGCTCTAGTTCACTATTCTCCATTGCTTATTGGATTCAAATGGCAGGAAATGGTGGATTTTCTTGTTGATGTATGGAAACAGGGAGGCTTGTATGATGGGATAAACAGGGAGATTTTAATGAATCGTCTTCCTTTCGTCGTGGTTTGGATACAGTTCGTTGGTGCAAATAGATTTACTGGTGCTTACCCTTTTCTTCCTTGTTGCCACAGCCTTTTGGATGACCAGACAAAAAAAAAGGGTGTTACTTTTGGTATTTTCCAATAACTCATAAATGCTCGTCTTCATCTCTGAATTGCCACACTCACCATTGATTGTGAAGGCTTTTTTGGCGGGTCCATCAAGTTTTCTTAATGACTCCAATGAAAGTGCTTCTGTCTGCAACTTTGCATGAAGCTACAGCAATCCTCGCTGCAACCGCATGCCACAGGAAAAAGTTGAATCGTTTTTGCACGTATTTAAAATGAAATAAAGTTCCTATGTCTGTTGATCTTTGCTGTTAATTTTCGATGATCCTTCTAGTTCCAGGTTTATGACTTGCCTTTGATGCGAGGAGGCTCCTCAGGGAGAGAGAGGCTTCACATTGTTTGGGGTGAAAAAACATCTTTTTTATACTTTTTTTTTAAGAGAAACTTATTAACACAAATTATTTTTTTAATATATCGAAATGTGATTAACTTGAATTTTTAGAGATTGAAATTTTTTCTCTATTAGCAATGTTTAAAAGATTGAAAAATAAATAAAATAAAATTTTAAATCAAAATTAAAATTCTAAGAATTTTAAAATTAACTGCTTTTTAAATCAAAATTTAGACATTGTGATCATTTTTTATTTTATATCTATCCTATTATCTTAAATTTTATTTTGTGAAATTAGATAAATATAGTTCGAGGAAGTTTTTTTGAAAAAAAAATAATGAAAAATGAAAAGGAAAAAAAGTTGGGTAGCAACTTCCATATTTATATAAATAGTCCACGCCAATTATGTTAGTTGTATTAGTAATTTCTTATATAAAAAATCATAAATATGCTATAAAATGATATAATAAGATTTTTTATAATTATAATAATACGAATATTTTAATTATAAAAAAAGCACACGTCATAATTCACAAATAAAATGAAATAAAAATAAGAAACTAAAGCAACGATGTCGTTTTAACGAAATGACCAGGCAATGAACGACTCCCGCTGTACCTGTGAATTAACATTTGTCAAAAAAAGAAAAGAGAGGGAGAGAGAAAAATCCAACCTATAAACCTCTCTCTCCCAATCTCCCTGTCTCTCTCTGCCCCCTCCTTTTTGTAGACTCCAGAGAAAATAAACCCAAGGCTAAAAAAGAGGAAGAGAAGAATAATACGAAGAAGATGCTGAGAGTAGCAGGGAGGAGGCTCTCATCTTTACAATGGAGGTGCTCGCAGACGACCTCCGCCTTCGTCTCTCAAAACAGTCCTTTCCTCAGCGATGGTCGTGATTCTGCCGCCTCTTCCAGATCCATCCTCTCCCCTTATCATTTATCCTTAACTCCAGATCTAATAAGAGGTCACCTCTTTCTTTCCTCAGATTTAGACCTCGCCTCTTCCTGTGTTTGATTCCTCGCGCTTGATTCTGTTTTGTTCTATTATTAATTTGTAAAATGTTTAATCGATGACTGAGGAGATTTTTAAATTGAAAGAGATGAATATAAAGGTTTTTACCCTAATTTTTTGAATAAAATATTTTTTATTATTTCGTTGTCTTCAATTAAATGTAAAATTGCTGGAAGCAACTGTGAAAATTCCTTTTTTTTTGGTATTACGACGCGAGCATATCTTGATTGTTGGATGTCCCATTACCAAATTTAGTGTTTTGTGTTTGGTATAACTTGGAGTGAATTGAAAATCTCTGATGAATGTGTCATCGAATTTTATATTTTTCCTTAACTTTTTATTGGGATTTATTGATAATTTTGAGAACGAATATCTGTTCAAATATTTAGTTTTTTGAAGTTGCGAGCCACACTTTTGGTAATTGGCATGCATAACAAAGCTTCCTGTTTCGGAGAATGGATGTTTGTAGTGTTTTTTACTCAGAAATATATTTAAATAATGTTTTTTTTTAAATTATTTTTAATATTAGTGTATGAAAATGATTTATTAATTTAAAATAAAAAATAAAAGAATTTTAAAATTTTTAAAAACGCTTTTAAAATAAAAAAACAAATAGTGAAAAAAATTAAAAATTTGTTAAGTTTTATATTCGTTGAAGCTCAGTCTCAAGGCTCAAAAGCTGAATCAAATAGTTTAAGTACTCATTTGGAGGAAGGCCTGTGCTACTTCTAATTTTTGCTCTTATAATCGTTGGTGTATCGACTATCGATAAACTGCAGTTGATAACTGCCGGGACATTGTTTTGGTAGCTTTAATGAAGTACATTCTGATAGATATATTTTGGGAGTTATTATGTCTATGATCTGTGTTGTTGGTGTAATAAGGCACCAATGGAATGGCAGGCTAGGTATTCATATATCTGTGTTGTGTGTGTAAGCACTCACTGCTACTAATAAAAGATAAGAAAATAAAAAAATCATCTAGAGAAGTAGAAATAGGGGATGGGGGTGTCGGGTAGCAGATTCTTACTCGGTTAATGTGCCACAAGTGCCTTTTATTTTACCCTGGATATCCTTTGCTTCTCAACCGATAGTTTTTTGAATGGAAAGATCTTACCCTTCTTACATCAATGGCAATGTCTTTACAAGCTTGATGTCCATTGTTTCTTGTTATTTGATGTTGTTTGTCTGAAATTCAGCTGTTTGTAATGAATTTGCTAATGGCTTATAACTATTACAGGTTTTTCTTCTGGAGCCCTTACTCCAGGACAGGATATGGGTATCATCTCAGATCTCCCGGCTACTGTAGCAGCTGTGAAGAACCCTACCTCAAAAATTGTCTATGACGAGCACAACCATGAGCGTTATCCACCGGGTGACCCCAGCAAGCGTGCCTTTGCCTATTTTGTCTTAACTGGTGGCAGGTTTGTGTATGCCTCCTTAATTCGTCTTTTGATCCTCAAGTTTGTTCTGAGCATGTCTGCTAGCAAAGATGTCCTTGCCATGGCCTCCCTTGAGGTTGATCTCTCTAGCATTGAGCCTGGCTCTACTGTTACAGTCAAGTGGCGTGGAAAGCCAGTTTTTATCAGAAGGCGAACTGAAGATGATATCAAGCTGGCTAACAGTGTTGATGTTGCATCCCTTCGCGACCCACAGGAGGATGCTGCCAGGGTTAAGGACCCAGAATGGCTTGTGGTGGTAGGGGTCTGCACCCACCTGGGGTGCATTCCATTACCCAATGCTGGTGACTTTGGTGGCTGGTTTTGCCCATGCCATGGCTCACACTATGACATCTCTGGCAGGATTCGCAAGGGTCCAGCGCCCTTTAATTTAGAGGTCCCCACTTACAGTTTCTTGGAGGAGAACAAGTTACTCGTTGGTTGAGAAAAGTTACTCATTGGGTGAGAAATTCGGCGGGAATTCTTTTATAATAGATATTGTTGTGACATTTTTGCAAATTTGTTTTGTTTTACTGTTGGCATTTCATTTAATGCTATCAATTCGGATTGTGTATCTGCTGCTTTCAATTGGCGGGGCATTTTTTTTCTGAATAATACACCTGGATATTTGTTGGGGAATTTTCAGTGTAGCTGCACTTGGAATTCATTCTACCAAATAATCAGAACTTGGGATTGTTGCTGTCCTATTAGCTGTTAAGATATCTCCCTTGGGCATGCATGTCCATCTTTCAGTTACATTTTAAAATGTGATAAGATGATGTCGGGAAACTTATCAAGCTAGCTGCAGTTAGAAAGATGCCATCTGCATTTGAATTATGGTTGCTGAACATGCATGAAACATCTTGCCCTTGGAGGAATAAACGTGCAGGGCTTACCACCAATCTGAAAACACAGGGAGAAATTTGGGTGCCAAAAACTAAATGGATTCTACATGGGTACTTAATTTTAACACCTTCAAGCTGTCCTGCTTGGAGAAGAAACTCGCATCGATAATAATTAGTGTCTGCTGGGAACCACTGATTTAGTTAATATTTTAGATGCTAATATCACTAGTCCATGTGTGTGGTTGATAACCAAAATTTGAATCGGTGGCTCCTATTGCATTAAATAATGTCATTATCATATCAAGTGGCTGACCGATACCGCCAGTTTGTTCAAAAATTTCATTGGCAAATGGATTGAAAAATCACCCGTCAGAATTTCCAGTTATTGCTGGGGATTTATTTATTTTTATCTCCTATGTAGGCCATTTAAGAGTTCATATAGCATCATCCAATTCCGGAAAAAAAGAGAGAGTTCATATAACATAAAAGCAACACTGATAGACATTGCTCTCGTGTCCAATTCTCAAATCTACAGAAGAAATAGGTTATCTTGTCTACTCCTCAAAGCCTACAAGTTGTAGAGCTGAGAACCGAAACTATGCGGGTAATACAAGTAATAAATCAACTAGTTAGTCGTCTTGGATAGGAACTAAAGATAGTTTGCCCCCGTATACATCTGGGAGCTGGCTCTCATCAATGTCCTCGAGCAGAGTGGATTTCAGTTTTTTGTTCTCAACAAAGATTATCTGCAGAAAGTTCAGAGGAAAAGAGATGGATTCAGGCAAACAATAGACAGACAAAGACTGCCAACCTACATACATGGTTTGCAGTCTAAATCCAAAGTTCTGTAGACCATAATCAAACATCTAAAGATTCTGGAATTTCTGGCATTTTGTGGTTTTGGCAATGCTGAAACATTGATATTTGGCCACTCAGAATAGATTGTGTATTCCTTGAATTATAAACCACACTCCAACACAACATAACGATAATAATAATAAAAAAATGACTCCGTCCTTTTGAAATGGTTTCAGAAAAAAAAGTTTGTTGGTTTCCCATGGTACATTTTCATGAAGTAAAGTTCCAGGCACCATCCAGATCTCTTCTTACTTAATTCTTAATTTTTTTTGGATTTGTAGAAAGTTTCAAGAAAATATGAAGCTAGTGGAACTGTTTCCATAAAGTCCACCCGTTTGCTGGTCCAATCAAAACATAGAAAAATGCGTATTTGGCCAGGAAAGAGATTCGGTACCTTGTTTTTGGTTTTTCTGTCAATAAACGGGGACACCACCTTCCATGCAGTCATAAAAATGTAAGGCACATGAACTATGAACAACTTGCCTAACCTCTCTGGGTAGCAATCCTGTAAAAAACACATTCAGGCTGCTGATATAAGCATCTCAGACACAGCAACAATTTAGTACAACTGCACCACTGCTGGTGTATCTTATGTTCACCTAAATGCTTTTTTTTTTTTAAAGATGCATAAGAGGAGTGGAATATGATCAGCATGACTCTTTTGTCCGTAAACACAACAAATTGAAAATTGCTATATGGGAATATTGCATGGTGGGACATCAAACCTGCAATATCGATAATGCTGCTAGATACCCACGGATATCACTATTGGAGTATCCCCACCCTTGAAGATCTGCAATGGACACGAACTTTTCCTCTCCAGCTGGCATTCTGAAAAAACCAAGACGTTGCACAAGCATGATTGGCTTGCTTAAACCAACAATGAATAACAAAATCAATCTTGTTCTTTGAAACTTGTGAGCTCGAAAGAGAATTCTTTGATTGGATTCTATTAGAGATTGCTTTTTCTAAACGTATAGTGCTTGAACAAATACCCAGCTATCTTGCTTAAAATACACGGTTAGTTTTGTTGTAGGAGAGTCACATAGAATGAGATTGAGTTAATAGGATATTGGCATCATACTATACTGATATTGTAACTCAAATAGATCAACCATGCCCTTTTCTGCAAATATAATTTTCCATGATAGAAAAAAGCATTGGAGATGAATAATTGTAACTGATAGAATTACATGGCGCATATTCTCTCGAGAGTGTAGACAACAAAACCTGCAAGGATAAGAAACTTTCCAAGTTAGTTGAGCACAGGTCTACTTTGCCATGCCAGATCTATTAAAAAAACAAAATTGTTGTCTCTTATGGTCTATGATAGAGAACAAGGCAATTTTGAAACTTAGTTCTCATCTGTGTTACCACAGGATTCAACAATAAAATATGCAGCTTCTAGGGTTACTACATACGCTTGAACTCCTCGAAACTTCCTTTGTAAGGCTTATGCTTGGCGCCGAAAACCACCACCACCGGACGGTTCTGCTTATCAGCACCCTGCATAAAAAACTTGTTTTGGGCAAGTTCATTTGGAATCTCTGATGGAGCTATGAAGCCATTAGGGATAAACGATCGCCTCCAGCTTAGGTATTTTTGGAATAAGGTCGATGCCCTCTCAATGTCTAGTTCTCGAGCACGCAGAAATCTCCGGATCATAAAATCATCCACTTCCTGAAAAATCAAATAAACACACATAACCCAGGGTGTAAATGAAGTGGATAATTGGACTCAAACACAACTTCAATCAAGATAAGAAAGTTGAGAATCAAACTAAAGAACAAAATCTAGTTACAACTTGGCTAAAGCTTAGACCTTTCTTTTGTGAGATTTGCTAATACTGCAACTCTAAGCCTAAAACTGCATTTTGACTCTCCTCTGTTCTTCCGCCAACATGAAAATCTAAAGCACACTCAACATGTAATTTTCTCTAATCTTATTCAGAAAAACATATACAAAAAGAACACATGATCAAGTACAAGTCAGCTGTCATATCTCTCACTAATCCTCGTGAGAACAAAAACCCATTAACCATATTGCTTCAAAAGAAGAAAAGGAGAAAAAAGATAGAACCTTGACAGAGGGATCTTCTCTTTCAACAAAGGCTCTCATGAGACGCACTTTGCTTTGTTCAATCTCATTGACTTCATTTCCATTCTCTTTCTCTTCTGTGATCACCCCATTTGATTCCTCTATGTTACTGAATTCCATTTTCTAAATTCTGCCTGCTCTCCAAGTCTCAATTGCTCCTCAACAAATGAGAGCAATTGACTTCTCTGCTCACAAAAATTGTATGAAAAGAGAGAGAATAATAAAATGACTTAGTATGCGTTTGAAATTGTACTACAGGTAATTTTTAAAATATTTTTCATCATCATCACAGAAAAATAAATAAAATTTAATGTTAAGTGTTTAATAATCAAAGTATTTTTTATTTAAAAATATATTAAAATAATATATTTTACTTGCAAAAAAATTTTCATCACAATATAAATCAACAGTAGATCCCTTCAACATCAATGAGCTATGATACATTTATGATCTTAGACTTTACGAGTTATTAAGATATCCATCAATGTTTCAGACATTTTTAAGAATGGAATTTCTACAGCAGGAACTCTTAACATGATCGAGGAAAGTGGAATGAAAATACCGAGAGTTCTTCCTTGTTCAAACTTCAAATCAGTTAGGCGCTTGAATTTGTGTGTTCCTAAAACAATTCTAGTTCTCTCGCAACCATCCAAGGGATTAGAAAGAAAATGAAACGCAATAATAATAACTTGAAAGCTAATACCCTATCTTTCCCAACCACCTCGTTGAGTCTGCCATGTCTTTTTTGTGCTTTGTTTTTAGAAATATGAATCGTGGGAATCCAACAACTTTTTCTACTACGGGTTTGTTGGACAAGACACCATTCTTTCGCCGCATGTAAGTACAAGAATATACAAATATATTAAAATAATATTTTATTTTTATTTTTAAAAAATATATTTTTGATATTTATAAATTAAAATGATTTAAAAACATGTAAAGAAATAATAAAAAAACAAAAATAAATTCTTTTCAAGATTCTGGTTCAACCGCGGTCGAACACCCCCTCCTCCTCCGTGAAAAGAATATTAAATCCAATATTTGATGAGTTCTTACTTTGTTTTTCGGGGAGGAAAGGTGGTAAAATATCTAATCGAGAAATTAGACAAATACACCGCAACTGGAATACATTCCAAAGGCATTCGTGAAAAAGATAGTATTCTTGCCGCACACTATGTTGGTGTTCGGCGGTGATAATATTTTTTAACAAAAAACAAGAGAAATGTATTCCAGTTATTGATTTGACTACATTAATTAGAGAAACTTAATATTCCAGTTATTGTTTTGACTACATTAAATAAAGTGATCAAAAGAATGTACATATGGTCGCCCAATCAAAGGTCTATAAACTGCTCGTGCTATCTAGAGAGAGGGGGTCCACCAAAACTCTTTCAATAACATCAATGGAAGGCCATCCTTGGCCACCGCAGTCCGCCGCACGTGTGGTTTGAAAACAGCGGAGCACGAGTTAGATAGTTTTGATGTTTAAATTATATTTTATTTATTTTAAAATATCAAATTATCTCTCATTTAACGTAATTATAACTACAAAATTTAAATGAAAATTCAAAGAAGCCTTTAGAATCAGATTAAATAAATTTTGTTATCAATAATAATTATTTAATTATTCCACCGTGCTTTAAAAATTAGAAAATATTGTTATGTTCCTAATCAATTTAATAACAATTAATAAACCTTGTAGAAATATTGTATTAAACCTGATAGTTACATCGTTGATTTTTATTAAAGGGTATATTTATAATTATATTATTACAATACATAGTGCAACGACTCTGTATTCATAATAAATTTCTAAACTCTTTTATTTATTTTAAATTTTTTTAATATTGACCAAAGTTACCCTTCAAATTTCCTCGGTTTAAAACTTTTCTACTATTAAACCCATAATCTGTGAAAAGATTTGATCAGCAGGCTCCTGACCGGCAACACCGATTATTTCCTCTATCCTCTTGCTTCCAAACCCTTATAAAAGCAACAATTCCCTCAAAATTCTAAAATCCTAGAACAAAGTTTCCTCTATGTAGCTCTTGTTTGGCTATTTTATGGTCAAGGACGACATTGGAATTTTTTAAAAACTAGAAATAAAATTATAGGATATAGAAGATTTCCAACCAGAAATAGATGTGCTCGCTCACTGATTAGGAAAAATAATATACTGCGAGACCATTAGCTCCATATGTTTGCGCACGTGCTTTTATCCATTGAAAAAAAATTATATTGTAATTTTAAAGGGCCGGTCTTGTGATTAAATAAATAGGTTTTATTTCTTAATTTTTTATATGCAAATCACGGGAACAATATATTTTTTTAAAAAAATATATATAAAACAATGCTGAAGAATAATGTTAAAGATAAACCGTGTCTCAAGATTCAATTTTGATAGAATTTAAAATTAAACTAGTTAAAGAGTTGGTCTAATTAGACTTATAATCAACTAGTTAACTTAATTTTAACATAATAAGTCCTAAAATAATGTTGTTTTGATTCTTTTTATATATATTTAACAATTAACTTGTAGAAGCAACTCTTTTATTATTTTATATTTAAATTTCAATTCAAATCTTTATTATTAAATATTTTTTCTTAAAATAGTTTGTCTTTTTAAGGTTTATAATTTTTTTATGAAAGTTTAAACAAATTATGAAAAAATAAAAATAAAAATAAATGAGAACACAATAAAAATCTTAAAAAACTATAAAATCTAAAAATAAAAATAAAAAATAATAAAATTAACTCGAAAAACACTTTTTAAATTTAATTTGAAGATCTTTTCATGATTACAACCAACCAACCGTTTATAGAATTGAACATTTAAAACTTCTTGACAAAAATTAAGCATGATTTGATAATGAGGTTTTTCACTAAGAGTGTGTTTGGTATTGCGGTAGCTGTTGTGGTTGTGGTTTGAAAAAAATTGTTTTTATAAAAAGTGTTTTTAGTTGAGGTTGATTTGAAAAAATGGATGTTTAGTTAAAACTGTGGTTGAAATTAAGGTTAAAGAAAAAGTAGTTTAATGTGTTTGGTTAATAATACTTTTGAAATTGAGGTTATAAAATAATTTTTAAAAATATATATTAATATTGATGGTTTTAAATTTAAATATTGTAGAATTAACTACTCCTATTATATTATGAAATAAATAATACTTTATATAAAATATTTTTTATTATTCCATTAAATTATTTATAATTCCAATATGTACAAAATTCAGCCAATAAAAACTACAGTTTTTATAATTTTGTGAGCGTGTAATAAAATTAGATAAAACATTATCAGGTATAAAATTGAGTGAATTTAATTCATTTTATACTAGTTTTTCAGGAAAAAAATTACTTACACAAATATTGCTCGCTCTAAACTAGTTTTTTTTTTAAAAAATTAACACACTTAAAAAAAAGAAAAAAAAAATCACATGAACAATGTAAGCAAATTTCACTGTTCACGTGAACAGTGCAATTTACTGGTAAACATTGTTGAAACTCGTAAAAAAGCAGTATCTTACTGCTTTTAGAAAATCGTGTTCCAGCTACATGTAAATGATGGGACCAAGTGTTTTAATTGTTCGATAATTTATAACCAAACAACATTGTCATATGCTTTTAAAAAAATACGAAATGAGTTCTAAGCCACCTGCATCACAGTGAAAATCTTCCATTGAAATTTCATAAAGACAATGATTGATTACAATTATACTGTAATTTAGTTTCGTTGAAAAAAATATATTTAAAAAAGAAAGAAGAGAAGAAGCTTCAAAACGGCGCCGCATATAGGCTATTAGAAAAAAAACCACCGTAGGTTTAAAAAATTGGAGCCAAAGAGGTAAGAGGTCTTTGTTAGTAAATCAAAGGCAACGAGATAGACCTGTCATCAAACCGGCAAAACAACCAAAGCTTTCACTTAACCCACAAAAATATACTGTAAGATTTGTTGTCTGCTGCGTTTACATTGTCAAAAGAAAAATAAAAATGCTGTCTTTCTCTGTTTCTTCAAGCAAATTCTTCTCCGCTTCTTCCCCTTTCAATCTTTACCTGAAGAAACGACCCTTCTTCTCCTTCTTTTCATATTCAGTCCCATAACCCAAACTCTAAGTAAACTCCTCAACTACTCATCACTATGACTTATCAACCATAGACTCTTCATAAACATCACATTTTGCTTATTTTTTGGACTCACCTGAAGACCCATTGCGGTTTTTAGTCGATATTTTGGGCCGAGGGTTGGAAAAATGAGGGTGTGCTTGTGGTTTTTTGTTGTGGTTATTGTTTTCGGTTTTGGTGATGGAAAAAATGCTGATCAAAGGCTAAGCACAGAGAGGATTTCAGGTGCAATTCTTTTATCTACTTCACGTCTCACTTTATATTGGAATTTAAGCTGTTATCATTTTTTGTAGGTTAGGTTTATTTGTTTTTGTTAGACTTCATTTTGTTTTGTTTGATTGTTTGCTGTTGCTTTTTTACGATGCTTTATTTTTAGTTTGATCTTTCAACTTGAAGTTTTGCAAGATTGCAATATAGAGAATGGGGGCTTCTGTGCTCATGCTAGTACAGAATCAGAATGGATATGGACAAAAAGAGTACGTACAAGTTCTAACACATTTGGTTTTAGCTATGTGCAAATTAATTCTTGGAGCTTCTGGGAATTTGTTCATACTTGGTTCAGTGCTACGGTAATATGGATCATTTCCTTTTTAATTTGGAGTTAAAGGACACGTTCGCCTAATTCTCCCGGATTTTCATGCTTTATGAACCGTAATGGCTCTATCATAAACATAGTGCCTGCCAGTGAATGCATTTTCTTTGCTTCTGAAAATGCTCAAGAAACCTTTTACAAGATGTTGATATCTATCCTTGGATGATTTTTTTCATCTTTCTGCAAAAATGAGCTCTACAGAATTGTTCAATTAGTCTAATTTCTCTTGAGCAGTTTGCTATGTTGGCCGTGAGTATGGTTTGACTAACAAAATGCACTTTGGATTTCAATAACGCAGGAAGTGCTGGGGATGTGTTGGAAGACGATCAGGGTGATTAGATTTTGACTAGTGAGTTTGTGCTCGGAGGGCCTTGATAAAACATGGTTAATGCTGATGCAAACTCAAGAACGTGCACCTTTAAAATTTCTTAATGTTTAACCTTAAAACTGTTAAACACTCATGTTCTACATATATATACCGGGTGACTGTTATACTTTCTAATATTTCTATAACAAATACGACCATATTGTCAGCCATGGCCCTGCCTTTCCAGGTAGTCCCCCATGCTTCTCTCAGTTGTTTCAAAAAGGGCTGTAGCTTGCAGTTTTTTCTACGCCCTTGCTTCTACAACCTTTTTTCTTTTGTTTTTTTGGGTGGGTAAAACCCGACTCTCTCTGCTGGCCACACAGGCCGGCCACCAATCCACCCAATGCTATCAATCCTCTTAAGGGGGGGATTGGTAATGCTTATGATCAATGAAGCTCGATGACATTATCAGTTTTAACTGAACATGCCAACAGAATTAAGATTTTATTACTCATCTATATCGTTTCTCTGCTTCCATGCATCATAGACATGTCAAAAGGTTTTATGGGTTTAGTAACCTTAATCTGATTCCCCGCTGGAACCATTTAAAATCAAGACCTCCTTAGTGATATGGATTTTTTGATCCTCTAATTTGCATTAATCTAGCAAACAATTTGTACCAGCTGTGACTAATTTATCATGGTTTATTTTCGCTCAAATACTGTAGGAAGAGAGAGCCATTGAGCGGGGCATTCTTCCACTACTCCGGCGTGCTACTTTAGTTCAAACTTTTGGGCAGCGAAACCATGTGTGCTTGAACGAGGGGTCAATTACAATTCCTCCGTATGCTCCTCCTCAAAAGATGCAGGCCCACCAGATTCCCCTTGACACTCCGCGGTCAATTTTTGCTTACTTCCGCAGATTGTTTTATGATGTAAATAATGATCCGGAAGGTGGTTATTATGCAAGGTATGCTTGTGCTCATCTTCCGAAAGGAATGAATTTCAATATGCCTAGCCTAATATAGTTTGTTTTATAGCCAAGACCGGGAAACAATACTCTCATGGAATAATAGATAACACAGTGTCTGATCTTCTATGTAATGAAGTACAGATTTTATGAACTACGATTATTAAACAGCCATGAAACCCTCTAGGACCCAAGTAGTATCCCATTTTTGCCTCAAATCCTCCTGCGAGCTTACACTTTTGGTGAATTTCAGATTCAAGAGACCTTTAAATTTCCTCTGATAATTATGTGCTTTGAGACTTTATAGTCTGTATCTAAGAATTTGTGGATGATCTTGCTGCGAATCTGCTGGCTACGACATCTTGTATGGCTCCTGTGAGTGTCTGCTGGGCTTATATTAGTTAGTTAACCTTTTTGTTTGACTGACAGAGGAGCAAGGGCTGCAGTTTGGGAGAATTTCAAAAACAATCCACTCTTCGACATCTCCACTGATCATCTAACAACATATTATGAAGACATGCAACGAGCTATATTTTGCTTGTGCCCACTCGGTCGGGCCCATGGAGTCCTAGACTGGTCGAAGCAGTGGTATTCGGATGCATTCCTGTAATTATAGCAGATGATATTGTTTTACCATTTGCCGATGCTATCCCATGGGAGGAGATTGGAGTGTTTGTAGCAGAGGAAGATGTCCCTCACCTGGACACATTCCTGACGTCTATACCACCAGAAGTGATCTTAAGGAAACAAAGGCTACTTGCAAACCCTTCCATGAAACGTGCAATGTTATTCCAACAACCTGCACAACCCGGTGATGCTTTCCACCAGATACTAAATGGGTTGGCTCGTAAGTTGCCGAATGACAGGACTGTCTTCTTGAAACCTGGTCAGAAGGTTTTGAATTGGACAACAGGACCAGCCGGGGACCTGAAACCTTGGTAAGAGAAGTGTCTTTTTTCTCAAAAGAGATGGTTATAGTGTGTCTGCTGTTTCATCTAACCCCGCGAGAGAATCCAAGGAATGTAAACTTCGCTTTGAAATTTTGTAGAGATAATTCAATTTTACATGTACATCTGGGACATAGTTCGATGCATTAAATAGCTTCATATTTTCCCGGACACACTTGAATTTTCGTGTCATTTTTAGTCTTTTTGTTAGGGCATTGATGAACGCTTCCCAGTTTCCATCAGAGAAATCAAATAAAAGAACTAAAGAATCTGCGATAATTCAAGGGGTATCTTGGAGTTTTGAGGATTTTATAGGAATAGAATCGAGAGAGATCAACACCATGTTTTAGCCTGTATACAGAGCACCCAATAACTGCTTCTCAACCAACTTTCCCGCCAAGGCTAACAGAACTAACTAATTTGTCCACATAATCATAACTAACTCTCCTGGACGCTTATTTTGGACACCAGTTTCTATTGAAATAATGGCCAAACTAAGTTCATCTCCTTTAGCAGTTAGCACCATTTGATCAACCGTTACTGTCTTGATGATCAGCCCTGCTTCCATTGTCAGAGCACAATCCACGTGGCAACAGCCTGTTATCTTCAGCTTCATTAATATTCCCACAGACATAAGAACCTACAGCAGCTTCAATGGTTGGGCTCAAGTCCGAACCCAACCATTCAATGGTGGGTTCGGGGCAGGGCCTTACTGAGCCCACTATATATATGGATGGGCTTGGTCTAGCGCCCACCAATCCGAGCCCTCGAGGGCACACAAAACGAATTCAGCTACTAAAACAGAAACAAGAGGGGAACTCTGATATCATCCAAACTACCAAAACAGTTGAGACTTGAGAGAGGAGAGGCTTGTTTTGCAAGAGAATCAGCCACAGCAAATCCACCTAACTGAAGATAATTAACATTCCGACCGGTGAATTTATTGCTGATGCTTAAAAAAAATATACTCTCTCTCTCTCTCGATAGTACGAATATTTCAAAAACTAATGAATATATAAATAGTGGATTTGTTAACTAAGCCATTGTCTTCAGAGAAGTTTGGGTATTTGAGAGTGGTTGGGGTAGCTTGTTTGCATCATTTTAGTAGTCCTGTCTTTAGTGGATTGCTGCTATTTGTAAGTGGAGTTATGGCTTACTTTTCTTTCGTTGGAGAAATTCGTTATCTATTCTTGTGTGTATTTACGCATAACATGAGATCTATGAAAGGAGTACTTCCTGCAAATTATTTTGTTTTTCACTTTTTTTTCTTATTTTTTTTTTTTTTTTGTTAATCTTCACATTTTATACATAACCCTGGTAAAGAAAATCAATAGGGTATTTGAAAATATAATATTAATTATTTTTCAAAATATTTTCACTTGAAAATTAATTTAAACAACTCCATTGAAATTAAAAAGCAATACCAAACAATGGTAGGTTTCCAACTACCAAGTTAAGCTAGGATATCGAGAGAAACCCATCCTAACGCTATTCATCTGTGTTTTATTTGAGATTAAAAATTGGAAGATATATGCTAGAGTTAAGTGTTAAAGGACGAAGAGTTTAAAAATGTGATTGGATATTGATATAATGCTAAGGATATGGGATGGATATTTTAAAATTATTTGTATATAATGGCGATCCAATAATTTTCATACCAATATTAAATAAAATATAATAATTAAATAGTAAATAAAATGACATGGTGATACCAGAAAGTTTTATGATACCATGTTCACTTTGAAAAATTATATATATAGAAATCAAATTTATAACCCATAAAGAATAATAATCTATCTAGGCTTTTCCTTTCATTTAAGTTGTCAGGGTAATGTTTTACGGATAATTTTATTTTATTTTATAATATATCTCTCAAGTGTTATAAACAATATTAATATACTATTATCTCGAGTTAAAATATTTAATTTAATGAGAGTAAAAATCAAATTCAGACTGTTTGATTATTTAAATTATAATGTTATTATAAAAGTATTTTAAATTTAAAAATTTAAAATTATAAATGACACCTTAAAAGATAATTTTATATCTATATTAAAAAAAACCCCATAAAGACCAACTAAAATAAGAAGTTGCTTTCGGATACAGCAGTCTTATACCCATTTTGACCTCAACAACCCACGAAGGGACAAGAACTTCCAGTGCCATGGTTATCGACTTGTCTTTCTCAAATCTTGGGGGAGGCAGTGATCCTGGCCAGAAAAGAAAAAAAAACAACAAATACAAAACCTGGGTGCGGTATCGTTGTCTTTTCTTCGAATTGGAGCTACCATGTGATGTGACTTCTTCCAGTTTAACATAATAAACACAGTTGCTTAGCTCATTAATTATCAGTAAAAATTAAATGATCGAACTGTGAGAGAATAATATCTGCAATATTGCATCGCCGAAGAAAATAGTTTTTTTCTGTATTATTTACTCGGTTTTGATCATCCAGTTGTGATCAGGGGAGGGGGGTTCCATGCTCCCTTTCTCGTCAGCAATTGATCTTACAGCTAGCGACCCTCTTCAATGGTTTATGAAGCAAGCAAGCAAGGAAGGAATGGTGGACAATATCCTTTGAGCTATAACAATGGTCAGATTAGAAAGGTTAAGTAACTTTTCTAAGCTGAAGAGGGCAGGCCAAGTTGAGGGTAGGTGTCCCACCATCCTATCTTGACCCTAACTACAAACAATGATCAAAATAATGGGATTGTGGTTTCACCTACCATCACACCGCATAAATAATCGCTGTCAAGATTTCACACTGATCTTCCTTGTGTATACATATATATTTATTTATATTTAAGGAAAAAATCAAGATTCTTGTCATTTAAATACACCAAGAACAAAAGCAAGAGGAAGAGGGATGCTTAAATCTTAAAAAACTAATTTAATTCTATCACTGACAAGTAACAAAATCTGGGGGTAGATGAAAGAAGTCGCAAAGTTTTTGTTCGCGTGTTGGCTGGCTGGTGTTACCCCCAAAAAAAAAAAAAAAAACAAAGTGCCAATTGACCTCTTGGTTGAATAGGCGTTAGCTCACAAATCTGCTTCTCGGTTCCAACTATTGAATTATTGGTGTTTTATTAGATAATTAGTTAGTGCTTTGTTTGAAGAAGACATCCTAAAAATTATTTTTTTATATTTTTGAATTGTTTTTATATATTAATATAAAAATAATTTTTTAAAAAATAAAAAATAATTTTAATATAATTTCTAGTAAAATAAATATTAAAAAACAACCGTTATCGTCTAAAATTAAAAACAACTGAATTGAATTGCTGTATATCTTAAGATACAAATGCCTAACTTTAGTTGCTACCTAATAAAAGCAAACGAACTGTCATTTGATATCTATGTAGATTGTCTTTAGAAAAAAATACTTCTAACTAAGAAAAATATGTCCATGAAAGCAAAATTCTAATGATTTGAGCTGGGTTCGATTTCCACACCGCCACCACCGCTCCCTCGACTCCCAGATTAGAAAAAACTAAATAAATCAGAATTTTGCAAAAAAAAAAAAAAAATTCAGCTAAAACAAATACCTCAGATCTCAAGAGGCAGCACCACCAACTTTCGAGCACAAAAAATATTGTAGACTTCACCAATAACTATATGATGACAACAAAATGAGAAATAGCGACGTCAGTACACTGTTTTCTTCCCACCTGCCCCGTCAAATGAGAGACAAAAAGACGGTCATCCAATTTCCCATCGTTTTTATCGTTTCGTATCGTATCGTGTCTCCTGCTGAAATAGTACTGCTCTATCAGAAATACTAAAAGTCTAAAACCCTCGCTCTCTTCTTTTAATCTCCCCTTCTCCTCGCCAACCCACCAACCAACCCAACCCTCTCTGCCCTTCTCTCTCCCTGAATCACCATGGCTACCATTTCAAAGCTCTCAAATCCAAGCCCCGCAGCCTCCCTCTCAGCTCCTTCTAGATCTTCTTCCTTGCCTAAAGTCTTCCTCGGTTTCAGTACCAAAACTTCTCTCTCCAAAGTGAGGCTGTCCTTGAAGAACACCCAACCTTCCCCCAGGACCTCCTTGGTGTAAGTATTTTTACTTCAATATTTATGTTCTCTTCATGATCTTTTCTTTTTCATCTGGGTTTATTTGGCGGTGATCATCCTAGCTTTCATGTCTTTGCTTGGTTTCGCCTTCTGATCTTTCTTTTTATATGCCGATGATCAACTTTTTGATTTTTGGTTTTTTTATGAATACATGAAACAGTTCCTAGTTTCATATGCTTTATTATACCTTGCTCAATGCATCTTCCAGGGATCCGTCTCTTTTTTAAGCCAAGAAGTACTATCATGTACAAAGTGATGCTGGAACTGATGCTTAAATAATACATTGTCGATATGTTCTAATATTGCGATATGGAATTTCTTGGTCTTCGATCTGATGCTTAAATAAGAAAAGATTGGGTTATATTGTATGCATGGCTGTTGCTGGTTATTGAATCTCTTTCCTTTTCTGTTTTGATGATTATGGACCCTGCTCAGTTTCCATTTAACGAGATCTTATCACAGTGTCAGGTGTTCTCAATCCAGTGGAAATGGTAGCCCAATAAAGAGAACCACTCTTCATGATCTTTATGAACGGGAGGGGCAGAGTCCATGGTATGACAACCTCTGCAGGCCTGTGACGGACCTGATTCCTCTGATCGAGAGTGGAGTTAGAGGCGTAACAAGCAACCCAGCGGTAATAACCATTATCTTTTCTATCAATTTTTTTTTGCATAACTTGTCTAAACTGTATAAAAAAAATGACTTTCTTTGAATTAAGCTAAAGAAAGTTCAGTGGATGAGATTGAAAATAAATGGCGGAATTAATATGAAAGTGTGTCTTGAACACTTGTGGTTTTTCTTCACTAGCCTTTGGTCCTGTATAATAAGCTGTTCAAAATATACGACTGCAGATTTTCCAGAAGGCAATATCATCTTCAAATGCTTACAATGACCAATTCAGGTGAATGCAATCAGTTACAAGTAATTGTTATTATTCAGAATCAATTAATTGTTTTGATGGTGTCTGATGTATGTGAAATTTATTTGATATGCAAAGTGGGAAAACAAAATGAAGTTCATGTATCTCTTCCGAGTCTCCCAATTATTACAGGCTCTTTTGGTTTGAAACTCTGATGTTGGTTTTCGAGTCAGAATTTTAAGGTTGTCAAGCTGATCATTGTAGTCTTCATATTTTTCTACTCTGATTTTATACTGTTGATACCTTCAGGGAACTTGTGCAATCAGGAAAAGACATTGAAACTGCTTACTGGGAACTTGTGGTGAAGGACATACAAGATGCTTGCAAACTTTTTGAGTCAATATATGATCAAACAGATGCTGGTGATGGCTATGTTTCTGTTGAAGTGTCTCCCAGATTAGCTGATGACACTCAAGGGACTGTTGAGGCTGCCAAGTGGCTTCATAAAGTGGTTGATCGCCCCAATGTGTACATTAAAATCCCTGCTACTGCTCCTTGCATCCCCTCAATCAAGGAAGTTATTTCGCTTGGCATCAGTGTTAATGTGACTGTAAGTTCTTCCTGCGCATTCTTTCTTGGCTTAGGCAGTGTGATTTGCTAATGATTTTGTCACTGTAAATGATGTGCATGCAATGTGTCTTCTTCCATGATCATGCTGATGAACTGATCCTAATGACCTGCTAGTTGTAGTCATGGTTAAACAATTTTGGGAAAAGTAATCTTAAATGATTATATTGTTTTAACAAGTGGCTCCTTCATTAAATCAGATTATGACTGTTCTCCTTTTTTCTGTCTGCACAGCTGATATTCTCTCTCACAAGATACGACGCAGTCATTGATGCCTACTTGGATGGCCTTGAGGCATCTGGACTAAGTGATCTCTCCAGAGTTACAAGTGTTGCTTCCTTCTTTGTCAGCAGGGTGGACACTCTCATTGACAAAATGCTGGAAAAGATCGGAACCCCTGAAGCCCTTGATCTACGAGGAAAGGTAACCAGCTCCAAATTCTAATTCTTGTTCCAATAATTCTCATTATATTCCAGTGAATCTGTAACCTAGTTTGTAAAATCTCGTTCATGAATTGTTTTAGGCTGCTGTGGCTCAAGCAGCCCTAGCATACAAGCTCTACCAAAAGAAATTCTCTGGTCCAAGATGGGAGGCTTTGGTGAAAAAGGGTGCTAAGAAGCAGAGGTTGCTGTGGGCATCAACCAGTGTCAAGAACCCTGCCTACGCAGACACTTTATACGTTGCTCCCCTCATTGGACCTGACACTGTAAGCCATCTTGTATCTCAGAATCCTGTCTGTTGGATTTATGTGGATTGCTCTTCATGATATCACTGGCAATGATATCAAGTTCACGAGGACTATTCACAGTTTGAACTTGAATTTATTATTTAACTTTTCTCCTTTTTGTCTTATGGTAGGTCTCAACCATGCCTGACCAAGCTCTCCAAGCATTTGTCGACCATGGAAGTGTTGCAAGGACAATCGACTCAAATGTTTCTGAAGCCGAAGGAATCTACAACGCACTTGAGAAGTTGGGAATTGATTGGGGCTACGTGGGCAATCAGCTTGAAGTTGAAGGAGTGGATTCTTTCAAGAAGAGCTTTGATAGTCTGCTTGATACCCTGCAAGAGAAGGCAAATTCTCTGAAACTGGTTAGCCTGTAAGCCTTTATGACCTGCCTATCAGTATGAAATCAATGTAATAAAAGCGGGTGTCAATCTTGCCGTAGAAAAAGCCCCCGGTGGTGAGTGTTGTGTAAGAAGTTAATGATGTATCAAAAGATTCTGATCACGCCAAGAGATTTTTATCAACAGTTGCTTTGATCTCTTTATATTGTGGGAATGTGGTTGATCTAGAATAAATCATCAAGTTGTTGACATGTAAATATATTGACCATACTGCCGGAACTGGGATTGATATAGGTGAAAGTATCACTCCTTGTGCATTGTGGTCATATTGATATTGGGCCTGGTGTCCAAAGCACAGATACTTTACAGCTACTTCACTGGTCCAAGAGTTCTATTGGCAATTTAGATGGCTTAAGCAGTATGATCAGCCTATAAATATAATCGTTCCTTCTTGAAAACAGTGAGAAATGATGATTAAATTTTCTTTCTGATTCGAGAAAAAAAAAAACCCTCTCTTTAATTTCCTATCTGCCTTTGTCCTCTGTTTAATTCTCTGTTCCCTTTTCTAAAATTCCATCGAGCACCTTAAATCCAAATTGTACTCGCATAACGGCATCAGCAAGGGTGACGAGGCTTTCTCAGTTCACGCGTTGATTCTGCTACACCATGAGCATCGTGGGCTTGTTACTTGAATGCGTGGAATTGTCATATAGACAAGGTAATTCGGCCATCAGTTTTACTTCTTGAATTGGATAAGATCAATAGATCAAAATTATGAGGTCCTGACTGTTAAAATGAGATGCAAAAGATATTAATTTATGGTTCCATAGTGATCTGGGATTCGAATCATTTTGAGCTTTAAACTTGTCATATGTATGTCACTGCTATTTTTTTTTCTGTACAATTTTGAATCGTAGGAGCTGGTGATGTCAGGCTCAGGGAAGGTGTTCATAATGCCATGGCTATCAGTTCCTTGTGCAGTTTGCATTGGTTTTGTCCTGCCTTTGATGGTGCAGCAGATGGTTCTCATGCAATGAATGATGAACACAGACATGATTTAACATTAAAAAAAACCCTCACGAGCTCAATTAACACACGCATTGTCTAGGTTGCTTGATGTTCTTGTTAATCTATCTCAATCTGGTCCTGCTGAATCTACATCATGGTCTAGAGGCAAAAGTTCCAAATCTTCTCACGCTCGCCACAGCAGAAGTCGCAGGTCATCTTTAGATTGAGTTGCTGATGAAAATTGGGAGAAAGACAACAGTAAAGTTAAAGACCTTGAAGCAAATCCAGATGTTGCGAGACATTTTGCTATAGACAGACAGTATAGCACTGTAGGCAGGAGTATTAAATAGAATGCTTAAGATCTTTTTATTTATTTTGCGAAGTGTTTATTATTTAAAAATATATTATAATAATATTTTTTTATTTTTAATCAGTAAATCAAAATAGTTTAAAATTATAAAAAAAATATTTTAAAAAAAATTTAAATATTTTTAAATATATTTTTAAAACATAAAAACAAACAATATCTAAATTATGTCAGCAATACAAGCCGTTCCACTTTTCATTTCAACCAGCGAGGTTTGTTATTCAGAGGAAGAGCATAGGCGACAAGGGTAATGGCCAGGGGTTTTTTTTCATTTAATAACAAATTTGTAATATTAATTTTACGATAAAGTTGTAATATTAATATTATAGGGTTTTTTTAAAGATAATCTTGTAAATAATTAAATATTTATTTTTATTTATTTTTTTGGATAGAATGTCAAGTTTTAGATTGCGTATAAATCGCAGGATATAAATTATAATTTAAACCATACTATGTTAAAATAATTCTCCATTTTTTATGTCATGTTTTAGAATATGGCATAAGAAACCGTCATGATCCTTGCTTTCTATGCTTTACTTGACATTATTATTTTGAACATTTTCTCAAAAAAAGTGTAGCATTTTGCGGCATGCTCTGGAGAAATTATTGCGTGGAAGAACATTTTCTTTATAAAAAAAAATAGTAGAATTTTGCAACATACTAAGAATAAAAACCTAAACATATATTGAATTATTTTTTGTAGTAAGATAAAAATTAAAAACCACCACCACCTAACTCATCTTATTTAATTGTTGAGATCATGATAACAAACAACTTTTTTTATATAAAGGTAATTATTAAAGGAAGAAAACTATATAGGAAAATGAGGACTTGTCCCAAGAGATTCATTGTTACCCAGGCCTATCTGATAAAATATAACAAGAAAAAAACAAGCAAAAATTAAAAAATAAATTGAAAAAAGACAAAAACATACTATAAAGACAAATATCAGATTAGCCGATCAATCGATTTTTGAAAATTTATTAACCAATCGACCGGTTGATTACATATAAAATCATGCTAAATAAAATCTCGAAAACAACAAGAACAATGGTATCTCATGACTCTTGGAGGTGCCAAATGGACCTGAAAGAAGCTGAGATGTGAAACCTTGGTTCGAGCTTTACCAAACGGGACCAGACCAAATAAAAAATGTACTCGCAAACATCCTGATGAGATCAGTAAATTTGATGAAATACTCTGTCATTTCTCTCATGCCAGATGAAGTAAACCGAGGTTGAGAGGGCTAGTCGAGAAAAGAGGACTCGTAAATTTCTTCTTCCTTTTCAAGTGCGTATATGTTCACTGAAGTAGTTGACGTCATGTCAAAGAAGGCCAACCCATAAGAGTCATACTCGTGATAGCACCCCAAACTGTAGCGGAGAAAGGGCACTAAAAGAATAAATGTTCATGTGTTTCAACCTGCGACACACAAATAATACATGTCGAAAAGAGAATGATTTGAAAAACATGTAGTATGTCCATAATATTGAGACAACCCATAGAAGCAAGCCACATGATAAATGAGTGTCTTCGATGAAACCTGAGAATCAGAGAAAATAGTCCATAGAGTTTGTGAATCTAAAATCTCTAAGAATCTCTCATGTAGAGATAATAGAGAATCTTTTCGATGAGTGACCATTCCAGACATAGTGATTTGATAAGACATTTTTGGAAGACTACCTAATGAAAAAGCCTAAGCTAGCATGTCTTTTAATAATATTTGAGACCTTAGCATTTTACGATAGCTTAGTAGAAGTGAGCACCCTAAAAGGCACTAGGTCTTATAACCGTTACTCACCTCTCAACTAATAATCTACTCATAAAGAGGTAGTGGTTCATTACTAATATTGGAAATAAACTTCCTTCTACACTCATTTTTACTGAGTAGAATCTTCCTTCATGATCAGGAGAACATTGAAGGAGGCCTAACATGCCAGATGAGCAAACTCACTTACAGGAAAAATAAAAACCTTCTTATCTGTCTTTCGCTCTTTGTGAAATTAGAAGGTGTTTCTTCTCCTTTTCCCAAATATATGTTTGAAGTTCTCTATTACAGAAATCTTCGATGAATAAATTGTAATAACATCTACAATCCTTGTAAGATTGTGCGTGCAGATTTCACAGTTCGCTTCACAGCGATGGGGGATCATTGAGCACCCAGAACTAGGATATCCTGAGAAGGATCACAAAAGGAGTGGGCCAAGACCTAAAACATTTTCGGTAATGCCATGTAAGATTTCTAGTGCTTGCATTGCACTTATTTATGATTCCAAAATGATAAATAATGGTGTTTGACAGGGTCAACGAGCCTTGAATTTTGTGCTGAGGAACCAAGAGCTGATAGTCAAAACTTTGCTGTTTGATACTGAGCTCCTTGAAATCATCCCAAGCTAACTCCAAACAGTTTCCTCTGCAGGCTGTACGTACTCCACTATTCTTTTGTTTCGAGTAGTTGAGAAAGAGGCCTATGATTTCCTTGTGTGAAGTGTTGAAAGTTTATTCTTCTCCAGGCGAGGAAGGAGAATTGGCGTTCAAACAATCCAATTTAAGATAACACCACGATTTCGTCCCACTTGGGGAATTAGTTCAAGAGGCTAGAGAATGCTCATTTGTAAATTTATGTAATATTTTACCATGTTTTTACACCAAAATCTGAAAGGAAGTTTTGAATCTGACCTTGTTCCTCGAGAAGGTCCTTTTTTTTTTTTCTTCTGGTTTTTATTAGTGCAGCATCATTGCAAGAGTATCATGGGTGAAAGATTGAATTGTATCTCGGTTTGTCAGCTGTAAAAAAGGATGAATCTTCTTGTTTAATTTCTGCAGCTTCAATTGGAAATAATTGGAAGTCAAATATTTGCCCGATCGATTCTGGTTTTCATAAATGTCAAGACCACACGACTGAATTATTGATTACTTTAGTACTCGACCGTGGCATATTTGAGCGTCGAAAGCTAAACGTTCTTACTGTTGTGTTTGAGAGGACGAATTTCCAGTTGCTTTATTGTTACTGAAGACGATAGGTCCAGTGGCTAGACTACTAGTTTCACTGCTTATAAAAAAACTCAACTGGATTACTAGCATAACACAGGTCTACAGCCCCAAAACCAAACAAAACCTTGCAACAACCTAAAGTAATCACCGGGCAGGGACCTCGGATGCACAAATAAAACAAAGCACAGATGGGGTAAATTCATTGGACAGAAATTCAAGTCGTTCTCCAAACTTCCACAAAGTTGTTCCCCTAATTAACTGAAAGCTCACGCCGCTTGTAGCGCACCATCACCTTGTCCTTCACACCAACGACCATTGCATTCCAGTCTGTCTCAGGGAAAGGAGATACGAGCTCAAATTCAAAATTCCTCAGCAAATGACTCCATATAGCCTTTATCTGCAAGTAAGCAAATGGTTCGCCAAGGCACCCATGCCTGCCACCTCCAAAAGATATATATGAAAATGCCCCTGCTGCTTTGTCTTCTTCTCTCCCAGCAGCAAATCTGTCAGGATCATACCTATCTGGGTCCTTGAAGACATGAGGAAGACGGTTAGCAAATGCTGGAGATGTTGCGACTATGTGGCCCTTTGGGATGTCATATTCTTTCCCATCTCGTGTTGTCACGCTAAAGTCACTATGTGAGCTCCGTAAAAGCATAATTAGTGGAGGATGGAGTCTGAGGGCCTCCTTGATGCACCGATGCAAGACATCCATCTCGGATAAAATATCTTGATCAACTTTGTTCCCATGCTTTTTCATCAAGTTCTTCTGCTCCTCCAACACAGCAGATAGGTATTCCTTATGTCGCAGAAGATAGGCTCCTGTCCAAGTGGAGGTGATGGAACTGGTGTGCTGCCCAGCAAAGAGAGCAGCAATGAGCAAGCCTGTGATCTCAGACTCGGTTGTTGGGCGACCATCTTTATACTTCGAGTCAATGAAGCACTGCAACATGTCATTCTCTGATTTTCCAGCAAGCTTACGGGAATTTATGATATTTGCAAAGATTTCTGCAAGCTTCTTGCGTGCCCGATCACGGCGGCGATGAGCTGGGATGGGCAAGTATGGGAATAAAACACTGATTGGGAGCATTCCATTGTCAAGGTCATGGAATAGAGCAGACACATCGTCGAAAAGCTTATCACGAACTTCTCGTCCAAGTAGACATCTACTGGCTGTCAAAATGATCAGATGCTCAAGCTCATACTTTATGTCTACCACCCCACTGTCTCCCCATTTTGAGAAGTAGTCCTGCCAGTTCAAAATGACAATAAAATGATTAGCACCATGAATTTGTACATCCTGAGCACAGCATGGTAATTCTGGAAATTATACAAGGGTAACAATCTAAAGTAACATTATGCACACTGTGCTGAACAAAACCAGTAACAAATGATGATTCTCTAGAATGATAGATGGAAGCATGGCCACCAGACTTCAATTTAAAATCCAAAATAACTATTTGTGCTTAAATAGCCAACATTAAAGAAAACACACATGAATTGACTGCATAGAACTTAAACAGTAATAAACAACAGAAAGAGCTGGCTGGTAAGAAACTCGATCACCTCTGTTTCTACCACCATCTGATCCACGTATCCCTTGAGTTTGCTCACTCTTAAAGCCTCTGTAAAGAATCGAAATTGCTCTTGCCTTATAGAGTAATCCACATCAAACACAACACCAGGACCAAAAGTAGGCACATTGAACTGATACACCTCCTGCTGGCTCAAATCTGCTTCGGTGGCCTTGAAGAAGTGAGCAGACACCTCAGGGCCAATCAAAAAAGTAATCTTCCAGTTAGCTAGGTTCACTGTAAAAACACTGCCAAGTTTTGGGTACTCTTCACGAAGCATAACGATGGGTCCTTTAAGGAATCGAATGAGCCCTCCTATCAAAGGCCAACCCTTCATAACCGGAGGCAACCGCTTTTGAGATCTAGGCATTATAAGTGCAGAGATAAGCTTGGCCACTAGTAGAGTGGCTAAAATGAGCAGACCCACATTCAAGAACTTGTTATCTGTATCTTTAGTCATTGTAAAGTCAATAGATTTAGCTGAAAATCCAAACAGGAAACAGAAATATCAGTCAAATAGTACTCACATCACATAAAACAGCTTATACACAATATGAATTTCTAAAAGTTAAATTAAAAGCAGATCTAAAGGTTCCATTTTTAGTTACATTGGAATCAAATAACAGATAGAAAAAAAATTCTCAATCAGTTCATTTCACAACACCACACTATGCAGTGCTTGGAAGCTGAGAATGCAACTAACAAACGGAAATAACTTCGAATAGCAAAGCTTCAGAATTTCAAAAAAAATGACAGTCCCAGACTGGAAATCTCAAATCAGAGATAACCCAGTATTCAGTTCATGAAAAGAAAAGAAAAAACTCCAAAAACAACTGCTAGCACATGCAGGCGGAGAAAACAAGAAAATGCAATAATATCAACAAAATCAGAAACTCCAAGATTAATAAATTAAACCTTTTTTCAAGAGAGAGGTTGAAAAATGGAGTGAAGAAGTAGTACCTGATTTCAGATTGAAAAGGAGAGGACTGAAAGAGGAAAGGATTCAGAGGATCATGTGGATTTCAGGATCGGACAGATGCATAGACGAGAGGCGAAGTGTTCTTTTTTTTCTTCACTCTCTCATTGTTTTCTCAAAAGTAGCAAGTAGTAGAAGAAGACTGTGGTGGGTTACTAAAGGTGTGTGGGATTAGGATTTTATGGAAGAGTTAGAATGTGGTTGTGGTTAAAAACAAATTATAAATTACATTTTTTAAAAAATGAAAAATTCATAAAATATAGTCATGGACTCATGATATACATTTAAAATTATAATATATATTAATTAATTAAATATTTTTAAAATTGTGATAGGTGTAAAATGTTGTTTCAACATGACTTTAAAGCATAGTGTAATTATAATTATTTTGTAATATAATTTTTATTTAAAAATATATTAAAATAATATTTTTTTGTATTTAAAAAATTATTTTTATATCAGGAAATCAACATAATTTAAAATTATTAAAAATATTTTTTTTTCAAAATTATTTTTAAAACTAAAAAACAAACCGGTTTTAGTATTAAGGTGGTGTTTGGTATTGTAATAACAACTATTTTTTATTTAAAAATACATTAGAAAAAATTCTTTTTAATTTTTAAAATTTAAAATTTATTTTAATATTATTATATTAAAATAATTTAAAAATAAAAAACAGTTTTAAATAAAAAATAATTTTTTTATAGAACAATATTTGTAGCATTTGTGTCGTGTTACCAAAAGCTAGCCAAATGTATGATAATGATGGGTTAGGTTAAGTTAAGCAAAGGAGGTTTGAGTAAACAAGGATGGATTACTGTTTACATGGGGCTCGTTGGATCTTGAAAACAAAACAGTGGGTGTTGCTGTCTTTGTTTAGTGTTGGTGTCCAGATGGTTTTGTCGTTGAATGTGGTGTTTTTTTTTTATTGGTGGAGGAGTTTGGAAAAATCTCCATCAACACGTGCCAAGTTGAAGACAGGCAAAACTGGCTTATCTGGACCTGACTATTTTGAACCACGGAAGGGACCTTCTTGATTTTGGATTAAGGTGCAATGAATCATGGTTTTAAAACTCGGTTGAATTGTAGTAAGTCAATTTAAAATCTAATTGATCTGAGATTAAAATTAGACTAGGTTGGAAAAAATAAAATAAAAGACATGGTATAACCCGGTTGACCTTGCGGGTTAATCCGGCAAGATCCAGTTGCAATCCGTTGATTTTTTAACTAAAACAGCGTCGTTTTGATTTAAAAAAAAATAACTCGGACAACTCGATGATCCGATCAAAATCCGAGTCTTGAACCAGACCGGGTCTTAAAACTATATTAATGTCATCTTTTCCAATTTAGATTAATGCTGATATAATTTAAATAGATGGTTAATATTTTTGGTGAAGTGAATTACGTAAGTTTGAAAATATTGTCCTTTCCAATTCATATATATATATATTGACGTGAAGAATTCACTCTATAAAAAAAACACATGGAAAAGGCATTCGGCTCAAGAATGCAATTCTTTTTTTAGAAAAAAAAAAATTAAGAGAGTGAGAGAAAGGATTCTCTCTCAGTAGGATAATTTCTCTTTGATATGCCTTGGAGATTCCTATTTTTATTAGATCTCTGCATTTAAGAAGCAACTTTATCTGTTGAGACGCTCCTATAAAAAAAAAATCTATAAAATAAATACGATGAAATTTTTAAATAAAATAAATACAAAATGCATTGACCAACAATATATTCTTTCATGCTGGAACTGATTATTACATTGTTCTACATGCCACAACGTCGTTTTAACTACGGCTTCCACCAATACTGTATCGCAACCAAACATCATCCTATTGGTGGAAGCACGGGTTAACATTAGCAATACTTGAGCAACTTATACGAGCCAGCATCATGTTCATGAATCAGTTTATACAAGCTATACAATGATCAGTAAGAATCTATACAGAAAGCATCCAGTTTTTGACCATCAGGTACATTAGGAAATTACAAGGTTTGAGAAAATGAAAAATCGGTTTCCTCTATGCAAGAACCTTCTTTATTTTCTTTTCTTTAGAGAAACTCCATGCAAGACTCCTTTAAACAAAGTTCAGGGAGCTTTTATTTACACTCCAGCCAGCTCCTCCCCCATTACTTGACAAGCAGACGCTGAACAACTTAAGGGCTTTCACAGAACTCCATCTCCTAACATTCCAAATGGAAGTGATTCATCAGAAACACCTCAAGAAATCTGGTGCTATTATTAGGATTTCCATATGAAGGACCAGTTATAACATTATTTTGCGAGCAATTACTCCAAAACAGAAAATGAACACAATATACTTTACAGTGACTATCCAAGATTGAGATAAATGCAAATGAACATGTAGGTGCAAAAGGCAGAGTGATAGTGAAGTTTTGATGGCAGTAATTCTCTCAAATATGTGATGGGAGAGAGTGTGTATCTGAAGTTATCGGTACCCATCTCCACATCAACGGGATGATTAAAGGCTTGACAATATATCTCTAGGCTACCTGACAAACTGGCCATAGTTTTCGCAGCTATAAATACTAAATTGGTCCATACAGACAAAATTAAGCCTGCATATCACCTTTCCAGAGATCAGTGCCTTTCCAGGAAGGTTCAAGACTCGAGATTTTTTTTTCTTTTAGGATGAGATTGAATTTGTTATCTAAGAGGAAATTCAGCATACCTTGCCGCATATTGGACAACTTTCACTTCTTTCCAACCATTCATAAATACAACCAAGGTGAAAATGGTGAGAGCATCGTGTCATGATTTTAGGATTTTCTGGAGTGTACTCTGCAACATGACCATTCAAAAACAGCTTACTGAAGGGAATAAGAAGATCCTCATAAGTTAAAGGTCACAATTGGAATGCAGCGCAGCATAAGCACATTAAATTACCATCAAGACAAGTAGGGCAGACATCTTCATCTGCAGTAGGCGGTTGCACATAAGTTAGTCCATGTGCAGCTTTTGTTGCCAAAGATTTCTCTGACTCTGAATAGCCAAGTTTATTGTCATCTTCGGAATCAACCCCATTTCTTTTTTTCACAGAGCCCAATGATTCCATGCCAGAACTGCTCGCATTTCTTCTCAGTGATTGTGATTCTTCTTGGAAGTGAGTCATTGACTTCCTAGAGACTAAACCATAATGTTGCAAACGATCATACCTCTGATCATTATCGGAAGGGACTGGCCTGGATGATGAGAGTTGAGTGTCATTTGCAGAACTATCAGGTAATCCTGTGCCAACTCCAGTTGATGCCAAAAAATTACCTCCTTGGGTTGGCGATACAGTCCGACCTTCAAGTCTGTGAAACATTGTACCATACTGCAAGCACATGGCAGAAGGTAATAAGTACATCAGATAACTGGAATGAAGTATAAAAACAGAAAGTATGGCAAATGGGTCATACCAGCACCAAGGAACCCTTCTCAAAAAAATAAGGGCAAATTTATTATGACAATAGCTTTACAAAAATTAGGATCTTTTCATGATAAAAAATATGGTCCCGGGAATATAGGTGATTGTATAATATAGTTAATCGGTTTTTAAGCTAATTTTATGAATCAACACCTGATATAGAGAGTATTATAAGAGCCATATTAAGTTACCTTATCCTTGCCCCACCTTTATCAAATCACAATGCATGCATGGGAAATAATGTTATTAGAATGCAAAACATGAGTATAACTTTAATCAGAATGCATATGAAAATACTGATAGAGCACACCACGAAATTGGAATTGCACCCAAAGAAAATGGTACCAAGTAATCATCTTTTTGCTCTGGGTACCTAAAGAGTTCATAATGACTATTCTGCATATACTTCAAATTCTCTAAGTGCAACATTTATTTCATGTTTTCATAAAATTTGAGTTCTATGCAATCACAAGATTATAAACATTACCTTGAAGTACAAATTGGCAAACCACTAAAAGGCCTAACTCCTAGATTTAGACCAAATTCGTTGGTTACATGATGTTATACAAGCAAAGGAAGCAAACAATTGTCCACAACAACCTGCCTCAAGTTTACAAACATCTAGGAAAGAAAGAAAAAAAAACAAAGTCAAGTGCGTTGAGTTGCTTGCACTTCAATGCTTACCCCACTGAGTAACTGGTGGAAAAAGAATCTTAGGCAAATGCAGTGCCTGTATATTGAACTCCCTGGGTAAGCATGTTCTTCATGTTCATCACTGCTAAGACAGCAGCAGAAGGCACCCATCTTTGTACTTCAAAAATAAAACCCAAAGGAATTGGCTGCTGACAACTAGGAAGCAACAAGCTAGGAATAAAGGATGCTAAATCTTCAACAAACCTGTACGAAACTAACACATTTGAAGCACCCCATAAGAATAAGTATCAGCATTTATGGAATGATGAGAAGAACGAGTTGTGAATGACATAAATCATCTGCCAAAGAGAAAGAATCTAGAGTTCATAGTAGAGAAACTCCTATAGGGATTTCCAAAGCCCACCACGTAAAGTTCTTCAATTAAAAATTCTGAAAGAAATATATACATTAAAATGCCACAAAACATCTCAAGGGTACTTCACACAGTTCTGCGTTCTGGGAATGGCAAACAAGTGCAGATGCAGAGTGCCGAATGACATCAATTCCAGAAAGTCACAACAGGCATAAAATTCCTCTGAAACCACGAGCAGTGTCGTGGCAATCAATCTAAACTACAAAATGATTGCTTTCTTTGCCTATCATTGAAGGTTTGAAAGGGTTTGTGGATGAAAAACCTGTTCCAGGAAGTATTTTATTTTGTCAAGTTGCCATGGACAGTAATTCCTGCACAATGGAATAATAAATCAATAAATTAGCGATGAGAGATTTTTATTTTTGAAGAGAAATAGCAATGTACCAAATACAAACTAAAAAAAAAAAAAAACCCCTTAATCTCACTGTAAAATAAAATAACAAAGTGTAAATTCTTTATTTTATTTTTTTCATTTTAAATGGGAAGCAAAGACACAAAATTGAACAAAAAAAAAATAGAAGAATAAAAAGGAGCAAATTAAGCAAGCAGAAGTAATAAATGAAGCAGAATGAAATGAAAAGAAACAGCAACCAGTCTAACCTTAAACAACAGAGACACTAATTTCTTAAGAAAAACAAACACTCGCCCTAACAATTGTATGAATCGTGACGATCGCAGGTTGTGTTGTGAGAACTGAAAGTGTCCCACCTAGGGTTTGTTTTACGCGTAAAATAAAAGGAAAGGAGAGGAATAGAGAGAGAGAGAGAGGAAGTTTCTTTCTACTTACCTTCAGTACAAGCGAAGAGAAAAAGAGAGAAGGAATAATTTAACCCTAACATGATTAAGATCATAATTTTTTCAAAAGAAAAAAAAAATAGAATCAATAAATTTTATTTTATTTTTTACTATTCTATGTTAAGACGTAATATTTTGAAAGTAGTAGTGCATCAGGTCTAAAGAGAACATACTGAGCAGATAATTATCCACATTTTGCATGTGAGTGTCACCATATTGAAAGGGCACTTTTTCACGCATGTTGTGCACTTGTTATAAAACTTGTAATGGCCCGATAGTTTAACCGGTTTAACTAGAAACCCGATGTAATTAGAATGTATACTGGTTCAGACTTCAGATTAAAAAAAAAAAATTAAAAATAATTTAATTTGACGGTTCAAAACCATAGTCCGACATTAATCTGTTTAACTAGAGATAAAACTTAAATTTAAATTTATTATCTTTTTAAAAATAAAAAATTAATCAAAACAACTTTATTTTAATTATTTAAAAAAAATTATGGTCATGGCCCGATATTTTCAACCCGTAACCCTGAGCCTATCCTTTTGAACCATGGTCATGCATGATAATGCATGACTTTATTTTATAAATTAACAACAACATCATTTCTATGCAATACTTCTTAGCCATAGATTTTTCTTTTTGGATAATCTGCTGTTCTTTCAAATCCAAATGCTGGTGAGTTTAGAGATGAATTCTCATTGCTTTCGCTAAATAAAAGTCTCGGTAGATTATAGCCTAAAATTAGGTGTATTTCTAAAATGTGATGAAAAGGACTGCATAACTTAGCCCTCCATGATCCATCGTACAAATGATAAGTAGTGTTTTCATACTTCACAAATGATCATCATTGTGCTTGTTGTCCTGAAGACAAGGGCTAAAGTATAAGTTAAGTTTTTTTTTTCTTCTTCTGAGTAATCTTTTCTTTGCTCGTTTTGGAGTTGTTGGTTTTAGACTGGCCGGCTATGATTCATAGGAAAGCAACTTCGCCGGCCTCCACTGGGAAATAAGCAAGCAGAGCCATCCCTAGCAGGCAGAAGACCCATTCACCAAAGAAAGATGTGACCTGAGGCTCTACAGAAGTCTGATGCTTCCCGAGCAGCTCGTGTCTTGCCTTTCAATGCAATTACGCTCTCTCCCGAAGCAAACTGAAGGCAGAAGTCTGCATTCTCTATGGAAAAAAAAGAGATCCATCTTGCTGAAAGCTCTCATCGACTGGTGTGATATAAAAGGAGTTGCTTGATTATTAGTGAGATTAACATCATTACACTCATCTTGCAATATATACAGACACACACACCATCACTCTCTTGAGCCATTTTATTTTATTAGAGAATTTAATGGGTTATACACATATAAATTATTGGTCAAGAATTAAAATGATATGATTAATCAAGCATGACTTGATTGTAAAAAAAATTAAAAATTAGAATGTAATTTATATAAGGAATTACAATTCTAAACCTAAAAAAATCAAGTAAAGACTTAATTGAATACTAATAATATGTGTGTGTGTGTATATATATATATATATACACACGATATTATTTAAAGAAAAATTAATATTTTATCATTTATAGAGTTTTTAGGTTTCCTTATAAATATACAATGTTATGTCTTTTATTTCTTGTGAGAGAATTGGTGTAAAGATGAGAAACATACCGTGTGTAAACATCTAAAACACGAAAGAAAAGAGCTAACACTTCAAGGTATAACAATCCTTTTCTTCTAAAAGGGTTGAGGAAAAAATTTAAATTTTTTAAATTTTTTTCTTTACTTTAAATTAACATTTTTTTTGTGTTTTTAGATCATTTTAACGCGCTAATGTCAAAAATACTTTTTTAAAAATAAAAAATATTCATTTGATATATTTCTGAGTGAAAAACACTTTGAAAAGCAACCGCAACGATACTTCCAAACAAGCTCTAGAGAGATTTCTTACTAGTAGTTCATGTTAATTACCGTTAGAGATTGAATATTCAGACAACTTGTAATTTGCAACAACTTGACCTTAAAGTAATTATTCAAAGCCGAAAAAAGCATTTGATCTTCAAGTAATTTTTGTATAAACTCTAAACAATCCTAAATTTGTTTAATAGGATCCTTAAAGCTCTCGAAAAAAATTTAAATTTATCATTTCTGTTGTATATTTGTTTTGAAAAACCCAACATCAAGACTCCAATTACGAGTTGATCACGGGCTAACATAGGTAATAAGTCCATCAAAGATATCTTTTTTCATTTATTTTTTAAGTTAAAACGTCTTCATTTCAAGAAAAAGAAAAGATAATGTTAAGGTCTCACCTTAACCAATTAGAAAAAAGTAGATTTTGAGGGAGAAGAAGAAAATAGACTTTAGGAGGGAAAGAATAAAGGGGGAAAAAAGATTGAAGAGAGTTCTGCAGTTTCTTCAAAACTACTTCATTCATTACCCTAATTACACAATATGCATGCTTGCTTATTTATACAAGTTCTTTCATCAACTAACTGTCAAACTACTACTGTAACTACCATCGAACCATTTTCAAACTAACTATACAACTTCCTAACTAATTCTTCAACTAACAACTAATTGAACTGCACGTGCAATGAAAGCTTGTTGTTGTTACACTCCTTCCCCATGCTGATCTTCCATCCATGCTTGACTCGTAACAAATAACCCAGTTTTTGATCGGGTCGCAGGTTGATTTGCCAAACCAGGTCTAATAATTATGGGTAAAACTGGTCTCATCTTTCAACACTATGCAATTCATGCTCCTTGTTTATCTATCTGGGAGCGACATCACTCGAAAGAAAAGAACCTAGAAATAACGTTAGGTTTCCCAGTTTTTATTGTAGAGCAAATTACTTTTTATTTCACATGCAAGAACGAAGGTGATCTTTCATATCATAGGACCCCTTTTTTAAGTGAATTATAGGAGCCATTTTATATTTCACATGTGCCATGGAAGTTCAACTACTCGGATCTCTTTTGTTTTATTTTGTTTTGTAATTTTAGTACTATTTCCTGCTCGATCATATTGTTTTTATATTTATAGTTTGCACTCGAACAGTAAATAAACTTGCACGAAAAATTCAACCAAAAATAAAAAACTTGAAAGAAAGATAGCTCGCAACTGAAAATTTACAGCAAAAAACCCTCCTAAGTGAGATTACAAGGCTTATGGGTTTCATGTAAATATTAACATAGCCTAAGCTTTTAATTGCCGTGAATTGACATATTTGTCCTTCACAAAAAATCACACAACATCATCTCAGTTTTTTTGCTAGGTTCATTTCTGATTTTAGATTTGTTTAATTCTTCGCACATTAAATTAATTAGTTATCTTAAAAAAAATAACTTCAGTATAGAGGCGTTTTCCATTTTGGCATGCACAGTATAACTACTCTATTGCCCTTGAAATAAAAAATTCTTAGGCCTGGTTTTAGAGACATGTTAGTCATTTCACTTTGGGAAAAAGTAAAAGAATACATACCATGCCCTTCAGTTTCTGTGAATGCTTGCTATAGAAATTAGAAACGGCCAATAAAAGTGGCCATGCATTTCCAGGGCATATTGACTACGCAGATGAAGTAGAGGAAAGGAATTGCAAATCAAACCTGGAACTTCAGCAACTCACTTGAAAATTACGGAAATTGCACAACATGTATCTGCCTAAATATACTTCATTCCTGAGATATATTGCTGTCTAGAAACAAGGGTCTGGGCTATGGTATAAACAATTCCTAAGCATCCCAATATCCTGATCTTCATAATATCTGATATTATAATGGATGGCAGGTTAAGGGGAAGTGTGATCAGTGGTGACGAGTTCGTCTGCTTTGTGTAACTCCAAACAAACCGGTTGAAGAGTATATGACTGGGGAACGTAACAATGAGGATGGCTAAATTCTTGACTGCAAAGAACCAATCAGGACCCCCAATTTCAATGCCCCAACCAGTATTACCATGCCATGTATCTTCCCATATGCTGTAAAGGGATGTCAAGACCAAGAAGGCCGATATAGCCGCTGTAACAGGGAAATATCTTTGTTTGTCCCCAAAACCAGCGACAAAATCTGAGTCCTGGTTGAGAAGCAGTAGGATAGGAGCCAGGAAGAAGATAGCTTGGTTTGAGCCCCCGGTCAGATTGATGTTCAATATCAGGCAAATGGCGAAGCACATTATAGTGGCGACATTACCAACTGCAGGCATCCAAGCTCCCTCGGCAGCCATTCTCTTGATTGTAAAGGTTGGCACAGTAGAGGCACGCCTTTGCTGCATGAACCTCATTCGTGGAGCAAAATTTGAAGAACTACTTTGACTAGATTGACTATGTCTAATTCCACCCCTTTCAAGAGCCTTTTCCCGGGTAAGTGAGGCAAGCTCAAACTTAACCTCCAGAGCTATGAGCATGAAGATTGCTGCATATAAACCAAGAAGAGATGTCCTTGCCCCCTCAACAGCCAATAGAGTAGTGAGCTTCCTGTCTTCCTCTGCCAGATCTCCAACTTCATCTCCAAGGATGCTTTTGATTCTCACCTGACCCTCCAACAGATATGTCACGGGAAAGAGGGCTACCAGCAAAGCAAAAAACCATGGTAGCAGCTTTGTGCTTGAAGCGGATGGAAAATGAGTGAAGACCACAAACACAGAGGTGCAGACTATGGTTACAACAATGAGGGCATGCAGAACAGCAGCTTGAAGAAAATACTCAGCAGATATGTATACTCCAAGAGCAAACCCTATTGCAATAGAGTAAAAAGTTCTTAGCTCTACCACATACTTAATGGGTATGATGGATGTCACTGCTGCTAAAGTGAGCAGAATTGCGACAATAAGCAACCATGATGGCCAGGTTGGTTTTGATGCCATGAAGCCATAGATGGAAATGTCATCAGAAGACTGACGAGCTGCTCTGATTATGTCAGATCGATAAGTCCATGCTATTGAGATTGGTGGCTGCATCAAGATAAACAGTAAACCTGTTGCCACCACCAGTACTAGGCATCTCTTAGCAGACTGCAGAAAAGAAGATAAGATCAAATCAGTAATCAGAATAACTGGCTGTTAGACAGTTCAAATCAAAACTCTTGGAGTGCCTTAAATAACATCCTAACATTTTATTGGCAGGAGGAAATCGAACCTAAAAAAAAAGTATTATTATAGTCAAGGTGTCTAAGTCTTACAATAACTACCTTCACATTCAAGTGAAATTAGCTTACATTGCATACAAGAAGCTTTCAATTAGTGCTGCTTCAGTTCATTACTTATCTAATCCTTACTATTTTCCTCCATGGAACGATCAAGTTGATATTAAACTCGAATGAACAAACATAAATCCTCTTCTTTCATCCATTCAGTGAATTTTTAGGCCAAACTTTCTATGAACTATGGTGATAATGTATCATTAACTTAACAAATTCAAATTATTTCCAAAATTTTGCACTGATTTATGAGCTTTCTTGTTAGAAGGACAATAAGAATCACAATTTTATAAATTGCTTGATTTCAGTGAGTTCATCAAACACAGAAAATTTGTTGTAAAGGAGAAGGAAATGAATATATCTGATAAAATATGTTGGTTGATTAATAGGTTAGTTGGTTTAACTACTTATTGATTTACTAAAATATTATGCCAGAAAGAGCAAATTTATGCAAAAAATAAATAAATACAGAAATAACAAGAGAAAACAGACCAGGACATGAGAGAAGTGCAAGGCAACAATGGGTACACATGCCAATCCAGCCAAGGCAATGCAGAAACCCAAAAGCAAACCATCAGATGGAGCCCTCCCATTCCACCACTGAAGGGCTTCAAAAATTGCTTCACGGAAGAACCAGACTGAAAGAGCTACCACACCAGCATGTACATAACCTTGCCACGGTTTCATCTTTGAGCCTGTTTGTGATTTCTCCCTGCGAAGTCGAACATGCAGAGAATAAATGAATGCCTAAATTGAAGTAGATAAGGAGGAACTTATGTCTTGAGATAGGAAAATATGCCAATACGCACTTGTAAAGAAGCAACGGGGGAGTAACAGCAAGTAAAAGTACAGCTGAAACCCATACAACAGGCTTTGATGAAATAAACAGCATGGATAACTTTGAAGAATACAAGCAAGTCAATATCCAAACTGCCTTCGGTCCAATCCGATGATCCGCAGATAGTCTTCTTACAAGAGCCAAACCCACAAAGGTTGTCAGAATAACCATATAGCTTGGATACATCACATCCTCCTCCATTCCATAGAAATAAAGACCCGGGTAATTGAAAAAACGATTCTCAATATGGCACAACAGCAATGCATGGCTGATCAAACCAATCTCAGCTAAAAAATGAAGTTGCAGTGGTAGCAGAGCTAAACCTGGAACAGCCATTGCAAGAATAACATTTGCGACTATAAGTTTACAAAACGACCTCAGGGGCATGCCAGACAACCAAATATTTAGATCCCAGAAATTGTGCAGCACAAACCATGTAACCATCAGGCTCCCGAGCACAAAAAAGGCAAAATATGATGACAGACTTTTCTTTGTGACAAAACAAGCAAAATAAAATCCGGCAACCGCAGGCAGGGGAAGAAACTGCAAAATAAGGGTAAATGAAATTTATTTATTTTTTTGAACATGTAAATTTCTTTTCATTTTTCCCATTCAATATCTGTTAAACATTAATTGTGAAGACAAAACAGCCTGAACATGAAAGAAGTATAAATTATAAAAGAGAGGATCCTATATAATTAAGCTAGAAATAAGTACTAATGAAGTATGAATTGGAGTGAAGACTTGGAAAAATCAAGATGCATACCAGCACAGGAAAACCCACAACAATTGCTCCAGCAGAACTGACAATTACAGCCAAAGCAGTGAAAGCCACTGAACTAAAAGCATCAGAAATCATTCCAAGGGCAGAAGCACCAGCACCAGCTGCCCCTCCAAGCATTGTCACAGTCACAAGCAGATAATTCAATGGCGAAGGAACCTGAATATACCTTGCAAACGAATGGAAAACAACTCTAAACTCCAAACAAATCACAACAACAATCAGTGCAACAGCTCCATTCACTACACGAATACTATGCAACTGATTCGCATTCTTGGTCACCCACCACAGTGCACCCCTAGTAGATGCGTACAGTTGAAACAGAAAGGGAATAAAAAACAACAGCAACAAATCGCATACTGACGCAGCAGATGAGAAAATCACTGAGTAATGCGACGCAACATGAAATACCAACGGAAAGAAGAGCAAATTTAATGTATGAAAACAACCCTCTAGTGGACTGAGTATAAAATTATCATCGGGAACCTCTCCACCATGATATCTCACTTCTTGCTTCGCTTTAAATGAAGAAGTACGCGGAATTGCAAACATCCAATAGAAAACACAATTAAAAATCATCAGATAATACGCAGCATGTTGCATACCGACAGCAGCGGTTGTAGCCCAAGTGAAAATCGAAGAAGCAGCAAAAGGAACGCAAGCGAATAACAAACGTTCAAGCGCGAGCACGATGCTAGGGTTTTCTAATTGGATCCATTTGAACTGAAGCGAAGCCCAGGCGCCAATTAAGAAATTCGTTTGTGCACAGAGGAGAGCGGCGAGCAAACCAAGAGGAATCGAATTGAAAGTGAAGATCAATGAGGAGCTAAAAAAGAAGGCGACCTGAGCTGCAATTAGAGAAGCCCAAACACCGAAGAACGCACCGGATTTGAAATTGAGTGAGTCGAGGATGTACGCGATCATTAGCCCTAGGGTTAGGGTTGCGACGACGGGAGCGCCACCGAGGTCAAGGAGGAAAGCGGCGCAAGGAACGAGAGCGAGGGCGATGCGAGAGTTGTGAGCGAAAGAAGAAGCAGAGAAACGAGATCTAGAAGAGGAGGTAGAAGGGGAAGGGAAGTGAGAGTTACGATTAGGGTTTTGGTTAGGGGAGTAAGGAGAGGCAGAGGGGAATGAGGAGGAGGTAAAGGAAGGGGAGGAGATGGAGGCAGCGATATAAGGGCGGAATGACCGCGGTTGGATCTCCGGCGGCATCATTTTGGCTGTCGCCGGAAAAGTTGAGATGGTGCAAAGAGGTAGGAGTAATGGGGATGACGGAGAGGAAAGAGGTGGGATTCTGAGGGGAATCACGGGAGAGTTTGGGTTTGGGAAATAGGTGACGTGTTGGAGGAGTCAGAGCCGTCGGATCATGGATTAAGTGGGTCCTATCACCATAACGCGGCAGAATTCAATTGTTTCAGCGATAGAAGAATTGGATTTGGAGATAACAGGCACGTGAGTGTCTGAATTCTTGTGATTTTTACAAGTGAGTGACTGGTCTTTAATTGTTTTCAAACGGATATTCAACGACAATTTAAAATATAGGAATTAAATGCTCATTTTAGATGCATTTCTGTGTTTGGGATGTTCTTGTTAAAACAAAAAATTTTAAAAGTGTCCGCGGCATTTTCACTACAGACTCTCTCTAAAAACATTGTGTACCACAAGAATGTTTCTTTTTTAAAAAAAATTTATGTTATTTACCTCAATTTCTCAAAAAAATATATATATTTTATCTTTTGATGATTCATTATTTTGGGTTTGAGTCTAACAAATAGTTTATTTTCTATAACCTGATATAAAAGAATATGGATACATCAAACGGGACTTCATCTTGTTCATTTTTTTTCTTTTTTCTTTTCTTTTCTTTTTTTCTCTCTTATATTCTCTTCTTTACTCTCTTTCAACTGTTCACATTATTTTTCTCTTTTCATCATCCCAATATTTTTTTTTCATATTTTTCTTTTTTTGTTTTGTTTTTAACAATCTCTTTTTAGTTATTTATTTTTAATTACCAGCCAAAACTAAGCACGTCATAAATATAAAAAAATTTCATTCATTTTTCTTCTTTATTTGTGTTTTGTTTTTTGCATTATTTTTATATTATTTTGTATTTATTTCTTTTAGAATAATTTTGTGTGAATTTAGGATCACACGTATTACCATTTATAAATAATTGTGCTGAATTCTAGATGTTATTGAAATAAGTTTTTCATTATTTTGTTGAAGTTTAGTTATTTTTTTCAATTTTGTTGTGCAATTTCATTTAAATATGTAGGATTAATTTTAATTATTATTTTGAATTTTTGTAAATTTAGGATTATATATATTACCACTTCGAAAAAGAGAATTTTGTGTGTGAAAATTATTCTAATTTGTCGGAAGAAATTAGATAAAATCAATTGTTTTGTGGCATATATGATGTGTATTTACATATTTAAAAATTTTAGGTAATCTCCTGTATAGGGGAAGTGTTGCTGATTTTTTTTAAAAAAAAATAGAAATTGTTTAATTATTTTTTTGTTAATTTATGTAGAAGCTTAAGGTGGGATTTATTGCATGTCGTGATGATAGGATCACTGATACTTCTTCTAACAACAATGTTGACGATCACAAGTTATTAGGTATCGACCAAGAACAGGCATCGACTTATGGCGCGAGGTTGTTGAGTGCAACGTCGCAACGTCAAGGGGGTCCCTTCACAGCAAGATCCATTTACTTGCAAGTACGAGACCCAATGAAAGAGCATCCTTTCAATGTATGTTTGTTTTGATTTCACATGTTTGATAATTTTTTAAAAAACTATTTTATTTACTAAATACAATTTTAGGTTTACAAACATTAAGGTTGTAAGAACAATAACATCAGCCTTTAAATCGTTAATGGAAATTTCATTGTTTCAATGGAGTTAGGTTTCCAAACATCCTGAATAGAAATTGCATGTTGATGCATGGTTTTCAAGGTTTAAAGTTAGTATTAACTTAAATATTTTGTTTTATTATGTTAATTCAATTATTTTATTGAAATTACTAAAAAATTCATTTTATACTTTTTTACTACACGGGGAAATTTGAATAAGAGAGAGCTAATGATAATGTCGTGATGAGAGTGTTGGAGAATCACGTTGCAACTAGGTAAGATTGAAATAAGGATATTTTTTTTTTCAAATATTAAATTTTGTTTTCATTCACTACCAGATAATTTATTGGTAACATATAGGTTGCGTAATTTTTGGTACGAGGCTTGGAAGAAAGCAAAAAAATATACTAGAGAAAGCGAGCTTCTAGCCTAGAATGACATAGCGGTTTGGAAGGATTTCAACCGTTAGATGCTTGTAATCAGTTCTGAGCACTCAAACTCCAGAGTTCATGACGATGTTAAACCAACGAGTACAAAATCAGACGACCCATCTTAATGAAATATATGAACGACTCATTATGCATTATGAAAAACTTCGCTGAGTGGTAATGAAGATAAGATCACATATGGGTGATTCGTGTGCTCCTTCTTATTGGCCTCATGGTTCCGGCGATGACCAGCCTCCTCTTCCTCCTCCTTCTCCTCCAGCGTTGTCTCTATTTTAGATTTATTGTATTTAAACCTTAAAATGTTTAAATTTGTAATAAATATTTACTTTTTATACAATGTTAATTTATTTTTATATATTTGATTTTTATTTAATTTTAATATATTTAAATTAATTTTCTACTTTTGTTTAGTATATTTTCTTAAGAAAATATTTTAAATTATTATCGACGGGGTTACCAATGGAACACTTCCATTGGTATATTCTAGAGAGTTGAAATTTTTTTACTAAAAATATCACTGCCACCATTAACTCTTTGATGGAATTACAAATGGTATTCCTCCGGTGATAAGTTATATTTATCAATGGATATACCGATTAAAAAATAAAAACACCAATGAAATTATTTTCATGTTGGTAATATGTTAAATTTACCAATAAATTTACTGACAAGATAGAGTGAGTAGATTTTTTTTTGTGCGCTTTGTTAGTCTGTAAATATATTGGTAAATTTATTATCAACAAACTCACTGACAAACCATAAAATATTGACATGGGTTTTTTCGATGGACTATTTTCATCCATGATCCCGTCAGTAAAATACATATTGATAGACTGATAGAGAAAATATTAACATAAAGTTTCATCGATGAAACTATTAAATCAGATAGTATTGACATGTTATTATTTGACAAATATATAAGCATGTCTCTAATGTACATCCACAAATATATTTATCGTGGTTACACTTTAAAATATGAAACATAGATTTTAAAAAAAATATCAAATGATGAGTTTTTATAAAAAAAAAAAGTTAAGGTAAATAAGAGAAAAAATTATATTAAATATCTATAGTGTAAGAGAGATATATAAAAAGAAGAGGACAAATCATATATAGATGTATATAAAATGATAAAAATATATCTTTCCTTCTTGTTTTTTTAATTCTCTCTCTTTCTTGTATTTATTTATTTTATAATGTAAATATTACAAGGAACAAAAACTAAAGTTTATGGCAAAATTATTATAGCACGAGAGAAAAGTAATAATGTTCCATGGTGTTTTCTCTTTTGCTTCTTGAAGAGAATATCTAAATGAGCTGGAGCCCTGAGCCTCTTGAAGGCCTATCAGCCCCTTTTACACCGCAAAGTCGTAAGAAAGGCAATGGAGGTTCGATTAGAGGCCCAATTTCAAACAATTGCTGCAGCTGCGAAGCCCAAAAGTCTTCAAAACGGCCCATAATTAACTCTAACCAGTGCCCTCAATAACCTGTAAAGTGTGTCTTCAGAAGGTAAAGCCTGGTAAATTCCCGGTGTGTTTTTCTTTGCTGTATTTTTTAAAAAACTTATTTTATCTTCCACCCGCGCACTTCTGTTGGCAACTGCTTGGAAATTTATTTTAATTAAATAAATTATTAATAAATAAAAAATTAATTTAATTCTTAATTTATAATGATTAATTAAAAATTAGCAATGGTGAAGATAAATTTTTTTTTTTAACATTTTAACTTTTAAAATTTACTATAAAAAGGAGTAAATAAAGAGTTTTTAATTTATATTTTTTATATTTTACATTCTTTCTCGTATTATTTTTAGGGTTTTTTTTATATACTTTGATTTTTCTTCTAAATCTAGAACTTTAATTTATCTAATTGAAAGATATTTGTGCTACATAATTTTTAGAAATGCTTCTATACTAGGATTGTGTTTGGCATCTTGAAATTATAAACATTTCAGTTGCACAAGTGAATAATAATAAAGTTTTTTTAAAAATATTTATAATTAAAAACAATAAAAAATTTATTAATTTAAAGTGCTTCAACAAGTAAATTTTTTTTAGTTTTAATTATACTAGGATTTTTGATTTTATATTAATTTTAAATTTGAATATATTTTTAGTATCCTTTCTCGCATTATATTATTATTTTTGTATTGAAATTATATTTTTATATGCTTATAAATTTAAATTTGTATGAATGTTAGATTTTTTTTTATATTTAGCATATCATAAACTATATATATATATTTGCAAAGAATACTAGCAGGCCAAGAAAGACAGATTTGAGATGCTGTTCAGCGTACCACTCAACTCGGACATATATTAATTCATATCTTTAATTATATATAAAATATAAATACCGTGTTGGATTTTTTTATTCGAAAAAAATATCTTGAAGTTTTCTAACCATCACATGTACAGAAAGGAAACAACTTCTCCATACCAATATTAAAAGATTTAACTTCATGAAAGAAAAACATTATTTATATTACATTACAAAATAAAATATATTACAATGCAAAATAAAAGTCAATACTAATATATAAATCCAAATTTATCACCCATCTCTAATTATATAAAAAAGGTAAAAAATCAATATAATTCATAAAAAATAGTTTAATATATTTTTTCACTACATGTCCATTTGCACATCAGATTAAAATACAAATAATATAAAATAAGCTTCTTGAATTACACCCACACATATATTTGAATTTCTATCGATCCAACATATAATTAAATTAAAAAAAATATATGAAATTTAACCTTGGTTATTTTTTTTTACAAGGGGCCCTTGATTATCGTCTCGGAGGGAATTGGAACTTTGAGCACAACTCTGTAACAAGATATGCTCGCTGATATCGTGGCAACCGATCATATTCAGATGCCATCCACATAATCTTTATCCTTCAAGACCGGCCTGGCTGCGCCGCCGCCGCAACACCCCAGATTTTAACGTGTTCTTCAGAACACTGCAAGCTGGTTAACAGTAACAGTCCCCAGAAGGTGTTTCATGGCTGGAGAGTTATCTCGCCAGCCCTCTCACAAAGCTGTAAGTGACACGTCAATCCAAACAAAGAACCGAAGAAGGCTCGACATGTTCGCCGTAATGGCTTGTTCTCATTGTCTCTGCTACGTACGCATTCAATCCCTTGAAACCATGCGTGCCGCTGTCATAATCTTGTTTAGCAGCCTGCTGAGACAAAGTCCTTGTCTTATCCTGATCCTTGGACTGCCTTGCAAGGTTCACTACTCAGTTTGGAAAGGCAGCAATGGCCCACTGTTAAGGTCTTCTCACTTTCACTACAGAGAGCAAGGACAGGACCTCATCTCGAAGAAGAAGGGCAACGCTAAAGTCCCTATCTCAATACTGTTTTGCATTGTTAATTTGAAGTAGGGTCTTAACACAATTAAAAGGGGAAGACTGGGCAATTAGCATTCAAAACAAAAATATAAATGGAATTAACACACTTTTGGATCTCATGTCGTCAACCACAGTTCAAAAATATGATATTTATTTAAATCTCAATTAAAATTTTATTGAGATTTAAGATTAAGGTATTGTATTTTTAACAGTAACATCAATTAATTTCCAATAAAAAAAACAAACCGATCAACTAATTTATAATGATCAATTAAACCAGCTGACCGGTTGACACTGAAAGACGAAGGACGTCAACTATGAGTTAGAATATATATATTCTAACTCATTAATATATTTTTTTAAAAATTCATATAATTATAATTGTTGCGTGAACTAGTTCATATAATAGATTCAACTTGAGCTAAAGGATTAATAATGAGGATAGTGCCCCTTCTAATAATAAATTTCTCCACTATGTAAATCTAACAAAAAAATATTTCTTATGAGATTTATTATTTAGCTTGTTAATTTGACATTTAATTTAGTTAATGATTTTAAAAAGTTAAAAATCTTTTAATTTTAACAAAATTTAGGTAGAACTTCCTCTATTTAGGAGCTATATCCAAAATTTTATTCAACGTTAAAAAACTTGCAAAGAACCATAATAACCAAACTCAACAAATTCTGACAATTCATAATTATAAGTAGTCCAAGAAATACAAATAAAAAAACAAATATATGCAAAATAATTCATAAAATATAAGATTGATCTCAGGAGTGGTTATCATTAAATTATAATCATATTCAGGGATGAATGAAAGACACCTCTTAATTTGATCGTTGGGCCATACTCGAATTTTTACAAGAATTTTCAATTTTTTTTTTATAGTAGCATAGAATCGTTACTTCGACCATCGAATCTTTAGATTTTGAAAATCTCATCTCGAGACCGTAGTTTTAACAGTTTTTGTGATTTGTTTTGTTATTTTTGGAATTCATGCTTATTCCTTTGTAATTTTGAATTTTTATTTTGTTTATTAGTTAAGATAGAGTTTTTAGCCTATTTAAAATACGTAAACCTTCAAAAAAAGAAATAAAAAATTATTATTTTAAGAAAAGATCTATGAACTTGAAATTCATATCTAAAATTCTTTTCACTCATTAAAAATCTTGATATTTTTTTGCTGTTGTTGTTTGTATCAATAACCCTCCCTGATGGGCGTAGAGCTGGGAGTTTTTAAGGCCACATGTTTCCCATAAATGCAAGAGACAAAGCCAAAAGGCCTATGCTTATACAGACGTCTCCCTGTTGCTTGTACAGTTTTATCTGTCTCCTTGGGTTGCTCTCATTGTCTCCCTTCCATGTCCATGGCTCATGGATCTCCGCCTAACTTCCTGTACTGTTGTCCGCATGTTGGCCTTTGCCTGTATGCTATAAAAAGTTAACGACATGCGTGGATACTCCCTTGTTAAATTGCTGGCTAGTTCTATACCTATTGTAGTAATTAATTTGTTTCAGCCATGGCAGATAAAGCTCGGCCAAGAAACTGGGCCCTGAGTCCTTGACCGAGGGAAAAGAAATTTAAAGATTTCCTTGAGATTTATACCAATATTTGCTGGACTCCAAACTCTGCTGTTGCTTTAAACTCATACGTACCAAACTCACATTATCATTTTTTATTGGGTGAATGAGAGCATCATTCTTATGATGAATTGTATTTTAAAAGCTAATTAATGCTATATATATAAAATGCTTAATTATGATACTGGCCATGAAGGAAAGTTGTTAGTTTCTCCTCATCAGGATGACCAAGAGCATCATCATTGCTCGCTATAATGGCCAGCAGCACCAACTCCGATCAATATTTGATCCTTCCACTTGGCAAGTCTTTGATATTTTGTTTCCCACAAGCAAGCAATTCTCTTTCTTATACAGTATCACCCATGCAGGCTGTTAGACAGTGACACTTTTTGAAAGTGATAGTGCAAATGTGTAATGGCACTTTCCAAGCAGATCTTAGCCTCATCTGAATTTAATGGAGGAAAGACATCATCTTTCTCTTCCACGTTACAAATTTGAACCTCAGGTTAGTGAGAACAAAGTTATCATCTTCCCCTTTCCTTGTTTTTGGGTTTCCTGATAGTGCTATATCACGTTTTCAGCGTGTCGGCAAGCTAGTTTCTTATAGTTTTGGAAGTGATTATTTGCTTTATCATGGACTAATTCAATGATTAATTATAACATTAACACTGGCGAAAAGCTATCCTTGATTGTCGAAAAAGAAAGGAAGTTGGTTTGAACTTTGACAAGTAAATTAAGACGTGGTTGGCTAAATAGCCTGATTTCAAAACAAATTCAGCGTACAGAGAAGGAAAAGGACAGGACAAACTAGGCTAGAAATTAATCAAAACGTAGAGGATATGAAGAGGATCCCCAGAAACAAAGCTCCATGCCAGAGAGTGCCATTGAAGACAACGAACAGCTAGCCATAATTGATCACTAATTAGCTTCAATTCTGAACGGCTCCCAGAAAGGAGTTTTCTTGCTGAAAAATCTTCCCACCACCCTGGAATCCAAAATCTTGAAGGCCTCCTCGGATTTAATGCATCTTGGTGTCTTGTACTGGTTAACTGATGACCCTTGAGATACACAAAAATCCATGAGTGCATCGAATGTTCCATGTGTCACCACTCTTATTTCCAGAGGTCCAATTGATTTGTCTTTCTTCCTACACCTTCTATAAATAGAATCGAGCGATTCTTCAACAGTGGAGCAGCACTTTTCCATTGTAATTGGATCAAGCTCCGGCAGATCATTAGTTCCTTGCGCCTTAAGTTCCCAAAATAGCACATAATGACCTGGGATTGAGGAAGTGTCAGCGAAGCTCGTGTACTCCGTTAGAAGCAAACCGAGTGGCTCGAGGAGGACTTTAGCTTGTGTCACCGCCTTTAAGAGGTCTTCTTCATTGGTCTTGTCAGTATCGATACTTAAAACCACATTTCGCCGGTGCACAAAACGAAATTGAGGAGCATTATTGTAGAAGCCAGTTACCATAAGAATGTCCCCAACTCTATACCTATACAATCCTGAGAAAAGAATAAACAAAAAAGTGAGAGACTGATCAGCTATGAACTAGGCACGACCTTTTTACTGCAATCCATAACCAAAAGCAACTATAAAACTTATTGCTCCATTTATATCATTAATTGTGATTGACGAGTTCAAAATCAATTATAAAGCAATTAAGTAGATGGGCAAAACAAAGCATGTTACGCATTTGATGCTAAAATATTCAGTATAGAAATTCTGGGGGGGGGGGGGGGAGTAGCATAACGAAAACCTCACCTGTAAAAGTGGTGACAACTAGTTCATAGTAGTGACCAAGCTTGACGTCTACAAGATCAACAGCTTCAACGTCCTTTTCCTTGCCATCCTCCTCTTGTTTGCCATTATGATCGGTAGCACCATTGCACTGGACATCCTGTATCACTTTTTTGTTGTCTTTATCAACTGGCAAGAATTCAAAGTAAGCCATATTTGGAATGAGGGTGTAAGAGACATCATAAGGGTTGCTTAGTGGTTTGAAGTTGATTCCCAGGTAACATTCAGAAGAGCCATACATTGTTGAAACTAATGGGAGCCCGCCGCTGTAGAATTCAAGGGTTGGAATGTATTGTGCCATAGAACCTGTAACAATAACTTCAATGTACTTTGTTCTCGGCCAAAGCTTCTTAATTATCCCTTCGCAAGATTTGCCGCTACATTCAACCTCGATTAAATCAGCCAATTCTGAATTGGGTTTTCTCAGAAATGACGAGACGGCATTTCTGCAATTGGAGTCAATGATCCAATCACTGAGACGACCTGTTCTTATATTGGAGCATAATTCTTTCCGATATTCCTCCAAAAATTTGATAGCGCGCAGGAAAGCTGATGCAAAAACTGCACCAACTCTCAGAACCTCTTCGCGCTGTACTAAGCCACATAGCAACTGGCAGTACATGCTCTGCTTGCTATCAGGACACAAGATGGTCTCATCAGGGCTTGTATAAACGTTATATCGATTGAAAGCACGGTTTCTGAAGTTGCTGCTCTTGTAGTAGCTTGTTAGAACAGGTCTTGCCGTCAAGCCCGAAGGGGTGCTAATTTCGGGTTTGGTAAACAGAAGATACATTCCTTTTCCCTGGTCCAAGCCATCAACATACCTGAAAAAGAAAAATAAAGTTGTTTAACTCTACTCACCCTGCTTACACTGTTCCATTATCTTATAAGCAGTAGTTGTGAAATTCAAAAGCACAAGAATATGGAGAGAGTTTTCTTACTTGTTCATTACAGGCACAAGGAGGTTATAAAAGAACGTCTTTCTTTCCAATTCTTCAGCAGTCGAAGGCATCATTTTTGGCTGTCCTCCAGAAGTACCCGAGCTGCATATAATACAAATAATTAATAAAAATGATCAATTTCTTAGGATAAAAAGATTAACATGATCAAGAATTTCAAGGGAATTTATTTATTGAAGAAATATGAGAACATAAATGATAAATTCATATACCTTGTGAGGAGCTCAGTTATTGGTTGAGCTGAAATGATGGACGAAGGCTCTCCATTGGCAATTCGCTCGATACAAGGCTTGATATCCTCATAATTCACGACGGGAACTTTATTCTTGAAGTTTTCCCTACTAGAATCTCCGTTGAGAAAGCTTTTAAGATACCCTGTATGCAAATTTGTGGTCAGTATATACTCCAATACCTGTTGTTGTATTTGACATGCATTGTTGGTTAGGTCCTCCAATAGCTTCAAGCCAGCTTCATTATCATTTGGATCAAAGATTGGCAACATTTTTTGAAATAATGGAAAACTGGAATATAAATGCAAGTTTTTGGTAAGAGTTTTTGCTATTCTTACAACATGTCATATGACTATTTGTCTAAATGGTAACCCAAATAAAGCTTCACAAGGGTATGCTCTCTTTCTATTCAACTGGATAAAAAAAAAAGCAGCTTGGCAGCTAAAGGCAAGAGCAAAGAGAATGGCGAGGACAAAACAGAAAGAGAACAACTTAATGGGAATCAATGCTTCTCCCCTCTCTCTCACTCACAAGTCACAACTGGAATGTGTTTCTTGGTAGCTGAGAGGTGGAGAGGAAGCGAATAAATAACAGATTCTGGAGGGGATTTTGGGAAATGATGTATATTCAAAATTTCTAAAAAATAAAAAGGAGAGGAAATAAAAGGGAGGTAGAGGCTATGGAGGTCCTACACACGTGCCCTTGTCTGCTAAACTGTGCTTAGATGTAGCCCTCATCGGTCAAAGTACCTATATAAGCTAAATGTGTGTACTTGTTTTTTAAATCAGCCCATAACACAAAGTAAATTTAATAAGAATAAAATTGTTGCAGAGCTTCAAACCCAATAACTGGCTTTTGTATGTATGCTTAAGATAAGCTTGGTCAGCAATGAAGTATATCCAATCATTAATGCCAATGTTGCTAAGAGTCCACCTCTCGAACTATATAATAAGATTAGGCAGATGGAATGAGGCAAAATATGATGATTAACAATAATAAAGTGATGCATTAAACCTGAGTAGTCAGCCTATGGGAGAATAGGACAATGTTGTGATCAATTGACAATCATGCAGAAGCTTGCTTTACAGCTCTTTTGGTGTGCAAAAAAACCCTGCAGGGAAACAAACACCGTTTCTAGAGGACGGGTTCTACACGTATTTCTATCGATCAAGAATTAGTCCATGATGTTAGATTGTTTGGACAGCACCACACATGGAAATTTGCTTGAAAACAAAATAGATTACAAACGCATGACCACTCTTATCCTTTGCTTGTCAAGGACGGGTCTGCTTGGCTGCCACTTCCATTAATCTTAAGCAAAAGAGAGTGTCTTCAATGGGACATGGAAACCAAGCTTCCACAACCAAGCATGTTGCTGAGACCCACATTAATTATAGACTTTTGTGCCTCTAGGAACTTTCAAGCTAATGACATTCATTTCCTCATTGTTTATACTCTCAGAATCGATCTTTTATGCTAAATCTAAAACTACCAGGTATCATCAATTTGTTAATCAAAGAAGATGACATGAATATAATTTAGTGAAAGGCCTAGCCTCCAGGAGTTGATATATACCAGTTGCCATCTCTCATTCAATCATGTAAAATTCATCTTGGGATGGCGAACCTTAAATGAGGTGTATGGTCATTACTATCCTTTCCAGACTTAGAGGAGAAATGTGTTTATATAAACCGCGATACCATTTTAAGATAATACTAGCCAGTTTTCAGGTTACTCTGTGGGCATCAACTTGGCATAATCACAAAATTTTCAAAATATTATATGTTATTCATTAATTTGCTAATAATTTGTTTTTTTTTACGAAAAGGAATCGGAAGAAGAAGAAAGTTGAAGAATGAGACAAGGGTTTGTTATAGCAGTGAATCCTGTGTCTTTTCAAGGACCCCAAATTTATGACCAATGGAACCAAAACGTTATCGGGATCCAAACCTGGAGCTCGCATTCAAGCCATGTTGGATTTGATTATATATTAATTTCGGGGCTACATGTCAAGAAAGTCCTCCATGCATGCCTTGCATGATGTGAACCCTCCGTGTCATTTTTAAGGATTTGAGGACGAGGGCAAAGAAAAGACCAGCACTACTATCACCGTTAGAGAACAATATAAAACTGTTGTTTGACAATCACTACTAGTATTTTAAGTAAAATCGAGCTACCACATAAAATTAACCATGCTTTACAGCTATACGGGACTCGTCTTTCCAGGCTTCACTACTGATCTCCCCGGATTGTAAGCCAAAATCCCTCCTCGTTCTTTTACGGGGAAGCCAAACACACCATGAAAAAACAGCTTGCTAGAACAAAATTCGTACGCTGTTTCTATTATACGACAAGAATATTTGTAGTTTTATCAGCCACAAGTTTCATTGTATTCATCAGAAAGAAAGAAAGCACAGACGTTACAGGCTTACAGCAGTTGTTTGCTTGCGTGATCTGTAAACAGTGAAATACTCGTATGATTCTCACAAGAAATATAACCCAACTGGCTATGATGTGAAATTGTGAATCCAGAAACGCCCAAGGGGCAAGAAAAGATAGGTAGCAGAACAGGCAGTTTATTTATTATTAATTCTTGGTTGGAGGTCTCAGCCTTGAGCAAAAACTGAACTCTTCATTTGGCGTGTAAATGCCCACGTCTCCACCTGGAATTGGTCCTATATTATATGCAACAAGGTACAACATGCGATGGTTTAGCTAGCACGCAAGTGGAACTTTAAGTGCACCAGTTAATTCTCTGCATTGCGTTGCATGACATGACAAAATAAGTTCAGCGATGTAGTTCCTTCCATGCCCATTATTTATAAATATTTGAAGATGGATTATTACAAGCTTTAATGAATGACGTTTCTTGTGTGTTCGCTAGCTAGCGTAGTCAAAAAGCTTCTCTTAAACAGCACTATTCAAGGTTCATATATATAGGTGTTGAAATATCATTAATTCACACATGTGACATTAACTGGGTTACAATGCGGGAGATTAATCTGTGCTGAACACCGAAAAGTGAAAAAACAGAAAGAAAGAAAAACTAAAACATGCGGCCTTCAATATTTCTTGCAAATTGCAAGCTCCACATAAAAGTCTCAAGATTCTTTCCCTATTAATTTCCACTGGAGATTGAACATATCATCCTGATGTGTGTGTAAAGAAGCACCTTATGAACCCACTGGTAAATAGAACGTGAATGACTTAAAATCCAGTTAAAACGGACTTAGTCTGGACATGCAAACTGGCATAAAAGTCACTCTGACCGCTAAGAACGCACAACAAAAGATGTGTATGCACAGTTTGTTTGTAATTCTGTAATGATTACAGGCACGGTGGAGATCGGAGAAAACATGTCAATAGTTGAACTAGTCCTGTTTGTGACCTTACTGGATCCAGCTAGTGCAGAAAGCATAGAGCAATTAATTAAGCAATGTTACTTAAGAAAAAAATAGGCAGTCATCTAGGCACCGATCCCGATGAAAATATGAGAAACGATGTTCGATAAGATCATCGAATTAGAGATGAGGAAGAGTACTTTAATCCTTTATGATAGATATTAGGGCGTATATCGGGATTTGCTAGAATTGGTTTCAGAGCTCTTCATATTCAAAGGAATAAAACAATGCAGGCGTCTTCAGGAGGGGGCAGAATACCCTTGAAATGGGCTGATGGAGAGGAGCAAACAAGGGCGAGAAGGCCAAGTTTCATTTGCTCGCCTCTTTATTTGAAATAATTATCATTGTTGACTAGCTAGCAAGACATTAAGTTTGGGTTCTCTAGAGTAGCCACAAGTTCTGAGATAAAGGATTAGACCGAGGCTTACAAATTTATTGATAGTAAATGCCTCATCTCAATAAATGATGCATTACATTTTTTTGCAGTTTAATGGGATATAATTTTTTATTTAACTGTTGCATCATGCTAAAACTTTGTTAAGAGATTCTAATTTCTTATAGACTTACAATTTTATAGCGGCCTTCCAATTAGACTTATAGGTTACTATTTATACTAGAGTTATTTAACTTGTATTTTAATAAATTACATAAACATAAATTATTCAGTAATAAAATTTTGAATTAGAATTTTAATGTAGCCCATGCTTAATATAATTTTGTGTTTTTATTCTTGTTGTCTTTTTTATATTGTTTTTGTTAACGTTAGTTAATATTAGAGCCCAGCAACCCCATGTTATTGCCCTGCAATGTGTTGCAACTCCAAGTTGTTTTGTTTGTTATGTGAATCTAAATAATCATGGTTGGAAGACATCAGGAGAACATATTCATATAAGAGGTGATGAGGAGATCTTTTTAGGGATATAAATATTTAGGAATTAGTGATTAAAAACATGCATAAATAAATTACAAAATTCAAAAATAATATTCATAAACTAATAATAAAAAATATGTAGAGATAAATTATAAAGTTAACCTGTTAATTGATAAATATGAGGAGCCCGAAATATCATGAGAATAGTAATCATAGATGTATGAATAATTTTGAAAATATGTTTCAAAATCATAAGCACAGAAGATAACTTTTTGATGAGGGCTGGCCTTAAAATACACAACCTATTACACCTAGATTGTACGTACAGTCCTGCACACCTCTTTTTCAATAAAAATAAAGATACTTTGGTATAAAAGATAAGTGACAACAATACTATAATATAATAACCCAGTTAGAATACAACTTGTTAATCATTATTTTTTATTCCATGGTTAAAAGTATCAATTAAGTAGGATGTGTGTTAATAAAAACTAAAATTCACTTTTTTTTAATCAAATTTTAAAAATAAGCATCACGTGTAATTTAATACATCTAAAAAACAAATTTCTCTTAATGTTGTTCTCAAAACTCAAACTATAAACATGAAGACAGTGGGGAAATCTCTTCAACCATTAGGCAATGCCCTAAACTTCTTCTTCTTCTTTTTTCAATTACATGGCAAGGGGTAATCTTGGGGCATTTCGTGCATCCATTGAGATCTCAGAATAATTATAATTGAATCAAAACTAATTTTTTTCCTTAAAAAATCTAAAAATATATATAATTATACATAAATAAAAAAAAAATCCAAGACAAACATAATCAAACAACGAGAGGCTTGGTGGGTGCCTAACGAGACGGAGTCAGGACCAGGGAAAAAAAAGTTGGGCCAGGGCCCAGTCAAGAGTGGCTAATAGGGGTTGACAATTGAAAGTTAATGGCACTTAATGTGGAACTTTTATCAGCTAATAGCTCATAAAAGCTTCTTTTTTTTCTTTTTTCTCACACTATGAAGTACATGAATTAGTTTTCTGGTGAAAAAAAAGTTGTATAAATAGATATATACTCGGTAAAAAAATATTGTATTTTTACATCTATATACACACACAACAGGCTAAATAAATAGATGATTTATGATTGGTAATCTTAAAAAGTAAGCTGGATGGTTAAATTATCTTTCTTTCTTTTGTTTTTTCTTAGTTTCAACTTGAAAATCTTAGAGAAAATAAATGAAATTTTAAGACATTTTGAAAAACATTGTATTTATACATCTACATATATACATTCAGTTAATTATGGAAGCATTTAAAATACTGGGCTTATATATGTTTTTGTAAATGGGCAGACAATAGAACATGGTTTTTAGGGCATGTTCTGTTGATAAAGCCCAGAAGCAGTCAGGGAGCCTTAAATTCTTTTTTAAGGATGTATATACAAGGATGTTGCACACGGTCCATTCATGACATCCACGAAAAGCAAACAACTTTAAGTCCTGTCACGACCGTTATTTGTGTTTCCTTGAAGAAATTCTCATAATAACATGATTCAAACCTCGTCGTTTTGGTTTGAAAATGGGTAATTGTTGGTTGTTTTATTCAAATGAATACATAGTCCTTTGCAAACTGCCAGATGGTGTGATGCCAAGCTTACAGAGGGGTGATTTTTCAGGAAGAAGAGCGAGTTAAGATTACGATATAGTCTATTATATCATCTCCCTTCCCTACTAGGTAAATTGTTATAGAGTTCTCATGATGATGTACTGATTAGCAAAAGGGTTTTGATTTTGATGTTAAATGTTTTGGGTTCTCATGACTGTAAGATTTCGGATTTTGATGTGAGGAGAAATGTTTTGAATATCAGTATTAATATGTAGATTTTGTGCATTTTTATTGTGTGTGTGTATATATATATATATTTTGAAGATAATAAATATGTAAATTTCTAGTAATTTTGAGATTTGTAATACTTGAATTTATAATTTTTTAAAATTAAATTTAAGATTTAATTAGTTAAGTTATACATTTTAAAATTATTTTATTATATATTTGATTGTTGCTGTAGTCTGATTTCTTAATAGTGTTCCATGTTTAGGTAAATAATTTCCATGCCCTGGGGACGGGGATGTAGTTGCAGGAGGTATATTTGGAGGTTTTGGTGTTCCATCCTGTGTTAAACGGGCGGTGTTTCGTGGCTATTGTTATGTCATAAAGTGGAAGATTTCATTTATGTACATTTTAATCTCTAATATTTTTCAAACATTTTATTTCGGTTTCTATATTTTATTTCTTATAAATAAGTCCTTTATTAAAGTTTTTGGTCCCAGATGTCATTTCAACAACATATTAACTTTCCAAAATCTCAACTTAAAAAAAATTGAATCAAAACATACAAGAAAAGGAAGGGGAAAAATGTTCTCGTGATAGATATATCATATTATAGAAATTAAATTTATTGTCAAAACTAGTTTTGGGTAAAGACCTAGCAAATCATGATTAGTCTTGGATTCATGTTTTTATGAGTAGTTTTGTTTCTTTTAAGTTTCTTTCTCTCCCCCTTTTTTTTTTCTTTGGTTTTCTCTTTTTATTCTCCCCCTTCATTTTTCCCTTCCTTTTATTTCCAATAGCCATCAAATTATCCCCTCTCTCAAAGATTGCTATGTTTCTGGTTACTTCTTGAAAATGTATTTGAGATATTGACATAATAGAACCTAAAAAAAAAACAATATTATAAGAAAAATAGCATCCAATATATATTATATTTTGAGTTTACTATTATATACTTTTTATTAGAGAACAAGTTAGTAATATCTAATAATTTTTATGTTAAAAAATGATCTGACTCATAATAAATTCTAATGTTAGCATGTTATATATCTTTTTGTTCCGTGTTAATTGTTATATTTGCTCGAGTTAAAAAAAAATAATTTGACTCATAGTCTAATGTTAGCATGTTATAAGCTTTTATTTTTTTTTTCTAGTTAATAGTTGTATTTACTCGAGTCTTGGTATGTTGTTTGTGTTTTTATTTTTAATATTTTCAGATGTAACATCTTATTATTTATCTTTCTGTATATTTTATTTTATCTATATTTTATTATTTTAGATTCATTGTTTGATAAAAAAAAAGTGTTGATCCGGTAATTAGGTATGTTTAGATAATTGTTTGCAGTTTTCATGATATTAAAATTGTTTTTATTAATGTTTTTTACATTAAAATTGTTTCATGTTTTTCCATAATCACCTTTTTCTTTCGATTATTAATATTATTTCTTATAGATGGATATGCCACTTTGATTTCTACTTTCTATCTGTTTACTGTAAAACTAGCTTTTTATTTGTAATACACGTGTATAAATATTTTACCTCCATTTCTTGGTTTTAATTGACATAGACTTGATTGAAAAAAAAAAAAGATTGCAGGGATAAATGTGAGACAAAATAAAAACACAGACCACATTAGGAAATCTCAAAGAGTTCAAGTCCCAAATATATTGTCACTAATCGGACAAAGGTGAAGGAACATAGAAGATATCACTACTTAGACGGTTATGCCCCTGGTATTCATGTCGCCCTAGACCCTTCGATATGAAAGGCCGAGATGTCATAGCTCGAAATCCAACGGCTTATAAGCCTCATTCAGCCCTTTATATTTATCTCAACCAGCCACTTCGCCATCTCCTTTCTTTCTCGTGCTCTCTGAGGTTTATCGTCCAGGGATTCGTATTCCTGCAAAAGAGAAAAGCCCGTTTCAAGGATCAAAATGGTGTGTCACTCTGTAATAATTTCGCTTTTCCTTTGCCATAATCTGCTGTGTCTTTTAACTGATCTGTTTTTTGAATGTTGTTAATGAAAGGTTCTCCAAAACGATATCGATTTGCTTAACCCACCGGCAGAGCTTGAGAAGAGGAAGCACAAGCTCAAGCGTCTTGTTCAGTCCCCCAATTCCTTTTTCATGGTAATTAAAAATATTTTTTTTCTGTTTTTTTTTTCCTGCTTATATCGTTAGTTTATGATAATGTTTTCTTGTAAAAACTTGCAGGATGTGAAGTGCCAGGGTTGCTTCAACATGTAAGTCCTGTCATGACCTTTGTTTATTTTTTCTTGATAATTTTTTTCATAATAACAAGATTTAAGCTTTTATCTGTTTGGATTGAAATATTTTTCTTGATGAATTTTTCATAATAACAAGATTTAAGCTTTTACCTGTTTGGATTGAAAATGGGTAGTATTTGTATTTTTTTTATTTAAATGAATACATATATGTGCAGAACAACAGTGTTTAGCCACTCCCAAACAGTTGTGGTGTGTGGGAACTGCCAGACAGTGTTGTGCCAACCAACTGGGGGTCGTGCCAAGCTTACAGAGGGATGCTCGTTCAGGAAGAAGAGCGAGTGAAGACAGTGATAATTTACTGCCTCTTTATTTCTTCCTGCCCTGTTCGGTAAAATTTTTGGAGTTGTTTCTCAGGCATGATGATGATGAATTGAAAACAGGGGTTTTGATTTTGATGTTTAATCGTCTTAGGTCCTCAATGACTATATGATTTTGGATTTGATGCACTGAGAAATGTTCCCAACATCAATTTAAGTCTATTATTTAGATTTTGAATGATGTTGCTGCCTTTCATTATGTTTCTGTTGATTATGGTCTATGCCTTTTTTGAGGCTTCATGTTTCTACATAATCCTGCATTATGCTTGTCAAGCTTTTATCTTCTAATTTATGGAAATTGGTTGATGGTACCTTAGGAATGTTATTTAATTTTCCTTCCCCTACTTTGCTAGCAATAGCTAGGCATATAGTTTTTTCTGCCATCAGCTTTGATGAGAGCAATGGAGTTCATAATGATCTTGTCCGAGTATTTCTTGATTTTGGGTTGTGGGTTTTATGAATAATGATAGTCAAAGCACCTAGACAAAACGACTATGTACTGTCTTCTATTCCAGCCATTAGAAAGTGTTTTGATTTCTCTAGTTTTCATGCTTTTTTATGACATCTTTTGCTTTTTGAATGGATTTCCCATGTTTGGGTGAAGCGAATTTCCTGCCATCAGTAATGTGTTATACTGGACCTGTGTTTAGCTTTGAGAATGCTTGTATTGATTTGAGATTACTAGGTGATTGCGGTAGTTTGGTAATTTAGGCAAGGTAGAGTTGAGACATGGTCTAAATTCTTCTTTTGTTGGATGGCGTCACAGTCATTAGGACAAGAAGGCAACTATCTGTTTGATTTTGGTACAATGTTCTATTGTATTGAATTGCTTCGACGCGATATTTTGTATCTGGTAAATTTGTGCGGTTATGGGTTAAATTTACTGTAAAGGAGACTGTTTGTATGCTTGCATGGATCTATGTTTTTTTTAGCAAAATAACAGTTCGGTAAGTTTGGTTCACGTCGAAGAAAAAAAGAGACTTGAAGGTACATGGAAGTTACGTTTATGATATCATCGGGTCTACTAGAAAGATTTTAATTAGCAAATTAAACTATATCAAAGAGGCCATCAGCGCTTGCTTTTCCCTTCTTGCCAATGTACCTCCCAACTATTTGGAACTCAAATTGAGCCATGTTCTGTAATGGATTCCTGTTTTTCAACTTGGTAGGAACGTTGAGGGCTCTTGTACTCTTTGAATCTGAAGTTTTACTGACCTTATGAGAGTGGTAGAAGTATAAAGATCAGTGTAAATTGCTCAAAAAATTGACGCAACTATGAAATGATGAGTGGATGTCATCTTGAACAACTGCTCAGGGTTCTGGAGCCATGATTTTGAACAATAGCCTGGATTAGATTTTTTAAAAAACTTCTATCCAGTTATTTGTAGCCATCATTCAGGTCCAAACTGACTGATTCTTGAATTTTATATAAAATTAAAACTAATCATTAATTTATAAAACAATGTTTGCGCCGATGCTTCCCGAATGCAATCCTTAATGCTGCGGGCTTTGTGCAACTTCTTCTGACTGAGAATGTGATTATCTCGTGCTTGTAAATGTGAGTATTATCGCTCTTTATGGCCATGGTTCCCTGGCGATGAATCAAAAGGACAGAAAGAAAAGGTAGAAACTTTACACTGATCCCAGCCTCTACTTGATTCTTTTTTCCCTTCTGATCTGAAGATGCAATATTAGACCTTAACTTAGCACGTTTAACATTTCCGATTTGACTAAAAAATGAGCAGTTAAAATAAGAACAACACGAGTCCTTTGGGTTGGATTGTACCGCACTTTTGCACTGTAAATCCTATTTCAAAAGACATAACCGCACATCTGTAAGGAATTTTAAAAGATATAACCGCACAGGAGTTTCACCATATGGCAGCAATAATTTTCGAAACAATCATTTTTGCAGAAAGCCAAAGTGCCAATATTGTAACACTATTGGTCACACTACTCGTACATGTCCAAAGCTACAATCCATGACTACAAAATATGCTGATAAGATGCTTGTTAAGGGACTTAAAATGGCTAATCAAACTCTTAGTCATGGTTTGACTCCTTTGGGCTTTCAACAATCTTAAGTAGATCCTTTTTTATTCCTTTATCATAATAAAAATCATATTGTATACTACTTGGTTCATGTAGATGATTTAATCATTATAGAAAACTTTAATCTTCTTATTGTCAGGTTCATTTCTTTATTAAGATAACAATTTAATCTAAAGGATCTTGAGAGTGCATATTTTCCTAGGAGTTGAGGTGGTTCATACTATGTCATATTTTTTTTAATAAGTCATCATTACTACATTCACGACATATTATCACAATATAACTTGGAAAGAGCTAAATCAGTCCATACATCTCTTTCCATAACATAGACACTTAGTTTATATTATGGAACTATTGCTGCTGATCCCACATTGTATATAAGTGTTCTTGGTGCCTTACAATATTTGTTAGTAACTCAACTATACATTTGCCTTAGTTTATGCATAAGCCTTTCCACACTCATTGGCTTAAAATCAATAGACTACTTCAATATCTCGAAGGGACTCTTTATTATGGCTTACATCATTGATGTGTTTAATTAATGATTGTTACTGCATATTTTAATGCTGAATGGGTTGGAAATATGGATGGTAGAACCTCCACAATGCTTATATGGTCTTTTTAAGGTTTGACCTAATATCCTGAAGCACAAGAAAGCAACATGTTGTTGCTCATTTTTCAACTAAAGCAGAGTATCATGCTTAAACTACCTCATTTTCTGAGATTGGGTGGTTATCTTTTTGTTTTTTTTTTTTTATGGAATTTCATATTTCTATTGAACAATTACCTCTCATTTTATGATGTTGGAGCAAATTAGTTGAGCCTCAATCCATTTCATCATTATTAGATTAAACATATTGCCATTAACTTATATTTTGTTGCAAAAAAGTTACCGAATGTTCATAATGTTTCATAACATGATCAAATGGCTAATTTAATGACAAAATCTCACCCTCGATCTCATTTTAAAGCATTTAGATTCAAAATTGGCATTATTGATGGTGAGCCAATCTTGCAAGGACATGTTAAGGATTCTAGTTGTAATGTTTAAAGAAACAAGAAAATATTGGCTATAACATAAACTATACGAATATATTTAAGTAATCAATAGAGGATTCATCACTTCAGGTGAATTAGAAAAACTATTCTATTTGTTCTCAAATAATATTGATTGTAAAATCGTTGGTGAAATTATAATAAAATTCGAAAAGGGTTTCAAATTTTATTTAAAAAATTAAGGGCTATAATGCTTAGAACTAAAATGATTTAACAAAGCAGACATATTCTATGTTAAAATATCTAAATCGAAACATTGTTGATGAAAGGATAACAATTACACTGATAAACAAACTAGTCACTGAAAGGTTAAATCAAACAACTTATGACTTTTCTAATATTTTGGTGATCATGACAGGGTTCTAAACATTGTATTTGATCTTCAAATACAAATCAATCAATTTTTTAATTGATAATAAATTAAATTGTTTATTTTATTTAGAATTATAATTTATATCCTAGACAACTTATTAGGGAATCTAATGGGCCACACATATAAGAACCTTTGTTAAAAATTAAAATGGAATGATTAATCAAGTGTGATTTGATTATAAATAAGTTTTAGAAATTGAAGATCTAAATGTAATTAATACATGTATTATAATTTTAGACATAGAAAAATAAAATAGGAAATTGGTTAAATTTTTTTATAAAATTATTTTAAAATAATAAATGTGATATTATTCAAGGGGAAAATTAGTATTTTGATATTAATAGGGTTTTTAAATTTTCTTATAAATAAAATGTTATGCCTCTTATTTTTTATAAGAAAAAGAGTAAAGTACAATATCGAAACACCTAAAACACAAAAAAAGATAGTATTTTAAAAGGATTTAGAAAATTTCTCACTAGTGATTTATATGGATTATCGTTAGAGGCCGGATATTTGAATGATTTGTGGTTTGCAAAATCCCAGTATTGAAACAAATATTCAAAGTTGAATAGAACATTATCTTTAGATAATCTTTACTTAAACCCTCAACAACTCTAGATTTGTCTAACGAGATTTTTGAGACTCTCTAAAAGTTTTAAATTTACCATTTCCGCTAAATGTATGAGTCTTGAAAAAAACAACACAAACTTGATAAGAAGAAAACAAACATGAAGAAAGAATTTATAACTCCTTAAATAATCTAGAAACCAACTTTTGCAAGTTATATAAATCAGAATCCTAAATCAAATAGAAAAAACAATAAAAAACCTAAAATCAAACTAAAATTCCAAAAAGAAAAAGAAAAACAACAAAATTTCCAAAAACAACATCTTCCAAACATAATTTGAATGTATTTTGGATCTCAACTAGTTATAACCACCCGATTATTCCATATAACTTAGTCTGTAGAATCTTCTAATTAAATTTAAGTGTGGTTTAATGTTTAGATTGAAAATTATAAGCTTTCTTTGTCAGATTGGTCGTTTTGCCCAAAAAAGTCTTTTTAAAACTTAATTCTGTCTAATTAGTCCATAAATAAGTCTAGATTTTTTGTTTGATACAGATATACTGCTGCCTGTTCAGAACTATCAAGTTCTTCAAACCTACCTGCATCAAGATGCCAATCTCGTATGGAGGTCAATGACTAGGTCCCATTGAACAGGGACGAGCAATCAGTCCACAAGGAGGGGCGAACAGTTAGGTCTCAAAAAGATGGGGCGAGATGCCGATCCTGTAAGAGAGGTGAACAGCCAGGTCCTACTAAAAGGCATGCGAGTTCGGTTCATCAAGAAGGGATGGGTAGCTATCAATCCACCGAAGAAGGACAAAAGGCCAAGTCCCTTTAAAGAGGGATGAAGTGCCATTCCCGTAAAAGGGGTCCATGGCCAAGTCCTGTTAAGGTGGAGCGCGCAGTCGATTCATCATTGATCACTAAGGAGGGATGAGTAGTTAAAATAATCTCATGGATTATTTTAAGTTAAATGATCGAGAAAAAATTAAAATCTGGAAAATGATTAGCCATCTTCTTTGAATCATCAACCGTATTGAGAAACAAGCAACACATCTTCATTAGACACCATCTTCACCCCAGGCTGTTTCTTACTAATTATGAGAGCTTCATCGGGTTTCTTACGTTTAATTTTCATTTTTATGCATACAATTGTCATCTTAGCTAGCGCACACATATATTTGCAGTATCGGCAGACAACATAATTTGCCAAGAATCCTTAACGAGAAAGATAATTCCATAAAATAATTTTAATCCTTTTGTTTTCTGTGACCGGGTAAATGAAAGGAAATGTCAAAATCATATGATTAAAGAAGCTGCTGTCCTCTTCAAGTCCTAGTCAGATAGGTACCAAACAACAGCATTATCTAGCAATTTACTAGTAGTAAACAGGGGATAGCAGGCAGAGTTGATTTCTTCCCCTGATTCCTATCCCTATTGTAGTTCAAGTCTAATGAGAATTCAGAAACCGCTATTTCCCTGAAGGAACATAGCCAGCAATTCCATGTTTTGCAACTTGTCTGATACGTCGAGTCGTTCAGTTCTTTAGTTGCCATTATTGACCGCACGGTTACGCACTTTCCCTTTTTATACCCCTCTCTTTCGTTTAGCTTACTTCTCTTATACATCGTCGTTGGTGTCAACCTCAATCTTGTTTATCTATTTTTGCTTGCTACCCACAGATAGTTCTTCCATCACTAAAGGGAAAGGGCACGGCAAGCATTTTAAGCAGTGCTTGAACTTGTTACTCCTGCTAGATTTTTGTCATTTTCTTTGTTTCTATATTTTCTACTGTTAGTAAACCAAGGATACATCATCATGTCTGCTTTGTTAGCAAGAACAGGAAGACACAGACAACGTTACGTGGATCAATTTAGGCTTGTGGCCGGGTACGTAAAACTTTTGCTTTAAATTCTGTTCGGTGTTAATTTTCCTAATTCCCGTTTTGTTTTCTTAAGGTTGATTGCACAATCCATAATAAGTCCACAAATGGGAAATTAATGAAAGCTTCACTGCGTATGTCAGCAAGTTCCCTTCAGGGGCTTCTCTGTGTTGAATTTTTTCGTTTCTTTAGAAGCGATGTAGTGCTATGATTAAGGTGTAATTAAGCAGATATGTTTCGTTTTACGTAAATTGTTGGTGATAAACATATTTATAGACCTGGACCCCAAGCATTGACTCTCTGTTTACTCTGCTGTTAAACAAGTTTATGGATAAGGAACATTCATTATTATGGAATATGGATAGTCATTACGTGTCCATCTTCTTCATCCAAAATGGCGTGACTCTTGTACAGTGTACAGAGTACAGACAGGATCTATGCTGAGAAAATTGCTCTGATGGCCGTCCATATCATTCTACTATGCTGAGAAAAATTGTTCAATAGCTATTTTGTCTTTGTATACGACACCAATTTTAATAGCTATATTACTTGATAGGAATTCTGCTGCTAATTTGACTGCGAAGAATGAATTTCAACATAGAAAAATAAAGTTTTGTTTTTTCAACAAGCTGAATTAATTGCCATTTTTAAGGGAAAATTATCTTTCTGGGACAGCTTCGATATGCTTTTGCAACATTCTTAAGCAAGGTGACAGATTCATCCTTCAATTATGAACTTCACGGGACCTGAACAATTTGGAAACTATAGTAACTTTGCTGTGATGTTGTTGACATGTTATTGAGAATTGTCTTGGTGGATTACTTGACACATGGAGCGTGATTCTTGTGTTAATCTGCTTTTTACGAAAAATTTAATTCTCAATTTTCGTTTCTACTGATATTTTTATTGCATTGCACTAATCTGATTGCTATGTGAAAACCAGGTGCATTCCCTACAAACTTGAAAAGAATGTTGAGGATCAAGGCTGCAATGTGGAGGATAGGGTTCTTGTTCTCATGATTTCAACACCAAAACGTGATGATCTTGTGTTCCCAAAAGTATTTATCTTCTTCCTTTCCATGTTCGACAACTAAGATAGAAAATTTTTACATTTGTAAGAGGCATGAACTGTATTGTCAATATTGTTCAAAGTCATCAATACTGATCTCATCTTTTGATTACCAGGGTGGATGGGAGAATGATGAGACCCTTGATGAAGCTGCATGTCGTGAAGCCATCGAGGAAGCTGGAGTGAAAGGGATACTTGATGTAGGTCTCTTTTCCTTATTCGGGAGAGGCAAAACTCTTCTGTTTCAAATGCTTTGCTATCAATAACGAACAATATTCGCTTAATTTTCTGAATGGGGTGGTTTAAACATATTTCTATCTAGTTGCTTTTACCATTTCCAACGAGAACTAAATCGTGAGATTTATTACCATTAAGATTAAGTCCTAATTCCATGTTGCGTTTAGCCTTATCTTGGATGGATGGGATCAGGTAGAATAGAATTTATTTTCCCACCTGCTGGCGTTGAACAATTCAGTTTTACCTGAGACACGAGCTTATTTGGGTAAAAAGAACAACTTGCTGTTAATTTAAAGACAAAACAAATGAATTTCAGGGAGAAGATTTTCCTTGATTTCTCCTTTATTAAATCAAAATATCTTGTACATGAAATGACCCAAGTGCTGCATATAAATTTCATACTGTATTACCTAGGCAGAAATGTATCAATCTGAAAGAGGCATTACTCCTTGCTTAAACTACTAGATTTCAGCTTAAAAACTTGAATTCAAAAGACCTGAATGAGGTTATTTTATGTTCTAAACTTTGTTATTTTTAGGATAAGATGACACCAGATAATCGATCACGTATGGTTTTCTGGAATCATGTAGAAATAAATGATCGATATCTATTTATTTAGATAGTAGAGAAGTTTGAAATGGAAATCTCACTCCTGACTGGTATATATGCATCCAGGAGGTTATAACTCTGATCAAAATGAAAGTGTTTCTGCTCATCACAGGAAAATCCATTGGGAGTCTGGGAGTTTCGAAGCAAGAGCAGCCAGAATAGCTGCAGCCTTGCAGGAGGTTGTCGAGGCTATATGTTTGCGCTGCAGGTGACTGAAGAGCTTGACCACTGGCCAGGACAGGCTAGTTACAAAAGGAAATGGGTTAGTGCTTCTTGTTTACCTATAATGGAAATTTGAGAAATTATCATGGTATCTTATTTATAAGCCCATTTGTTTTCATCTGCTAAAGCTGACACTACACGAAGCATTTGAACACTGCCGGTACGATTGGATGAGAGATGCTCTGAAACATTTTCTGACTTCTCTTTTGAGAATCAAAGACCTTGCTAGAAGAGCAGATCTGGCAGAGATTCATATGATTCCAGTTTCTGATAACGAGGAGGAGAGTGCAATGCTGTCACCAAGCTACTTGGCAGGACCATCTGGGGTCCAGCACCTTGAGGAGTCCTCTAGTAAATGTGTTGTGCAGGTTTAACGAGTCCTCTAAGATTGCCGTTTCCAATTGTACAGGTTTCATATTGTTCAAATTAAACTGAATGAATAAATCATCTGATATGCATCCATTCACTCCTCGTTTTCGAAAAGCATACGTACGTTAACAGCCAAACTGTATAAAAAGACAAGGAAGAAAAGTAAGGCACAAGAGCTCTTCTCAGACGCAATGGAAATCAGGCATTTACGAGTTCAAACACCGAGTCACGTTACTCACTTGCGTGAACTGAATTTCCAAAGTTGCTGAAATGCTCTCTTCTTGGTCAGGTTACTTGAGGAGATGGTGTCCTATATGAGAAAGTGATTTGTAACATATCCAAAACAAAGTAACCTGTCTGTCCTTTAGTGGAAGGAATACCAGTTCTATTCCACTTCTGAATACATATTGAAGACTTTTCCATGCATAGAATTAGAATTTTGTAGTAACCTTTTTTTGTTGCTGTTGAATATTGATGAAAAGAAACAGAAGACTGCGCCATAAGTAAAAGTTTAAGAGCTATATTTGCGACGAAAGGTCCTTGTCTATTTTGGATCAACATAACATGCATACAGCAGCTGTTCAAAAACTAGAAAGGAAGAACTTTTAGCATACAACTATCTCTTTTACATAATGGCTCCCACCAATTCTGCCTGGATAAAGCAGCATGGCTGCAAAGCTAGGAATGCACTTGTGAAATACTTGACATTTCTATACGACCGCATTGTTTTTCGAGTCGGTTTTATGTGTATTAAAATGGGACACAAGGAAGAAGAATGATCTATGTATGTTTTCTTTGCTTGGATTATACTGTCATAGTTAGAGTAGGAACTTAAATCTAAACCTCTCTTGTTTTGCAAGAACACCAACGAACCAAGTTCATTGAGTGACAGAAAGATAATATGCTCATTGAAAAGAATAACTGTCAAAATTTTACGGGTTGATACAAGAGACTGTTTACGGAGTAGGATCTTAAATCTTAACCTCTCTTGTGGTGCATGGTATTCTTTTACTTTAAAATACATTAAAATGAACTTCTTAGCAGAAAAGAAATACCATATAATGTGATTTTGAGTATAAACATGCACTTCATACCCTGTTAACATCGGCTAAATTTAAAAAAAAAGTTGGACATCTAGGAATCTAATTGAAATAACTTAAAACATAGCGACCAGAATATTTTTTCCAATAAAAACGAGGATTAAAAACTTTCAATACGAGAACTTACATGCAAGAAAACACTAAATATAAGGAGCAAGATGAATTTTTCCAAAAAAGACCAAAAAGAAAATGGTGAAAAACAATTTTCAAGCGGGAATGAATGGGTATGGGCCGTGTCTGTCTTGGGTACATGTTTGAAGAATAATTTCTTAGCGGACCGAAGCTTTTCATAGCAAATAAAGAAGGTAAATGGTTAATGGGCCATACACCCACAGCCCCGCACGTCGCCATCCCTGCCTCCTACGTCCCTCGAACCAAGTATTTGTAATTAATATTTTTGACAAATTACAAATAATAATAATAATAATAATAATAAATCTAACGACTTATACAATTATACTCATGGCGGCAGGTGTCCCTTTCTCACCGCCATTTGGGTCCAAGAAATAGGTCAAATCACTTGAATTTAAGAGGGGAGACTACCGCTAATTTATCATTAGCACCATGTGTAACAACAGTGCTCGCACTCTCCATTTGTCACCATGATGACAAACTTAGGAAAAGCAGAGCAACCAGCCTCAAATTCTGAGCATGATCTTCGACCTTCATCACTGCCACGCTCCCTCGAAAGACTTTTCTTCAATTATTAATAGCACGACATTAAACCGGAAAGAAATGGTACCATTTACTAATAATTTCTTGGCTTTGAAGGTTGGGAAGGGGCGGAACCTTTCAACTTTGCGCTCCCTTTTTTGCCAAAATGTGTTTCTAGCTACAGCAATCTTTTTGCAATATGGTTCTAGAGAAGCCAAACGTAAAAGAGCAAAAACAAAGGAAAATGGGGCAAAAAACTCGGCTTTGTGTAGGTGGATTTCCACTTTTTTTATCAAACTTCTTTACCTTTTGTTCCATGTAACCAGGGGGTCCGTTTGACTCTTTCCTTTCTACACACCTTTTGTCAAATGATCTGTTTTATTTATGCATGGGAAGTGAAGATTCATGGGATTTAAAAAGGACCCAACATGTTTCTTGGTCCTTTCCAGTTTTGGCTCTTAGTTGCTACTTTTAACTATATTCCAAGATTAATTTGAAAGCTTTGCCATCGAAATCCTAAGCACCCCTTCGTTTTTACGCGAAGCTGTAAATCCTCGGAAAAGGAACTCCAGTATTCTAGCTAGTAATACCCACCATCCGCACAAATTCATTACAATTAAGTCACATGAACAGATTGTCTTGTTGCATTAAAGCGTGAAATAATTTTTGTTTGTTTGTGAGTGGTGCGTGTGTGTGTGTAAAATTTTGGATGTGTTTTGATCAAAGTAACTTTTATAAATAAACTAACATGTATTAGCATCAAAAGAAAAGAAAAAACCAATGGACGCTAATCCAAACAAAAAAGAAAGATCTATTAATAGTTTAACATAGTAAAAGATGTCAATTCAAATAAATAAATCAGGAGATGGAGGTTTTCTTTAGGTTAATGACCTCCTCCATGTGGTGTTAATGGAAACACCAATTGTAAGGGTATTTCAGCTGGTACTAGCTAGGTGACTAGGGAAGGATTTGTTCATGTTATTTGTGAAGGAATGGTGGTAGCGGAGGAAGAATTTGGACTCGGAGGGAGAAGTTTGTCGGAGGTATTTCAAGTCTAGGCGACATGTGGTGGTGTGAAGGAAAAGGACGTTGATTAGGTGAAGCCTAGGTTAGATTCTTGATTGCAATTGTCTCTTTTGTAATAGATCTAGCGAGTTCTAGTTTTCTGATCTGTGGGCGTTTAGTGAGTTGTTAATTAAAACAAAAGCTAAAAGAGATGAGGAATATATTATCCATTCACTCATGTAAAATTATCATTTCTTCATTCATAGTTGAGGTCATATAACTTGTTTTCTAGGGTAAAATTATTTTTTTCAAATGATTTATTTATCATTACAATATTGAATAGAGATAGAATAGTTTTTTTAACTTTTTATTTGTATAATGCAACATCTAAAATACCTTTAAAATTTAAAATTTCTTAATTGTTTAGGCAGAGACATTAAAACAAGCAGAGACATTAAAACAAGCAGCATCAATCACATAAAGATATAAAACAAGCTGAGTTCGGATTCAAACACATGAGCCCTAAAAACTTTATTTTATTTCTTAAACAATAATATGACCACAGTTGTCTTCTAAAGGGGTTTACAATGTCTTTTTATAGGCTAGAAAAAAATATCTAGACTAGAAAACAAAACAAGAATCCTAAGTCATAAAAGAAATTAGTATAAAATCCAAAAATAAACAATAATTTTGAAGATAATGATGAAAAGTAGCAAAATTAGCTCAAAGAAGAGCATAAGGGCTTGAAATGCAATGATGAAAAATCCAATGATCTGTTCATAGATGTAATACCTTTCTTAAAGAAAACTGTCATTATAATTGTCATAACCTATTTTTTAGGTTATTCCTCAAATTCACCTTTTCTTCTCTTCCAAAAAATCAAAAATATATTTAGACTAAAAAAAATTCCAAAAAATAATAACTATGAGAGGAGGATGCCGGAACGTCCAGAAAATAGCTAGAATTTGGTTGATGAGGTTTAAAAATATAAAGATTGAAATTTTACAATATATCGTTGAGAGCCTTGTTGACAAAAAAAAATTCAATTTGAGGAAGAAATGTCAAAAATCTGATGTTTATGGACTTAATTAAATTATATTAGAGGTTTAATTAAATTTATAGAGGATTTGATTTCAAGAAAAATTGATTTTTAAGTCAATTTAAGCTTTAATCGGAAGAAATTAAAGTTCAGGGGTCAATTACAATTTTTAAGAGTTGATATGGTCAAATCAGGGGCTTAATTGCATAAATATTGAAGTTTAATGGCCAATGTAGGATTTGATTAAATAAATTCAAAACCAAGGACCAAACTGAAAAAAGGCGCTGAAATCTTGGGTTTGAATTAAAGTTAATCAGGGGTTTAATTAGAGATAAATCACAAATTAAAGGACTAAAACGTAATTGGTAGAAATACTATTCATTTTCTTCTTCAGAGAGGCTGCCTGAGGGGTTTCCTTCCCCAGGCGTTTGACGCCTCGTTTCTTCCCCAAATTAAATGAAACTTGCACTCGAACGATCCTCCGACACTTGACTACATGAAAGTGTAAGACTTTCGGGCTGATCGAGGCTGTAAAGGTGGTGGCAACGCCATAAAGTGGCCAACTCGACTAACCATTTTTCCTGCACAAAATTAATAGTTCATCATTGTTACTTTGAGCCAATGATTATGATGCTTTTGGGTCGAACCAATGGCTGAGATTTGGTACCAGAAGAGAGAAAGTGTCCCTTTTCCACCGCCTATAGATAGATTTTATCTTCATGCTCTAGAGGGGGAGAAAATTTGGTTCAAAGTCAGCGTAAAAACCAGCCATTTCCGGTTCCAACCAACATTTTCCTCCCTTCCTCCTCTCCCTGTTGTGTGTTCAGCTCCTGAAGCCCTCATAGACACCTTTCTCCTCCACCAACAGACGGCAGTGCAGCCTCCCTACGAACCCAAATCCTCACCAGTGGCAGAACAACCACCACAACCGTCGAGCCTCTCTCCTCTGCAACTTTTCTTCTTTATTCGTCACCATCAACCTCCATCGGCCACCATTCCTTCCACCAAAGCCTACTGAGCCATTGGTCAAACCTCCTCATCACAGCTAAGCTTTCATCGCAGGTCAACCTCTTTCCCCTTCCCTTTCTTTTTCTTCTTCCTCTTCTTCGTTGTCTATCGAGTGAACAGTAGACATGAATTATAATTCACGTTCATTGTTCATGCAGCAAACATTGGGTCGGGCCGTTTTTGGCCCAGCCCAAATTTCTGGGTTGAGTCTGGCCCAGCCCCAAATTTTTTTAAATTTATTTTTAAAAATCTCTCTAAAAACATTTGTGATTTTTTAGTGTATTTTTTTTTATATATTTTTTGTGTAATATTGGTTTGTATTTTTATACTATAAAGATACAAATTCAATATTAAAATACCTGATTTTTGTTAAAACATTGCAAAAATTATAAAACAAAAAATATATTTTGTATTAAAAACGGGAAAAACTACTGATAGCTAAGGATGAAGGCACATGTAAGATGCTCGTTCATCCTTTTGTTATCTTTTCTTGATTGTATTGTAGGCTAGAAGTATTTTGCATTTTTTTGGTAGAGTCTTTCTGCATTAGATAAGATTTCTACAAGGTTCACATACTAGCAATGCTTGAACTTGATTTTTTTTTTTTCTAATGAAAACTAAATTTATTCTTCTTAAAAAATGTTAAAATGATTTTTTCAGTGCCAGGTTATTTTAATCTTAAATGATCTGCCAATTTGTCTATATCATGTTGTTCAAAATGGAAGGTTTCATCAATTTTCTGACTCGGATTTCAAGTTGTAAGGAATTCTTGCATAGAATTAAAGATGAATTATATATAACACCAGGGACTAACCAGCAAGTAATGGAAGGAACATCAACCTATCTCTCTCTTTTCAAATCAAGCTTTTCGTTTCAACTCTTTTACTTTATTTTGCAGTCTCTTATAGTTCCTTTTACGTTTCTTTAATCTCCTTTTATATTATCGTGTGATACAAATTGAAAAGTCTACAATCCTTCTCTCTTTTAAACTAGTTTGATGTTGTGATAATAATTATTTTTTAAAATATTTTTTATTTAAAAATATATTAAAATAATTATTTTTTTAATTTTTTAAATCTATTTTTATATCAATATCAAAATAATTTAAAGACATAAAAAATTTAATTTGAAGCAAATATATTTTTTTATTTTTTTAAATGCTTTTTAAACACAAAAACAAACAAACTCTTAATTTTTTATTTTCTTATACAAACATGTCTATAACTTCATTTATGATCTATTCTCTATGTTTTAAGTAATTTTGAAATGATAAAATTAAAGAAAAAAGGATTGAGAATAAATTGTACTAAAAAGACTCTAAAATAGCCATTTTTTAAGTGGTGAAATTTTTGTCAAGAATCCTGATATTCAATGTAACATATGCTTGTTGTATAAAAGAATATTGCTTTCCATATTTACATTAAATGAGGAATCAATCGCGATGTTAAGAATAATTCTTTTTTTATTAAAAATTTTTTACAGGGAAGGAACTAAGTTTCATAGTTAATATTAATATATTATCAATATAAAAGCACAAAAAATAAATCTGAAAACAAAACAATTATTTTTATGGGTCAAATGAACTTTATGGAAAAGTCTTTAAACAAGGTTTAAGTTAAAATACTTGATAACTTTGGGAGTGACACGCCGCTTTCAAGTCATGCCTGGTTCCTCACCTACATTTTATGGCATTCGTGGGCCAGCTATGGTGGAAGTGTGCAGCTCGTGATTGCGAGACTATAGAATCATGATTATGGAGCTATATCACCTTTTCGTTTCATTACACAAAAGTGCCTCTTTCTTTGAAGTTTATTAGGGCCTTGATTATCTTTCTCTTTCCCTTTTCCTTCTTGGTAAATAGGATTCCCTGGAGAACTTGAAACTCAAGTCTAAGGGGAAGGGAAGAATACAGACTGAGCTATGTGCTGAGTATTGCGGCTGGTTTCTACACTGCAGCTATCGCAAGCAGAAAATCCAGAAAAATAAACAAGATGATGTTGAAAAGTATGTGGTAATATAGGGTTTTTAACTTTTTAGCTTTTTTTTTTAAAAAAAAAAAACCCAAGGAAAACTATGGCTTGCTCCATTATTGGGGTGAGCTCCATCAAGAGATTTTGTTGACTAAACAACTTTATGGAGTGTTTCCAAGTGCATTACCAACTCTTTCATACGGATTGCTCTCACTCTCATAGGGTAAAAGAAAATCCAGACAGTATCCTAGTGAGTCAATGGATAAAAATCCCCAGTCAAATGCAACCTCGTTAAAAAAAAAAAAAGAAGAGAGAGCTTTGCTTAAGGGTATCGTTCAAGTGCATGCCCCATCTTTTAATTATTGTTAATAGAATCTTTATAAAAAAAATATTGTCAAGAATTACAAGGTAAAGCTCTGTTTTGCCAATCTCCATAGCCTCCCAGTTTTCGAGCTAGGTTAGGTATCGAGAAGGGACACTTGATATCGTACGCTTGGTTTTTCACTTCGAGTATTGTATTAGTAGTTGGGCTATAATTAGAATTTTGAGCTTTTTTTAACTGTCTTGTTTTGTCGCGAGTGAGATGCATCTGTGAAATTTTCCACTCTCCATATCTGTGTTTAAAGAGGGAGCTGCTTTTTGCTGGAAACACGGTGGTAAATGGCTAAATGCAAGGGGTTTAAATCCTCTAGTGGAGAGCCGGCATACACCATCATGATCTTGCGTGTTTTAACCTCTACAATCACCTCAATTAATTATCACGCTTAGAAGTGACTTTGACCACTCTTGGTCTCCCTTTATCTATCTTTCTTTTTACTATGAATCCAGTCACCGGGCATTTACAGGTTTGCGATGATCCATCCATCACCTCGATGTATAGTTGTATGCTTTTAGGTGCCATTCTAGTAACTTCTCACACAATGGATTTTATTGTAGCAATAATATTTCTTATTTATTTTGATACACAAACTTTTTTCTCTTTCATTGAGTCCTTTTCCAGCCAAATTGATGGCTAATTGCTTCATAGTTGTTAACAAAGAGCTCGATTAAAAGGTGAACCAAAGTAAAAAAAAAATAGGGAATATAGGTTGTTGTTTCAAAATTGACACAAGAAAATTTTACTAGTCGTCATACTTTTCAAATGATAAGTTTTCAGTTCTTATAGTTTTGAAAAAACTAATTTCAATCGAAAACTTCACCTTTTTTTATTTATTAGTCTCTGATTTGAGAAATAAGAGAGAAAGTCATTGGATTATAGTGGTAGAGTAAGGAAATATTGGTTAATATTGATTTTAATTATGAAAAAGGTTGATTTGATGTCAATAAGTTCCAATCAAAGAGAGGAGATTCGTTGGCTTATACTTTGGCCTTTCCCCTCGCGTGAGATGGTAAATCTAAGCTCAATAAGTTTTTTGAATTCATGTTGATTTTGGATTTTTGGATAGGTTTTTGGGTTTTTTGAGACTATAAACGAGTTTATCAAGGTCTTTGTAGTATTTTCTAAGTATTTTATATTAGAAAAATGACTTGAAAATGAATTTTGGGACATGAAATTTATTTACCTTGATTTTTCAGCAACTCTCTAATAACTAGATTCCGAAGACATAGACCACATCATTTAAAAAAATAAAATTGAGGGACTAATATTTAGGGGAAAAAAAGTAATATGCATGGACCAAGCACCTTTTTATGGGTTAGGCACTTAAGTAGGCCCACATGCCTAGTTTGAACGTTAATTTGTTTTAAATGTTTCTTTTTCATGCATTTTAATCATCTTAAAGTTTTTATTTAAATCATCATTGGTTATTTAATAGTTTATTTCATGCATTTTCATCATCTTAAAGTTTTTTATTTAGTCATGTGCGCGTGTCCTATTTGTTCTTTTTATTTTTTTATTTGATATATAAAGAGTGTTACACCTGCTTGTTGTGTGATCAAATGAAAAATAATCTAAGAGATAAGAAATTATTAAATCCAATGGGATGCATGACATGATCACAAGTTTATAAGTTGACTTGGATTCATTCAGGGTCTTTTTTCTTTTACCTTATTTTAATTGAATATTTTTATTCCGACTCTGTCTTTCAATATTATGTTACTTGGAAATTATGCATTATTATTTGTTTCAAGTTGTTTTTTATTGAGTTATCAAGGTTTCATAACCCTGATCACGAGTTTGATTACTTAACTCTGACATCTATAGTGACATATATATGTCGGGTAGGAGTATGATAACAACAATATCATTTTTAATGTGTTCCATATCCCTTAAAAATATAATGAATAACACATGGATTGAGTTTTGTGAGTTGATTTTTATAGACATGAAAAGACAACACAGCCAAGCAGTAATAATTAATATGGATGGTAGAGTTTTATAAATGGAGAAAACCTTGGCTAGAGTATGAAAATCTAACACCTTTACAGACATTCGATTAATTAGGTATACCACTGTGACAATTGTCTTATATCAGTGATAAATTAACACCTAAGCTCTGATAAAAAGTGTAGTAGTTGTTTTCAATATATGTCTAGTCTTTTTTCTTGAAATACCATTATACTAAGGTGTTTTAATAAATGATATTTCATGAAGAAGATCATGTGTTTAGAAGTGTTTGCAAAATTCATGATTATAATATTATCAGCCATTATTAATCCTGAAAATTTAAGTATTAAATACAAATTAATTGTGAGACATAACATAAACATCTTTAAGACTAAATACCTCATTTTTGTTTATCATTAAATAGAGTCAAGTCATGCAAGTGCAACCATCCCATAAAGGTGACAAACCAATGAACATTAGATAGACTATGATTGGTAATGGTTCCTAGACATCCAAGTGAATCAAAGCAAACAATATGTTACTTTTATAAGAGCTTATAAGATTTGGTACTTAATGATTTTTTTGCTAAGAAACATGCGTCAAATTTAAAATCTGATTATTGAAATTTGAGAACAAACTAGAAGATAAATATTTTAAAAAGCTAAATGATAGATGCTCTAACAAAAAATAATAATACCATAACTAGATTTGTCTTTGCCTGACATGTGTTGAGTTTTGCATATTAGTTTCTTATCAATACAAAGGTCATCTATTTAGCACAATCTCTCTCTTTTAGTACCATGAACGATAATCTCCTTGGTGAGAATATCTTAAAAAATACAAAAGTTTTGATATATTAGTACACAATATAGTATCTTGTTGATAACCTATCTAATAAACATTAATTTGTTTAAAAGTGGTGAAATAAATAAAGTATTTAATAATGATAGAGATGATAATTGTTTCAACTTCTATAACAGGGTAGGTCTGGCATCAACATTGCGACATCATTTTCATGTGATGGTGCCACTAAAGTCTTTTGAGTCAAATATTATGTTGTTAATGGTTCCTGAATCAATTATCTAATCATTGTACGTCTTTGTGATTAATAACAAGGAAAATTGAACCACATTCACCACAATCATTAAAAGTAGTGGGACCTTTAATTAATAACGTTAAAGAGTTTTTTATAGGCATGAAAGATAGTTTTTATCCTAAGTGTTTAGGTTTTATATTCATAAAAATAGCTCAACTAAATCCACCAATTTTCTTATATTGCTTTTGAGTTCTTAAACCCCCCTACCAATCCAAATACCCAAGTAATATGAAACATATCTCCTGAGTATGCTTGGGATTTTCATAGTGTGTGCACCTATTTTTTATTAGAGATAATGAGTGCTTCTTTTTTATTTAAATACAACCATCTTAATTAAGTAAAGTATATAGGCCAAGTATAGATTTGGGCTCATGTGAAAACTGATTTGAGAAAAAAAAATATAACCACTTCTTATTTAAACAAAAATCACCCAAAAATATATTATGAGGAATTATAATATTCATTCATTGTATAAGCATCATGGTTGTTGTGATTGGGCTTTATATCTTTCTCATTTAGTTATCATTCTAACGATAACACTTCTTAACATCACATCTATCGAGAGTCATTTTTCTAAACCAGTATATACGGTTTTTCCACCATGAAAAGTGGTTGTAATCGAAGAATATTAGCTTTGATTTTATCTATTCGATCATCCAAACCATTTAAAAAGATATAAACCTTGTCCTTTTGTTAAATTGAATTGAGTTTTTTAATATTATGATTACCAATCCTAGGATTAGGTCGTCAAAAATCAATTTCCCTCTATAACCTTTACATACTATTATACTAATTTCTAGGGTTTAATCATCATATCTCAATTGATTCACTCATTTTTTTCAATTTATACACCTAAGAAGTGGCAATTCCATCGATGTATATTACGACAACTATATCACATACTGCTTTTACTATAGAAAATCATATAAAATTGTTAATCAGATTAGAATCTATTAAGTTGATTAGCTATTCTTTAACAAAGAAATTTGCATTCCTTTATTTTTTAAAATCAAGGTTTGTTGATTTAGGTTGTGAAAAATCCTCAATATTTGCATGTCTTAGTTTGTCTTTGCTATGACTATACATCTCAATAGTTTGGGATCATAGGACATAATTAGTACTACTCAATTTGAAACAAATTTAGGCAATGTGATGTTCATAAGTTTAGGTTTGTGTTTGGTGTAAAATTTGGTCATCCTATATATCTAGTCTTCTAGGGTTTGTTGTGGGGCAAGGAGTTCCATTGATTAAAAAAAGAGAGAAAATATTGAGTTCCATTGATAAAAGAAATAATATTGTCTTCTTAGAGTAATTATAATATTTTCATATGATATAAGACTTCTCCTCTAATACCATGAGAAAATATCATGTGAAGCCTTAATCATATTCATTGATATAGTAGGATAATACATATATTACAAGGTAGTATCTCTAGGATCGATATTATATAATTATATATTGATTCATAGACTAAAATCATGAATTACAATTGATTAGTATATTCTAAATAAAGTATATATATTCCTATAATTTTTTAAACTTAATTTCCTTTCGGAAACTTATTCTAAATAGGGTTGAGTTTCGGCCCAACCATATTAACCGGATACATACTTGCCTAGATAACTTCTTGTTGTCCCTTTTTGCAATGTTGTTATCACTTCCTAGGAGTAACGTTAACAAAATCATAAAGAGATAGTAACTAAATTATAAAGAGATCAGATAGTAAAACAATAACAATGCTAAGAAAGACAGGAAAAAAAAAATGTTTATTTACCTAGCAATGGGTGTGAATCCTTTCCAATCCAAATCCCCATGCAGCAGTGGTCACTTAACACAGCTTTATATAAGTTTTTGTGCCCGATTGCAATATAAGTATTCCGGCCATCCTCAAAAGTCATTGTCCATTTTTGACCTATTGTGACCTCGATAACAAGTCGGAAACAAATCTTGCTAACCTAGCAGTTTTATGAGTTCTTTTAGTGTGACGATTAGACTTAAAGTTTATCACATCTCTTGAACTTGGGATGCTGAAGTTTCCATTTTGTTTGAAAAACTTTGAAGCGGAGCCTCTAGTTTTCAAAGATGCCATCTGACGACTATACACCTCGGTGATCATTCATGTTCCAGTTTTGACCAAGACTTGCCTTAAAAACGGGAAAAACTACTGATAGCTGCTGCATGCGAGACCGTTTCTTTGTTTGTGTTTATGTTTTAATAGTATTTTTGAAAAATTTAATTTAATTTAATTTAATTTAATTTATTTTTTATGTTTTCATATCGTTTTAATGAGTTGATATTATTTTAAAATAAAAAAAATATTATTTTATTTTATTTTCAAATAAAAAATATTTTAAAAAATACCTACCATTACACTACTAAACATGCTCTAAATATAAAAATAGATGTTGGATAACTAGGTCCACTTTTTTTTTCCTTTTTAGTTTTTGGTGCTAGCTAGATAGGTCTCTCAAATATTTGACTTCAAGAAACTGAATCCTATAACAAGACGAGCACCAATTACAATTGATATCGAGGAGTTTCTTAATCGAATATCATACGAACTTTGAATTCCATCAGGCCGAGTCATGCTAAATTCTTGTTCTTCTATTTTATATTAATATATAGTAAGTAGGTATTCCTAGTGATTGTTTTGGTCGAAAAAGCAAGCCAATCTAAATGTCCTCTCATCACATGCAACCCAACATGCCTTCCCCTCGTTTGGAGGCCTCCGAGAGAGTTCATATCTACCAATCCTCCAATATCCTTCACAAAATTATAAAATTATGAAAAAGATATTAATTAAAGCAAAGTCATTAGCTTTGAAAAGCTGCGTGGGAGAAGGATTATGGAACGCGGTATCATTATATTTGGATGCACATGGCTGAGACAATCATATTCCCTTTGTGTTCCACGTAAAAGGCTCCATATGCATTACTATAGAGTATAGGGTAACATGACCTTTTATCCCAGCGTGCATTATCTACCTTTGTATAAATTATATATATGGCATACCTGAAGGAGAAGGGGCCGGGAGGTTCTTGTCACTGCAATTAAACCTGTTGTACAATACTTACAGTAGTAGATTTCATGTGTTTAAATACTTAATTGTCAGAAGAATTGTCTCAATACGAGGCTTTTAAGATGATTTTATATCTTTCTAACATATATATATATATACTCTTAAATAAAAAGAATTTAAGTTTAAAATCTGGGTAGAACTCAAAATTAAGAATAGAGATTGTGAAATTCAACTTGTGATTGATTATAATCATTAAAATTCTAATAATCTATCAACGAGCCATCTTAATATAAGAATTTAAGTTTAAATTAGCTGACGAAACCTTTGAAATATTTATATTACTATCCAACCCCTAATAATTAAAAGTCTAGTTTCTTAATAGGTGTATATATATTTGTACTAGCTCATGTGTGGAGAATTAATGTCACGAGGTTCAAGAGGACAGCACCATCAACCCTTTTTAACACTTCAATGAAATCATTCAGAACTACAGAAAAATTTATTATATATAGTCGGTAATAAATTACGAAAGAGGAAAAAAAAAAATCAAATCTAATTGTGCTGGGATGATGAGCACTCACGACCGATCGAATGATGATGGGAATGATAGTTTGATTTGCTTCCATGAATCGAGCAATCATATGGTGCAGGTTTGGTCTTTATCGGAACCTTTTTGGGTTTTGAATAAAGTACTTCTTCAAAGGCATGAATGCTCTTAACAATAATAATAATAATAATACAAGTCATTTGGGATTACCATCCATGATTAGTCCCTGAATCAGTGATCATTTAATTAAGCAAGACCCTTAATCTCACTCCCTGATCAGAAGTCCTCGTATGACGAACTTTTATTTAGATATGCTAATTATAACTCATGATATAAGGAAATAAATCAAATCCAATAATCAATCAGATGGAACTTTAGGAGGAGATGAACTTGCAAGAAAAGTACTTGTTCAATGTGAGAGCCAATGATTGTCGTGAAGCCATGCCCATTATTACATACTTCACTGGGTAGGGATCGACAGCGGATTTAAAAAAAAAAAAAAAAAACATCCCTCTTGATCAATGGGCGCCACATCTCAGCATTCTACGCATGCAGTCAACACCCATTTCATGCTTTGCATTAATTAACAAGGCAGTTAGAAGTATATAAAATGGACCGTGCCTGAATCAATTATTAGTCGAGTATTTAATCTCATGAAATAGATCACAAATAACCCTGCTGAGTTCAAAAGAAAAATTAAATCATGTTAATTATTACATGAGAGCATATGGACAACAATTAACCACTATAAATACAGTTTGGTAATCGAAAATCGAGATGTTTGTAAGTGAAAGTTCTTGCTTCCAGCTGCCCGGATAAGACTTACAATTCATGGAAGAAGAAAATCAACCGAGTTAAGAAGTGATCCACATAAAACTTCTGTTGATCTTAGTTTCAAAGTAACTAGCTCACAGAGTCACAGGCGAGCGTCGATTATAAGCAATAACAGCCAGTGATAAATCGAAAACGATTAGCCTACTGAGTGATTAATAATTAATTAATGATGACAAGGACAGGGTGAGATTCATTAAATCACAGGAATTACATGCATCAATTAAGCGTAAGTGGGCCCACTCTCAAGCATGAATTGAAGTCATCAATTATTATCATCATGTGGTAACAGAAGATATGTTATTGATACCACTAGTATACATGATGTATGTATGTATGTATGTATCGAGGGGCATCTGTGGTAATTACATTAAAAAAGAAAAGGAAGGATAGTAGCTATCCCAAGCACAAGAACAGTCTCTCCTAAATCCTTATTTATACTGCCAACATGCAACGCCCCATAAACAAGCCCTGCAGTTTATTCATTATTCTCCCCGTCATTTCTATATAATCTTGCACAAGAAGAGAAGCGCTACTCTCTCTCTCTCTCTCTAGACACAGAATCTCTCTTTAATTTTAGCATAAAATCTTATCTAAAACCAACTTATATATCCTTTTTTTTTCCTTTTATCATGGATTTTACCCACTCAACAAAAACCAACTCTACACCCTCTCCTTCGAAGAACAAAAGAAAGCAGCAGCAGCAGCAGAAAAACCAGAACCAGCAAGAACAACATGAGGTAAGGTTTTTGGGGGTAAGGAGAAGGCCATGGGGCAGATACGCTGCAGAGATAAGAGACCCTTCAACAAAAGAGAGGCATTGGCTTGGTACTTTTGACACCGCTGAGGAGGCTGCCCTGGCTTATGACCGAGCAGCCAGGTCCATGCGAGGCTCCAAAGCCCGCACCAACTTTGTCTACTCGGACATGCCTCCTGCCTCCTCCGTCACTTCCATTATCTCACCAGACGAATCCCAACATGACATCTCAGCCCTCTTTGCTCCTCCTCCACAAAACCATGCTCATCAAAACGACACCAACTGCCAAAAGCTCTACTTCTCTCAGGATCAGTACCCCTTCAATGCTTATGCTTATGGTAACAGTAATAGCAACTTGTTAACAGGTGGAGAAGGTTGGGTTCAAGGATGTGGAGCTGGTGCTGCAGATGGCCCTGGAGGGTCTTATGAGCCCAATAATGCTGGCAGTTTTGGTGTCGCTTCTGAGCCCATTTATTTCTCTAACAAGGACAATATTGAGCTCCCACCGTTGCCTCCTGATGTCAACTCCAGCTGCTATGGGTCTGATATGGATCATGGATTCTGGAACGACGCAGGTTTTTTTGGGTTTCAAGAGGAACAGAAAAATAACGGTAATGGGCTTGAGATTAGTGGATCAAGCTTGGGTTTTGATTCAAATGACTATGGGCAGCATGGCTCGTTATTTGAGATTATGCCATCGGTATCGGACACGGTCACAGACGAGCTTGATTTGGGATCGTCATCCACCCTCTACTTTTAACTTCCATGCTAGCGCACACATATTTATAAACCTACCTATCATAAAATTAATCAGTGTTTTGGGTTGTTATGGGGGATGATGATGATGGTGTTTATTATTATTATTATTATTATTTATTTAAGGTTTCTTGTCTGTAATGTTGCGTGGAAATGTCAATGGTTTTTAGATATGTCATGAAAAGATGGAGATGCAACAGTTTCTTATGAAGCCCATCGCATCCATTGAGCACTGCTTTTGATCAATGCGTATGCCATTTTTCCGGATTGTAAATGTACAACAATTTGCTTCAGATAAAGTCCATTGCACTTCTGTTGCTCCACATAACCTTCTTCTAAATTTGTTTTGAATCAATGATAACGATTTCTGGATAATTTAAGAGAAAAAAAGGAAGCAAGGGTCAGCCATTGTATGCAAGACGAGTCTGTGAAGTAGATGAAGTCAACCACCTGCGCACAAGAGATAGGGAGACTAATTAATAGAAGATATTGAACATCCCGAACTTTTGTGTATTTTATTCTACAATCTGGGCTATCCATGTAGCTCAGGGTCCTATAAGCTCCATAAGCATGTGTACAAATCTCTGTGTCACACAGTACGGACAAGGATTAAAGCGAAGTCACAGCTCCCAACAGGCAGCGTAGGGATTTTCCTACTATAGGCGGTGTAGTGGCTACATTATATTCCAAACATGTGAATCTTTATGTTAATTACATGAATCTGATATCCTACTGCTTTGGCTGTATAGGATAAACTGTTCCTCCAGTCTTAGTTAACAGTTGCTTTTTCCATATTCTAATAGCAGCTCGAGCTCGATCCATTTCCCACTTGAATCTGCAGAAAAAGTAAGGTTCTAAAATGGAAATTGTACCAAATCTCAACACATAATTATTTCCTATTTGAATTGACAAAATGATATAATATACAAGTAGATATACAAGTATTGATTTCTAAAATAAAAAATGTTCTGTATTGTAATGCAATTCAAAAATATTTTTTATTTGAAATATATTAAAATACTTTTTTCCCAGATTTTATTTCTGCCGCCACAGCTTTGAGAGAAAGGCAATTCAGGACCGCTTCAAAGGAGGGGAGAGGAAGTGTCCAGCCTGTGGAGAGGAGCTCTCATTTTTCGAGCTGATTCCAAATGTTAACCTTCGAAGGTCTATAGATGAGTGGAAGCGAAGAGAGATGGACTTAAAATTTCAAGCTGCAGTCCGAGGAATCAGTAAGAATGACCTTAGAGAACATGAAATTTCTGGTGGAAATTCCCCATTATGCTGTCAAATTTGCAGAGGGTGGACACATTCCAAAATTAGTGGAATTTTTAAAGTACAAGAGACCGAACACCTCCGCAACTCTGAAATGTGTTTACTACCTAGCCAAGCACTGTGATAATCACAAGGTACGCAAAGCTTCAACACTGACTGTCTTTCGTTTCAACTTTGACCTGTTGAGTATCTTTGTAAACTCTTGTTATGTGGAATTGAAGGAAGCCACAGTAAGAGCTGGTGCGGTTCGGCGCATTGTTAAGCTGATTTGCAGTAGTGAACAAGGACCAGATGCTATGGCATAATGACAACCCAGATGTCTCGCAGAAAGCCCAACGCATCTTGAAGAATCTTTCTTCCAACACATCCTTCAAACTTAAAAAAAAAAAAATATATATATATATATATATATAATTAATTTTTTTAATATATTTGAATCATTTTAATTTTAATGTAATTATATAAAAAATAAATTAAACAAAATTTAATGTATTTTCAAATAAAAATAATAAAAAAAATTCAATTATTATATTCTTAAACACCCATGTAATCAAGATGGTAGAAGTTTTTTTATTATTATTTTTAAGAAAACAAAAAAAAAGGATGGCAGAAGCTTAACATTTTCAACCATTTATTGCTTGTTTCGATTAAGTGTTTTTTTTTTTTGCTATATATTTTCTTAAAAAGACATGCTGATAAAAAAAAATTCAATCTAAAAGCTTAAACAATTTATATTATTTTTTAATATATCATTTCAAGTAAAAAAATTTTAAAATAATATATTAAAGAATATATCATCTCATCCTAAAAAAAATATGATTTAATTTATATTATTTTTTAATACACACTTTCAAGTAAAAAACTCTTAAACTTAAGTTGTTAGGTAAGGCCTCAAAATATGATTTATATTATTTTCTAAGACAACTTTCTAAGTCCTTTAAACTTGAAACTTGCATATATTTACACTATCTAATGCTTAATTTTTATTAATTAAAATGGGGTGGTATACATTACTTAATACTTAATACTTAATTTTTATTAATTAGAATGAAGATAGTAGAATTTAAACTCGTAATTATTTAGTTAACTAGATTTTAATACCATGTTAAAAAAGTCATATTAATTCAAAAACTTAAATTATTAAATTAAAAATTAAAATATAATTTATATTATTTTTTTAATATTAAGCCAATCAACTAACATTTTCATGGAGGACCACAAGAAGGCAGGGCATGGATGGCTGCTGATTTGATAAAGATGCAACTTAAAGAAAATAACATTAAGGACTTGGAGGATGGACAATTTATACAAAGTCTGACACAGATGCTCAATTAAAATTCTCCAGCATACAAATCAGCCACTGTTATACCCTCAGATTGTAAAGCAGCTTCTATCAGACTCTGTGGTGATACCGCTTCTGCTAGGCCTCATCTCATTTGTACGATCTGATACACACTTGAAACAAGAAGCTGGTGAGATTCTTGCTCTATTGGTCGGAGCCTGCCAGCATCCTGAAATTCGAGATACATCAGGGTCGGAAGGAGCTGCAGTCAGAGCACAACGTAAGTCTCTTTCTGCAGTTTGTCAACATTTTTCTGATCCTGAAACTAAGATTCAGTTCTTGCACCTGCTAGTTGAACTCAGCTCTAAATCTCAGACAGCTCAAAATCTAATCCGATCGAAGAAAGGTCCATTACTGCTGCAATCATCAGCCAGCTTCCCTAGGATGATATCATTATTGATGAATTACTGAACAAATCAGAAGCATTAAAAGCCATCCGTGAGGTGATTTGCACAGAAGAGGAATGCGAGGCAATCCGAGGATATGATAATTACCCCTTTTTCTCTCCTCCTCTTTTTTTTTTTTTTTTTGTGATTTTCTCTCTCTCTCTCTCTCTCTCTCTCTCTCTCTCTTCTAACAACATCCGGGAACTCAAACTTGAAAAAAAAATTTAAGATTGAAATGTAAAATTAAAAAACTACTAAGACCAAATAAATGCTTAAGCTAAAACTTTAGGGGTTAAACTGAATTGTTTTTTCTTTTCACGTAATTTAACTTTTTTCTCTTTTTTTATTTATTTATTTTGTTTTCACTATATATATATATATATATATATATATATATATAATTCAGTTTAGGGATTTTCAAAGATACTATATGTAAGTGAATGTTTTAAAAAATAATAATATAATTTGAAATGATAAAATTAAAAAAAATAAGAGATAGTGCTTTCCAATATAGTTTTTAGACCCGGTCTGATCCAAGGCTCGGGTTCCGGAATTTAACCAGATCGTTTGGGTAAATTTTTTTTTTTAAATTAAAACGATTTTATTTTAGTAAAAAAAATCAATGGGTTATAATTAGATTTTTTACTGGGTTACACTGAAATTTTTTTTATTTATTTTTATTTAATCTAGATCGGTTGATCTCGAATCAATCCAACAAAACTATGATTTTTGTCTTTGGATATAGTAAATTACAGGGAAAAGACATCCTCTATTGGGATGTAATGCCGGTAGTAATTAACATACAAGCTTGACGTCAGTGTCAATATTAATATCGTTTTGAAGTGTTTGGAATTCTTTTTACTTTTTAACGACTAGAACCATGATTTCCACATCCACCGTTGAAAGCTTGAACAAAACAATGTCTCCAGATCATGACAGAGGTCTCACTAAGCTGGCGAACCAGACATGCCATGTCCCAATCTTATTCAATAGATTTTAGTCATTGGCGTACACTTATCGAAAGGGGATGTAGCTCAAATGGTAGAGCGCTCGCTTTGCATGCGAGAGGTACAGGGTTCGATCCCCTGCATCTCCATTTTATTTCCTTCTCCCTCATAATTTTATATTTTCACTCCCCGGCAATCAAACCCTCTTATTTCATGCTCTAATCTATGATTATTTTTTGTGTCACTTTTGAAATTCTATCCTCCAATTCCTTGGTAAATCTGTTGAAAAGTTAGTTAATGATAAGTTTTATTCCTTTTTAAATAAATGCTATAAAGATAAGATAATATTCCAGTTTTTTTTTTTCATAAAAAAACAGCATTTATGGACTATAAAGATCAAATAATTTTTTTAAAAAGCTCAGATTCATAATCTTTATTCTTTACTATATATATTTTTTGGTAAATCTGTTAAAAAGTTAATTAATGATAAGTAATGAATTTTTATTTATTTTTAAATAAATGGTTCCAAAATAAAATAATATTCTAGTTTTTTCTTTTCATAAAAGAATAGCGTTGATGGATTATAAAAGGTCAAATGATTCTTTTAAAAAGTTCAGGTTCGTAATCTTTATTCTATACTATATATATATATATATATATATATATATATATATATATATATATTCAGAGCATTTTTTTTTTAAATATTATTGTATTTTTTTAAAAAATATATATTTACTTAAACATCATAGAGTTTCTAAATCCATCGAAAATAATCCTTTTCAGATATCAATAACAACTATCTTGGTATACCTGGTGCCTTGGCTAGGAAGAGAAGAAAAAATTAATGGAATCAAGAGATTAATCAATTATAATACTTAGATGATTTTATTACACCATCAAATTCAAAATAATTAATTTAATTGGGTTGATAATCAAGTTTATAATTCCTCGAATTTAATATGTCACGAAGCTCTAAGGAAAAAAAGGAAAACAAATCTCTAAAATTATTACTTCGCATGTAATTGTTTTGCATATGTCCCACTGCGCTGGCACCGACTAGAAAAGTGGGGACTTTGGTGAAGAAAATGCGCTCGTGAGCCAAGGAACCCTACTGTCCTCTATAAAGCTGGTGCGTAGCGAAATTATATGTTCTAGTGGTCCATGTATAAGGTTTTGTGTGGACATAATGCTCCATATAAATCTCTTTATATCACTATTTTTTCAGTTCATGAAAAAAGAAATATCCAGCAGTCGGATCTGAGAAGAATTGGAGGTGGTATTTTCTGGCAACACCTGGTCATGCTATTCCACGGCTTTCTTGAACTTCTTAAGTTATATGCATAGCAGCACCTCTAGGAAGTTCAAGAAAGCTGTGGAAAAACATGGCAGTTTCAGGGTTTTCTTTCTTTCTTTCTTTTTTCCCCTGCTCTTTGCTTGTTGTGATGGACGAGGATATTCAAGATCTCTTTCTTCCGAGCGATGATCGATCCAAGAAGCTTTTGTCATCTTTCTATCTGCATGCATGGATTATGGTATTTGATTCTCTTGTGACTCGGACCCTTTTTTTTTTTTTTTTCATGCATTGGTTTTTTATGGGGTAATCCATGAGAACTCTCGTGTTTCTAGCTATGAGAAGACATGGTTTTTTTATGCTGGTTAGGAATTTAGGGCATGGTTTTCCCGTTGAATTCAAGATATAAGGAAAACTGAATTCAAGTATCACAAAAACATCAACTTCAGTAGTAATTAAATACTTGACTTAGGATTATTAAAGATAAAGGGATCAAAACAGAAGAAAAATTATTTGCTACCGTCGGTGAAGGCAACTAAGAAAATACTTTCAAAATCTTAAAGAAGGAAAGAGAAGGAATTGATTTGGGAAATGTGGTGTTTTTGAATTTTTAGATTTATGATCTATGAATTATTACTTAATTAGAGTTTGGTATTTTTTTTAATGACCAATTGGAATTTGATAATAACTAATTGGAATTTTGTTGATAACCAATTACTATTTTTTTTCACTAAACACATGGTGAGATACTATAAATATGTATCTTAATTGTGATCTTCTATTAATTTATAGAAAAAAAAATTAAATATTTTGAACAAGAGTTGCTCTAATTTGATAAATAGATTAAAATATTCTCACAAATCCAGCATTACAAAAACTTTATTTTCGCATAGAAAAAAAAATTTCTTAATATTTATAAAGTAGTTAGAAAATTAAAATTTAATTCAAATAGCACTCAAACTCTTTGAGGAGAGAGATTTTGGGCTTTATCGTTTGAACTCACACACATCCTGAACTTGAGTTTCTAAGCAAAATGAGCTTTTTACTTTGAGGGTTTAAGTTTGGGCTTATTGTAAAGTAATATTTTAAATATAAAAAAATTAATTTTTATCAAATAAAATTTTTACTTCGATGTGTGTGGATATATACACACACAAACTTATTTATATATAATACGTGCTTATAGTTTCAACAGGTAAGAAACTCTATGCTTTTCTTAAAATATTCTTTTGTTCACCATGTTTTTTTTATTAAACTAAACAATCATACTTAAATTAATCTTTGGATTATATTTTATAGTGGACTGAATTTAATAACTGTGCTAACAAGTTAATTGATTATTATTGCTATTATTATGGAAACATCTAATACTACATGACTTGTGAAAAATGTGTTAACAAAAAAAGAATGGCAAGTAAAATAATGTTTCATATTTCCTTGTGAAAGATTATTTTAACATATCGATACAAATCTTGCTATGAATGGACGATGGCCATGCTAGTGAGGCGGAAGTATTCAAAGTTCGTAGCTACCATTTGAGCTATGAATGGACGATGGCCCTCTAAAAGTTTTAAGAAGATGGGCCACTCACCAGTCACCACAAAGAAATCAACTTTCAGATATCTTCTCCTACAAAAAGTGCATGCCGACAACGTGTCGCCTCTCAATCACGAGAGATTCTGAGGTTTCAAAAGTCTTCCATACAAAGTTTATTTAAAGCAAGGAAACAGAGTCGATATCCATTGACCGCATTCATCTGCAAGAGCCAAGAAACTTTCTTCTTCATTCCTTCTTTCTTGATCGGAAATAATGGCTTTCAGGGCAACTGTAAGTTACTGTTTAATATTATCGGTTTCTTTTTCTTTGTGGATTGAGATACAAAGGGAGATGCATGATTAGTTTCATACAAGAGGATAATTATATTCATATACTGGTATTTACGTTTGTCCTATGCGTGGCAGAGCCAGTGGAGAGCAGTGCTGTCTCAGTTAGGACAGAGTCGACCTTTTGCATCCTCCACCGCTCCCAAGTTCGCAACAATGGCTCACAACGCTGCCCATCATGTGCCTAACAGCAGGTTTTATTAAGAATGAACCAGTCATGTTCTTAGCCGTAGCCCATCACTACACATATATATTAGCATTATTACAAAACAAGAGAGCCACGGTATGATCGTGTGGGTATTGATGAACACTCACAATTTCAGGTATTCAGCGACGGGGGAGTACGCACCATTCTATGTGATGGCGGGAATGGTGACTGTAGCAGTTGCGATGGCCGTCCACACCATGAAGCAGCAGCTGGTGCATAGCCCGGGAGTTAGTATAAACAAGAAAAGGAGAGAATCCATTGCTGAGGTAGACGACCCTGATACAGTAGTTGCTGATGCAAGTAAATTTCTCAAAAAATCATTCCTCAGGAAGGTTGCTCACATCCAGGAACATAATCCCACCCTGCCTGATCCAACCCGCGCTAATGCCATCACCAAGTACCTTCACTTTCTCCCCCTCGTCTCACATTTCAGTCAGTTTAATGCTTGAATAAATTGTTAATTGTGCATCTCATTCCATATCCCGAATTCAGGAATAAATTATCTCACCTGTTGTGCTGCTGTAACATGTATGATTAAGCCTGGCAAAACAAACTCAAATGATCAATTCTTTCCTAAACACATGACAGTTGATATCAGATTGCAACAATCCTTTATTTAATAATGTTCTGATGAAGAGTGTTACGTGCATCAAATGCCCCTAATGTTCTCTTGCAGGCCAGGCCTCATGATGCAGAGACACTAAAAACAGTCGGAGTCCTTCCTCGCCACCACTGATTAAACAATCACAGGCCTCAACCACCGCTGCTGATTCTTATCCATCAAATGCCCCTAATGTTCTCTTGCCCCTTCTGTTTATTAGTCCAATTACTATGGTGTCGTAATGTAAATAGAATTTCGTGCTATATTGTGAGCCATTCTTTTTTCTTTTTCTCAAAATGTAATGCGAGCCCTTCCTTACTCAGGTCTGGACAGAGGCTCCCATCTTTAAATATGTCGGCTGATTAGTTCTGCTAATAATAAAGACACCTCCGTGACCAACTTTGCAGTATTCCGGCCACTCTTTTATCCATTTTCTGATTTGTGATGGTTGAATTGTGACCAACGAAAATATGTTGACCAGAAAATGATAACCATGGTGATCTGAACTGTGACAATGAAAAAACAAAATCCCCTCCCCCCTCCTTCATAGTTTTAGATTATATTAGTTTTTTTGTGCGTGGATTTAGATCTCGTATTTGATGGTTGGTTATTATCCGAAAACAATTCAAGCAAAACAAAATTTAGCATTTTTGAAAAAAAAAAAAATATATATATATATATATATATATATATATATATATTATTTAGAATTATAATAATGATTGATTTTCAAAGTTTTTTTCACTTAAAAAAAAAATTAAAATAATATTTCTATTATTTTTTAAAATTTATTTTTAACATTAACAAATTAAAAAAATCAAAAAACATAAAAAATAAATTAAAAAAACAAAAATTTTCAAACAGTTTTTAACTATAAAAACAAACACATTCTCACTGAACAATACCTTAATCTTGGAAAGTTGTTTGCTTGTAATTGAATATGCTCCCTTTTTATATATAAAAAAAATAGAAAGGTAGATAAGCTATTTCACATTTTTCGACAAAAAATTTACTTCAAAATACATATTTTTTTTTATCATAAATTTTATATCATGTTCACATCACTCTTTTATATTATGTAAATAGAAATTGTTATGATGTTTAATGTCTAATATATTTCTTTAATGCCTCATGTCTTCTTGATTTACGCCGAGTTTAATGTTAAATAATTAAAAGAAATCATAATTAATCGTGATACGATGACCACAAGGGAGATTCAAGTTAAAGAAATAGCGAACACTAACTATATTTAATTTGCCTACAAAATGTATTTATTTGAAAGGGAAAAAAAGGAGATTTTCTGGTTGTGACAGTAGAAATTTTTCAAGGCCAAATTCCCAAACTAGCTTCTCTCAATGATGTCAATGTCGCGAGTCAATATATCACATGTGTGCAGAGGAGAGAAACTTGGGAGCCTCACGGACACCGAAGGCTTATTTAAGTCGTTGTCAACAAGCAATTTTCGGTATTCGGCAGATTTGTTCACTGATAAACCAAATATTTTCAATTTTCCCTGGAAACAAACACATTGCACTTGAGCATATTATTTCCCTGGCACAACAATGTAAGAAAGAACGGAAAAGAAAAGAAAAGTCTTTTTAATTACACCTTCTGCAAACAGGGAGTGGGGGGTTTCCCCAATCCTATAAAGCATCCCTTGTATTCCAACACCAATGACTGAATCAGAGCTCGTGTAAGAGGCTAATGGTTCTCTCTAATATTACCAGTCAATTGATAAATATCAACACTCAACAAATTTCCAGAAAAATGAGCATGTAATTGCACAACAACAATCCAAATAACTATCAATGAAGGTTAATTTACAGCATGTACCATTTCGTACCTAAACAAACAAAAGCATTCTCTCCTTCCATACGTGAAGCATATAACATCTTTTCGACAGGCACTTTGAGTTGAATGCAATGTCAGTGACCATTTTCAATCAGCCCCCATTAGAGATGTCATGATGACTTTGAGATCAGAGAGCACTTTCGACTCGCTAGAATATACTTCATCAAACAAACTTCAATGATCTCTAGAAATTTTCTGCCTGTCTGCTAAACCAGATTCCATTCCAAACTCAGCAGCTAACACATGTATATCTGGTGTTATCTCCCAGTTGGCTTTAAGATCCCAATTTGTGTGTCTTGGCTGGGTTCCACACCTCTCCAATCCACCAACACTGTCAATCTGACTTTGTATATCTTCAAAATCCTCATCAGCAACAGCTTGTCGTTTTCCCACTTCTATATTAAAGCTCCTTTTGGGCACCTCTGGGCTCAAGGAATCGCCCAATGGCATTGAACTGGCATAGCTAGAAGATGAATTGACCCTGACCTTTGCCCGGAATTTGTTCTTTGATTTTGGGATTTTTGAGAAGAAAACTTCCAGACCATTACGAATGCAACCAAGGTTGTAAGGATTCATCTTTCCATCATATCTATACCGGAAGTTCTCATATGTTGTCTGCAAAAAAAAAAAAATTAACTTGCACGCTGCATAATGAGGGGTAAAGGATTCAGAACAACAGAGAAATGAGGGTGAGGAGAAAATCGCAACCTGATTGGTGAATATCAAGTACAGATGAAATGCAGTGAGGCCGCCAACAAACCAAGCACATATGAATGTGTACAGTATCAGGATTCCTGAAACAGGAGACTTCAGAAAGGCCGTCCACATATTGCAATGATATGTATCCATTATCTTCCTGATGTTGACCCAGCAGAATGCAAGAACATAGAGGCATAACATCGTTGTGGAAGAAACAAACATGAAAAAGAATCTGTAATTCCTCTGTCAACAGAACACTCTAACAGGTTAGGTCTATGAAGGTAAGACAGCAATTTAATATCAAAAACCAGTATAGTATAATCAGAAAAATCTTAAGATGTCAGAACTATCAATAATTTGCATACAGGACAATCAGGATATCAATAGTACTATGAGCCATTTGAAACCAAGTTTTCACAAAAAATAACTGAATACACTGAAGAATCATCTTGAGTGTAATCATCATCATTAGTCAGTCAATCCCAATTACAGGATGTTTGGCCTCTTTAACCCATGCGTTGTATCTCAAACACCCCACAAAGTCAACCGGGAAATCTGTGATTTGGAAAGCTCTCAAAAATGCTTATTTAGCTATGCTGGCAAAACATAGCCTGGGATGCCTAATTAATACCTGTGCAGTTGCATGATGAAAAAATCTTCTCCAAAATAAAACAAATTCTAGAATAAGAAAATGCACAAATCTTGGAATACTTAACAAATGTTGCGGTTTGGAATGTAAAGGCTCATGCCAAACGACCTAAGGTCAAACTACTCACGTGAATATTATAATTTAACAGGTTATTGATTTGACATATCACTGCTAATCAACACCCCCCCTGCTCCCTCAAATAATTTGGTTGGGAAATTCTAAGGAAATCTATGCCAAAATCCAAGAACAAGTATCTGCATTTTTAAAAAGAAAATCAAGCATTCTTTACTAGCTCAATCTTTTTTGTTTTTCTAACTTCTTTTCCAGTCCATTTTGGCAAAAAAGAAACACTCAAGGAAAGCCAAGGGATTCTGTATCTGTCACGCTTAATAAGAGTGTAACTATGAATGCACTCACCATGAACTACCACATGACATGCCTAATGACAGTATATTCTGTTGTCTTTGGCTGTATACTACAGAAGCATTTCAAACAATTTATTCGATATATGTGGTGGAGGATGCACTAACAAATGAGAGAGTTGAAGGCCATCGCATTGGCACAAACCAGGCCAAAAGGTTTAAAACTGTAGGAACAATGCATTCAACTAAAATGTGAATCCACTAGAAAATAATTCAGAAAAAAAAAGAAGAGAGAACCGAATCCATAATTAAATCAAAATATGCATGATAGAAACACTGTTAAACTGGAACATACCTTGCCAATACATTGCCCCACCCACGGGCAATGATGATCAAAACGCTCAACGCAGTTGTTGCATATAGAGCAATGAGAGCATCGTGGCGGGCGGTACAGCAAGCATGTTTGGCAGTATTTGACCTTGACTACCATCCCATTCACCATTACATCTTTCGTTGGAGGTAAACTTGGGCCAGCAACCTGACTTCCTGGCCAATCAGCAGATATGCTTGAGCCTTCATCTTCTGGAGGGTGGAGATTACGAGGAATAATGCCTGGATCTCTTGCGGAAGTAAGGAAGAGAAGAATAATAACCTGAAGAGGTTGACAACCAAGTGACAAAAACCAAATTGCCAAGTAAATTCACTGGAATATGCAAGAACTTATAAGTGATAAGGTCAGTCAGCAATGATTTTTGTATTTTTCTTAGCTCACAAAATGCTCACAGCATGAGCAGCAAAAGAAGTAGAGATATCATATGTTTCGTGTTTGGTTGATAATCATTATTCTGCCATATCGAAACTCGAAGGAAGGAAAGGGGGGGGGGGCAAGAATAGCTATAAACAAATTTAACTATAACTAATTCCAAAAAATTAATTCGGATAAGCTCCACAGTTCTTTTCAGTTTATGTTTTACTCTAATCTGCTTCACTTTTCACCATCATCTTTCAGAATACATTTGGAGGAACAGGGAACTATTATGACATCAAAAATGATATTTTTTTTCTTTATATATTTATTGGTGAATTTAGGTTCATTTTGTTCAAAATAAATTTGTCAACGCTAGGAAGTGATGGTAATATATCTTGAAAAATCTCTAATTGAAGATCAGTAAAAGAGGAACTCACATTTGCTGTCAGGATGACACATATAACTACAACATAATAGCCTAGCTGGTGTTGGAAGTCGTTAATGAGCCTTTGAGAAACAAAAGCACAGAATAAGATTACTGGAATCATGATTAGAAAGATTGTAAGGAACAGCGACCTGACATCTGGACCAAATACTAGCCTACCCCCAAAGCAGAATATCTGCAAAAGAATTAGATGATCGAGTCAGTTGCTTGGTTAGCTTATTCCATGATCTATACATTTCACACGCTCCATAGCCGTAAATGGCAAACATGAAGCAGCACACTTTGTAGGCATAACTAGTCATGAGTCAAATGACACACCGCTCCATGCAAAAAAGAGAGTACAAATTGAAGGATCCATAATTATACATACTGTGAAAGATTCAACTGATGAAACAGAAGATGTTATGTGCAAAATGTAACAAATACAATGACCATTCTAGTAATTCTGCTGTCCTACAAATCCACAGAACGACAAATAACAGAAGCTGCGGGAAAATGCTTTTGCCGGTAGATCAACACCAATTATATATTAATTAAAATTTCTTCTTTTTGGAAGCACAATATAGACGAAGGACAACAAAACAGAAAGAGCAAGCATAGCACTCGTAATAACTAGAGCATTGATAATTTACTTGGATAGTTGGATATTAAGTCTTGCCTATGAAGTTGCTGACAAACATTAGTAAATTTTACATGCTATATGACTTCCAATATTCTTGGCATTGATGTTTTCCATGAATCTATTAGTTCAAAAGGAAGTATAATTAGTAATACAAGATATCATAACCCAATTTTGACCTCTAGTATGAAACATTAATCTCAACATTTAAATACTAGAATGGGGTATAGATTACATAAAGATTCATCAGGCTGCAGCAAGACTAAATTGGGGGGGTGGGGGTGAAGACAACAATGTGAAAAGGGAAAAAAAAACCTTGGGGGGCAATTATTTTCACTGATTCTGTTGGCAGAAAAGTAAAAATTAGTTTGAAAGAAGCTAAAGAAAGCAAGCTGGGTAAGAGCCAAAAACAAAAACAAAAGAGGACAACATAAAAGCTGATAATAACAAACACGTAAAGACACACAGAGAAGAAAATAAAAAGGAAAATTTAAGGGAAGGGAAAAAAGTTGAAAAGAAAGTATTACATTGCTGCCTTTCCAGGTTTGATAGACTCGAAGGTTACGGGCATTATTATCGTTATGGTTACCCATAATTCCGCGATTAGAATCGGAAAGTTGGTGCGTAGGCATTGGAGTTGACGTGTTGTACATCTTTTCACCTCCTCGCATTTTCTCACCACCCCCCATCTAAATATTTCTTTTTCACTCACCCTCGGATCTCCTCATTTACAATGGACAAGGAGATCTAAGGATTTGTCACCGCTTCCCAAACCTGCAGGAAAAAAAAACCGAAATGTCAAGGACAAAATGCAAAAGAAGGGAGGCAAGGTAAACGTTGGAAAAGAAATCTCTTATTTTACCTGGAAGGAGGTGAGGAGAGAATCTCTCGATCGGAGGTGAAAGAGAGGGCGACGGAGGGGAAGGAAAAGGCAAAACCAGGGAAAGACAGAGCTGAGACAAGAAGAACAGCCGTGTCTTTGCTTCCGTGGCAATTCCTTATTGCTTATTTTTTATTTAAGGAAAAAATAGAAATAACTTTTTGGATCGACGGTTTTAACGATGGAGTATAATAAAAATAATTATAATAATAATCCAGCTCTACCTTTGTGGTACTGCTACCTCTCTACTCGTGGTTACCCCATCAATAATCAAATTAAGCTCTGGTTGTTTCCCCAACTTGGGTTTAAATCTTCAAACCGAAAAAAAACAAAAAAAAAAAAAAGCTAATAACGTGCCCCAAGCTGCATTCTACCCTGCAGAAGCTTCGTCTTATGTAATCTACAGCTAAAAATATGCAATCTGCATGATCCGCTTAACAGCATCACAGGACATCCACTCTGTCCATGCACTCTCCTGTTCATCTCTTTCTGGATACAGTACGTAGGTGTATCATGAGATAAGGCTCATCTTGGTTTTTTCCTTTTCTTTTTCTTCAATTCTACATTTAGCCAAACTAAATAAGTTTCTCGTTGCAGCTACCACTGCTTCTGCTAAAAACACAATTATGCAAAATGGAATCGTGTTTCACTGTTTCTTTAGAAATTTAGATAAAAAATCATTTTTAGAGTCCTTAGATTTTTGTTTCGTAGCCCAGAAATAAAAGAATAACAGAGAGGGATTATGACTGCCGTGGGCATGGGAACAGCTCTGGGAAAAGGGAGTCAAAAAGTAATTTCACGACAGCGATGCAATTGCAGCTCCCGACGTGTCTTTGGAGAATCTTTGGCTCCAAAAGCAGCACGTTCTTTTCATCTTTCTTTTCCCTGTCTTGGCCTCTGTTAATTTTTTTTTATTACCAAATGTGTTTCTTTATATATATATATATCGAGCTGAACTGCCATGGCCCATGGGCCCCGATTGAAAATGATTTCGCTTTCTTCTACTCTTCGTATTTTTTATTGGTTGTAAGAATTTTAGCATTGATTCTTTTATTTTATGTTTAATTTCATAATTAATATTATAATATGTAAGTAATTTATATAAAAAAAAATATTTATTTATTCTTAATAAATTCATTATCTCTGATTATATATGATATTTAATTACTTAACCAAATAAATATTTACTAAATGTGACGTCATGAAGTTTATAAATATCTTAGAGTGTATATACACACACATACATATATGTTATAAGCATATATTTTAATTACTTTAAGTATATTCAAGATTATTTTAAAATTAAAAAAATTATTATTTAATCAATAAGTTATATTTTCATAAATATCAAGTAAAATGTTTATACATCATTTTTTTTCTTGGAAAAAATTCCAATTTTTTTTATATGATAGTAATATGGTGATATGCTTGCATTCATTCATGTCAAACACTCAGTTGCAAGAAATCAAGTGCATCAATAATAAATTGCATATACTTGACAAACAAAATTTACGTTACGAGTCTATTTATTCAAATTATGAAAAGAAAAAAAAAGTTTCTTAAAAAAAATTCAAACTCAAAACCTTTTAAAAAAAATAAGAAACTTTACAGTGCCTCTTCTTGAAAAAAGAACATTGATGTTATTTAAGCTTTCATTCATTAATAAAAATATTTCTAAGACATCCCCATTGATGAAGTTGAGAAATCTAGGCTTTTCATAGGCTACATTGAAAGAGGTTTGGGGCTGGAGTTTGGGCTTAAGATTGGACGGGGATAATTTGGGTTATTCTTCTCCTGCAAAACAAGTATCTTGTATGGTTTGGAGACGATCCATGCTTAAAGTAGTTAAGTATGGGAGGAACAATGTGTAAGAGAATTGATAAACAAAATGGGGGAACTTGTCCATCTAATTTATCCAGTGATAAAGATATTTATAAATGTTGTTTACTGTAGCTCATATTGAAAATAGTGTTATAGCTTATTAGTGAAAATACTAAGAAAGCATAAAAAATTATTCATTTAATAAAATGATTGAAACTAGCTCAAATATTTATTGTCAATTGAAAGATGATGATGATAATGATGAAGTTGAGCCGACAAAAAGTAAGAAGAAGGAAATAACGAAAGTGTTTGATCCTAATTTTTAACATATTTGTTAAAATATACATTTCAAAGTTGCTCATAAGCAATACCTTGTCCTAAAGCTATTTAATGAAAAAAAAAAATAGTCAGTGATAAAATTGGATTTATTGTGCACAATCATACATGAGAACTATTAAATCTTTCACCCATAAGTAAACCACTAAGTCATGAGTGAATCTTCAAAATGAAGATGAAAATTGATGAAACTATTGACAAATATAAACTAAGATTTGTTGTTAAAGGATTCAAACAATAAAAGGTGTGGACTATTTTAACATGTATCCACCTTGTGTCAAGAATAAATTTTATGCAAACATTAATAGCTACCACAGTTATTAATAACACTTGAGGGGCTAGCCCATTGGTCAACTGCAAGGCTTGCCTTTAAGAATGTCCTGGGTTCGATCCTCAAGAGTATCATCCTGTCACCCCCGCGGTGCCTTACCTGCCTACTGGGCTTGCAGGATGTCCAGTAGGCCCTGGGATTAGTTGTGGTGCGCGTAAGCTGACCCGGACACCCAGGGTCATAAAAAAAAAAAAGATTGCAATACATCAAATAATTGTAAAAAAAATAAATAAATAAAATAAAATAAAATTGGAAACTTATCAAGTCATTGTATGGTTTGTATCATAGAACCAATTCAACCCAAAACCTAGAGTTGTTAGGTGAAATCTCAAAATATGATTTATATTATTTTACAACACACCTCTTCAAGTGAGAGTCATTTGGGCTTGAAACTTGTACAGACTCATATTATATTATGCTTATTTTTTATCAAATAAATAGGGATGGTGGGATTCAAACTCGTGACCACTTAGTCATTAAGGCTCTGATACCATGTCAAAGAACCAATTCAACCCAAAAACTCAAGCTGTTAGGTGAGATCTCAAGATACGATTTATATTATTCTACATCAGTTTGAATAAACACCTAAACAATGACATAATTTTTTCTATTCAAGCAAGAAAGTTAAATTTTAAAATAAAGAACTACCATGTTAATTTTACTTTATGGTTGATAATTATGACTAATAAATGGTGGGAATGAATTGTGGTAATTAACATAATTAATTCTACATCAATTTTTACTTCAAAATCCATTGTAAGAAATGAACCTAAGAAAAAGTGTGATAAATTTTATGGACTCTTTCTCACCTTAATTTTTTAGATTACTTTTTTGAGTTCATGTTCTGGTTTTTTCTTCTACTCTAGAGTTTAGATTCTATTATATTGTATAGATATTTTGAGTCATATTTTTTAGAGTTTGTGTATCTTATTTAGCAATACACCTAACTAACGTTGTGTTAAAATCCCACAAAGCTGATTATAATCATTTTATTAATATTAAGAGATGAGTAATAAAACTTTAAGAATAAAAATTTAATTTTTAACAACAACATAACTTTATCTTACCAGATTCTAAATGTTTCAATTAATAAATATTTTTAATAATCTAGCTTAAATATGACTTATGTAGTTGTTATTCAAGCATACTTGTTTATGTCTTGGGTTTTTAATTTGGTCGCATAATTATAGTATTTTACATACAATTATCTTATAATTAAACTAGAAAAAACAATATGAATTGATAGTAGATTCTATTATTCAAATTATTAGTGATTCTACAACATATGTATCATAAAAAAGTTTTATAACATAACGTTAGACAGAAACTCTTTAAAATTAGAAGTGCAAGCATGGCGTTTGCTTAAAAGAAAAACAGAGAATACAGGATGGAGAAAACGTTAAAAAGAGTGGAACAGGAGTACAGCCTGCCCGCCTCCACGTTGGACACGCCATGACGTCTGATTCGGATCCGATCCAATCCGACCCAATAGAAATTCAAAAAACAAGTTACACACTCATAGAAGTTCCAAAACCACAGGAGACTAAAGAACAGCTTAACCAAACTAAACTGTAAGAGAGGCTGAGGCAAAGTAGCGAAATGGAGGGGCAGCCGCATCCATACGCACCAAGAGATCTGAAACTGCCTGGCTATGTTCCTAATTTTCTCACTCAATCCACCATTGTCGGTGTCTATTTACTCACCTCCGTTCTTGTCGTCTCTCTCATCTGGATCCTCTCTGGTTTGCCCCCCTTTCCTCTGTTTTTATTTCAACGAGCCTTTCTTTTTTCCAAGACTGATAGTGGGTTTTCATTAACTATAATGAATTGAGAATTCATATATTCCCTTTACTGAATCTTGCTGGTTCGAGTTTTGATTTATATAACAGTTGCAGTAAATATAGATTTTGAAGCGCAAACAATTTTGTATGGCCTACTTTAATCTCAACCTTCGATTAGATACTGGATCTTTTTAGAGTATTCTTAAATGGCTACAGAAGCTAAACTGTTTCTGTCTGTGGATGGTCTTACAGGAAGTCTCTGTCAGTTTCCCACTTAAATATTTTATGCATAGATCTCACTAGTCAGTCATTAATGGTTGTTGCCTAGTCGGGCTACCCTTCTGGCAGAGACATTGCACTAAAAAGAAAAAAAAAGTCAACGAAAAATATAAGGTAAAAAAAGGAGACGAACTTATTTCTCACTTTGGATTTGGAATTGCAATTCTTTCCCAGTGGAGAATTAATGTCTTTATCTTTTCTTGTTCTGTAACCATTTGAATTAGATTAGGATTTGAACTCTGTGTTTTTCTTCTCTCATCAAGATAGAGCTATGCGGCCTCTTCTAATAAGACCTGCAAGTGTAAACCAGGTTCTCACAACTTTATGGATTAAAACGTTATCCGCTGACAGTGTTCTTAATTGTCCTGGCATGTGATCATAACTGACAGTCATTATATGGATTCTGGTCTATATGGTCAAGTCAAGCAAAGAAAGGAAGTGAACTGTTTCTTGTTTAGATGTTCTTTTGAAGCTTCATTGTCGGCTTCAAATTTTCGCAAACGCAACATTTTCTTTGACCCGTGTTAGTTTTTGGTTGCTAGCATATTTCCACACTAGATTTTTTTACAACATTTGTTTTGAACCCTGCTCCCTTGTGATTACTGTGTTCTAGCCTGTACCCTCTATTTTATTAATTTAATGAAGTTACATCTAGAGAATTGAACATTCTGTGAGTTATTAATTACTATAGGCTATTTCTCCGATTCCAGGAAGGTCTCGTAAAATAACAAAAATGAATAGGTTGCTCATGTGCTGGTGGGCTTTCACTGGTCTCACGCACTTGATTCTCGAGGGTTATTTTGCTTTCTCTCCAGAATTTTACAAGGACAAGACTGCTCATTATCTGGCTGAAGTTTGTAAGTACCTCTTTGTTTTCTCTTTTATTCATATACTTTCTTTTCATCTCTGGTATGAAGCAGTATTTGTAGTTGAGAGGTCATTGTAATAACTCCTTAATTGTTTTACATGAGAAAGAGAAATGGAATTCTTAATCTTTGGTAGATAACAGTTCTCATTATCTTTCGAGCAGGGAAAGAATATAGCAAAGGTGATTCAAGATATGCAGCAAGGGATGCTGCAACAGTTACTGTTGAAGGATTGACTGCTGTTCTCGAGGGACCAGCTAGCCTCCTGGCAGTGTATGATTTCACTTTCCTCAGCATCTTGAATAAGATTCATTTATTCTGTTCAAGTGTCTGTCGACTCCATATTATCTACCTTCAATCTCTTAATTCTTAACAGTGTTGCTTGCTGACACTTGGCAGGTATGCTATTGCTTCAGGAAAATCGTACAGCTACATACTTCAGTTTGCTGTTTGTTTGGGACAGCTCTATGGAACAGCTGTGTATTTCTTAACTGCCTACTTGGAAGGTGATCATTTTGCTACCAGTCCATACCACTATTATGTATACTATATTGGTGCAAATGCCTCCTGGGTTGTAATTCCCTCCCTCATCGCTATGCGTTGTTGGAAAAAGATTTGCTCAGCAGTCCAAGTTCATGGCCAGAAAAGGACCAAAACTCGTTGAGGTTGATACAGACCATCTCATTTCAAGACCTGGTTAAATAAAGATGAGATTTTATTGCGCATTTATTTCATATTGCTGTTAGTTTATGCACACAAATGTGTAATCTTAAAACCAGTTAAACTATGGAAATCAGCAACATAGACCTCCAAATTTCAAGCAACAATAATTGTTTGCACAGAGAATGACTGCACCGACACAATCACCTGCTATTCTATGCCATGCTTATGGATGTGAGCTTCAGTTGTAGTCTGTGGCTGGTGGTAATGCAGCATTTTAATAGGTTTATCTGATTTGCTTTGCGGCACCAATTTTTTATTATTATTTTGCTACTTCACTACTTTAGCGTGCAATGCCTTTAGGAGTTTGAAAGTAGAGAAGTATATATTGCTCTGCTGAATAGCAAAACAATTTACTGTAGCAATCATATTTTTTCTGCGCTCCTATACAAAACGCCAAGTGCTCCTTTCCTTTTTGATTAAAAGAGGGTTGATAGCATCATAGCTTGGTCTCAAGAGAAATGTACGTTGTAAATGAATTCCTTCGAATTGGTACTGCCACCGGTGGGATTTCCCGGTAGTAAGCTTTAATGTATGTTTGTTGAAAGAATCATTTCCATTCAATCATTTAAATTGTTAAATAAAATTATAAAATATGATTTATATTATTTTTTAATATATTTTCTTAAATAAAAACTTTAATTTTATGTTTAAAACTTGTATACATTTATACTATTAATTTTTATCAAATAAATAAAAATGATAATCTTAAATCCATAATCATTTAGTTATTAAGACTGATTGGGATATTATAAAAATATTTTGAGAAACCATCAAACTTTGAGTGGTGACAGCTTTGCATATAGTTTGGTAAAATTTTAAACTATAATTTATATTATTCTATCAACTTTCGCTCATTCTTTCTGGTGGGGTTTGTATTCTTCCAGGCTGTAGAAAATTAATGTTGTTGTATCGATTATTAGCTGTCTCTTTCAACACTTGGTAAAAACTTGCTTTCCAAGAGTTCTCCATCTGTGTATGTAGTCTGGGTTCGATTTAACTTATCTGACTCCATTGAAATGCAATGTCTAAATCTGTAAGCTTCACTTTCTCTATGGACAGAGTGACTTCTCGACTGCTAGGATTTCATATCAGAGAAGGCGTCGTTACCACAAGGCTAATTCAAAAGTAAAACACGCAACCTTTAAAGTTAAGACTATAGAGTAGTTTGCGTGGATTGCCTGTGCTCGCTGGAAAACGGGGTCGGCATTTGGAAAGTTGTGGCAGCTGTCCGATCAGGCAAGATTGTGCATCCCCGTTTTCTGGTGATAATGAAAGGCCGAAGATGGGGATCATAGAATTAGAAACTTTAAAGCTCCTTGTAGGGATGGGTCCATGGTCAAGCCTCTCCGTCTTTATCAAACCGAGTCCTGACGGATTGAAACTTTATCAAATGCTACGCGGTATGCGCTGCTACTGATTTGAAACGTCTAGTAGTGTTTTTTTTATATATATAAATTGGACTAGTCAAAAAAACGAACTTTCTAATAAAGACAAAAAAATAATTTAATTCTTTATTTTTCTAAGATATTTCTGGACTATTTTTTAATTGGATTTCAGAACCTTATTTAATTTAGATTTCATTCTCTAGGTTAGTTTTAGTTATTATTTAAATAGTACTGTATGTTATCTTTTAGAAGAGATTATTAACTAATCATTGTTGATTTTTAGAATGTATCAACCTATAATTTATTTATTTTTTAATATTTGTGTCTGAAATAACTTGTGTGTATTTTGATTAATTTCACAAATTCTAAAATTAATAACCATATAAGACTTTAATGTTTTTTATACGAGTAATAACAAGGTTCGAATTTAAAATTATAAAAAAAAAAAATTTATTGATCTTAGTTAATCTATAAATTGTTTTTTTAAAAAAACCTATATGAAATGACGCTATTATTCTTATATATATATATTGAAGAAATTAACCGAACACTCACTTTCACTCCCCCTCTCTCTACTCCCAACATTCTCTCTCCACAAAAATTTAAAAACCCCAAATCAAACCACTGGGAAAGTTCACTCAACAGTTCTAGCTTTTTAATTTTTATTTTTTATAAGCTGTGATTGAGGTTTTCTAATTTCCTTATTTCCATTATCGAAGACAAAAGATGGGTTACCATTGAATCTGTTGAGTTTGCTGCTATCATATGAAAAGGCTTAACTGGTGTTAGCAACTTCTCTTCTCTTTGCTTTTCTATTATTTTAGAGGTTATCACCATCACTTCTTCCACTCTGAATGACTCCGCAACAATTTCATTGTCTTCGACTCACTAAGGTACCTCGGAGAAGAAAAGGCTAGCAATTGGCTCGAAAGCAGGGTTAGCAGCCCATCCCCACGATGGGTGAGATTTTGATTGAAGATTCATGTGCCACTTTAACTTTAGACTCTTGACTTTTGAAAGTGAACAACAACCACTTACTACGGTTTCTATAGGTAATGGAACAAAATCTTAAATTGATAGATAGATGATGATCTTTTTTTTGTTGCATTCGGGTGGCTAGATTTTGGAAACTACGGTGAAGATTGGTGGCTAGGGTTTTATGATTAAGCAAAGAAAAAAGAGTGATAATTTTGATATTTTAACGTAATAAAGATTTTTTAGTTATTAATTAAAATAATTTCAATTTTTTTATTGATTTTTCTGCATAAATGTAAAACTTATAAAATGTCAAGTATACTTTTTTAAACCACTCATGTAATTTTTCTTCTTTATATATATATATATTTGACTGTACGTTGAGTCAAAGTGGACCCATCAAATAACGTGTATTGTAGACACTTTGGACTTTGGAGACTTGGTTGAAAATTTCACCCTTATATTATTTTGCTTCTTGTTCCCGAAGCTAATTTATTTTTTTGTTAGAAGGAAGCTTCCTTTCATGTTGTCTTGAAAGGGTTCACAAGAGCTCAATAAAGAAGAAAGCAGAACATACTATGGAGGGGATCTCTCTAGAATTGAAAGTAATTTCCTGCAGAGATCTCAAAACCTTCAATTTCTTCCAAAAGCTCTCAGTCTTTGTTGCCGTCTCCATTTTTATTGATGAGCCGAAGAAGAATGAACAACGGCGAAAAAAGACGGTAGTGGACTTTCTTTATGGTGTATTGAAGAGGAAAGAGAAGCAACAACAACGTCTGCAGCGGCAAAAGACACCTCCGAATACTTTCAACGATGAAGAAAAGAAGAACGAACAGCAACAACTTCTGCAGCGGCAAAAGACACCAGTGGACAGAGAAGGAGGTAGCAACCCTAAATGGAACCATATGATGCAGTTTAATCTCAATACCACTTCGCTTCCTGATTACGGTGATCATCTCTTTTTCAAATTTGAAATGCGCTGCAAAGGTTCCATCTTTGGTAACAAAACTATTGGGGAAGTTCGTGTTCCATTCAAGGATTTGAATGAGGAGTTCAACGGCAGTGTCAGGATTGTGAGCTATCAGGTTCGAAATAGCGATGGGAGCCCTAATGGTGTCCTGGATTTTTCCTATGAGGTGAACGGGAAGGTCAAGAGGAATGAAGTTGATGGTCCAGGAGTTGATTTGCTTCCAGGAACTCGTATCTCATCACCTAAAAAGGTCCATTATCCATCCTTGGAGGTCGATGTTAAGTTGAGGAAAGCATGCTTATATCCTTCCCTGGATGATATCAGCTTCAGCTCTCCTTCGCCAGGAACCTGGTTTCCTTCCACGGAGTTGTGTTATCCAGTAAAGGCATGTGATACTATGCCTCCGCCAGCCTTTCCTTTACAGCTTCCTGTGGGTCACAGAGTGTATCAGCTTCAACATCCATCACCATTGACAGAGTCTCCAGGTTCACATTGCTACACAACAAAGACAACCGAGCATGGTTGCGGTCTTCGTGGGGATAATGGAGGTTGGGCAATTAGGGATGTTAATGTATAGCTAGTTAGGTTAGTGTTAGAGAGAATGTTGATGTTGATATTCTTCAATAGCAGGCTGGTGCCTGATGTAATTTCATTTGTGTAAGAAACATTCCACTTTGCCAGGTAGTTAGGGACACGAGTTCTAATTATTGCTACGCTAGACACGTTACCTACATACTGCTCATGTGTCGTTGATCAGCTCATACTTGATATCAAAGGAAATGCTACTCTCTTTTCTCTCCATTTCCTTTTTGAGCAGAGCACTAAAATTTGCTCCCTTGTCACAAACAACAATCCTGGATTGCTACTTATTTGCTGATTCTTCACCATGGCTTGAAGCTTGTGAAAATAAAATGTTAGTTCAAATCTTCTGATGCAAGATTGAGAGAACTCAAGTTGCCCAAGTCTTGAGACTTGAATTAATTAAACATGAATACAGGCTCTCAGATTTGACCAGACCCAGGGGTGCTACTGACTAGAGAGCATATTTCAGAGGTGCTACTGACTATCAGAGGGTCCCCTAATCATCAACCATGAAAATTTGGAGATAGAAGTCAACTCAAGTGTAATGTTCTCTCTCTTATTGTTGACTGCTTGTATACAATGTATATTGCAAGAACTTGGACTAGTTCCAACGGGAATATGACGGCAGAATCCTTGACTGGAAATCTCAAGCATCATTGCACTTAGTTTGAGACTTGACGGTAGAACCACTGCAATTTGTTGGACCAAAACTCAATGCCCGTAGGCCATAAGCGTTGTATCTCTGTAAGAGGACAGCTTTAACTTGCCTTTTACACATGATTGGAGCAGTAAAGCGGGCTCTTCTTTCTGGATTAATTAGAAACAGGACTTTGGCAGTTCCATTCTATTTTCCCCATTTAATTTTTTTCAGTTATCTGTCGTTTCCTTGTTTATGGAGAACAATTTGATGAAAAAACTGGATTAATTTTTTTCATCGAGTTGCTCTCCATATGACATCACTGACGAGACAGAGCAACGGTGAAGAAACATAAGACAGCACAATCTTGAAATATAAAAATCTATGGAGAGCAACTTGATGAAAAAAAAAAGGAAAAAAACCACAACTCTTGTCATATCACCTCTGTGTTCATCATTTTCCTTGTTTCCCTCAAAACAATGGGTATAGAAATTTGACCTGTTTTTGTTCAAGGAATATAGAAATAAATAGATTTTGTTTCCTCTATACACGCCAAACAAATTGGATTTCTATTTTGTACCTATCCTAGAATCATATTACACATATAGAAATTTGACCTGTTTTTGTTCAAGGAATATAGAAATAAATAGATTTTGTTTCCTATATACACGCCAAACAAATTGGATTTCTATCTTTTACCTATCCTAGAATCATATTACACATATGCTGAATCAAGGGCTGAGGGCTAGGGTCGCAGCGCAGCTCTTGAGGTGGTTGACACAGCTTAATCAGTTTGACTTCTCAACATAAATTTTATCGTTCCACTCTTGATCCTCGCTCCAGTCATTGCCGTGAATTTATTTTTTAAAAATAAATTAAATTGATTAAATTTTTTTAAAAATTAATTGGTTTGGTTTAGTTTGATTTTGGTTTTATAAGCTTAAAATCAAATTAAACCAAAAAAAAAAACCGGAAAAAAACTAAACCAAACCAGAAAAAGTTGAGCCAAACTGAAAAAACCAAGCAAAATCGGTTTGAACTGGTTTTTATCCTAAAAAATTAAATCAAAACTGGTCTATTTGAACTGGTTTTGATTTTTTAAAATAAAAAAATTAATATTTTTTAATAAAAACCGAATCAAACCTAAAATTATCAATACAAACTAGTAAAATAAAATATTTAATTTTATTTCAAGAGATGTTCATTAACAACATGGCATAAGGCCCATGTACAAAAGGGCTTACATGCTCAAAACACTATTCTGGACTCACCGAATCTATTTAACAAAAGTCCCAACAAAGGATTTATGTTAATCGATCAAGTCCCAGCCCAAAAGCAGCTCTGGACGGAAGGTGTCTCACCGACAACCTCCTAGTTTTGTACATTATACTTAGAGCTAGATTCTCATGGATATTGATCAACGCTTGCATCAAAGGAAAAATGGCTGGTTGGCTACGAGTCAGAGGCATCTATGAGTTATGGCTGAGACACTGTGTAAATGATAAAACTATTCAGAAGTTACAAGTTCGAACCCTTTCGATTTGATAACTTTACAAAAAGAAATAGCTGATAAGAAGCATATTTTCCATGGGCTTCTGAGGTGCCGAAACCATGTCAAACAGCTAGTTCCAATCGAAAGAAATTAAATTAAAGCATCTAAAAGTAGTTAAAGCAACTGTATTCCCTTGTTTTTGTATTCATTTGCTAGACACTTCACCACCTTCAACTTTTCAAAGAACAAAAGTAACTAAAGCATAACCTCAACTTGCTTTTTCTGCGAGTGCCAACCGAAAAGTTTTCATGTTCTGGGTTCTTTTCCTTTACCAATAAAGTAATCAGAAAGCTCGCTGTTTTATTTTCCGTTCAAAATTCTTCTACGAAGCAACCACAGGCTAGACATGAAAAGGTCCCTTCTGCTCAGATGCACCGCTTACAGTACATCCACCACCCACCAGGAGGAGGGGGATATTGGGGGTCACGTTGCTTGGGAAGTTTGATGCTTCCTTTTATCTTTAGGGAGCTGAGAGAACTTTCATGGAAGATTTCGTTGTGTCAGCTAGAGGATCTGAATATATTTTTATTCTTTTCGCTTGAAATATATTTTTTGAAAATGAGTATTAGCCTATTATAATATAAATGGTAGGATATTAATTAGCAAACCTGAAAATGATTTTAATTTAACCCACTTTTAATTTATTTTAAAAAAAATTAACTTCCTTTCTTGCACTTAACATGTTAAGTTATATATTAAGATTAAAATGTTATGCCATATGTGTATTGAAAGAGAAAATTAGAGGAATATTTATTTTATATAGACACCAAGAAAGAAAGAAAAGAAATAGTAAGAGAGATAATAAAAAATATATTTTTGAGATTAGGTGAAAATGTTCTTATTATTTCTTTACGAGTCTAGATATGATTTTCTTCTTATTTTTATATTTGTATCTTTCCTCAAAATGAATTTATAAAATGAATATTAGTACGTAGTTACTTCTTGTTCTCATTTTTTATTTTTTTTTGTGTGTGTATTCTTAAACTAAACATGCTCATTGTAGCCATCTATATCCTATTATTAGAATTTGGTTCGAGTCTCAATCTTGCTTTTCACCTAATACAATTGGGAATAAATAACACTTTAATTTATTACCTGTTAGGCTGTCATTTACATGATTCCTCTAAACTAAGAATTCATTGAAGGTTCCTGGCATCCGTAAGTCCCTAGTTTCTTGCTTTTTTGCTCCAAGTTCGTCCCCTGGTTTTGTTGCGAGGCAAAGTTGCAAAAATTCCTTTTCTCGAGTAACAAAGGCAAAAACAATGGCAATTCGTGTAGCAAAGGTTTCCCTTCAAAAATGTCCAATGCCCATTTAGTTTTCTATAGCCCACGCCACATTGAACGATACGAAAAGCAACCTTTATCAAGGCTTCGACTGATATGTATCTCTGTGATCGTTTATGGTACGCACTTTGCAATTTGCATGGTACCAGGCTAATTTTTCACAGAAGTTTCGAATAAAGTTAATTTCTTCATCAATCAACAACTTCTCATAATTGCCGGTCCCTTGTGGAAGTGTTGCTTTCTTCAAAAGGAGTATCAATAATGGTGTCATGGGAGATAATTATACAAGAACTGCTGTGCTTTATCAGCAACTTTTCACGAGCACCCCGACTTTCACCTACTAAAGGCCCTTTCACTCCTTTTGTTGGTTAAAGATGACGCCCTTGGCCATTGCTCCTGCAAAACTTGCATGGCTTTAACACAGTCGTTTGGCATTGATCAGGAAAGGAATTCCACTACCTTTTGATTTGGAGGACTTGTTAATTACCACGTTCCAATAATTGGTTTACGTACTAATTATAACCTCACGTATAGCAAGAGGATTTTATCACGCCTCCAGCCAATAGCCTTATGCCACTTGGTTGTGTGAGAGCAGATTGCTGCCCCATGAAGCTTTCTTTTTCTCTGCATTTTATCACCCACCTTCACCCCACTCCCAAAAGTGCAAATCAAAAGCAGCTCCCTTTTGTGTTCTATATATATAAATCACTTCATGTTTCTTTTGCATTCCTTCATGCTAAGCACTGCTTTTAAAAATCCTCTCTAATATAGTACCACCTGAGTTTTTCTACGTCCTTTCAGCTTATCATTAGATCCAAACTTCTTAAGACGACTTTGAAAGAAATCAAGAAAATGAAGAACAAAGCTTCTGTTTTCTTGAAAAAGATAGTGTCGTTGTTGAGTTCTGTTACAAAGGCCAAGTCCTTGGCTATTAAGAGCAAGACAAGCGCACTCAAAACGCGTGCTATTATGCTCTCTTTGATGAGGAACAAGAGGGTTTTGGTGAGTTCAATCTCTAACAAGATTCATAGGATTCTTAATCAGCCTGAAAAGGACAGCGAAGACGACGACAATGGGGACCAAAGCAAGGCCATAGTTCTCTACTGCAATGCGATGGCCAATGAGTCTTCGAGTTGTTCACAAATGGCAGGCACTGGTGATGATCAAGCTAACAATCATTACTACTGCTATGATGATGATAAGTACCCGGATCTTACGCACTCGCTATTCGATGACGATGACTTTGAAGATCCAGGTGGTTCTATCATTGATTTGGTGAAGAATTCCAAGGAAGATGGAGAAGATTTCAGCTTGGAAGATGAGATTGATCATGTTGCAGACTTGTTCATTATGAGGTTTCACAAGCAGATGCGTTTGCAGAAGCTGGAATCATTCAAGAGGAATCAAGAGATGCTTATGAGACGTGATTAATGGAAAATGAATGATCATATTCATAAGTACTACTGATGCTTAACTTGATGTTTTTAGAGCCATTTTCTCTTCTTCCTCTTCTTCTTTTTTCCCGTATTGCTGCTCAATTAGTTGCTCTTTCAGCACAAACAAAGGATATGCACGCTAGCTGGAATTCAATAAAAATGTCAAATAGAAAATAGAAACTATAAAATGAAATGAAACTATGTTTAATGGGCTAGGTTCTCAAGTATTTTGTTGGGAGAATCCTATTGTCTACAGAATATGCTCAATTTCCCAAGAATAATGATGTGATATATACATTATAGGCTTGGTGTTTTGAGCCCTCAGATTGTAAATTGAGGAGAGAAAGAGAACCCAGGGTCACTGGCAGTGTACAATCTCTCTTCTTTGAATAAAGATGTATTAGACTTCTATGAACCAGATCTGATGTCTTAACCTTCTGATATTCCTTACCATCAGAAAAAATTCTGATATGTGGATGCATGCCATTTGCATTGATCACGGTACAAATCTCGTCTTTTCTTCCTTTTCACCGCACTGTTTTTCTTCTCTTTTTCTTCCGCGTCCAGTTTGTGGGTCTATCAAAGTGAATCTGACAACAGCTGGTGACGGTACTGTATTTTTATGGGGACATGTATCTATCTCAAGGGCATTTTGTAGGACCCCTTTTCATGAAACAATTTCATTTCTTTCTCGAATGGTTCTTGATTGAAACTGGAACAGATTTAATCTTGGATGTAGATAAGGGGCTGGAGGAACTTCGGTATTGTTCTGGAGTATTAGATAGCTGATTATATATTTTGTTAGAATAGCATAATCTTCATCAGCATCTTCAGCAGAAAATCCAGAATCTTCATCAACACTTTCAGCAGAAACTCCAGTAGCATGTTTGTTTCCTTATTATACTCTTGACAGTTTAATTGTACATTTATAAATACAATGAAAAACTACACGGCTAAGTAAGTCAACCGATTCAAAGATATCTCTTGCCTTTATCTCTATGTTGTCTCTGTTGTTTGAAGTTTTACATGGTATCAGAATCACACATTCTATAAGCTAATGCTTTTCATACCATCCTTTCTAAAGCTTTCACATAATCCAAATGGCCAACACTAACAACACCTCCATCCCTGATCCTATCCATCCAGCATGGAAAATGCAGTTCCTTAATCTTCTTCGAGGACATAATCTAGTTGGCTTCATTGATGATACTAAAACTTCACCAAATCTTTAGGGCACTCCACTATTGTACAATTACACACTCGGATATTTCTTATGCTGTTAACCGGCTATGTCAATAGATGCACCAACCAAGAACTCCACATTGGCAAGCTATGAAACGAGTCATTTGCTACTTAAAGGGCGCTATAAACCAAGGTTTGTGGTTTGCTCTACACACCATCTCCTCTTCAATTACATACCTACTGTGATTCGGATTGGTCAAGCAATCCAAATGCTGCAATGGGGTTTTCTGGGACAAAACCTGGGTTCTTGGAGCTTCCAAAAAACAAAACGTGGTCTCTCGTTCAAGTACCGAAGTTGAGTATCATTCAAAGGCACTTGCTACAGTTGAGATCTACTGACTTGGAATGCTTTTCAAAGAATTGGTTATTGGTCTAGTCCACATATCGACTATAAGGTGCGATAGCATTAGAACAATTTCACTCTCTTCAAATTCGGTGTTCCATGCAAGAACGAAACATGTAGAGATTGAAAATCATTTTATTCGTGAGAAAGTATGCAACAATGATATTAAAGTCCAACATGTCTCAACAGTGGATCAAATAGCAGATGTCTTCAGTATCATCTTTAGCAAAAAAAATCCAGAATCTTCGTCAGCACCCTTAGTAGAAAACTCCTTACTATGTGCACCAATTATTCACTCTATCCATTTTGTTACTGGTTCAAAATAATCCAGCTAGTTACTTGATTGTTTCCTTATTATACTTCTGACAGTTTAATCGTGTAGTTATAAATACAAAGCTAGCCAATTCAAAGATATCTCTTGTCTTCATCTTTATGTTGTTTCTGTTGTTTGCAGATATATATATATATATATATATATATATATATATATATATATACACATATTCAATCTTTCAGCTATCAATTTATTCCACTTTCTACGCCTATTCGTAATCACTACTTACATGATCAAAGCCGGATTATCATAGTACCAATTTAGTCTAATTTCACAAGGAAGATATTTATTACTTTACTCGCCCCTGCTCTGTTTTATTTAGGACATTAGGCCATTATCCATCGCGTGTCATCTTCAGTACACTCTTATAAGAAGGGCTGAAGGGGTATGGCTGTGCAGATCTTTTATCCAATTACGGAGCTTGGCAAGCTGCTGGATATGAGCGCTGGCGGCATCATCTGCCAAGAACGTTGTCCCTGTTTCGAGGCCATGGGTGTTTTTTTTTTTTTGGTTATATATATAATTCTTCCTTTTTAAAATAAAAATCATGTTTTTTATATGTGTTTTTTAAATAATTTTATATTTTATATTTAAACTAATACCTTTTCTCTCTAATTTATTGTTTTTCGTATTTAGCTTTTTTCACATGGTGGTTGTTTTTTAACTTATTTTATATATGTTTAATTTTTTTAAAAGGTTATTCTAATTTATTTATAATTTTTTTTATGTTTAATATAATTGAAATTTATTTTTGAAAGGAATTTCTAATAAGTGAAATCTTAAGATATATTTTTTTCGTTTTAATTTTATTTAATTAATTTTATGTGTTTATTTATACTATCATTTAATTAAATAAAAGATTTATATTAATAGATAAAATTATTGAAAACAATCGGGTAAATAACTCGTGTTACAAGATTAAATAACTTAATTTATATTTGTTTTTTTACTTTTTTAAATATATATTTAATTATCATTAATGACTGTTTTATTTATTTATTAGAACAAATAATTCTTGATTTTTTTAAGATTAGATATGTTCATCAGCTTTTTAATTGACATTTAATATATTTGTTAACAAAAAAAACATGTTAAGAAAACTTGGATGTTCAGAAATATGAACTCGTGATAGAATACGGGTGAAATAGCATAGTGAGTTTCCATGTGCCGTATGGTGGAGATCCCTGGCTAGCTTCCTCGCGGCACCTTTTGCCTGCTAATAGAAACAAGATGCAAACTGTCATTCTGCAAGTACAGTCCTGCATGAGCATGACCATAAACGATCTTGTACTAAAGAAATGGTGCTGCTGTGAACAAAATTATGCCTTGACACATCACATAGAACCTAAAGCACCCGATTTCTGGAGAGCTAAAATTAAATTCAAACAAGTAATTCCCAATTTGTCTGAAATTTTCATTTCCAAGCGGTCTGACATTTCGTAAATGTGATGATGGATGTGCGGGAATAGAAGAACTCAAAGGAAAGTACAATCCCTCATTGAAATTGTTCCTCAAAGCCCTGCTAGGTCAGATCACAGATGGCTCAACGCCCTGCTTCAGCTGCAGACTAGAGAATGCAGTAGCCCCTCTCTTTCAATCTTGAAGCAGTGGTTAGAAGTTAGAACTAACTGGACATTGAATAACTTGGTGGGATCAAACCCAAATAACAAATTAATAGGATGAAAAATCTAAATTTCAATATCAATTCACATGATTGTTTGCAAATTGACACAGGAGTCTCATTCTGTTTGAATCTGATTTTGCCAGTAACTTGGGTGTTTCTGCTTGTGTCTTTCAGAAGAAAAAAAGGATTGTGCAGAGAATATTAGAAGTAGAAATTCTGACCTCAGCAGTTTGATGACCTGGATACAAAAATCAAGATGTTGAAAACTGAATCACCAAAAATCTCTACATGAACAAAATCCATCCTTAAAATGATGGAAACAATTTGGGTCCTTTAATATGATTTCTCGCTCCATTATCTTAGAAACGAGCTTTGCAGAATCATGGCATCCACGACACATTCGGAGGTTTTTGGTGATGCGAATGGTTGCCCCGGGCTGTGTACAGATAAGCCCAAAAGAAAGTGCCAACATTTCGCTGTGCCCAATTTGAATGCACTCCCTCTCTTCATCCACGCCATGGAAACTAAAACCTGAAGCAGGCCTCTGTGCTTCAGCTTTCACTTTTTTCATCAAGCATTGCAACTCTGTATATATTCTCTCTGATCTTGGGTGGGAGATATCTCCAGTTCCGAACACGTGAACTTTATTTTGGAACTCTATCCAACTATAAGCTTTCTTAGGTTTCGAGCCCATGCCCATTATTGTTTCTCTCAATTTATCAACCAGATCCCATTTTCCATTACCTGAATACCAGTTGGACAGCAACACGTAGTTTGCAGCATCAAGAGGTTCCAAATCACAAAGCTGCTCAAAGACTTGCTTACCTATATTTCGTCTATGGTGCATCCAGCACCCATCTAGCAGAGCTCTCAGCACCTCTGCATGCCTTTCAATGTGATGCTCCTCCATAAAGGCTCTTGCCTCATCAAAAAGGGAAGCACGAGCAAGAAGAGATACCATTAAAGCATGGTGTGTAATGTTAGGCTCCTTGATACAATTGAAGTAAAACTTTCCTTCCTCGACCATGCAGGCTGCAGTGCAACAGTGTAGAACAGCTGCATACGTGAATTGATCAGCCTCTACTCTCTGGTCCTTCTCCATCCTGCAGAACAATTCTACTCCAAGCTCACCTTTTCCATGTAAGCTAAAGCCTAATATCATCACAGTCCATGAAATAACATCTCTCTTCTTCATTCTTTCAAAAACTTTTAAAGCATAATCGACAAGTCCTGATTTGGCATACATGTCCATGGTAGCATTTTGAACTATAAGATTGCTGTACATGCCATTTCTAAGTGAGTATCCGTGAATCTCTTTCCCGTTCTTATGAGCTACTGTTCTTGCACAGGCTGGAAGAACACTAGAAACCGAAAGTGAGTCCGGTTTTATTCCATCCATATTCATCTTCCGAAACAGTTTCAGGGCCTCGTTAAATTCCCCCTTCTTCACATACCCACATATGATTTCCGTCCATGATATAACATCTTTGGTTGTCATCTGATTAAAAAATCCCCTTGCATCTTCCATCCTTTCACAATCAATATGCATTTTCAGGAGCGAATTGCTAACCAAAATGTCAGACTCCAATCGGAATTTCCTTGCCACGTCATGAACCCTCCTTCCATGTTCCACTGATTTCAATAAGCCACAGGCCCCAGCAGCGGTTATTAACACCACTGAATCAATCCGCGCATTCAACTCCACCATCTGATAAAACACATTGATTGCTAAATCAGGCTTATTTTCCATTAGGTACAGCTTAAGTATCAGAGTCCAAGCAACAGAATTCCTTCTAGGAGATTTATCAAACAACCACTTTCCCGCCTCAATGCCCTCAAGACGACCATAGATTTCAATCAACGCTGTAATAACATAATGTTCGTCGAAGAACCCAAGTTTAATAGCCTGCCCATGAAGCTGTTTGCCAAGAAACAGATCCCCACAAATTCGAGACGCGGTCAAAACACGAGGAAGGGTGCGGCGATCAGGACAGGCACCACGCATCATCATTTGATGATAAATTGACAATGCACCACCCGGGTCTCTATTACTCAAATGAGTGTGAATAAGATTATTCCAAGCAAAAGTATCTGACAGTGGAGTTTCATCGAGCACTTTGTGGGTCAATGCTAACTCCCCAGGAAATCTCGTACTCGCCCTTACATGACTACTGTGACCGAGGGAACGCTTGCATTGTGAGGTGCAGTTAGGTATTTCGGGCTTTAGAAAACTGGGCATCCGTGTTAATGAAAGAACATCCATACTTGTTGTGCTTAATAATATCAAACATAGAAGAGTCTATAAAATGGGGACGACATTGTCAATTTTGAAACTTGAAGCTACTTGAAAATGAAGCTCTTGAAACTGCAGCACTTACCAGCATCTGGGCAGTTGAGGGGTTGGTGGAATTTGGTTGGCTCCAGGTTGCTTGACCTTGTTAATGTGATAATAAGATGATAATTTTAAAGGGATAGGCCTTCGATTTCATCGGCGAAATGCAAGATTTGAGCTGCATTATTATTTTTTATATCCCTGTTGTTGCGATGAAGACAAGAAAACTAAAAATATATCTAACTAAAATCGATTGACCTGACCATGCCTTGTTCCCCACTCCCCCCTGAACTGGAACCATGCTCTCTGGCATTGCAGATAGGACAGGAGAGGTTACCAATTTTTAAGAGGAAACTTCAACTCAGTCTGCAAAACTACCATGTGATTTCATGCGAATCCTAAATTCCTGAATTATACAATTTTATCCTTAATCTCGGCTCAGTGACGACAAATGAAGCATGTAAATCTTAATTATTATTATTTTCACTTTAATTACTAAACAAGTATTGCAAATTCATGTGAACAATCATGCCATTTGTAATCATGACTTCATTTTTGCATCAATTGAGCGATGCTAAGGTTGACATGCACAAAAAATATGCATAATTATGTTTTGTTTCCTAAATAAAAATCTTATTTGAACAGCATTAAAAATATAAAGAAAAGAACATAAATATTGAGCCATAAAAAAGTCTGTGAGGAACTATGGAAAATGTAGATGAAAGTACAAGTATTGTGGTCATTATGTGAAGAACAAATTGTGAAGTAAGAATGACACGGTTTAAACAATTCCCTTCGCTAATTATATTTTAACTTAATTGTACCCTATTCTGTAGAGAGAGAGAAAGGAGCAGTATTAGGTTTCGGTTGTGAATGAAAATGATCAACCTCATCCGGGGAGAGGAAGACGACGAGAGCGGATTAAGCTAAAAGAAACATGTTTCTTTTCATGCCAAATAATAGAAGAAACTAGAACTTGACCAATGCGATTATTTTTTTTAATCGTAATATATATAGGCCAATAACATTTAAAAAAAGAGTCAATAAGTATAGGCCTGACAGATCAATGTTAAACCATTTAAAAATCAAGAGCAAGCCCGCGTGCCTATCCATTAAATTTGTTTTTTTGCTTGATTGGCACCCAACCTTTTTTAAAAACAAAAGCAATCAAATGGCTAAGTTGTTTGCAGAGGCAAACAACACCTCACTTCTAGTTCTGTTATCAACTACCTCAAGCATACTTATTAAATCCGGCCCGGGGATTGACCCGGCTAAGGAACCGGGTCTCGGGTTTCATGGGTCAACCCGTAATAATTAAAAAAAAAATTAATATTTCATATGGAAAAAATCATGTAAATATAGATTATACATATTATAAATAATGAAGTTTAAAATAATATTTTAAAAAAAAATTTATCCCACATTAAAAAGATATTATGTTAAGCTTTTAAGTTGAAATATTTAAATTAAAAAAGTTTTTTATCCTACATTGAAAAAACATAACTTTTTTCATGGGAACATAGAGTATATATATGAAAGGGCTTCAAATCCCACATTGAAAAGATACTATGTTATCCCTTTAAGTTGAAGTATTTAAACCAAAAGGTTTTTTATCCCACATTGAAAAAACATGATTTTTTCCTTGGAAACATAGAGTATATATACTAATGAGTTTCAAATCCCACATTGAAAAAATATAATTTTTTTCATGTGAATATAGAGTATATATATGAAAGGGCTTCAAACCCCACATTGAAAAGATATTATGTTATCATTTTAAGTTGAAATATTTAAACCAAAAATTTTTTTATCCCACATTTAAAAAAAAAAAACCCGGGTCTCGTCCGGGTTTGCCCGGGTCCCGGGTCGCCCGGGTTTGGCCGGGCTGTTGCCACAACCGGTCTTTTATTAAACCCAAACCGGTCCAGCTACCGGGTCGACCCGTCGGGTCGGGCCGGGTTTAATAACTATGACCTCAAGTGGTTAAAAGCTCAACCCATTAATCTTTTGACTCCAAAAACAAACTAATTTCAATCATTTTTTTACCATAAAAAACCAAAAAAACACACCTACTAGACCTAAATAAGCCTTTCCATAAGCCCAAATTAGCAAAACATTGGTTCAAAAATCAAACCCAAAACTAAGGCCTTCCCAGGCATGAATCTACAAACTCATGCAAGATGAGGGCAATGAAAAATTTAGTGGAACTTCTATTATAAAGTGAAATACATCGCACCGGAAGTGATCTTTTTCATGGTTGGATTCAACACCAACCAAATTTTTTCTTTATTTTCAACCAAAATCGGATGAATTTCTTTCTTCTCTATATCAAAAAATAAAAAAAATTGAAGTTTTCGACCACAATTGAATTTTCTAAAACTAAAGGGGATGGAAAGATAAAAATTAAAAAGTTTAAAGACTAAATTAAACTTTCAACAAACTATTATATTGCAGGCTATTTTACTTGCCTTCTTAACTTTAGTCACCTATCTTTTAATCTTGTCATTTCTTAACATATCAGAAACAATTGGCCATCAATTTGGATATAAAGGGATTTAATTGAGGAGAAAAAAAGTTTTGATTATGAAAATGAATAAAAAATTATTGCAGTCATTTATAGTAAATTGTGAGAGAGGATACAATGCAATAATTTTTTTGACTCTAATATAATAAAAAACTAAAAAAAAAAATTAACACGATACAAAAAAATATTTTAAGAAATAACACAGTTTAGAGAGTTGTAGATGATGTCTGCAACCTGTGAGTTGCAAGTGTCATCTACAACTCTCTCAAATTATAAAATAGGTTGATATAATTTACAATAAATAGAGAGGAGAGAGATAATAAAAACAAGGAAAGAAAAAAAAAAAAAAAAAGACCTCGAAGACATATTAGAACTCTGATAACGACACAATCAGTATCACTAAAAAGATCTCAACAAAACTAGTCCAACAACATCAAGAATGGTCACCAATGATGAACAAAGTGAGTCACATGAGTTAAAAGGTGTCAGGACTAACTTTCCTTTGAACGACTTGTGTATCAAGTCTGGTCGTCGTTGGTGATTTTTTTTAGTGTCATTGTGTTTCATCAAGATCTTTCCAACAATACCAATGGTGTTATTATCGAAGCGTTGTGGTGTGTCTTCAGGGTCTCTTTATTATTATTATTTTTTTACTTTTTCTTTCTCATTTCCCTTCACAAATCACGAGGGATAGGGAGAAAACAAAAAATAAAAAGACTTCAAAGATGTATCGAAGCTTCGATGACGACATCAATAGTACTGTTGGAAATATCTCGATGGGCCGAATTCAACGACACCAAGAAAGTCCATCAATGGTGACTGGAGTGAACCACACAAACCGTCCAAAAACAAGTGCCTCGACATCTTTGGACAACTGATGTGACCCACTCCGTTTATCATTAATAATCTTCATTAGTTTTTTTAGATTAATCTCATCGAGATTTTTATAAAGATACCGGTGATATTCTCATTGAAATTTTAGTGTCTTTAAGGTATTTTCTTTTTTTCCTTGATTTTTTTCTTTTCCCTTTCTTATTTTTTTTTAATATAAATTGTGTTAGCCTATTGTACTCTTTAAGGGGGTCATAAATAACACTTATCATTTGCTATTTGTCTAAATATTTTTTGTATTGTATTATTTTAACCAAAAATAATTTGTACCTTGCCAAAAATAAAATTCCACTTTTTATAGTAATTTAGCGACACATTTTAGTATTTTCTATAATATAGTATAATAGTGCGGCAGAAGCGACAGAAAGCTATTTCAAATTCAACTAGTCAGTCAAAATTAATCAACTTTATCAGCCTCCATTAGGATGGCGTTAGCATCCATATTCTATTGGATTGTCTAATGTCTACTACGCATTGTCGCACGACTCGTGGGATTCTAGAACCAGTCAAAAGATACACTGCTCGAGGTTAAAAAATCATAACAAGACATTACTGCGCGCGCAGTATGCGTCCGAAAGGTTTTTTCTTTTGTAAGTGCAAGCTGTCTTTACCCTGTTGTCTCCTCTCTTACAATAGCATCCACTCCATTCTTGTTTTGCCTCATCTTCTTCACCTGATTCTATAAAAAAGAGAATTACCAACTTTTTTTTTTTTCATAAATACTCAATAGACAATCTTAAAGTAGAATTATTGCTCTGTATGACCTAATTTAATCTCAAGTATCAAGTTAGGTTAAGGACAATATATGTTCAGCATTCATAAGAAATAAACAAAAGGGGTTGAACAAATAGATTGCTAGACCTAAATGAAAACAAACATGATCATAAAATTATGGATCCACGTGACTGAAATCATTTCACAGGTATAATGTTAATATATCAAAGTTCTACAAGACAGACCTGTGTAATCGCTGGATTAGGATGATGGGAAATCAATAATAGCCATAACACACCTGTAATCTCCTATGATTTACTAATTAGTTTTTGATCAACTACCTGATCTCCGCTTAAAAATATTTTTTCGTTAACTTGTTTTGATTTGTTTGATGCAGTTTAAATTTCGTTAAAGTGGTTGGTAAAAAAAAAAAGGAGACGAAATCTTGTAAGGCTATGTGCAAGATAAAGGAATGAAGATACATATATATATGTAATTGATCCCTATATATATATATATATATGAGCAAGCAATTACTAAATATATTAAATAACTGGGGATAAATATGATTATATTATGTTTGTTTAGTGTTATAGGGCATGAATTTTTACTATGTTTTTCATTTAAAAAGCTTGACGACCCGATGAATTAAACTTTTTTCGGGGCAATCTACGGGTCCAGCGACAATGATATAGCCATGGTAATAAAAGCAGACAACTACGGAGGTGGTAAAGGTATAAACATGTTTGAACTTGCACACGAAGGACATGAAAATGAAATGACGAAAGAATATTGGGTGGGTTTGGTTTGGACTTTGGAGTGGAAAGTGTAGAGCACGTGTAGACGTATCATCTCAATTCTCATGAATGGAACTATTGGTGGGGGCCCACAAAGTTAGGCATTGGTCTAAATTTAATATGTGAAGCCATACAGCAGACGCACGCAAGCAATTTGGCAGGCAGTACTAGCAACATTTTCTTGTGCAAAATCTTAAAGATGGCTTTGTTTGACTGTTAGTTTGTTCTCTTCTCTATTTTAATTGGAAGATCAAAATCTGCTTACCTTTATCTTGTCTGATGATCTTGTTCGAAGACCAGTCCACAGAACTGCCAACCCATATCCAGATACATCCCATCCATTCACTGTAGATCAATTGGAATCCACAATTTGCATGTTTTATGTTTTTATCTTTTGGGTCAAAACTCTTTAACTCATCATGTGGCAAGAGATATCATTGTCACTTTGTCTCTTTCCTTCTTTTCTTTCCTTACGTAGAACAGCAAATTGGCCGCCATTGATGCTTTGTTGGTTCGTTAAAAGAAATCATGAACTCGGTGGTCATACCACATGTAGAAATGGGTCTGCTTTCTTCCTTGCCATCATCAGCTTTTACTTTGTTATCTTTTCCGGCTAGTTTGTTTATATGTGCTTCTGAGACATCGATACACTCACAGTAGATTGCAGTTAATTCCCTACATTATTAACCTAATGAGAATTTTTTTTACAGGCAAAAGTGTACAAAAAATATTCGAAGAGGGATTGAAACCCTTTTTTCATTCAGTTCTTTAATCTGTATGATCTCACTAATTATGTATCGCAAGTTTTACACAGTACATCAAGGGTGATGAAAGCCCCAGAAAAGAAAAAAGAAAAAAGTGACGAAAACCAAATCTATGATCACTTTCTTGGTTTAATCTTGATCTTGGACTTTAGAGAAGATTTGTTATGACTGGTAGATGTTGAGTGAAGGTGTTGTTCTGAGACTGATCTATGAGTACTCTTTTGTGTCACTTTAGACTGAGATTTCTTCCTCCTCTTCATTCCAAAGGAGGAAGAAAGTCTTCTCTTTTCGTTCTCCTTTATTGTCTCCAACTTCGGTTTCCATTGGCGTGACCCGACAAGCTGCGTGTAATCTTTCTCCAACTGAGGAGTAGTGCAAACTCTACTCTTTGGTTTACAATTCCCTGAGCTCTCATCTTCTTCACTCTCCTTTACTTTACCTTCCTCCATTAATTGTGATATAAAATCATCCGATACACGTATCCTCAAACACCCATTCGGAGATTTTTGAATATCAAAAGGTTGGCAAGTAGCAGCCTTTTTAAGAAACGCATTTCTTGAAGATGATGGTTGAGGCTGTAGTGAGGAGCTGGTAAAGGAAGCTATAGTGACAAAAGACAGTACAGATTGGAAGCAATCTTTGGGTAGAAGAAAGTACTTGTGGCCTAATTGAAGCTGGTCGTTCTCAGAGAGAGCTGGGATCTTTTGACCTATATAGAATGAATCTGAATGGCAAACCAGGTGTTTTGGAAACTCTACCATTAGCTCTGAGACATAGATTGGTCTGTCATAGATCTTCACTAGCCCATTTGATTTTATAAGCTTGATTGTACCTGCCGGTGGCTCAGACTGGAGTTGCAAGCATGATGCAGGATTGCCCATCAAATTATGAAAACACCATGGAATCATTTGCAGATTCAAAAACCTTATACCCATTTCTACAGAAACCAACTTCTTCAAAGATAATAAAAATGGAGAGAGAGAGAGAGAGAGATTGTGTGCAGTTTGATAAGCAAAAAAAAAATTGTTTCACTTTTGGTTCATTAGTAGATGATGATTAAATAGTAACGAGAGAGGAGAAATGTTTCTTTTTTATTTCTACTTGCTTTCTTTTGCCTTTGTGAGCTGGAATATGATGGTGGTAACAAGCCAATAAAATGAGGTGGTGAGGATGATGAGAGTATTTTTATACAAGAAATGGGGTTTCTGGAGAGAGAGAGGTATGAGGGCTCGAAGAAAGGGAAGGGTAGCTTGGTTTTTAGTGAGAGAGGCGTGAGACCGGGTATTTAATTTTATTTTTTCTTGGGTGCACTGTACTTTGCATGTGTTTTTGTTGTGCTTGAAACTTTGACAACCAAACTTTGACTGGATCTTCTTCTTCTTCTTCTTTTTTTTCCATCACCTTCACCGAACGCCAATTGAGGCCAAAAGAAAGTTTTTGAAACTTAGATCCCGCCCTTTTCCACAAGGTTTTGCCTTGGCTGCTTCTATGATTTCTAATTTTATACTTGATAATAATCACACTATTTATTATTTTTGTAATCACCATTGCATACTAGTTTGAAGTAGCTGATCATCTGTGACTCGAGAACGGCGACTTGCTTTTCTCACAAGATTTGTAGAAACCATAATTAATGCAGTGCAAGACAACTTGTGTTCGATGGTCTCGTACAAAGCAAAACTGGAATTCTGGTATTGTATTTTTGAACTTAATTATCGGTGCCATCTACGGAAATAAGTCCAAAAGCATGGTCAATGGTCGTAGCCTAATTAATTCACATCAGTCACCCTAATTTGTTTGCTTCTTAAATCGGTAATCCGAATAAATGCCTCGAATTAAAATTCAGAATTTTGTAACACTATGCAAAATGTGATTACAGAAGGAAAGCGGATAAAAAAAGAAAAGAAAATGAGAGATTGTTGAGCAAACCCCGAGCATATTCAGAGGCTTCCATCCGTTCATCTAGTCTATGTATTTGTCATTTGTTTGTATGTCGATTTGTACGCTCCTCGTTTTGATATAAATTGTCAGTTAATAAAACTATGTTATCACATTACTTTGTAATACTTTATATGTCTGAATTTGTAGATAAACAAAGAATCTATCTTTTTTCTCTCCTTCGTGCTCCTTCATGTGTTGCCGTGTCTGAGGAAACGGTGACAAACTGACAATTACGACATGCCACTCTCGATAAGTGCAATCACCCCATGGACCATCTCTGCAAGGTTAAGAGAGAATTTATATAAGTATTGTGGAAACGTCCTAGGTGTTGTTCCTGGATTTCACAACAATTAAGAACTTACCCCGTATATATTAGGAAGGAAAACAAAAAAAAACGAAAAGCACCAATCGAAGCACTTTTAAAAGCAGGGTCTCTCTTATTGTATTTCCACGGACGTAATTTTCGACGAAATAAACTGCTGGTGAGTTTCCGAACTTGTTAAAAGATTCCCCGATTAAATCCGGATCTGTCTTGTAAGTTACCATGAAAAATTATATTGATTTGATAAAACTTAATTGATACAATTAAATTTCAATTATATTTTTTTAGGAAAACAAAATAACATGTTTTGAGTAATATCATTGACTTGAAAACTCAAAACTATTTGTCAGACTAATCCTGAACTAGGACTAACGATTAAAATGAAAATTCACAATCATACGTTGTTTGTGTTATTGATTGTTGCTTGTTCACATTAACACGATGACTAGAGCGCTTGATAGTGCTGACTAAAAATCTTTGGTTGCGTTGTGTTATAATTTATATTATTTTTTAATATAAAAAAATAATCAAGTATTATTTGTGTGTTTTTTAATTTTAAAAAATTAATCATGCATTCAAAATATAATATATAGTGGACGATATATTTTTTATATATTGATATGTTGATATATTGAATAATTATTATTTTAATATTAAAACAATAATATATTGAATTGATCTAAATTAACCTATCAAATTTATGATCCAGATCATGAAAACAAACAATGATAATTTTATAAAAAATAAATTAAAATAAATTATAAAGGTGAATTTCTAATCATTGAAAGTCAAAATTAAAAAAAAATCTATTAAATTAAAAAAAATACATGTGTGTGCATTGTGGCTGTAATGATTTAGTCAAAATAAAATTATGAGATCAAAATAAAAAAAACAAAATAAAAAACTAAAAACAAAAGGAGAAAACAGTATTATAATCCACTTTATTTTCTCCCCATGCGAACATGATTTTTGCCACGGACCTAGTTTTTTTCTTAGCATGTGACCAAGAATAATCAATCAAAAACCATGACTCTGATAAGGTATGTAGTGCGGATAGTTGGCTTTTTTTAGAAGAAAAAATAGCAAAATCAATTAATGTTTTCTTATTGCATAGAGAGATTATAATATGCTATTTCAAAAGTATAGGCAAACATCAACATTGTATTATATATTTTTGGAAACATTCTGAACATTCTTAAATTTGAATTGCTTCTTTAGTTTGAGTTCTCATAAATTAACCAAAAATCAAATCAAATCACATTATCAAATTTCAGTAATCAAATCTTTATTCAAAACAAGAAAAACTATAACCACGGAGACAATAAATGACTGTAGTTGAATCAAGTAATTAATAAGTATAAAAAATTATTTTATACAAAGTAATTTTAGTTGAGACTAGTATAAATGTTTGGTTGAAATTAAGGTTGAATAAAAAATAGTTGATTGTATTTGGTTAAAAATGCTTTTCAAATTGAGGTTATAAAATAGCTAAAAAATATTTATATTAATATTGATGATTTTTAATTTAAATATTATAGATTTAACTACTATTATTACATCATGAAATAAATCATACTGTATATAAAATATTTTTTATTGTTCTGTTAAACTATCTACAATTCCATCACATACGAAATCCAACCGACAATGACTACAATTTCTATGGTTTCTTAAGCGTGCAACAACATCATATAAAATATCATCAGAAATAAAATTAGGACCGCTATCAAATTCTACAAATATTATATTATTATGTGATTTCCTTCTAATTTATGTAGAATTATTGAATAATATTAAACACTAGTTTTTTTTTAGTAAAACACAATTAAAAAAATTTGGATTTTTTTTTTACTAGGTTAGATAAAGTCCAATGCATTTAAATTTGGGCCAAACCCGATCCAACCATGAATAGTGAAGATATTCTCCACTGTTTACTGTTTATTTCAAGAAGGGAACAGTGCAGAGTGAATTAATTCACTCCGCACAAACACGACATTAAATAAAGAAGTAGATTGATATTGCTTACGAGTAACTTGCATTTGAAACGTAAATTATAGTGGGTTCCACACACAATAAACAACATTTTATATTTGACTAGATTTTTTTTTATGTAGTTTGCTTTAAAAACAGAAACAATCACATAAACAAACACTCTTATAAACAAACACTCTTATACATGTAAGAAAAAATTACAACATAATGATAGTTCCCATGTCCACGCAAGAATGAGTTTTTTTTTTTTGTTAAAATTGTATTTTATGATTTTTTAATATTTTTAATTGTGTTAATATTAAAAATAATTTTTTTAATAAAAATATATTTTTTATTTTTAAAATAAAAATTATTTTAAAAAACAATTATTACATTTTAGGCGGGATTTCTTTCACGTGATTTAAGTTTCCTCTCTGTAATCACTCCCCGAAGAAGTGATACATGGGAAATAGACCCTCGGAAAAGTATTATTCTAGTTTTCTATGGGTAATAGAGGATGGAATTCTATAAATATTTGAATCAATTACAATTATATAGTTTTTATCATGGAAGTTATTTACATTGCGTATTAAAAAAATCCTATATGATTGACAAGAACCAAGAATTTTATATTTTAAATAAACCATAAAGCAAGTTACGATAAGCGTAATATGACGGAGGAATGACACAAAGTATGCAATACATCCATAAACAATTTTGGGCACTCGATGTCTGAACTCATGCTACTGTACTTCTAACATGACGATTATTAATAAAAAATGAAAATAATATTATTCTTTATGCCACGATAGCTTTCCTCACAATTTTTTTGGGCAGAGAAGGCTACACTGCTACTTTAAAATAATAATAATAATAATAATAACTAGGGCAAACCATATAGAAAAACAAAAAACAAATAAACAGGCCCAGGTGCCTAGGTTGCCTAGAGCTTTCGCGTGTCTAATATATATATATATAATTTAAATAAATTATGTTATCCAATTAAAAATAAAAACATATTAAAAAATAAAAAATAAATATAAATATATATTAATTTAATTATTCATAATTAAATATTTATTGATTTTTCTTGCTTAATTTATTTTTAATTGGATAACATAATTTATTTAAATTTGATTTTTGTTAATTCATTTTGACTTGAAGATTTTTTAATATTAAAATTATAATTTTATAATCACAGCTTGCTATTTTAAACCTTACATGCAATACAAAAGTAAATATAGCATTTGAGTTTTATTATAAATTTGAAACATGTTTTTATATAAATAACAGAAAAATATAGATTTAACTTGAATTATAATTATTTAAAAAATATGGTCACAAAAGAACGAAAACAATAATATGTATGAGCAATCGTGTTTAAACTCCCCAAGAAGTTGGGAGACCAATGTCCCCGGATCCTCATCCAAACCCTTCCCATATCCATCCTCTGGGTGTTGAGAATTTTTTTCATCCTCGGTTGGGAAAGTGAGGTTCCCAAGGTCTCAATTCCCAACACACAAAAACACTCGAAATCTCTCAAATTTTGCCTTTTTCAAACCATTCTATTTAATAGAATTATTTTTTTAAAGTTATTTTTATATATTTAATTGTGGCTAGAATATGATTATTTAGAAAAAGAAAATTAATTTTTGATGATACATGAAAAACTATACATGTATTTTATACAATCTACACATCTCTTTAAATATTTCTTTAAATATCCTAAATATTTATATTAAATATCTTGTATATTTTTTAAGATATTTATTTTAATAAAGTTGATGTAAACAAATCTCTCTAGAGCTCATTTCTCTAAACTTATGGTTTTAAACAATACAAGACTCAATATAATTCCAACACAACATAGATTTAATACAAGATTTAAATAAGACTTGAGGAATATGTAAGTCTATATAATAACATTTATTCTCTCCATCACCTGTACAAATATTATACCGACATAAGTATCCGCATGTTTTTCTTATAGGTGCCGCCAGGTCCACCAAGTTCTTCGGGTCTAGTTTTATCAATCTATAAAAACACCCCAATCTTTCTTCCAAGGATTTTCTTTAGCTTCATCATTAACGTTGTATGTGGAAAATGAACCAAAAATTAGTTCATTCTTGTTTTTCATGACTGACGAAACCTTAATGCATTGGTAGTTATGTTAGCAATTATGTCTATGGCTACGCCAATGACATGCCACTGGTTATGTCTATAGCTACGCCAACGATTACACCCTCGACTACGCTCAATTGGTTACGCTAGCGGCTACACCCATGACAATGCCCCAAGCTATGTGTACGACTATGCCCACTTCTACACTCCACGACTATGCATATGACAATGCCACAAGGCTACACCCACAAACAATATTTATGGTTGCTTGTACACAGTAAAAGGTTACTGTAAGTAGTTCCTTCTTCGCTTCTACTAGGTCAAGTCTTCCAAGCATATTTGTTTACAAGACTCAAGGGCTTTGATGATACATAAAAAAACTACATAAATATTTTATACAACGTACACATGTCCATTAATATCTCTATAAATATCCTAGATATTTGTATGAAATATCTTATAACTTAAATATTTATGAGATATTTATATAGAATATTTATATGAAGTATCCTAGATATATATTTATTTAAAACAAACCTATATAAACACATCTTTATAGGAGCATAAGAGGTTCATCTCTATAAACTTCATGTCTTTAAATAACACAAGACTTCATACAAGTCTAAAACAATATAAGTTTAATGCAAGACTTAAATAAGGTTTAAAAAACATTTAAGTCTATAAAATAATGTTTATTCTCCTTGTCACTAGTACAAATACTATATTGATATAAGTATTAAGGTGTTTTTTTTATGAGTATCGTCAAATCTGCTAAATCTTCTAGATTTAATTTTTATTAACCCATGAAAAGAACCTTTAATGTGTATGATGAGGATTTCATCAATTCTAATCAACAAGTTACTTCATAGATATTTAATTAGGTTACATATATCTAAGTTGGCAGATATAATATAAATTGAATTTGAAATGATAAAAAATATAGATTATATTGTGAATTTCTATACTAGAAATACATTAGATCTAAATCATCAATTTTTCACATAGATGTGGTTTTATATGATTTATGCGTATACATTATTAGATATAGATGTATTTGTGCAATTGACACGATCTCAATTAACAAAAACTCATATTATAACCAATACTGACCCGATGAAATTAGTAAAATATTATTTATTTAAAAGTTCAATAATTAAACAATAAAAAACATAGCACTCTACAATAAGTTTGTTTTTCTAGTAAAAACTATATTTAAATACATTTTAAAATTGTATTGAACTTGAAAAATAAATACTAAATTAATGTTTTTTTAATCTTTTTATAATTTTAATATATATTCAAGTGAAAAAATACTATAAAATTATATACCGAACACTAATATTTATGTTTGTTTGGAAGTGTGGTGACGATTATTTTTCAAAGTGTTTTTCATGTTAAAATGATATTTTTTTATTTTTAAAAAATTAATATATTAAAACGATTTAAAATATTAAAATTTTTAAATAATTTTTAGAAATAAGTCAAATAACCTGCATTTCTAAACTCTGACTAATTATACACTGATTAAACGTTGGAACAAAAAAAATCCAGCCTCACACTGATCAAGACCACTGGTGCCTTCCGTAACTGCCACTCTTCAAGAATTGAAGTTGTGTACGGCAAGGATTTGTGACTCAAGTTGCCAATTTATTTACAGAAGGAAAACTCTCATCTAGATCCTGTAGTGATGGAAATGGGATTCTTTGACCGTTTAGGCGTTTACCCTCTACACGTTCCATTGTAGAACAATCGCCTTGCATCCTTCTTTTCTCTTTTAATTTATTCAAATAATCCTTCATGAAAACCTGCATAAGCTTCCAGCTTGGTGCGTCGGTCCGATTATAACAAAAATAAATAAATATTTTTCTATAAAAATAAAACAAGTAGAAGAACAAGGAAAAAGTGATTTATGATCTAGAAGGCTAGGCTCCCATGAGTTTCAAATCAATACAACGTATAGCTCATGTTAGTTGTTATTGTAGTTTAATTATATTTTCAAAAAGTTTTGAATTTTTTTTTATATTTTGATATTATTTTAATATATTGATGTTAAAAATAATTTTTTTAAAAATTATTATTTTAATATAATACCAAATAAAAAATATTTTAAAAAATAATTTTTACTATTCCAAATAGACACATGCTCCCCATCTCTTAAAAAATAATTCGAGAGATATTAATAGCTCTTATTTCACTCATTAATAAAATATCACTCAAACTTGCCATGAATATTGATGATACATGCAAAAAATCCAATATATTAATATTAATTCTTCAGCTGCGTTCAATCAAACTTACATTATGTTTTATATAATATACACATTTCTATAAATATATCTATAAATATCCTAGATATTTATATTAAATATCATATAACTTATATATATTTGATATATTTTTATAAGATATTTATCTTAAATTTTTAATATAAATAAATCTCTCTAGAACATAAAAAAAGAGACCAGAGCTCATTTTTCTAAGATTAATTTCTCTAAATTTAAAGTCTAACACAATGTATATAAGTTTTATATAAGATTAAATAACATTTAAATATAGAGAATACTCATTCTCTTTGTAACATGTATAAAAACTATACTGACTTAAAATTTAAAATGTATTTTTTTTTCATGTGTTGTCGAATACCTCAAATCTTTCTACCAATGATATTTTCTAACCTTGACATAATATTTTATTTCAGGGATTTAACTTGATTGAGAGACAATTTTTTTTCCCAAAATCATCATTTAGGATCCAATTTCTGGCAAAGCTGTGAAAAAAAAAAAAGCGAGATCATAAAAACATTCTCTGAATTATTTATTGATAATTTAGATAAAGATCTCATTTTTTGTTTTTTATCAACATCTTATTTATTACGTTAAACTATCAATATACTTTTTTTTAGTACATGAACTATATATGATTGATGGCCACTTTATTAGGTTTCAACCAATATTAATGACGATGCTTTCACCAAAGAAAAGGTTTTATCGATTCGAATTCATTCATACAAATTTTAAATCAAATCATCATCAAATTTAAAATGTTCTAAAAACCCCAGTTTTTTTTAGTTTAATTTGTGTTTGGAGTTGATTAATTAGTAGTTACAAAGATGGAGTTCCAATGATTATGGTGACAAAACTTACCTAAATTGCCAGACAAAAGAAAACTCTATTATCTATTCTCTTGCTTCGGACGTATTTTTTGTGGTTTTTTCTTAACATAATTGACGTGTAAACTTGAACTACCATTACTTCTACAATCTCATTTCCTTGATAGGTGCAGGATCTCACTCCGTTCCGACTATTTTACAAAAAGTGAATATGCGTTAAAAGTGATTGATCTTGAGATCTCGTACTAGCATCTAGATTCGGGGAGAAGAATATTATAGTGATAGTATAATCGAATCCATCCATCCATACAATAATGCTTTATTCCGAGGAGAAAGCGCCCTGTATATACATGCCAAAATCTTAATTGAATTGTGATATATATAGCTCCCGAATAGTTGAGTTCTGAATATAATCTCTTCTTCTGTTTCGATAAATTTTACAGAATTTCATCGATTGGTTTTGATTATTTGCTTTTGAGTTCGCACCTTGTCAATTATGTTTTTATTTTGGTTAGGAATCAACTGCTAAAATTATAATTTCTTTCTTTTGAGTATGTTTAGTCAGCATATATATATATATATATATATATATATATATATATAGAGAGAGAGAGAGAGAGAGAGAGAGAGGCCCTCCGTAAACACCCGATTTAGACATGAAAATAGGTCTTAAAAAGATAAAATAAATTATAAAATCAAATCGACATCTTTCTTAATTTATTCATTCGAATGTTATCAATCCTAATTCTAGACCTGAGTTTGATAAAATACTTTATATATTATAAAATACCAAAATGGTTCATAGTGTAGGTTTCAAGCATTACGAAGAGCGGCCCAAGGCAAGACGAGAGGGGCACCCTTTCTCATCAATGAAGGTTGAAGTGGGCATTTTCAATTTTCTGCGCACTGGGGTTGCATGCTTCCTGTTACGGTGCTGTTCCGAATCAGAGTTTTTGTATGAAAAGTCTTATTAAACTGTATGTTTTCAATCTTTCAATTCACTTAGCATATTCTTTTGATTGAAAAGTACAAATCACCAGTCTTGACCATTAATTTGGGGTACTAATGGTAACGATTTTTTTTAAATGTTTTTTATTTTAAAATAATATTTTTATTTATTTATTAAAAAATATTTTTAATATTTGCAAATTTAAAAACATAATTTAAAAAAAATTAAATTTTTTTAAGACACGAAACAAGCAAGATTGGTCTTATGTTAGGTCAACCGAAGAGGTTGTTGGGCGAACTTGACATGTGAAATACGATGTAAGTGTCAAAAATGGCGTCCGGGACTGGAGTAGGGTTAGGTAACTGTAACATTCACCGGAAAGTTAAGGGGAAAAATAAAAGGAGAGATAAATGGAGAAAGTGCATCAATGATTCATTATGTGTCACCGTCGTCAAATTAATTTCCCCACTTGGACGTAGAAACAATCCAAACGTGCGGGGGTGAGTTGGTCTCCCCAATCTTTGACCACATCTATGCACGTGTTTTGCCTAAAAGGTGCCCGAGCTGGTCATCGAATGTCGACATCGAGTGGTTCAAAGATCAATGGATTGAATGGGAAACCTCTTGAATTCTTGAACAGGTTTTTCAGTTGACCGTGATCAATGCTTGTATCCCTGTCATGCTATTTTTTTCTTAAAGAAAAATCCACGGCGGAGCTGAAATGAAAAACTATTCAAATGAAAAACTAACTGAAAATCTTAATGTTAAAAGGTTTCTGTTTTGCCTGGTGGATATTGGAGATTATTTTATTTATCAGGTTGATATTTGTTATGATTAAAATATTTATATAAAAATATTTTAGGCAAGACAAGTGTCCCTTTATATATGAAATTTATAATATTTTATAAGTAATGATGCAAAGAAAGACATGGTACATGATGATGATGGTGTGTTATGATTATGAAATAGTGGTTATACTGATTGTGAATAGGAGTGACGATAAGAGTGAGCAATACAAAATATTTTTTAAAAAAATTATTGGTTTTTTTATTCAATATTATTGGTTTTTTTTTTATTTTTTTTATTTAAAGAGAATATTTTTTTTCATATTAAGTGTTGTTGAGCTTTTCTATATATATATTTTAAAAAGGTTATGATATTTTTTTGACAATTAAACTTTAATTAATAAAAATTAAATATTTTTGATGTTTTCTCATAATCATGAAGTCTTTCTAGTTTATGTAAGGAATAAATTGCAATTGTTTAGTTTAATTTAATGTAAAGCTAAACACGTAACAAAAATCATTTGTTTTCTAGCATGCACATAAACTGTATATAATAGTAAAATATCAAACTAAATAACAAGATTTAGTTACAAAGTAAATATAATTTAATTGTTGAATAATTTCAAGTGAAAAAAATAATAATAATAAAATATTGCTATCAAAGATGCATCATTTATCCTTAAAAATAAATTTCCCAATCACATTGCTTCAAGCAATCTTTTAGACAACTCCATTTTAAAAAGTTGGACTACTTTTAAAAAAATTAATTTTTTATTAAAAAGTAATTTTTTTATGTTTTAAATCGTTATAATGTATTAATCTAAAAAATAATTTTAAAAAATAAAAAAATATATAATTTTAATTCATTTCAATACAAAAAATACTTTAAAAAATAATCATAACCACCATCCAAATAACCCTTAAAAGAATTGAAAAACTAAAAAAGATGCGACTAGATAGCAAAAAGACATCTTACGAATGCAAAAGACTTGAGAGAATTGAAAAAAATACTCGTTGATTGTTGTGTTCTGGATAGTCCTCCCCAGCCCCCGTTTATACAGGGAACGAAGGCTACCACAGAAAATGAAAATTAATCGTGGCTTTTTTATTAATTAAAAAAATGTTTGAGATGAATATGGACAAAATAAATAATCAAATAGATTCAATGAATTTGGATAGGTATTATTTATGAATTGAAAAAAAAATTATTTTATGCTTTGGAGCCTAATTTTAATTTCTCACGTCACTATTTTATAAATCACAAGAAAATCTTGTAATATTTTAATGTTGGATTGAAAACTTTAGGTTTATATAAATTTTCCAACCAAGGATTCTTCTTCTCATTCAACTAAATTTGGTTTTAGATATATTAATGTTCTTGTTGAAGTATTTATGTTGGAGAATAACTTTTAATAAAATTAAAATTTAAAATATAAGTGGATATCATATTCAGTTTGCATTCAAATGTGCACATTCACTATATTTTAAAATCAATTTTCTAATAGTTTCTACAACATAGTCCTGGTTGTGCCTTCTTTAGCACTAATTATTTTTCCCCCGCTCTATTTATTTTTGTGGTGTGGTGTAATATGATGCATGTTTTGCTCAGACTATATATTTATAATTGTTGTGTTAATCAATATATATCACATTTTTATGCAATTTTTTATTAAAAACTTTATTTTAAAACTATAATAATAAAAAATATAATTTATAACCTTTTATTTTAAAATTTATTTTTTAAAAAACACAACTATAAAAATATATACCGTCATTAACCCGCTCTCTCTCTCTCTCTCTCTCTCTCTCTCATGAGAGGGTCCAATTTGTCTCTGGATTGCGCTTCCACCATTACTGGGCTTTTTCTTAATCTTCTCTCTCTGTTTATCAATGAAGGATCCAATTCTCTTAATTAACTACAACTTTCACCTCTATTTTTCTTGAATTAATTTGGGCTCCAGTATTAATTATTAGCGCTTGAACTTGACCTAGCTTTGATACGGTGTTAGAATTCCTCGGCCCTGGGTTGGCTTATTTTCGGGGACCTAAACTCTCACTGGACTGTCTTCTTTGGGAACGTCCATTTTTAGCATCCTCCGCGCAGCATTTGTCCTCATCCATACCAAAATAGCTAACCACTTTCTTGATGTCATGGCTTTACACTTAAGCCTCACTCTTATATTTCCTTCCATTTTCCACGTCACACTTTCATTCCAACACAAATATAGATATGCCATTCTTCGAGTATGTTTGTTTAAGAGTTGCGTCGCGTGGGACTTAATCTTAAAAGGTTTGTAGTGGGACTTAATCTTAAGAAATCGAGTCAAATGATTCTTTCTTTGTCTATAAAAATAAACGTAGAGAAAACAAATAATGATAGAATATAATTCAGTAAGAAAATGTTGATAGTAACAAAGAAGAATTACCTGATCATTTTATAGTTTACTCTTTACTCTCCATGTTTTTGAAAATTAAAGTTTACATCATTGTGAAGTCTAATATAGACTAAACTATAGAATGATTTAGAATGTAAACTATTATACGCACAGTAAAATTTAGAATATAAACTATATTTTTTGAAGACACGGGTGATAAGTGTAAAAATTACTAAATTATAGGATGATCAGTTTGATTTTCTCTAATAATAATACCCCATTAATTTACCAAAAATTAACCAATATGAAAAATGACATAAACAGATAAAAAGAACACAGGAAGATGGCATATGATTAAGGAAAATAGCATTCGGAAAAGAATTTCTTAAGAGGTTTAAGGCCCATGAAAGAACCATAACCCAACCCATCATGCTGCATATACCACCAAGCCAGCGAAGACGAACCTCGAAAGAAACAAGCAGGCCTCTCCTCTCTTTGCTTCCTTGTTCACAAAATGATCCCAAGACAGAGCAATTAATACCGTCTCCCGAGGGAACTCAACAACAACAAAACGGAGGAAGTTGCCTTGTGGCATCAAGAAAAGCAAAACCAACTGCAAGAAGAGCCAATAAGAGAGATGGGGAAAGGGTGGAAAGTAGCTGCTGTTATTGGGCTGACAGCGATAATAGCAAGAGAAATGAACAAACAATTCGGATGGGACAAAGACGCAGCTCTTCAGCTATTTGTTGAATGGTCAAATCGATTAGGGGTATGGGCGATGCCTGTTTACGTTGGGATTCACACAATCACTCTCGCTTTCTGCTTGCCTTGCGCTGTTTTCTTCGAGGCTGGTGCTTCTTTGTTATTTGGGTTCTTGCCTGCTGTTTTATGTGTCTTCTCTGCCAACTCTTAGGTGCCTCTCTTTCCTTCTGGATCGGCAGGTACTTCAAAATGTCTTCATTTGTTTATTCCTTTTTATTCTATTTGTTTCCTGATCGCATTTTCTTGCAATTCTATCAATTGGATCCCATTGTTTATTCCTTGGTAACTTTCGTACTTGGAAAGTATTAACTTCGGGGTTAGTGGACATCCTAGCCAAAATCCCAGCTTATTATTCTAAGTTTATATATGATACTTTTCCAGGTTACCACTTCGACTTATCATGGAGCCATCGTGTCTGCAATCTCTTGTTTCTATTTAGATAAACTTTTTATACATTTTTCACAGTTTCAAGTGACGGGGTAGAGGTCAAAGTGAATCGTAGTCGGTGCGGTGTGTGTAATATATGCTCGTCCAAAACTATTGTATTTGTTCATGTGATTACACTTCTTAATGCTCTTTTTCTTTCGCATAGTCATCGAGTAACGGTGAACTCATGCTTGATGGTACCTTGCACACACATGGACTTGGCATGTCATCACACACTCAAGAACGGCTCGTCATTTATCTGTACCTCATCAGGGAAATAATTCAGTGCGTATTGATGCTGTTAATTGTCAATGGAGAAACTAAGTTTGTAAATGGTGAAAAGTCAGAACAAGCAGTAACTGGATGGAAATTAATATTGCAGGGCATCAACTTTTTAATAGGCAGTTCTTCTTAGGTTCTATGTCTCAAAAGAATGATTTTTGTTGGGCTATGTTTTTAGCTTTATTAGCATGAGAAATAAATTTCTATATGCAGGGTGCTTTTACAAATCTTTGGTTTTTCAGTCGTTTTGCTTTATGGCTACAGGTCTTCTTGTTGTGAGTCCAGTCAAGCATACTGTCACTTGGTTTTGTTTAGGCCTAGTTAGGTCATTAAGAAGTGTTCTTCCTATTAATATGCTCAGTGAGTTTCTTGTTGAATTATGATTTAGGTTTCATGTTATGAGACCTACAACAATTATTGATGAACATTGCAAACAAGCGAAAACAAGAAAAAACACAAAATTTAACTTGGTTTGGCAAATGCCTATATCCATTGGAGCAAGGAGCTTTTATTTCACTATATGTCAATTTTGTGTTACATAATTTCAGGATCCATTTTGAGGTTGTGAAGTTTTTCAGGTTAGTTTTCAGGAGTTCAAGTTCAGCAATGGAGTGGGTGCAGAGTAACAAATATTTCCATCTCCTTTCCAGAGGAGTTGAACGAGATGGATGGAAATTTGTTCTTCTTGCACGCTTCTCACCCATGCCCTCCTATGTTATAAACTATGCTCTAGCTGTTACAAAAGTTGGGTTCATGATTGATTTTCTACTTCCTACAGTTATTGGCTGCCTCCCAATGATCCTACAGAATACATCCATCGGCAGCCTTGCTGGTGCTGCTGTTGCTTCGGCATCAGGCTCTAAAAAATCTCAGGTTTGGTCTTACCTTTTTCCCGTACTTGGGATAGTATCAAGCATCCTTATTTCCTTGAGGATCAAAAAGTACTCGACTGATAAAACTATGGTGGAATCGTCTGCCAGTGATTGTACTCACGGCTCTAGTGATGTTGATTCGCATTAGACCTTTTCTAGTAGAAAAGGAAGTGAGGGCCTGAGGAAAATTCAATAAAGGACTCTGATATTGCCTGTTTACTTGATCAGTACTTATCCTCTTTGATAGCAATGATTTAGAATATCTGATCCATTTTGGTTGCAATTCGATTCCTGCTGATTCATCCCATTCTTTCTCTTGAAACATAGATATGTTATTCAGTTGTCTTTAGAAAATAGATAGCTTAAACTCAGTAATTAACTAATCAGTACACAGTACATTTTGGCAATGTCTTGATGCATCATATGTCATATTTCCCCTGTCCATGGATTTGAATATTGTATTCTAATTTTCCGTGGAGAAAAAAATGCTGATGGTACACGTACTGTACTTTGCCTGACTTGTTTTTATGCAGTCACCTTGCGGTGGAATATTGTGATTCTGCTGTCTTCATAATCTATTACTGTGATAAAATTTCCTGCTGTGAAGTTTAATTTCGGTGTGGTTATGATGCTTTATTTTGTTGATATTGGCCATTATTTTGCATGCTTGGCTCATTCTTGGCTTTATATTAGCACATATCCTTTCTTTCTCAGTTGAACATTGAGTCCCTCAGTTCAGTTCTCTTTTTTCCCTTCGACAGAGGGTAAGCTATGTTTTTGGTCCCTTCACTCCCTGCCTCTTTTCTTTCTTATTTTTTTGTTCACTCAAGAGCCCTTGTTGATTCACTGGAATCTGGAGCTTGTTCTTGCATTGAAATTTGCAATTTCTGGTTCAAGTGGGAATGTAGAAACCGTAGGTTTTACCTAGTCTAATCTCTAAAATTCATAGCTCGTGAAATCCTGAACTCGGATTTAATCAATTTATTATGTTGTAACATAACTTTTCCACCGAAATACATGGGGACTAAAATATAATCAAGAAAGTAACTCTGCTGTAATATCTTCAGCCTCTTAAGTAAAAGGAAAGAAAGAACGAGAAAGCAATGCCTATAGCCCCCGATCATAAACAGATGGTGTCTGATGATAGCAGGACCTTGTTAATGTGATTAAACTGCTCGACCATATTATTGAATCAGGGAGTACGTAGGAGAGATCTGGATGATGGGTTATGACTTGTGAGTGTTTCGTACTGTTAGGGTTTCTAGCAAAAAAAAAAAAAAATTGCCCTAAAAAATATGTTCAGCCCATTCAGTAGATTAGTTGCCTTTTCACTGAACTAGTCTATGGACCTGCTCTCTATCGAAGAAAACTGAACTAGTCTATGGACCTGCTCTCTATCGAAGAAAATATAGCTATTGCCGATGTAGCAAAAAAAATTTTTATTGCGAGTTTAAAATCTTAAACGTTTGTTTACTAAAGAAAATGGAGGATTAAAGGTATTATTAAATGTCAACAAAATTGTTAGTTGATAAATAAATATAGATTAAAGTATTTAATCTCTTGTTGTAAAGAGTTTTTTAATTTTTTTTATTTAATTATATGATAATATGTTATTTTTAAGAAGAGTAATAATTAAAATTTTATTAAAATAAAATAATTTTTGTTTTTAAGAAAATGCTAGCTAGATTCAGATGTATTAAAAATTTTAAAGAACATCCCTATTGCATTGGACAAAGTTTTTGCGGTGCTGCAGAACCTGGCCTGACCTAATTTGGAGATTTTTTAAATTGAGCCATTATCTGGGTTTTAAATTAAATTGGATGGGAGCGCTAACATGATGTCATTTGATTAAAATTTGATTTGATATTTAATCTTTTCTTTTTACATGTTAAAACAACAATGTTTTTTATCGATTTGATAATAACTTTTTTTTTTTTTATCTAACTATACCACGATGAAATTTGACATGCATGGGAAAGCTGCCGAATAAAATTCAAGAAAAGAAAACTATCATAAAGGGATGAAAAATAGAGTGTATGTTAATGTTAGGTAAAATAATGATATAACTTTTCTCAAAAAAAAAAAAATCAAATAGCATTTAATCAAACAACTAAAAAAATTGAGCGATCAAGTAAAATAAAAAAAAACACCATGAAATGTTTTACAAAAATAATGCTTGTTAATATAATAAAAGAAATTGTTATGATCTTGTAAAAAAATAAAAAATCAATGATATTTAATGAAAAAAACTCAAATTAGTTTTTTAACTAATTAATCTGAATGGATTGAAATGTAAAATGTAGGAGTTTTTTTTTTATTATTATTATTTAAAGAACAAAATAGGCAGAACGTGTGGCTTTACGCGTTTGACCCATAAAAAGAAAACCTAGCCGGCACATCTGACTTACCTGCGCATTTGGACTATTATTATATTAGAGGGTGGAGGACGTGTCGTTGATCATTTATTTAAAAAAACCAACACATATAACTGGTTGTCCGCTAACCTAAAATTCAGTGATTGAAGGGTTAATGGAAAGTCAGGGCAGGTGTATTTTATATTTAAAATTTTATTTTTTAATTTTTTTTATCCAAAACATTTAAAAAATACACATCAAGTACTTAAATAAACATATTTATAGCTTCAAATTACCTAAAAATTGATTTAAAAAATCAACTCAAATTCAAAAAACTTTTTGAGCCTATATCCAACCTTTCATGTAAGGTAATGATCAAATAACACTTTAGTAAAACTTCTCTTATTAAATGGAATTTATTATGATTGATAGAATTAGTGTCAATCAAAAATTTTTCTCTTTTAACTAGAATGTGGTGACTCTTGACCATCTTAAATCCAAGAACTTGAAAATAAAAATAATAATATTTTGAATCGAAATTGAATTTTAAAAAACTAAAGGGATTGAAAATATATCCATTAAATAATAGGAGGATCAAAGTTAAATGTTCACACCAATTTTGAAATTCCACCTAGTTTTCTTGTATTTTATTTATTTTGGCTCTTTGTCTTCGAATCATGTCCTTAACAAACCGGAATCAATTGGCCATTAAAAGATCCAATTAAAGAGAGATAAGAGGTTGATGATGAAAAAAAATTCACGTTTTAGTTATTTTGTTAATATAACGAAAAATTCTAAGACGTCAAATTTGTAGTCATTTTGTTGATCCCATTTTTATAGGAGTTTGTGTGGCACAATTGCCGTGAACATTGTTTGAATCAAATTCTACGAAGGTTTCCCTTTCTCTTCGATCACACAAACCCTTATCTTTGCTCTGCAAACCCCACCCTAAAAATACTTATAACTAAGGCTGTCCTGGGCTGGTGGCAGCCTCCTTTCACATTTTTTTTTTGTTTTTTCAGTATATTGTTTCCTTCTATATTGTCGAGATTTGTCTTTTGCTTGTTTCTTACAATCAAATTTGCAGTCATGATGCCTTTCTAGATGAGAGTTTGATGTTTCTTGCTCTAAAAATAAAAACGTTTGGTGCTTTTATTAGTTATTTTGGAAGGGTCTGGCATAAATATTGAAGCTGCTACTTGAAACTTTCTCCATGTGAATGGCAACTTAAAAAAACATTGAACTTCAAATCTCATTTTAGCAAAAAGATAGAAAGTATCATCATCATTATTATCTTAATCACATGGAGGACAGCATTAAAATATTATTTTCATGAAATCGTAAATCTGAATCCCATGTCAGCTGCTCCTTGACAAACACGATTACTTCTTGCTACAATAGCTTATTTAACAGTTTTGAATCACACTTGAAACGATTTTTTTTTTTTTCTGGTTCTGCTAATAAATTCTTGAAACTTTCTCGAAACTAAATTTGGGAAAAAATCTCTATTAGGATGTCCTGTTTCTTCCTGTCTTTAGGTCTTTTGGGCTTTTGAGCTGTAATGGATTTGATGTCGGGCCACGAACCTGTAAAACAAGGCCCCTCCGAACCTGGGGGGGCTTCCGATATATATTTAAGTCAGCTCAGAGGAATTCATGTTTAAAAATCTCATGAGGAGAATGATTTAATTACTTTCGGGAATGAATTTACAATTTATCAGCAGATATTAGGAATGAAAAATGAAATCCTCTTTGGGTAATAGGAGTTTTTGTATAGCTGGCAGGCATATTCATGGTGATCCGTGGTCCGTCATAGATATTAGCAGATTTCTCGTAATTCTAATAGTCTAGGAAAGCGACATTCCAGCTAGTCATCCTCTACCGATGATATGCTCTAACGCGGAGCCTTCGACTGTGATTGTTCTTTTAATGTTTTTAAAGATTGCGATGTAAAATATTTTTTAATATAATTTTTTGTTTGGTATTGGATTTTATTTTTATGCAAGAAATATTTTTAAAAGTAATTTTAAATAAACTCTCAAACTCCCCCTTAATAATCATCTTGATTTTAAGTAGAGTTTGGAAACGCAACCTGAACACTACTATGTAAATTTTGAATTTTTTTTTGTTTGAAATTAATTTTTTTATTTATCGTTTTTGATTAAAAAACAAATACCCCGCATTAACAAACACTGCCATGGTTATAATCCTGGCCATGTGTCTTCGCTCTTAAAAAATAGTGCTGAATTTGAATAATCTACGACACCCAAAAAGATTTGTTTGATTGTTGATATTAAAGATTTAGGAAGGAAACTTTAGGTGAGAGATATTCAACAATTAACCACTACAATTCATGTCGTCCTGTATTTCGTCCTGTCTTGTAATAAAGGGCAGCGAGATTGTTGACGGTTGAAAATTCTAATTTTATCGACTTCGAAAGATAACATAGCTCGGAGTAGGTAACTCTGCTCGATCGCCGAATCGTAAAAAATGGCTCCCAGTTGACTAGGTTCTCAGCATGTCTTTAATTTGAGGGCTTCCTTGGATGTTAATAATTATTTCCATTTTTGTTTTCTTCGGCCAATGATTCTTCGAGGTAAAAAAACGGGTATCCTATGTGAATATCTTCCTACATGTTAGGTTGCATCCGACCAGACACATGAAAATGCAATTCTAGCTGAGGGCAGCGAGGACTTTAAAAAAAAGGGGGGCTGAGAGAGTCAATTGACCAGATTATGAACGAGGTAGAAAAGAGACAACAACCGACAGTGTCTAAAGGCAACATGATCGTTGATGTCTTTTGTTGAAATTGAGGTCCATTGTGATTTAATTGCTTGGACTTTCTACCACTGAAATCACAGAAAATACTTTATTAATATTATCAATCCCTAGATTCAACAATTAATTATACTATCAAATTTGGCTTTGAACTCATTTATAAACTGGAGTGGGAAAATACCTAAAAAAACTTTAAAACCACATTTATCAAGAAATTTGTTTTAAATATTATTACTTGCTTTGAAATCTTTTCTGTATGGGTGCAACTAAGTTCAGTATTCTTATTGTTATTAATAATTAAACCCATGACTTCTTGATAACTATAAAAAAATCCCAGAATCATTTGAGCTTAAAGTACATTGATAATATTAAATAATATTCAATTATATATGTTTTCACTTTATCTGCCATCCACTTAGGTTCATGTAAATATACTCTTATATGCAAATCATGATAGTATAATATATTTCAAATTGACGAAAAATAAACTACATCTCCACAGAAAATTATTACCTATCTACTCATGAAATACTATTCATATAACTTAAGATGAATTTACTTTTCAATAATCAAACTTTTAAACTAAAGATTAAAAACAAAATAGTCTTTCTACTTGTAGTTTTTAGTTTTTTACATAATAAAATTAATTACTTAGCTACCTCTAAAATAAAAAATGGATAAAAGTAACATCTAATGACTTTTTAGTCTTTTTAACTTTTAGCAAAATAAAATTATTTAATTATCATTAAAAAAATCTATTAAAAATATCCTTTAGAGTCTTTCTTATCTTTTCATCGTTGTTTTTTAGTTGATATCAAGTTGTCAAGGGTATTTTTTATTTGACCAAATATTAATAATTATTAAAAAAAACCTATTGGAGTGTATAGTGTATAGCGCACAAGCCAGTAAATAGGAGTCATGTGCAAGTTTATCCTGTGACCAAACTATTTTGATGAGTTAATTTTGATGGATATTTTTTTTCTTACAGAAGGTATTTAGAAACTATAAAGAAAAGACCGCTCCATCCCTTCATCGAAATTTATAAAGAAAAGTCAATGATCACCTACCCCATTTTCGGTGGTCTAATTCAAAATTATCACGAGGCTGGAAAATTCTGATATAGGAGGCTGAAAGAAGACCTTCCAAGTTTCTAACCTGCCACGCGTGTTGTGTTTACCAAAAAGCTTGAATTCATCATGCAAATTCAATGAATTCAAATAATAATAGCTCTGCGCATGAATTTCCTGTTCAATTTCTCTCTGCATGCCTATGTATTCTTCGAATATTTCTGCAATTCGTCAAATTCTTATCTAAAAAAGATTAAAAAAACACTCGGAACTTTGTATCCAGGCCGATTTTCCCGAGTCAGAGGAGTTGCATTCAAGCTTGATTGATTCATAAAGTGCAGAAAATGTAAAGATCTTCTTAGGTCAATAGACTTCATTTTATTGGAACGAACAGGTCTGTCAGTGTTGTCATGTTGTAAACGCAGCAGAAATCTCGGTTGTTTGAAAATATATCCCTTCGTTTATTTATTTTTAATCGATATATATATATATATATATATATATATATATCTTCGGAGCTCACATTAAGGGTTTATCTTTTCCTTTTTTTTCATATATTATTTATTATATGCGATGGAGTTCTTGCCATACAAAGAGATAACTCTCAGCAAAATCTTTACTTGTGAATAGTTTTTATTTTCTCAAAAATATATCTCCAAAAACAACAAAGTTTCATCGGAAAAATACTCGTGTGTACATTCAAGAGAAATATTAGCGAAATTATGATAAAATTGGTATTCTTAAAACTTAATCCAAATTGATTATAACAGCTTTTAAAAATAATAATATTAGAAGTGTTATAAAATAATATAAATTATATTTTAAAATTTTATTTAATAATTTAAGTTATTAAATAAAGTTTGTTTTTTAATATAATATTAAAATCTTATAACCAATCAATTATAATTTTAAATTTTATTATTTTTATTTATTGATAAAAATTAAACATAATATAATATAAATCTATATAAATTTTAAATTTAAAAAACTTTTACATATAAAAAAATGATTCTTTTACATCACCATAAATATCCTGCCTAACCGATAGATTCGAAGAGATCAAATTTCGAAGAAGACAAAAAGATAGCAAGTAAGGATCAGAAGAAAGCACCATCCGCGAAAATGACACCACGAACGGTTGGATTTTTTTTTCTTTCCTAATTTGCGAAGATATACATACATGCAATCATTTATACTTCAACAAATTAGGTTGCTTATACGTTGAACATTTAAGAAGAACACCAAAAACCCACCGGTTACAAGGGACATTACAGATAACATGGAGCGTGTAAAAAGAATAAGAGCTTGTTTGACGTCCTTATGATTTTCTAGTTTTTAATAACTATTTTATTTTAAAACAAAACAATAAAATAATATTTGGTTAACATCTTAAATATTATATAATTCTTAACTTTTATATACTTTTTAAAGTAAGAAGCTGCTTGTTTTGTTGAGATAGGATATTTTAAGAGATATAAAGTATAAAATAAATTTGAATCCGAATCCAAGAACAATTGTTATGGAAGGATTATCCATGAGTGTAGATATAATAGTTGTGTGTACCTAACAAAAATCATTCTAGAAAGAAAGCTAATATATGCAATTGGGTGCTGACGGCGTCTTGACGTTTCACCACTCAGCAACATTACAATATTAAATGGTCACTAAAGATTTTAAAAGAAAAATCAATGTCTTGCTTGTGTGTGTGTGTGTATACATATATGTGAATCTTCTCCTACTTTTCCTGCCTTAAAAGTTCTCTTTATGAAAATCGAACTTTGTAGAGGTCTTGCGAGAGAAGGCTAGAGCCAATTGCCTTAGCTCCTTCGTGAGTGCTGGTGCACCACAGTAGAAAACTCCTGCACATGATTTTACACACGGAGTTGTTTAGTTAGTAATATTTCCTTGGTTCCGAGGCCAAAAAGAAGATTTAATTAAACAGAGGCCCGACAAAAAGTAGGAGAGCAAGGTTAGCAGAACTGACCGACTCGAGAATCTGGATGTTGAAGGGCGATCTTCTTGTAGACTTGTCGCCAGTTGGGTTTGGCAAAGTGGGATTTGACCCGTGTGCCTGAAACCACATCCACGCCACTCTTGGCATGGTGTAGCGACTGGAGCATGGCAATGAGAGCTGACCTGGCGTCGCCTTCTTCATAAACACTTGTGCAGTAGTTGTGCAATTCTATCACCTGCTTGTCGTCCATCTCTGCCACCTCGTTCATAATCCCTTTGAACCACTCAAACGAACCCTGTTCCCTTGTGACCCAATAGAAGTATGCTTTTCTTGTTTTGAAACTCTTGCCACTAATCTTGTTGTTCTTATTAGGCGGAGCTCTGCCACTCTCCAGCGCGTCCAAGGCTCCATTATTCCCGTCATCCTTATCCTTGATTTTCATGTTGTTGATAATGTCCTTGACAATGCTGATCATAGGTGTGGCTCCGATGCCAAGCCCTACTAGTAGCACCACGTCATATTTCTTGTAGTCTTGTGCCGGAGCTCCAAATGGACCATCAACTAATATCTTCGGAATGCTGTAACATTAATTTAATCGCCACTTGTCAATGAAATGAAGCCATACTCAATGTAAAAACTAAATGATCAGTCTAAGAAGATATTCAGTTGACTGCTTATCATCAATTCACCAACCTCACATACATGAAACTGGCACAAGTTCTAAAAGAAAAGAAAAGAGTAACTATAGAAGAAGGTTGATTAGAGATCATAATTAATTACCTAGGATTGTTTCCTCCTTGCATATCAGCTCTGAGTAATCCACTCTTCCCGGCAGTTGAAGGCTGACAAACCTAACAACCATTGAAAACATAAGAGATTGTTCAGAACCAAAAAAGAAGGGAAATAGGTTTGGTACGCAGCATATATAAATGTAGCTTACGACAGACCTCGGAGAAAACAGTTTTGAGTTGCCTCGTCCAATCACCGAGTGTTCGAATGTGCACGCTAAGGTAGTCATCTCCTGGTGCTGAAGTGATAGAAAATGGGTGCCTGTGTTCATACCAATTACTATGCATTAGTGTCGAAGGCCAAAGTAATCGGATTTCTTGGGCTGGAGTGGGCGCTAGCTAGCTATCTGCCTCGGAAATTAGATTCTTACCATTCAAATGGAGAAACTGCAGCGCAATTGACAAACATGTACTGCCCACTCTTGTATTTGAATCCTTGGGGCTTTGACATGTGCAATGCCAGGACGTTTCCCGGATAGACGGCAACCTAATAAAGTGTTAATGAAAAAATAGTGATCTTTAGTATTGTACAAGCTTGCCAGTACTGGAATTTGAAAATGAGTAGTGATCAATTCATAGAGCTATACCTTGAGGATCTTAACGGCTCTGATGCTTGATCTAAAAGCCCTGATCAACCTTTCACATGCATAAAGAATAACCGGCACTGCTAGATACATCCATGTCTGCAGCACTCAAGAGAAAATGGAAATCGATTGTAAATGTACAAGAAACATCTGAAAGGTCAAAAGGAAGCAAATTCTTAATTTTAGTTGCAAGGAAAGGGAGGAGTGAAGCACTGACCGTTTTCTGATACCATGTCTTTGTGAGGTAGAGGTACATTCCATGGACAACAAGGAGAGTGTAGACAATAACGAACAGATGGTGGGAATACCAGAAGGCGTTGAAGCCAGTGAGTTTCTTGAGAGGTTTAGGCAGGTTGATTCTGCTACGCCGAAACCAAGGCGTGGCTAATGTGAAAGCTATGGCCATTAGCACCACCATTACAACGCCTGTGATCCCCTCCACGCCTTTCAAAAACCACCAGTAGTTTTCAGGCTGGTCATCTCCGAAGTAAGGTTTCATAGGCTCGTATTCTTCTTCAGTGGCATGAATAAGTCGTGGAAAATCACACGTTAGATGAGCCCCTGCATGTAATCCAACTCCAATGGCAATTCCTACTGCAATAACCTGAAGAAATTTTTATCAAGTATTATTAGATTTTTAAGATCGCGCAGACTTCTCAGATACAAGGAATACAGAAGTCTCGTTACCTTGTGGAAATTCAGATTGTCATCAAAAGGCACAGCAACACCCAATTTGGTCTTGTTTCTGAGCCAAGTAATGGTATTCCGGCAGACCGGTAGTAAAATCAAGGCCATATTGAATTTAAGGGTCTCTGCCCCTCCTTTGGCAACACTAACGCAATAGCACATCACATCATATGCGGCCTTGTGCCGGTATTGTATGAACTTGTAAGTAAATAAACCAGCGACGATTCCCATCCACAACATCATTATCCAAACTCTCTGCCAATTATCCATCAAAAAGTACATCATCTTTTGGTACCATCTCTTTAATGGATTGTTTTCTTGTGTGGGCTTCAGCTTTTGGCTCAATAATTGACTCAGAACTTTGCTATCTCCACCTCTGACGGTTTGGTTTGGAGCTTGCAATAATAGTGTTTCCAAGTTATAAATCTGTTTATTGCCACCAAAACAAGAAATTAATTGTGCCCGGAAAGATAAATGAACCTATATGATTGTTTAATTACAGTTTTATGTACTGTACCATGATATATCCAGCATTATCTGGGTCTAATTCTTCCATGATTAGTGCTGCATACTCCTTGGCTTGTTTCTGGATGTTGGAAAGCTTGTTTGCAGAAGCACTTAGAGTGATAATCTGCAAATAAATTTGATCCGGTCAATCACAACTAGTAATGTTATTTTATAAAATAAAGTCGTTATATCAACCAAAATTAATTCATTCTGTTCACCTTATGTTAGGAAAAAAAAAAAAAACAGAGATGCGAATTTTTTTTTTTTTTTCAGAGTTTGAACGGTGCTAGAATTTGATTTTTATTTTATTTTAATTAAATATTTTTAAATTGTGTTTATATAAAAATAAATTTTAAAAAATAAAAAATATTATTTTAATATATTTTAAAAAACAACCAATAATACACTATTAAAATATTCATATGATCGCTTACTTCCAAAACTTCCTCTTCTGCTATTCTTCCATCAGCATCTTTATCAACCCTGCACATATTATCAATATCAAACACTTAAGAGCAGGCAACAAGACAGGCGGCAATCCCAAAGGATAAAAAGCGCTCGATCAATATCAAAAGAACGCAATGTTAATTGAAACGCATACATGTCAAAGAAGATCTGGAGCCTGGAGTCAAAGCTTTCATCGGAAATTTGATCCCAGAATTGTCTAAGCTGTGCCTTGTTAATTAAATCACTATTTATGTTATGTCTCCGAGCAAGTGCACGAAATAATTCTCCGGCAAATTCCTTAGAGTCCTTGTTCATACCTGTCGTGTATAAATATAGTGGTCAATAATTAGCATCACAGTTAATTGAAGCAGGAGATTAACGAGAAAATTAATAGCCAACAAGGGTACTAATTACCTATGCATTCTCCAAACAAGGAACAGGAAAGTAGGCCACTGGTAGAAGCAGTAAGTTCTTGAAATCGCTTCTCAACAGCAGGCCATCCATTTCCAGTTTTGGTGGTAATGAACTTAAGTCCCTTCAAGGCATGAGCAGCAGCTGACTTATTCCTATCAAACCGTCTAGTAGATGTCCTTCTTGATAAAGAAGCAAAACGTTTTAGCTCCTGAGAGACCTGTCTGATTCTGGATGATGTGTTCCTAAACAGCGAAGACCGCAGCGACGAGGAATTGTTACCCTCCAGCGCAGTCTTCGCCAGCAGAGTCAATTCGGGATCCTCGTTAGCTCCCTGAACGCTGTGAACTGCCACAGAATCTTCACGAATATCCAAAGTAATCTCTACATAGGAAGATGGATCATCAGAACTACCGGAATTTATAATGGTTTCAGGAGGAATATTGAACCTCGCGCTCTTCCTTGAAGAACGTTTTTTATTGAGAGCTCCTCCTCCTCCTCCTGATCCTAATGGCCCACTAAAAGCTGTTCTGTCGCTTGCTATGCTTTCTGTGTCCGAGTTGTTCTCAGAATAAGCATCCCTCGAGTCCTCGCCTCTGATCATTTTGACTAGCTTCACTTATCCTGCAAAACTTGTGCTAACACCAAATGGTTTTAAAGAGAAACGGCCGAGAAGGAAATATTAATTGTAAACTGAAAGTTGGTTGGTGTAGAAAATTAGCTTTTGATAAAGAGTTGAGGGAAGAGGAACCGGATATATATACACGCCAGAATGTAAGAAGAATTGAAGAAGGACGTTGCTTTCAAATCCATTTAAATGTTTTATTGCACATGCACTCGAATACGCAAATACGACGAAGGTCGTAGGAAAGGTATGCTGGTCAAATTGTCATCAACGACCACCCCTTTTATTTTCTACTTTCGGTCCTTTTTTACTCATCGATCTAACTTGCGCTAGCTGTAAATAAAATCTACACCCAGGAATTACTTGTATCTTCACCAAAGATTCTGCATTGAATTGAATTATATTGACTGCATTTAGGTAGTGGGGTTGATTGATAATAGTGAATTACGGAAAGAGTAGACAAACTATATGCATATAATTGTAGTTTAAGAACCTAATTAGGTGGTAAAGTCCACTCTTGAATTGTAAAAAAATTAAAAACGATAGTTGTTAGTCTTTATATATATATATATATAGCCACCTTCCATGGACTTTGCAACAACTGATGTCTTTTAATTTTTGGCATGCCTTCTAGATTTCCAAAAGAGTGGAAACCATCACTATTTATATTTATTAAAAAGTGTTTGAGAGAGTATTAAAAATTATTTTTTAAAGTGGTTTTTATTTGGAAATGTATTAAAATAATATATTTTTATTTTTTAAAATTTATTTTTAACAACACCTCATAATAATTCAAAAACATTAAAAAATAATTTAAAACAAAATAAATTTAAATTTTAACAAAAAAAAAAGGTTTAACCTCCATACTAAACTGGTACTAAAATAAATTAATCTCTAATTTCTAAAATAAATTAGATCTACAGATTTATTCACAATTCCTCCTATAGCACAAAGAGAGAAAAAAAGAAAAAAAATTCATAGTGACCCGAGTAATAATGATCCATAACAACCAAACGAGCATAAATTTTATCATCATGCAATCCAAAAACTTGAAACTTCAAATTATTAATATTAGAATGCTCAGGTGCATCGATGTCCAAAATTATATTCATTTCCGTATACTAAACACATTATGACTTGAGATACGGACAATAAACATCCTTACTTATCATGCTCGTAAGATTGGGCCAATTCTTGCACAGTAGCATCAAACAAATCTCAAATTCAATTGTTCTTGAGATACAGACTAAACGCGAACTAGTTTATCATGCTTCCGAGACAGGGTCAACACTCATCTCCAGAGCTCACACAAAGTTTAAGTAATGAAGCCACTAATCCAACATAAAATGATCAATGGGCGTGCTTATGGTTGTGGTAGGTGCCTCTTTCATCTTTTGCAATTAAGCATGTTCTCGTGCCTTCCGATGTTGCTAATTTCTTTATCCTACATCATCATACTCTGTCCGATTTCATTTGTTTATGCCTCGTTCGTTGGTTTGACCTGGTCTCCTGTACCTTTCTTCTAACGAGAATTAAGTGATTGTTTATACACCAGCCCGATCCATGGTTGAAAACACATTCTGAGTTTGATTTTGAAACAAGGTCTGGATTTTGAATCTGGATTTTTGGATAAACTTTCAAAAATCTTTTTTTTTTTTAAATCAAAATAACATTCCTGGTTCTTCTTTGATTTCATTTGATTAATTTTGTTTTAAAAATTAGTTAATAGATTAAGATTTGATTTTTGACCGGGTCAATTATCTTTTTATTTTTTATCTTTAACATATAACAGTTGAGGTTTTGGGTTGACTTATCATGTTTTATAACTATATTTTGTTAAATTAATCCCCACGAATTGGTGGGATAACTATCAATTTTTTTAAATATTATGACTAATTAAATTTTGAGCACCGAATTTAACTAGGAACTAGGAAATAATGAGAACAATGACAACTCAAGGACAATTAGTGAAGTGTGGGATGTGATAACAGCTCTTCTTCAAAGTATCCATCAAAGCTTTGAATTCTTTCAGTAATCCTCAGTTCCATCGAGAGGAGAAACATATTAGCTAATTAGTGATTTAATTGGGTGTGAAAACAAAACTGAAGGTGATGTTACGCAACATGTTTATTTTATTAAGCGCTGGTGGCTTTGCTAGCTTTTCGATCTTATCGCCAAAGGAATTGCCATTGGTAGCACAAATAGACATGTGCAAACAGAAGCCAGGCAATTTGACCTAATTGCTACCCTTCTTATTATTTTGCTATCATTCCACCATGTGTGAATCAGAATCACTAAGAAGAACTGGTCATCTTGAACTGTAGAAATGCGCAAACAAGCGTGTCACTTTCAAATGAAATCCAAGATGCGAGGGGATTAGATTATAGAGATTTTAAAATGGGAACGCCTAAAATTGGTGACATTTGTCAAGAGCTCCTTCTTCAGCCACAAGCAAGGCAATGGGAATCGGTTGACCGACTAATGTAGTGATCGTCTTGTTTCTCAAAACGCGGATCCGCTATCTTCCATTGAAGAAGGTTCAAAAGTCAAACTGGTATCGTGGTGGAAACTTGGACCCATAATAGCATGCGTAAAAGTGCAAGTGGCTGTTTTTTATTTGGAATGTGTTAGAATGAGGGTACTGACTTGACTTGTACTGTTTTTAACGCTGTCTAAACGGTGTTTTGTCAAAATTTAATGATCTTTTTATGTTTTAATATTTCTTTTATGTTTTATGCTAAAAATATTTTTTAAAAAATAAAAAAATATTTTAAAAGGTAAAAACTATCGCTTAATAAATACCTCGAAGATATTTATGGATCATGTCAATAGTGTTGAGTTTAAAAAATTGATTGGAGGTGTAAAAAATAAGTTTTTTTAATGGAAATGTTATATTTTTATTAATTTTAATTTTAATTTTATGAATAAAATTTTAAAAATCATAATTATATCATTTTATTATACACTGCGTCGCCACAGCTCCTTAATTACAAGCTCTTCAGATGATTTTAGCTCAGAAGGAAAGGAAGGACGGTAAACAATCCATAAACTTCAACTAATTTCAAACTGGGAGGGTCAGTCATATTTTATATGCATTTACAATGTCCTTTTTTTTTTTGTAACATATTCTCGCATCTATCTTACTTTTATATATTTAAGGCAGGACTCTCTTTTGATGGGATATTTTAGATAAATCTTTCACTTTTCGATTGATGCATCGAATAAAAATCCACTTCTCAAATCCCATTAAAGATATGTGTGGATCTTCTTAGAAAGCATCTCAAGATAATCTTTCCATAAATTTGGTAATGTTTTTAACAAAGAGTAAATTAATACTTCTTTTAAATTAGTTATATATATAAAAAAATACATCCTGTAAATTAGTAGCGGAAAAGTGATTTCTAGGATAGATTTGACGTCAAATTAGCACCTTCCTTGAGCAAAAAAAATTCCCTTCCGGTGTACGTTGAATGAATCAAATTGAGATTTTTATGCTTAGCCTTGATTTAAAAATATTCGGAACGCTGTTCTAAATGGAAACTGAAGGGGGTTGGTAACACCTTCCATAATAAATTTTCTGAATGACTTTCTATGTATCGATACCAAAAGTCAATGATTAAAAATGTCTTTTCTGTTCCCAGCTGTGCATGACCTCATCTAACAAGGAATGGAGACGAGCTTGTTGTAGGAAGCGTCCGGGCTGTAAACTAATGTCGACAACTTCGTCAATCGTCAAAGTGAAAGGAAAATAACGAAAACAAGAGAGCTCAAACAAGATAGCCCAAGCATGCAACTTCAGTCTCGAAGCTAGTTGGCCCAACCAAGTTTGAGGCCAATAACCCACTTTGATTATTCTATGGATTAAGTTCCAAATAGGTTACCCTTTTTTCTTCTTGTTTTTTTTGAATTGAAACACGTAGGTCATAATCAGAATAACGTTCTTTGGCAAGATTTCGAGCGATGCAAGATGGGTTTTCAATGAAATCCGCGATTTCCCATCATCAAGAAGGTAGTTTCGGCTCGGTAACTAAGTGTTAGGGGAGATAACAGAGTATTTGAAGCGCAGGTTATTGCTCTATGCAGTCGATGCTTGACTACATAAATGATATAGGAATATGTAATGGCATATGGATAGTGTATTAAGGGATTTCATGGTGTTGTAATGTCTTGCCTGCACTTGAGTTGATTAGGTCTGTGAGAAGGGTGTATTACCACGGTTCCTTGGGTAGATGCATGTTCTCTTGGTATTTGAGTATGGAAAAAATAGAGCATAAACCCCTTGTCCTAATAAGTATTGTTTCATCTGCATTCTTCCATACAAAATATTATTATTGGCCAACTTCAATGATATAACTTGATGAGTGTTGGAAAGAGGAATCACAACAGCGCCACTATAATGAAAACTAGGAATGGTAGCAATAACATTTATGGGAAGAGACGCCACGGATGATTCAGAAACTAGAAGAGAGATTGGTGATGTAATAAATACAGATGGAGGAGCAGTCGATGCACTGAAACAGGGGAGGAAAAAAAAACCATCGACATACTAGTAAAAACAGAGGAGGTCACGGTTTGATTGTTAATAGGATCCATGAAGAGTTCTATCAAGGTATTGTTCTGATGATACCAAGTTGAGAAAAGTATACGAGATTCGTATTATTACACTTTGAATCTAGCCCAAATATTTTCTTCAAAAAAAAAAAAGAGAGAGCAACAATAGGCCTACCCAGAAAACAATGTTAGAGAATAAGGCCCGTGTATTTAAATGGGGATTTTAAAGGCGTGGACAGGAGGATTTTAGAAAGTCTAGCCATTAATTTTTTTATGATGTTTAAGAAATTTTTTAAAATATTTTTTCTTAGAAAAAAATGTAGCTTAGAGATTTTTTAAGAAATTAAAAAATTTCAAAAACTTTCCTTGGAAGTGCTATCCTTTTATACTAATATTTATCGTTCCAAGATTGAAAACAAATTTTAAAAAAGAAATCAAGGAAGCTTAATCACCAACAACAAATAAGGAATTTAATGTTGCTGGTGATGGGAGGTAAAAAATAATCGAAAACAATAATGAAGAAATTAAATTAAAAAAAAAATCAATAGAAACCCATACGCAAAGTGCGAGTCACACGCTAGTTTATTGTTTTAAATTATATGATCTTACGGATAAATTTAAGCCATGATTTTACAAAATCACTTATATGGCAGCGAATTATTTAAATTATACAATACATTTTTCACTACATCAAGTAGTAATATTTTTTGTGTATGACTTTTTTATTTGTAGAGATTTATCCTTAAAAAAAATCAAGTTAGATTTATATATTAAGTTTAATGTATACGGACAATATGAGAAATATTATATGATTTAGAAATAAACTAGTTTAAATGCATGTTGGAGGGGGGGGGGGACAAATTATGCAGGTTTTAGAGAATTTTTTGGGTATTGTTATTAAATAAAAAAATACAATCATTTAAAAAAAAATCATAAAGATAATTTTTTTTATTAACATATCTCTTGTTTATTTTAGTGAAAGCAAGGTTTTTAACTTAAATTGTTATATATATATAAATTGTTAAAGCAAATTAACAAAAAATATCAAAATAATATATCAATGTTTCATGTGTGATTAAAAGCTTAAAAAAAATATAAATGAAATAAAATCATATTCAAAATCTATTTAAAAAATTTAAGAATAAAAAACATTTGACAATTTATTATTAGTATTATGATTTTAATATCAAATATATAATGGCTTAAAACATTGTTAAAATAAATAAATAGTATTTGAAAACAATATCAAAACTCAACTGAAAAGTAAATAAATGTGGTAATATTTTTTGGAGTGTCAAAAAAAATATTGACTCTCTCAACTCTTCAATCTGCGACGTCTGAACATAGTTATATATGTTAACTAGCTTAGTTATGATACAAAGTTATTATTATTTGGATTAAACAAATATATTAAGATGCTTCTATATTCATATCAACGTTGAAGTACCATAAGAAACTCAAATTGTTTTAGTGTTGTCGTATAATAATTTGAAAATTTAAGTGAGAGTTAATCAAATAAATTTAAAATTTGACGGTTATATGATTTTTTTCTAGTGTTTTGCTCAATGGCTGCCTTCTCAACGGTTTAAAGAGGAATTAAAGATTAATCAAATCAATATTCCTCACGTCAGTTAACCCTGAGAATTGCATGAATAGTGATTTGTGAGAATATTAGTGACTATATATCATTTAATATTGTGTCTTGTACTTTATTGGTGGAGAAGTGGGTACTTAATTGTTAATGATACATTAGCTGGAAATAATAATTGATAAAAAAATATGTGCATCATTATAATGGAAAGGGATTCATGTTTGTACTGTGGCTAAAAAGTATAGTGTCAAGCAGCAAAAAAATTTGTATTTATAAAAAATTTATCAATATAAAAAAAGTTTGAGTTTTATTATTTTTATTTATTTGATAAAAATTAATTATAAAATTATTTGGATTTGTATAAGTTTTAAAATTAAATAGTTTTTTTTCGAAGAATATATTAAAAAATAATATAAATTATATTTTAAAATTTTAATTATTAATTTAAATTATTAGATTAAAATAATATTATGACCGTTGTTCCGTCCATGGAACGTTGGAGGATGTTGCTGGGTTCCATGATCATCTTCTGTTTTTTGAGTCCAGTATCTGGTAATCATATAGGGCTTTGACTAATCGAATTTTGAGCCGAGTAAAATTACAAGGTGACAAAACTTTCCTTGTCGAGTATCTAACGCAGCTGTATTTTCAAGTCAAAACTAAAAACCTTGAATAAATTAGAACAGCCTGGTACCAACTGATCTACATGCTCGGTGGTTCCATGGTCGTCTCAAATCCGAGATATGTAGCACAGCACGTGGTATTCTTAATTTAACGTAATAGTTGAGACCTAAAAAATTATAAAATCGAACTTCACAAAATCTCTTGTGATTCGAAGTTATACAACCCTATCTGGATTGTGATCCTTTCTCTCTCTTTCATCTCTCCTAATCGTCGAAGGTTTCGAAGCGCTGTCTTTCATGTGAAGACCAAAGAGAGTAGGAGATCCTGTTCAATCAGTTGATAATTATCAAGATAAATTATTTGTGTATATGAGTGGACCATGTGGTACAGGAATAGTATTTAATTCGGTAGACTAATATCCTAGCCCTTGTAAGTTTAGCATTCTTCCCTGTTTTAGCTTCAATTGTTTTAGTTTTTGTACTGTTAAATTTTTGAATTTTCAAGATAGTTGGCTAGGAGTTTAGCATCGAACGCTGACTCTTTTTTTCTTCCTTTTCTTATATTCTCTCACCTTATCCCATAAAGTTGTTCAAAACCAAATATATTTTTTTTATAAAAAATGAATCCATTATTAGCTCTAACAAGGTTTTTTAAAATATAATAATTATTATTTTTAAAAATAATTTTTACTTAAAAAATATTAAAATAATATGTTTTTTTATTTTTAAACACATCAAAACAATATGAAAATATAAAAACAAACATATTGATTTTCAGTTAACATTGATTGTGTATTTTACAGCAGGTAAAGATAATAAATTGTGATTCATTTACTATGATTTAGCTCAATCAATTAATCAATTTTGCAAGAGTCATTCTCTTCTGGTCTCTTCCCGAGCATATGCTCCACGACAAAACTTATGCTTTAAAGGGTTGCTTCTTTTCTTGACTATTATTTCTTCGTGTTTTTTATCTGCTTTCTCTTTGAGCCAGTCTATGCTTAAAGGAGCTCGATGGCCTAATTGTACGCAGGAGCAGAAACGTGTCTTTTTTGCAGGTGGTTTGATCTTAGCTGTAAGGATTCATGATTAGAGCCGAGTCGCCATCTGGTTCGAGGTGGCTAGCTACATGCACATAGCACTAGCTATGAATTATTCATGGACAGCTAAGGTGCATTTAAGTTTTTTTTTGGCATTTACCTCCTATCCAGAGATGTGCCCCATCAACCACCAATCTTGATTGCAACTCGACATCTGTGCACAAGAACTGACGAACGAAGGTGACCGTTCTGTGAGAGATTCTTGGACCCGAATAATTATATTGATGTTTAGTCTAAATCTCAATTATCAACCTGCCATAATATTAATCTCCCATGTTTTGGCTGCCATGAGGTCTGGTTCCTCGTCTTTTCGAAGTCAAACCACAGGTGATAACAAATTGACTGCACTCTTTCAACGTGGCTATAATGATCACCTTCGACAACGTTTCCTGGCTTCAGCCACTATCACCTTTGAAAACTGATCAAAAGAAGATACACCATTTGTCAAAGATATGGAAATGAAGCTCGTTTTTCACCGAAATATACCTTTAAAGATTGCCTGAGATAGGATCTTGATCGCAGTCCGAGTTTCAAATTCTAAAAGTATACTTTATCAACTTATAAATATTCTCAATTGAAAGAAATGTGTTAAATTAACAGCACAAAAGGCTGTTTTCACTTCAAACATAACATCGTTTGAGTTTTGCGACGGGATATATAGTCGTTTTGGTGTTGGATAGGAATTTTTTTTCATTTACACCTGTGCTAATTCACCCTATCTGGAGGACAGGCATGGAATGAGCAACACGAAAATCTTGCACCTTCTGATTGTCTAAGTGCCCGTTTGGCAGTGAGGCTCAACTTGTTTTTAGGAAAAATTTAATTTTTTTTTTTTTAAATTGAGTGTGGTTTGTACTTTTTAGATTGTTTTGATGTGGTGATATCAAAAATAATTTTTAAAAAATAAAAAAACATTATTAATATGTTTTTTAACATGAAAAGTTATTTAAAAAACAAGCGCCACCATACTTCCAAACACTCTATAAGAGCAAGTGAAACCCACAAAAGTTAATGCACACTGCTCGTGAACCCATTCATGTTCTTTTCGGTTCATCAGGGATGGACCAAAACACCAGACTGCGAGTACCCAAGATTGATTTCATTTATGGAGGAAGTACAAGTTCGGCTATAATGATTGCTCTGCAACATTACGCTACTTTACACCTAGAATACTGCGCTTTAGAGAGAAATTAGGGTACTTACTTCATCATCTTATTACGGCGTAGGGACGAAATAAATAAAATGGAGAGGCATCTACGTACGGTCATCAATTTAAAAACAAAGATTTGGGTAAAGTTTTTTTTTTTTTTAAATCTAGGATACATATAAAGGGACATTTATTATTTGAATTTTTAAATGTCCTTTTAAAATATAATTATTAGAAGTGTGAATAATTATGTATAATTGAAAAGGAAAATTCTTAATAATTTGTTTTGTTGTTTCGTTTGTTTTAATAGAAAATTTCATAAAAAATACAGATACAGCAAATATTATTAAGAAAATAAAGAATAAAGTTTATATAAAAATTAAATTTTATGGAATAAAATTAAAATTTTTTTATCAAAATAAAACATATAACAATAAAAATATTAAAGATAAAATTTTATATAATAAAAAAATGACATGATATTTTTGAAATTTAGTTATTTCACTTTATTTTTTATTTTTTATAGTGTAAGAAAGTGTTATATCTTGAAAAAAAATTTTATTTTTAAACTAATTTTTTTAAAAACTGAAAATACTAAATATTAAAAATTGTTTTTCTATAAACGAAGCGGGTACTTTAATCCATCAAAACCACAATTTAAAATTCTATCCACATTCTGATTAAAAAAGAAAGGAAAATCTACCGGTATCCCTCGTGGCTTGACCACAAGATTGCTCTAGATTTTGGGTACTAGATCCTCCTTATCTTTAGACATGGCATTCGTTTTCAACCATTTATAGCTTAGACGATGATCCGCCAGAGATTTATTGAACCGCTGCTTGATTGATCCCTGAACCCATGTGCAATATTTATGTCAATTGGCCTTGCAGAGTTCATTTGGTTACGGGATTGGAATTGTTTTTTAAATAATTTTTTTGTATTAAAATAAATAATAATAATATTTTTTTATTTTTAAAAATTATTTTTAACATCAAAATAATTTAAAAATATTAAAATTATTAATAAAAAATTAAAAATTTAAAAATATTTTTAAAACAAAAAAAACGTCATTAAAATTATATAGAGTCACATCATATGACAAGAAAGCAAGCAAAACCTCTTTATAGATCGAAGGAGAGGGGAAAATCTATATGCTAAAATCACAATACTAGGTGCCCGCATTGTTGTTTCGGTGTTCATCGCCTTCTCGTGAACCTACCTTTTGCTGTTATGATTTCTTCAATTAAATTCATGAGTCTTTACACTCTCTCTCTCTCTCTCTCTCTCTCTCTCTCAATCTTCTATATATAATTCGAAGTTAAACTTTTATATGCAAGATAAAAACCAAGCCCAGAAGAGGCCGATTCAGAATCAGTTTAGAGATGCTTACAGAAGATCCATTGTACAGCGACAGTAACCTCCTCCCCTGCAGGCGTGTCAAGATTTACAGGCGGGTGATCGGTATATATTTAGGCCGGCACTGGCTAAACAGCTCATGTGCTGGAAGACTCTGTTCAGACCTCGGAGACCATCTCACATGATAATGTCACCGGCACCCACCCCAACCTCAAAACCACCTCAATTCGGTGGTTGCAAACAGACTGTGGCCCAATCATCCCACCCACTCTCTATTATCTCTTCTGCGGTCTCTAACTAGCGAGGCACATCTATCATGCTGCGGTTTCAAATACATGCCCCAACTAGACAAGATCAAGAAATTGGAATATTGTGATCATACAGCTATATATTTGAGGATTGTTTGCGATTATTTAATTTATATAGAATTATTTAATTTTTATATATAAAAAAAACACGTAACATCTAAGTGTCAGTAAGGATGGATTAAAAAATAAGGCCAATGATCAATATCTTTCATCATCCAATTAGTGCTTCTTGTACATCTATATGTCTAAAGGACCTATTTTACATTACCATACAACCTGTTTTTGAGATTCTTTCAATGTTTTTTAAGCTTTAAAATAACTTATTTTTTTATTAAAAATAAATTTTAAAGAATTTAAATATATATATATATATATATTATTTTAATGTATTTTTTTATAGCTGTGGCCGCTTCAAACTGCACCCACATGATGATGCTCTTTCCGCGGCATGGACCACCGGGAGTCGGGGACGGTTTGACAGGCACCTTTTGGTTTAATTTCTTCTTGTTTTTCCATTCCTCGACTATTTTCCACTAAAATATTTCCCAATTTGTTTGGCAAATTTGGAAATCTAATTGAGTCGGCACGATAAGTTTCACAAATTTCTTCTTTTAGATTATTACTAGATAATTTGTTGGTGTTGCAGCGTTAAGTTGTATATCATATTGATTTTTTTAATATAAAAAATATATAAGTATTGTTAATATGTTTTTTAATAAAAAAAATTTAATAATAAACTCAAAATATAATGCATAATGTATATTAGATGGTATTGTTTTTTTTAAATATTGATGCGACAATATATTGAATATTTTTTAAAAAATATTAACATTGTTGCATTATAGATCAATTCGAGTTAACCTATTAAATCTGTGATTTAAATTATAAAACCATGATAATTTTATAAAAAATAAATTAAAATAAATTATGAAAGCCAATTTTTTATCAACTCGATGGTAAATATAGAAATAAAATAAAAAATAAAAAAATAATCTAGATCAACATGTCAAACTCACAACTTGCATCATGAGATTGAGTTAATCTTATAGAAAACAAATCAAAAAACTATTATGTAACCCAATTTTCAAGCAATTTAATGTTGAAGGATAAAATAAAAAAACTCAAGTTAATTCAGGTTAACTTGTAAAACTCATGATCTGAATTGTAAGATCAAAATAACTTTATAAAAAAATAAATTAATAAATCACCATTTATAATAGATCAATGTTGATTTTATATGTTGATTTTAAAAAAATATTTTTTATTTTAAATTATTATTTTTTAATATTTTTAAGTTATTTTATATGATGATTTAAAAATATTTTTTAAAATAATAATAAAATATTTTTTTTAATATATTTTTAAAATAAAAATATCTTAAAATACAAGAAAAAATCTGCAAAAATAAAGTAGGAAGTAGGGTCGGTGGGCTTGGTCATGATAGCAAAGTAGCCCAATGGATAAGAAGACAAAAGTAGAAAAGCGCAGTCCTCGAAAAGCTAAAAAAACAGTGACAAGAGCCGAATAAACATAGTGGCCCAGATATCTGAGGTGAGAGATGCAGAGGTTAAGATTTAAGAAAGACAGAAAGGGGGAAATGGGTAAAGTAACCAGTGGTCGGTAGTCGGTACGTTTCCACCTTCACCATTTTTTTTCCTTTCCCATTTAACCCAAAAAAACAAAAACCAACAAATGTTTCCAACTTTCAAAACACATTCTCCTCTCGTCACCAAGCATGCTCGATTGCACAACCACATAGTTCGACAGACCCCAACGTACAAAAAGTTAAATAACCCACCACCATCACATAAAAATAGGGTGTTTGTAATATCTAGCTGTGTTACCTATGCCATTATTATGGTTTTTTTGGATCAAATGAAAAGGCTTGCCCCCACATGCACATCAATAATTTAATGTTAGTTGAAAATCAACCGCTATTTAAAGGGCATCTCCTCCTCCATTCTCCTCATCGAATTCTCTCCCTTTTCATCACTCTTTACGTTTAGGTGAGAATGCTAATTGCTAGCTCGCTCGCTGTAGAACCTTGAATGTAATTGCATCTTCATTTTCCTGACGCCTTCTAACGTCTTATGCGTGTCAAAAACTAAATTTTCTTTGAAAATGTGCAGAAACATGGCTGCTGCTTATCCGTGGACTTTGTTTCTTGGCATGCTGGTTATGGTATCTGGAACAATGGGAGCTGCCCTGAGGAAGCCAGTGGATGTGGCGTTCGGTAGGAACTATGTTCCTACATGGGCTTTTGACCACATTAAGTACTTCAATGGAGGCAATGAGATTCAGCTGCACTTGGATAAATACACAGGTTTGTGTGACTGTGAGTGTGTGCTATAATCAGATCAGTGAATTTTCGCTCTTCATCATTTATTGCATTTCAATGGAGCTCTCCCTGCCTTTTTTATTTTTTACTTTTCTCTTCACCGTCCGCTGGCATATTTTGCTAACAATAACGGGTTTGATATTGCAAAGGTACTGGTTTCCAATCAAAAGGTTCATACTTATTTGGCCATTTCAGTATGCAAATGAAGTTGGTTCCTGGTGACTCAGCTGGAACAGTCACTGCTTTCTATGTAAGCACTTCTCATCACGTTGCGACTGGTCATTTTCATTTTACTTGGGATTTTAGAAAAGATTTTCCTTTATTGATCAATCCCGATTTCTCAATCAATCTTTTTCTTAGTTATTATTATTATTATTATTATCATTAAAGTTATTATTTGTTTGTTTCTTTGGCAGCTATCCTCACAAAACTCGGAGCATGACGAGATAGACTTTGAGTTCTTAGGAAACAGGACTGGCCAGCCCTACATTTTGCAGACAAATGTTTTCACAGGAGGCAAGGGGGATAGAGAACAGAGGATTTACCTCTGGTTTGACCCAACCAAGGAATTCCACTACTATTCTGTCCTCTGGAACATGTACATGATAGTGTAAGTCTATTTTCCTATTTCATCTTTCTGCATTAACTTTTAGGGAACTTCTCGGCCATAAAAGAGAAAGTTCAAGCAATCCAGTCTCAACACCTCATCTCAATTAAATTTCGGTTTCAAATTAGTTAGAATTGGCCATATAGATCCTTCCTCTTTAAAATTGTTCTTAAAAAGGAAGATGTTGCTATCCCAAAATTATTCAATTTCAAGAATCTCCCAATCAAATTTTCACGTGAGTACTGCAACATCCATGGTGGGTGGTGGGTGGTGGGTGGTGGGTGGTGGGTCAACCATATCTTAGTTTTCATCCCCTGAAAAAGAAAGAACAAGTTTTGTGTTCAATTACCCTTTTGCTAAAACCTTTTCTTACTTTCTAATTTCTAAAGTTTGGCAATGAAGAAACATATCCACCGCCTTAGAGGATTCTGTTGAAACATGGTGAAAGTAGGTCGCTTTTTCTCCCTTTGTGATTCGATTATGTGAAATGGACAAATTACTATACAGATATGGTCCATCCTGTCCCAAAAAAGCAAATCATGCGCATGCGAAGCATAGTGTTTATATATCGATCATAATATTTAATGCTCTATTAATCAATTTGTATAATCATTGCATATTTAATTATCAATACTCCTATAAAGTTTAATCTGATAAAGTGCAGTGCAACTGGCATGTTATTGACAACGTGCATGTATAGTCATATTTCTCTCCGAGAAACTGGATCAAATGCTGTTTTGTAAAAGCTGATGCGTTAATTACATGAGTGGTGTCCTTCAGGTTCCTCGTGGATGACGTGCCAATCAGAGTGTTCAAGAACTGCAAAGATTTGGGAGTTAAGTTTCCATTCAACCAGCCAATGAAGATCTACTCAAGCCTATGGAATGCCGATGATTGGGCTACCAGGGGTGGACTCGAGAAGACAGACTGGTCCAAGGCACCGTTCATTGCCTCCTACAGGAGCTTCCACATAGATGGGTGCGAGGCCTCCGTGGAAGCCAAGTTCTGCGCCACACAGGGTGCTAGATGGTGGGACCAGAAGGAGTTCCAAGATCTGGATGCCTTCCAGTACAGGAGGCTCAGCTGGGTCCGCCGGAAATATACCATCTACAACTACTGCACTGATAGATCAAGATACCCTTCAATGCCCCCAGAATGCAAGAGAGACAGAGACATATAATGATATAGTGTCGGAGACCATATTGGTGCTGGATACATTTTATATGATTGGATTAATATTGATTGCCGAAGAAGCCCTGTTAATCTCCACAGCTGCTTCCATCCTGTTTTACTCCTGTAATTGATATAATATACCTGAGAGCGTGATTATGGTTTCATGAGGGCGTGTCACTGCCATCATCGGGTTATTCTCTCCGATTCAACACAAATTGTCACAGTTGAGCGTCTGTTCTGGTGTCTATTATCTTTGTTGTATTGTCAAACTGTAATGAACCATTATCTTATGTTGCGAATAAAATTATTTATTATTTGATAATATATTATTATACTGGTTGAATTAGAATTATTATTATTGTTACAAGATATTTAAAAATACTAAATGAATTGTTTAAGAACTATAATTGTTTTTTGGAAAACACGCAAATATCATAGAAAAATAAATAAAAATAAAACATTACATGGTTTTTTTTTTTTTTTTTAAATAATAATAATAAGTTGAACCAGTGCCTTGTTTAATTGAGATCCATGCGATCCCAATAAAATTTTAAATAAGATGCATTTTTGTAAATAATGTATTTTTATTTTTTATAATTCATTTTTAATATCAGTATATAAAATAAGTTTAGAACATTAAAGAAATTAATTTGAACTAAAGAAAATTTTTAATTTTTTAAAAATACTTTTTTTAAAAAAATATTAATATACTCCATGTTCCCTTCAATGGATATTTTATTTGTCTTGTTATGATCGCTAGCTTCCTTTTTATCTTTTCTGAATGCATGGTCAGTGCTTGACCAACGAAATTCCCTCTATCTCAGCACACATACGAAGGAAAATGGTTTAGTTTCCTTTATATATTATTCTCCTTTCGATTCCTTTTTGTCAAGATAAACGCACTGTAAAGGATAAAGAACATCAATTTGTTCTCTTTTCAATCTAAACACCACAAACTTGTCACCAAACACACAAAAAAGGTTATTCCTTTCTCTTAAGAGCACAATTCTTCGAGTCCAGTGGAGGGACGGCCTTGTCTCCTTCAAGGAAGATTGGAGAAAGTGAATTTCTAGAAATATTAGATCCCACGACTCACCAACACACAACAACAATCGTGACTTCATGTTCCTGGGACATGAACTGCTTCCTTAGTCCTTTGGGAATGGGCTCTGCTCTTCACTTTTCTTTTTCTTTTTTTTTAATCGTTGTTTTTTTTTTTTTTTTTGAATCGAGTGTTCAGCTTCTCATGAACTCAGAATTAAATCCTTGTTTCCATTATCCAAAGAGAAGACGGCTATCTTTTTAAAACGGAGTCATGGTAAATCAAGTTACACGAGGCTCTGCATCTAACAAAATCACCATGGTTTTTCTACTTTTGTTAGATGGTGATCTACCGTCTAACAAATCAAATAACCGACTGCTGTCATGTGTCATCAGAAAATATTGTTGAGGAAAAACCACATCTTTTTAAAACAGCGAGGAAAAAAGAGAGCTTGAGTTTCATCAATGCAAAAGGAAAGGGTAGGCGTATGCCGGTCTCAACCGAAGAAGATAATACTGCTTTTCTTTTCTTATTCTAATGAATCATAAAATATTATATCCATCCAAGTTAATGCTTGCTATGGTGCTAATTATGTAATTGCTGCAACATTGATTTTCAATATCTGAAGAAGTTGCAAATGTAATTCAGCGTGCAACCAATGTGGACTTGAGACCATAGCTTCAAATCTGCAAGCTTAATCACTTTAGTACAAATACCACCACCAAATTGATGCAAGGGAAATCTTTATTTTCTTATATCAGGAAAAAACAAGTACTTGGCAAACTGGGATGATCAACATGCCAAAAGCTCTCCAGTTATTTTTATCTGTCACCACAATGATTCATAACAAAATGAATCTATGGGGGGTGCATGCTTGCAGCCAACCTATAGACATGCCGAAGCAGCAGAAGTCCGTTGTTTATTACCGAGTATAACTACGATCACGGTAACATCGTCATGATATTTCCTTCTTCTCCCAGCTGGAATATTCATGAGATCTTCAGTGCTAAAACCTTCACGATGACAACATTTATTAAGATATCAGAACGAATTTGAATAGACTGAATGGCCTAGCATCATCATATGATATGATTCAATAAACACCAAGCAATGGGAAGAGCATCTGAAATATATCATATGCAAGCATGCTTTGCTTATTACCAGGTCGTATCTTTTTCCCTAATTCTTAAAATGGTCCAAATTCTGCAGTATCAATGTTTCTGCATTTTTTGCACAGACCATGCCACAAGGGTATATCTTTTAATCAATGGAGAGATCAATGATCGCATGAATATGACAGAAAAATTAAGAATAAAGAAAGCATATGTTCAGAAATTTCCAAAATTTAGTGATCGAAAGGAAACAGAAATTACCAGCATTATCAGCTGCTCTCTCAACAAGTTGTTCAACCAGGTGCTTTGCAGGATCACCAGAAGGATTGTTCTGGATAAAGAGATGCACAAGCTTCACAACTTCATCATTGCTAAAGAAATCAAACAATCCATCACTTCCCAAAACAACAAATTGATCCTTGTCCGAAACTCTATGACTCATAGTGAAGGGATGATTATAAACATAGGGAGGACTGCACAAATTTCGAACTTGTAGAATGCCCATCAACGCATCATTCATTTTACTCTGCGGAATTGAAAGGAATAATTTATGTTAAGTAATATAAGCTCTGTAAAGGAGCATTAATTTGAAGAAAACAAATAAAAAAGAAAAAACAATTCGCCATAGACCTTTTTAAGATAACCAACTCCAAATGCTCGAGTTAACTTCAGTTTCCCTTTTACTCTCCCATAGATGATAGGAGATGGATCATCAGGGTGATCGGCCAAAACTTTATTGCACTCTGACTCGTTATCAACAGTATGAGTTTCTGTTAACTGGATGGCTTTCAGCACCCCTTCCTCTTGAATGGTGCTTGTTGCTAATATTGCCCTACTATCCCCTAAATTTTGGACATAGATATGACCTCCATAAAGAAGAATTGCCAAGACACAAGATCCAACAGACACCAAATCAGGGCGATCTTCCATTTCCTGCTCAACCATGTACATAAAATCGCCTTCTGCTTGGGCTAGGGCACGATTAAGGCAGCTTATTATGTCAGAGCTGTAATTCTCATGCGTGAATTCTTCATCAACATAATTGGGTAGTTTTGCTTGTTCCATTTCAGAATTTGAATGGCCAGGATCGTCGGGGAGGGCAATATTCAATGTGACATTTTCACCTTCTAAGGGACTTTTAAACGAACCAGGCTGCTTCTTTTTGTTCCACTCCAGCATATGCAGGTAAAAACAGATGTTTTCATAGAGAGTACCAGCTAAGAAATCAGCCGCATCACGCCCATTAAATCCATCATAGATTCCACAGAAGAGCCATCCATTTTCTTCAGAACACACAGCCTGGACTCTATCCTCGCCTGCAGCCCCTCCAGCCATTTGCACTTCCATAGTATTGAGAAAGGTCGAGGATTCTGTTCTGGTAGGAGCACTCATAGATTTCCACAAGGTCTCAGCAAAGTCCTTATCCTTCGGTGTGCTACCACCCAAGGAGGTGAAGCTGCTATATGAGGATGATGATGTGAAATCTAAGCGTGATAGAGAAGGAGAAGATGCCATCCTTCTAAATGATTTTGGAGAATCAAGGTTAGGCAAGATCTCCTCTCCAATGAGACCATTACACAGATTTGTGTTTGCCAAAGTAGCATTGGCACTAAGAGCAGCACCAGACAAACACGAAAAGGAGCTACTCATCTTCATACAAGAATCTTGGATCATGGTGCTGTTCAAAAACTCGAATCCCTCTGGCTCAATGGAAGAAATACTAGGGCCAGTGACATTGCACTGATAACCAAAACTAACACTTAGTTCCCTTGAATATACAGGTGCATCATCCGATCCTTCCGTCATCATTAAATCTGGTATAGGAAAACAGTTCAGTTTCCTAGTAAATACATGTTTTTTCCTCAAAGACCATGGGTGATGCACAGGATGCTAAAGACAAAGTTTCAAACACTTGGATACTGACAGAAACTGAGCCTGAAATATATCACAAAGATGAAGTTATTAAATCACACTGCATAAGAAAGAAGATTCCAGGCTTAGCACGCCATGGAAAATCTTTCCACGAATTGGGAAATCAGAGCATAGCTTGACAGCTAATATTCAGCAGAAATAAAAGAATCATGATGGATTCCATTGACAAGCAATAACTAAAAAAGGAAAGTGTGTAAATCCAAGATTCTTTATTAACAATAAAAAAAAATAACTTCAATTCGAGATACAAAGCTAACAGTCTAAGAAAAAATAATTTTCACGATAAACAGATCAAAATAAACACAGGACCCCTGTTGACCGTGTTCAGTTTCTGACTTCGGAGGAAAAGGAGCGAAAGCTAAACAGAGCAAAAAAAAAATAAAGAAAGAAAGGGGGCAAAAAATACAGAAGAGAAAACTTCGCATACCCGAAATAGAAATGGTTGTGCTTTTAAGAGATGAGACCATGGGTAGCGTTTATCAAGAGAAATTTGAATATCCTGCAAAAATGAAGGCAAACAAGGAAAGAAGCTACCATTAGATTGGGAAATCTGAATCTGGAAGAAACGGATAATCAGCAAAATCAATCACCACTTGTTCCATTTAATTGTATAAGTGCCCTGTTTTCTCCATTTTTGGGATTTCTGTGGGGGGGGAAAAGAAAGAATCTTGGCATGAGAACATCGACAAATCAAGCAGATGAAACGAATAAGAAGAAACATGCAACGTTACAAAGCTAAAGATGTGAAAATGATGCACGCAAATGGGACTTACAGGAAGAGAATCAGAGAGGAGAGGAGATGAACACTAGAACAGAGAGAGAGAGATATCAAATGTAGAGAGCCACTACCAGTTGACGTTCGGATGGTAACGACAACTCTCTTTTGAAAAATAGAAAAGGACCAGTTATGATGGAGAGATTTTACGAGGCGACTCGACTCTCCAAGGACGGAAAGGCCTCTTGTGAACCGTGGCTGGTGCTTCTTGAGATGAGACTTGAGAGGCCCTGCCTACCCCACCGCCATTATTATATACGACAGCTTGTTTGGATCAATTACTCAACATTTTTTGTCATTCCCAGCAGTGTATATATTCTTTAGATTATTCAGCATTTTGTTATTCTCAACTTGAGGCTATTTCTAAGTCAGACAAACAAAGCTGTCCACAAATATTAATCCCCTTTTCTTTTCTTTTCTTTTCTTTTTATCAAAAGTCAGTTGCTTGCGCATATTAAATCCTTGTTGTTTAAAACTATATATAAAATTATATTTTTTTATTTTTATATCAAAATAAAAATAATTTAAAATTTATAAAATTTTATTTGAAAAAATAAATATAAAAACAAATGTGCTCTCAATGAGCTGTTTTGATTGTGATTAAAATTATATTTAGATACATTTTTTAAAATGAATTTAGCAATTTAATATATTTTTTTATCTCTCTTTCGTATTCTCGTGTTTTTCACGCGTTCTCTCCTTCGATTTTTTCTGGCGCCATCTTCTTTGGTCTCTGCCGCTGTCTTCCCTGTTCCTTCTAGCTTTTATGGCTGGGTTCTTCGGCTTCCTCGGGCATCTGGGATTGGAGAGGCGAGCCGGATGAGTCGGCTTGCCTCCGCTCAGAGTTGGTATGAAAGATATACAGAGATTTCTTCAGATATCTTAGATTTCAACCTTATATAACTCAGAGATAGAGACACAAACCCTGTTCGTAAACAATCAACCATGAACAGATTGACCAGCGTTGCAGTCCGGTACGATGAACATGGAATTTAAAACAACGAACACTTATTATCCATTTTTCTAGGTTTTTGCTTCTCTTAAACGTATTTTTCTTCTTGCTGATCTTCCTTCTCTCTCCTGAAATCTAATACATCTCCTCATTGTATTATCCATTTTTCAAAGAGATTTTTTTATTGGAATGTAATTTCAATATTATTCACACGTTACGATTTACAGTAATCCGATTGCAATAAAATCACTCGTGAATTTGTCTTGCCTGCAGATCTTGAATAAAAGTAATCAAAATAATAAAATGCCAGACTCGGTAGAAAATATATTCAAATAAAATATGATAATTTGTCGATGGAAATCTTCCTCTACATTCTGAAATTATAAACTGCTATTATAGGCTTTGGTTAAAGAATTAAAAACAATAAGGATCAAAATTGATAAACAAGAAAACGCAAGGGTGGTTCTTTCATTTGTCTTGTTCTTGGGCACGTCTTTCAACACTTTGGCTCTGTTGTTTTCAGGTTTTACTTTTCAGTGATAAAGCTTTATTGCTTTTATATTTTAGTCCCCAGTAGTTCAGATAGCATGGAGAGAGTCACTAGAAAGGGAGGAGAAAAAAGATCTCGTACGGCCAAATTATGACTAATGATAATTTTAAATTTCGTGCTTGTAAATTCAATTTTAAAAGACAAGTTTCATGAAAGTGGTTTTCCTTGTATTCAAATTTATCGTGGCTGGTTTTAAAAGACACCTTTGCTTGTATTAACTGTACTTCTTAAATCAAATTAATCAATGTGACAACATGAGATCGATTATATATAAATATGGACTGATAGTGGCGGAGCCACATAGGAGAAAGAGGGGGCAAATTGCCCCTTAATTCTTTTTTTTATTATTTTTAAATATTTTTTATATTAAAATTTTAATATAATAACTTAACAAGTTTAATATTGTTTTTGCTGGTTATTAATTGATTCAAGCTTTTCTTCTTTCTTTTTGAACTATTGTTCCGACCTCTTTTTATTTTATAAAATTTCTCTTTAAATTCTAAACTATTAATTAGTTAAGCAAGTAATCTCTTGTGTTTTTATGCTTTATGTGAGTTTTCTTTATTTTTTCCTATTTATTTTATTGTTTAATTTTAGTTTTATTCCTTTATAATTAGTTAGTAAAAATGTTAGAGTTTATGATAATTTATGGGTTTGTTAAATTAATATGTGTATAGATAATACTATGCATATGAATATAAATATAAATTGAAATGAGTTTTGATGAATTAATATGTATTTTATTATGATTTTCATATAAAAAAAATGATGATGATAAACTTACTAGTGATTAAAAATGAAGCACTGGACAACTCAAAAAATTAGGGACATAATAAAAAAAATTTTAAATATATATTAATATTTATATTTAACCCATTTGTATAAAACAACAGGTCAACAAAGAATTGTTGTCAATAACTTCACTAGTCTCTAGAAAATTTTGAAGTAGATAAATGAAAGTTGTGATTGTATATATTAAGAAAAAATATCTTTAATAAAATTAAAAATAAAATCATTATAAAGCAGCTTTAAAATATAAAAACTTGAAAATAATAATTATAATGTAAGTTTTTTTATTTTAAAATACTCTTAAATTAATTTTACTTGATATGAGCTAGTACATACATTTTAAATTAATATTTTTATATGTAACACATATTTATATAATATATAATATTAAATATTTGTTAATAATTTATCTTTTCACTTTAAAATTCCTGGCTCCCCGACTGATGCACATGTTAGAAAAACAAAACAGGTTTAATGCGTTTTTTTAAGAATTGAAATATGAATGACAAGGCGAAAACATTAAAAAAAAAAAAATGTTCATTTACGTCTGAGGTAAGGAAGATTGAGCCACTTAGATAACCGGAGGCAGCTGTGCATCTCAAATGTCCCTTGCCGATCTCCAAAGCGACATATGCTTAGTTTAGTGGCGAAGAGGGAGATAGTGATTTGGCTGCGAGGCAGCAAAAACGACAACTTGGTAGAAGACTTTTGGTGACGTCGAATGACTCTTAACGGATATATCTACAAAGAAACAATGGGCTATCGAAGCAACCTGGTTCTCAAAAAATAATCAGCTAATCCTTCTGGTCTTAGCAATATAACAAGTCAATCCTTCTAGTTTTAGAAATTGTAATTTAGTCCATCCATTGATTTTTAATTTTTTGAAAGCTCATTTGGCTCTTAAGAAAACGACTCAACTACCGTATTGATCTCCCTCCACAGGACGCACGAGTAAGAGAAATGAGCGGGCTCGAGAGAAGGGGAGAACGCCAACAAAAGAATAGAAGGAAAAACACCAAAAGGAGAAATAAAGGGCCAAGCTGTTTCAGTTTTTTATTGGTTTCATGGGGGGCTCAAGGCCCAAACCTGAAGAAAAAAACCTATGGATGGGCCTTTGAAAGGCCCATACAATCAAATCTTATGCTACCAACAACGATGTCTGGAGGCGTGTGGCATCATGGGCATAGAAATCAGAATAAAATATTTTACAGTTTAAACAAAGCTGAAAAGCCATTTGAAATTTCTCAGTGGTCTTCACTTTGTCAGTGGGCTTGTACAGCCCACATTTACAAGTTCTTCGAAACCAGGATTAAATTGCGATTCGTGAAATAATGATCGGGCCGGAATAAAAGGTCTATCATAATCCAGATTTTTAATAGGCCCATTAGAAAACAACAACAGACCAACCCTAGATGCTAATCAGGGTATGAGAAAAATGTGGCTACCATATAAAACCGGAAAAAATGTATAGTGTCTATCTTCTCTCCCTGTGCAGCGGAAACGGCGGCGGAAGCAGCAGAAGAAAGAGTAAGCAAGAATGCCAGCTGGACATGGTTTGCGATCAAGGACCAGAGATCTCTTCGCTCGTCCCTTCAGGAAGAAGGGTTACATCCCTCTCACCACATACCTCAGAACGTACAAGGTAGGCGACTATGTCGACATTAAGGTAAATGGCGCTGTCCACAAAGGCATGCCCCACAAGTTCTACCATGGCCGCACCGGTCGCGTCTGGAATGTAACCAAGCGCGCTATTGGTGTCGTCATCAACAAGCAGGTCGAGATCTATCTATCTAATTAACTTATTTTGTATATGTATCTATATATGGAGTTTTTTCATTTTTAATTTATGATTTTGGAAAACTATATGGAAAATTGTTGTAGGTTGGGAATAGGATTATTGGGAAGAGAATTCATGTTAGGGTGGAGCATGTGCAGCCGTCGAGGTGCAGGGAGGAGTTCAAGTTGAGGAAGAAGAAGAATGATGAGTTGAAGGCGGAGGCCAAAGCTCGTGGTGAAAAGATTAGCACTAAGAGACAGCCTCAAGGACCGAAACCCGGGTTTATGGTGGAGGTTGCTACTCTTGAGACTTTCACTCCTATTCCTTATGATGTGGTCAATGATCTCAAGGGTGGTTATTGATTTCTTATTCATGATTTCGCTGTTTTCAAGAGTTTTGTCCGTGATTAGCTTATGTTGTCCGAAATGAATGAACGTGGAGTTTTATTGTTGTAATGATTTTGATTACTTGTGACCCTTCTTCTAATGAATTTGCATTTTTGGTGCTGTTGGAATATCTGAATTGTTGCTGTTTCTGCTGCTGCGAGTGTTTGCTAGGCCAGATTATGCATTAGTATTTAGTGATTTGCTAGACATGAATATTTGCTGGTTGAGGAAATAGTGTTGACATGGGCTCTGTGCAAATTACATTAAGTTTATTTGGTGGTGGTGTTTCTTTCCTTAACTTGTATACGTGCAAGTTCATTATATGATAGAAAACAATCTATTGATAAACATGTTCATTTGATGTTTATCATGCTTATACAAATCATTTGAAGTTTAGCAACCTTTCAATTCAAACAATTCTTTGCCATATTCATTACATAGCACCTTGGTGGATGTTGCGGCAGTGTGTCAGAAATGCAAGTAATTTATGAACTTTCACTATTTTCAACAAAGAATGGTCATGGGACTTTATGAACCTTCACCAATAACCTTTTGTTCCTCCTCATCCAATTCATCTTTTGCTCATAAATTAACAAAAAAAAAAACCATGTTATTTACCAATGGAAAGTTCATCAGTATCCTTGTATTTACCTATTGAACAGACAACAAAAATGAATTTTGGTGGCTATGATGGTAATTTACTTTGTTTTACCGCTACGAATTCAAATCTTGTATTGCCATCGTTCATGAAAAATTATCCATGACCAACTCTGTCATATTCATCCCAGATAATTTGAATTCTATACAGAGTAGTTATAGTTGCTGTCTCTTTTCCCTGTTATTCAGTATATTTCTGTCATGAAATCTCAAATATCCTTAGAGATGTTCTATCATTGTTCTTTGCAATTCCATTATTGGTGTTTTGGTTGGTGGTTCAACTATATTCCTTAAAAAATGACTTGCAAATACTTCTTAGACTTTGAGAAATTCTCCATTAACAGGCTTCAATAACTATAATGATTATCAAAACGTGGAATGAATGTTTGAAAAAAAATTTATTTAATTAATATTTTGTGTTGGAATTCATGCTGCCACTGTAAAGGGAGAATCTGTTGTGTTTTGGAGATTTCAATGTGCTTCTGCTGTTGCATTTTTCTGCAGTGCAGAAGGTGCTCTGCTAGCGTCTTTGGGACAATAATGTTGTACAAAACCCAAGCAAGCCAAATAACAACACAAAACAAAAGGGACACGAAAGATAATGTGGTTCAACAAAGCCTACTCCACAAAACTCCATTGTCAAATATAGGGTTTACAAGAACAAGTTAAAATCACCAATTGTTTAGGATACCATACCATAAAATCACCAATCTAATCTAAACTATGTCATCAATCTAAGCCACAACTCAACAAGCCTAACAAGTAACAATAATGATTTCTCTTTGTAGGACAAGAGCAGTATATGACAATAGCATTGCAAGGAGTTGTTTTCTTAAATAATGGCAGGTTGTGAGATTGAGAGTGCTTTTCAAAAGCGTTTTTGAAAAAATTTAATTTTTTTTTAAAATTAATATGTTTTTGATGTTTTCAAATCATTTTAATGTGCTAATCTTAAAAATAATTTTTTAAAAATAAAAAAATATTATTGACATGCTTTTTTGAGTGAAAAATACTTTGAAAAACAACAACAACTACACTCCCAAACACATATTAAATGCATGTTGCTACAGTGATCAGCGAGGAGAGAAGAAACATATTGTAAATTTGTAATTCTCAAGACCAAGGCTTCGAAGTACATGGATCAAGGCTAGGATCTGAGCTAGAGAATCAATGTAATGTGGGTTTCACCAGGTTTATGCTCTTGTGAAATTGCTCTAGATATATGAATCTAGTACATGTCATCATTTGAGGAAGCTTTGTCAATTTTTCCATGTCTGACCTATTTCTCTAGCACTGAAGTTTTGGCACTCGGAGATGGAGATCCAGTGATTCATGGTCATGGATAACCTTGACTGGTTCATTCCATTATCTCACTCGACAAAGTTCTTGTCTACCTGAGTGCAGCAGTACGGAATTTTGCAGGGTTTTTTTTTTTTTTTTTGCCATCAAAATAAATATCTGTTCGACAATATTGTGAAAATCTCATTTATGGACAGCAATGGCGTTAATTTCCTCTCCTTTTATAAACAAGACGCCTAAGAAAGAAACTGTTTAATGGATCCAATTTTGTATCGAGTTGTTAAAATCCTCGGGAAGCACCAGCAAAAGATGGCTGAAGAATTCCAGCCAGCATGTAGAAAAATCGTCCGGGAAGTGAGAGAAGCCCTACACTATCAATTCAGATTCATGAAAAGTGTACCGAAGTTAAATAAGCAAACTCAAAGAATTGAACTTCACTATTTCACAATCAACAATGGTTTGAAAATGTCAAAATAGAAGTGCGGTTCATTTATTTCTAGACTTATTTTTTAGGTTAAGATTTTAATGGAATTTATTCTCTAACAATTTTTTTTAATGATGAATATTAACATGTTTAAATAAATTATAAATAAATAAAAAATTAATTTATAAACCTCTTGGTTGACATATTTGTGAGAATTAAATTCAAAAACTATGTCACATAAAAAAACAAATTTTTCTTGTTTTTTTTTTATATACTAGAAAGATGAAGAATTAAAAATAGGCTCATAAGATACCCAAATGTTTAGATAACAAAATGGATATTGAACTTAAACCAGGTCTAGTTATGTTTTTTTTAAAATCTTTTTTCATTTCTTTTTTCTCCTTTCTATTTTCCTTTCCTTTTTTTATTATTTTTTTAAAATTTCATTCTTCAAAAAATTCTGGCCGGTGACCTCATTTGATTTCACTATTCATATGAAGCTTCTTGTTCCCCCCCCTTCCCTTTCTTTTTCTTTCTTTTCCATTTCCTTGTTTTTTTCTTCTATTTTCATCTTTTTTTTTCATTTATTTCTTTCAATATTTTTTTAATTTTAAATTTATCTTTATAATTTATTTCAATTTGCCATATAGCTTGGGTTGATCAAATATTTTATTTACCCTTTTTTGTTTGCTTTCCTTTTCTTTCCTTTCTATTTTCCTTGTTTTTTTTTTCATCATTTGTTTTTAATTTGTTTCTTCATAATTTTTTTTTGATTTATAGCTTTATTTGGGTTAATCAAATATGTCAGCATTCGAATATTTTTAAAAAAAAACATCTTGAATTATTTTTTTAAATCCAAATCATAATTTAAATTCCAGGTTAGCTTTCCACTTACCAAGTCAATTAAGACATGTTAGAAGAGCTTTTATATAATTTAATTTTAAATTCAATCTAAATAATAAATTAAATGGGAAGATTTTAAAATCAAGCTATTGGCCCAGATTTAATAACAAAATAAATAATTTTTTTATGGACTAAATATTTTCTTATTTTATAATTAAAGTTTTTTATCCAACTCACCGCATAAGTAATTTATTGCTATCCGTCCTCATTGTGGGATGACGAGCTACTATGTGCTGTGTTTTGCTCTCTCCATTCCTATATTGATTAATTTTCGGTATGCGTCCAAAGATTGGTCTATCTGCCCTCGGTGTATACCTTTTTTAAAAACAATATAAAAAAATGTTAATAGCATGAGAATTTTTTTAAATGCTATTAAACCTGAATAAAAAAATAAATATTGAAATCTCTTAACTTGGATTTTTTATTAGCATGAGTTTTCAAAAATATATATAAAAGCTAACTTGATGTGAATTGGTTTATTTAATAGGTTTAAAGGATACCTGGATAATTGGTTTTTATTTTTAAAAATTAATGTTAAATGATAAGATAAAAAAAAAGATATAAAAAAAACATTTGGCCATATTAACTTTTGAAACCCGTAACTTAGGTTATTAGATTGGAAATATCATAAATAAAAAAATGATGAAATTCAATTCCCACATAACCTAATATTGAATGATAAATTATCATTGTCATTATTATTATCTTTATTATTATCATTGCTACTATTATTACTATCATTGCAACTATTATTATTATCACTATTATTAATGAGTATTATTCTTATTATTATTGATATCACTATCATTATCAGTACTACTACTACTACTTTACTATTAATAGCATTAATACTATTATCATTATTGTTGTTGTCGTTACTCATACTACTAGTATTATTATTATTATAATTAAAATTATCATTATCTTTCACAATTATTACTATTATTAATATTATTATCAAAATCATTACCACTGTTAATATCATAATAAACTATTATTATTACTATTATTATTATTATCATTAATATTACTACTACTATTATTACAATTACTATAATTACCATTATTAGTATCATTACCATTACCATTACCATTATTATTATTATTATTATTGAAATAACAAAAACCATAATCTTGATTTGAAGGATAAAATTAAAAGCTATAAAACTTTGATAAACGAGCAAAGGAAACAAATAAGAAATAAAAAGAAGAAGGAAAAAACTGAAATTAATGTTATTATTATTGAAAAAAAATTATAAATTTGACTTGAAGGATAAAATTATAAAGTATAAAAACTTTGATAAAATGACCAAAGAAAAAAAATAAGAAATCAAAAGTAAAAGAACCAAACCGAAAAACATTACATATACAAATTAAAATTGAAGGCTTAAATTGAAAATAAATAAAACTTTAATAAAATAAAAAAGGACCAAAATCAAAAATCAAAACTAAAAAGATGGATATAAAGCACGTACAACAATGAGGGCTAGATTTACTTTTTTGGGGCCAGAGATAGAATTGAAGGGAAAAAAAAATCATTCGTGATAAATCGGTTATTTTTAGAAGGTATGCACCACCCATCAAGGAAGAGAACATGATTAATAATAAAATGAGATGGTAAAAGCATATTTTCAACCATTAAAAAGCTCCTCATAAGTCGTGCAAAATGTGTGGCACCTCCCACGCATCAACATCCCTTTTAATTTTAAATATAATAATTAAATAATAAATTATGTTATTATTCTTAACTAAACCAGCAATTACAAAAAAAAAAAATTCCTACATAAAAAGACACCAATACTCCTATGTCAATAGACTGATTTTTTGAACCCCAAGATCAAATATGTAATTTTGTTGTATGTTAAAATGTGAAATGCCCAAAAAAACCTCCTAAGTAGAGTCGAATGCTTTTTTATTTTAAAGGTAGCAAAATCCTTTTTTACTGTGCAAAAGCATGGTGAAAAGAAAAAGACACCCCGAACAACTTTCAAATGATAAATATATCAAATGAAAATATCATTGTACCAAAAAAAAAAATTAACAATAGGAAAGATTTTTTTGATGATAAAATCATTATTTTACTATTACAGTCCATTGAAATCTCGCCCGTTTTAGGTTTTGTTTTTAATGGCATCTCTTTTCAAGTCGAGGTACTTTAGCAGCTGTTACCAATCAATTTCGACGGCATCATTAATAGTAAAGTTTAGCGGTTCTTTTTTGTGCAAATCCGTACGAGGTAATTCGTTCGCGTCTTTTGAATACTGAGAATCAATTTTCTTGTCTGGGAAGCAACAAAGAGAATTAATAAACTACTCTTGGATGCTTTAGAAATGTACTGATGACAGCCAGAATGCCAAATATTCTCTTGCAGGGAGCTCACTGTGAAAAGGGCTCTGTGATTCTCCCTCCCCTTTGCTTTCTTGAAGTTTCTTGTACGGGTCAAAAGTTGTAATCTCTCCTGGAAGAGGAACTGTACTGATAACATCTTACTCTGGATTGTTCAGCGATCCAACTTTCACGATTTTCAATAAAGAATGGTCATGGGACTTTATCAGTACCCTTCATCAGTAACCTTGAACAAGTCATCTGTGGAAATCCTAGCTCTTTAGATTTGAGAATGCCATTAACTAAATGGAAAGCAGATTTCTGTCTTCTTTTTGTCCTGTGCAAAGTTTTTTTAGGCAATTCATTGCAACTTTGCTACATATGACATATCCTAAATATCAATTTTCTTGTCTTGGAAGCAATGAAGACATAAAGTAAACTTGGATTCTTGAAATAATAGACTTGCTTCCTTCTTTTAAATAGATACAGGGCACGCGAAATGAAGCACGTCTTGCACTCTTTCTTTTAATCACTGTGAAGAAAACTGTCTAGCAACTTGAAGAAATGGGGGAAGTGCAATTGCTGATTGATGTTACAAAAGAACTACAGAATAAGTTGGATACTTCGATGCAGAACATCCTATGGAACAAACGATCAATCTACAAAGTACCTGCATCTGTCACAGCTCTTAACAAAGCAGCGTATAGGCCCCAGACAGTATCCTTTGGGCCTTACCATTACTGTGACGATCAGCTAAAGCGAATGGAAGAGCACAAACACCGAGCTCTTCATTATTTTCTAAAGAGATCAGGAAAATCTCTAGAGTTGTTTCTCCAATCCTTAAATGAAGTGGTGCAGGATTTAAAGGATTCGTATGATCAACTTGATAAATCATGGAAAGATGATACGAGCAAGTTCTTGCAATTGATGATTCTTGATGGCTGTTTCATGGTGGAAATTATGCGCCTTGCTATTCAACCTTCCAATGACTATGCTGCTGATGATCCAATTTTTAGCAGCCATGGGAGGGTCTATACGGTGCCATTTATCAAGCGTGACATGTTGATTGTTGAAAATCAATTACCAATGCTTGTTCTGTACAAGCTTGTTGCTGTTGAAAGTGATGGGACAAAGGTATATCCTATTTAAATTTAATTACATTGTCATCCTATTGAAATCTTGTTCATATCGTTCGCCATGAAAAGTTTTACTTTTACTTTTATGCAGGATGAAGAGTCTGTCAACAAGCTCGTACTCGCTTTCTGTAATGATCCCGATGCAAGTGTCTTAATGTTGGGTAAATGCTTGCATGTGTTGGATTTATATAGGAAGAGCCTGATTCAGAAAGACCCCAGCCGGAAAAGGCATCAAACCAGAGTAAGGGGTGGCCTCCATAAAGATGTCAATGATATTGTCCGGTCGGCAGCAGAGATCAATGAAGCTGGAATCCGGTTCAAGAAAAGTAAAACTAAAAGCCTATTAGATATTTCGTTCCACCATGGGGTCATTGAGCTTCCTGTCGTCGTGGTGGACGATGTAACTGAGGCACTCCTTTTGAATTTGATGGCCTTCGAACGCTTCCATGTTGGTGCAGGAAACGAGGTTACTTCTTATGTCTTCTTCATGGACAACCTCATTGACAATGAGAGGGATGTTTCTCTCCTACACTCAAGAGGGATCATCCAGAACGCCATCGGAAGTGATAAAGCTGTTGCTAAACTGTTCAACTCTCTTTCCAAGGACATTGCACTGGACCCAGACAGCAGCCTAGAATTGGTTCAAAGGCAGGTCAATGCCTACTGCAGGAAGCCTTGGAATGCCTGGCGTGCCAACCTCATCCAAACCTATTTCAGAAATCCATGGGCGATCCTATCTCTTGTTGCTGCACTCATCCTCTTCGCGCTCACAATTGTTCAGACTGTATATACTATATTAGAAAAATAGAAAACACTCCAACGCCTTCCTCCCCACCTCCTAGTTGTTCTCCTACGAACACTCGCTTAGTTTAATTATCTACTGCAATTTCATGTAATGTTTTTTCACTACAGTTTTTTTGTTTTTGTTTTTTTTAACCAAAACTGTTCTTTCGTTGTTGAATTTCTCTCTCTCTGATTTATTTCGCCAATGTTCAAATCGGCTTTGTACAAGATCACTTCTCATTTTATGATCTGTATGTGCATGAAAAGCCCATTTTATTTCGCAACTTTCTTGTTTTTTTGATACAACAACAATGCTGTTTTCTTGATCCAACAAGAATTAGAAGAACAACCTAGATACAACAACAATGATGTGTTGATGGATCTTCATTACAAGGTGTAATTTCCCTAGATATTGTTACCTGCATCGACTCATTACAAGACGAGGCGTTCTCTTTTCTTTGTGCTTTTGCTTAACCTGTCTCACTCTGCTAGTGCTAGTACATTTCAGATATGCTATATTAGACATCTGTTTCCTCTAGTCGCTGCTCCAACAGCAGAGCTCTTCATGATGCAAGTTCTTAGCAATGTTGGATCAACCTTCTCCCCTGTTGCTGTTTGTCTCCCAGAAACAAATAGTCTAACTGAATATTAGCCGTGTGAATATCTTTATATAATCTGACATGCTGTTCTATTTTCCGGCCAAGTTTAGAGGAGCTTGTTCTGACTTCTGCGACCTCGTTCCGCTAATACTATAGTGCTTGTAATATTTGCATGAGGACTGACCTTGTCTCAACTATATTGGACGTCCTTTGTTCTCTTGTTAATCGGTGAATCTCTGCTCTTTTTCTATGATGTATTTCTATTTCCTACGAAGATTGGATTTAGACTCAAGCCTCGTCCATCTCAATTAGAGTAATTGTAGTTATTGGAAAATGAAATTTTCTGTGTCATTTACTATTGTGCCAGTCATGTTAATTAATTTCTCTTTGTAAAGTTAAAAATATGTTACCTGTTACGTAACTGCTAAAACATTTGGCATTTGTTATGAACAGTGAAGCCCTTTTTTCCCCTTCAAATTTCCTCCTTTTTTTTCCCATTAAATCCTTTAATGGTCTAATAATCTAATTAGATATTGGATGAGATTAAGTTTAAAATTGTATTAGAAATTAAAAAAAAAATTAATGAAAAAGAACTTAAATGTAAAATGCATAGAAAATACAAGGCCATTCTTAAATTCATAAAAAAAATTATGTTTACTTCACATGTAGTTAGAGAGACTTGTAGATAATAATAAAAGGAGAAAAAATTATCAATTAGTCAATAGTTTAACCACAAAAAAATATTCTTCATATCAACAAGTTTTCTTCTTGATAAAAGTTCATTGGAGATGGTTTTTTCTTCTAAAATGGTGGAATTAGCAAATCAGGTTCTGTTTGGATTTTTAGATTCATTCGATCTTTATTTTTTAGGGGTGTTTTAGGATTACTTTTTGTGGTTTAGAGGTTTTTAAGGTATTCTAGATAAAAATAGGTTAAAAAATAAAATTTTAGAGCCAAACCCCCCTGATTTTTTGGCCACTGCAGTGGTGGCCAAATTCTGGATAATAGCAAGTGACAAGTGAGTTGTTGCGGTAGGAGTAGTGATGCAGACGGAAGCTAAAAACAACAATAAACACATAACACATGTTTAATGAGCGAAAAGAACTGCAAATATAAATCCTAAATCGCAGGTTTATTCTTTCTAAAAGTATGTCTTCTTATGCGGTTTACAAAGTCTCACATAGATTAGAAACTCTACCTCAACTAGAAAATAAAAAATAAAAATCCAAAAATACCAAGAAAACAACCATAAAATCCAAAACAATGTATGAAATCCTAAAATAACAAAATTGTCAAAACTGTCAAAGAACCCATTTAAACCAATAGTTTAAGCTGTTAGGTAAGCTCCTAGGATATGATTTATATTATCCTCTAACACACCCTCTCAAGTAGAAGTTATTTGAGCTTGAAACTTGTATAAGTTCACATTACCTTATACTTAATTTTTATCAAATAAATAGGGATGGTGAGATTCAAACTCGTCACCACTTAGTTATCAAGACTCTGATACCATGTCAAAAAACTATCAAAACAACTTCTGAAATCTCTGTAAAAATATCAGCCATTTTAAACCATCATATCGGTCTAATAAAAAGTTCCGGGCATTTCTATTTTCGAAAGTAACAAGGAAGACAATCTGGAGAAGCGGAAAAAAAATTATTGTAGCAGGCGGCAAAAAAAAAAATTTACTGTGGCAGTGACATGGAGCATTGGCCAGTATCCTTCCTACTAGTGCCCCTGTGAATCACACAAAATCTTGAATCATTTGAATGAAAAGTCTGGCATGTGTGTGTGAAGCGACCAAACAATCCTCCCAAGTTTATGTAACTGTTAATTTCCCTCTATAACCAAATGATAGGGGGGGGGGGTAGTGTGATTTGTACAAATTTGTTATTTCTCACAATTCCTTGAATTTGCACAAAATCCTTTACGTTTTTTCCTGGATTCTTCACAGCTACTCGTCCTCACATGATACGTAGAATCTATGATGATACAGGGAATACTGTCTGGCTTCATTTTGTTTTTATTCTTTCCTTCTACTTTTTGCGCATCTTTAATCCAACAGATACAAAAGAGCCCTTGAAGGAGGGGAAAGTATCTACAACAGCTTAGAGTTTTGTTTATTACTGCAGCATTCACCTGTTGGGACATATTGGAAGAAAGGAATGTTTTGCAGTATGAAGGCAGTTTTCACTATTCATTAGGGCTGTTTCACGTGGAGAGATGGAATCGTGCCTCTTCACTTCAAGTATGCCTTTATCTAATCAAAGGAACGAACCAAATCATGCTACCTTTTGTCGTGTCGCAAAGCCATTAGAAACCATTCAAAGCAACATAACCAATCATTTTCTTGCCTGTGAAGCAATGGATTAGACAAGTGTGTGTGTGTGTGTGTGTGTGTGTGTGTGTGTGTACAGAGAACTGGAAATGTATATAAGAGGAAGGAAATGAGAGCACCTTGCATGACTTCTTTCATCTGTGTTAAAAAACTATTGAGCAGTTGGAAGCAATGGAAGAGGAAAAGCAGGTGCTTATAAAAGTTGTTACAGAAAAACTTCAGAACATGGCAAATACTTCAATGAAGAATGTGGTCCGGAGCAAACGTTCAATCTACAGAATACCTGCCTCTGTTACAGCCCATAACAAGACAGCTTACATGCCCCAGACAGTCTCCTTCGGTCCTTACCATCATGATGACATTCATCTGAAGCCAATGGAGGAACACAAGCAACGAGCACTCGGGTTTTTTCTACAGAAAACAGGAATACCTCTACAGTCGGTCGTTGAATCTTTAAATGACGAAATGCAGGTTTTAAAAGACTCATATGATATGCTTGATGAATCATGGAAAAATGATACGAGCAAATTTCTGCAACTGATGATTCTTGACGGTTGTTTCACGCTGGAAGTCATACGCCTTGCTAAACCTAATTCGCCGGAGTATTCTGCCGATGATCCAGTTTTTAGCAGCCACGGGAGGCTCTACATGATACCACATATCCGGCGTGACATGTTATTGCTTGAAAATCAACTGCCAATGCTTGTTCTTTACAGGTTGGTTGCTGTTGAAAGCGACGGAGCAAAGGTACATCGATCTTTTGCTTGATTTTGTATTTGTCCCTTCTACAATTTTTCAGTATGAAAAATTCTACTTTCGTACAGGATGAAGAGTCGGTCAACGAGCTCATACGCAATTTCATCCATCCCGGTGCATCGGCCTCAAGTCTGGGTAAATGCTTGCATGTATTGGATTTGTATAGGAAGAGCCTTCTTCAGCGAGATCCCATCAAGAAAAAGCGTCGCCCCCGAGAAAAGGGAGGACTTCATGGTGATGACAATGATATTATACGATCAGCGACAGAGATTAATGAAGCTGGAATCCAGTTCAAGAAAAGTAAAAGTAAGAGCCTGAAAGAAATCTCATTCCATCGTGGGGTCCTAGAGCTTCCTGTCATTGAGGTAGATGATACCACCGAGGCAACCCTTCTGAATCTGATGGCCTTTGAGCGCTTCCATGTTGGTGCAGGCAATGAGGTAACATCTTATGTCTTCTTCATGGACAGTATCATTGACAATGAGAGGGACGTTGCCCTCCTAAACTCAAGAGGAATTATCCAGAATGCTATTGGAAGTGACAAAGCTGTCGCTAAACTGTTCAACTCTCTCTCTACAGACATTGCGTTGGAAACCAACAGCAACCTTGAAGTACTGCAAATGCATGTCAATGCTTATTGCAAGAAGCCTTGGAATGCGTGGCGTGCCAATCTCATTCACACCTATTTCAGAAATCCTTGGGCTATTCTGTCTGTTATTGCTGCACTCATCCTCTTTGCCCTCACTATTGCTCAAACCGTATATTCTATATTACCTTACTACAACTCAAATAACTCTGCATCGCTCTCTCCTCCTATGATTTTTGCGGCTCCCCCTCCCCTTTCAACTCCTCCTCGCACTCCTCCTCCAAAACTATCACGCCGCCATTGATTCACATGGTTCCACCACCATCCAGTTTAAATTTCGAATATAGATGGAGAGTGAATCCCACCAATTGCCACATCTATATATTTCTTTTCCTTTGAAAGCCTTGGATTGCTGGTTTTGCTTTTCCCAATTATCTTTAACACATTTGTATTACTAAAAAAAGTGGTTGTCTAGGTTAGCTTACGATATTTGACCGCATCATGATCATATACGCATGTATCATTTATTTATCCTGTATCTCGTTTGCTTCTCCGACAAGTGAGGTTGACTTCTCTTTAAGATTATTTTTTTTCCTGATCTGCCACAGAATGGCAGGCCTATTTGACTAACAGTGATTTGGTTTTATTGGCCTCAGAATTAGATCAACCATAATAACGCATGGATATTCAGTTAATTATATTGACTCGGTCTTATAAACATGATAGCAACGAATTTATGATCTCAAAGTTCCCATTATATAACACTGCATATATAAGTATTGTAGAGAAAAACAAAAATAAACTGAATGAATCAGTAAACAAAGCTCCTAAAAATAAGAGGGAGATGGAAGAGCATTTTTCCCCGTCCCATTGTAGAAAGACCTTGTGCTGACATTCTCTATCAGTATTTACAACAGCTAGCCGAAGGTGAACCATGTTGTGATGAAGTTTTTCGGGTGTTAATGCACTGGAAAGTAAACTCGTGTGGTAAAGATGTAAACCATCCAGTCTGTTATCTTTTCATCTTCCAATTCCAATCAACCGAAGCTGCCAGATATAAGAAGTTCGTCAGATTGCAATATTGCAATTGTAGGGAAAAAATTACACGAACAGAGAAGGGGGAATATTACAATGTTGTTTCCAGGCTGCTTCCAGTAAAATCCCTGCATGACAACTGGTAAGACATTGCTCGTTGCAAGGATAAAAATCATCAATGCATGCATTCCCATCCATTCTAGTACCAATGTTGGGCGCCTGAATCCACAGACATCAACCTGCAGGAAAAGCCCATTCCATTAACACGTATCAGCCAATAACAAACTTTGCTGGTTCCATTGTGGAAAGAGAGAAGAAAAGAAACAAAAAGCACGAGAAATCTAGCCAAAAACCGAACATACATGCCAGTTATCAAGAAAATAAACATAATAATCATAGAAATCTTTTCTTCAGTAGAAGATGATAAAATACCTACCAGCAAATAGATTCCAGTAAATACAATGCCGGCAGCACCCGCAGTGACACACATGTAACTGAATGTGTAAAGAGCCTTGTTAACATGCATTCCTAGAGGAAGGAAGAAATCATGAATCAGTCAGTACAAGCATTAATGTTACCTCTGTGAAATTCAACTTTAAGACCTGAAAATAAACTTAATCTTACCTGACAAATCCAAGACCAGACCCAAGACTACAAAACAAGTAGAAGGGATCATCCAGTGAAGGATTCTATCCTTGTGTTCCTGAAAGTGGCAGAGCGAAAAAAATTAGTTGAACAAAAGGAAACTTATATATAAGAAGTATGATCTTTGACCATGTAGAATATGTCACCTTGAAATGGACAATGATGTGCCCGTAATGCAAACCAACCAAGCAGGTAACGATGGCCATTACTGAACTACAAGGACAAAGTGCAAAGATCACATTGAGAGCCCAAAAATTAAGCAAACGCTAAGAAATTCTTTTTCTAATGGAGAAGAAATCCCCATAAAGTTAAAATCTACAATGATTCCTGATACATCACATAAAACATGACCTCTAGGAAAGGCATAAGGAAAAAGGAAATGTAAATGAACCTCAGGAGTCCTTCAGGATCAAAAGGGGCCTGACACCATGAAGGAGCATCTGGAGGTAGTGGGCCATAGTCAGGGGAATTGATACTGCATGCCTGTGGAAGGTAATTGACTAGTATTAACATCAGCATTAATAATAAATGAATAGTAAAGCATAAACGACAAGGGAAGCATTCTAACAAGTACCATAATGAAACAAAAACCGACACAATATAGAGATTACCTTCGTTCGTGCATAAATAGGCTTTCTATATAGGTGTTGAATTCCCAAAACTGTACGGTCAATCATTCCAACAGCATTACAAGCAGATCCTGTGGTGCCCCTTACACCACATTTCACCTTCGAGAGAAAATGAATCATATCAATGACTGAGCTATCAATCTTATATCAATTTCCTATTATAGCATTAGTAAAGATTGCAAGTAAATTTCTTTAAAGGAAATAAGAAGCTCACCCGAAAGGTCTTTGGGGAGGAAGAAGAGGCTGCAACTGGAATCTCATACTCCCAGTCAGGAACATACAGCCCATATAACAAGGAAAGATATAAACTAACAAGGACCACAACCGCGCCCCTGACAAAGTTTGCACACAAGTTTAGAAGACTCTGACAGTAACGAAAGGAAAAGCATTCTCACCAAAAGAAATTTATCTCATGAAGAAATAAAGGGCAAGGGCTATCAATTAAAAGGTGCTTGAAGGACACGCAAAATTACCGCACTCGTAATATTGAATGAATGAACAACCTTTTCAAAAAAAGTTTATGTTTTCAATGATGGATTTAACTTATAAGACTATGGTCTTCCGATGAAGTGGAAGTGATTTATATTGAAATGCCAGCCAAAACGGTGTTTCTATTAAATGCAGCAATGTGAAATTACTAATTCTTAACAGCCCCCTCCCTCCTGTCTCTATCCCAATGTGTCAAGTTTCATTTTTGAGGAAAAAGAGTTAAACCGCCCGCAAAGACTGAGTTTTAAAGCAACAGAGTTCCACAGGTATGATCTCACAATATTTGTCACATTTCTGTGAATCAATTCATCTGGCTTGTAGAGCAAAACTCAAATTCACAAATACCAGAAATGTACCAGGGGAAGACCGTCAAATAGGCTCGTTTATAAATCAACAAGCACATTGACATGGCAGGTTTACTGTGAGTTACTGCAGTGTTAAATGAAGTGATAAAGCAGATGATTTTGTGACACTACTCTATGAAAAGAATGCTCACCATTGAAGCTGATATTTCCTCAGCATGGATAATCCTGAAGCAACATGATTATCACCTTTTAGCCAAATCTCACACATTGCTCCTATTAAATATCCTATTGCTATTCTCTGGGGGGGGGGGAAGCAGCAACAGATTTCAACAGTGAGCAACTACAGTCAGTTAATCTGTCAACTGGCTAGAAGAAATATATATCAAATGGCTAAACAAGGGATTATCCTCATGAAAGCAGATCAAAACAGACTACAGGAGATTTTCCTGCGAATTTGACAAGCAATTAGCCACCTGGACTACAAAAGTGATGAGGAAAGTTAAAAGAATACCTGCAAGATACCCATCCATCTTATTTGTACCATGTCAACTCCAAAAGTTAGATCATTCAGACCGTGAAGAAAGCCACCTGGAAAGGAGAGATGACAATTTTTTAAGAACCACATGATGGTGTCTATTCCAGAATAACCTCCCAGAAAATGTTGTTTCAGTAATATCCGATAAATTGAAAATTTTAGCAACATTTCTTTCTTTTTGTTCGTTTTCCTCTGTTTCTCGCATTCTTTCCTTTGAGTACAATAGTACTTGTATGAAATATGGCTGAGCTTAGAAGATTAGCATCGACTATAAAGATGATCTAAAAGTTGAGGTTCTTGAAGATGACCTTGAAGAAAAAGACCTATGACAAGAAGTTTGAGCGCCCGGAGGATCGCTTTTCTTGTTGCAACAGCTTTGCTTGGCAATTTCTGTAGGAACCAAAATATATATGGAGTTAGGGATAAGAGCATCAGTAGTAGTAGAAATGCTGGATGTAGCAGCATCAGGAAGGGCATCATTAGATATCTAGGAATAACTAAATTCCACAGTACTTTTTAGGCTACAGAGAAAAGAGAAATCAAAACAACAGCACTTGTTATTATGATCATCGCATGAGAGGTATATTTTTAAGTGCTTGAATGCTAGCTAGCGTAAGAACAATAAATTTCCAATTTTATTTAGATACCTTGTATGTGAGTCCAAGCGAAGCACCGACCATGAATAGGAAAAATGGCATGACTACATCTGCTAGTGTTAGACCATTCCATGGTGAATGATTTATAGCAGGCAGAACTCCACCGGCATCATCCACAAGTATCATTAGCTGCATTAATCAGTCATAAAACTATGATCCTTCAATTCACAACATATAGATATCAAAATGTTATTAGAGATGAAAGTATGAAACAGTTGTTGTGAGCCCATGTTTACTTGGGTCTTTTTTATGCTAAAATGGACAGAAATCATTGATTTGCTATAAAATAAAACCAACTCCAACCTGCTTTACTTAATTTGTTAGATGCAAGTGAAACCCAGTGTCCATTTCCTTCTTATTTCTTTAAATTTTGAGGGGAATTTAATATTTACACATACCATTTTGCCTCTTCTTTTTCTTTCCTTTTGAACTGTACTATCGTGGACATCAATGGTTGATCTTTGAATATCATTAACACTTCGCTACAGCCCCTTAAACATGTTGTTACTGTTATCTTTTTTACATTGGACCCAGAATATCTATTTGGACTCCCTTTTTTTTCACTGATTGCTATTAGTATCTTGAGAATTGCGCGTGATGGGTTGTTTGGGGAAGAGAATTGCTGTCTGATTTAGCGGAGTGGGATACAGTCTGGATGGTGGGTCATTTCTACTGCCACCTATGATAACTTAGGATTCCGGGCACGCTGAAGCAGAACCGTACAAAGTACACTGCAAGGCAAGCTGTCCTCCATCGGGACTTTGGTGGTCGATGCTGAACTTGATACTAACAATGTCTACCTATAAGTGGGCATGTGAAGGAAGGCAAAACCTGGCAAACGACATGTCAGTTTATGATCTATGAAGGATACAGGTAGTGATGCAGTAGCCAGGAGCCAGGAGGTAAGACTGATGTAAAAAATACATGCCTCTGACCACTTACCTACCCCCATCAAGCAAAATTAGTATAGATGTAAATGCAATGAAAATCTTGCGGTACCATCTGTTCATCTTGCTTTCTTCATTTACTGTACGCATTTATTTATTAGACGCACAGTTACATATGAAGACCAGTTTTCCAGATATCAATCTTGGAAAGAAAAATAAATGTCCTTGATAACACACTATAAATAATCAAAACTTAGCATATGTGGTGATGCTAATTCAATTTTCTTATCTGGATACTGCACATTGACCTAAATCCAGAGAAAAAAGGGAAAAAAAACAATATTCTTGGCCATTGATAATTTGGATCATCCATCATGGTTTCTAAATCAGCATTGAACATATCTCTCAATCTTTTCTAATTTTTCTTTTTGGGGTGAGTGAAAATGTGGTAGTGGTGGTTCTTTTCTCTAGGTTATAGAATAAGGACAAGAAGTCATCAATAGTGTGAAAATGTGAAAATAATGGTCTGATTGACCTGACAGAAAAATCAACACGATATGACTCTTATAACCTACCACCAAAACAGAACGAAAACAGAGCAGAACAAGATGAATGCCCGATGCAATAGCTGTGATGCATGAGCAACATGGAATAAGTTTCCCATAAGAAGATTTAACACCAGAGCAAAAACCAAATAAAAAGAAAGATGAGTTGGCGAACGGGAACATTACCGCAACGGTGAGGCCACGAAAAACATCAAGAGAAACAAGACGTTGTTGTTGTTGTTTCGGTTGTTGATGATGTTGTTGCTTTGAATGAGTGGGGAGGATAAAAGATTTGCTGTCATCCACAATTGTATGATCACCCCCAAAACCATCTTCATCATTACTTTTCAAGGACTTGTTTCTATTCCCGTTGTCTTCCTCCTCTTGCCCTTTAATAGGCTTGTACATTGCCGTTGTCATCGTCATTGCCATTCACCGTCGGCCGGCTATAGAAAGAGATGAGAGAGAGAGAGAGATTTTTTTTCTTATTCACACGCTACTGATATATATACATTGTTGGGATACAGTTAAAGACTTTACCTTCCCTCCTTTCGTTTTCTTCGCTTTACTTCTCCTCCTCCTCTTCTTGAAGAACAGCCAGAAATGGAGGAGGTCTTTCTTCTCTTTTGTTTTCTATAAATTGCTTTTTATATGGAGGAGAGGAGAAGGCTTTTCTGGTAGACCGACCGACGTGCCTCCCCCTTTTCCTTTAATAGGCGTTATAATATACACGTAAGAATATCTCCGAGATTTTAAAGGAAAAGGCAAAAATAAGGGGCTGAGAGAAAAATATATCGGATAAGTGATAGATTATACGTGCGGATAAAGAGGATGCGGATGGGAGAAGGAATACGAGGAGGAGTCTAAGCGACAACGCATGGTTGCCGTTTTGGCCTCGAATTATTATTATTTTTTCAAAAAGAAGAAGGGCATTCCTTTTTCGTCGTCCAGGACTATACTGTACTTGTACCATACATATACGCGTATATGACAACTGTTGTCAGCCAATCACCACCAAGAGAAAAAAAATTTAGCTTTTTACTTTGGATGTACGATGGCATAGTACTGTACTTTAAACTGCTTTTTGGAGCGTGTGAGAAGGAAGACTTTTAAAAAGTGGTCACAGTTAGGAATTGGAGTGATTCTGACGTCATTTGCCCCCGTCTTGTTTATTTTTTTAATTTTGTTTGGAATTTTTTTTAATATTTTTTTATTATTTTGGTGGATTAATATTAAAAATAAAATTTTAAAAAAAAAATATATATATATATATATATATATTATTTTAGTATATTTCTAAATAAAAAATTCCAAAGCCTCCACAGTCACAATCACTTACTACTGCAAAATAAGTTAGCTGGACTCCATTTACTAAATAAGGATGAACGGTTCTTCCGGCATTCATGGTAATTTAGGATTAAAATTTGGACCAGTTAAATTATAATTGTTAAATTTAATTTTATATTGGGTTTGTTTGTTTCAGTGTTTTAAAAATATTTTTAAAAAAATTTAATTTTTTTTATTTTTTTATTAACTTCAAATTAATATATTTTTTGTATTTTTAAATCATTTTGATGTGCTGATGTCAAAAATAATTTTTAAAAATAAAAAAATATTATTAGCATATATTTTGACACAAAAAATTTTTTGAAAAGCAATCACAATTACACTGCCAAACACGTAATGATTTTTAACATAATCAAATAAAATAGTTAATTTTGTTAAATTTTTATTAATTTGATTAATCAAATTAAATCTTATCTAAATTCAATTGGGTTAATATTAAATAGTTTTTTTAAATAAAATAAAATAATATTATTTTAATAAAAATAATAAACATAATAATTTACGAGTTCACCAATGACCAAGTAACTTATCGAATTAATTAAAGTTGGATAAATATGATTCGGATAGCACATCTTACCCTCCCATTCTTTTTCCCAATGGTAACGGGTGGAGTCCACCTCCCCTCACGCGGAATTTCTTACCGTTTTATATGCACTCCACGTCGTGTTGTCAATTCTACTGATTACAACAGTTGTCGACAAATCTTTTCCTTTTTCTTAAAGATATGGTATTCGATTACAAAATCAATTGCTTCATTGGTCAATTTCGGTGTTTAAAAAACATTTCAAAAAAATTTGAAAATTTTTTTTATTAATAATATTTTTATATTTTTAGATCATTTTGATATGTTAATATCAAAAATAATTTTTAAAAAATAAAAATATATATTATTTTAATATATTTCTAAGTTAAAAGCACTTTGAAAAGTAATCATACCATACTTTCAAATAAACTTAACCCTTTTAAAGTTATGGTTATAAAAACTTAATATACTAAAAATATTGATTTTAATAAAAATGAAATTTGATGTTTTTATGGTTTTATATGAAAGCTATAGTTTTAAAAATGCAATTCTAAATAAAGGCTAGGGAATAATTAATAATATCTTATTATTTATTTATTTATTAATATATCTTGAAGAAAAAAACTAACATTAAAAAGGCTAGAAGATAAAATTAATGACAAAGATAAGAATATATTCACATGTTTCTCTCACCTACTTGTGTGTGTGTGTAATAGGCATTAAAAATAATCAATAATATACTATTAATTAATTCCTAAACACCATGGAGATTTTTTTAATGAATTCTTCCGCTCTTTTTTGGATAATAATATCTTTTGTTTACATGTCTTTTCCCCTCTCTTTGCTAATGAATATAAAGTGGTTTAGTTTAAGAATGAGAGGAGTTGTTATTTACTTTTTCAAGCCAGAAGAATAGTAGTAACAATCACGTTATAGATTCAAATAATAATGGTAACATTAGATTGAAAAACAATTAATCCACTAAAATTAATAAAAAGATCAATATCCAAGAAAGATTAGAGTTGAAGTGAAACAATAAGACATGATACCTTCATGGATTAAGAGTTGGAGTTTAAGACTTGGACATGAGAATTACAAGCAAAGAGTAAAATCGTGAACAGTCACAAACAAAGTTTATTTGTACGAAGCTACATTATTGCCTTCCTCAAGCAGTCCTTAAAATACTCCTAGCAATTAGGAATACAATTGCTATTTTTAGTTTTTTAGTAAAAAATAAATTATTTTTATTGCTTGTGTTGTATTATAATTCTATGAAGTTTATCCATCAAATATTTATCTTTTCTCAAAATTTAAAGATTACCTAAAAATATAATGACAATTATTTTTTAAAATATATTTTTGTTTGAAAATACATTAAATTAATATTTATTTATACTGATAATATCATATTAGTGGAGTCTCCAAAGATTTCATTTTCAAGGTTAATTCAATGATAAATCATCTATGCGTGTATTCTTGATTTTTTATTTTATTTTTTTAAAAAAAAAAACAATATTTAGCAATTTTTTTAGCTTATAACAACACAACAACAACTAATAATTTTTGGTTTAACAACACAATTTACGATCAAAAGTAGTGTACCCTGTTCCGGTAGAAAGAAAACTCATAAATCCAAATTATATATTCCTCTCTGACTAACGAAACAACTCCAAAATTCTAAAATTGTAGCATTATTTTTGTTTATATTCCGGATAGATTATTAATGTTATCATGTTTCTGAACTTGTGAGAGTGGGGCGGTGCCACTCAACAAAGCACAAGCAGATGGAAAAGCGGCGATGTCATATTCTGTCGAGAATTCGAAAATTAAAGGTTGTAATTTGATGGTTTAATCCTTTTCACCGCCCTAATAGGGTGTAGAAAGGAGAGCCTGCTGCCCGTGGAGAGTGGGGATATATGGAATATTATGGGCCGGTTGGTGGCGATAAAAGAAAGGCGTGTGTCATGAGATGAAATGCAACTCCTTTTGCTTTTGCTTCGCGTTGAAGTGAACCAAGGTTCCTTGCTTCCCATATATATTTGAATGGACCAGAAAAGCCCACAAAGCTTTCTAGCAGAGAGAGAGATGAACCACGTGTGCTGCTCAGCCCCATGCCTCCCTCCATCGTCAAAAAAACTGACGCACAACACACACACACACACAAAAAGAAAAGAAAAGAGGCCTATTTAAGCGACAGCATCTTATCCCATTGAAAAATTCACACACACGATTGAAAAACTAAAAGATATCGATGATGGTGTAAAGAGGTAGAAGGATAGTCGTTGAATCGTTATCGCAATTGTCGAGTGTGAAATCAAGATCTCACGCATCTAAAAAAGAGGAGGGATTTCTGGACGAAAAAAACAGACTTGTCACTGCCAGAGTAGGAAAAACTGGCAAAATTTATAATTATACATAAAAAATCGTTCTTTTAATATATGTACTAGATAGGTGGTCAGTGTCTACACCACGAGCCAGGTCAGAATTTTCCTAACATAAAAGAAGAATGCTCAAGCAACAATAATTCAAGTTTCCTAACACATAATCTAAGATATGAAATTGAAATAACCTAAAAATAAATAAAAAAATTAAAAAAAATCAAGATTTAATAACCTAATATAAAATGATGAAATAAAAAAAATAATTTTAAAAAATATAACTTCGAAGAAGAAAACTCGAGTTAACCTAAGTTGACGTGACTAACCCATGACCAGTGATTGAAATAAAAAAAAATTCAAATGAGGAACCTAGTAAAAAAAACCAATATTCAATAAAAAAACCTGAGCTAATCCAGGTTAACTCTACTAACATACTCTCAAGATAACTTAGTAGAAAGAAAATTGAAAAAATAACAAGGCTTAATGACTAATAATTAAATGTCAAATGATAAAATTAAAAAAAAAAATCATTGTCATGAGAAAAAAGTCCAGGGAAAAATATTCGAGTTCATCAGATCAACTCGACTAACCCTCCACCCACAACATGAGATCGAAATTAAAAAAAAAACTTATTAAAGAGGGAACTAGCAAGAAAAACCAAAGTTAAATAAAAACAATATTGAAAAGAAGAACATAACCTAACTTGACTAGCCCGCACTCAAAATAACCCAATAAAAAGAAATGTGAAAAAATCACAAAGCTCAAGGGCCAATAATTTAATGCAAATGATTAAATTGAAAAAAAAATCAATTTTATAAAAAAAACATCGAGAAAAAAAAATTTTGAGTCAACTCGAGTTAACTCAACTAACCTATTATTTGGAAATGAGATCAAGATAACTCAACAAAAAATAAATAAATAAAACAATAAAGTTAAGAGCCTAATAATCAAATGTCAAATGATGAATTTGAAAGAGAAAAATATTTTTAAAAAAAAAACCGAATCTAAATCAGGCTCAGATCATTAGATGTAGTAATCAAAAGATTGTTTTTTGGAAGCAAAATGAATGAAATTGAAAAAAAACTAAACTTTAAAGAGCATTAAAATCAAAATAAATAGTAATCAAAAGAATAAAAATCAAAATCGATAAAAAAAAAACTTCGCCGCAGTTTAACTAGACCTCTACCATGAGCACGCACCACATTGCTTGAAGAGAATAACTTGCCGCTCCTAACACTACCATAAAAAGCAGGATTTTTTAATTGTATCGCCCCGCGCGCCCTGCCTATAAGGTGTGGGAATGTCATGCGTTAACACATGCATTGCACATATTAAATTTTAAAAAAACTATTTAATTGTTTAAAATTAAACAATCTCTATCTGAATAAAAAAAAATGAAAAAAAGAGACTAAAATGAACTTGAAACTGGCCTTAGTTTTTTTTGGATTTTAAAGGGTAATTCTATAATTTAATTGTTTTAAAAAATAAAAAATAAAAAGACAAAGAAACACCTCTGTGCATGTTCACCTTTTCTTTCTTCTAAGAGTATGATTGTAACTTTACCGTGTAATTTTTGTAAAAGACAAAAACTCTCAGTGGAAAGCTTAACACTTTTTTTTTAATTTTAAAAGCAAAGTAGTCATTTTATCGTGATAAAAGAAAGGTGTCCTGATCAAATTTTCTCCAGTCAAATTTATAATGACTAATGAATCCCTAGAAAGACAATTTTATTCTCAATTGCAAGTTTCTTTAGTTTTTTGGTTATGGGTAAAAGCTACTTTTTATTATTCAATGAACAGTGAGATGTGTATTGCTAAGGAGAAAACATGTGTCGGACTAGCTTGAAGAAGTGGAACTGGTTCTGGTTCATCCTTGGACCCTAATTCTTAGAATTTGAAGAAGACGCCGGTCTTCGAGGAATAGGGAAAACCGATGTCATCGAATGACATGGTCGATCATTTAACTACATTAAACCGTCGCAAAGAAAGATTTTGGTTGATTTGATTAGATCCACAGCCCACGAAATTTTAACAAAACCGCTTCACATTTCTGAAGATCATTATGTAAACATGGAAAAGACAAGCTTCGAACATGTCAACGTTAACAGATTGTCTTCAGGAAAGACCATTTGCCAGTCCATAGTATACTCCAAACAAATGCTCGGAGGAAAAATGGAACATGACCATTTAAGATTTTGCAGATTCGAGGTCCTGTCCAATTTGGACAGAACTAAAAGCTGTGCTGGTTATCAATACCAAAACGAAGAATGCCAACGCTAGCTATTCCACAGGAAGGAAACGTGCTAATGCCATGTTATAATAGCGATCAAACTCAAAGACAACGAATATGGGATGCCAAACTCCCGAACGAGAATCTTAAAAGAGAACACCAGAGCGCAGACTTGATAGATCTTCCCAAAATATCAATTTATTTGATTTCATACAGATGAACAGCATCGAAATCAAACCTTAAACGATGCGCCCACTTTCCCAAGCTCTTCTAGGGCCTTCGAGATCTGGGCCTCACTTAAACCTTCCAACCGAACGCCCCTCTCAACACCAAAATCTGCAAAGAAATCAAAGATTGCACAACTCCACATCACAATCATACAGCTAAAGAACTAACCCGTGATTGCATAAGGAAAAAATATCACACAACTCAAACGTATACCAGCATGAAGTACATCATATACTTGTGAATGAACAAGGAAAGAACAAGGAGCAACAATTCATGCCCATGGTTGCAGACATGTCGGTGTTAATTCACCATCGCGCAAAAAACAACCTCCTATTTTCGAGTTTCTTAGCCAAATGACAGGTTGGATAAGTCATCCACACATTGCAGGACGTGTTGAAAAAGCACAATGGAAAGCAGAAAATATGTTAAGCACAGGCTGTGTTAGAGGAACACCTCTCTTTCTTGGTGTGTCAAAGTTTTAAGTGCAGAGGTCACATGAGTCAAAGTTTTAACTTCGCAGATTGCAAATATCATCACATGAACCTCCAATCACACCATAGCTTTTAGCTGTGGAAATAAAACACCTAACGTTTAATGTTTAATGTCTAAAACACCATAGCTTTCAGATTTGGACTGGGATTAAAGAAATAGCCCCAAACAAGCTTCGGCAAATACCACATTAAAAAAAAATGACCCATGATTTTTTTTTACTGTTTCTGCAATGAGAGACTATAGATTAGAAGTAACTGCAAAGAAATCTAATCCTTTTCACTTTAAAGCTACAGAAAATTGTATAGCATGATCTGCCCCCCAGATATTCCATCAGAAGCGTCTTATTCCACTGAATAAAGGGTAAGCTGTCACTACCCTACTGCCTTGTCATTGCAACTTATTTTGTTTCAAGCTAATTTAGGCGGTTGATATAACAAATTCAAGGAAAGCAGAAATGAATTGTATCAGTTGGCCATAAAAATATGGCGACTATGACCATCCTTAACCACTTCACCTATAACAATTTCTTGGAACCACGAGTGTAACTTGCAATTAGGAAAATCAATTTAGTACACTGTGATTTATCTGCTGCCAAGACTTTTAGCCATTGGCACATACAACATTGAGTCCCATTAGATTATTGATGTGAACTAGAGAAAATATGTGGCAATAACATATCTCACAGCTTCTCAATAATACGCATATTTTTAGAAGGAAAAGGATAAAAAATCAGATTGAGAAAGGGCCTGTACGTGCTAATTGCTGTTTAGGATGCATTTGACTTGTATTTGATAGAAGGGATCTGAGACCAAGATTCTAGTTCAATTTGGGTATTTTCAAACCTACTATCCAATTAAACATCGTAGATTTCGGTTATTTGAAATGACTATATTGATTTGAGTCATCTCAGAAGACAAGAACTACAATTCTTAATCTTCCAGTAAACTCTAAAATCCTGCTCAACTAGAGTATCTAAGGCCAAGGTTTAATTACCCAAATACGCAAAAAGAAACATAGCTCTGAGCCCTAAAAACTAATTGAAGTCCTAAATACAATGGGAAACCCACTAATTCATTACAAAAGCAAAAAGAAGAGAGATAAATCCCACTTCCAAAGATTGTCATAAATCCACATAAAAACAAAATAAAGGCAATTCTACCATAAACCAATCAAATGCATGTGGAATATCAGCAGAAGTAACAGCAAAATCTAACAGCTCTGTGGAGAAATTTAAAGAAATAGTGAAATGAGACAGCAAACAGGACAATGAAAGAGATAAAAGTGGGATACCATATCTAGCCCATAACTGAGGTTCTATTCCATTGCATTCACGGATCAAGATGGGAAGTTTTGGGTTAAGGGTTTTGAGATCCTTATAATTCTTCTCTATAAATGTTCTGTGCAAGAAAAAACATTAATGATAGGATACGATCAAATCGAAATGTCTAAAGATGAGGTCTTCAAAGATTCTTGTTAGCGAATGTCTACCTAGTAGTCGAACTTGAAGGGGAAGATTGGCATAGAAGAATTCGAAGCTCTTTCAGGTTCTTAGAAAGTTGTCCTCTCCATGCCATTTTCTCACCTCTACCAGGACCGGGTGCTTTGTCTCTTCCAAACCTCAGCTTCTGTCGCTCGGTTTTGTCTCGAGTTTACCTTTTTATCAAAACTAGAGCTTCCCTTTTGGTGGAATATACATTAATTTTCTTTTTAAAATGTTTAGTGATATGTTAGAATAATTTAAAAAAAATGAAAAAAAAAAACAAGTTAAATGCTCTATTTTTCTTAATTGGTATAAAAAAACTAATTTTCTCGTATAAATTTTCTTACTTCCATAATCTCTCAACATAAAAGAAAATAAACAAGGGTGGTGATCTACCCTTTCAAGTTTTGGCAACAAGATGCTTCTATGATTATAAAAAACAATCTTAGTTAATAAGTAGATTTGTTAACATACTAGCCAACAAACGGCTGGTGACATGGGAAAATTTCACCAACATTCTTGGTATAATAATATTTATTGTATTATTTCATCAATGATTAATATTTTTAGGTTTTAAAAAATTTAAAAATAGTCTAATATATAATTTGATAAATCAAGCATAATTTTTAATTTATTTATTTAATTGAGCTAAGAGTTTAACAAAAAATTCTAATTTTTTTCTCTCAAATCTCATAATAGTTGAAACTCAAGAAAGCTTTCAAATAAGACTCCAAAGTTAATGTGTAGGATTGTCTTTATTTATCTTGATATATTTTGAATTTTTTACTACTTGGCTTAAGATTTGTAATTTAATTAATATTTTACTATTTATAAATTCTAGTACTAAATGGATTATATTAATCATGTAATTTTTAATTAGGAATCTTTTTCTATGAACGATTTTAGTTTTAATTATGAATTTTTTTTATAAATTTTTTTGATGACTAGTATAAATATAAATGTTTATTTTATTTTGAGATTGAGATTATTATTTAGATTTTTAATAAAATATTAAAGAATTTTCTCTAAATGTCCTGTGATTCTAGGACTAAGAACTCTAATTTTTATTCATATATTATACGCCATGTTAAGAAAGGTTAGAGGTGTGATTAAATGTTGAGATACATTTCAAAAAATCTTAGCAATTTTATACATAATTATCAGATCATCTTTAAATCTAAAAGTTAATCTTTGGCCCATCAAATCCAATTACCATCCATCCTTTATAAGAATTAATCAATTAATTTTGATAAAGGTTACAATTAATTCAAAAACTTCGTGAGTTTTTTTATAACGATAAAGAAACAAGTATCTTTTTTTTTTCCTTTTCTTTTCAACAAAGAGACCTGGGGTGTTTTAGTTGCAGAGTAATACTCTATTTTTCCAAGATAAATATAAAAAGAAACAAGGAAAAAGAACTTTGTGTTCAAATGCACTCTTGCACATTGAAAAAAAGAAAATAGAGATTTTGTTTTTTTCACCATAATGCATGAAGAACATCTAATTTTTTTCAAAATTTTCCACCAAATCAAAACTAAGTCGAAAAGGTGCCTCTCCATCTTTTTCTATATCAATGAGTTTTTTTTTTTTTTTTTCTAGGGGAGGGAATACCCTAATATATATATGCGCGCGTGTATGCTTGTGTGTGTGTGTATCATAACCCTAACTTTTCATTCTCTCAATTTTTTGTTGTCGTCGTCGTAGTCTCTTTCGTTCACAAGAGAAAGATCTTCATGGCATGTCAAGAATTCCTTTCCTTACTCTCTGCCGTATATATGTTAGAAATTTAGAATGATGCATTTTTTCAAGTTGTTGTTGGCTGCAATTATGTGGAGAGAGAGAGCTAAGAAATAGAAACCTTGTAGTTCAAGAAACGAAGTCATTTTTCAGATAGCTTAGGATAATTTGATCACTCCTAGATATTGCTTAAAGTTCCAAAATTAAATATTGTTGTCAATCCTTGACCAAAACGAGGTACCTCAGGCCAAGTTAATGTAATTTGACTTCTCACATCATGCTCACAATTTTGTCCATGAATTATCTGATTAAATATAGCAACTTGATCCTTTTTTTTTTTTTTTTCCTGGGTGTCAAACGTTTCAGGTACTGGATTGTGATAAGGCTATCTTCTCATGGCATGTAGATAAGACAGATTTTGTTCTTCGGATCATTACCAGGCAGGACTTGTTTTTATATCAGTATATGAATAGTTTGGATTTTAACTTCATGTGTATTTTTTTAAGTTCCTGTAAATAATCACCTGATATTTATTGAATTTCTTTATTTAACATTTATCTTCGCATTCTAATTTGAATTTATTTATCACTTTTAATATTTATCTTCACATTCTAGTTTGAACTCATTTAATAGTGATAGTCCATCATTTGATAATAATATCATTTTAGATTTTTTGACAAACCAATTTTTATATATGATAGAATATGAAAGTTTATATAATAAAAAAAATAGGAGATCCATGCATAGTGGGAGTTAATATATACTTAAAGTATCAATAAATCTATTAATAAAGTGTTGATCTAATAATTAAGACATTGTTATATTCCTGTAAGGGGAAGAATACAAGTTTAATCTCTAAAAAGTGTATTTATTGGGAGAGGTAGACATGAATCATAAATCCGACTAGTTTCATCATTTAAAATAATAAAAGTATTAATAAATCTAACTATATGTTATGAGAGTTTTTGTATAAGGCCACATGTTTTTCAAAATTCACGTGACAAGTTAAAGTTAGAGAATTTGATGAGAGACTCAAGGGATATTAGCGTGGAGGAAAGTAATGTATGGATAGTTTTTATCTCGTATTAATGATAAATAATGACAAACAAATATTTATGCATGTTAACATTTTAGAATATTATAGAAAACAAATTTTATTTGAACATGATTTTCATTTTGTTATATTGTTCAAATGAAGATTAAAATAACATAAAACATATTTTTCAGTTTTTTGGGTTAGAAAAATATTCTGAAATTTTAATAAATAAACATGTTTTTTAAATTTTTTATTGGAGAAAAATAAAAGACTAAAATTGAAAAAGAAAAATTGTTTTTTGAAACTGCACACAGCCACACACCCTTGTATTCTATTATTCCGTCCCTTTAGCCCGCAATTTATTTTATTGCTCTCCGAATAATAATAAACAATCTAACCATAACCATGATTGGGTGTTTTCATCGAACCATGGTTAATTAACTAGGGCTAGGTTAGGGTTAGGGTTAGGGCATCCTATAATATAAAATGCGTGCGATCTTTTTCTGCGATTCTCTTCGCAGACAAACTATAAAAGACCCACCTCTTCTTCTCGGGAGGCGATAGGTGCGTCACCATCTTCTATTCTCTCCTCCATTTCTTTAATATTAAAATAAAATATTTCTACAATTATTATTATAATAGGAGTATCAGGTACTATCTTCTGAATTTTAGAATTGTTTTTTCATTTGATCTCCATGATGCATACTGTGATTCGTGTCATAATCCTGGAGATTCTCTTAGCGAATTTCATGATTTTACATTGTTTATTGTTTCTGAAATTGAATTTCGCTGTGTGGATTCTTTTTCTCTCTCGTTGACTACTCTGATTGGCAGTGCTAGGCAGACTGGAATTACTCTATTGTTTATATTTTTAATTTATGATTTTGTATTTAGTGATGGTTGTTTGGGGTTTAGTTCTGTTTTTCCCTTATTTTAGTTTAAAAAGGTTATATCATATTCCTGTTTAGTTTAGTGATTTAGGAATCCTAAAAGTGTTATTTGGATTCTAATTCTACGTAGTTTCGCACAAGAACTTAGACTTTTAGACGTTATATTGCTGGTACTTGCTGTTTCCTTTTGGTATCTCCAGACCGTGCATTTGTCTTGGTGGTTAATTATGAAGTTCTTATGCTATCTTTGCAGGTAAATTTGTCTGTTCTTAAACACGCCACAATGTCAGACGGTCATGAGACTGATAAGAACATTGAGATTTGGAAAATTAAAAAGCTTATCAAAGCACTGGAAGCTGCTCGAGGTAATGGCACAAGCATGATTTCGCTTATCATGCCTCCACGTGATCAGATTTCTCGTGTCACTAAGATGCTTGGAGATGAGTTTGGAACTGCGTCAAACATTAAGAGCAGGGTCAATCGTCAATCTGTGCTTGGTGCTATTACATCTGCTCAGCAAAGGCTCAAACTTTACAACAAAGTTCCTCCCAATGGGCTTGTGCTTTACACCGGGACAATTGTGACTGACGATGGGAAGGAAAAGAAAGTGACAATTGACTTTGAGCCTTTCAGGCCCATAAATGCGTCTCTTTACCTCTGTGACAACAAATTTCATACAGAAGCTCTGAGCGAACTCTTGGAATCTGATGACAAGTTCGGCTTTATTGTCATGGATGGGAATGGGACTCTTTTCGGGACACTGAGTGGCAACACTAGAGAAGTGCTGCATAAATTCACTGTTGACCTTCCGAAGAAACATGGGAGAGGAGGGCAATCTGCTCTTCGATTTGCTCGACTTCGAATGGAGAAGCGCCACAACTATGTGAGGAAGACAGCAGAACTTGCCACACAGTTCTATATCAATCCTGCCTCCAGCCAGCCTAATGTTTCGGGATTGATACTTGCTGGATCAGCTGACTTCAAGACTGAGCTTAGTCAATCCGATATGTTTGATCCTCGACTTCAGGCAAAAATTCTGAATGTGGTTGATGTTTCATATGGAGGGGAAAATGGTTTTAATCAGGCAATTGAACTGTCAGCGGAAATCCTTTCCAATGTGAAATTTATACAGGAGAAGCGCTTGATAGGCAAGTACTTTGAAGAGATAAGTCAGGATACAGGAAAATATGTTTTTGGTGTTGATGACACACTGAAAGCTTTGGAGATGGGTGCTGTTGAAACTCTAATTGTGTGGGAAAGTTTGGATATCAATAGGTACCAGTTGAAAAATTCTGCCACTGGTGAGATTGTCATAAAACATTTTAACAAGGAGCAGGAAACCAACCAGGACAACTTTAGGGATGCAGAAACCAAAGCTGAACTGGAAGTTCAAGATAAAATGCCACTGCTGGAGTGGTTTGCAAATGAGTACAAGCGGTTTGGTTGCACTCTAGAGTTTGTTACTAACAAATCACAAGAAGGATCCCAGTTCTGCAGAGGGTTTGGTGGTATTGGTGGTATCCTCCGTTACCAGCTTGATATGAGATCATTTGATGATCTTTCTGATGGAGATGTTTATGATGATTCTGAATAACAATCAGCCAACCCCACCCCATTGCTGGTGCAGGACAACGGGGCTAAAGAGCCTGCACCAGCTGCGCTGCGACGCGCTGGAATTTGCCCAATGCTCAGAAAACTTTGTCAAAGTTCTAATCAAGGTCTTAATCTCTAAACTTATACGGCACTAAATCTCATTATCTTTCCAATAATGTTACATTGATTTTTATTTTGGAAGAATGACCAGTTTCAACTTATCTAATGCCTTCTTCTTCTTCTTCTTCTTCTACCCTTTAAACAAAGGAGATCGTGATATTTTCCAAGTTAACACAAGCTTAATGTGGGGATGATGCTTGCTTTTTGTCATGCAGCTACATTTTATCTGGAGTATGAAATATGTTTTTGGCTTGGCCTGGAGTCTGAGATGTAGCAGAACCAACTTGGTTGATGAGTGGATGAGACTGCAGATATCTACACAGAACATTATCATTATCTATGGTTGTGTTTTTATGGATATACATGTGCACTTTAAAGATGCTTTAAGGTTTGTCCTTGTCTTTAATAAGTTGAAACTTAGTTGAGATGGGAGATGACCATGACTCAGCTTTTCTTCATTTACTCCTATTATAATAATGCTTGTTCTGCTCTCTCACCATTAATCTCATTTCATTTTCTATTCTGATCTCAATGAATTAGATCACTGTATTAATATGATTGCAAGAAGTTGTATGCCGTGTCGATTCATTTACTAGTTTGTTGATGAATTCGACATGTGATTATAGCTGTGGTGATTATGGGGATGATTTTTGATGTCTCAACCCCAGCCTTTCTTCTAAGCTCATCGGTGTGGCAACACCAATTGTCTGAACCGGTAGCCTGTGTCAATTGTTGTATGTGTGATGACACATTCTTTTTCCAGACGAGAAGGAAAAACAACCAACCTTTGGGTTGGTGCTTTTGCTTCGTCCATCCATCTCCATGCCATGACTAAGGTTGTGTTTGTCTTTTGAAAATTGATTTCTAAAATTACTTTTCAAACTTTTATATTTTTAACTTTTATATTTTTGTTTATCATTAAAAAAGTTGATCAATAAAAAATACTTTTTGATTAACAAAAAATATTTTCCAGTTTAAAAAAAATTTAGTTTGGTTTTTAAAAAAGTGTTTTCTTTTTATTTTAAATAGAAAATATTTTTTAAAAGTTTTAAAAAATTTAAAAATATCATATTATTTGCTAATTCTATTAAATTTAATCCTTAAATTTTAATTATATATTTTATTTTAAATATTTATTATTTAATTTCATGCATTCAAATTTAATTTTTATATTAATTTTTATTTTTATAATATTTATTTGTTTTTTTCTTATTATTTTTTAATTGAAAATTTTTATTTATCAAATTTGGTCCTTATTTTTTTAATATTATTTATTTTATTTGAAATAATTGATGAAATGTTAATTATTATTATTATTTTATTTTTTTATCTTTTAATTTTTTTAATTTTTAGATTTGATTTTTATTATTTTGATTATTATTTATTTTATTTAAGATAATTTATGAATTTTTTTTTTAATTTTAGTTTCATTTAACTTTTTAATTTATAAGATTTGTTCCTTATTATTTTAATAAGCTTGAAAAAAATAAAATATTAATAAGTTATTTTTTAGCTTATTTTCTATAACATAACTAAATATTAGAAAATATTTTTTAATTTATTTTTTATTATACTATCAAATATAAAAAATAATTTATTTTTTTTTAAAAATTTACTTTTTAGCAAATAAATAGGATTTAAATAGGGTTTAAAGTGAAATGTTTTTAGTTCATAGATGATGAACAGGTTATTTTCTTTGGTCTGAATATTTTATCACACGACTGTAGCAGAACGTTTTTATAGTTCTAAAGATGATGAGGCTGTAAGTTTCTTGTTGTGGATGGAAAAGATTTCTCTCGCCTCGACTTTATTTTTTTTCTCTCATCGATTACAGGAAAATTGTTCCTTAAAAAAAAAAAAAGATTTAACAATTAATAAAAGGTTAATGTTTATAACAATTAATAAAGTTGGTATGTTTGAGGATTTTCCTCGGTGTCTATTCTGCTGAATCTAATGCTCTTGTTTGATTCACTCATAATAAAATATAGGTAGTGAATCAATGCATAATAATAATAATAATAATAATGTCTATATTTTTAAATTTTAAGGGTGTGTTTGTATTGCAAAAATAAAATATTTTTTTATGTTTGATTTCTTATGTTTGTGTTTGTTTATTGTAAAATATTTTATAGGACAACTAGTTAATAAAAATTGTTTTACAGAGTTTATTTGTTAAAAAGTATTTTCAGCTTTTAAATTTTGTTAAAAATATACTATGAATAAATAATTAATTTATAATATGATTTAACTATTATCTTATTCTTATTCTTATTTTCATCTATCACTTTACTCCTATTTTTATTATTATTACAATCACACCAGTATTTTTATTTTCTTTATCATCCCTGTCATTTTAGTGTAACTACCATCATTTCACCATTACTTAAAAATATCTTACATATTTATATTTCTAAAATAATTTATCCAAGTGTTCATCTTCTGTAAACTTATACGAAGAAAAAAAGAAAATGCTTACTTTGCTCGCCGTTTCATGATCTAGATGAGAGAAGCGTTCGTATTTCTCATGTTGACAAGGAACCTTTCTTGTTCTCAAAACTCATTATTTCAACTTTTTATTTAAAAAAATTACTATGAATATTCAAATTAATTTTTACATTTTAATTAATTTTACAGATTTTAAAATGAATAATTATATAAATTTTTAATAATTTTAAAATTTATAAAATTTAAATTAATAATCTCTACAAACAAATCAAGAATACCTTTAGATTTCTTACACCCCATTATTTCAACTCTTCGCTTTACCCCGTGCCGGTCCTGTTGGTTGTTGCTTTGATGTCTTGGATAACAATAAAGTGAAGACGTCGATGCAAAATCGAAACTGTATACTAATATCAATAATAACATAGTAACTAATATCAAATATAATTGAAAACTCCTTTCTCTAATGATATCTCATTGATTTCTATAAATTTTTTAGAACAACAATGAACTTTAATATTTGATTTAAACTTTGAGGGTATTTGCCTATTTGCTAGTTTGATTGTGGATATTTTTTTAAATAATTTTTTGTACTAAAATACATGTTAATATTTTTTTTTAAAAAAAAATTATTTTTGACATTAACATATCAAAATGATTTGAAAACATAAAAAATATGTTAATTTAAAATTAATAAAAAAATAAAATAAATTTAAATTTTTTAAAATATATTTTTTAAATACAGATATAAACAGACCGGAAGATAATAAATTATCTTCAGGGATTGATTCTCATGCAACCAATCGTAATTAATAGTTTCAGAATTGTAACTTTTAGTTCCTAAATTAACAATATAAATTATTTAATATTAAGAATGTACAGTTCTTGCTCATATTTCCCTCTACTACACGAATAATTATTAATTTAATGAGAATTTTTTTTCTTTTCTAGTAAATTGTTTATTTATGATTAAAAAGGTGGAATTTTATTGGATAAAAAAATAATAGATCTATTTAAAAATTTAAATAAATATTTTTCTATTTAATATATCTATAAAATAATTAAGAGTAAAAAATGAATGAATTAATCTTGAAATGTAGAAAGATTATTTAATTCACTCTACAACAATAACTAATTTATAGTTTATTAGATTAAAAAAAAATAGAGCTGAGCCTAAGCCTATTACGAAGCATCAAAATCCAAGCCCAGCCCAGTATAGCATTAGGGTTTTGGAGCAATCATATCGAATGGAAACTTCAGCTATAAAACGAGGGCTATCTGGTGTCAATGACAAGAGTCGCCATTACACCATCTTCCCTTGCAGCCTGACTCAAAAGCAGGTATCGCTTTCAAATTTCAAACCCCATTCCGTATATGCACGTTAGAGATTTTTTCTGTCCTCGATTTTTCTTTTTCTTGTACGTGTTCGCTTCTTGTTATTTATTTTAAATCGTTAATGGGTTCTACTTCTGTTGCTGTCTTACTTCTACAAAGCTCCCAATGATTGAAATTCAACATTATATTAAAGTTTCAGCCTTGTCTGACTGTACATGTTGAAAACTAGCCTTTATTCTGAGGGAGCTTGCTCAATATGTTTTTGTATGTGCCATTTGAGGAGTTTCAAAATTATTTACTGTTTTGTGTCGAGGAACTATCTCCGTGGTAATAAAATCTAGAGGTCAGTTTTATGAAGGTTTTCTTCGTTGCAAGAACCCTCAGTATTCGTTGGCATTGTGGTTTATTATAACCAGATTTGTCTTGTGAAACTCCCAATGATTGAACTTCGTATAAAAGTTTCAGCCTTGTCTGAATGCAGATGTTGAAAACAATTTCGGTTCTGAGGGAGTATTTTTGGTCAATGAATGTGGAAATTTGGTTTGATCTCAGAGTGAGAATTGGCTTTGCATTTGTTTAACGCTTCTGTTTTGTTTTTGTTATGATAATAGGAAGGTGCCATGGTTCGAAGACCTGCGCTGTGCTGGCAGATTAAAAATAAGCCCTACCCCAAGTCAGGGTATGGCAGAGGAGTTCCTGATCCAAATATCATAATTTATGTACGGGCATGAAAAAAGAGGTGTTGATGAATTTCCCTTCTGTGTGCATCTTGTTTCTTGGGACAAAGAAAATGTGTAAAGTGAAGCCCTTGAAGCTGCACGCATTGCGTGCAACAGGTATATGGCTAATTATATAGGAAACGATGGTTTCCATCTTGAGGCAGGTTCTGATTGGACAGGTTCTGCGTTCTGTTCGATGCAAATGGAAACCATGCACAAGAGGCTCTCAGAAGGGTTAAGTTTAAATTCCCTGGCAGGCAGAAGATTATAGTGAGTCGGAAGTGGGTTTTTACCAAGTTTGTGCCCAATTAAATTATGTACATGTTTTGTGTTCCCCAATCAAAGTTTTGAAAATTGACCTGTTGGATTTCGTTCTATCTTGTAGAATGCAGTTACCAACGGGAATTCCTGATCTTATATGTGTTTAGTTGCTCTTAATGCTACCCGCTTCTTCCATCTTTGCTGTGGAAATTTCCTGAGCTTTCGTTTGTAATCAATGGTAACCTGCTAATATCAACTACTCCTGTGCACTCGTTTTTGTTTCTTGTTTCATCTCTATTATTTCTCAAACAAAGAATTGCAAATGTGAATGATGAAACCATAGTAGTCAAGCGAAACATAAGAGTAAACCTGCATTGTCGCATCTAATCTTTTCACAAGAGCCCGCATCCCAGCCTTAATCCCCGTTTTAACCAGTCCCCTGGGTGCTGGTGTACGTACTCATTTCTTCCGGATGGAAGAAAACCATCGTAGATCTTGTCAGCTGCTCGACTTCTCCATCCCTTGATTCTACTGGAGATGTTGATAATATTTTCAAGAATTTCTACAAATCAAAATGATTGTAAACCCAGATAGAATTAGGAATCTTCCTTTAGCTGGCCGTATACACCAGCTATAAAATATAGAAACACAGGTCTTGGATTTTCTATACCTTGGTAAAGAAGTACATGCTGTTCCCTGTTCAGATGAAGGGAGTCGTATACTTTCATATATAAACTAGTTGGGATGTGATGTACAATTAGAAACACAGCTGGAAGAGTCTATGGCATTACAGAACAATTTTCTACAAAACGCACAAGAAGATAGCCAAAAGCTTGTTACTGTTTTTAAGTGCATTGCACAAGGTGACAAGGAGGTGGGACAGCCTGAATAAATTAGTAGCAACACGAGCCTTAAAATTTTGCGCTCTCGGATGATTACAACATGAGTAGTTCTTGTTTAAAATATTTTTTATTTATAAATATATTAAAATAATATATTTTTTATTTTTAAAAATTATTTTTAAAATTAACACATTAAAATAATTTAAAAAATAAAAACAAAAATTTAATAAAAAAATTAAAATTTAAAAAAACATGATTTTAATCGCATTTCAAAACAAACTAAAAAAGAAAAAGAAAAAAAAAAGACAATAGAAGAGCATGGCACCAGTGGAGCACGATACCAAGCTTGGTATGCCAAGGTCGCGGTGGGACGTTCCATCATGAACTACCACGGGATTGCATTGTAATAGAAATGAAGCACAAAGTGAAGCCAAGAGTTTTAATTTTAAGAAAAGGTAGAAGGGAGTGTTCTGCATAAACCTGCCAGCCAGGAAAGGCACTACTCCAAGCACCGGCAGAGGAAGCATTCAACAGCGGTCGATGCTGCTTGGAACTCTGCTTCTCAAAATAGAGAAAGAGAGAGCAAAGAAGACATAGCCACTTCCAGTTTGACCATGACCATCTCTTGACGAGGCAGAGGCTCGTGCCTGATAGTACCATCCATACCAGTGCCATCACTATCACTACAAGTCTACAGCTACAGATGTCGTAGCAGCAGCAACAGATACTTTATTAATGGTTATTCTAAGTCAACAATCAACATAATACAATCATATCCTTTTCATATGATCGTTGGCACCCTTTTCAACCTCAGATTCCGACCTTGAAGTTCATGAGCTTGAGAGCCTTTCCTCGTCTGAACCTTACCCTTCTATCATAGCACTAGCTTCTTTTGACATCTCCTGCATCTTCCAATAGGGTAAAGGATCTCTAGAGCCGTTCTCTCTCTTTATTAGCCTCTGCAAATATTCCCTCGCCTTGGAAGCAAGGTATTCCCTCCTCACCAGCACTCTCTCCCCCTCTCTTTGGGATTAAAAGAGTCATTTGCGTTTTACCTTTCATTTCTGTACAGTGTTTCATACATTGATTCTAGTAATTAGCGTTAATACAGCATCAACTTTCCATCCAAGACTTGAAAAGGATTAAACTTGAATCTGACCAATCACGTGATTAATCGCCCATGGTCATAACATATCTAATTATCCCATCAGACGAGAGAAATCCATCACTTCTGCTTACCACCAAATCAACTTTTGTACAGAAGCATATCAACTCCCGTGATATCTGAGAAGGGATCCAGCAACTCAAACCAGAGTGAGGATCTGGCTCTTCAAGACACTCGCTATCATGTCTTCATGAAACCATTATAGGCGCATTTTTGTAGCCATTTTTTATTCAGTCATTCTTGTGGCATGTGGAAGTACAAATTCCTACATGTTCCATAACTGTTCTTAAGATATGCAATATTTTTCTATTCTCAACAATTCAGTTTCGGATATATAATTATCATCCAAAAGAAGAGCAGATATATAGCCATCTGAATTGTGCGTTTTAAGCATAAGTAATATTCATCTTGTTTTAAATCAGAAACCAGACATACATGTAAAGATGGCAGCTAATTAGGGCTAACCTATCAGTAAAAGGTCATTCAACTTGTATACAGTCAACCTGTATACATCCCCAGAAGGTCAGTAATACATGCCTCGTGAGCAAGAAATGACTGGCAAAGAAAAAAGGGGGGAAGCTTGAATAATTGCACATAAGAGGATCCCTGCAAAACTGATTAAATTCTCAACAAAACCATAATTTCGTTGTTGTCAAAGCACTCGTCAAGGAATGCCAACACCTTTCCTTGTGGACTGGATTTGAAGTAGCTCTTATTCCTGACAGAAGAAAAACAAAATATATTAAAATAATCATGTGATTAAAGGAAATTGCATTAATATCAAAACCTGTTGCCGTGGGAGAAACAGAGGGGACAAAAGCAAACAATAGACTTTCATATAGCTTAAAATAAAATGCTACCAAAGGGATCAAAAACATGCTATTTAGGCACGAAGAACTAAGAGGCATTTTAAAGGGTCAAAACTATTGATAAATACAATAACGAACTTGTAAGCCAATGGAAGAATAATCCACATAGATGAAATCTACAGCTATCAACAAATTCAGATTGATAGATAAAATCCGGATTCCAAACTTCCAGATTAACACGGATACCAAGAGAGATTTTTCTCTTTTGATATGGAAGGACAGATTCATTGTATGAGCTGAGAAATCACATTAACTGCTATCCAAATCATTTCCTATTGCTATCCTCCAAAGATTTACACGCTAATGAGTGCTGGTTATCAATGAGAACTGGGTTAAAGGAATTCAATTTATGTGTTGCCAGGAAGGGCGGACCAGTCCATTTCTCTACTGTTGCATCTGTATAAAAAAATTCACCTTGGAAATGAGTGGATCGCCTTAAAAGCTTGGTGGAATAAAATTTCCATCTTTAGAGCTTTTAAGGGCCGGGAATTGGGGTATGCCAGCATGGGTTTGAGTGCCATTGACATTCTGTGCAAGAGAAATGGGAAGGAGATGCTATGAACATACAAGGGGAAGAACAATAAAGCACTTGGAGCAGTGTGAACAAATCAAGCACCTCCCAAACATAAAAGCCAAAACCATCCAGCCTACTAAGCAGATGCTATGAACAGCTTTGAGCTGAAAATTGCACAGGCAAAAAAGAGAAGAGGGAGTGGAGCAAGCATAGAGATTTAGAGAAATTAGTTCTGGAACAGTATTTTAAGTAGAATGATACCTGTTCCATAGGTGTGGCTTCATTATCCTTCTGTTCCTCCAAATTGTTTGGTTCAGCCTCATTTTGACTGTCAGTAGCCATTTTGTCATCTTGTTCTTTGACACTGTTTGATCCAGTATCATCCAAAATTTTAAGATCCGCAGGAAGCTGGCCGGAGTTTAATGCCTGTTATGCAATAACAATTTGGACATGAAATGTTAGTATTGTGATAAACACGAGATATTGACAGATTCTAATTCAAGATATTTCAGTAAGCAAAAGGATGCACCTTCTCAAGTCTTGCCACCTCTTCAAGAGTCTGGGAATTGACAATGGCAGCCTGCACACCGATCATACAACCAAATAAAACAGACGATAACCTGAATTAATCTATAGACGAACTGATGGAAAACTATGCAGAGGAGAGGAAAACACTGTAAAGCAATATGCAGCTTCAAAATCCAAGTTTATGGCCAGTAAAAACAATAACGGTGCTTCTACTTCATAATACAGAAAAGAATGTTCAAGAAAAAGAAAACTTGACATGGAAGCCATGCTCTAAGTTCAATTAAGGCCTATTTCAAACATAAATGAGTTTCCTCGAGTCCTCATTAAGTTAGCTATGGTTATTTGGGTTGCTTGAGTGCTGGTTCATTGTTTTATAGGATTTCTTAGAGATTCAGAGTTAGGATTAGCTCTGTAATTTCAAAATTTATTGGAAACAGACAACAGAAGAAGTTCAAGGTGTCATTTTTTATTCATGTCTTGCTAGTCCAACAAGTGATCTTTATTCATATTTTCCTACTCGAAAAGAAGAATTTGTTTTTCTTCTAATTTTATCATAGAAGATTCCAAACTCCAAGTTCCATGAGGTTGAAGGAGCACAAATCAATCACAATCAAAGGTCCATGATCTGTTTATTCAGAAGCAATAACATCACATTATGAGACTACAGAAACCATCAGATTGCATGATTGCCTTCTCCTCCGTGTGAATGTGTGATTGCTTAGGAACCATAGCTGTAATTGCCACTACTCCCTCATATTTTTCTTCTTTCAGTAATATTCACCTAATACTTCAAAATCAGGCCACTCAACAGTCACCAAAAATCCATCTTTTCAATGCCAAATCCAGCATTATCCACAGTTCTCATTTCTTCCAGAGAAAACCATAAAAAAATATAGGTTGTCTGATATGGCTAAAGAGGTGACAAATTTATCTCTGAATATTTGGCAATGAAGGTTGCATTTGGTTAGTGTCCAGGGTGGAAGGGAAAGATACAAAAGAGACATAAACATGTTTGCTTGAAGAAACGGTGATAGAAACATAAAATAAAATCTTTGGACAGTTTTAGAGGAAATTTTTGTACTTTCAAAATAGTAAGTACAAGAAGACATGTCTGCTTTGTCCCCACTATCTCCGTCTCTTATGTCCGGAGACAATAGCCAAACACTACCTAACAATTCTCATATATAACTACAAGAAAAGGACAAGGGCATCAAAAATAAACCAAAAACAACATGCCGTGCTCAATACCATATGCTCAAAGATTCAGATAGAATGGTTAGAGAGTAACATTTCAGTCAACTCAATACTTGTTGGTTATTTGAAATTGGTAGCAAAACCCATAGCCCGGCCCCAAAAACAGGTCAATAAGGTAGAATCAATTTGAAATTGAGCGAATTTGATGTTTTTCCACATATAGGTGGGCAAGGCAGATTGAAATTGAGAATGCCATCTGGAATTTTGGTATTTTGTAGAAATAGTAAAAGAAAAGAAATTACAAAATGATGTTGTTCATGCTTAGGGAAAATGTATTCAGTCATCCTCAAATGATAACCCAAGCTACCAGTATTTCATGATCAGTAACTGAGCTGACTCCCTTTCCCTATAATTGAAAAATAAGATCGAGCATGGTTGGATAGGGTAAAGTTGGAAAGGACAGACATGGTGAACACCCCTGATGCTCCATAGCACATCATAATTGAATATACTCTTTTCCTTCCAAAATAAATGAGCAAAAAGCAAGGAAATGTTTTAGCACTGAAGATAATGCCAAGGTTCTCAACATAATGTTAGAACATACTCAACACCTCCACACCTGCCAAAGTTTGATGGAGGTAGACATCAAGCACTTAAGTGTAATGAGCATAATACCTTAATTGCTATAATCTGCTCAGGTGTAGGGGCAACCACTTTAGGATCCTGTTGTTCCTCTGCAACTTCTGGAATATTTGGAATCTCACCTGGAGTGAATGTCTTGACAGATTCTCTTTTAGCCTCTTCTTCAACCTCTTTGGATGAAAACAAATGTTCTGCTTCTGCTCTCTCCTGCAATTCAAGGGCAAGAATGCAAAGCAAATCAACATGAATAAAAAAACCTATATTTAAAAAACATGCCAGACAGAAGAAACACTTTTCGATCTTCTATGCAATAGCACTTATTTAAAACTATAGTTTTGTTGGGGTAATATAGGTGCATCACTTAAGCAAAGCAATGTGTATGAAAAAAAATAAAGACACCAAGAATGCAAAAATTTTAAGGAACTGCAGAACAATGAAGCAAAGTCTCACCTTGGCTTTGACTTTCTTAAAATCGAGAACCCGGAGTGATTTTAGTTTATGAATCACGTACAGCCTATAATTTGGCTTTTTTGTAATGGTATTATCCAAAAGACTAAGGAACTGCAGCTTTGGAAGAGAAGAAAGAGGATCAATCTCCGCCAAATTGACAAGCCTATTATTTGTAAGAACCAACGTGTGTAGTTTTGGCAAGTACTCTGCAAAACAAAGCAACATACACTTCTTGTACTTAGTACAACCCCGAAAACAGGACACGTCATAAGGTCTGTCCACATTGGGATGCGTAACTTGAAAGAATTAAAGGATTATTAAAAACTTACCTCCAATGTTGGGATTGATTCGGGTAATTCTGTTGTTATTAATTATCAAAGTGCCCAACCGATTAAGATATGGCATGTTTTCCAGCTTGACAATCTCATTGTCAGACAAATCAATCGTATCAAATTGGTCCTGGTGAATAATAGCAAAAGCAAACCCAGAGTCATTGAATTGTAAGTGCAATATTATTAAGCTGATGATCATTACTAGGTTTGAATTTCAGTTTAGAGATAGTAGCAGCATGTATATAAGCTCGAATTATATATATAAAAGCAAGAACATTGACGAGAAAAACTAGCAGTGTACAGAGAGTACAAAACCTACTTCAGTCCAGATTTAGTTTGGGATAGGCATTATATACATGAAGAAAAAGCGACTTTATCTCAGGCTCAAGTAAAAAGAAGTGAAGTAGTACCTCAGTAGCACCCAAGTTTTCAATTACAGGAATCTTGTTACCTGCAGGCCAAGATTCGATTTTCATTAAACAAAGAAGGAAGCAATAGAGATACAGAAAGAGAGAGTATGGGCGTGGTGCCTGTGCAAGTATATGTTACGGTTAGGGTTTTGAAAGAGAAATAAAATTAAGAGGAGACCTCGAAGATCCAATTCGCGTTCCTTGATGGCATTGAAGAAATGAGGGCTTTTCCAAATCAAGTCGGCTGTCAGTCTCACCATATCTCCTTTGCTCCTTTCTTCTCCTCCTCTCCTCTCCTCTACGGCCCTTAGCTGGTACTGCTTTCAGCTATTCTATTTATGCAAATCACGCGCTGCTACTAATTTTTTGCTATATGCCTAACGGAGCGAACCGGGAACCCCAACCAATGCTGCTGTAACCTAATACCACCGCTGCTTTTCCTCCTTTATCATGGGTTAATGCTTGCAGAGCCCTTGTACTCTTCATTTTATTCTTAAAACGTCCCTCTACTCGTTTTTATATCAATTTCATCCCTCTTCCAAAATATATGATATCGTCGTTGCTCACAGTAACAAAATGATGTTGCGAAGACAAAAATAAAAAAACCTCTGGAAAAATAATGTAATTGATGAGAGATTTTAATAATTATTATTTTTAGTGTAGATTTTGTTTGAAAATATATTAATTTTTTTTAATATTATTATATTAAAATAATCTGAAAATTTTAAAAAATAAAAAAATTAATATATTTTTTAAAATACTATATATAAAAAAAAAACGCGCGGGACATGAAAAATATGACTATATTTGTCATCGTGTTCTAATTATCTACGTGGATCATTATCTTTCATCATCAAAGTCTATAGACACCGCTTGATCACCAACTAACGGTATGGATTCGAAGACATGACGTGTAATCTCGTTATCTTCTTCCTCGAACCCACCTGGCCCCACTCTCTTTCCTTCTTTTCCAGAAACCTGTAGATACCACAACAGTGCATTCACAGACGGAACCAAAACCCACTTCATATAAACCAAACCAACTTCATAATATGATTACCAATTAATCCTTTACATCAACTAAAACAAAACCTTGTTTAATCTTTAGTTAACATGGAGCGTGTCGTTTTAAGGTTTCTGTTGGCCTCGGCAGTGATTTTAACTGCTGCAATGGTGATTAGTGGCGAGCGAGTCAATGAAACTTCTGCTACAGCGGAGTTAGTGTGGTCAAAAGGAAAACTGGAGTCTGATCTCTTGAGCAAGCCTGAGCCGGGAAACAGCGACTATTTATCCGCGGGTGCGGATGTTGACGACCATGATGACCTTGACGGCGGGTTTTCTTCTCTTGATGGAGTGTTACGATGGGCCATTGGTATTAAAACACCGTTTCAAGTTTTTTGAATATTTTTTTCTATGTGGTTTTGTTATAATATATTGCTTGTTTTTGTGATAAATTTAGGGCATTCTGATCCAGCGAAATTAAAAGAAAGTGCAGAAGATGTTCAGAGGTTGTCTGCTAGTGAGTTACAGAAGCGTCAATTAGAAATTAAGGTTAGAATTTTTAGTAACCAAGGCTTTGATTAATTTTGCTGCTGTTATTAATTGCTTGTTTCTTTTTTCGTTCTGGTGATGTAGGAGTTGATAGAGAAGATGAACATGCCATCCGATGCACAGTTGATGCAGATAGCGATAGATGATTTAAACAATTCATCTTCATCTTTGGAAGATCGCCAACGTGCGTTGCAGGAACTTCTCATACTTGTTGAGCCACTTGATAATGCAAATGGTATGTTCAAGTCTAGCTATTTCTCATAAATTCCTTCTGGGATATGAGCCAATAGACTTTGAATTCCAGTTTATTGCATTATCATAAGCAAGCAAGCTTAGAGATTTTGTTCCATTTTATTTCTCAATTTTACCATTGCATCTAATATCATCAGCAGAATTGCAAAACTGAGCTCCAGGAGATGATTGTAATGGATCACTAGAGTTACAGATATAAATGTGTGTGCATGTATGCTTGCGCAGTTGTGCCATGGTTTGATTTTGAGTCAGACTGACTTGAGCTGATATCTACTTCCTCCTCCTTAATGTTTTGGATCCAGTGGAGGCACTGTGATGTTTGCAATGGGTGGATAGATGGTTGGTTACTTTAGAATCTAAAACGAGCATCTCTAAATGACTTCACCTCTGCAAGCCATGAGTTCTTTGAGTGGCAGGAAAATGTCTCATTGTGGCACATATAAATTGTTTTTTGTCCTAGTACTGTCAGGAGTTCGTGTTATTTTTAGAAACATGTAGGATCTTGTCCTCTTCTTCTAGTCTCTTGATCCCCTGCTGGCATCAGACTACAATAATCCAGAATAATATAGTGAGCATATTTACTGAACCTCGATTGCCCTGTTTTGTAGGATATGCCTGGAGATTTTTTGCATTACTTAATTGCACGTGATCATAGTAATTGCAAACCCTATACTTGTTTTGTTTCGAGAGAGTTTAGATGTTTTGGCTGCATTATTGTTGGCTAATTTTGGTACTGTGTTTTGTGTCAGATTTGAACAAACTTGGTGGTCTTGCCATAGTAATCCAAGAACTTAATCATGCTGACCCAGACATAAGGAGACTTTCTGCATGGGTTCTTGGAAAAGCTTGTCAAAATAATCCAGTTGTTCAAAAACAGGTCTGCTAATTTTCTTATGTGAACTTGTTGGATCATGTTTTACCATAAATTCTATAGTTTACAAAATCTATCCTTCATGTTTATTCTTTTCATCAATAATATTTGCTTGTTCTGTGTTGGATGGCTCTGTTCTTTTTAACTGACACTCTTAGCAATGAGTCAATAGCTAATTCTGCAATATTATGTCTGTCAGATTTTGGAACTTGGGGGACTGACTAAGCTAATAAAGATGGTAAAATCTACTTCCATAGAAGAAGCCATTAAAGCACTATATGCTGTTTCGGCATTGATCTGAAACAATTTATCTAGTCAGGAGTTGTTTTATGCTGAAGCTGGGGATACAATGCTTCAGGTACCGTAGGAATTAGTTAAAGTTTTAGGTGTTCTATGCAGTGCTGATGTTTGCATGGATTTTTTTTTTTAATGTTTTCCAAGTGCTGACACTTTGAAAGTTGGAATTGATCTCTCCTTTCTCCCTCACTTTTCAGGAAATACTGAGTAACTCGAGCAGTGATATCAGACTCCACAGGAAAGCTGTTTTTCTAGTCGCTGATTTAGTTGAATGCCAATTGGAAAATTTAGCAAGAGCTGAGTCTCCATTCTTCAGAAATCACTTCTTCCTGAAATCTGTAGTTGATCTAACTGCATCTACAGATCTAGATCTCCAGGAAAAGGTAGTTCTTTAGGATCTGTTTTGTTGTTGCAGTGAATTGCTGTTTTCCTTCTTCCGTGCATGCTTAACGGGGACCTAATAGTTGATGAGTCAGTATATGCCATAAAAGAAGAATCTTGCGAGGTAGCATTTTTATTGGTGTATATGTCTTGGGAAAACTGCACTTGCAGGTGGTTTGGTGAGAGGTCATGAGTTGAAGTCGTTACTGGTAAATGATTGGGAGCCCAAAACTCATGCCCATCATAATGCTTAGGAAAAGATTGTTACAATCCAACTGCCTCTTACTCTTTTTGCTTATTGCTGGTAGAGTAAAAAACAATACCAGGTGTTGGGTATCTGTATTCAATCGGAGTCATAATGCATTTGATGCATACAATGCTTTGTTTTAACCTGTGTTTGTGATTACCACAGGCCCTTGTTGCAATCAAGAATCTGCTGCAACTTAAAACAACCGAGGTTTTGATTTTTAAGGATTTCTGTGATTTAAATGGTTCTTTGGTGAGGATGAGGCAGCAACTACTAGATTTGATGGCATCGGAAGATCATCGGGACTATGCAGTGGATTTGGAAAACCTCCGGAGAGAAGTGGAGCTGATTTTCCATGAAAAGCTAGGAAAGGTGGAAAATAAAACTTCTTGGGTTTCTGGCTATAATTTCATGCATTCTCTTTTGACTAGAAGGAATTAACCGGAATTTTGTAACAGGTGATGAAGGTTCCAACACGACGAGACATTTCTGCACCCATGCAATTTTTATAATGTCATGATTACGGTGCTTTCATTAGTCTCCTTGCCATGGGTTTCTTAATAGGAATAGAGAGGCTAGTTTTGTTGTAGTAGTTCTAACATGTTTTGCCAAAAAAAATTTTCCATAAAAGAATTACTTTGACATGTGAAATTAGTTGGTGTTAGGATATAAAGGCTGGTTTATATTTACGTTTCAAAAAAATATTATTGAATTTTTTTTATTTTAAATTAATTTTTTATTTTTTAGATTATTTTGATGCGTTAATATTAAAAATAATTTTTAAAAAATAAAAATAATATTATTTTAATATGTTTTCGAGTGAAAAATATTCTGAAAAGCAATCACAGTTATATTTTTAAACATTCCAATAAAATAAAATAAAAAAACTCATGAAAAATAGAGCTAACTCCAGTAGTGCTCTCTTTGTTCAATATATCAGTGGAAATAGCGGTGTGACGGGGACCTGATGTCTCAGCCACTTGATATGCAGTGCTGCGCTGCAGTCTTACTTCTTCATGTATTAATTTGCAGGGCGATGGGGTTTGCTTGTGTAAATCGAGCCCGTTATCGACATCTTTCCCTCAATTAAAATCCTTGAAAATTCCTCCTCAGCCCCTTCATCCAGAGGAAAATACGAAAGTAGGCTTCCATCTGGGGTTGCAAGCACTTGCTAGAAGCTGCAGAATCAGCTGCATCCCAACGAGTGCCGTCTTTTTCTGCGTTAAATAAATAGGCAAGGAATCCTATGGGAAATAGTCGCCTGACCGTGATAAGCACTTTTGTGCCCATTATGAGAGGACAGCTTATCCTCTACGGATGGCATTGGCAAATCTTGTTATTCGTTATGGGTGTGAAAGGACTAGCATTCTTCTCTTTCACGCGGGTCAAAAGTACTGAGCAAGGTGACAGCACCCAAGCTGTCTAGAACCAAAAACAAAAAGGCAATGTAAAAGAGCCAACAGATTCAACTCAGCTGTCAATGTTACTCCTGTAGCTTGGCTAGAGCATGCTGTGGTCAGCGTACTATTCTTGTATTTTGCCCCCCTGTTGGTTATGGCAGGCCGTAAGGTCACATGGTTCCGACCTAGTGGTGGAGGAAAGGGACATGAAATACAAGAAAATTCTTTTTTTGTGCAATCCAATCCCCTGAGGTAATTACAACGGTAGTGTCAAACTGTCACTCTCTAATCATGTGTGAGCGAGAGAGAATTTTCAGACAAGAAATAGGTAGCATGAACAGCCACCCACCACCGAGTGTGTAGTAGCTGGAAAATAAAGAAGCACGTGCATACACCGCGTACTAACAACGACGTACCCAAGAACAAGCCGAAATTACACGGATATCCTTGCTCCGTTCAGACAACGAATCGCTCTAAACTGTAATAACAACCTTCCATTCAAACAAAGTCGTAAATTTGACCAAGTCAAAAACCTAAGTTAATAACGCCTAAATAATAATACAAAATAATACCAGTAGTTGGGGGGTAAGTAAGGAGTTCCCATCCAGCACGCACCTCTCACAAATTTCGTAACTGACACTCAACAAACAAGCAAAAACCAAAATAATGTCAGTGCACAACTCCTCTTCCGTCCTCCTCCTCACAAAATCACCGTCGCCGGCGGCTCTTTTATCTCCATCATGTAGATTGAACATGATTTATAGTCGTGATAATTACTTTAGGACTAGGAATTGTAAATTGATCATGCATTCTATAATAGCTGGAAGCAGTGGGAACGGTAGTGGTGGAAGCGGTCCGGCCGGAGCAGGAGGAGGAGATGGTGGAGTGAAGAAGAAAGGAGTGCCAAATTCCAATTATGTGGTCCCGCTTGATAATTCTTTGGCTTCTGCTTACACTTCTTGTATTACGCGGCCTATCTCGGAGATCTTGCGTGATCTCAATAAGAGGATTCCTGATAACATCATTAAGCCTCCTAATTCCTCTTCCACCCTTATCCCCTGGTAAATAAATTCATCATTATTATTATTAATTATAGATTATTTTTTTTAATGTAATTCAACTGATGAAGCTGTGATTGATGGTCTTGATGAGTGCTGGTGATTTATTTTTGCTGGTTGATTTTGTAGGTTCCACGCAAACCGCATGCTCAGCTTCTATGCTCCTGGTTTGTCTTTTCCTCCTTTTTATTTTAATTTTTAGCGGTTGACTTTTTATCTACAATGCCATTAATCTCTACATTGATCGATTTCTATGTCGTATGTTGTAATTTGGCAATAAAATTGGCATGCTGCTGCACTTGTTTTCGCTCAGTTCAAATGCCATTTCCATTTCCTCCCAAACATATACTGTTAATTTCTAAATCCATCCTATTAAGAGACACATTGATTGACTCCTTGCTAAGGAAAAATGCCGTCTTGTAGTTTTATAACTAGGGCCGGGAGCAGTTGAAATACATTCCAAAATTACTGTTAGTGGAATAATCACGCTTTGGGGAGCAAGATATCTATGCATATTATTAGCATGGTGGCTGGCTAATCAAAGCTGAATCAGGGGAACCGCACAATCAAGTCTGGTCAAAAGAGAGCTCTTTTGGGCAATAATCTATGAACCTTCCATCCATGTTTTCCTTTCAAGCCATTTAAGTTTATAATTGAGTAGCTTGTGTCATGGATAGTACAACTTGGAATACATGATTGGTCTTTTGTGAACAAATAGTCTATTAAAATCCTTTTTGGCAGGATGGTGTGGAGAAATACGTGATGTTATATTTGCAGAAAATGGAAGTGTGACTGTGGTATACCGTGTCACTATACGAGGATCTGATGGAGAGGTGCGGTCCATATTCTTTTTTTTTTTATATTGCTGTTATTTTTGCATATTTATGTTCATTCATTGATTCACTTATTCTAAATTTCCTGAAGAAAAGGGCTATTCATACTGCATCCAGTGCTGTAATTTAGAAATTCTCTGATATAGAGCACTGCTAGGACTGCTAAGTATTTTCTTTTTACAGTATGAAATTTCTTGGAAAAATCTCTCGATTTTAATGCTGGTTGGCATGTCTAGAGGTTCACTTTCCTGAAACCAAGACCATGGTTGAACAGTTTTCAATTGTACTGTTATCCAATCTTGCAAAACTTGACAGCTACACATGCCATAAGGAAAGGCAAGTTTAATAGCTGCACAAATCTTAGTGAACATATCTGCAATTTTTTTCCTTGATCATTTTCCGTTCTGTGAATTGTTTTTGACCCCACTTCAAGATCCCATATTTATTCTTTTTTTGCTATGGACTGTAGAGGTGAGATCACTCATCATTTAGTTGAGAGATGAGAGAGTCGGCCGAGGAATGAAGGTGTGGTTTCGTTGTAGATGAATTTGTTAGTACATCATCCCACTTAAACAAATGTTTGAGAAAGAAGCCGTGGTAGATATATATGAGGGTTTCAACTGAGGGTCCTTGAAGATTGACTTGGTTGACTATAAAAAAACTTTGTAAGGAAACTATGAAAAAAACTTTGCAAGGAAATGACCGTAGATAAGAGATGAATTTGGAGATTTTGAAATGATCAGGATATTTCAGAGTATAAGAACTGGAAGATTGATTTTCTGTTGAGTCTTCAAGCTAGCCATAACCTAGATTGTAAGTTACTCAAGTTCATTGTTTTGATTACCATAGGGAAAAATGACTTTATTGACTATTTTAAAAAGGAGTCTATCTGAAACAGTCAGAAGATTGGCCGATTGAGAGCCCGTAGACATTTCTTCATTGTTGTTACCCAATAGTATCTCATACTGCTTATTTGGTGAAAAAGTCATATTTATATCCATATGACCTTCTTCGTTAAATATATCTTCCCCATGAAGAGGGAGCATTAGGCAGAGGGCAACATCTTTCAAGGTGACGGTTATATGCCTTCTATTCACCATGCTTGATACCTCAAAGACCTTTTCATTTATTCTTGAATTAGTCCCAGGATTAGCATAAAATTGTCTCACTATCTCTGTAAAGACTTTCTTACTTTTATTTTCCACAAACGAGTTCCATTGTGTATGGATTATCAACTCGTTAACATTTGAAAACGTCCCCAACCCATCAAGATAAACTTGACATCCATGAACAACCTTTCTCTTAAAGAACATTTGAGCATAATATCTTTCATAAAGAAAGATCTTGGATAAAGAGGGCTATCATCAAAAGGGATTTCAAGAACATTGGATGGAATGTTGTTTGCAGGTGCGGTAGAAAACTGTGAGAATTCACCTTGTGACAAAGGAGTAGTTTGAGAAGAGGAAATTACCTTATAATTTAAAGAGGTAAAGTTTTGTCTTCTTCAAGGGGGCTTTTTTGGAGATGCAAAAGCAAAGTGTTTTGGTGGGAGAATGAGTGTTTTGTGAAGAAGAAGAGAAAGAGAGTAAAAGAAGAAATGCCTTAAGCCTTTGAAATGGTCGAATACTCTTTGAAAGGGTGTTAGACCATGAGCTATGTGTGTAAGTAATGCATGAAAATCTTTAAGCTATTATGTTTAGGATGAAAATTCTTAACTTAAAGAAAGCTTGAAATCTTAATAGCAAAAGTGACCTCTTAAGTATCCAACCACCAGTAGACAATGACGTGCACATATTTTTCACTTTTTGATGAATTTCTCTCTCCTTTTCCCTTCAGGATATAGAAAAACTTGTTATCCAGTTTTGTTTTTATTATATTCTAGGATACTTTAGGTAATTAAATTCAATGGTCATCTAACCATAATACACACCATATGTTCATTGAAGTAGTGCAAATCTCAACTTATATCTTATGAACTTATGTCCTTCTATATGATGAGAAATACGGTTGTGGTGGTGTAATCGTGATATTTACTTGAAACATTTTGTGGACCTTGGTATTATGTGTACACAAGATTTCTCTTTGGAGTTAGATTTTCAGGAACTCATTAAGAGCACTATATATTCTTACTCCCCACCAAGTTAAAGAACCCCTATATGTCTATGGTAAGAATCCAAGGTAATGTCCTGTCATGCTCCACTGTTCTTGAATCTACCAAGTGTTAACTAATTTTCTTTGAACAACGTGTGGCTCTATTTTTCCTTTTCATTTTGGCCAAAGCCGATGTTCTGGGCTGTGGAAATTCAAACCTGTGTCTCTAAGGGCCTCGACCTTGACTACTAAACCAGTCTGATTGGCCAATGATCTGTATCTTTGGATATGAATCTTTGATGTACCAACATGAGAATCCTATGTGAAGTCTCTTTGATGGGTAGAGTTCACATGCACATAGTGACACAGAATGATGTATGGTAATGTGAAATCATGAAATCGAGTAATTCTTGGAATATCCTTCGATACAAATACTGGAGAAATGTGTTCATGATAGATTTTTCTGTCAATTCCTTTGTTTACTCATAAAGCGGGTCAACAATATACACTTAGTTCTTTCTTGTGTCAATCTGTTCCAAGTTTGTAACCTTGCTTGGGGACTGTTTGCTCTAGCCATTGTTCGTAACTGGTTGCACATGTTAGTTCATCATTGCAGTTTAAAATGGAAGTGACATTACGAAGAAATTGAAACAGATCCATTTTGTTGAAGAAATAAAATAAAGCAGTTGATTCTTCATTTCTGAGTTGTTCTCATCTGCATGTGCTCTAAGATGTGCGCACTTTGTTGTGGGTCTGTTCTGTAACTTATTGATATTACATGCTGACATATATAGGCACTGATGTTGCATGCTTTCTTGTGGTTCTGCTTTTTAACTGACTACTATGCAAACTGCTACGTGCTTTGTTATGGTTATGTCCTTAACCTACCACTAATATGCACTGACACAGGCTCATCGTGAATCATCCGGGACAGTATCATCCAGTGATGCTGACATTGAAGATCCAGTTGCTGCAGCAGAGGAAATAGCTTTCTGCAGAGCATGTGCCCGGTTTGGGCTTGGATTGTATCTGTATCATGAGGAGCAGATGCTATAGAAGACAAGTTGGTCGACCTTAATATATGACCTAGGTTGTTCTCTTCTGAGATATCAGGTTATACCTAATGCCGGCCCTTACAAGTTACAACTGATGTATATTTACAGTATTCTCAGGTTTGGCTTGGACTTCTGTGGAACAGAGTATGTTTTAACTGGCTCATAAGTTAGAAAATCTTTCTCAACAAAATTATCGAAAGCTTACCTCTTAAAAGGAAATTTGGAGAAGAGAGAGCCTTATTTTAAACTTTGCATTTGTAAAATATGCTGTGGGCGATTCTTGTATTTTCTATAGCAAATTAGCAATCTTCCAAGAGGGTATCATCCTGAATGGCTATTTGTTACAAAGGAGAGTAAGAACAGCTAGTATGTTTTGAGTAAAAATCCGTCACAGTTCCGTTAGTGTTACCTCGCAGCAACCAACAAAGAGGTAGGCTTTCACTTTTTCAGTCATGTATGATATTTCTTTAAGAGAATGTTCGGTCCTTCTTGTGTTTGCTGTGATTAAAATCACTTCAGCTGTTTGATAATCTATTGATGTGTTATTTGAATTAAAATTATCATCAAGTACATAACTTAAATTCAACACATTCTTTATGAAATTGAATGGATTGTTTAGTAAGTATTTTTTTATTTTAAAAACGAACAAATAGCATAAAAAAAAGGTAAAAAGAGAAACGAAAAAAAGGTAAAAAAAAAAAAAAAACCCTTTTATATATGTATATATGTTTGTCATCACGTATGCCACATATAAACATTAAGTAAATTACAAAAAAAAAAAAAGAGATTAGAATTTACGAAGAAATGCTGTGAGGTGTTGCAAACTAATTATAGGGCACACGATAGGCAATAACTTTATCAAAAGTATGTGAATCATGATGGGATCCCTCCCATCCAACAATTACAAATATAAATTACATATCAAAACATACTTGATCATCTTAAGGAGTGCATGTGCATGTATAATCACCATCAATTCCTTAATACATTTAAAGTTAATTTCATATATGAGTGATTTTTTCCTTAACAAATATAATTTACTTCATCAAATATATGTATAGATAGATGGATGAACATTATTATAAAGTAAATATACAAATAGGCAGCCCCATAGCTCTCCTAGCCAGAACGCAGAACTCGCCAGCCCAACTCTCCCAGACTCGATCGAGACCCATAGTGGATTTCTCTCTATATCTACAGTAAAGATGCCTCGTGAATTAGGGTTTTTTTTTGGTAATGTAATTGTAATACATGCAAGTATTCCTACTAACAATTCTCCGTATATACTGCATTCTAGTATCAAGGACTAACGTTATTTATTCTTACACATATCTACTTCATTCTGTAACAGCGGATTCCTGCATGGTGGATATGGTATTGCTAGGGTAAATCCACTGGCGTGGACCTTGCATGGATTAGTTGCTTCACAGTTTGGAGACGTAAAGGAAGCACTCGAGACGGGTGAGAACTTGTTTGAAATTACTCTGCTTAGAGACATGAACTTCTCGGAGTAGTTGCAGCTGCAGTTGTTGCATTCGCCACTCTCTTTGCTTTCGCATTTTTTATGCCCATCAAGTTTTTAATTTTCCAAAGGCGATAGTAATTCTTATTGGCATTTCGTACCAAGGGATTGCCCTCCATTAATCAGGGAAATTTAAAAGAACAGACGTGTCTGGTTCTTGTAATACGTAGCTTTTTACTGCTACAAATATGGCATTGGAGTGCTGATAGAATTGAAGATTCTTGTAGCGTGAACAGTTCAGAGCTGAATTCTCAATGCTACAAGAACATTTACTATGCTATATTTAACAAGCAAATTTATGACATTTGGCAGAATACGATCCTGAATTGAATTTTCACTGATGCATAGATGGAAAACCAAAATGGTTAGTCTGGCAGTGGCAGCATGGAGCTTCCGTGCTTTTTTTTACCACACCCTTCTACATTCAATGGCTTCGGACAATTCTTTGAGCATATTCCTAGAAAATAAGATGATACAAGCGCTATCAATCCAATCCAAGAATTCTGTTCAACATTTAATTCAGGGAGATAAGACATCATTTCATACGTTTGCGCTAAAAAAGGAGTTATTAAGCTCAAATTTGTCAACACATCTGATCAACCCGGTATCTTCCTTCGTAAAACCAGCAAACTAGAGGCAGGGGTCTCACTGTTCAAGAATTCTATGAAAATAGGATGAGCATATTTAGTTTAAGGAGCTCCCAACAAATCTTCGAGCCAACCAACATTAGTACACACTAGTAATGTATGAATCCATGTCAAATGCTACTGAAGAAGAAAGGGACAGAAAGGAAAAGAACAACCTTTTAAATTCCTTCTGGCCCTTTTGGAAATCAAATTTTCCTCTGTAAACATTAGTACACACTGTCATATGACCTAAAATACACAGCTTTCTTTTCTAATGTCTTGTAGACATTCGCATGTTTCTCACACAACCCAAACATACATAAAAAAAAAAAAAAAAAAACCCTACCAACTCCTAATTATTTACTTGTATGATTTGTCATGCATCAAGACATATCGAATGTACAATATAATACCATAAGAAGGCCCCGTCTCTGTAGATTCTTCTAGTATCTTCCCTCTTGTTGACTCTCTTTGATTTACTAGGTACAAGTATCGTTGCCTCTAGAATTTCGGCCCTGAATTTGAAGCCATCCAGGATATTATCACATCCACAAGTTGGTCTGCATCCTTTGATGCTCGTGCACGGAGGATGCTCGAGTCTGCGCCTAGTGTGTTGCCTACTTCTTTGCCAACTGTCTCCCACGGGGTTCCCATGGTGAGATTTGCAAAAAGCTCACTTCCTCGGTTTACTGCATCTGCCATTGCAGGAGGGACATCTGGGAGCACCTGATTGAAAGAGACATCACATAAACTGCTAGCCTTCACAAAATTGCATTCGTAGGATATAAAAGCAGGAACACTGTGTGTCTTAATATCTAGTTCCAAAAGTTACCTGCTGCAATGGAAGCCCATGATCTCCTGGCAACATGCGAATTGACATGTCTAGCATTGCACTAATGGCTGCTTCTGAACTAAGCACCTGAGCTAGCATTGAAGTTTCATCGATTGCATCGTCATTGAACTTTATCAGAAGATTTCTAGAAATGCCATAATATGATTTTATCTGAAAGGAGAAAAGGTCGTCAATAATTGAAAATCACAGAAGGAAGTTGCTGTCAGTGGCAGTAATTTCAGGAGATTATGAAAGGTTTCTATCATCATGGATTGTGTAATATGCAAACTCAACCTTGCAAGTACAGCACCAAAAATATCACAAGAAGGTTTATGAAAACCCACCCTATAATAGGATAATCTATTACCCAAACACCTAACTCTAGGCATGGCAAGTAAAATACACCATGCTAAATCAGACCAGCAAAACATGACTGTACCGTCCAGTAAAATGGCAGAAATTATAAATCTTCTACTTACCATAGACAGCCAACAAAAGGTTAATAATTACAATATGCATTGTGACAATATAATTAAAGTTTATCACATTTGATAGTTAAAGGTTGACATACAAGGCGACGAGTTTCTTCGGGTTTGGGACTGAAATCTTCTCTTCCATTAACCAAGTCCATGTATAAGGGAGGAAATTGCTCAACCAAAGGAAAAACTTGCTTCATAATGGGAGGGCTAAAGTTCTCTAGTTGCTTCATTGTCATCTCTGCCTGCGGGAATTTTATGTGAAGAAGGGTTTAAAAGATAGAATCATTCATCAAGGGAATCAACAATGCTTAGCAACTGAAGTAAGATGATAAAAATATAAATAAACCAAAATCTAGATGAAATTAACAGATCAAGAAACATCTACAACATCAGCAGAGGTACACTCAGATACCAATCCAAGTGCATATTCACAATGCGATAGAAAATGCAAGAAACCAGTTTGAATCATGTGGTAAAATAGTACATAAATATAAATTCACCGGGAACCATTCTGGTACTCCTAATGGAATAGACATATTAATATCATATAAGCTAACAAATCAATCAACTGTCATTGTTATCCTTACATCATGCAAAACTCTGCCAAATCCATACTGAGGACAGGACCGATTTAGAGTGTTATATAAAGCCACAACACAAGACTTCAATACAAAGTTAACCTAGTGTTTCATAAATATCCTGATGTTTAAATGCATTCTAAAAAGTTTATAAAATGCAAATGGAAAACGCAAGCTTTAGAAAAGGCATTATTCAAATACATTGCTCTGAAAGCGGCTGACATATAATCTCACCCCAAGGCGAATGGTCGGTGATGATGCGATTTGTGATAGAAATGGTCCAAAGCTTTGGGCCACTGGAACAAGAACAGGTGAGAACAAAGGGATAGCTGAACTTGTTTCCTGTGATATCAAGAAAGAAATTTTTGTTAATCTCGAAACCATTCAGAAAAGGCATACAATTAGAATGATAGAAATTTTGTTCAACATGCATGCTAGCAAAATTAAACATGTTCGGTCCTATCACTCTGCTGCCAAAGAGAACATATACAGAGATGTCAAGGAATTCAAGATTGAGGCGGTAGTAAAGTGAAACGCTGAAACAGGATTAATTCAGTCCCTTAGGTGCTTTCAAAATGACCTCATTTGAGTAGGGAGGTCATATTTCTAGGGTGGAACCTTTATTAGAGTTATGTTCATAATAATTCAAGCTCATCCCATTTCTCTTCCCACCTCATGTAGTCACATTCAATTGGTGAAGTACCTTGTTATTGAATGCCATCAGTATATTTCCGCTTCTTTGCACAGCATATCGTGATCCTGATAAACAGGAAATCAAATCAACATAATAAGCTGCTGTAAATCAAATCATTTTCTTGCACCCTCTCAAATATAAACTATGTGGAGAAATTCCATACCAATCAAAAGGTGAATGACACTTCCCAAAGAGTGGCCTATGCCAAAAGTAGGAACATCTTGTACCTTTAAAATTAAGAGTTTTTAGCCTAAACATTTCTATCCCCTCCATGAAACAACAGACCGAAAGGAAATATTATTTTTCAGATTGTAAATAAATAAACAACTTACGGTTTCTTGAAGAAACCGAAGACACCTATCAAATTTGAACTGCACTTCATCAGCAATGAAGAAATAGTCGAATCCACTAGCATATGGTGTGGCAATCACCAAAACACCCCTATATCACCAAAAGAAAAAAAATGACCATTAATTTTCCTCAGTCATCACACAGTCTGTAAAGTTTGACTGCCAAGTAAAATAGCGTATTTGTTAACTATGCAATTAAAGGTCAATACTACCATTATCAAAATGTAGCCACTCACTTTTCTGCCAAGCGTTCAAGAAATAAACGGTAAGTAAGCTGGGGTGCTGCTCCAACGAATATACCACCAATGAAATGAACAACTGACTTGGGTCTTGAGCTTTTTGGTTTAAGAACCCATGATCCCTGAGATGATATCAGAACTATCTAATAAAAAAAATGGAATGAACTATCAAAGTAATTTTAATAAATTCGTGAATTTGACAAGTTTTGGATTATACAGGCTCCTGTCTTTACATGCTCTAGGAAGTAACTGTTAAAGATTATACAATGTTCAGCAGAATTCTATAGTAACAAGGATAAATAGTTGGAGGACATCACCCAGGTACTTGCAGGGTGCTAGAAGGGAGAGTCCAAGTCAGGATGTGTGCTTCAAGACATCATCATGAGTTCAGAAACTATAGGACCAATCCCTTAAGATTAAAGGTGTTCCAAGTAACATTGTAACTGGAGCTTCTAAATCTCAACATCTTCACATGGAGTTTTTATAAGAAGAAATTTTAGACTCAAATCCCCTCCAGAACCTTAGTTTTGCGGTATTTTTAAGATTTCTGTCACAATTGACAATTTATCGTATGAGAGAAAATTGCAGACTCTTTTGGTGGAACCCAATTAATCTCACAAAGGCCACCAAATTTTCTCTATACTTAGGAAACCCTTCTCTTCCACCCTGATTCATCGCTTTTAAAAATAGTAAAAGTAAAATCCGTTGACTTAATAAATCCTGAGGGTTCAAGTCCTCTGTCCCCAAAAAAGGGCCCGCTCGACTCCCTAATTGTTGATTGGTGGATGGAAGTACCAACTACCAAGGATAGTCTGGTGGTATTCTATAGTTGGTCACACGGCTACATTTAGGAGTAAGAAGTTCCTCACACTTTTCATTTCATAAAAATAAGTGGGAGGTGGCAGTACGGTTTACAGGAGATAGATTGAAAAAAAAAGAGGTAAGAGCTTTGCCGGAATAACTATTATCTACTTTTATAGACTGCATCATCCAAGAAATGAAAAGGCTTTCTAGGTTAGCCAATGAGTCTAAAGTACTCAATTATCTTCTTTCAATCCAGACTCACTTAGAAACAAAAAAGAAAAAGAAAAAAGAAAAAAGGATCCATCAATAATTCACAACTCAAATTTCAATTAACCAATCTTTCTCAACAGATGGTTTATCTTCGGTCTTTTTTGCATCAAAATCGATACACTAAGGATAAGGAAAGCAAGAAAACAAGCATGGCATAAACTGGATCAAAAGTGAAAGTGAAAGAAACAACACCTCAACTTCAGACCAGTCTTTAGAACCACCCCAATAATCTTGTGATTGTCTTGAGGTCTCCGTTAGTAATCTACAAAAACCAATTAAAAAAAATAACAAAGTTGACTTTTTTCTTTCGTAGGTTATCAAGAAAATCATTGATAAAGATGCTGGGGGTTGAACCTTTCAATCTGATTGTAAAGTTGGATTGCCGAAGACGACGACGACGAAGAAGATGGTGATGGTTGTGGTGGTTTCCTGACGGGGTCTTCATAAGTACAGAAGATTCTGCTGCTTTTGGTATTACATTTACGGGGACCATCTGCCGCCAGTAAATGAACAAGTTGATTTTTATGATTGGAAAAACCGATGAAGCGATGGTGGGACTGAATCAGATGTTGATGAGCACTCCATATGCAGCAACTCTCCATTTGAATTTAGTCCAAAATTCAAATTCAAAGAGAGGCTAAGCTCCCTTCCTAATGGTTATTGTACGGTACTACTGTTTGTTTCTGCTAAACTAAACTCAAGTCCGATTGTAAGAATTAGACAACTAACAACTTCCTTCCTTGTTTTCAACTACGTATATGTTATCGTCTGTTTCGGAACACGCAGGCCGGAGGTGGGATTTCCTTCTTCTGATAATAACAGGTTGAAAAATTCAATTTCAAGGATCAATCAATAATCCCAAATGTCATGAATAATTTCCCTGTCTGCTTGAACAATGACCATTTGCTTGGGATGTTTTTGTTTCTGCGGTGGCGTTTAAAATATTTTGAATTTTTTTAATATTAAATTAATTTTTTATATTTTTAAATAAAAATAACATTATTAAATTCTCAATCACTCTATTCATTTTCATCCCTCGCGCTATCTCAATTGGAAAACCCAACACTCCTTCTCTTGGCTCTATTCTATAGCCTATAAGTTTCTGCCAGTTGTCACAAGGGAAAATTGCATTGTGAAACTCATATTTTCATTTTTTTAAAAAGAAAAGTTCCCGAGACATAACATTGCATTAAGTAAATGAATATCTTTAAATTCAGATAAATCATTTGATTAAAAACATAATTATCAAATCTGGTTTGACCCAACCTGACAAATTAACCTGATATTTGGATGATATAGAGCTTTGACCACGTCAGAAAAAAAAAATTAGAGTTGTAATTGGCTCGTTGAGACCTAGGCAACCTGTTAGATAAATCTGAGACTCGCGTGACCCATTACAACCTGATAAAGATCCAATTGTTTTAAATAAACATAAAAATCAACTTTTAAATATTTATTTGTTAAGAGGTGGAACATATTCTCTTGAGTGATTTCTATTTTTAAAGATGGATGCTTTTTTTGTTTTACGAGAGGTGGGTGTTGTCTAAGGAGAGGAATCGAAGGCTTTCCTCTTACTCGGCCTAATCTTATACATGCAAGCCTATCACTCTTTCTTTATTAGTTGTTAGTTCATATCAAAGTTTACTATATAAACACTAGATTTTTTTTTTATTTTTTTAATGTGGAATTGGAAGTCCGTTAGTATATATATTCTATATTCATGAGAAGAAAATTGTATTTTTTCAATGTGAAATAAAAAAAAATTATTTAAATACTTCAACTTAAAAAGAAAAGACAATAATAATTCAATGTGGAATAAAAAACCTTTTGAAATAATATTTTAAATTTTTTATTTATAACACATATAATCTACATCCACATGAATTGTTTTTTAATTTTTCTATGTGAGATATTAAAACCTCAAATATATTTTTTAAAAATTTTCTGGATCGATCCAGGATCCAACCCTTTGTTCGAGTCAATTTCCGAACTAGGTTTAATAACTATGATTAAAAATAATTCATTTGAGATGATTATTTTTCACCCTTTTTTTTTAGTTTTCTTTTATTTTATAATCCCATGATATCTCCTTAGTTTTTTAGTATTGAAATTAAGTTTATTTTTTTAATTTTAATGAACGAAAAGCCATCTATATTAAAATTTTGATTATTGTAATTTGTAACCAAATAAATGGATATTGCATGATATTTTAGTTTGATAGAATAGCTTGCTTCAATAATAAAATCAAGATTCAAACCTTAGTAACTAAGATTGGTTTAGTACATGACAACAAGTGAGTGAGGGGTGGGAAATATGCCTTCTATAAAATTTGAATGAGAACAAGAAGCTCATATTGACACTAACATGTCCATAACCAAAATAATTACATCTAGAGATGTTTATTTTAAGAGGATTATTTTCCGTCTTCTTGCAAACTTCGATGTATTTTTGTTTCCTTTTGTTTTTAGAGTTGCTATATCTTGATGTAAACACCGACTGTTGCAGCTACAGACTCGTCTACTTTGCTGGACGCGTCCAAAATTCTCAAGTCCGGCAGCAGCTGATAAATCTGTGGGGAAATTATACTCAATTTGACATATTTAATGGAAGTTCAACATTCCCTTACGAACAAGGCTTTAAGGGGAGAAATTATTGCCTACATGTTAAAGGGCTATGAAGTGAACACTTTGCAATTTCAAATAATCGCGATCTTCCATTCGCTGATGTCTTGGATTGGAGCAAGTTCTCTGTTGTCATCAATCAACGAGATATTGCGTTCTTGAAAACAAAATTGTTGTCTAGAAAAAGAGAGACGTACCCGAGAAAGTTTATCATATTAATTTCTGCAGCTTATCATACTTACTAATGACAATATCCTACTCTGAGATTCAGATCTTTCTATACCCTGAGAGTTCAAGTCAGGTAGGGAAATCGAAGCATTTTCTTGCCAAACAAATCCGGCCTTTAGATGTGGTGAAAGATTAGCTCTTTAGCTTCTAAGATCTCAACTGTTGCCGTCATCTGTAATCCGTCCTTGACCCCCGGTAGAGAGGGAGAACCAGCTCCCGTTCTGGATTTGATAAACAAAACACTTTGGTGTCGAGCCCAGTTTTTATCGGTGGGGCAAGCCTCCACAATTGATCATACCTCCAAAGGTGAAGAATTCAATGCGTAAGATGTCTTACGATATGCTCCCCACCAAGGATGAACTGCCGCTGAAAGTACAGATTAATGCTACAATGAATCCAATGAGGAAAGCGTTCACATCATTCCCAGCTGCACTGTGACCTAACATTTATGGACTAACCTTTCACTCCAGCTCGAACAGAGTACAATGAAGGGTTGATGTGTATCTGCTTGGACAAGTATGGGATGAAAGAAGCCAGCCGATTTATGAGAACTAAAAACCTGGACAACAGAACCCTGACCTAATTCGCCAAAAAGCCTCTGCATTTTGGATGGCTGGCCTAGCAAGAGCGCAGGCAGTCCAAACCTAAGGGCCTGCTATTCTGTGCTTTGCTCTTGATTTAAACATATTTGGTTAATTAGATTCCGTTAAAAATTCTCTTTGAAACTAGCACATGATTAGAAGCCACCAGGGAACAAATTATAATCAAAGAAATCTTTAATCTTTTTATGCATTCGAAGAATCCCAGCAATGACAAAATAAGATCAACCAACTATGCAGAAATCATGCATTGATTGGACATCCAAGCCAAATCAGCTTTCAACATTCAACTAATTTTTATGCATAAAAACTTGGTTCTGTTAATGCTACCATTAAAGCAGAAATCTGCACAGACCGTTAAACCTCACTCAAGATAGAAGCTTGCGCTAAACTTCCTCGTGTTCAACAACCAAAATAAAAACAAAGAGTAACGCCTGAAACACACTTTTACCTCAAGACCAGCAGAAGTTGCACTTTAAAAGGTAAATGGCGAGAATATTTCTGTGTTGCCGATCTCCACCATCAACATTTTCAACTTACAAGAATGTGGCAGACCAAGAAACGTGCGCCCACCATCAAATCAATATTTTCAGCTTCAGCTGGCAAGATGACCGACACTGAATATCTCAAATCTCGATATTCTTCGCCAGTCTATCCTCAAAAACATTAAATGCGAGTACTGTAGGGTGGGGATTACACATATAATTACCGAAGACAAATAAAAGGATGTCGAGTAATTTAGCACTTTATAAATGGATAGGTAATAATGCACATTGACACAGCACAGTAGTTGTATTTTAGTTTGGATTGATTATACAGAGTCTTTTGCTTGGAAATTGGAAAATAGCAAATCACATTGTACGTTCAGCTGAGGATGGCTGGTAGGTGCGACGCCTCAGCTCAGACTGTGGAGCGGGCTGTTGCAAAAAGATTCTTGTTGGATCATTAGGATCAACATATCTGCAAAACATATCACAAGTTTTAATCAACAAGAGGTATTAATCTTACAAACAAAAATTATATAACGTATCATGTCACTTACGCATGTCTCATCATTTCATCAACTGGAGTTTGCGCTGCTTGCAGAGGATCTATCCAAGGTCTTGGTGCAGAGTTCACTTGTTGATTGTATTGTCTCACCGCCGAGATCAAGTTGAGAAAAAGTGGAACAAAGGTTCCACAGCCCCCTTCCTTGAACAAAATTTTGAACGAGTGAGTGGAGTAGAGAGCCCTATTCTCAGTCTCTGGAACTACCTGAAGTTTCATATCAAGACAATTAGCTTACACAGAAATAAGTGGTGATCGTAGAAGAAAGCCTTTTCACTGTTATACTTACAGGTTCCACGAAACCTGAAATATTGTTGCAGTGAAATATAGGTTGGTTGAATTTTTCTTCACGGATAAAGAGCTGCATGACAGAGTAATTTCAGAATAAGGGTCACGAGAAAGCCCAGAGAGTAGATATCCAACGGACCTCAAAATAATAACGTAGAATCTACATGCTTGGAATCAACCATGGCCTAAAAACTTTGAATATAAAACTGAATGAAGGGTTGTTCGAATCACTCCAGTTTTTGGTTTTTGTTATGATGTCTGCTTCCACTTCTCAAGAAGGGAACCGCATTCAGCGAGAAGAAATTACCAATTGAACAAGTTTAGAGGGTATATAATGAGAAATATACCATCGGTATGGATACCACACTGCTTAGCTGCTAAAAACAAACAGCTTCATCTTTCTTTGCCAAGAGCTTTAGAAGTACCAGATGTTAGGTAATAACATTGCCTAAATTTGATTATTACAAAATGCAAGATTTGACCAAGCTAATCGAAACCCAATCACCTCTGATGAAAACACTAAACAGCTAATATCTTGTCAACATGAAATCCAATGCACGAGTTATATCTAAAGTAATACAAGAAAGGGAAAGAAGACTCAACCAACCAAATGAAAAGGTTCAAGGAAGAGGGAGTCAGAAGAATTGCATAGACGATTGAGTACCAATATAAATGTTCATCGGTTACTTACAAGAGGCATGTCAAAAGCATAGAAATTTCCAACAGGCTGAGATGCAACAAAGACCATCCGTATGTTAGACAAGTAGATTGTTCCCTTAGCTTTAACTTTTCCGCATCTGCAGCAGCAGCAAAGGGTTGGATAACCCATTAAAACCAACAAAGACCATTTGTAATTCTCTTTAAGAAAATAGACTTCATTAAGATTTCTAAAGAAAAAAAAAATAAAAAAAATTGGAGAACATTTGCGAGTAAAAAAGGAAAAACAAACCCGGGGATTTTGTCGACCTCGAATTCGACGCCGTCTCTGGCCAATACAAACAACTCGTTCTCGAAAGGAACGGGCATCCCGTTTGGATACAATTGCGGGTTAAGAGCCATCTCTCTCTTCTTCTTTTCAATTGTCGATTTTTCTGCAGATTCAAATCAATTCAATTCTCCAGAGTTCATAGAGTTGCTTTTTATAGGAAGTACCGAATCTGAATAGTATTAATATATATAGAAGTCGCGTAGGCGCTACCTCCTTCTGGATCCACCTCGAAAGAAACTAGCCTGATGCCATGTTGTTTTGAGAGATGATTTCTTATTATACAGACTAATGGGCCCAGAACCAGGCCCATATATTGTGGACATGAACCGGTTTCTGTTTTATTTATTTACTATCGGTTTCAAAGTCTCCTCTCAAAGTTTGCAACTGCACTTTCTTCACTTATTTTCTACACCACCAAGGGAATTAGAGATTGAAAATGATTGTTGTTGTTGTTGCCACTTGAAGCAATTACTTGTCCCAGCTCTGATATCAAATTTGTTGGAGTTTTGTACAAAGAAAAGAGGCAAAATACTCGCACACAATCTCTTTGAACCCTTTTTTTTAATGGCTTACCTAAACAATGCATAATACATAGTATTTATAGGCTTAATAAAAAAATTTATAGAGATATAGTGGAATATAATAAAATGGGACTAATAAAACATTTATGGAACTAATACCTAGATTTGAAATTTATAGAGATATAATAGAATGTAACTAGTTTGATTTCCCGCATAACACATGTTATGTCGGGGTATAAATTCAAATTAATTTTGAACATGATAAAGAAATATACTTATATTATGGATATTTTTTTTCAAATATCAAGTTTTTATTCATTTTATCTTGGAGGTTTTTTTCTTTAACTAATAAAAAATGAATTTTATTCTTATAAATACATCATGAAAATAAAACTTAGTTATAAAATAAAATAATCTCTTTGAAAAATCATCAATTTTTTCTTTACATAAAATTGAATGCGCAAGAAAGTGCAAACTGATTAACAGTCAGAATTAAGAACAACAAGGGAACAAATATTTTAATCCATTAAATCGCTGCGTGATCCATGCTTTTCTTTTTTTGGGATAATTTATCAATAAAGACTTGTGACACACGAGTTAATGCAAGTTATATATATATATATATATATATATATATATATTCCCCAAAAATCAGTTAAAAGAGTATTTATTACCATTCTTAAGATATTTTATTATTTTATAAAATAATGAAAAATATGATTTTTATTGAAATAAAAGGTCTTCTTTTGTTTAGCAAAAGATAAGAAAGATGAAAACTATTATTATTAATTGGTTTGGCATTTAACAAAATAGTATTCTCACTTTATGAAGAATATCTTTTAAACTGTGTCACATTTCCCTTGTGATATTTTGAAATCTAAAAAAAAAAACACATGTTTAATTATAAAATTAAGAGATATTTATAAAAACTTTCTATAGTTTAATTTAATTTCACTCTTTCTGTGCTTTAATAAATTATTTTATTTTCTGGATAAAACAAATCAAATAAAATGTATTATTAAGGATATAAACTATTATAAACATATAAACTATAGGATGAAATGTATAAATTATGAAAGTGTAGAAAGAAAATGCAATTCAAATCAAACTATAGGAGAGTTTTTATAATTATTTCTAAAATTAATCACGATTTTGTATATGATAAATTATGTTTAGGAAAATCGATTCATGCCCGTGCAAACGCACATGTCAAAATGGTCAGTACATATATAAAAACGCTGGGCTCCCGCACTAGAACATTTATCCCGACATGATAAAAATAAAACACAAGAAGAAAACTCGGCCGATCACGCGAACAACATGAAGAAAATGCTCTGAGCTCAAAGCAGGAAAAAAGACAACAAATCGAACAAAAGAGACAAGTCACTTGACCACAAAATTACTTCTGAATTTTGCACATCAATAACTAATTTTTTATTTGATATTACAATATAACCATACTTTAAAAAATATATATATTTTTTAGTTTTAAATTAATTTTTTATATACTTTTAAATTATTTTAATGTACTGATATTAAAAATATTTTTTAAATATATATATATATATATTTATTTATTTTATTACATTTCTAAAAATAAAAATACTTTAAGAAAACAAAATTTATTTCACTCTAAAAAAACAATAACATGCTTAGCAAAGTCAAATGTCTTTTGAGTCCACAAACCACAATTGGGGCATCACAGTTTTCTCAACATCTCTCAGCTCCTGCAAAGCCAGACAGCATATGATTCCCAAAAACTGACTAGATAAGATCCACTCAAATTGAATCATTTATCTACTAGACTACTTCTAAGTATCACACGAGATTTCAGATGATCAAAAACTCTGGCAGTTATTCCAAAAATCTGATGGCCGAAATGTGCTAATCCAACCAAAATTGACAATCAAGCTTTTCAGTATCTCTCTCCAAACCGGAAGAACACTGAACCATTGCCAGTGTTATGATCAACAGCATACTCAGCTCGCACTAAACCCAGCTTGACACCAACTCCATAAGATGAACCATGACCCATTCGCCTGTAGACCTCTGTTGGGTTCCCCTTCACATCCTTAGAAGTTCCTAGATCGTTGCCATGCTCTGCAAATGCATAAACATGCGTATTTCTCACAGGTACGCGTATCTCCGCTCCGAGCTGGAAGCAACATTGAAAAGAGGGATCAGATAGCTGACAGCAAGTCCAAATCTATGGATTGCGGGAACAATCATATTTTACCATCTGCAAACAATTAGTTCTTGCAAGGGTTCCATTTTCAGAAGAAACATCAATTAAGAACAAGATAGAACACAGTTCATCTTGATCCTAGGTAAAATGTTGTCTCCAGTATAACTTACCTCAAGAATGTTTCTGGCTGCTCCCAGCTCACCCATATTGTAACCCCTCACCGAATAAGGTCCCCCAAGAGTAAAAGCATCATAACTTGGAAGGTCTCCAACACAACCACCATAATGGCCATTTAGTACTAGTACAGGTGGTGGTGGTTTCCCAGCACCTTCCTCCACCTCCTTCAACTGGATAAATCGGGTCAATGTCAGCTGGTGACGGTTGAAGAATGGAAACTTGCTGCCGATGCCAAGGCCTTGGTCCACCTGCAATTCATACATAAAATATGTAGGTTACCCAGGCAGTGAAGAGTTAACATATGAAAATCACAAGAATGAGAGTAGCCGAATGTTCTTGTACAGGACGAAAAACCTAGTGCTCATTGTCAGCCCCAAATTTGCATGAGCCCCAATGATTAAATCAAATCATACAATATCCACCAAACTCACAAACCAAGCAAGGAGGCTCTTAAAAACAAGAAATAAGGGTCTATGGCAACTCAAACAACCAGGTCTGGTTTGTTCTCAACCAATCCTAGAACGAAAATGGAATCGTCCTTCAACTAATCAGATCATCGGATCAGCTAATTTCTGATTAGAAAAAAAGTGACCTAACTATGAAATTTAAAAACTGGCTCCACCATTCACAATAGTACTGCTGTGGTTCCCAAAACAACCCATAAATTAACAAAAGATTTTCTGACCTGGAATACGTTCCTATCACCAACTACAGCTCCATTTACAAACTTGGTGTTGTCACGCGTGATGTTGGCCTGTAAGAATGCCATCCGGTCAACGCCAGTGCCACTGAGAGTTGTTGGAGGTCCATCTGCACTAATTCCTCCACTTGGCAATACTCTTTGACCATTTGAAGAGATATGGCTACTTTCATCGCTTGTTGTTATCTCTTCCATCACAATCCCATAGGTGAATTTGCTCTGACGGGTAAAATTCTGTTCCACACATAATATATATCCACTCATTAGGAAATCATTTTATTGAATTTAAAGATGTTTTTGAGCACCTAGATTTGGACATGGGAGAACATTCACCTCTGTAATGTTAGCTTTCATGCCAGTCCGGTCAACCCATATCGGAGGGACTTCATCCACTCCTGGCCCACCAGTAAAGACTGGACTTAGTTTCCGGATGTTGAAGCAGCTTGCACGCAGAGTTTGGTTCCGTGAACTATATACACCATCCAAATATGGATGAACATACTCAAGCTTAAAAGACAGATCCTCCTGAGGAAACTCCATGGACATGTCAGTAATGAAATCTCACATAAATTGGTAACAAACCATTCCTGAAAATTATTGAGAAAAGGAAATTTATATTCAGGAGAAATTACCTGGGCTGAAAAGAAATTGCTGGTGGTTATAGAACCAAGAATGGACCGATTCAACCCTTTGATATTCCGATGTTCAAAGGAAACAGTTCCACCAGGCTGGAATGAAGCCTGAAGAGGAGGGATATGGCATTAAATAGGAATTTTGGCATTTAAGATTTATAACCCTAATAACTACAAGCAAATTCAAATTGCATAACTGGATATACATACTAATGTGGGACGTCCTCCACGTCCAGGAACAATGCTCCACTCTGTACTGACTTCAGCCGATTTAGGCTCCAATTCTTTAAGCTTGATCTCAACAATGATTCCTCCCTCATTCTTCTCATCTGGCCTTGGATTGACTTCAATGTTTGAAAACAAGGCTAGGGAGTTGATGTTCCTCAGAGCTTGTTTCCCAGCTTCAATGTTAAAAACTTGACCTTGTCGAAGCTGTTGTTACCAATTAAAAAACACAAAATAAATCAACCTAAAAAATGAACAATTAACAAAAGTTCATTATATTAAAATGTCAGCAGTATAAAAAAGGAGGCATTGTCAATGGAGGGGCAGCATTATGATAGACCATCCTTTATCTATTTCACCAAACACTGTCATTAAGTATTTGTAACATGACTGGTAATGCAGTAAAGCACAAAGAGCATGAATTCTAGAGTTTCTATGTGTGAGGATCACAATAGATTGTTGAAGAGTTATTCATCAAATGGAAATAGAATTTAAGAATCTGTCTTTTCATGTCTTTTGTCCATAATATGGAGAAAAGTTTTAGAGGAGAGCAGATTGATGAAGATTTATACATTAAAGATGCATGCTTATTATTTCAATCCTACAGAAAGCAGCAGCAATCTTGTCTGTTCACAATTTACTAGTGTTCAGAGACCTTTACTGCTCAACAAAGAAAAAAATAACTAATCTAGAACTACAGCTTAGATTGTGCCCTAAACTCAATGAAGCATCCACATGCAGAGACAATCAATCGGCACCTAGCTAACATACAGAGGCAACACAAAAAACAAATTCAAAGCCCATTTCCATTCACCTGTTTGGGCAACTCTCTCTTGACAACAGGAAGTTGTGTGTGCCCTTCAACAACGTTCCCCAACTTATCCAGATACTGAATAACCAATTGAGTAACATCCCCTTCCACAACCTCACAAACCACCTCCTTAGTATTCAAATTCCCAAAATTAACAACTTGAGCACAAGCATACCCCTCGTCATGATACCATTTCTGCACTCTATCCCTAATCTTCTGCAACAACCGTGCACTAACCTTCCCCTGCTCCCTCAACATCTGCAAAACCTCCCTATGTACCTGCGTAGGCAACAAACACGGCCTTGCCCTCTCAATCCTCCTCCTATAATCCTTCTCCTGACTCCTATAATACTCCAACTTCTCCTTATCAGTCATATCTGAATCCATTTCGATCGGTTTCGATTGCTGCATTAATCCAACATTAATGCACCTAAACTTATCAGCTGATTGCCATGTGCTTTCAGTGAAGGAAATTGTGATCCCTATAGTTCCATCAGGATTTGTCTTTCCTTCCATATCCACTTTCTCGAACATTCCGCAAGTAGCTAGACTTTCAAGTTCCTTTTGTAACTGAGCTTTCGTGTACACTCCGCCTGGACGGAGCGAAACCATCTCGAAAAACGAGTCTTCCGTGCCTACAGTAGTCCATCTTCGCCGGTCGAAGAACAGAATTTCCGATAGTTTGTATTTTTTGAAACCGCTAAGCTTGTTTAATTGAACAACAATGTTGGCTGGCAATCCGTGCGAGTCCCAATCTTCCGATTGTGACTCATCGGCATTCGCCGGCGCTTCAAAAAACAGCTTCTTCCAGAACTCTCCTCCTGCTCCTCCGTCCCCGCCACCTCCTCCTCCTCCTCCTCCTCCGCCTCCACAATTGCCTCCACCGCCGCTGTCGTTGACGGGGGTGAGGCGGAAAAATATACTGGCGGCAGCGGCGGTGCCGGAGAAGGTGAGGGCTTTAAGGAGGGAATTTTGGATTTTTGGTTGTTTGGAATTGGAATTGGAGTTGGAGTGGGGTTTGGGGTTTAGTGGTGAAGGGGAAGAAGTAGGGGAAAAGAGATCGCATTTGATGGAGGAAGCGCGTGGATTGAAGCTGGCGCTTTGCTTTCTGCGGGAGGAGAGGATGGCTGTGTTGGGAAGGAGGTTGCTGGATGCGGTGAAGGACATGATTTTTGGAGAAGGAGAGGGGGGAGAAGGAATGACTGCTATCAAGTAGATAGATATAGATAGCTCAACTCCTCAAGCAAAGTGTTCACTCGTGTGTTTTTTTTGTTTTAATTCATAGGGTTGGTTTTGGTTCTGTAGGGGAAATGAAAGGGAAAAAAAAGGAAATATCAATCTAGCCCTTATAAATTGCATTAGAAACTAATTGACTTCATAGTCTAAGCTTCAATCTGGATTATAATCTTCAATTTAATAAACACTCAAATAATTCTACAATTGCATGTTTTATCCAAATATCTGCTCTAACAAAATCTCATGTATGCATAAAACACAACCCCTAGGCATTTTAAAAACCTCAAATCATTAACCTTAACCATTTTGCATTAAAAGTTTAGCGGTGTGCTTTTTTATGTCTTTAGAACTTTTTTATTGTTATTATTAATATAGGTGTTCAAGCTAACTTACGTGTATTTAAATTAATTTTATGAATCTTGAAATTAACGACCATGTAAACCTCCAATAACCTTTAAGTTTATGAAACTCAAACTGGTAATTTTTAAAGAACAAATCCAAGATCTGATTAGTTAAACTACACCCCTTAAAATTATATTATTTAATCTTGAGTCTATATATTGTTGCTAGCTAATCGATTAATGCTTATTTTGTCACATGAAATAGGTTTTAATGCATATATTTGACTAGATTATGTATCAACTTGTATATATATATTTTTTTGTTGTAGATCTTGATTATGATTTTGTACTTTTTCGCTTGAAAAAAAGAGAATAAAAAGATCTGAATTATTAAAATTTAAGTATTACAAATGCAGGAGTTTGGATTATGCAAATGAAATGTCCGGTAAAAGAGCCTGAAAGGGATGAAATACCATTTACCAAGTTTTTTTTAGCAAAGTTATAATATTATTTTAATAGCCAAGTTGTACTATTAGTATTAGAATAGCTCTTTAGTTATTAAATAAAAAATAGTAGCAATCATGTAAATAATCAAATATTTATTATTGATTTTTTTTAAAAATATTAAATGTTAAAGTGTGTATAAATTTCAGGATATAAAATATAATTTCTTAAAATACAATGATAAAATAAATGAGATCAAACCTTAATTATTATTATTATTATTATATATATATATATAATTATCCTTTAAAAATAAAAATAATTGATTTTTTTCAAAACCATGCCTATCCCTTGAATTTAATATGAATTAGTTCGTAACCAATACTAATATGGAAAAAATCTTTTATTTTTTAGGAGAATATGATTTTATTTGTGATAATAATAATAATAAATCTTCTGTAACCACATCGTGAGAGACTGAATATAGATATTTTTTATATTCAATTGGCTGTGCTTTACATCTCATCAATAATCAGTGCAGGGATTTTCAAAATTGTTTTAAAATATAAAATTTAGTTATGTTTGTTTTTGTATTTGTATTTTGGTTCAAGTGTGTTTTAAAAATGCTTTTAACTTTAAAAAACATAAAATTCAGTTTTTAAATGTTTTTTTTGATGTATTAATATAAAAAATATTTTAATAAATTTTTTTTCAAAAAATATTTTTAAGAAACATCCTATACTATAATACTATATACACTAAGAGTTTATTAGTCAATGCGGTTTTTGATTTGTTAGTAAAAAATGAAGGAAACATGTGGCTTTTCGCTATTTTGGAAAAAGTTGGGGTAAATTGAACAAGAAAATGAATTACAGGGGGCGAGATTTTTCGAAACAAAACAAAGAGGGCAAAATAGGGGTTTTGTATTTTGAAAAGAGGTCTTTTATCGTTCTTATTATCAAGTGAGAGGAGGAAGTGGACTTGAGCCGCTTGCTCGCAAAGGCAGAGGAGGAAATCGAAAATGGGACGCGCTATTCTGTCACACTTTCTCATCCTTTCAAACCCCGCTCCTCTACTCTCCTCTTCTTCAATGTACTCCCTCTCTCTACGCTCTATATTTCATGCAGTTACTTTGTTGCGTATTTATATAGTATTTCGCCTCTCTACTCGCACATTCACTCCCTCTCCGATTTCAGTTCAAAATTGAATGGTTTTGCAAGTAAAAGTGTGCGAATTCGACAAAATTCAAAATACAGCAACGGTTTCCGCTGCTACTGCGACGTCTCGCACTCTCAACAAACTTCTCCTGAGAACTCTCCAACATCTGTGACTGTAAAGTAATACTTGACTCGAATTATCGCCTTTTGTTTTGCTAGCTCCGAGCTATAAGCTATTTTTTTTTTAATTTAATTACTTGATTTTTTTTTGTTGACAGGAAGAGGATAGTGTCTGGAGTGCAACCAACAGGATCTGTTCACCTAGGGAATTATCTTGGTGCCATTAAGAACTGGATTGCTCTTCAGGTTCTTTTTTGGCTTCTATTTCTTTTCCTTAAAAAAAAAAATAAAACTGACTCAGTTTCTTGACATGATTTGCTATAACTGTTGCAGAATACATACGAGACTCTCTTCTTCATAGTAGACCTCCACGCGGTATGTAGTTTCCAAACTTCATATTCATAGTAATTTTAGATTTCATAGATTCGATGTAGTGCAACTGAGCTGAAGGAAGAGTTTTTATGCTCTTTTGGTTGATGTCTAAAAATTAGGAAAATTTGCTTAGATTTCTACATTGCTTTAGTCCTATTTGTTTAGCATTCTTTTTAATAAGTTTTTGAATTTCCATTGATTAGCCTTGCAGTTTTTATAATGTTAGGACTTATGCACTTATTGGCTATGTGAGAAACTTGTCGATGCTTTTTTTTTTTTTAATATTAAGATACTTATAGTAGGGGATAGCCTGCCTGCTTTCGTTGCCCAAATCAAATCATAAATAGATAAATGTGAAACTTATGGTACCTATTGGTGTGAAGGGGTTAGAGAGTTCAATCTGGGGAGAAAGCTGGTGAAGAGAGGGATCGTTTGATTTAACCAATTAGAGAGGGAGGATAGTTATCCCTAGCCAATCTTGGGAAATGGTTCTTGGTGTCATGTTATTTAATGATCAAAATTTACACTCTCATGCAGGGTTAGTGCTAGTGACATTTATGTTTTTGGCATATTTGATAGAATGATGTTGCCTCACTCTGAATTTGGGAGCCATTTATTTCTATATATTTTCAAGTTGAAACTGTTGTGTTTGCTCAACTTTAAAGAATCACCTTCTTGATAAACATGTAGAGCACATGCGGCGCATACATACATTTAAACAATACTTTTGCCTGTCATGTTTTTGGATTGTGTTTCTGTGGCAGGGGGTTGGGGGAGAGAGATTCTTAGTAATGCAGCATAAGTAATTCTAGGGAGTTATGTTCTTTGTTTCAATGTATGGGAATGGAAAAAGGGTTTGCCATCCCCTCTTTTTGGCAAGAGAATAAAATGGGACTTATAATTAGTTAAGTATGACTATATCCTTCAGGGTGGATAATAATAAGGATACCATGAAAAGAACAAGTTTATACATCAAATTCTCTTACCTACTCCACACCCAAATTTGTGATGCTGAGATCTTTTATTTTGGAAGGAGTAAAAGGTTAAATTCCCTCCAAAACTCTCATATCTCTATCCCATTCTCAAAAAAGAAAACGTTTCCTAATGAGTTTTAAAGGTTCATCCTCTTCTCTTTTCTTGATATCTCTCCCATTATAACAGTGAAAATTTGGTCAAACCAAATATTCCCTGTTCTTTTTCCTAATTATGATTTTGAGGAAAAAAGTAGGAAGTGTTGTTACTGCTCCTAGACGGAACATCTGGATGTTCCCTTTTTCTCTTTTTGTCGAGGAGCAGGTTGGGTTAATTGATTGATATTACTGTGTTCTCATGCTCCCCTGGAATTAGGGTTTGAATTTTATAGATGATGGACCTTTACCATGAATCTGTTTATAAAGGACTCTTTCCACAGATCTGTCTTTATGCTGAAGCTTAACTAATTTAAAACAATATCAGTGCTATACAAAATTGGGTGCCCAACTAATCTGTTGTAAGCAAAAATTTGAGCGACATGCTTATTATTAAAAGCACCACGATGAGGAACCGATGCATCCTTGACTTTTTTTCTGAGAAACTGTGTGAAAAGTAGGAGTATAATGCATCTTGTTCATTGGCACTTCACGAAAACAATGAGCATGTTCTTTTACTTGAGAGGGGTGGAGATGTGAATTCTAACCTGATTTTCTTGTTTATGCCTTGATTCATGCTTGGTGGGGTTCTGTTTCTTGGGGACTACATATCCTTGATCTTTTAAATTTCACATAATTTTTTCTTGTTCTTATACAACATAATTGGGCAATTCTTAACTGTCACAGATTTTCTGTTGAACTTCCAGATTACACTACCATATGATACAAAAGAATTGTCTAAGGCAACAAGGGATACAGCAGCAATTTATTTGGCTTGTGGTATAGATGCTTCAAAGGTCTTGCAGCTATTGATCCTTGATAATGCTGCTTACTCAGTAGTTTGAGTAGATATTTGGCATTAATGTTTATTAAATTAGTCTGATTACTCTAATATACATGCAGGCTTCCGTATTTGTACAGTCTCATGTTCATGCACATGTAGAGCTTATGTGGCTTTTAAGTTCTGCCACACCAATTGGTTGGCTTAACAGAATGATCCAGTTTAAAGAGAAATCCCGTAAGGCGGTGGGTGTGTAGCTCAATATTAACACTTGATATCCTGTTGCTTGAGCAGCTTTTCCCATTCATATTGAGTTCTATGGAATATTTTCTTTGGTTATACCATGTATATCTTATCATTGACATCGGTATTTTCATGCATAAGATAACAGGTTGATGTGCATGGAGTTCTGTGACTTCTGTCCAGCCTGTAAACATATTTTAAAACTGACAGAGGAATTGAATAAACTGTTTTCTTCCAGCACAAAAAAAGAAGAAGAAAAAAGGTTCATCTAGCATAAAGAACAGTGTTCTGGCAATATCAAAGGATCCTTTCTTTTGGAAAACACAAAACATCTAGTTTTTGTTTAGTGGAGGAAGCCAAAGGGCAATTTGTTTTTTTTTTTTTGCATATATATTCTCAAAGCATGTCTAGTTGCATTCTATATTACCATAAAACAACAATTATCATTACTAACCATCACTAGTGTCACGCTTCACATTTAGTGTCAGGAAATGTAAGGTCTTCATAGCAGACTCAACATATTTCTCTTACTTTATGCTATTGTTATAACCCTTTCTGCTGTTTAAACTAACTTTATATCATGGTTTTTTCCTCTGCAGGGGGATGAAAATGTTGGGGTTGCTCTTTTGACTTATCCAGTTCTTATGGCTTCTGATATTCTCTTGTATCAGGTGGTTTCCAACATGAGCACATATTTTGTGAAACTTTTATCGTTTAGAAGTTTTATAACAATATCTGGACCCTTTTGTAATTTAGTGTCACACATGATGAGAAAGTAGGCGGTTGAGGAATTTTCTGATGCGCAATGAGTGTGATATGTTTGATAAGGATTAATTGCTGATTATCTCATTCTCTTGTCCTTATTTACCTTCCTGTTGGTGTAAAAATAGTAATCAACCTGAATGCAAAATCCTTATAAATTGCAGCATGCTTCTGCAGTCTGATTTTGTCCCAGTTGGCGAGGATCAGAAGCAACATCTGGAGTTGACCCGTGAACTAGCTGAACGTGTTAATTATTTATATGGAGGAAGGAAGTGGAAAAAATTGGGAGGGTAAAAATTACATCTCTATTTAGAACTACGAAATATATCTATGTTTTTGAAAAGACTAGACTATATGTCATCATTTCTTGACTACTTTTGTATTCTGACAACAGGCGAGGAGGTGCTATCTTTAAGGTTGATGTTCGGTTCTGTTTCTTGATTTCTTGTTATCTTACATTGATGAAATAACAAGTGATGAGACAATTTTTCCTTGATAATTTTTCCTATGTAGGTCCCTGAACCACTTATACCACCAGCTGGAGCCCGAGTCATGTCACTAACTGATGGTCTTTCCAAGGTGCTCTACTTATTTTAATTCAAGGTTTTGTAGTTTTAAGCTGGCAGGCTCGAGAAATTTATCTTTGCATCAATCAAGGCATTGAATACAGACTTGATTTGTGAGCAAAACACAATTGATATTCTTAGGGGATGGATTTTCTTCTGTTCCTATGCTGTTTTCCATTTCCTTTTCTACTGTCATCATCTGAAGCAATAAATCCATGCAAGGCCTGCATTTACAAATGCACTTAAGCCACTTTACCACTACCCAAATTCACCAGTGGTTGTTTACTAATTAATGGCATTTCATTGTTTGGAAGAAGTGTCTTAACAATTTATTGATAATTATTTTATGTTAGTGCACAAATTCAAAGTTGTCCTTTGGTTTCTGCCATTACAGAAAAAATATGATTTGGCATTTAAGTTTCTAATATGGGCAACAGTTTATGCTCTGACCATATAGGCAGAAAGGCAGCAAGTTAATCAAACAAATAACTCGGTAACTTCTTTTCTCTTGTCCATAGAAGAGATTGCACACTTGCTAACATTTTCTTGTGGTTCAATCTTATAGATGTCGAAGTCTGCACCTTCTGACCAGTCTCGAATCAATCTGCTTGATCCAAAAGATGTGAGTTGAGTCAGTGATTTCCTATACATGTATTTTGCTCTGAACAGGGCGACATTAAATATAAGAAATAATTGCTACTATAAACACTATAAGGTATGGTTATAATTTCTTTGAGAGCAAGTGATGATTGATATTTTTCTTTGGTGTGGAAATGAAGAATTTTAGCATCTTGGTCCTGCCAAATTCAATAACTAATTAGCAGGACTCATCTTTCCATAAACTTTGTCTTATCATTAAATCTTGATAGTGTGGGAGAAATATTAAAACCTCAATGATTGATGCTCATGTGTCAAAAAGTTGACTTTTAAAATTGGCTTTCCATAAACTGTGTTACCATTAAATCTCAGAGGTATGATGAACGATATTTTGATTATGGTTCTGTGAATTTCATGCTTATAAATTCGAAACTCTTATTGGAAAAAGTGAGTCACTCAACAGCTCCTTTTGTCTTGTAGGTAATAGCTAACAAGATCAAGCGCTGCAAAACTGATTCATTTCCAGCGTTAGTTCTTTATCCATCTAGAAAATTGTGCCCCCCCCCCCCCCCCCCCCTCTTTTCTATATCTTTTGATCCAAGAACATTTTCTGGAGCATTGTATCTTAAGCTCCCTCTCATCTTGTGCCTTTGCTTTTCCTTTTGCAATTCACGCAGCCTGGAATTTGACAATCCTGAAAGGCCTGAATGCAACAATCTTCTTTCAGTATATCAGCTTGTTTCAGGCAAGACGAAAGAGGTATTGTAATTCACATCTTATTTACTTTGTTCAATTCCCTTGCTTTATGCTTGTTCATGATTCTCTGACCTTGTGTTTCATGTTCAATCTTTTCTTTAATCTTGGGATTGAAGAATGTAGGCAACTGTGTTTTGAGAAAATGATTGATCTTGTAATTCTGGGCATTTTTTAGGTCTTATGATATTCCACTCTGACCATGTCTGCTGAACACTGATTGTAGGATGTAGCAAAGGAATGTCAGGGTTTGAATTGGGGCTCATTCAAACCTCTCCTAACAGATGCCTTGATTGAACATCTACATCCCATCCAGGTTTCTACCTCTATATATGCCTTTATCTTTCACTAGGGCCAGGGACAGTTAGCAGATGCTATACTTGTTACACAAGTTGTCTTAGATACTGAAGTGATTATTGTTGTGTAACCGAACATGCCAGTGATTATTGTCTTAGATACAGTTTGATCCCTGCTGCCATAGTTTGCCTACACAGATCAGAAAGTCTCTGAAGGCATGCCATGATGTACTTTAGAGAACAGAAAGTATGGAGGAGTCATTTCTCTGCCTTTCTATATTTTATTACAAATATTGTTAGTAATCTACATGCACTGTCCTTCCCTATCCCTGCCCCCCTCCTCAGGAGTACTGCTGCACATCTATTTAGTAATACAATTGATTGCTGCTGCACTTGTATGTGCAGTATCATTGATCATGCCAAACTTGGTTTTGTATGTTGTCCTACACTGAACCTGGGAATTTTCACCAGCTAACAAGTACCTAGAGAAATTTTGGAAAACTGTAGTCTGATAATATGTTGCCTAGTGCCATGTAACTTGCTGGTTGATGAACTTGCATTGATGACTGCTGGAAATAGATAGTTTGATGCCCAACCCGCTAATTGCTTGTAAATCCCTGAAAATGGGTGCCAATTAGTTTATGCTGCCTCTATCAGTTATTGACCTTACTGTTGCATGTTCTGGCACAGTTTGCTTTTTCTCTCTTTTTTTTTATCACTGACAATTCATATGCAGTTTTTACAAGTAAAATAATCTATCATATGTGGCTGTTTTTTCCGCCTAATGATGGCATGTTTTATATAATGTGCCATAGAGCATCTATTCATTGTTGTGCAGAGAACCAACTTGGCCTCCACTTTTTCTGTTATAATCATTTATTTTGAAGTCCCCATCATCAATGAAGTTCTCAACCTTTTCAGGTTCGGTATGAGGAAATACATTCTGATTCGGCTTATCTGGATAGTGTTTTGGAGGAAGGTGCCAGAAAAGCTTCGGAGATTGCTGATGCCACTCTCAAAAATGTATACCAAGCAATGGGATTCCTGCGGAGATAGGCAAGCCCTTTTCAGAAATCTTAAAAATCAACTTCCTTTGCCCATCTTTACATGGAACATAACCATGAGCATAAACTTGGTGAGGAGATAATTATTGATTTAGCTATTCTTCCTAATAAAGAAAATTTTGGTTGGATAAGTGCTTTGAATATCCTTTAAACTATTTACAGAATTTAAAAACTGTTTCAATTTAATCTTGCTTTTGGGCAACTGACGTGGGAAAAGTCCACATGTTTTGCTTGTATCTATCAAGAAAATTACATTTTAATTTTTTACAGTGTCCCAAACCGACAGAAAAATTAATATGTTTTCCGAGAAATTGTCTCTCCAGAATCGCGGTCAGGCCAAATTGTATAGAAAAACTGTTAGTCTGTGAAAACATAAACTTATCTCAACTAACAACTGCTCGATGAATCTAATTATGGTAATTCGTTTATATATCTCGCAGGTGCCTAGGAGGAATGCTCGTGTAGATTTTTGTACTCGGATTGATTAAGGACTCGTTCAGTCATTGTCTTTCTTCTCAAATTCCAGCAGACACCATTGTCATTGGATCTTTAACGACTTCAATGAACAGAGAATTGATTACAACAGCGGGCTAAAGGGTAGATTAACTCAATAAGACGTGAGCTAAAAGGGTATTAGATGAAATGACGGTGGACGAAGACAAGAATCATGGGTTTTGAAAACTTCAAATTCTTTTTCTTGAGTGATACTCGAACTTGAAACTTTTTCTCGATGGAGGGCAGGAGTGTTTGTTAAATCATAGGCTTATTGACATGGATGTTACCGATTAGCATATCTTGAATCAGGTACAAATATCTACAAGTGTTCACATGTTTTCTCGATTATTTCTCCTAGTTGAATTAACTTGGCGAGGGAAAAAAACCCGCAAGCACGCTCTACATGCATGAGATAAAAAAGAAAAAGAAAAAAGAAGAAAGCGATCAGTGGAAGGAAGGGATGTGTCTCGGGAGTCGTCCTTTATTATCTAGAGATGTGTTTCAAATGGTATTTTTTAAAAAGTTGATTATTTTGTTTAAAATTATTTTTTTAATTATTTTTATATGATGATGTTAAAAATGTTTTATTTGTCTAGGCAATCAGCTATCCTAAACACGTTGTGGGCCTCGTTGGTGTTTTGAGCACAGCTGCTATTAGTGCTAGTTTTGCAGCTCGGTAGAGGATTCTTAAGTTCAGCTGCCAGTCAAACTATCACTCTTAATGAAGGCATCGTTTGATAAAAGCAAACTTTTTTATGCCTCTTCAATTAGGAGCTAGCATTCTAGTCTCTACTGCCTTAAATTGGGCTTGTATGAAACTGTCGCACACTAAAAAATCAATAAATAAAATTTGGTTTATTTTAAAATTTGTTTTGCGACATTCGACTGGCGACTTTTGTTTTGTTCTGTTTTGTTGATTTAGTTCTTTGGAGTCGCCACCTAGTATTTTGGTCACTAGGAACCCTAACTGGTCTTTCAGAGATTCTAAGGCAAGGGACTGGTTGCGTAAAGGGAAGGTATTAGCACCCCTAATACGCCCTACCTAAGGTAAGCTGCTTGGTGTTTGGTTTGCTTTATAATTGCTATGGTGTTGGTATTTTCTAGGCTCGTCAATTGATTTTGGATAGAAATCTAAGGAGATTCCATATGCTTTGAAAGCTCATTTTTCCCTTAGTATTTCAAAAGTTTGCAACTCATAAATCGTGGAATAAAAAAAAATTAAATTTTGAAATGTCCTCGATTATAATCAAGGCTTCTTTCAAGAATGTGTGCGAATTTATTACTCCCAATAATATTTTGGATATTAACCCTTTTAAGGATTTCTTTATCCAAACATTAGCGGTAAATAATAAATAAATTCCTTCTCCAAAAATAAGATTTTTATAGTTTTTGGAATATTGGCCAATACCCTTTGGAATTTTACAAACACGTTGTAAAATCCAGAAATGCAAGAAAATAATTTGTGTTTAAGAAATCTATGCGAAAACACACTTTCGAAGCTTCCAATATTTTTTTTTTTTTTATAAAAAAGAACTTTCAAAATATGTTAGAGTATTGGCCGTATGCAACACGCAAGAAAATATTTTTTTTTTTACAATATATTTTTTTTGTCGAAATCGGGTATTTTAATACTGAATTTGTATTTCCACATCATAAAAATACAAACTAATATTAAGTCATTTTAAAAAATATGTACGGAAAAAAAATCAACAATATTTTTAAGGAATTTTTGAAATTTTTGAAAGCAAAAATAAAAATAAATTTATCTTTGAAAATTTCGGGTGTCTCGACAAAAATCAGATATTTTAAATACTGAATTTATACCTCCACATGTATATAAAAAAAATACAAACCCCCTAAAAATATATATATATATGAAAGGAAAATAACAACATTTTTTTTTAGATTTTTTTCAGATTTTTTTTATATATATTTTATGCATATATATAACATATAAACACATATATATTATAATAATATATAATATATTATAGGGCTGGGCCGGCCCAAATGAATGGGCCAGGCTCAGCCCCAGAAAAAAAGGAGACGGGCCGATCTCGGCCCGAATGATATTGGGTTGACCTCGGCCCGAGAAACACATTTGGGCCGATGCCGGTCCAAAAAAAATTTCAAGTGGGCCGATCTCGGCCCGAAAATCCTACGGTCTGGGCCAAGACCGGCCCAGACTTACAAGGTTGGGCCAGCATCGGGCTGGCCCAGCAGCCCTAGGCCCACGGGGGAGAATTAATTTTCTCCCCCCCGCCTCCTGCATGCAGAATGCATGCAGGAGGCAAAAACCTGCAAAAAAGGGGGGGAAAGAAAAACGTACCTAGCGTGGAGGAGGCGGTCGCTGGCGGTGGTCTGGCTCGTGCACGGAGGCTCCGGGCGGCGGCGCTGTGGCTGTTCGGTTTGCTCTCTCTCTTCGGTCTCCTCTCTCTCTCCTGGGTCTCTTTTTTTCGGCCCCTCTCTCTTCGGTTTTCCTTCCTATTTATAGAAAAAAAACGATGCCTTTTGCTAAAGGGACTTTGGGCGTAGATCACGCAACGGCTGGTCGGCTCTTTCGGTGGTTTGGTGGGGGCGAGGAGAAGCGGGAAGTTTTTTTTCGAATTTTTTCGCCTTCTGTTGCTGCTAAACCGGGGGGGAAGGAAGAAGATGAACAGTGTCGTTCAAAACGACACCGTTCTGATCTTCCTCTTTTTTTTTATATATATATGAAACGGCGTCGTTTTGGATAAAACGCGCCGTTTCATTTAAATGGCTAAATTTCAAATCAGTCCTCCAAATTCGGTCCCCACCCCTCTTGTTGGCCGCCTTTTTCACTTTGGTCCTTGGTCTCTGAGTTATGCAATTGAGTCCCTAATTGATCAATTAAACTTCCAATTTCTTCAATTAAGCCCCTGAAACAATTCCAAACAGCCCCCCTATCTTTGCGCCTTCTCCAAATTGGTCCCTGGTTTCGGATTTTCACAATTAAGTCCCTAATTGGCCCTTAAACTTCAATATTTATGCAATTGAGCCCCTGATTTGACCCAATAAATTCCTAAAAAATATATTTTGGCCCCAGAACTAAAATTTCTCCAAATTAAAGCCCAAATTGACTTAAAAATCAATTTTTCTTGCAATCAAATCTTCTATAAATTCAAATAAAAATCCAATTAAGTCCATAAAAATCCAATTAAGTCCATAAAAATCCAAATTTGGGCTTTTCTCCTCAAAATTCAAATTTTCCTTCTCAATAGGGCTTTCATCCTTCAAGAATATACTGTCAAAAATTCAATCCTTGTATTTTTTAATTCCTTGACCAATTTTCTGACTGTTTTCTGAGCGCTTCTGCCTCCTGTTATTTTTCTAATCTCTTTTGGCTATTTATTTTATTTTTCATGGGGACCCAAAAATGGGTTACAACAGATGCCCCCTCTTTATAATACTTACGGAGCATGGGTTTTGCGCAGTAAGTGTTATAAAGATAAACCCAAAACGGAACTCCCGAAACTGATCTGGTCGAAGCTTGATTGATCTGAAACTTTGTCCTTTATAACAATCCTCCTTAGCCCCAAAAACCATGATCGAAACTTAGTCACCTCGAGATCCTTATCCAGCGATCCTCTGAATTCTTACTTTAGTTTGATCAATATGGAAATCCATCCGAGATCCCATCTTGTGATCTCCTTTAACCTGGAATCCCCTCTGGTGATTCCTTTACCCAATACAAAAAATGTGTGTGTGGTCTCATTTTGATGGGTGACCTGCCTCGAAAAAATATGGTCTCATTGTGATGGGTGACCTACCCAAGAAAAAAAAGAGGAATGGTCTCATTGTATGGGTGACCTACCCAGAAAAATAATGGTCTCATTGTATGGGTGACCTACCCAAGGAAAAAAAAGAGGAATGGTCTCATTCTTATGGGTGACCTACCTAGGTAAACAAACAGATGGAGAATGGTCTCATTGTATAGGTGACCTACCCAAGAAAAATGATGGTCTCATTGTATGGGTGACCTGCTCAAGAAAAATGATGGTCTCATTGTATGGGTGACCTACCCAGGAAAAATGATGGAGAATGGTCTCATTGTATGGGTGACCTACCCAGAAAAATAATGGTCTCATTGTATGGGTGACCTACCCAGGAAAAATGATGGTCTCATTGTATGGGTGACGAACCCCAGAAAAATGACGGTCTCATTGTATGGGTGACCTACCCAAGAAAAAATGATGGTCTCATTGTATGGGTGACCTACCCAAGAAAAAATGATGGTCTCATTGTATGGGTGACCTACCCAGAAAAATAATGGTCTCATTGTATGGGTGACCTACCCAGGGGGAATAATTCTTAGTAAACTCCATGCTTTTCTAAATGGTTTCAATATGAGGTCCCTTCTGGCGACCTTCCTTGATGAATGTCGAAGTACGAAATCCCTTCTGGCGATCTCAAATAACTTGAAATCCTATCTAGTGATTCCTTTTATTCAAAGCTGAAATATTAGGTCCCTTCTGGCGACCTTTATCGAAATATGAGATCCCTTCTGGCGATCTCCTTTAGCCAAACAACTTGGAATCCCATCTGGCAATTCCTTTTATACCAAAGCTGAAATTTGAGGTCCCTTCTAGCGACCTCCATTGATGAATATCGAAAACGAGACCCCTTCTGGCGATCTCAAACAACTTGGAATCCCATCTGGCGATTCCTTTTATTCAAAGCTAAAATATGAGGTCCCTTCTGGCGACCTCCATTGAAATACGAGATCCCTTCTGGCGATCTCAACAACTTGGAATCACATCTGGTGATTCCTTTTTACCGCATATTATCGATGTCGTTCTTCCTGCTGGCAGGGTTTGAAAACCATTATCTTCTCTTCTTGTTGTTCATAGAATCAACTCAATGATTCTTTCTTCGTCCATAATCTTGTTGGAATGCGCTAAGATCTCCTCCTGTAACGATCCCAAAAAACATATATGCAATGATCTATGATTAGATGCAATGCATGCATTTATACCTGGTTTTGAAACATAGGTCCCAGCCTCTTCTTCTAGTTCATGAGACTCCCTCTTAACATGAACTTGCTTTTGAAGTCGTATGCTGGATTTATCTCTCGTGTTGCCTATCATATTCTTGGAGAAGAAGTCTTTGACTTTCTTCAAGTAGTCTTTTTCTCAAAATATATGACTTGTATTTGCCTCTTTGTCATGCTTTTGTCAAATGCTTTAGCTTGGTTTTCAAATCGTAAAACTTTTCATAAAACATCTCGTCTTGCCCCCAGTGTAGGGGTGCGATATTAGTCTGGGCTTTTATATAGAGAAGAAATTCATTCCGACTCAAAACAAAACCAACAAAAAACTTTTTAGAGAGTGAAAGGACAATGATTTTTTTTATTTTTTTTCTTTATTTTTTTTTATTTTTTTATTTTTTTCAAAAATGCACCTTGTTAGGATTGATAAACTCTATTTTTATCTTGAAAGAAAATTTACAGGTGATGTATCAATTCATTATGTTATCCAGAGGTGAGGTTGTATTACAAGGGTAGCTTTTCTTAAATTTCATATTAAACCATTTTATTGATACTTTATTTGTAACCACTCAAACTTGTTAAAAAAAAAATGCAAATAAAAATGCATAAACTCATCATTTATTTAAAGGTAAGCTCAAAAACCAACACAAAAATCTGGTTGACAATATGAGCTCTGAATGCTCACTAGAGAAAATAAAAGCAAAGACAAAAGCAAATGACAAAAACATGCTAAGGCAAATAAAGTTGTTTTACATTTTGAAAACTACGAGAAGTTCTTGGGTCAACCCGTTCTGAAACTTCTTCTAGTGTGTGGAAAGTCAACCGAGGCAATGCTTCATCTTCCTTCCCCATTTGCGTTTCCTTGTCTTCTCCTTTGATCTCGCCTTCTTCATTATTGACGATTCTTGACCAAGGTTTTCCAACCTTTTATCCCCTATCACTTTTGTCATGTGGCGATGGATTTGAACTGATATTGGGTGTATCTTCAAATGACACCCATCCTATCTTGATGAGCTTCAACAACTTGTTCTTGAAACCATAGCACGTTTCAAGACAATGCCCGGGAATACCAGCATGGTACTCGCAAGTCAACTCGGGCTTATACCAGATGGGGAATGGTGGCTGTAGTGGTAATGTAGGGATAGGAGCTATTTGTCCAATGCTTAGTAGTTTGGCATATATATCCTTCAGAGGCATGGGTAATGGCGGTAGTTGTTCTGAAATGTATCTTGTGTTTGGTCGTTGGTGGTTGTTTTGGGTGTTTGACTGGCCATTTGCTCGATTAGGGGAAAAAGGTTTGTTAAAGTTTATGTGGGCCACATGAGAGGTAGGTATTTGTGGGTTATATGAATCTGTTATCTTGTCAGTGGACCCACCTTCGAAGTTGTTAACGGGACCTTTCAATTTTCTTCCGAAAAAAACCTTTGTCTCCAATGGCTCAATTATGCGTCCCGCTTTAATCCCTTGCTCTATTCTTTCCGCTATGCGTACAACATCATAGAAATGTTGAGATGAGCTACCCATTAAATGCTCATAGTAGGGTGCCTTGAATGTATTGGCGAACAAATTCACCATCTCCGTTTCTATCAAAGGGGGTTGCACATGCATGGCCTCGTCCCTCCACCTTTGCGCATAAGCCCTTATTGATTCTTGGCTTCTCTTTTCCATTGACATAAGGCTTGTTCGATCTGGAGCCATTTCCAAATTGAACTTGTATTGCTTAAGGAAAGCCTCTACTAAATCCTTCCATTTCTTGATCTTGGTATTATCCAGCCTCATGTACCAACTTAGCGCCGACCCCGATAGACTGTCTTAGAAAAAGTAGATCAGTAACTTATCGTCATGAATCACCTCAGCCATCTTATTGCAATAAGATCGAAGGTGAGTGTTTGGGCATTCCAACCCAGTGTACCTTATAAACTCTGGTATCCTAAAATCTTTCGGTACCGTGATGTTTGGTACCAAGCATATTTCAGACGCTCGCATGGGGTCAAACTAGTCATTTCCCTCGACTGCTCTTAACCTTTCTTCCAAGGCTGATATCTTGTCATCGTTCATAAATCTGGTGGACCTATTATTGGAAGGCCCTTCCACAGTGATGTGAGCTTGAGGGGGCTGAATGGGAATGGTAGGCGCAAAGTGTTGCCCCGTCACTGAATCTGCCCCCAAGTTCTGAGATGCCCCCGGAATATGAACTGATGGTGCTCCTATAGGTGGTTGGGTAGACGTTCCCTCCTCGTTTTTGGCTCTTAAAAATTGTTCAAGCAAATTGGTCAGTCGAGAAACTTCATTTTTCACGGATTCCAACTCGGTATGGTAGTGCGACTCTAAGTGAGCTCTTTCTTTGTTTTCCATTCTTGATCTTTGTCGAGTGTTGTGGATTCTAGAAGGGGGACCTATGTTTCTTAATCTGCAGATACATGCATAGATGTATGAGAAAAAATGTATGATTGTGATGGATACATGAAAAATGCATGTTTTATTGGGGATGATTTAGTGATGATGGCCATTTCGTTCACAAATCCTGCAATTAAAAATGCATTGGGGTTTAAACTCGTTTTGATGCAAAAGATATGTTGGAACATACACCCTAAGGATAGGTTCTAATTTCTCTACGTGAGACATAGGGTATGTTTACTATTGGGTCTCTAAAAGAGGGTCTCTTGCTGTTGCAGTGATCAACCTTCGTAAAGGCGATATGGAGGTCTAGCAGATAATGGGATGGTACGTGTACCAATCACAATCAGTCTAAACACTCAGCAAAGAGTTGGGGTTTACACAAACTTAAACCTTGACTCAAGTCATAAGGCAAGCTGCTAGTCCCCCACTTAAACTTAGAGTTACATGTGTGTGCCCTCCAAAACATAATAATAATAATAAAGTGATGCATGACTATGCCATGTATGATAGAATGTAAAGATATATGCTAAAGCTTTTAAACAAAGCGTCATAAGAAAAAAAACCAATAACACATAACATAAACAAACAAACAAATCAAGCTTAGTCCAAGGGTTCCCCAGCGGAGTCGCCATCTTGTCGCACACTAAAAAATCAATAAATAAAATTTGGTTTATTTTAAAATTTGTTTTGCGACATTCGACTGGCGACTTTTGTTTTGTTCTGTTTTGCTGATTTAGTTCTTTGGAGTCGCCACCTAGTATTTTGGTCACTAGGAACCCTAACTGGTCTTTCAGAGATTCTAAGGCAAGGGACTGGTTGCGTAAAGGGAAGGTATTAGCACCCCTAATACGCCCTACCTAAGGTAAGCTGCTTGGTGTTTGGTTTGCTTTATAATTGCTATGGTGTTGGTATTTTCTAGGCTCGTCAATTGATTTTGGATAGAAATCTAAGGAGATTCCATTTTTCCCTTAGTATTTCAAAAGTTTGCAACTCATAAATCGTGGAATAAAAAAAAATTAAATTTTGAAATGTCCTCGATTATAATCAAGGCTTCTTTCAAGAATGTGTGCGGATTTATTACTCCCAATAATATTTTGGATATTAACCCTTTTAAGGATTTCTTTATCCAAACATTAGCGGTAAATAATAAATAAATTCCTTCTCCAAAAATAAGATTTTTATAGTTTTTGGAATATTGGCCAATACCCTTTGGAATTTTACAAACACGTTGTAAAATCCAGAAATGCAAGAAAATAATTTGTGTTTAAGAAATCTATGCGAAAACACACTTTCGAAGCTTCCAATATATATTTTTTTTTACAAAAAAGAACTTTCAAAATATGTTAGAGTATTGGCCGTATGCAACACGCAAGAAAATATTTTTTTTTTTTACAATATATTTTTTTTGTCGAAATCGGGTATTTTAATACTGAATTTGTATTTCCACATCATAAAAATACAAACTAATATTAAGTCATTTTAAAAAATATGTACGGAAAAAAAATCAACAATATTTTTAAGGAATTTTAGAAATTTTTGAAAGCAAAAAAATAAATAAATTTATCTTTGAAAATTTCGGGTGTCTCGACAAAAATCAGATATTTTAAATACTGAATTTATACCTCCACATGTATATATAAAAAATACAAACCCCCTAAAAAAATATATATATATATGAAAGGAAAATAACAACATTTTTTTTTAGATTTTTTTATATATAAATTATGCATATATATAACATATAAACACATATATATTATAATAATATATAATATATTATAGGGCTGGGCCGGCCCAAATGAATGGGCCAGGCTCAGCCCCAGAAAAAAAGGAGACGGGCCGATCTCGGCCCGAATGATATTGGGTTGACCTCGGCCCGAGAAACACATTTGGGCCAATGCCGGCCCAAAAAAAAATTCAAGTGGGCCGATCTCGGCCCGAAAATCCTACGGTCTGGGCCAAGACCAGCCCAGACTTACAAGGCTGGGCCAGCATCGGGCTGGCCCAGCAGCCCTAGGCCCACGGGGGGGAGAATTAATTTTCTCCCCCCCGCCTCCTGCATGCAGAATGCATGCAGGAGGCAAAAACCTGCAAAAAAGGGGGGGAAAGAAAAACGTACCTGGCGTGGAGGAGGCGGTCGCTGGCGGTGGTCTGGCTCGTGCACGGAGGCTCCGGGCGGCGGCGCTGTGGCTGTTCGGTTTGCTCTCTCTCTTCGGTCTCCTCTCTCTCTCTTGGGTCTCTTTTTTTCGGCCCCTCTCTCTTCGGTTTTCCTTCCTATTTATAGAAAACAAACGATGCCTTTTGCTAAAGGGACTTTGGGCGTAGATCACGCAACGGCTGGTCGGCTCTTTCGGTGGTTTGGTGGGGGCGAGGAGAAGCGGGAAGTTTTTTTTCGAATTTTTTCGCCTTCTGTTGCTGCTAAACCGGGGGGGAAGGAAGAAGATGAACAGTGTCGTTCAAAACGACACCGTTCTGATCTTCCTCTTTTTTTTTTTTTATATATATATGAAACGGCGTCGTTTTGGATAAAACGCGCCGTTTCATTTAAATGGCTAAATTTCAAATCAGTCCTCCAAATTCGGTCCCCACCCCTCTTGTTGGCCGCCTTTTTCACTTTGGTCCTTGGTCTCTGAGTTATGCAATTGAGTCCCTAATTGATCAATTAAACTTCCAATTTCTTCAATTAAGCCCCTGAAACAATTCCAAACAGCCCCCCTATCTTTGCGCCTTCTCCAAATTGGTCCCTGGTTTCGGATTTTCACAATTAAGTCCCTAATTGGCCCTTAAACTTCAATATTTATGCAATTGAGCCCCTGATTTGACCCAATAAATTCCTAAAAAATATATTTTGGCCCCAGAACTAAAATTTCTCCAAATTAAAGCCCAAATTGACTTAAAAATCAATTTTTCTTGCAATCAAATCTTCTATAAATTCAAATAAAAATCCAATTAAGTCCATAAAAATCCAATTAAGTCCATAAAAATCCAAATTTGGGCTTTTCTCCTCAAAATTCAAATTTTCCTTCTCAATAGGGCTTTCATCCTTCAAGAATATACTGTCAAAAATTCAATCCTTGTATTTTTTAATTCCTTGACCAATTTTCTGACTGTTTTCTGAGCGCTTCTGCCTCCTGTTATTTTTCTAATCTCTTTTGGCTATTTATTTTATTTTTCATGGGGACCCAAAAATGGGTTACAACAGAAACAATAAAAGCACCCATAAGCAGGAATATTTTGTATACACGTATAAAATCTTAAGAAGGGATTTAGAATTGAAACCCCCCCTTCTCTTATAAGAACACTTAATTATTGGCCAACGCTATATTACAAGTTGGATCAAATAATTTTTTTAATGTAAAAAAACATGTTTAGGCATTGTTAATATTTTTTCTATTAGAAAAAAAATCTAAACCGTATGAAAATTAATTTGATATAACTCGATCGCCTTATCAAGGATCAAAAAACAACCTAAATAACTGGTAAAAATATAGTTTGAGTCAAAATAAATATTTAAGATGAGATTTTTTTAATAAACATTGAGACAACAATAAATTGGACTGATTTGAATCATCCTGAGTTAATTTTTCAATTCACAAACCAAGTCATAAGATCATAGTAACCCCATAGAAATCAAATCAAAACGAATTAAGAAACTCAATTTTTAATAAATATAATATAGAAGGATGAAACTGAAAAAAATTAATTGAAAAAAAACAACAAAAAAAACCGAGTCAATTTGTCAAACCCGCGTCTCGAGTCATGAAACCAGGATAACTCAATAGAAAGTAAATTGATTATGAAGCTTAATTCTCAATAAACTCATTGTTGAATGATGAAATTGTAAAAAAAAAAATGATTAAAAAAAAGATACAAAAAATGACTTGAGTCATTCATAGTTAATTTGCCAAACTCATGATCTAAGTAATGAGATTGAAATAACCTCATAAAAATTATACTGAAACAAATTACGAAACCTAATTATCAAGTAACCTAATACCTAATATTAAAGGATGAAATTGAAAAAAAAATCAATTAGAAAAAGAACAAAAACTCAAGTTCATAAAGTTACATGTTAAACCAATAGTCTGGATCATGAGTATGAAATAAACTCACAACAAGTAAATTGAAAATAAATATAAAATACAATCTTTAATAAATTTAATGTTTAAGGATGAAATTGAAATTGAAAAAAAAACATAGATTAGAAAAAAAAACAAAAACAAAAACAAAAGAAAAGAAAAAAAACACTATTCTAGTGAATAGTGTTATTTGAGGAGGTAAAAACTCCTCTTTTAGTTTTTTGTTAATCAACCCAATATTAAAAAAATAAAATTAAAAAAAAAGTTAATTAAAAAAAATCAAAATCAACTGGTTCAACTCGTCAAACCTACAATTTGTGTCATGAAGTGAGATAACTTAATAAAAATCAAATTTAATATTAAATGATGAAATAAAAAAAATATTGATTGAAAAAAAATCAATACAATATTATTATAATAAATAGTGTTTTTGTGAAGAGTGAATAGTAATAACCGCTTATTTTTCAGGTTTATTTTTATTAATCATTAAACGCTTGTTTGTGGTGCGAGTTTATGGCACTGCTAGAAAAAATGAGGTATCCTGGAGAAAGTGAGATTTTAATGGGATTTTTTTATATAGGACATCAACTAGTTAATGTTCAAGTTTTTCAGTATCATGTTGAATTGTAGTCTTGACCAAATGTTGATGGCTAGCTTGCATCCTCCTTTCCAGGGCATGGAATTTGTTTCTTGCTTTAGACAAGAATCGAAGATCAATGAATTTCTCTTTAATTGCATGTTTAACTTCTTAAGGACAAGTATCACGGGAGTCTTTTGTAATCACTCCAGAAAAGGAATCATGCCCGAGAATTTCAAAACAAACAACTTTAGTTGAGAACCGTTGTAGGGACTGAATGGGAAATAAAGCGGCAATGGCCAGAACTTTTTGCAAAAGTGAATTGCGTTTTGTTTTAGCATCTTATTACCTGGGAATAGGAAGCTTAAATTATTGGAAGAGGATGCTAACCTCAGCTTTGAAGTGTTTCTGACATCACGTGAAAGAACTTCTAAAAGCATAATCGAGGGTTCATGGACTGTTTGGTTACAGATAATGGTATTTACATTATCTTATACTGAGCATGTGAATAATTGGGCTAACGCCCTATACATTAATATAAATGATTTCAAAATAATTATAAGCCCGACTATTATGCGAAGGAAATCTAAAGGACTTGTTTTTACTAAGTTTACATGAACCACATTCAAAAGACAAAAATCTTTATTGCACAAATAACCATGTTTGATAAAATAAGTTAAAACAACAGAGTTTCGAATATCTCGATTATTATTAACAATATTCTAACTAAAAGAAACATACATAGGAATGAAAATCTAAATAAAAAAAAGATGCCCCCCTTTAAGCCCATTTGCTAATACTTTCCTTAACGCTTGATCCTACATATGATAACAATCACAATTAAAATGAATTTTATAATTATTATCTACCAATTGGCCAATAAAAATTAAATTGACAGATAAATATAGAGACATAAAAACATTATTAATAAAAGACTTCAAAGTTCCAATCAGAATACTATTATATAAATATGATACTCACCCTCGTACTCACAAATATTATATAAAATATTTGTATTGCCAACGATATGATTAGACGTTGTGGAGTCAACCAACCAAGAAATTAGTAGATTCCTCTTACCTTATATGCCAAAGGTAGAGAAGACAGAAACAATTATCTATCGGACCATTTCAAGTGTGAAAGTAGATGAAGAATTGCTTGCGGACTATTGATTCAGAGAAGGAACCAAAGAAGCAGCTGTGAAATTAAACTGAAAAACATTATAAAAGACTAGAGTGTGTCGATTTTGAGGTTGCACTAGACAATCTTTAATGGCATGCCCCTTTTTTTTGCAATAATTGTGAATTTCTTGTTGTAGTGTTTTGTAATATGTCTAAACTCCTTGCAATTGTAGCACTGAGTTTGTAACCTAAATCTTCCTTTGCTTTGAGCATGATATGTTAAATTAATTATCTTAAGTGTCATTGTTTCTCAATTAAAGTCATGTTAACTAGGCGTTGTTCTTTATGTAATAATTCCCTAAAAAAAACTCTAAAAATGAAACCTGATTTTAGTTGATTAAATTGATGTGTAGTCTCAAAATTTAGTCTTAGTTTCATTAGAAATTGATTGTTTTAGCTCTCCAGATGAACAACTTGTAGTGCCACTAAGGCCTCTTCAGAAACAATAGAATGAACTACCTTAGAATATTCACTCCATAAATTAATAAATGTAAAATAGAATGCTCAATAAAAAAATTATCTCAGCAATAGTTGTCAATTTTTAACTCCAATTAAAACTTTCGGGCAATATAATTTTGAGAATAAATGCTTCAAAGACAACTCCGAAATTATGGTTGAAACTCACAAATGGTGTAATTTTTTTCATTAAAACAAACAATATAATTTTTTTCTTTTATGATAAATAAATAAAAAAACTGAACCAATGAAAAAATACACCTTAATGTCAAAAGAATCTCTCTAAACATAGAAACTGCCTATAATATCAAAACCAAGAAAACATCTCAAGAGAGGAACCCAAGAAAAATATCTCACAACTCAAGCAAGAAAAATACTAACCCAAATAATTAAATATAAAATTAGAATTTTTGCTCTGATAATGGTACCAATGCCTCTCAATGGAGAATCTCGTCTCTTTTTTTAATAGTAAAGTATCAATATATTTATATTCTAAATCACTTTTAGATCATAATTATTATTGCCTATCAATCAATCTCCCTGAATCAAGCAATTGCATTCCAATCAATCAAAGATATTACAACTAACTTATTCTTCAGATTCTCATATTGATTTGTCTCTACATGTGCAGCTTTGCATTTTTTTTCTCCCTGCCCCATCGCACGTAAGGCCTGTCGTGGCCTGTCGTTAGTTTTCGTCTGTTGATTGCAATAACATGTGAAGCTCAATTAACTGAGATGTTCTCGCATGTGTTTATTCATAATTCCCAAAAGAACATGTCACTGGTGTCCAGTTTGGCTTCAGGCTGGTTATTCTCATATGTACAAAGTTTCAGGATATTTCCCGCTGATTATACACGACCGAAACAAAAGAGAGTAGGGACAGTTATTCAGGATATTTAGCGGCAAGCTATAGCATTTCCAGGAGGCTGTTTCAACTTATTACAGTTATTTAATTTAGGATACTCTTTAATAGTTTTTCATGCTTTCAGTTTAACGAGGATTTGTTCTCTACAGGTGTTTCCCTTCCTACAAAAGGACAGAAAAGAAAAAACCAAAACCATCCATTTGACAATTGACAAGCTTTGGTTTCTTTCTGGAGACTGGAAACGTCAATTCTGCTCTCCTGACAATCATCGTTGAGCTGTTATTAGAAGGCAGATTCGGCACTATAGAAATTGCCATCTGAAAGTGAAACTACTTGCGTGCTCGTTGATTTATTCACAGGCTTCATCAATATAAGTTTAGGGGAGGCCTGAATTATAGAGAAAGCAAAGAAGCAGGAATGCTCCTACGAAGTAAATGAGTGTTGACATAGGCAAACTAGAGAGATTTTTCATTGCAATCCCACAGTCAAAACACCATCTTAGACTAAAGGCTTGGAAAGCATGGTACGACTGTAAATTACAACAGGCTGTCCTGTATAAAAGACCAGGATAAAGCTCTGTTCAAGCAGCCATTACCAGGATCAAGCTCTGTTCAATCCGCCATCCCTCTCAAAGCTAACTCCTACCAAATACTCAAATTACTGTACAAAGCATATCCTAAGATACCACCAGAGCATCATCAGAACATGTATCGCTTCAGAAAAAAAAAAGGTCCCATAATAAAGAGCAGGACCAGAGTTTAGGCATGCACACCATTGCAACTGCTGAAGATACCATCTGTCGGTATTTTTGCAAACTTGGTAGCGTTTCCATTTGGGTAGAGACTAATTTTTTTGGTCATTCCATTGGGAATCTTGGGAGCATGTAAGATAGAATCTAGTTGGTCACATGCTGCTGCTATCAGGCCTGCAATTTGAAAGGTTGTTTATCAAATGTCAAAGTTAGACATTAGAAATAAGAAGCATCCTATCTAGTAACTAGTTAAGTTGACGAAAAGAAGAAAACTAGTCCTTTGGTTGAAGATGAGAAAAAAATATTACTCTTGCAATATGGAGAAGAGTGAGAGAGGTACCTAAGAATAGTGCAGAAGGTTTCCCGGGTCTTGATTTAAATTCAGGATGGAATTGAGCACCAATATAGTAAGGATGATTAGGCAGCTCAACTATCTGTTACATCAATGAGGCAAATTAACTTAGAATAACTGTATATAAATATAGATCCTAAAGAAATTTGAAAAATGCAAAAACGGAAGTCTGCAAGTCCAATAACTCTCTACCTCCATGCGTTGACCAGTTTCATCCTTGCCAGTGAATGAGAGACCAGCATCTTCCAGGCGTGATACCATATCAGGATTCACCTGCATAAACAAGACTTCTTATTATCTCGAGTAACTATCTACTTACATGGCAAAGATATGCATCTTGAGTTCTCGACACCCCATACCTCGTATCTATGCCGATGTCTCTCATCAATGTAGCCTCTATTACCATATCTGACAGAATCCAGAATCCAGAGTTTAGCCAGTATCAGAAATTCACAAGTAAATAAACTTGATCTACCTGTTGTATACATATTTCAGGTTGATTTATGATAAATATGTCATAAGCAAAAAGTTTCTTCCTGTAACTTTCATAGCCTTGTGCTATGAATAACAGCCTTCTACATCATCAAAATTTATCATACATGAATATAGGCGCTACCATATCAATATCTGTTATCAAGCCCTCAAATCACTTACAATTTTGCTGATTTGCAGTCCATAACTTGGAAATATGTCCTCCTTGACCCAAGACGCATGGTGCCTCCCAAGTGGGTTTTTGATCCCTGATGATAAGGTAAAATGTCAGGCTAAACAGGAAACTCAGACGACCAGTTGTCACCATAGTTCTAAACTGAGGGGACAATACAAAACCTCGGGCATAAATATAACACAGGGATCCTTGGTCTCAGGATCAAATTCTGTGCTGTTAGCATCTTGCAGGCCAAGGATGGATCGAGCAAACTCAATGACTGCAATTTGCATTCCCAGACAGATTCCAAGGAATGGAATTCTGTTTTCTCGGGCATACTTGGCTGCAATAATTTTCCCTTCCACGCCCCTGTCACCAAACCCTCCTGGGACAAGAACACCATCTGAACCCTGAAGACGTAGGCTGGTCAGATGGCTATGAAAGAAAGCTACCAGAACTTTTAAGGACTGCTACTAAAAAAGAAAATCAGCTTCATGCTTTCAACCATTAGCAATACAAACCTTTAACAACTTCCAAGCAGCCTTGTAAACATCAGGATTCTGCAGGGGGGAGCATTCAAGTTAAGAAGCAAAACCCGGTATAAAGATTAGTTTATATGATATCAGTACTCCAAATTACTAACCTCTTTTGCAGTTTCATCCTCAAGATCACTAGCTGGAATCCAATCCACAACAAGTTTCTTGCGGAGAGAAACAGATGCATGCAAAAGAGCCTGTCAACAGTAAAATAGCTTTTACCACCACGAAAGACTCCATTATCTTATCTTTATTATGGACATAAACACATATACATTCGCACAACGTTTTAAAAGGTAGTTGAATGGTTAGATATGGTCTGCTAGGTTAAAAGTTTGAGATGTATTATTGAACAAACTCTTGAAATAGCAGAAGCTAACTTGAGGAAAGCGGAAGGCAAGAGACAAATAATCGAGGCAAGTAGGGAAGAGCAGCAACAACCTCAGGGATAAACTTTCACAAAAGACTTCATCACATGAACACGTGAAACTATTCCCGCAGAAACAATAATCCTAAGCTTTAAGAAGGTAATGATAGATAAGCGAACCTTTAGTAAAGAAAGGTATGAATCTGAAAGCCCTGTATACTTCCCAACAATGGCAATACGAACCTGCAATTCATGGTTTAAATACATAAATCTCAGGCAGAACATGGCAACAGTTGCTAAATACGTGAATTGAAATTTGCTAGGACCCACTGGTTCAAGCAACATATCACAGAGTTCAGCCCTAGAGGTCCATTCCTTTAAATTAGGCTCCCTAGCAATCCTGCACATTACAAGACAATCATTTAAGGATGCCAGCAAATATAAGATATCATGCAAAGCATTGCAGAGGGTAAATCAATGCTAAGTTGGATCACTGGACAAACCCAAGAAGGTTCAGCACTCCCAAAATTGCTTCGTGAGCCTTCTGATCCTAAATGAGAAGGGACACATGGTAGTTGTGAGAATTAGAAGCTAAGAAATGAACTGAAAATCAAAAGTGCTAAAAGTCTACTCACTCTTAAAAGCAAAGGAAGGTGCCAAATGTTAGGAACATCATAGAGGGTGATGATATTTTCTGCCTGAAAAACATGTAAAATAGACATGTAAATATTCAAGTAACATGCATGAAAAGGTTTTTCCTTGTGATCAACTTACAGGGACATGGCAAAATTGAGAGAGTTTCTGCTTTACGTTCTCCTCGAGTGCCTGTAAAACAAATGCAAGTCCATAATCTGAAGTTCACAGAGGTTACAATCACTACAAGTGCGCATGTGGTTGTGTCTGTGTGTGTGAGAGAGAGGGAGAGAGAGATTAAGTTACCAATGTGCTGCGACAAGCTAAGATATTTGGTGTCAAACCTAAGCTTCTCAGCCCACGAACACTGTGCTGAGTTGGTTTTGTTTTCTGCAAAATGTAAATACACTGATTTTTATAATTCTTTCATATAGGATAAGTATATGCACATAGACAATCATCTTATTTACACTGATTATATCCCAGGACAATACTTTAAGCTGCTTACCTGTTCACCAACAGCACTTAGAACAGGCACAAGGCTGACATGAACCAAGCAGAAGTTGCCAGCGCCTGGAAAACAAGCATCGTTTAGAAGAAGCCGACTAATCAGAAAAAGTAAAGGCAAGAAGAGTCTCAGACAGCATTATGTAAAGTTACGTGGTAGCGGTCTTACCCACACGGTATGAAAACTGCCCTAGAGCTTCAGTAAATGGCATGGACTCGATGTCACCTGCCCACAGGAAAGTTTCTAGTGACACAGAAAAAAATGGAGAACAGCTCATGACCAATTATTCATCAAGAAAGTTGTTGTTACTGTACCAATAGTTCCACCCAATTCAATGACACAAACATCAGCAGGACCCGGCTGTCCGTCTACTGGTATCATTGCCACACGTTCAATCCACTCTTGAATGGCATCTGTGATGTGTGGGACAACCTGCAGTTTACAAAAACACATAAAGGAGATGAACTATACATGTAAAGCTTGTGGTAGGCTACAGGACAACGTAACAGATAAATTCAGCTAGATATAAACCTGCACAGTTTTTCCCAGATAATCTCCCCTTCTTTCCCTGTCAATAACAGCCTACAGTTCAATAAGACAACGGAACTTAACTTCAGTAACAAGATGTCAGCTAATTCTAGAGATTTTTGTTTTCTTCAGAAAAAGATGTTTGATAAACTTAAGAAACATGAAGTTTAAACCACTGGCCTGGTAAATCTTTCCGGTGGTGATATTATTATCGCGTGTCAACTTGATATCTAGAAACCTCTCATAATTTCCAAGGTCCAGGTCAACCTTCAAAACAAGATAAATAAGTCAGTTCTCTCAGTCTAGAACAATTCCCTACCTTTCATGAAAGTCATTACTCTGATTTCCTTTTTTCCGTTTTCCTTGAAATAACATACACTCCAGCCATTTTCTTTTACTTTCACTCGTGACGAGTAAGAAATTTATTAGTTTACAGGTTTAATGGATATGATCTAGCATGATCATAGTTGGTAATCATAAACAAAATAGAGGGGCATGAGAAATATCCAGCAGTAAATTTTTGACAGATTCCATAAATTTTAATGCCATGGACTACAATTCAAAAGGCATATGGAAGCCAATCTTTTGAATCATAGAAATATCCTCTCGAGGATGTGGAGTCCAGGAAATTTATCTACATGCTTAGCATGCATAAGCTACAGTTATTGCTCTCTCAAAGACCCCCTAACAAATCTTCTCGAGTACATTAAAAAAAATGAAGGAACTTATCTACCTCGCCACCATCATCCAAGACAAACACTTCTCCATGCTCAAAGGGCGACATTGTTCCGGCATCAGTGTTTAAGTATGGATCTGAATGGAGACGTAAAATTGAGCAAAAAATACAAGAAATTGTTAGCATGAACAGCAATGTAAAGCACTCAAAAGAAGTGGAGAAAGTAGCGACAGCTCCTGATCCTAATTGAGACATAATAATTATTTTCATGAACAACGGACTACAAATCAAGAAGACCGACATCAAAAGATCATGAAGTAGTGCAAAGCAACAGGACTTGAGAACAAGAAAACTGTCGAAGGAATTTTAAGCAAACTTAACATAGGCCCATTTCAAGGAATTGAAAATGAAAAGGCAAAAGAAATCTACACATGCTTATCTTTTTACCGAACATTTAACTTTATAACCCCCAAAGCAGAAGTTTTGGTGACAAGTCCAGAGAGGTGGGTAGGATTTCTGTACACTGAACATGAGATTTGGTTGGAGAGAAGAAACACAGGAGGGAGTAGCGGTTCTTTTCTTTTATTTTTTCTAGTAATAGAAAGCTTAAAAAAACATGTAAAAGAAAAGTAGATTTAAGATAGAAAGGTGCAGCAGAACAGACCAATCTTGATAGAAGTAACACGAAAGCCACAGGCCTTGAGAAGCACACCAATACTACTTGCCGTCACTCCTTTCCCAAGCCCACTTACTACTCCTCCAGTCACCACCACGTACTTCATTTTCTTCATTCCTCCTCCTTTGTTCATCTTCAACAGTGCCCTATATATATTCCATTTTTTACAGAAAAAAAGAGATCAACGAAAAAAACAGAAAAGGCTAGCCAACAGACAATAAACAAAGAGGAAGCAATGTTATAGAAAGGAATAGAAGAACGGTAAAAGACCTTTGTTAAACTTTCTGTGACCTTAAACCGCCTGAAGAAGAAGAAAGAGAATGTTTAGTATTAATTTCAATTCAGGGTCTTCTACAGTGAGCGAGAAGCAATCTTTTCACTGAAGAAGGAAGGCCAAGAAACAGAAGGCTTGAAAACAGAAGCTGGGTTGGATTGCGGAAACTCTAGCTGGAGAGGTAGGTAGTAAGAAAATGTATTGAGAAGGTGGTGAAAGAGAAAGGAAACTACGGTGGTATGGATTTTGATGAGGGAGGAAAGGAGTGAGGAAGATAACAAAGAGATTGAATGGAATGAGATTGGTTAGCAATGGCGGCTTTTTATATGCATTTGGCAGGTGGTCACCCTCCCTGGCCCCTTTCTTCTCTATCTATAATTTTAATATTCAAAAAAATATTTCTCCTCTGTTCTTAGTTTTAACTTTTAACTGTGAGTCTGTGACACTTTTTTTTTCCCTTAAATTATATATATATATATATATATATATATAAATAATAAAAAAAAGAGTCTTGATTTAGCCTTTAGGGGCTCCAAGGAGCCTTTGTGACCACCTTCTTCAGCTTTGACCTTTCACCTTTTCTCTCTTCGTGACTCATGTTTACTAATTTTGAAATTATATATATATATATAGTCTTTAATTAATTTTGAAATTATATCAACAACCTTTTTGAGAATTTCACCATAATTACTAATTTTGTGATTTTCAAATAGACTGGAACTTGGTTCTTTCGATTTTCAAAATAAAATCAGGTGATCGCTAGTGAAATATCATTCGCAAGAATCTAAACACAAAGATTCTCCAACCCTATTTTCAAAAGCAAGATGATAAAGGAAAGAAAATAAAAGAAAAGGAACTGAGTTTTTTTTTTCCCTCTCTCCAAGGGTAAAATCTTGAATTTTAAAAAAATAAACATATTTAAATTTTTTAAAGTAGAAGTGATATTTATCAAAGATAAAAGAATAAAAGAATCATGATACATACTGCTTCAATATCTCGTATTTGCTTTATGTAAAAAACTATAACGACGTAAGCATCAGTATTATAAAACTACTCTCTTTGTAAACAAACACTGGATAATTTTTAATATCCCATCCCCCCTCTACCGATCGATTAAAAGGCAGCGTAAGTATCCAAAAAATAAACAATTGACTTGTTTATCTGTCCCATGTCAAGCTTACGATTGTTTATCTGTCTCATTTCAAGCTTACGATCCTACTCATTAACTGTTCGGTAACTTTTGATGTTTCTGCCGAGAAAAGGTGGCTCATTAAACTGTTCGAACTCAACTGCCCTTTTCAGTTATTGCAGAAAATTGTTAAGTTTTTCGGTGGAGATAGGTCCGCCCTCCTACAATTTGCACATGAGGAGCCGCACTTTAAGAAATTCAAAATATAAAAATGGTGCATAATTCTTTATATCCTTAAAGTTTTCAATCTCCTTGGATCCTACAGGTTGAATAATTTGAAGACCAGCACAGTTTGATGCACATGCACCAACTTCGTCATGTTTAATTTTGTTTTATACGCAGAGAGATGCATTCAATGCCCCATTAATTCAATATTATCACCAATATTGTTCTTTATTTTATTTCTTGGTTAATGCATGGGGATATGTATGTAATCATGCTTGAATGATGCATACTCACAGTCTTTCACGTAAGGGTAAATAAACTTACTCTTCATTTCCTCGAGGCCTCTAGCTTGGGGCGCCTGCGGTGGGGAAAAGAAATAGGTTCAGACTTCAGAACAGAAATTTCTCAGTAACGTGTATTAGCAGCGATGCCTCTTTTTTAGATAGGGGCAAAAAAGCTGATCACTTTAAATAAATGCATGTTAGCAATGTAGATAAAGCTGACGTGATTCTCATTAATTTGATGATCATGTGGGACAGTGCTGCAGTAGAATAGTGGATGTCCAAAAAACCAGAAAAACGGGAGACCAAAGCAAAGAAGGATGGCTGCAGCAGATGCGAGAGAGAGTCTCCGGCAACCCAGTTTGACAGGCATGGCTGCATCATGCATATCAAATCATCAACAATGCACTGCTTCTCTCATTGTGTTTCTTCTTCTTCTTCTTCTTCTTTTTTTATTATTTTTTTTTATTCAAGGCATGCTCTGATGGGAGCTGCCAAACCAATTAATTGCTAATTATCCCTCTTGACCATGCACCTACTATGCCATGATTTATACCAATGTTCCTTGGGTTTGGTGTTGTATAGTCCACCACTCAACCGAGGTTCCAGCACCATGCCCTAACTAATAATCTATCTACCCTCCTCCCAAAAAATAGATAAAATTATAAGTTCCTTTACGGCCATGGCCGCAACTATACTATTCCACCGTAGGCGGTGTTTGGCAGTTTTTTTTTCTTCTTAAAATTAATTTTTTTTTATTGTTTTTTAGTTATTTTGATGTGATATATTAAAAATAAAATTTTAAAAATAAAAAAATATTATTTTAATATATTTTTAAATAAAAAATATATTTTAATACACAATCTTTGCTATACTCTCATACAAGCATTTATTATCCTAATCTAACTATTACTTTTTACTTCATAAACCCTTTATGATGGGATCAGTTGATTTTAAAAAAAAAAAATTATGAGACTTCTTAATTAATTTAATATTAAAATATAAAATTGAAAAAAAAATCTTTTAAAAAAAAATATATATATATATATATATCTGAATCAATCCAGTTTAATCCGACAAACCTTTAATTCAAGTTATGAGATTAAAATAAACTCATATAAAGTAAATAAAAATAAATTATGAAGCTTAATTCACAATTAATCTAGATGGTAACAATTGAAATTGAAAAGGAAAACTAACTAAAAAAACAAAATAAAACTCGAGACAACTAGGTCAACTCGTAAAACTCGTGATTTAGGTTATGATAATAAAATAATCTCATGGAAAGTAAACTAAAATAAATTATGAAGTTTAATCTTTAATTATAAATCTAATGTTAAAAGATTAAATTGAAAAAAAAATCAAGAAATAAAAACAAATTATTCTTTTAATAAAAAGTAGGAGAAAGATTAATGATTTCTTCTCTTCAATTAATTAGTTCTTCTTAATGATAATGAGATGAAGATTTAAAACTTTAGTTTTGAAAAAGGATTCTACATTAGTCCTGTTTTATTCATGAGTTGTAAAATCCATCTGGTTAAAATTTACAGTTAAAACTTCATTTTCTTTTATGTATATTTTTTTATAAATAGATCAATGTTCTCTTATATGGAATTTCTTCCGTACTCCCGCGTGATCCCGCATGATCGATGAATTTCAAGTTGACAAGACAGTATAAAAATCTCAATTTTAAAATCTCAAAAAATAAAAATAAAATATAAGTCAAGTACTATGGATAACAAAAATGAAAAAATGGAAGATTCAGATTGATTATGTTTTGGAAAGTTGGGTTCTCATCAATGACAGTTGTTTTACATAAAATATTTTAAAAATAAAAATATAAATATTTTTCTGTAAAATATTTTACTGGTAATATGTTTTTCAATGATTATGATGAAGAAAAAAATGATGGTGAAATAGTAGTGATAAAAAAAATGATGTTGAAAGTGAAATGGTCATGACGATATTAAAAAAAGGAGGGGATGATAATGAAATAAAAATATAATTGAAATAGTTTGGTGATATTGTAAGTGAGTTAGTATTTGTAAAATATTTTATGATAATTTATGAGATAAAAATATTTTATAATAAATAAATTAAGTTTGAAGGTTGATTATAAAATATTTTTTATTTGTAAAATATTTTATGAAAAATAAATACAAGAAAATATTTTCTAAAAAATATTTTTCAACGATAAATATAGAAAATCTAGAAAATAAATTCCTGTAAATATTTTACAGAAAACAAAGAAACTAGACATAAAAAGTGTACATTTATATAACATCATAAAAGAAATATTTTCTAAAAAATATTTTCTGTAAATATTTTACAGAAAACAAAGAAACTAGACATAAAAAGTGTACATATATATAACATCATAAAAGAAGAAAATTAAAAGGTCTACTGTCAGTATATAGCAGGGAGGGAGTCTTTGTGCCGGTGTGGAAGCAAAGGATATTCCTATAAAACAAAAATATATTGAAATAAAGTCTCTGTCCTTGATCCTCCCCTTTCCGAAAGTCATGAAAAGCAACATCTAAAAACAAATGTGATCGAAAATTCATTCAAGAGGATAAAAAGAAAGAAAGCACATTATTATAAAAGCTAAAAAAAAGAAAAAAACAACCGAAAGGGAGGAGAGTTGCAGAACCCATCGATTACAAGAGAATCCTTTTATTTCAAGTAAACCACCTAACTATCAACTACCTTCCGACGAAACAATGAATCTCCGTCGACCCTCCCTAGCTAAATGTTCCCTACCCTTTTAACACAAACAAAGTAGGTTTTGATTAATTTGTACAGAAACACTTTTTAAGTTAATTCTTTTATGAACTCTCGAAGGGAAAATGGAATGTTTCTTGAGAAAAAAAAAAAAAACAGAGAGAGAGATAATGAAATGTTATTATATTGCTTATCTGATGATTATAAAACCTAAAGTTTACTCGCACTCAGAATTTAAATTAAAAAGAAAAGAAAGAAATTTTCTTTTTTACGTCAACATAAAATAAAATTGCAGCAATAACTATCTAATAAGTAACCTAGTAGTAAAAATTTGGGACCAAAAAATTTACTTTTCCTATGGTCTTAATTTCGAGCTTTGTGGTATTACTAATATGATGGTCATTAGAAGTTTACATGCATGATCGTTAATTTCAAGACTCCTAAAATTAGTTGAGATACACATAAATTAACTCGAATACCCGCGTTAATAAAATAAAATTACAGCAATTAAATAAAATCATCACATGTATTTAGATCGGAGTTGGGGCCGTCCTCTTTATATCAAAGACGCTTTTAAAGCTGATTTCTTTGGTGTCTCCTTTACCAAGAGCTAGCTTCTTCTTCTTCTTTTCTTTTTTCTTTTCTTTTTTTTTAAAAAAAAAATCTTATGTAAAAAATAGTGAAACTAATTATCGAATATTTATATTTGAGGGGATATCCACATGTTGAAAACACACAATTGTAGCCCTTGTGAACTTCAAAGGGGGCTTTCGCAGTCGACCTAAAAAAATCTTTATAGTCAAAATTCACTGTTTGGATAAAGGAAAACAATCGAATGGATGTATTGTTCGTTTTATCTTGATTCTCCATTAATTTTTCATCATATATCAATTGCAACTAGCTAGCTAGCAAGATATGGCCACTACGGATAACGAGTTTTTTTCCCCTTCCGGGCCAATTTGTCGGCTGATATTATAGCTGTAGAGAGGGGATTTTTTTAATAACGAGAGGAGAGACAAACTTGTACCCTTTGTTTATTGTTTTTTCTATATCTTATACTTTGAATTTATAAAAATTTACTTTAAAACTATACTAAAAACACATTTATTTTTATATTTTTTAATAAATACTTTTTTATTCTTTGTTTATTATGTTTATACTTTTGCAGAAATACCGACATATATCTTTTTCGTTTGATGATAGTTTTTTAAAAAATAAATTAGTATCATGGATTCAAATTCCACTTTAGTCATTTAAAAAAAAATACAGAATTTAATTAACAATGCTAATGCAAATATAAACTGCGTATTTGTTCTAGGCTTCTGGACAAGTAAGAATGTACTAAAGAAATCAGTTTTAAGTGAAGAAATTCTCCAAGAAGAATAGAATGAAGGTAGAAAGAAAAGATTTCGAAGTATATAGAGATTTTTTTTCAACCAATACATTTAAATATTGTTTAAAAACAAGTGACGTTAAATATCAATAAAAATAATATGATATATATCTAATACACATGAGTTATTAGATTGATAAGTCTATTGTTTAGGTCTCATTTTAATATTATAATACAATATGACTCACAAATATTTTAAATTTTTATTATTGTTGTTGTTGTTAATTATCATCTATTTTTAAAGAAAATCTTCTTGTCTTATTTACCAATTAAAGAAGGTTCTAGACTTTAAACTAATCAATAAGTAAAAAGCAAGTAAAAAGTGTTCATCATTTCATTAATTTTAATCCAGCCTTTCCTCTTTTTTTATGCAATCAATAAAAAAAAAAAAAAGAGATTGGGATCTATTTCAAGTCATTTTAAACAATTACATATTATTGTGGAAGTTAACTTAATGACATGATACCCACATGCCCATACACTCACATTTTTAAGTTTGAACCATTTTGATTAATTCAATATAGTTAGTTTTTCATTTATTTATTTATTTTATAGAAGGTTGTTATTATTTTATATAAATACATATATATTAGTTTAGATATCGATAACTATATGCGTAAGATTAAGTTTAAAAATGTTATAATTTTGACATATAAATATTGATCGAAAAGATTCTCAATGCTCGAGGAGCAACCATCCCTAAATAGTAAATACAACTCTAAAGGAAACTGAATTACATAGACAAATTGCTTAGTTAATTACAACATCTTTCTTAAGTTTGTTTATTTTATTTTTCTAAATCCCTTAAATTTAACTTTAATTTACGGTGAAATCTTGTCTTGTCCAAATGACTCAATCTCCACCAAAACTGTCTTGTCCTCATAAGATATTACAACTTTTTTCAGTGAATATATTCCAATCTTAAAACGAAAAAAATAAAGATTGTTGTTGGCATAATTATTAATATCTCATTAATTGAAAAGGATAAGAGATAATTTATATAGATATATATATAGGCTATATATATATATTATAACTCTAAGAGTATCAGGCGAGGTTTTTGTGAATTGATATTTTTGTTTGTTAAGGGAAAAAATTGCTGAACATCCTCACAATCAAATATCTTTCGTCTAAAAAAATTATATTAATCTAATTATTTATAGATTAATTTTTTGGTTTCTTTTAAAAAAAAAATGTCTCTAATAAGTTGCGGGGGTTAGTCTGACAGGTCACCCATATCTGTCCTGACAAACTGCACGTTCAGGTTTGATTTTCTTCGGATCCCGCTAGGCCGGTTCTGATAAATATGGTTGTTGTGTGGATGTTTGACTTAATTCTGCCTGACAACAAAGCAAAGAGTAAGATCCAACACCATCACACGTGGAGCATCGACGAGCCTCTTGATGTAATCGTCGGTGTCCGTGCACTTGGTTGGTGTGGATTTCTTGTTGATATTCTTGCTTGTGGTCCCATACAATATGTCCACGTCAGCACGTCAGTTTGACATGTCACCACGTAAGATTAGTAACAAGTCAATGTCTTATGCAGGCGATGAATGCTACAGTTCTGCCTGGGGACAACCGCGGTGAAAAAGAGACATCCACGTTTCATCATTAATACTGTTATTAAAAAAATAAATTAATATTTAACACGCTTTAAACACGTTTCTCTTTTCTATCTACCTTATAACTGCGTCAATCTGTCCGAACCAACTTCTTTTCTTTTTTCTTTTTTCTTTTTTCTTGGAGATAGTTTGGTATTCTTACAGTAAAAAGTTGTATTAAATAATACTTTTTATTTTAAAAAAATTATTTTTCACATAAATATATCAAAACAACCTAAATACATTAAAAAAATAATTTCTTTCAAAATAATTTTTAAAACACAAAAACAATAAAGCTATAGTAAAAAGCATGTTTTATGACGTCGTTTCTGCTCCTTTGAACCTGTCAGTCCCAATGAGTAGTAGCTAGAGACAAGGATTGATCCCAATAACAAATTTCAGCTTCAACAATGCTCGATAATCAACAAGATGCCTTTTCCAGTGTAAGAACCGAAAGCGTTATGGTGGGCCAAATACATGTATTCAGGATAATCATTTTTAACAAAAAAAAAAAGTCATAAATCTTTGGGTAAAAAGAATTTATCAGTGTTGTTACCAGCAGAAATGTATTTCAGCAGTGGTCAAATATTTTGAAGGGAAGAATTTGTGTGAAAACTACTGGGCAAGAATATTGGTAAGTTTCTCTTGATGATTTAAGATTTATTCGTCGATAGAAATGTATTCCTAGTTTTTCGTAGTACTCGTCGCTAGAAATTGATGCCGTGCAAGCAGAAAGACAGTAACCAAGCATGGAAAAATACAATTGACAGGTATGCTCCTAGCCCAAGCCCACCAATATAAGATGAATATAAAGGGAAAAGGCCACCTAAGATTTATCCGGTGACGGTTTGAAAATACAATAATGATTATATTTTAATTTTTTTATATAAATAAATTAAAATAATATTTTTTTTACTTTAAAATTCATTGTTGATATCAACACATCAGAATGATTTATAAATACTAAAAAAACATTAACTTTAAACAACTTTTAAATATTTTAAGCAAATAATATTTTGACCGCAATGCCAAACACACTCTTAGTTTTTAGTTAGGAATGAAAAGGGTTGAAAACCAATTAATACTAGGTCGTAGAATCATATCTTGATATACAAAGAAAATAATATAAAATTCAAAATTACACAAGAAATCTAAAAAAATAAAAAAAAATTAGCAAAATAGGATCTTTTAAACCTAGTTTTAGGGAATCAGTTTAGAGAATGGATCGATAACACCAATCCTAAATGGAACTGGGTTTCAAGAATCTCCCGTAAAAAATTGAGTTTGTTAGTATAGTATGACTAAACTTTTTTTTGAGCCGTATCATGTCCTAGTAGTTCATGAAAATATTTATTAGGTTATCTTTATAATTTGTTTGAGGTAAATTTTCATCAAATAATAGCATGCTTCTATCTAATTGTTCATGTCATTTTGTTGTGGGTGATACCTATGTGTCAAAAATAATGTACAACCAATAGATTGAACTAATATGAGTGATTTTTATATTTTTCATGTTAATTACTGATTTCAGTGAGAGTTTTTGGGTACCATTAATTTCTATATCTCTAATAGTTTATTCATAGATGAGATTACCCACTCCTTTTTTTCCCTAACTTGCTTGGGAATTTTTTAAAATTTTATTAAGGATGTAATGAAATTACTAAGCGAACTATGGTCAATCAGAGTTTGGGATTTAATTAATACGTTTCTCGGAAATATATAATTTAATCCATATTCTCGTATCAATTAACAATTCGGCCCCTTTGTTAACATTTTTTTTCCTATTTATTGAAGTGGTGATCGATCCGTTAGTTTTTGTTAATCAAACTAGATATTAAATATTATCAAATGATTATTTAATTAATTTTAACACTAAAGGGATTAAAGTACTTATTTACTTAAAAAAAAATACAGAGACTATGTTGTGTTTTTCTTCATTAGGAAAGAAGAATTTTAGATTTGGATTTAATTTTCTCGCATGATCTTCCCTCTCACTGTATTAAAAAATAGTCTAGTTTTAGACAAGTTATCAAGAGTTATATAATCAAACCAGATATTTAAATAAAGAATTGGTACTTGTATATATTACAATGAAGTTTTCAAACAATTAAAGATCAGTCAAAAAGTTTGAATACACCCTCGTGGCTAAGAAAAAAAAAACAAAGAAAAAGGAAGAAGGAAACTCTAAGGTTTAACTTAACCATGAAAAGAGGAGTGGTAAAATATTGGAATTAATTAAGTTGATTTTTCTTTGGAGTCGTCGATATTATTAAATTAAGACTTTCTTAAAATCCTAGATATGCGTGCTGAGAGTAATGGGATGAGGTAAAAAGATTAAATGTGTTAAGAAATAATATTTTTTATTTTTTATTTTTTTATTTTTAAAATATAACTATAAAAGTTTTTCAATTCTAAATTTTTCAAATTAAAAAATATAATGATAAATGGTTATCATTGTATTTTTAAAACTCAACTTGAAGGTCAATAAAAAACAAAGCTAGGATTACTAATCGAGTTAACCTGAATTAAAATAAAAGTAAAAAATTATTATTATTATATTATTTAAACTCAATTTAAAGGTCGGTCTGAAACAAGGCTCCAGTCACGAGTGAGGTGGGGTTGAAAAGTGATAATTATCATAATTTTAAAATCTGACCTGGGAGTCTACCCCAGATAAGGTTACATGTTGGGAAGGTTAACCTAGATTTGACCTAGATTAATATAAAAATAAAAATGATTATTATCATAATTTTAAAATCAAATTTGAGAATCAATCCGAGGTAAGGTTCAAGTCACGGGTCGAGATGATCAACCAGTTTGACCTATTATTTTTTTAAAAAAATAAATAATCAAAGCAACTTTATTTTGATAAAAAAAAATTTCTTTAAAAAAATTAATGAGTTTTTAAATCGTGTTTTATCCTAAGCCAACTTGGATTTTTGACTGAGTTAAGTCGAGTCAATCATTCTTCTATTTAAAAAAAACATGGAGCATTCAAAGCCCAAGGCGAGCATAGTTCCGAGTCAACCCATCAAATCAGTCATGATTTTATAACTAGAATTATTATAATATTATTAATTTCAAACACTCAGTATAAACTAAAAAAAAATCCTAATTATTTTTTAAAATATATAAATTTGATAATAATATATATTAAAGGTAAAATTTATATTTTTTCATATTTTATTTTATTTTGTCTACCATAACTAAACAATATATAAAAACAATCATTTTTTATATACCACTACAATATATAATTCTGTTTTTATCTTTTTTTTCCCTGTCTTTATCTCCTTTATCTCTACTTTATCCTTCTTTTCTATTCTAAAAAAAGGAATCCAACGGTACCTAAGATACTGTACATTATATATAAACACAAGAACTCTCTTCTCTGTTGCTAAGCGAGAATTTCTTTTATCCATGTCTGTATGAGTTTAGATTAGGAGAAACCCTTCGATGCTTTTCTGATAGAGATTTTTTGGGGTGACAGTTCGCAGGTTTGCTGACTTCTTGCTGCTCCTTTTGACCAGTTGATCCTAACAGAGCAACAACTAGATATAGGATTGGTCCTGTGAACAAAATCTCATCCTCGGTACAATAAATTTAATTTAATTTCAAAGATAGTGTATCAATTCTTTGACAACAATATTTACTATTTCCTTCTTCTCGTCAAAGCTCATCAACAAGTAAGTATAATAACTTTGTTTTAAAAAATTCAATTAATTTTGATACATGATTAGCATTATTCTGCTCGTTAACTAGTATGGAAAATATCTTCCTGGTATCACATTAAGCCAAACATTAGCATAATTATATTTAACAGATGAATTTGATTTAAATGACACATCTAGTAAACTATGCTTATGGCAGTAAACTGGCATGATTATGGCACCGATGCTGTCGTTGATTATTTTCTTTTCTGTTTAATTTTCTGGCTCGTTTTAATTGAGTAATGTTCTATACGTTAATTTTTTAATATTTTTCGATGAAACGCTAATGGACCTTGTTAGAGGTTTTGTTTTCCTTCTAATTATGATAGAATTAACGTGGATTCGCTTCTTCTTGCTTGCTAGCTTTCTCTTAAAAAGGAAAATCTCACGTGCAAAGGCGGTTTCTTAGATCTTTGGAATCTTGTATGCAAGAACCGATGGATTTCCCTCATGCACGTTTCATGTAAAATCATTACACATAGTTAGTGATGACCATCATTCATTTGGATGTGACAAACAGGGGAGAATGCAATTTATGGTTCATGCTCTAGCTTTGACCCACTTCTTTTGTGGGGACACTAGCTCTCATTATCCGCGCGTGACTCAAGGGGAATCAATTCTCTTCCCAAGGGCTGATAGTTGTTAAAATATTTTTTATTTTAAACTATATTAAAATAATTTTTTTAAAAAAATTAAAACGTAAAAACTTAAATGTTTAAATATAATATAGATCTTATGTTAAAATATATATTAAAATCTATCAAATGATCACCACATACGAACTCGCGTATTTAATATATTGTGCATACACATATACCTATGTATTAATTATACATGTTTTCTTGTGAAGTGATAAGAGAAATAGTTTTGTTTTATATAATCAATGCAGCAATTTTTATGGACGAGTGTTTCAGAACTAGTTAAGAAAATACATATTTTTAGTGCTGTTTGTGTTTTGAATTGCATGATGAGAGCAGCTCTTCCCATCTATATTAATTATTATAGTTGATAGAGTAAATAAAAGGAGGTGTTGGGTATAATTATAATTGATAGAGTAAATAAATATAAATCAGCACACCCCATTATTGAGAATATGATATGTGTCCCCGTTAATATTATATGTCTACCGAACGTACGTTTGATTTGTTCATAATATTTCGGTGTCTATACCAAACCCAAAAGAAAATAAAAAAAAGATACTAAAACACATGATTCTAGGATCATATGCACATTGACACACATGGGTCCTGAATAAAGAGGTCGTGCTCAGGAGGAGATGGTGGTGGTGGGAATGGTTGTGGTGGTGAGGTGGCCCAACCATTGCGGTGACTTGAAGGGAGAGAAACTATGAAGTAGGTTTTGGAAGACGGGACCGAGAAGAGAAAATAATGGTGGGGGGGTCTATTTTTTAAGCAGTGCCCATGACTCGAGGTCTTGCTACGTGCCGAGGGACAATAAATGGAAGAGAACGAGGACACGGTTAGTGTCGGTTTTTGACAGTTTTGCCACGTTAGGAACACGTCTCATTTTTGTCGGTTAATTGTAGACCCCAATTGCAGTTGATTGACGGCTGACCGTTCCATTTTTCCCCAACGTCTTGCCGACAAATCTGTGCTGTTCCATGTCTTATTACAGCATTGTTCATCTCATGTGATCTTCGAATCTTAAATAGCTATCACGAAATTTCGTTGGTACGGGGAAGAATGGCTGGTTGTTGGGAATTGTCTGTTCTCCTTTTACCTTTATTTGAGATCGTTTTCGTGTTCCACACTAAACAGTGATGATTATTTTTCTCATTTGTTTTGCAGTAATATCTTTTTAGGCTTGGAAGACTCCTCTAGTTCGTTTTTTCATATCAAAATGCAAAATTAGAAAAACAAATACTACCACCTTTTTTGTATACTAACCACGTTGGAATTCTTACTTGGACGGCCAGACAAATTCACAGAGACCTTGTTGATTCTTCGACGGTTTAAAAAGGAAAAAAGAAACACAAGTTGTTTTTTTATTTTTTTTTCAAAAAATTATAGCAACAACGATTCCATCGTGAAGAGGACCGTCAAATCCCAGTACATCAAACAGGCACCAAGCACAAGCTCTCACCGCCACGTTACCGAGTAATATCAAAAGAAAACAGTAAAAAACAGGACAGACGGTTCGATGAGGTCTGAGTTCCAACAACTCCCGCTATTGGCTCGCCTTTTTTGTCCTCCTCCTCATGTGCTCTGTACTAGAAGAAAGAAATTGAGAGAGCTAAAGAACGCAAAAAATAATCTTGCTGTATATTCTCCCACGTTATTTTCAACTAGCCAGAGATAATAAGTAATTCTGCAATCATTACCATTCAATACTTTCTCCCACGGCCATGTTACTGCCACAAATATGCTTGTCCTCCTCCCTTTTCTTTCGTTGACGACCTTCACGGTGGCATGATGGTAATTGACACGTGTTATATTTCTTGATTATGTGTGTTGAAATATTGAAGAATATTTTATTTATATAAATACACCAGATTAATAATATACAAAACAAACAAACAAACAAACAAAACGCAAAAGAAATGACAAGGACAAACGGAAGAGATGTCATGTGATGAAATAACCAAGCAAAACATGACGGTAGAAAAGAAACCCAATCCAATCGGATAAATAATTGTTTTCATAGAATTTTAGTTGATTTATTTTGGTGAAATTGAATTTTATTTTAAAAAAATTATAATTAACATAGAAAAAAAAACAAAAAGTTTTGGGGTTAAAAAGCTCGTGCTTTAGACTGGGTCAAGGCCTAAGTCTAAGTATGAGTTTATTATAAAATAATATTTGAAAACATAAAAAATTATTATTTTTACAATTAAAATTTAAACTTTAATAGTTTTTTTCAAAAATATTTTTTATAGATCTAAACAGTCTTTTAGCTTAAAAATCAGTTTTATAACCAAATCAAACATTTATTGTTAATGTTGAAAAGTATCATCCTTTGATTTAATTGAAACATGAATATTTTTATTATTAGTATACATGTTAACTTTGAATATATATTTAATATACATACTAGAATTTTATTATTATATTTATGTTGAAAGCATGTTTTTTATGAGTTTTTGTTTTGCATACTTATAGATTTAAACTTGAATAAATTCTATAAAAAAATTTGAATAATTTTTATGTTTTGAATATTCTTATTGTTATAAATTAAACATCCTTTTTTACTAGTCTTATCTTAAATAAAAAACAAAAAGAGCTTAGTTTTACGATAAAGGTTAAAACAAAAAACATAAACAATTACTGGTATCATATTTTACCTTATAAATGAAAAGAATTGAAAAACATATCTCTTTCCCTATCTTGTCTCACACTTTGTCAAATGATTTCGCGTGCGCCCAATTAGGTTTCGATTTCCATGGCTTCAAAAGGAACGGTAGCAACGTGCTCCCTCAATTTAAGGCGTTTGAAGCCCTAAAGTCAAGGCATGTATTTTGGAAATGGGAGAACCCTCCATGAGGTCTTCGATATTAGTCAATTATATTTCTAGCTCTCCGGTTTGCCTCTTCATGCTTACAAATGCAGTCATGACTTGCTTGATCAGAAGTGGGGAGCAAAAGGCAGACTTCAGTTTCCTTTCGAGCCTTTTAAATCATGAAAGTAAATGAAGTTGAAGAAATTATATATATAATGACTTAATCAAAACATATAATTAGCTAAGCTTTAAGCTTGTGTGTATGGACCTTCAATATATATATGTATATATATATATATATATATATATATATATATATAGATGGTGATTTGCGTGGTTCGCAGTCAGCAACACCGCAGCCTGCCTCTATAGTCTTCGCTGCCAGCCTTTGAACATAAAGCATGCCGTGCTTGACATGATTTGCAAATGTGTTTGATTTTCTCACCACGTTATTTTGCAAATGTGCTTGGTTTTCTGACCACGTTATTTTGATAAACTTAATTAATTTATAGGTTTTGGGCAATCTTCCACCACTAGCTGGAATTATATAGCTGATGCTGATCTGATTGTACAAGTTAATTCAGCTCGCAATGAAGCATTAAAGAAAATGAGAAATGGTAGAGGAATAAATAGAAGAGTGACGTACCAAATTTAGTTGAAAACCTTAACCCATTCAAATACTTTATTATAATAATAATTATTATTACTATTATTAATTTTCAAATGATGATAAGAGTAAAGACCCAACTCTAATTCTTTCTATTTTGAAAGACTATTCTTTCAATTTAGAAGAATTATAGCATACTGACCAATTTAATAGAGGTTTGCTTACATTTACTTCCATCTTTTTAAAGTGTTTAGGTGGTGTTATTTTTTTAGTATTTTTATTTTAAAATACATCAAAATAATATATATATATATATATATAATTTATTTCTAATACTATTGCATTAAAATGATTTAAAAATATATAAAAATTAATTTAAAATTTTAAAAATATTATTGAACTAGTTACTAAAATTCAAGTAAATATAATAATAAAAGGCAGGCTGCGGTTGATGGTTGGTCAGTTGTAGAAGAGCGATTGAGCGCGCGTGAAATAGAACTTTCCACCTACCGCACCTAATCTTATCCCCACATTTGAAGATTTGAGGTCTTTTGTGCAGACAACGGCCATGTGGGTTCTCTTGAGGTCCTCATGTTCCTCCTTTTTATCTCATCTGTTCGTTTACCATTCTCGTAGAAATTCTACCTGTGACCTCTGACGATAGGCTCTAATTAAGTGGAAACACTCATTAATTAAAAATTAAGTAGCGATCTGTGATCAACATGCTTTGTTTTTCCTTCTAATTAATTAAAATATATAGTTTTTTGAAATTTCTTCATAAAAATAGTATTTTTAACATATCTCTTATTTATCTTAGTCATCATAATATTTTTAACTGGAATTATTATTTTTGTTTAAGAAAATATATTTTATAATTGCTAAAGTAAGTTAATAAATTAATATAATCAAAATAATATGTCTGTATTTTATATGATTTTGAAATCTTAAAAAATCATGTCCATACAACATAGATATTGATTGTTTAATATCAGACAATAAAGTATTATTAGTCAATATTAACACATGGCAATTTATATGTCTTGATCACAAAATACAATTAAAACAGGAGATTTAATCATAAAATTAATAAATTTAGAATCATATCCATGCATACTCTAATAGCGGATTGAAAATGCTTTTTTTTTTTTCTTCATCAAACCCCTACAGAATCGTAGGGTTAAGGCTCCCGTGAACGTGAAGCTTGTTTAATCTGGGAACACTGCGTGTAATATGCAATGCAAGCGAATGTATGCATGCAGCTGGGACATATATATATATATATATATATATATATATAGAAAATGGCAAGGAGCACTTTGTTTTGAGCTTAGACCTTGAAGAAAGGGAAATTTGTATTTTGTTCGTAGGATATAGGGCGTAGGGCATAGAGCTTGTCCTTACATGACCGTATCGACAGACACACATGCAAGAGATAAAAGCAGTGCATGTGACAGGAAAAAAGGAAAAGGTGACATTATTAACATACATCACATGAATTATCTGCGGGAGTCTGAATTGGAGTACGTAGTTGGGTAGCTTTTAATTATTCCTCTCGGAGTTCTTAAAAAAATGCTTACTATCAAATACAAAGGAGTCCATGTTCAAATACAAACACAATTATTGATGGAAAAAAATATTATTAAAAAACTACAGTGATGTTTATCAATGAAAAATAAATATCTATATCTTATCAATTACTTATTAAGTAAAATAACTACTGCATCCACTTAGTTCTAATCAATATCTACTATGTTCGGGTCAAATTATCATCTTTAATATCTATTATTGGGATTTGAGTTTGCTTTTTTTTTTCCCCCATTTCTTGAGTATCAAAACGTTGGAAAATCATTATAAAACCATTGTGTTTTGATATGTTTTTCAACGAGAACCCATTGTATTTTGACATTTTCTCAATTAGAAAAAACACACATTAAAACGCACTATGTCAAAGAACAATGCACTAATTACTACTAGAAAATTGTAAAATAACTACGAAATTACTAATAGAATATCGGTAATGTTCGATCCCAATAGCAACAGAATATATTTTGTCGATAATTTGTAATTGAAGCCACTAGGATAAAAATAATTAAGAAATCAAAAAATATTATGTCAATAATTCTATTAAAAAATTCATTGGTGATTTTTATATTAACAGAATATTCCATCAGTGCAAGGGCGGAGGAGTATAGGAGGCTAAGGTGAGTTGTAGCTCAGGTAAACAAAATTATTAAAAAACTCAATACTCTCCTGCATAACTTTTACATCATATATGTGAAGGGAATTAAGGGTCGCTTGAATCGTTTGCCTTCTGCCTGTGTTGGTGATATGGTAATGGCCATTGTCAAGAAGGGAAAGCCTGATCTAAAAAGAAGGTTTTCATGTATTTTGAAGATAATGTTGTTGTCATTGTGAAAGCCTGATCAATTCATAGCTAATCTAAAGAAAATGTATTTGAGAAAATTTATGCTAACCTAAATAATAAAATATATATTTGAAAAAAATTATCCAACTCAATTTAGTAAATCTATTGTAATTATATATTCTTGAAATTCTAAAATCAGGTTTCAAAAAAGATGCATATTCTCAGCAATGTATATGTTCATGTAAATATATAAATATAATGATGAATTTAAACTAATTAATTTAAAACTAATAAACAACAACAAAGAATCGATTGAAAGAAATGATTGCGTACGTAATGTTTTCTTTCTCTTCATCTGTACAGATAGTTTAAAAGTAATAAAAAATAACACACGTCCAAAATAATAAGACAAAGTAAAAATAAAATAAAATGAATCAATCTCCAGTACTTTCCCCTCACTCATTATTTTTAGGCATTTCAAGTAGGAAGCAACTCCTACATACGGAGAGTATGATTTTGCAGGGGCTGCCCTACATGCATGCGCGCGCCTGGAAGACAAACGGATGAGAGAAGACGAGAGGGTCAGCAAAGAAAGTGAAAGCCCAGTTTTCCATGTGACGAAAACCCCTCCCTCTCCCGGTAGTTATGGCAGTTAAGTGTCAACAAATTAATGGCATTATAAAACACAAGGGACCCTCACTCATCACTCATCACCTACTGTTCTGCTCTTTCCCTTTTACATTGCACTCCACTGTACGAGCCACAACAAAATCATGATCTCTTATAGCCAAACACCATACAAGTTACAGGGAAGATCGTTCATAATTAATATTCCTCTCAATTGCCACGGCATCATTGTGTCGCTGCAACAAATTTCAGCATCGGACAAGGATCCGAACCCCAAAGTGGCATTTGTTTCTGCTTCCAAGTTATCGATACAACTAGAGCAGAAAAGAAAAGGAAACATCGATCAATACCTATCTTCAAACTGGAAATAGACCCAAACTCACGTCTCTTCATGTAATTGGTCTTTAAGAGACATACTTAGGCCCCCCTTTGTGGCAACATAGGACCACTGACCGTTCAATGTAATTAACTCCCTTGATGGTTAAGGATTCTGATAACTCTCTATACTTCATGGGACAACAACATCATCCAGTCAATGTTGTGTTGCGGTCATTAGTAAATCTTTGTTTAGAGAACCCTAATGCAAGGATTATCAGGCGGGGTCCTACACCAAATCCGATAACCCTATTATAAAACTTTTAAGTTTTCACAGACGTTGAAAGACACTTCCAATCAACGCTCGATCTGGAGTCGGCAGTTCGGATTAGGTGCAAATTTTTTTTGAATAAATTCTGTTCGTTGAGAGATATATAGAATATACATTAAATATTGATCCGCGGGGCAAGAACTTTTGCATAGATTCAAAGGGCTTTCACATGCATACAGAGAGCGCTGCAAGTGGAAGTATCTTATCCAGATACCGGGCCTTTCACTCTCTGATTCTGAAAAGGACCCTTCCTCACCATTGAGGGCGACGACATGGTTTGAATGGAGAGGAGCACATGCCTTCATGATTTTTGAAGAATCTACCATCCTTCATGTAGAGAGACAATATAAACGACAGAGACCTAACAGGGATAATTTCCTCAAAAGGAAAAGGATGGAAAGAGAATTCTGGATATGTCCGCTGACATCAAGGTATGTGGTCACCTTCACGGGAAGGAATACTGTGGCGCAAATTATTTATAACGTACAATGCAGAAATTTATGGCACACAATTGTTCACGCTTTGATTTTCCTGTAACGGGCAAACGCAAATAGTTCGAAACACCAGGAGCTTTGTATTCTTGCTACTTGGGGCGATGCGAGGAGTCAAGATCTCGAGATACATTAATATTTTAAGGAAGCCGGGAAAGTATAAAGATGCTTTGTGCGGTGGGTAAGGCGATTCTCTAGGAGATCTTCATGTTCTAGAAAAACAAATCTCGTCATTGCATGCTACAAGTTAATTATCTCGCTAGACTTTTCAAGTTTCTCAATCGACTCTCATGTTAGTCATTTCCCTTTTCCTTTTGCTTGATACCAATAAGGTGCAGATCATTGTAGTCAAATTTGATTTTCAACCCAGAATCTGGCTCCCACATATTCAAAAAGTCGTAACCAAGGATGCATGACTTGGTCCACAAAGGTAAAAAAACAGTGGGCATCTGGAAGTTTAGTTTCGAGTGTAGATATTGGATATTCAACCATCTAGCCCAGACCGGCACCGAGTATGCATGCACAGCCCGAAAGTCAAAAGCATGAAAAGAATAGACAATATGGAGGAAATTTTGATCAGTGACCCAAAATCATTTCAACTAGATATTTTGACCCTAGCTACGCCGTGGGAGATATATATATATATATATATATATATATATAAAAACTAAGGTGAACTAATTTTTTAAAAACTAATTTTAAAAATATAAGATTCAAGTCACTGAGTTAATCAGTTTAAAAAAACTCAGTTGCCTTATAAAGTGAAAAAAAGATTGACATTACGGTCATTGGATTGATTGCATATGACAAAACCAATAAATAAAAAACCAACAATGGCGACTGCCATAGGAAAATATAAAAAAAAGAAAAAGAAAAAGGGAAAAACCCATATCAAGTTAACTCATCAAATTTACAATTTAAAACATGAAATTAAAATAATCCTACAAAATAATAATAATAATTCAAAATTAATCAAATATTGAAGAATCAAACTAAAATAAAATAATTAAAAAAAAAGTTTAAGAAAATGATGAAGCTAACCCAAAATAATTATCTAAACTTGTTACCCGGGTCATCAAAATAAAATTATTCCATAGAAAACAAATTAAAAAAATAACGGCATAAGGATTTCAATAAACTTAATAGCAAGGGATGAAATTGAAAAACAATTATCTAAAAAAACCTAAAAAAAAAAAAACTATTATAGAACCTGACTTAACCAAGTGGGTTGACTTGTGAACCTTGTAACTTTTTGTCTAAGTTGAGTTGAGTCTCAAAAAACAGGGAGAGAAATAACCTAGCTTGACAGAGTTAAAATCTTGGATTGATCAATAACACAAATATTTGGGGGAACATCAAGCCATAACTTGCTGATTTTTTTCTCAATTAATTATTTTTTATCAAAATAATATCATTTTTATTTTTTAGTCACATAAAAAAATTAAGTAATTAATTAGAAAAAAAATCTTGTCAAAACACGTTGATTTTTTATTATTATTTCTTTTTATCAAAATAATATTATTTTTACTTGCACAATAAAAAATCTGATTGGTCCCGGTAATCCTGGTCACACTATGCAATAAAGTGTGAAAATACTATTTTAACCTTGAGTGTGTGCTCCATAGTAATTATACTGTGGATTGCACTCTGGTAAAACACTGTATAATATAATAATAATAGTAGTAGGCTTAAACATACCCTTATCATAGGACGCGCAGAAATATCTGAGACTATTGTCCACCAAAGACTGAAGGGAGCACTTACCACACCAAGGTCGACTCATCGCTTGATGGTATTGGTTTCTTCAGGGCTGAGTGGACTTGAGAAACAAGGCCTTCGAGTTTTTAGGGCATGTAATCTTTCATCATTAAAGGCCCACAGGCTTACGTAGCAGAATTGGAACTATTGTCGTCCTAGGAGTTAACATGGGCTCATAGCTTTGTCTCCAATGCCACCGTCCAGTTTTAACAGTACTATTATACGAAACAGGATTTCTTTTAGGCAGATGTCCATGGTCAAGCACGCAGCCAGTATGATTCCATCATCCTTCTGGACACGCAGCAGTATTATCTCACGTGGTAAAAATCCAAGTTATAGATACTACATATCATGCATCAAAATCAATGGAACATTTTTCAAAATCCCACTCAAAAAATATAACAAAACAGGGATGCTATTAACAAACCTCACAAGAACATCCTATTAAATATTCATCAGCGTTGAATCATATTTTCTGTTCTCTTGCTGTAGAGAAAGGAGAGTTCAGAGCAGCACAGTGATGAGCCAGATCATACAGTCATTTTTCATATATCCCCGCTATGCAATATAGAATGTCAAAAGATCCCTTTTTCTATCTTTTCTCTAGCTCACAAGCTAACCCGAATGGAAGAAATGCGTGATTAAGCAGCAAGAGAAATTGATTTGGATGCGTAGCATCCAACACTTGTGGCCAGAGGGTTCTCTTATATTTTCAGAGTATGCTCTACATGGGTTCTGATCCGCGAGTTTAGATGACCTGCACGCAACAGTAACACCATGAAAAGGGCTATATTAGTTGGGTTTATCAATGTCGTTACACTCCTATGAACATCTTATTTGTTCAAGTTTACTGAAAACTAAAAGCTTACTCTTAACTGGCTAACCGCTATCACTTCAAATTAACTAAAACCTATTAACACATTTGCTCTGTAAATATGGATATCAGTCAGGCAATGGCCAAAATCAAGCAGAGCCGAAGGTTGTTGTTTGGTCTGTTTCCCTTGTTTCTAGAGTAGACGGGAAAAATTTTATTCAAGAAAAACATTGATGTTTCATTTGAAAGGAAAGCGTGCATTGACAAGAACATCTAAACCATGAACTTATGTTTATAACAAGAGTCGGTTACAACCTATATTTCTACAAAGCCAAACATAGCCCGAAGGGGGTAGCAGATGTTCTCCATATATAGGATAACTCAAGCTTGTAACCTCCTAAACCTTGTAACGGCAGTTCAAAAATCATGAAGGCCAACAAATAATCAGAAGCAAAGCACAAGTATTCTTTGAAAATCAGCATTAGTACTGCTTACCTGTTAATTACCAAAAATTGATGAAGAAGATCCTCATAAAGGATAGAGTGGAAAGAAGAGTCCCTCCTAAAAGACAGGCTCGCATAACTTTTGCCCTTTTCCTTGGGCTCAATGATGTGAAGTGGCAGAGGGCTAACTCCAAAATTGATTCTCCATCCAAAAAGTATACCTACAATAATATGTTTTAATACTGAAGATAATCATGATAACATCACGCATACACAGGCACACAAAACCTATTAGAAGAAGCATTTTGTCAAGTAATTGCCTTCGCAACAATGCGTTTAATTGCATTTCAAAATTCCATTACTCTTCTCAACACTCAAACTATAGGACACCACATGGTTTAGTACATGTAGCAGGTTCTTACTCTACATGGGAAGTTGAGGCATTGAGGTAGAGTTGAAGAATGAATTAGTGGGATGTGGCAGAAGAAGCAGGTAATGCATGGAAGTTTTTATTAGTTGAGTAGACTCATTGCCAACTTGGTTAGACCAAGTAGTTTTATTGTGTAAAGCTCTTATATGGATATTAGGACAGCAAGCAGATGTACTTGGCAAAGGGGAAGCAGAAGCTGCTAAGCATGCAAAGGATACTGATAACAGAAGTCTAACTAAAGATAATCCCTATCACAGTTAGTGTTGTGGGTAAAGATAAATAGCTCCCTACTTGTATTTATCTCTTGCATCAAGTATATCAGATTGTAACTTAACACTTGAATATATATGAAAGAGCTGAAACCGACTTCCCCTAAGTTTGTGTTATCTTCTGGTCAATTATGCAGGACATGTTTTCTAATCAGAACACATATGAACATGAAAAACTATAACATCAATAAAAAAACTATCTTTCAGAATCCCCTCGCTATATGCCCTTGCTCTCTCTTTGCAAGTTCCACATCTCTAGGCACATGCATGCCGCTTAATGCCTGTTCCTCCCTCACCTGTCACTTGCAATGCATCCCACTGATGACTGCCCTCCTCCCATGCTTCTTCCAGTCCATCCCCTTCTCTGTCCTTAGGTGTTACTTATGCAAAGCAGAACATCGCTTCTATATACATTGAGGATCAAAGACAAGTTGCAGTAGGCCCACAAACCTTACTGCCCACAAACCTTTGATTTTATCCCTTAGAAAAGCTTATGTAGTCACTTGTCAAATTGAAATTATTGGATAGCATAAAAGTTTCTTTTAGATAAAGTAACTCAGCCCTACAGACTTCAAGGTGGTGGATAGTTGGTATGTGAATCAAATGACCTCAAATTAACTTTCCATACTTGTACATATGGATATCTTATTTATATTCACATGCATCAAGGCATAATGGGCCACCAAACCAACCCCCCTGGTACACACGAAAGCTACTGAGCTTAAGCACTTGAAACAAAATTTAAAATGGCAAGAAATTACCGGCAAACTGTTGAGGAGGGCTAGGGTAAGAGAGACGTGGAATGTGTACATTAAGCTCTTTTCCAGAATGTTAGGAAGATGTGCACTGAAAGAAAATCCCCAACGAGGTTGATATGCTGTTAACCTAACTGAATGTGCCATCGAGATCAGATCACCAACAAAAACAAAAGTCCCACCACATTTATGCTCTGAAAAGTCTGAAGCTCCAGAAGCTGGAAATGAATTTCTTCCAAGTTGCAGGCATTCTGGAGAATAAGGGCTTGCAAAGGTGATCTCAACCCATATTGACCCTGGAAGTGGAACAGGGTTTAAGCAGTACTCCTCCTAAAGGCAATGCCAAAATGAACGCAGTTGCAGTTAAAATTAAACTACTACATCTTCTTTCAAACTAACATGATAAACAAAGGCAATGACATTGTGCAATTTCGTACCACACAGTGGCCATTAAGAAAATAAGTTAAACCAATAAGAAAATCCAGCTATAGATATTATGACATCAATGATTGACCTCAAAGGGTTTTGATTCAGGCAATGCTGGAAAATGTCTAATGTGTACCTGTGAACACAAGCAACTACTTCCTTTGGTTATCTCTGTAACCCAACCATCACCACATTTATTAAGCTTGACAACATCCTTAGCATTCAAGCAGTGCCTCCTCTGTCTTTGGCTTATACCATCTTCAATATTGACATTATCTGATTTGCTTGAATTGAAGCATTGAACAGCTACAAATTCAGTAAGGTCATCAGGACAGGCAGATTGATTTTCTATGAAAAGCATCTCATTGCTTTCTTCTATCACAGAAGTAGGGACACAGTAACCCTTCATTTGATGAACTATCGCAAGACCTTCAAAACTTGTTGAAAGATTTGAACTTTGAAGTGCCTGTTCATCTATTAAAGCAGTGGTCTCCATCCATTCCTGATCATTATGGATGCGTTTTCCATCCAAAGATACAATTGCATCCCCAGGAGACAGATAGCCAGACAAAGGAGAGGTAGAAGGTACATCCAAAACCTATTCCAAGTAATCAGTACATATGCTATAAGTGGGAAGGAAAATTGCGTGTGCATACACACCATCGTATATTATGTAAACCAGTAAAGATGTCTGTATCATACCATGGGGCTTTCACCATGTATGTAAAAGGGAGACAAGATCAAGGGCAGGAGGAATAACACCAGTGCACAAACTGCACAACACTACAGCGATTTTTAAGTTATGAAACCACGTCATATGTGTCAATTAGATATAGCATGAAAAAAACAGTTGTTAAATTAAAAAAAAAAAAAAAAAAGGTTATGAAATCTTGCTAAGCAATGTCTCGATGAACAATACTATACCCAGATAATTGCATATAAAAATAAATATGATAATCATAATACAAAGTAAGCATACCACAGCATTATGCCAAACACCAGCACAGTACACACGAAGTGCAGTAAATGGTTGTAGCTCCTCAAGCAACTCATAATTCAAAGCAACCAGAGCACCAGGAAACAGAACTGCAAGGAAAATAGCAATGTACTCCGTCGGTATGCCCTCACTGCTTCCGGATGAAAAGGTGCCTACAGTACCAAGCATGAGAATCTAGCCTTCTGCATATTCAAATCTAAAATTTGAGATTCATAAATTTATCCACTTTCACTATCCTTTATTAATCAGTCACATATGCAAAGAAATACAAGAAACATTTGAGTTCTGATTCCAACACTAGATACTTGGCCGGTTCAAACATGTAGATATTATTTTTCTGCTTTATTTGCTAACTTTTGGTGATTACAGAGGCTTCATTGGGATCTATTTTAACTTTCAATGAGAGTGTGAGACTGATTAGAGAACAATAAAACAGAGAAAAGTGACCTTGCAGCCGCGATGGAATGCCCGAACTCGTGGACTGATACAGAAATCAAAGTAGAAAGCAACAAATATCCAGCATCCGCAACAGATAATCTCGAACCATACACCTGCATTCAAGTAAAGTAGCTAAGAACCTCAATATATATATATATATGTTAAACAAAAACCAGTTGCTACTAACTAACCTGAGGAGAAAACCCAAATAGTAAAGAACTCGAAAGATCGCTGCTTCCGTGGAATAGGAGCAAAATGTTTCCTAATTCCCATACAAGAATCTGCCATTTCCCATCATCACAAAAAGAGAAGAAAAGAAGAGGGATGATCATGTTGCAGGTTAAGAGTGATTAAAGAATTGAGGATTATCGCGTTTGATAGTATAATACCAAAGTGACTCCAAGGAGTGCAGTTAGGCTAAAGCCGACGCCGATTGAAAACCAAATCTTTAACAACTTGGCTTGCTTCCGTCCAAAATGATAGAGAGAGGTGTTTAAGGCAGAAATTTTGTAATCGCAGTAGCAGCAAGATACTGTGTTGGATAAAGTAGCACGAGATGGTCGTGTTGGTGTCCGTAAAGGAAGTAACGAAGTTTGTGCTTGTCCCCTCCCATGTCTTCTCCACCGCCTCTCGTCCATTGGCGTTAGCTAACTGTTCTCTCGCCTCCTCGGCACTGCTTCTGTCGATCAAGGAAACTTCTTGAAATATCAGTGTGTTTTTCACTTTGAGCCCACATGTATATGAAGCCCAAGTAGAAAATTAACATTAACCTAAAACCAGCGGAAAAAACAAAACACAGTAAAAATTCATTGCAGGTTAAAATAGTAAAATTATTATTTTATATTTCTACAAAAACTAAACTGTCTATTGGAGATAATTAGATCATTTTACAAGATGCATTGATTATTTTAAAATTAATCGGTCATATTTTTTTATGTCACAATTACTTAATTATTTTTACAAGCAAAAAAATATTTTACTTGGATCTAAAAGCTTTTTTGATATTTTATTTTTCACTTCACAGGAGAATAGTTTTGTCGTCCTTAAAATTAAAAAAAAAAAAAAAAAAACTACCTTGTATCTAGAGTTTTATTTGTACTTTCATTATGTTTTATGTTTTTTTTATTATCATGGGCCTTAGAGGCAATTTAATATTTTAATAAATATATATAAAAAAAATATCGACACGCGTGTTGATTATGTTAGCGAGCAAGTCATCCTTTAATATTTAAGCGATGCGGCTTGTGACAACCAAAAACAACCCTTCTTTGGTGCTTTTCAATTTGTCGCAACTTTTTGCACAAGCTTGTGTGGCATAATTTCCTCCGGTTTGGCATTAATTTGCCTTTTATTTTTCTCTTTCTTCCTCAATTTCTGCATCTGATTTTCTAAAATTTCACAGTAACTTTTTAATTTTATTTTTAAAATTTTTAAAATTATTTTTTAATTGATATTTTTTCATTTAAATTATTTTATAAAACTAAAATAAAAATTCATCATTCTTTAATTTTCTTTAATTTGTTAAATTTGATCTCATTCTTTTTATTACTATTTATTTTATTTAAGATTATTTTCAAAATTAAATTTTTTTATAATTTCATCTCCATTCATTTTTTTATGATTTTATTATTCTTTATTTTTTATTGCTATTTTTTACTTTGAAAAGTTAACATTGAATCAAATAATTTCTTAATTAAGCCTGAGTCAATAATTTAATGGGTTGTTAATTTGAAATATCAACCTAGTAGGAGATTTGCTCGAGTTCATTTGTTTTTTTTTTTAAAGTCATGTTTTTTTAATTTTATCCTTTAAGATTTGATTTAGTTAGAGATTGAGTTTCATTATTTTTTTATTTGTTTTTTATAGAATTTTTCACTAATTTTTATAAAAATAACCTGAGTTATATTGAATCTTTTTATTTGTTATTTTTTTGTTAAATTTATTTTTTTATTTTTACAATAAAATTTAATTCAAAATATGATTAAATTTTTAACAAGGAAGGATGATGAAATCCAAAAGAAGGCTAAGGGTGAATTATAAGGAATCCAAAATGGCTGACTAAGGGCTCTATTGTAAAGTGAAAACGATTCAAGGATCAAATTAAAAAAATCATGATTTCACTATTTAATTGTCTTCTTCCACTAAAACAAAAGAAAAAACATGTTTAAATACCCACCTTTCAGCCATAATCTCTTCCCCATCTTCTCATCATACCACACAAATTTTTTTTCCAAACTATACTTTGGTATTTACACTTCACTCTAAGCTAAAATTCTATGTCTTATTGCGTTTGAAAAACCTGCATGTTCTCTTTCAAAAACACTACTCAATATTGCCCTGCTGCAAAAACAACCTTGAGTCTTTCAATGTCGGTTAAATTTTTGTTCTTAGCTTTAATGAATAGTTATGATCTATTACTCAACATCAAGTTCTTTATCTCCATCTATAACCCTAAAACAGCCTTCTCCAACTAACAATCCTAGCCAAAAACCAACTAAAAAACCGTCATCACCCTCACTTTCCGAAGAAGGAAGAAGACGTATACAACACTTCTAGCAAGCACAGTAGCAGAAGCCAACTTCTTTCTTCTCAGCCTTCATTCCACCGTGAACAAGCTACACTTCCAGCCGCTGTGGTCAGCAGTAACCTCTTCCAGTTACATCCAGCAATTTCTCCACAGCGAACAGTAGCACACAACACTTCCTCTCCTTTGCACCAGCGTTGTGGACGAGAGCTACACCAGCAAAGTTTCAGCTAACCACAAGAGATCCGTTCCAAGACGAGAACAGAAGCTTGGTTTGATCTCCAACACCAGCAGGTTGAAGAAGCAGCAGCGAAGAACCAGAAGCCACAACGAACTTAATTACTCCTTTTGCAACAACTCAGTCCTCAATGTGAACAACAGCAGCGCCATCTTCTACACGGACAGCACAGCTCAGTCCAGCAACGAATACAACACCAGCCGATCGCTTCACCACAAGCCACACCAGTTTCAGCAAGATCTTCACCTTCTCAATCCAGTGGCAGCCGCAAGATCTTTACCTTCTCAGTTCAGTAGCAGCTCCTAGGTTTCAGCCTCCATTTAATGTGAGGTTTCTCCAGTCCAGCATGCACTCCTCCAGCAGCAGATTTTCCAATCATGAGCAGTAGCTTCAACCGTGGGTTGTCTTTTAGTTCAAACCGTGAGCATGCAGCAACAAGAGGCCTAAGTTCCAGCATTCTTGATTTTCCATTTTTTTTCCATTGATGCAGCGGCAGCAGGTGTTCCTCAGCCACACCTTTTCTCAACTGCAGTGGCAGAGCCATTAGAAGCCTTCCTTTCCTTCCAGCAACAGCATCCAACGTCCTATACCGAGAGAACAGTGAAGGATTTTTTTTGCAATAGTAGCCATGGCAGTTCATCCTTCCAGTTGAGTTGAGCCTACAAGAAGCTTAGGCAATGTTTGGCTTTACATAAATTTGTCAAAGAAAAATGTAATTTTAGGGTCGTAGGCTTGTTTGGCAAATATGTCCCAACAAAATTTTCAAGCCTTGTAATTATGTTTTTTTTTTAGTGTTTTGCCAAACATGTTTTTAGTCTAATTTTAATAAATTTTCAAAGTTTTGAAACATTATTTTGCAATTAATTTAAGTTCTTCATCTTTTTTTTAATCCTTTCATATTTAATATTTAAAATTATAACATTTTCTCTAGGTGTGTTTTTGGTATTAAATAAATCAATTTTTTTCTATTAAAACAATAAAATTTCCTAAAAAATACATTTAAATATTTTTATTACATATAACCAAGTTTCTCAAGAATAAAATACAAAAAAAACAATATATATAAAGAGAGAGAGAGAGAGCATCTATAAAAATACCAAAATTTAAGAAAAATAGTTTTGTTGGTATTTTTACATGTATTTTTAAATTTAGTAATTAATTTATTAAAACCATGAAAACTTGATCTATATTTCAAAAATACCAAAAAAAATTACTTTATTTGTCTTAATATCAAGAATTATAAACTTATATATTAATTTTTTTCACTCAACTGGACCCTCATATTTTAGCACTTTTTACAAAGTGATTCTTGATTTCGTATTTCTTTAATGTGGTTCTCAATTAAACTTTATATTTTAAATTTATCTTAATTAAACCCATGATTTTACCAATTTAGCTTTTCAAAGTCTCAATTATATCCTTAATCTTTTAATCTTTGCAAATTGATCTAAATTAGGCTTCCACACTTGATTTTTATTCAATTGAGTCATTGATTTAATCCATAAAACTCATTAGAAGTTTGATTAAGTCTTTTGATTTAATTAATTCTTTCAATGTTTGCCTAATTGACTTTCAAACTTAATTTTTCTTCAATTAAATCCTTAAATAAGTTAATTAAACATGTTAGAAGTTTAATTAAGTCCTTAAACTTAATTAATTTTTCCACTTTGGTCAAGTTTGGATTTCAACCTCAATTTTCTTCCTTTCTTCATCTCATCGTGCCAAAACATTTCAATCTGGCTATTTTTCTGGTATTTTGGTCTTTTGCAACTCAAAGGCTTATCTCCTCATGTCTTGAAAATATTTTTGGATTTTTTAATTGAAAAAAAAATATATACTTTTTATAAAATAAATTTGGAGAGTCTAAATTTAGGTTATGACATAAATTAATTAAAAAAGTTATTGGGATATTATTTGATAGGGTATGATTCAATTCCTACTCGTTTTTAATAGGATTACAACATATTAACAAGTGTTTTTTTTGCATATCCTTATATAATATATTTTTTTCTTGACATTTAATGCAATCCTTTTCATATCTATATTTATTATCATATAATTAGATTATAAGCTTGATTTAAAATAAAAAAATGTTAGACTAGTCGAGCCCTTGACCTATGTGCTAGGTTTAACGGGTTAATTCATATTAATAAAAAATAATATCATTTTAAAAATTTATAGAAAAATAAAATAAAATGACAACTTGAATTTTTTAAAAACATATATTTTGAAATGGACAACCAGATTATGTTTGGGCGTATTAGATTGAACACGCTACACCAAGCAAATTATAACATGAACGAATTTGAAATTAGATCATGAAGGGACCACGTCATTGAGCAAAGTCAAATCAATTAAAAAAAAAAGTAAAGGAATTTTGTTTCAATTTAATTTTTTTTTTTACAAAAATATAAGTATATAATTAAATAAAAATATTAAATAGTATAATACAGTGCAAAATTATAATTTTTTTTTTATCAAAGTCTATCACTTAATATCTTAGTACTCTTTAGTTATCATTAACTATTTGTTTTAGCATTTATTAGCACCTATAGCAATCAATTAATTTTATTGAATACAAAAAAATAAAAATCAACGACGCTTACATGTTATTTTTTACTCTAAAATTAACTTTTAATCTATTCCGCGTGCTAGTTGAAACTAACACAACACCAAAAACAACATAAAAAAGGAAATTCTAAAGGACAGTCAATTTGCAATTAAAACATTAAATTAAATCCGAATACATATTAAAAAACCCCGTTCCATTGTCATGAGTTAGATGGTGCCCCTAATTGTATCAAATTAATGTAAATTAGGTCATTATTTAGGAACGTCTTCAATTTACTAAAACAATTGCATCGTTATAAATTTGCCTCCAAAGTTGCCCTAAAAAAATCAAATCACCCTCTAATTACGTTTTGCATTTGTCAACCCCATAAATGAAACTCATTTTAATTTAAAATATCATCATAGATAAATTATTAAGAATTTCATTAAATCTCACTTGAGTTCGATTATCATAAGGTACGAATTATAGGTTAAATAAATTAACTAGTGTATTTTTTAAAAGCTCAAACCAAGTTTTAACAGGTTTACTAATTTAATTTCAAATTGATTATTTTTTTGACACCTTACTTGAGTCAGAAGCCGAGTCGTCCGGATCTCAAACCAACCTCCTAGCATTACCAACTATGCTTTTAGGGGTTCAAAAGAAGACAGGAGGCTTAAATTAAAACTATAGCCTATATTTGGGCCTGCTCAAAGTTGCGCATAACATTGGGGCTACTGTGATAATAGGAAAAACATTACAGGCGGAAAATAAATAAAATAGAAGTGGGGTAGCTCTAACAGAAATAAGAGAAAAGGGAAGGATTCACTGGTGAAAGTGAAAGTGAAAGTCAGAGAGAAGAGCAGAGGAGAATCCTAATTACCTCTTTGAACACTGATAGACAGGACTCCTCTCTCACGTTAACTCTGAGGAAAGAAAGGAGAGATCCCACAGCTCTCTCTATCATCATCATTATCACTTTCACTTGGAAAATAGAAAGTGAACATACACGGAGAGAGACAGAGATTTGAAACAACACAGAGCTAAAAGTAGAAATCAATGATTTTGTTGCAGTCCCATTCCAGATTTCTCCTTCAAACATTATTGAATCGTGTCCAAAAGTGAGTCTTTTTATCATCTCTCTCTCTTTGTACACATCCAAGAAATGATGTTTTTTGCACCGCTGATTTTATTTTTTTTAACTGGGTTGATTTCAGTCTTGAAAAGGCAGTTGAATTGGATTACCACTGGGTGGAGTTTGATGATGTTCGTTACCATATTCTGGTGAATACCAAGATTCCCTTTTTTAGTTTCATGTCCTGGGTTTTCCTTGTTTTCTTGGCTTATTTTAGATAATATCTTTGTTGGGCTCTCTTTCTTTCTTGTTTTAGGTGTCAATGAAGAATCCAAATGTCTTGCTGTTATCCGTTTCGCTACCAATCCCACCTCCAGAAGCTGTTTTCATAGGTGGACTTCCGTTTGGAGCCATAGAAGCTTTAAAGGCTGCTTATGGTGTGGTTGTGCAGATTCTTGATCCTCCCCGAGATGGCTTTAACCTCACTTTGAAACTCAATTTCGGGAAACTTCCACTTGATGAAGGTTCTACGAGTTCCTTTCCTAAGGTCATTTTTTGCTTGTTATGATGTATATATTATAGGACGCTAGCATGTTTTGTAGAATGTAGTGGATCATTTTGTTATGATCCTTGCTTAACAACAAGGATTTGAGAAGAAAAGAAAGTTTAGAGAAGAGGAAAGAAGATAATTGAGAGAGAATTAGAAGAATAATAGGGAGAAAGGGTTCTGCAAAACTTTACAGAAATGTCAACTCATACCACTTGCCTTCTCTAGAATTACACATTACAGAATTTATGCTATACATTCTAACTGACTATGCTAACTAACTTCCCATGCTTAACTTAACTGCCGGATACTTACAAACCACATGTGAATTATTAACAATCACATGTTGAGTTATTCTTGCTATTGCTAACTGCCACTGGAGATACTGCTGCTAAGCTGTTACTGAAGCTATTTCTCATCATGGATATTGTAACACATTTCCATTCCATATTACCATATTACATGACATTGCCTTACATTACATTTTAGTGAAAGATGACACCAAGAGTTACTTGATAAGCATCCTCCACTTCATTGGTTTGCTTTCTTTTTTTTACTCAAAAGTTCATTCATTGCAGGATTATGCTTTGCTTATATATTCTTCTTTTTGGTCCTTTGTTAGATTGTCATCTAGTTCAAGCTTGGTTTAAAAAATTTCTGACCATATTACCATTCAATACTTGGGAAAGTTCCATCGACTACTTGCTGAAATAGCTTAGTGAATTGGTAGGAGTGCAGTTACATTTGGAATTGACCCAGCATCCTGTTCAAAAGGATGGATATCCCTTTAATTATTACAAGAAAGGATGTTCAGTCCAGGGAATTACCTCATGAATCCAAGAAATTAGTTTACTCGTGCATGTTGCTTGGAAGCTGAAACTCTTCTTAATCTCAATATAGCTCCGCTAGCTCCAGGCTGTCGAATAAGAGAAATATATAATTAAACATGTTCTCTAAGGTTTGCTTTATGTCATTTCTTTCTAGAGTGGATTTGTAATATAAAAGGTTTTTTTTTTCATTTGTTAGGAGCGTTCTGCTATTCCACCCCTGAACCCTTTGTGAAGTTTTAGCAGCCTCTAAGTGAGAGATAGATCTTATACATTTATCACCTGGACCAAATGTGTTGCTAATGGAGGACAGGGGTATTGCCCTGGGACATTTGCGATATTCACTTGGAAGGGCTAATTCATTATTTTATCAATTCCTTAGAAAGACTATGTTGTAGCCTAAGCAGCCGACCTTAGAGGCTTTGGCATAGTTATCATAGTAGAATTATTCCTTTTTCTTCTTCTCTTACACACTCCCGTTTCTCTGCTTATGTCTGATGTTTGATTGCTTTCTCAATCCTTTATTCCTTCTACTGGCCTTTTTATTCCCATGCTACATTGAGAAAAATTAGTGTGAGCAGCATTGGGTCTTGCAAGAAAGGTTTAATAGGATTATGATCATGTCAATATATTGTGGAGAATTGAGTGGCTGCTGCAAATGCAATTACAAAGCCCTTTTCATCACTTGGATGGTGGGACAATCTCGTACTGCCGTTTTATTTTTCACCTTAAATATTGGTTCACTTTGCAATTGTAGGGGGCTCTACATACCAACCATACAATTAAAGTTGCAAGCCAACTGCTCGCAGAATTTGAATGTTCCATTTTGCTCATGAATGCATTGATTTCTCTCTTTATTTTACAGGATTAGTTCTGCTACTTTAGTTGATTCTTGTGTGGATTAGGTTGTGATTAAGTTTCAGGTTTTTGTTCATTTTAATGGCTGTTATTAATGTTGTTCTTAGAAAGTGTACTGTTGATATTGTGCAGAGCACAGGCATGCTCTCTTGGTAAAGATTGCATCTGTTAGGGAAGTGGTGCTAGGTGCTCCATTAAGAGTAGTTTTAAAACATCTTTCATCAAGGACTGTTATTCGTGGTATTGATGGGCTTCTGGCCCTCGTGCATCGGTCCAAAGAGTCTTTCTTCCTTGTTCCTCAGGTATGATCATAAGTTGGAAGGGAATAAAATATGTCACTTGAACTTCTTCATTTACCTTCATGCAATTACCTTTATACCTATTGAAAGGAGAATATTTTAGCTAGCATTTTGTGGTGCAAAGAGGAGATTCTTTCTCCCTCTTTTTCAGTGTTCCTTAATTTATACATATTTTGTATGTTGCAAATGCAGTAGGGATGGTTATGATTTTTTTTTATTATTATTTTGTTTTGTTTTAACATCTTTTGAAACAGCTGGCAATCTCCGTGTGCCTTAATTAATACATGCATGTACACCTTATCAAAAGAATTACTTGCATTGTACAGTGGTTACCTTCTAGAAATGTCATTTTTGGAAACTGCCCTACTCCTTTGTGTCTTCTTCCTCTCTCTTCCTATTCCATTTTTTTATCTAGCTTGCCTTGGCTTTTAGTTTATTTTGAAAGATTAATTTCTGGGTTACTTCATATTGTTTGTTTGTCATATGACCCATATCTAGTAACATGAGAACAATCATGGATTGAAATTTAACTGAGTGAGAAACTTTAATTGTTTAATGCAGCCAGACAAGGTTACTGTGGTATTTCCCATGAGATTCAAGGACTCCATAGATATTGCTTTTGCTACTTCCTTCCTTCAGGTACTCCACATGTAGTTATGTTTTAATGATCTATGTTGCTTCTCAGAAATTGTATATATGTGGGCAACAGATGATATTGTCACTTACATACTTTATTTAGATACTAATATTACAATTATTTATAATTCTGTTGCCTAGGCTGCTTACCGCAAAATTCTTGTGTAACTATTCTTGGTTAACATTTTTCTTTTAACATTATAAAGTTCTGATTTACATTCAGGAATTTGTCGAAGCCAGGCATACAGCTGGACTTAATAATGCTCCTCCTTGCTTGTGGTCTCCTAACCCACCTCTTGAATTGAAGGAAGCCCCTGCTGAAGCATTGTCTGCAAATGCAGGATTTGTTTCTTTCGGTAATGTCACAGGAATAGCTACAATTAGTTCCCTCCTTTTTTATTGCAGCATAACAAATTGTGCCATACATGAAACAATGCAGTCATTTTTCCTCGTCATGTGGAAGGCAAAAAGTTGGACCGGACAGTGTGGAATTTATCAACATTTCATGCATATGTTAGCTATCATGTTAAGGTGAGGTTTCTGCAGATTGCTCCCACTTTTTATTGTGTTACCTGTAGCTCTTTCACATATTTTGGAATGTCGAATAACAAACACAGACACACACTGACAGAAAAGATCACTTATTTCAGCTTTATGCATAACACACAAAGTCCTTGTTGCAATATGCATGAACAAGGAAAGTTTTTTTGGCCTATTCTACCCAAAATTTACAACATAAGGGTTTTAGTTTGATAAAAAAAAATCAAAAGTTTTTATTGGCTTGCTACATCAGGACTTCAACATGCAACACTGCCCTCTTATTGTAATTTTGTTTCTCTAATTTCTGTCATACTATGTGGGGTTGCAATAATTATTTTTCAAAATGGTTTTGGAATTTGGACCTAGTAGTTAACCAGAGTTTGCATGATCAAAAATATGATTCTGTGATGATCAGTTAGATGGTTTGCTCTGTTAATCAGGAAATCAAAATAGTATTATAGATTGTACCTGGCAAGATCTTTTGTGTTCTTTGCACCGAAACTTGACTCATTGTTTGAACTTGTTTTCGTTTTTCCTTGTTGCTAATGTGCGCTTCAAAGTAATTACATACATGAATCCATCATTCGAGCCAATCTAATTTTAGTTTCTGTTGTTGTTTTATAAGAACCTTTGATATAAATAATAGTGTATGGATCTATGGTTGTGCTCCTGCTTCTTCCTTTAATCTTCCCCACCTAAACACATAATTATTTGATGCACTTTCCTCAACAGTGCTCGGAGGGTTTTATGCATACTCGCATGCGAAGACGTGTAGAATCTATGATTCAGGTAAAATTTTCATCTTTCACAGTTGACTTTGCTTGCTCAGTTTTGTCCTTGGTGGAAAATAATTTTTTTTGAAGTAGTCTGAAGAAATTTAGGTCTGACAGGAAAGACGGTTCTTTCAAAACCAAATAAATTTAGTGCGGGTTCATAGTTTTGCTGTGCATTTGGTCATAAGCTACCATGTTGCTACTTGCTAGCAGGCTGTGCAGCATCAGTACTCGTTAAGTTTAGGTTTATTCAAACCTAGAAGGGTGAGGGGTTTAGGGATAGTGGATAGCTGCTCCATAGAGCCTCCAGATGAACCCAAGAAAGAAAGAAAGAAAGAAATTGGGTATGTTAAGCTGCACAAAACCATCAAGCTAGAAGAGGTCTACGGTTGATATCAGGAAAAGGCGGGAAAAGGAGTCGTTGCATTGTTGCTGTTGTTTTTCCCAAGGGAAGCCTAGCAACTCACTGACATAGGTCCTGGACCTTGCAGGGCTGTACTGCTGTACTTGATCTTAACTCATAAAATCCATTATTGACGCCCGCAGTTGGAATGGCTGTTTGGTTGGTGACAGTGACAGGAATATATTGCCATTACAGGCAACTCAAGGTAAAGCCAAAGCAATGGTGTCGGTTAAGTGGAAGGCTAGAACTTACAATTTCCTAGGAAATTCCTGAAACTGCTGCCTAAATGACCACAGAAGCGCAGTGTTGAGCTTTGCTTTACAGACGAGTCTTTGCTTAAATTTCTCTTTCAGCCATTCTCATTTTGGTATCCAAGGATTATGGGGACATGTTTAGATAGTTATCCAAAAGAAGCGTGTTTCTCTGTCCTTTCTGGACTTTGTTTTCTCAGGGCCCTCAAATTTCCTTTCATGGTTTTTGGCTAGTCAATGATTCAAAGAAAAGAAAAGGCTTTTTTTTTCTTTTATTTTAGTTAAGGGCTCATATAGAGTATCACACGTTGTATCACAGGCCTTGGATCGTGCAAAACCAGGTGCAGAGGAGAAAAAGAAATCACCAAATAGCAGATCTTTTAAACGTCTGGTATGTTATAATATTCACCTTTCTTGATACTTTGAAGAACTTAAAGTTAAATCATTTTGACATATTCTTTCTAATATCTATACGGGATTGTAGAGCCTCAAGGAAGCTCGAGCTAATTCAATTTCCTAGATGTGGAATTCTTGAGGCTCCTATCGAACATATGAAGATGCTTGTTAAAGAACTTGCCGGAATGAATTCAAGGGAGGCTTGTGACGACTGTTATCATCCTTCTCTAGAAGGGGAAAGAAGTAAAAGGAAAATGATGGGAGAAAAGCACCATGTTTAGGTGCCAATGTGTACACGTTTGATATTTGTTGGCTCCCTTGGAACCAGAAGATTCTATGATTTAAATATCAATATTTTTTCGATCTATTTAGGGATTTTATTTTTCTCTGAAAACTTAGCTTTGCTTCAGTATATCCTCGAACCTGATGATGGAATTTTTAGGTAGATATTATTTTAAAAAAAAATAAATCTAGGTGTATCAATTACCTATAATCTAAATAATGGGGGTGTTTTTAACATGTATTGTCATAATTGTTTATCCTCTTATATAGGACTATAATTGTGAAAATTTTTATATATTTTTATTTTAATCTTCAAACTTTTATTTTTAACAATTAGTTTTAATTAAAAAATAATCAACTTTAAATTTTTATAAAATAATGAGGTTGCACGAGGGTGTTATAGGTTTTAAAAAATATATATTTTGGTAATTCAACTTAAACAATCATATATATTATATAATTTTGATTTTTTAATATTTTTTTAATTTTATTTTGATATAAAAAGTTTTTATTAATTTTTTGTTTCTAGTTGAGAAAGAAGAGAGATATTACTGAATTTTAATGATAAAAATAAAACATGTCATTAATATTAATTTAAATTATCAAAATATTAACATTAATTTAAACTATCAAACATTAAATTATTTCATTTAACGAGGGGATTGTCTGCTGCAATAAACAATGTTCCACCTATCTTTATTTTTGAAAAAAAACGTGAAAACAGGTTGTCGCGTTTTTCCCAATAAAAAACAAAAGAAGCAAAAAAAGGCCAGTTGTGTATACCTGCACTTGCAGGCCCCGCGAGAGGGTTTTTTTTTTTGGATCAAGTGCTCTAAGCCACTATTTATTTAACCCAGTGCGATTTTTCCCTCTTTTTTAATTAAATTTCATTGAAATAAACATTCTAATAAGACAATTGCAAAGAAAAAATCACATTAATATGACACAAAGGTTTTAAGTAAGAAAAAAATCTATTGAATATTTATTCTAATCGTCTTTTGTTTTTATTACGTGAATTTCATTACTGAAAAAACTATATTTTATGGTTGAGAAAAATATATTAATGAGAAAAGAAAGGATAATACCATAAATTTTTTTTATTTTGATTGAATTTAAATTATTATTTTTCTTATAAAATTATTGACATATAATATAAAAAAAATTGAATGGCCCTAACAACACGAATCAGTTATCTTAATATATATTTATCTCGTAACTTTTTAATTTAATCTTTAATTTGGGTCAACATTTCATTTTAATATTTATTTGTGTATATAATTATTTATATATTTAATTAAATACACGTGTTAACTTTTTTTTCCATTTTTGTTTTTTTCATTAAAAACTAACTTTTAATCCGAGCGGGGTACGACTGAGACAAAGTTGACTTGTTCAATAACTAAAGAAGTTAGTAATTGAGGGAAAATTATACTATATTTTAAAATGCATGAAAAATACTCTACAAATACCATGGATGTAAACTCATTGCACCGTGGATCACACTGTACGTATAAAATGTTTACACTATGAATGACACTATAACATCAAGGGGTGTTGTTTTTTTTTTTTTTTAGTCAAAAAATGATGTTGGATTTAACTTGAACGTTAGACCCAATGTTGCTGGGTCTAGCTCTGCAACCAGACTTAAGAAAAAACACTATACAAGTATTGTTTACATAGAGTGCTTACACTGTGTACCACATTGTAAACATACAATGTTTGCATTGTGGAAGACATTGTAGCATTAAGGAGCGTTGTCTTTGCTATTTTTGTAGTCAATATGTGTTTGGCTTGGCCACAATACCTAATGATATTGGGTCTGGCATTCCCATCAAGCCCAAAGTTATCAAATCTAGCTTCGTAGCTAAACCAAATAAATTGAGTCTATCTGGGAAGCCCTACCGAAAGATATTGGACGTATCTTTGCAATCAGACCCAATGATATTGGGTTTGGAACTGCAACCGGACCTGAGGATATTGAGTTTGGCTAGGCCGCCTGACCCAATTGCCTTGCCTACCAGATCCATGGATATTGGGTCTGGCTTGGGCTCCGCAGCCACACCCAATAGCATTTGGGTTTAGTTGCCGAGCTGAATGCTTTTGGATTTAGTTGGGCAGCCATATTCAATGTTATTGGGTCTGGTATTCCCACCACACCTAAAACTCTTTGAATCTAGCTCCGCAACCAGACCTTAGGATATTGGGTCTGACTCCATGGCTAGGCCCAGTGCTATTGTATCTAGTTAGGCTGCTAAACTCAAGAAGATCGGGTTTGGCTCCGCGGCCAGATCCAGTAGCATTGAATAGGGCTGCCCAAACATATCCTAATGCTTTTAGGTCTAGTTAGGCAACCATATCCAATGCTATTGAATCTGGTATTCTATTTAGACTCAAGGCTATTATATCTGGCTGGGGCGCCAGACCCTATTGCCTTGCTCGCCAAAAATTTTGGAGCGGTAACATCAACATCCTCTTTTATTCATTTTTTATTAATTAATACTCATCATTATTAAATGTTTTTCAATATTAAAAATGTATTTTACATAATTAAAAAAGTCATCAAATTTAACTAATATTAAATAAAAAATAGACTCTGTAATACCAAATAATCCACTAACAAGAACAACTTAATAATAATAAAATATTTTTTTAATTTAAACAAGGGTTTACAAATATGGCCATTACATAAACAAACTTCAAAAAGAAGAAGAAAAATGTTGGACTTCGTAACCAGGACATAATGACTAGTTCAACTTTAAAGAAAAAAAAAGACCATACCTAGAAAGGAGGAAAATTCATGGAAACCACCTTGACCTAACTCCTGACAAATTAGTAATGGCAGGTTCCTTTTGGGTAACAGGTAAACGAGGATGCCATGTGTTCTTATATTTTATTTAGATTAATCAGGAGTGTTTTTATTTCCTTTTCTTTTTCCTTCTCCTTCCCTTTTACTTCGAGCAAAGAAAATAAATACGACCATCCATTAAGCTGCTGGAGGGATTCACTGAAAAGAAAGACTTCAAGTTAAAAAGAAGAGAGAGAGAAAGAGAGAGAGAGAGAGAGAGAGAGAGAGAGAGAGAGAGAAGAAGACCAAAAACAGAAGAAGAGAAGCTGTTCTGAGATTTGGCGCTGGGAAAAACGCAGGAGCAATTCTGTACAGAGTATGAACCAAAGAATTGAAAACAAAAATTTGACCGCAAAAGAAACGCAAAAGGACCCTCCTGTCTTCCATAAACTGGTTTCTGTCAGCATGCGAGTTGGCTCGGTGGTTGAGCTGGCCCGACCCATCTTGTGAAACCATCCAGCTCACCGGCTTGCCTCTCTCCACCTGTTGTTGCTGGACGCATGGCATTTGACCCACCAGAATAAATCCCGATGGCTATCCACTCTTCTAGGCTTCTAGCGATATCATCAACAGTAGGGCAGGTAAATTTCAAAATACAGTGGAGGGCCCTACCCACTACGCATCAACGGTAATAAACCACAGGCAGCAGCATTGAGAGACCGGTGAGGGCTTCTTTTCTCCATCTCTCTCATAATTAGAATAGCATTTACTGCCGGCCATCTACTCGGAATCACTGTCCATGCTCTCCATCCCCTTCAGCCCTCTTCGTTTTTGCTGCATGTGAAATTTCACATCCCATGAATAACTCAAACCAAGGAGTTTCAAGGCTTGATGCTTGGATAACTGATGCTACAAACAAGCATATACAGTAAAACATTTTTCTTTTTTCCCCCGTGCATTCAATTTCATGACCTTATATGTACTAGCCTCCACCACCGTCCATATTAATATAAGATAATATGTCATGTCTCAAAAAGACAGAGGCCATGTACCATCATCCATCCCAATGACTTGATTTATTTATTATTTTGGTTTGAAAAAGAATTCACCCTCTCATCATGCTAGAAGATAAATCCAACAACCCTTTCATGGAAGAGTTTATTAGGGAAAGAGTAGAAACCCTTGGGTTAATGGGAGGCATGCGGTGGTCTGACACGTGTTCGTAGAGTTGGGATTCGTGTCTAACATGCCTAACACAAATAAGTGATAGACCAATGCTTAATGACAGCAGCGTCATATGTGCCAGTGATTGCAATATGCAAGGGATGGAGACGTGGAGCAAGTAAGCAAACAGAACTAAAAAATAAATAAAAAAACACGAACACAAGTCGAAGTTGAATGGCATGATCTGTTTCAGTTCACAGGAGGATGTTAGAAGCAGAGAGACCATTACCTTCTTCACACATTTCTTCTCTCTAACCTCGTACCTACTCTTTGTTAAGTCAGATAGCCACATCCCTGGAAAACAATACTGCCCAAATACACAAATATATATATGTATAAAAGAAACCCATCAAAATCCTTTATCATTGCTGCAAGTAATATCAAAAATATTAAAAAGATGGCAAGTTTGTGATTACCTGAAGTGCTTTATCAATGTTCTTAGCCCTTTTCTTGGGTCGTTGTGGTAGTTTTGTGCCCTTCATTGCAAAGAAATCATCTTCTTTTTCCTTCCTTGACAAAGCAATATAAATCCTTGGCCACTCGATGACTTCATTGTTATTCGCCTTTTCTCCTCCACCGGCTACTACTGGAACTGAGACAGTATTGCTAGTTGTAACAGCAGCTTCCTTCTCTGATTTAGCCCGCGTGGAATCAACTTGATTCATTTGATGATCAGCTTGTACTAATGATCCATTTGGTTTCTCATCCTTTGCCGCTGACCTAGAGCTAGGCAACTTTCTATCAATATTTTCTGGTGTTGGAGGAGATCTCTTTCCCGCAGTAGATCTAGAAACAACCCTGCTACTGCCACCACTATTTCTTGACGGGGATCCATTTCCAGCACCGGATCGCTTTTCTAAATTCCTGGTCATGGCCACACAAAAAAAAGAGATGCAAACTTTGCTGATGAGAAATGCTTTGGTTTGGTTCTGAGAAACAGGCAAACAAAAGTGGGTTTTCTTAGACTTTGAAGTGAATATGGATCAACGGCAGAAAAAGGGACAAGGGGGAATTTAATACCCACCTAAAACAAGAAAAAGAAAGCATGTAACTCTTATTAGATAGCATATGATAGCTGTAAATACACAATCAGTACATAACTGTGTTTAAGAATTGAAAAAAACAAAAAGATAGACAAACACATTTCACAAAATTCACCAATACCAATAAAGAGCAGAAAAACTAAATAAGTACTATAGCCTTTTTCTTTGAAAGAAGTTTCAATGAGATGGGAAAGTCTCAATATGAGGACAGAATGGTCATGACATGAGCAGGGGACATTAAAATAAAAAGGGGCACAAAGTGGGTGGGTGATGCCATAACCCCATCAAACTAACAAGCGAAAATGAGAAGCGAAGTAAATCAAGAACAAAGCGAACACAGATCAGGGGAGAGGTGACTGCGAACGGGAATGGACTTCTTGGATATCCATCAAACCACTAGGTGAAGAAAGATGAGAGATTGATATATATTCACATTCTTCTCCCGTTTTTTCAAGGCGTAGAAAGGTAAATCACTTCAAAAAGAAGTTGCCCTTCAACAATTCTATGAAGTATGAACAGAGAAGTTAACAATATCATATGTTTAGATCCCAAAACTTCCTCAGCCTCAAAATAAGAAACCAAGAAAAGATCCCAGCAAATTATATCATCCAAATAAATTTCAAGGAATATATACCAAAAGCTCATCAAGTGTTGTGCGCTATCAAACATCAAACAACATCTGGCACGTAATCTTAAGAAATAAAGTCATAACTTGATAAATATCCAAAAAAACCTATATTTCATAAAATTACAAAAAACAAATGAGTACCTGTGTGAAAGAAACCCAGAATTTTCTTTCTTCAAGTTTCCACCTCTGGTGCTAGTACTAATGGACTGTTGGGATGGTGGTGGTGGTGGTGGAGGCGGTGGAGGCATGGTGGGTGGAGAGAACTTGTTATCAACTCTCCTAGGAACCCTGTTGATGGGTTGTCTAGCTTGACCAGAAGATGACGATTCATCAGCCAAGGCCCTGATCTCAGACCTCGACACTCTAGCTCTCTTCTTTTGTCCCCATTGCAACAACACATCACCGTTGCCACCTCGGCTCGGGCTAGGACCCGGACTAGAGTCATGTCTTTGTGTCTGATTGTGGTTGTTCTCTGAATGTGGAGAACTGGTTGTACTGTTATTGTGGTGGTCTTGGTTTCTCGATGGAGATCTAAATCTGAAACCTTTAGTATCAAAATTAGTACTTGTGGAATTGAATCCATTGGGGATTGACCTTCCGTTCTCGGCTCCATTGGGTTTTTTGCCATTGCTTAAAGGAACACAATCTGGGCTTACTCTCTGATACCTGTACACAATAGAAAAGCCATTCATTATCAGTAGATAACAAAGAGATGATCCGCAAGGCAATGCATAAGGATTCAGAGAAACACATCAGAAACATATAGAGAACTGTGTAGTCCAAAGATCATATCATTAAAAAGAGAAAATTGTAATCCTTTCACTGGATCCGGCGCATAAACCAAGATTAACACATACCATTTTCCTAGGTGAACCTATTAGCTACCACATCATACAATCCGTGCATTCATTCATTCTCAACATAAAACCCAGATTAATCAGCCCTATAGATCAGTGAAAGAAAATTAATGGACATAGAAATTGAAGTAATCAAAACACCTCATTTAACTCGAGCAATGTTAGAGTGCAATCACAAAGGAAAAACTAGAGAAACAAAGAAGTGGTGGAGCATTGAAATTGATGATAAATGAGGATTCCTTTGCAGACTGTAGAAAAGAGGAGTTTGAGATTGAAACGGGTCTTTGACTCCAGCCTGGGGTGAAATGAACATTGCAATATGACATTTAATAGATGAGGCCTAGCTAATCCAAGCAGCAGCAGCAGACTTTTGAGACTAAAAGAGTCGCCTTTGCTTTTTAAAACAGAGATTTTTGGATCTTTGTATTGTCGACAACAGCAATTGACATTAGACAATGGTGGCTGATCGAAACACACAAATTGATGAATACCAGAACCCAAATAATATCTGGATCTTATTGATCATCCAATTCATTGAAGAGAGTGTTTAATCTCACTCTCGAGAGACAGTTGATTATTCATCGTATCATATTATATTTGTTTGTTGAGGAACTTGTCTTTGAAACACTGGAGCATTGTTTTTTATTTTCACAAAGAAATCTGCGAACGAAATATCATCTTCAAACACACACAAATAAAAAACAAGCAAAACCCAAGTTCATGCCTCCTCCTCCTCATCGTGACCACCATCGCCAACAAACAACAACAAGAACGATTGAATCCGGATCCAACAACCAATCCATCTATTCAAAGTCGAAAAAATAAAACCAAAAGAAAGCAGAAAGATCAACACTCAAAGCCAAATTTAGATTGGAAAAGCATCCAGATGATGAAAAAGAAAGAAGAAGATGGATGAGTTACCAGGATGGAGGGAAAAAAAACAAAGAATACTTGTTGAGATAACAAAGAAGGGCACAGACCTCATCATTGTAACCAAGCAAAAACACTTGTTGATGAAACTTAGATATTGATACGACTATGTAGACGTTAAGAGTGGGGTTCTTGGTTTTTCTTCTAAAGAGATATATTATATATTTTCATTCAACGGTTTCATCAGCAATGGCTTTCTCATAATCCCATCAAGCAAGACATGTGAACTCAAGGAGACACCGAGAGAAAGATAGAGAGGAGGCGGATACAAGAAAGAAAAGAGCAGTGGGAGAGAGAAGAGGAAGAAGAAGCCGAGGAAGGCAAGGCAGGGAAACAAATACTTTTAGTTGAGTTTACATGGAGATAAGTATATAAATGCGGTTGCTACTCCTACACTCTACCACAGTAGTGTAAGGAAAGGGTAGAGGTATTTTCCATTTTCTATTTTTCATTTGGGTTTTGTCTATTATGTCCTTCGTATTCTATTTTGCATCGCAACAAGAACTCTTCCAACGGGTCAACCAACCAATCACTGGACTTGCAACTTAGCTCAACTCGAGTAATCATATTGTTTTGGGCTTTTTTTCATTTTCATTGTTAAAAAGAAGCATAAAACTTTAATTTGATTCCTCGAGTTTTTTTTTTTTTTACATGTTTAGTTTTTTTAAAACACTATAACTACAGGGAGCACCTAAAATATTTAATTGTTATCCATAACTTGCCAGCAAGAAATTACAATAATTTCTATATAAAAAGATTGGAAAACCTTATTAAAATCTAATAGGGAAATAAAAATAGAAAAACCATTATCTTCAAATAAAAAAACTAGAAAAAACCCAATAATATTGAATAGGAAAATAAAAATTGAAAAAACAAAATTTATAAATTGAAAAGGAAGAAATAAAAACAATTAAGGGGTATATTTATTTTTTCAAAAAACTATTGCATAGGTCTTTTTATATTAGAAAGACACTTTTCCTCAAATTTAGATTATTTAAAAGGAATCATCTATTTAGTCAAAACTTGTCATCCATCACCAAAGCATTTAACATAAGTTCCTCAAGAATAACCTCATCGTTTAGAAAACCAATGATCTTTTTGTACGCGAGGCACTCTATTACTATCCCTGACATCTTTGTATGAATCTTTATATTATAGATCTCACCATCAGGATTGACATCTTTGTATGAATCTTTATATTATAGATCTCACCATCAAGATTTTAAATAACAACATACAGTAGTTAAGCACTATAAATTAGTGTGCTCTAATACAAACGAAAGCAATCAATAACAAATAATAAACATGGTTTGTTATAATTCAAAACCCTAAAAAACTCGTAAGATTTTTTTTATATATAAATTTAGACTTGAATATCAACTGATGTAACTTTGATACCAGGTAGCAAGTTAAAACAAAAGGAGAATAATGATGTTTGTTATGAGTCAAAATCATCAAATACCAAGAATATCATGATTAATGGGAGACACGAGAAAGAAATGCATGAACAAGGAAAAGAAGTTTGGATTAAAAATTATATTTTTTATTTAATTTGAATCATTAAGTTTGATATGAATATATTTTTAATTGTCATTAGTTTTTATTCAATAAATCATGTTTTTTCTATTTGATTTTTTATATATAACTCTGTAACATTTGTTGAGAATTGAGTTTTATAATTTTTTTCGATTATTTTCTATGAAATTATTTTGATCTCATGACTTGAGTCGTACGGTTGACATGTTGACCGGGTTGTCTCTGTTCATTTTTTCTCCCTTTCAAACTTGAATATTTTTTTTTAATTGGGCTATGTCTTTTTATTTTTATTTGCTTTCCATTAGATTATTCAGATCTCATGATCGTGTCGTATGCTTGGCAGATTGACCCCGATTGACTTTATTTATTTTTTTAATTGATTTTTTTTAATTTCACCCTCCAACAACTCAACTTTTTAAAAATTTTATCTGTAAATATTAAGTTATGTGAGAATTGTGCTTTGAAATTTTATTCAATTTTTTTTCGTGGATTTATCCTGGTCTTATAGATTTTTTCTCTATTTCAATTGCTAACACTAGGTCAGATGGAAATGGAGCTTTTGAAATTTTTTATTTTCTTTTTATGATACTATCTCAATCTCATAACCTAAATTAAGAGTTTAACAAGTTAGTTCAAGTTGATTTTAGTTTTTTTTTTTGTTTTTTAATTGATATATTTTTTTTCATTTCATTCTTCAATATTGAATTGGTTGTGAATTGAGTTTTATAATCTTTTTTTTTATTTAATCTATGGATTTATCCTGATCTTATGATCCAAGTTGCGGGTTTAATAGGTTAACCCGAATTTATTCAAGTAGTTTTTTCTTTTTTTAAAAAATAATTAATAATTTTTTTTCAATTCTATCCTTTAATACTGAGTTGATTAAGAATTGACCTTAATGATCTATTTTGATTTGATTTATATAAGGTTATCATGGTCTTATAACCCGGGTTATAGATCTAATATGTTAACTCATGTCGACTTGGTATGTCATTGTCTCGATATTTTTTTAAATGTTTTCTAATATATCATTATATTAATATTGAAAAAAATCATCTACTATATATTATATTTTAAATTTATAATTAATTTTTTTTACTAGAAAATACATAAACAATATTTGCCTATTTGGATTTTTTTTTTTTTAAATCCGACTCGCGGTTAGCCAATGATTTTCTAAGTATGATATTTTAACCGTTGATTCTTCTGTTTGCTGCCCGCTCAGGATCCGAGGCCAATTCAACAATACTACTCTTCTTGAACTCCATGTATTTCTTGTACTCGAGGCACAACTCTAAAGTTAGCCCCTATAATATTTTTGGCCAAGACTTGTTAAGGTGTCTATTTTTTGTTTGTTAAGGGTTTTTTCACTTGTAATTTTGGATTTCTCAAATTATGCATACGCGTCAAACAATTAAGCACTCGTTCTGTATTCCTTGGCAAAAGATCGTGGCATCGAACCGTTTGTTTTTGAATTTCAACTTATTGAAGTGTTTTTTTAATTATTTTTTCACTTAAAAAAATATTAAATTAATATTTTTAGATTTTTTTATATAATTTTGGTATATTAATGATAAAAACACACACACACATATATATTAATATATTTTCAATTAATTTTTTTTTATTAATATAGATGTTTAGACTAACTTGTATGCACTTCGACTAACCCCACGGGCTTTAAAGTTAATGACCATGTAAGCTTATAGTAGCCTTAAAATTTGTGAGATTCAAATTGATGATCTTTAAATAGCAGATTTAGAACTGACCGATTAACTTAAATACTTTAGAGTTATTAAATTTTAATTTTATAAATGCACATTCACACTTGTTACATCTAAAGTAAATATTTCTGGCACTATACATACATACATACATACATACATATATACATATACATACATATATATATTAATTAACCACCCTAGTTGGAGATTAATTGTAAAAGCATAACTTATCAAAATAATATATAATTTTTGTTTTATAATTAATAGTTTAAGTTTTATAAATCTTAAAATTATTAAAAATTTATATAATTGTTAATTTATTACCTTTAAAATTAATTAAAATATATATAAATAAACACGTTAATACATACAAGTCCTAAATTGCACGAAAATTCAATACTTATGAAGTTAAAAATCGGTAGGAGAAAATTTGTTTTAGGGAGGCTGTGATTTTATATAAAAAATATTGTTATCATTATGAACACCAAAACTTGAAGATTTAATCTGTGTATTTTAATTTTTATTCATACCTTGGAATAGAATTATCCATTCAACACATTCAAAGTGTATCAACACATTCATGCATTTTTTTCTTGAAAAATCGGCACTTGTTAATCTTTGACCTAGCTTTACTCGAATATTGAGCTTTAAACTTGCATATTATCATATGATTTGATGCGATCTTTATTATCAGGGTTAGTTAACAGGGATTTATCTGGTGTTTATAATTATCCTTGCTTAATAATGAGGTTTTTTGAGGCCGTAGTGTAATTTATATTTCATGATTTTTTAAATGATTTTTGTTTAAGATTAATTTTTTTATATTTTTAAATCATTCTGATATATTAATATCAAAAATAATTTTAAAATAATAATAAAATATTATTTTAATATATTTATAAATAAAAATTACTTTAAAAAATAATTATTATTACAATTCTAAACACCACCAAAACCAGCAATGTCACATATGAGGTATTCTCATCACCAATCCGCAGTCTAATTTTTTTTTTTTATGAATTAGCTCGTGTGATTGTGATGACGATCCGACCGGTGGACTATTATATTAAATCTCTTTAATTTAATGAATTTACTGTATATTGTTTGTGAAATGGGTTTATTGAAATGGTCGTTTTGTATATAGCCGTGGATATTAGTGGAGGCTGGGCTAGGGCCTAGGGGGGGAGTGCCTGACACCTTCTCCCATACAATACATACGAATCCAATCTCTGGCATTTTGTGAATTCTGGTTTGGCATTTTTGCCGGACTCTCACAATGTTAGGCCGACATACATTGTTTGGCTTTACAGTTAGGTGTTTTTTGAAATGTTTTTTTTTTTAAATAAACAATTTAATGTTTTTCAAAATATTTCTTAATGTTTTTTATACAAGGATGTCAAAATCATTAATTAAAAAAACATCAATTTCAGCCACGTTACTAAGAACATACTCAGTAATTATCAAATAATGTCTTCCTTCAAATCGGAGTTGTCAAACAAGCATCCAACGAGGCATTATCAAATGTGGTCGAGCATTTAATTAACATTATACATTTTCGTGATAGTTTTTTCTAAATATTTCCTCGACGACTGACAATAGTTGATGACTTATTGATTTTATATATATATATATATATATATATATATTATTTTACAGCTCTAGAGTTTATCTTTGTTTATCATCTTTTTTATTTTATTTTATTATAGTTTTCTATTTAAATATCATTTTAGTGCATAAATATACATATTAGACTAGAAATGTTAGTGCTCGTGATATTTTGTCTAATTTCTTCAAAGCAAAGTTGTTGTAGTCCATGAAATTTGTACATACGAGTTGAGCTATCAAATGAAATTGATGAAGGCAATTGATAGCAAGGAATGATTCATTGTCAATGGATATGGAACTATGCATGTGTTATAAAAAATCGAATGTAACATATTCTCAACGAAAAAATGATACAATACTAAGTACTATAATTTTTTTTTTATTATTATAAGGTCCCGTTTGATATTGCAATTATTATTTTTCAATAAACATAGAGAAAAACAACAACTTATTAAATGGGAAAAAAAGTTCACAAGTTAGAGTAATTAAGTGAAACTCAAATTACCACACTATTAAGCATCCAATATAAACTTGGCTAAATTATTTATAGGTCTGCTCTGAGCCTATCAAACTCTCTCCCTAGATAGGTTAAAAAGCTCCATTATGCTGCTATTGACAAGGAATCCTATATTGATTTTTTTTAGAATTCAAAATTTAAAATAACTTTTTAAAAATTGCCTTGACTACTTGTTTTTTATTTTAAAGCTGTAGATGACACATGATTTCAGAGTAGCAGATGACACTAACAATTCTTCAAACTCTACCATTTCCACCAGTAAACTTAAGGCTACTTGATCAATATGCATCCCATTGTAACCAGTTTGTATATAACTACCAGTTGGTTATATACAAATGCATAAAAACAAGATTAGCATGCAAGATTAAGTAACGTGTAACGTGTAAACAGTTCGATTTCAGAAACCTCGAGTAAGCAACAACCAAATATGCGCCTGGGTTCCATCTACCGAAAGAGCCTTGGTAACTGATCTCTTCGGTACTTTGCCTTCAAGCTTCAGTCTTCTATATGCTTCTCTACTGTGGCAAGGCCTGGTTGGCCCCGATTCCTTCCTCTCCTTCATTACAAATGTAGCTCTAAGCCATATAAAAGAAACACAAACGAGGCAGAGTTATTCAAGTACCTATATACGAACTCTAGTCCAGTCTAGTCAAGCATAGCATCATGCAGTTAAAAAAAAGGGGTAACTTCAAAGTGTTTGCCACAGGCCAGTCATCACGTTACTTGTAGCATGGCCTGGCCATAGAACCACCACTTTCTTCCTTTCTTATAGAAATGAGTGACAAGTATTTCTATTCTGCAAAAGAAAACATTGACTATGCATACCTGTTTCAAGAAGTTCACCAACAAACATTTTTGCAATACCACAAACCACAATCGTCATCGGCGAATAAATTTTCTGGCTTCCAGTGCTCACCAACAACTGCATTCCCACCATGAGAGAAAAGTAAAGATTTCAGGCTAACATCAAAGAATAAAGAATCAACTTGCGCACAAATTAATGACATGAATGATGCATCTCAAGAAGGCTGAGTGGAAGTAATTAACAAATGTAGCAGGATCAACTTGTGCAAAAAATAATGGCATGAATGATGCCTCTCAAGAAGGCTGAGTGGATGTAATTAGCAAATGCAGCAACTAGGGTGTATGCCCAAAGGATCTTCTAGCAACTTATTCCTCATGACAGAGACAATATTCATCTTGCATGTATCAGCCAACAGGAGGCAGGTGAGAAGAAAAGACCACCATGTGCCAAATCAAAAAAATAAATTCCAAGGAAAAGGCATAAAACAAAAGAAATGGTATGAGAAAAAGAGGGATGGATGCAACCAATAGGAAAACATACCTTTTCATATTAGTCTTTTGCAGTGCAGATCTACGGAATGATTCATACCTACTCATCTGTTCTTCAGTAAACTGAGCTAAAATAGCCCTGAATAAAGAAACAAAGAGCAATAGTTCAAAGAAATGCCTTCTTTTTATAAATTATGAAATGAGGTGGAAAAGGTGGCAATAGGCATTTGAAGTAGTTCCTTTTGTGTTTCCTAGAACTCCACACAAAGTCGATATCTTATTGCATCCCTAATATTTTACCATCATTCATAATTTTCAAGAAATAACAACCTGAGGAAAGGAAACAACCAATAGCTTTAAGATCATTTTTTTTCAAATTCAAAAAGTGGGACCTTTTGATATTTTATATCATCCATTTGGATAATGGCTTGACTCTCGGCAACACCAAATTCTTTTTTTTTTTTATTTGGCTGACTATCATGAATAAATAATTAGCAGGCTTCATATCAAACATTCTATTTTGATTTTCAGATGTTTCAAGAACATCACGTCCAATTGATGTTTCACTTCTCTTATTGTTCTGTTCTATTAAACTTCATTTTACAATGATGGGATTTGAACTAGAATACCTACATTTAAAATAGGTGCAATTACCATAGCAACACAGCAAGTCAGTAACCTACCTTTCAAATTAATGCAATTACCACAGGATTTGAACTAGGACATCCACTCTTATACCATCTCATGCAACTTAAGATACAAAATTTAGTGTGCTAGCAATCTGGGAATAATGCCTAAAGGGGGACCATCCAATCTTGCTCCTCCCATGGCCAATCTAGGAACACATAAGAACATTTCTAGTAGTACCACATGAAAACAAACATCTCTCTTTTGTGAAATCAATCATTCTCTTCTTCTCTATTTTTTGAAGAAGTCAACATTCTTGTTACCACAAAACCAATAAAATTTACAAAATGATCCTACAAAATCAACCACTAACATTCTTCTATAGCTGCATTATTATCGAGTTTGAATTCAGTAATGCATCAAGCATCATTGTTGCTGTAAAAATCTCATCTAAAGCATTTAACCACCTCAAATTCCTCTATAGGATGAAATAACTGAAATTAACAACCAACCCATGTCCTCTGGGAACAAGCATCTAGAAAAGTAACTGAGACAACTATTGCAACTGGCTATCATGTCATGCGAAAATGAGCCTCTTGTAATCCCAAGCTTTACACTCCAAGCTTTCTTACAGAGAGGATCATAAAAATACTTAAAGCTTGAAGGTCTAAAGGATGAGGCTTTTGTTTGTAGATGATACTCTTTGCGAGAAGCATGCACAAGGGCTGAAGCTAAAATATTTAAAATTTATAGGCAATCTGAGTCTAGCTGGAACTGATGGCTGAGAAAACAGAGACTTTAGACACCCAACATTCAACAAAACCATCTTGAGCCTATGCACCAGACTATTTACTTCCTCGTATCAACAGCCAAAACATGCCTCTTCTACCACGTAATGCACTCCGAACACAACTGCTTAGCCTCTGAACTATTGCAGGCCTGCTATTCTCAATTCTTCAATACCATCACAATGTCAACAGAAACAAGCCTGCCCAGAAAGCGCAAAAAGAAAAGCCAAGCAGTGCACCCCTGCTAACCTTTTGATTGATTTCCTTATCTCTAACATCTTAGAAATTGATCAGCTCCATTAAAAGAGTGCCTTCAAACAAAGCCTTAAGAGATAACTCATTTACGACCAACACATACAACAGAAAATTCCTAAACACTATTCTTTATTTCTCAGCTAGTCTACCCATAATACACATTCAAACACATTACAGCCGACAGAGGATAAATTATGAATCTAAAAAGCTTTACTTACTGCATGTTGGCCATTTTATCTGGATCAGCAGTAGAAGCCAACTTCCAAAGCTCAACATCCATGTTATCTTCCTCTTCCTCCTCATCTTGTTTATTCTTTCCCTTCTTGCAGAGCCCAGCATAGGCCTTGAAGTAGATGGATTGTCAGAGGGGTGGACAAAATCGCTGCCTCCTCCACCAAGGTCATCATCATCTTGAGCAACAGAAACAGCAACAGCACCCTGAGAATCAGCAGGAGTTAGCAGCAACATTAGAAGTTTGAATGTCATAATCATCCTGGGCAATTGGGATTCTGGTGGTGATTCTTCTTGCTCCACATACCTTGAATGGATCCTTTGAGTGCTTCATTGCCCTGTTAGTACATTAAGGTAAGCCCTGAGCATTTTGTCGAACATCTTGAGCACAAAAAAACTGACGATAAAATTTCGCGCCGAGATTACTGAAAAGAACCTAAAGAAGAAGAGGAGAGTTGGATTTAAAATAAAATAAAATAAAATGAGAAAGAAGAGTAAGTGCTTGATTAATGGATTATTAAATAATTAGATAGCTAGTAAACCACACTAGAAGATCAAAACACGGATCTCTCTGAGCCACGCCCTCACTTTGTTTTCCCTTTCTCTCCTCCCTTGAATTTATATTAAAAAAATAAATAAATAACCAATAAAAATATAATTTAAATTGAAAATATTTTAAAATAACATATATTTTTAATATTATAATAATATATTAGATTAATTTAAATTAATTCAGATTAAAATATTAAATTTATAACTTGAATTATAAAAATATGATATTTTTTTTAAATTAAAATAAATTATAGAATTTATTTTTTAATTAATTCAATATTAAAAAATAAAATTTTTAAAAAATCTTAAAAATCTTAAATTAAATTCATAATCTAAATTAAGATAGGATAACTTTATGAAAAATAAAAATTAAATTATTAATTCTAATTTTAAATTTTTAATAGTTAAATAAAATTAAAAAAAATTAAAATTTAAAAATTAACTTTAAATTTATGATTTAAATTATAAGACTAAAATAACTAAGAGAAAACATAAAATGACAAATTTTCAACTCTAAAGACTGAAATTACCACGTAAGTAGCAAATGAAAACACAAATCCAAGAGCCATAAAAAACCAGTTCCCAAAATCACACCATAATCCAACAGCTACAGGAGCATCATCACAGACCCGAAATCCACCAACAAACCTTTTCTCTCCATTTTTAAACCCTTTTCCCACTCTGGAAAACTACCATCATCTACACCATAGAAACCCATGATCAAAACCCAGTAGCATTCGCCTCTCACTTCAGCCCAAACCAGCGGTGGCCTATAATCTCTTTAGTCCTCTCCTTTCCAATTAGGCCTCCAAATTTTTTCTTCGAAAATAATGTTTTTTTTTTTTGGTTTTTTTATTAGGATATTTTATCAATAAATAATTAAATATTAATATTTTTAATCATTTTGTCAGTAATTATATTTATAATATTTAATTTTAATTTTGAATTTAATCAAAAAATTTCAGAAACCGTCAAATATCACTGTTGACTTTTTAATTTGTCAATGATTCCGTTTATAATATTTAATTTAAGCTAAATTTTTTAAAAAACCGTCAAATAACATCGATGACTTTTCAACCCGTCAGTGATTTTATCTATAAAGAATAATAATTAATAGTTTAATTAGAAAATGAATAGTTCTAGTGCTCTTTGTAAAATACTTACATAAGTTTCCGCCGGTAATTCTCTTTGTAATTGTCATGATAAATAGTGTTTCAGTTTACCAACGATTTTACTGATGGAATTTATTCCGTAAATAAAAATAACATGTCATTATTTTTTTTGCTTTGTTTTAATTTTTTTTTTGCACTATAATTTTTTAAGGAAATATTTTTATTGATAAAATCCATCAGCAATTTACGGATAAAAATACTCTCTTGATATTCTTGTTTGTATTTATAAGGGGGGTTGGGGGGAGGAAAATAAGAAAGTACTGAACGATATTCAGCTCTCCTCTGTCAAAACAGGGAATCACATCGAACACCCATTGAATGGAATCAAACAAACTTGATACTATAAGGAGTTCATGCATTTAATTTATCAACCTCAAACTTTTGGTAAAGTTGTGGAAGAACCCAGGGAAAACAACAAGACATCGACACAAATTCTGTATCTCCTCCTGTCCTATACTGTCTCTTTGAAAACTACCATGCATCGTGCATGATCATGTCAAGAAAAAGAATCAACAAACAATAATGGCAAAGTCATGTCAAATGGGCTTCACGTTTGAAAAGATTACTACCAGAGGAGTACAGAGACTCACCTAAAATTCTAAATTTAAATTTTTTAGTTGAATTAATTGTTTTTACATAATATCATACCATGCTTGATCACTGACCTCTCAAAATGTTAGCTAGAAGCCATTACACACTATACAAGCAGATAACTCAGTTAGGTACCCCACGGTAAAATCCTCAAGATATCAACCAGAATTCGCCATGCACTTTGGACGTAGATCATTGGCTTCTATATACAGACAAGGAGATGATAATCGATAAAGCCACTTTCATATATATATATATATTCTGATAGAAGCAAGCTAATAGCAGCTTCTATCTGGTGATGCAATGCCACTAAAAGGATCATCTAAAAGAAAAGATATTTTAGGATCATGCAGATGCGTGTCTCAATAGCTACCATTCTTTAGAGAACAACCAAGCGTCAAACTACTGACAAATAGCAACAATAATTAAATGTGCTTAACCATGTAAAACTTGATTACGTTGTTCGTATTGATATTTGAAGCTGAGAAGTGAAGATTGACGTTGATTAGTTTGATGGAAATTGTGCGTTAATCTGCCGTGTTCTGTGCCTGTCAATTCACATATGATATAATCCAAAAAAAAATTTGGCTAAATACTTTACTTTATTTTTAGCTAGTAGAATTCTAATTTTATAATCATTTTAATTTAATAATTTAAATTGTTAGATGAAATTTTAAAATATAATTTATATTATATATTTTTTAAAAAATGATATTCCCATAAATCCATCCCTTCCAACACGAGGGATTTGATCTTGAAAAACACATCTGATTGAGAAATTAGAACAGGATCGGAAGTCTCTCGTATGAACAACTCACTTTGAAGAGAAGGTGTTAGAATGAGTTGGAAAGTCATGATCAAGTGGAAAAAAAAAAAACACAAATATGCTGTCTTTTCCCTTCAAATATTGAGAGAGAAAAAACCTATGTACTATAGTTTTTGTCATAGAGTTTTTATTGAATGCTTTATTTGAACGTATTTAATTATAGTGACATGCTAGCTCATTTTATGCTGTATACAGAGATTCTTCTATGGATGGATCTCAAATCTAGACGTACAAGCCTTTCTTGATTTCAATTTAATAAAAAACATATCTTTGTCAAAAAAGAAAGAAAGAAATAATTACGAATACGAGGCAGCACGGCTGCCCACACACGCACATATATAGCCAATTGATTGCAACGATTGATAATAATAATTGCAACACCACCAATCACATAATTATTACAGTAACAAGGAATCGGACATGATTGTTTCTCCACAAATGTTTCTTAGCAAAGAAAATTGTTTTAATTAATTAAAAGTACAATAATTATCGTGCAAAATAAAAGACAATACCGAGTCAAATAATTGTAACTTTTCTCAGTGAAGGAATGGTCTCTCTACGGCTAAAAGGGACCGGGGAGTGGGAAGATTCCATTGATGATGAAACCAGCACCATCAGTATGTATTGAAGGATGGAAACAAGCAGCCAAAATGTGGGCTCGGAGATAAAAGTTCTTTGCTGAGTAAGTTGAATGATCCTAATTTATTATTATTTTTCCAGCTTCTTTTTAGTATGCTTTTATATATATATAATGGTAGCTTCATGGTCCATTATAATTATAGCTATTGTCTCCTGTTCAGATAAACTCAACTCATGAATTTCAATTATGAGCCTCGTGCCTCCGTAGCACCTAGCTATATGTATTATTTTCCTTTTTCTTTCAAAACATCTTGGGCTTAGCTTCTTTCACCAACCTAAAATCTCCATTGGTTTCTAGATTAGGATTTCGCAATATTTTGTTTTCTCTGCCTAGAATTTTAAAATATATACACCTATTAATTAAGAAACTAAACTTTTAGATTGATACTTAGAATTTGAATTCCAATTATGAGCCTCGTACCTCCGTAGCATCTAGCAAGTTAAATTTTCGTTTCCTCATTTGTTTTTTCATTTCTAGTTTTGTATAGCGATTTTGCCACTAATTTTATAAAAAAATTATGGAATTGGGATCCCCCCCTTGTAATTTTATGTCGCCATTCCAGCACAAAGTTTTATTTATATCCAGGCAGCTCCTACCTTCTCGACATCAATATTTCTTTCTCTTTTCTCCTCTCCTTTCTCATATAAAAAATCCTTTTTATCTGATCTTATCCTCTCAGGTCACCATCTTTAAAAGGACCACCAAGTCACCGTCAACGACCTCCCATGTTCAGCAACAACTCCCCCTCATCAGAACGTATTTCTCCATCAACTATATATTTTCTTTAATATTTATATATTTTTCACTTGTTTCCCTAGAATTAGTTTGTTCAATTTTTGTTTTTTTTACATAATTTTGCAGGTGTTTTTTATTTAATGTATGATGAGTAATTATGCTAATTAATTAGATAAGTTGTGTTATTTTAGATTGAATGATGATGATAAATGAAATTAAAGTTTATTACAAATTTGTGAATCTTGTTGGGTAAAGTTACGATGAGTAATTAGATACCAAATTACATAGTTACTATTTATTTTTACAAGATATTAGTTTTAATGTTGTTTTTATTTATGTTGATTGTGATGGTAGCGGCGTGGTAGTTGTGGAGAGCTATGTTTTTTTCCGTTATACATTATTGCGGTTTTTTTTTAATGATGGGATAATGATTGTAGTCTTGAAATTAATTGCATTTAATTTGATATTCATGTTTAATTACTTAAATTTATTATGATGTATTTTTAAAATTTTATTATATAATCAATGAAATAAATAAATTAATATTTTATTTATTTTTGCTAGAATTGCAATTGGAATTCAAAATTTGATTTTCTCGACCATTTTTAATGTTTTTGTTAATCTCATTTGCGATGAAAATTAGCAACAAATTTTCTGGTGCAAATCAATCACAAACTATATATTTAGCGACAAAGTTTATTGTGATGGAAATATTCAATCACAAATTCCATTGCAAGAGATTATTTGTGATGAAGTTTATGGATTTTGTGATCAAATATTTTATCATTAGTTTTCAATTTTCTAGTAATGACCTCATGATTTTTTCGCTCGAGTTAATTATAACTTTTGGTCACAGATTATCAAAACTAATTATTAGCTCTCACGTTTCAAAAAGTGTATTTTAAATCCTTATATCTTTAAATCCATTTATAATTTGGTAATTTCATAAATATTATGATGTTTTTCAATACATTTCTATTTTTTATTAAAAAAAACAATCAAATTGAGAAAGATCAATATTACATAAGAGATTATTTCATGATACTACAAGAATTGTGTTGATTAGTTATGAATCTAATAATGATTTATATTATTATCTAACATATCCTTTTAAGTAAAAGTTCTCTGGGCTTGAAATTTACACAGGTATACATTACTCTATATTTAATTTTTATCAAATAATTAAGGATGGTAAGATTCGAACTCGTGACCACTGGTCATTAAGGCTCTGATACATGTCAAAAAATCATCTCAACCCAATAACTTAAACTATTAGGTGAGATTCTAAGATATAATTTATATTATTCTCTAATATAATTAACTTATTTTGCTTGACCACCACAATCTTATAATTGACAATTTAATCTAAACCCAACAATTATCTTATTTAAGGAATAATAAGTAATATATAAATATTTTTAAATTTGTTTCAAAACTAGAATCAAATCGTATCTTAATATTGATATAATATATGCATATATGTATAACATCTATAATCTTATCATTTAATATATATATATATATATATATTACTATTTCATTATTTTAATAATAAAGAATAGTTTTACAATGATATTTATATAGTTATTCGATGAATAAAATAGGAATATTTAGGTATAGTTTATTGATAAATAAGATATAAATATAAAAAAGCCGACCGTATAGCCATTGTGATCACCAATCCACATGCATGGATGTACTTTTTAAAATTAATGCTGGCTTTAGAAACAGTCCAAATAACTGATTGACCAAGTAAGTGTAGATTCCAGCAGGGCCCCCACTAGAGAGAGAGAGAGAGAGCTTAAAAGAGTGATGAATCTCTAAAATCTATCAACGCATGAAGTTGCTTTCACTTTGTTATATGCTGCGGTCTAAAGTGAGGGGAGGGGCAGTGCCCACTACGTACTTTTTCCTATGCAAGCAACATGCTAACGAAAGAGATCACCAATATTTGTTCACACATCCACCTCGAAAGAAACCAAGTTTGAAGATTTATCTTCGTGCCCTAAGTTGATATTTACATTATTCCATGTAGAGAATTAATACTAATCGGATTAATTTCATTGAACGGAAAGGCACTATGTTTAATGGCAGCTAGCGTCCTAAATACTTGATAAGAATCCATGACTGTACCAAATACTTCCCTTGCTTGCAAAGAAAAGGAATGAGCAATCAAGCATTGGTTCGGCGCCCCCTCTCGAGGAAAAGTGGAGAACAAAGTTAGCTTCCATGCACTGTTCCAACTAATGATTAACGGAGTCAGCAGCATTAGCAAGCTTGGAATCATCACCGATGGAAGAATATTGTTCATGTGTTTGCATATATATATGTATATATAGACATCTTCTTCTCGCAATCCAAAGCTTGTGATTGAGTAAACTAAAACCTGACGAAATCTTATATAGGTGTGCTAGGGTGATAGAAGAGGCAAAAAAAATTACTATATATCAAATATGAGCAACGCTGCTGGGCTTTATCTCTGCTAGTTCTTCGTCATCAGGCCTTGATCATTAAAATAAAACTTTAGATGCGTTCTTGTAGTTGGCAATTAAGTGGTGGTAAAGAAACACTAGCTAGCGTAGGCTATAGCTAGCTAAGAAGATGCTGCATCATACCACCCATTATTGATAATTACGATCAAATGTTTGTCAACTTGGTGTAATTAATGCCATTTTTTGTTTACAATTCTTTATCTTTGCAGGGTGATGAAAGCCATGGATGGCAAACAAGGAGCAGAAAGTTGACATAATAACACTAGATTATTGGTTCCAAGCTGGATAAGAACTACTCGATCGTACTAAGAGTTGAAAACTTATTATTCGAACAAGGTTCGAGAACTAAGAGATTATTTGGTGTAATCTATGAAAAATGATTTTAACTTTGAATTATAATTTAAGAATTGATTTTTAAAAAAATAACTTGTAGCAAAAATAAGTTTAAATGACTTCAAGTTAGAAATATGTCCAAGTAAAAACATCATAAAATTAAGTTACTCCTGCCAAGTAGGTGTTCTACTTCTTTCAGCTTGAAGTCAATGTACAAATTAAGTGCTGAGTGCATGTATCTGGGAGCTATACATGTCGAACAATATTTCCTGATATATATATTTGCTGCTTTAAATCTTCAATCGCGTCAAATCTGTGTGTACAAATGGATTCTATTCTAAGAAAAGTTAAAGCAAGGGCAGATGAGTAAGTTGGCGTTGAAAAGCAACGGAAGATTCAAATAATGGTTGATGAAACGGCCTGCTTGCTACACATCTTTATGCAAACATTTGCTTTTGCTTTTCTTTTTTTAAAAGCAAAAGATGGAACCAAAAAAAATTGCTGAGCCAAAGAGAAAGATGACCTTGGATGCTGTTAATGTGCAACAAACAACTTTGCCTTTAGTTTCATCAGACCTCGCCCCCCTCACTCTGCCACACGCACACCTCTATCTCTGTGTTGTATAGCCTCAGTTTTCAGATTTTATGAGATGGACACTTTTTTTTTTCCCCTCTCAATCTGATAAATAGGATATTCGGTTCTCTAGAACCCATTTTTATTTTTTCTCTCTAAACCACCAAAACTACTAGCATGGCTGCTTCTAATGTGAAGCTCGCCTTCTTCTCTTCTCTACTCCTTTTTTCCCTGATCAATCCCAGCCAATCACTTTCTTCACATAATATCTACCTCGAAAGACAAGCTTCAATCCTGGTTTCTGTCAGACAATCTTTCGAGTCATATGATCCTTCATTTGATAGCTGGAATGTGTCCAACTACTCGCTTCTTTGCTCTTGGACTGGCATCCAATGCGACGACAAGAATAGATCAGTGGTTGCTATTGATATATCCAATTCAAACATCTCTGGCACTCTATCACCAGCGATCACTGAGCTTCGAAGCCTTGTCAATCTTTCGCTGCAAGGAAACAGCTTCTCTGATGGGTTCCCACGACAAATTCACAGGCTTATAAGGCTTCAGTTCCTCAACATATCCAACAATCTGTTCAGTGGACAGCTGGACTGGGAGTTTTCTCAGTTGAAAGAACTTCAAGTGCTGGATGGTTATAACAACAATCTCAATGGTACGCTACCATTAGGTGTCACCCAACTTGCCAAGCTCAAGCACTTGGATTTTGGCGGGAATTACTTTCAGGGGACTATCCCTCCAAGCTATGGAAGCATGCAACAGCTGAATTATCTCTCATTGAAGGGAAATGATTTGCGTGGTTTAATACCTGGCGAGCTTGGTAATCTTACTAATCTCGAGCAGCTCTACTTGGGGTATTACAATGAGTTCGATGGAGGAATCCCACCTGAGTTTGGCAAGCTGATCAATCTGGTTCATCTGGACCTTGCAAATTGTAGCTTACGTGGACTGATACCGCCTGACTTGGGAAACCTCAACAAGTTAGATACCCTCTTCTTGCAAACAAATGAGCTCACCGGTCCGATCCCTCCCGAACTGGGCAACCTGAGCAGCATCAAATCTCTTGATCTCTCAAACAACGCGCTAACAGGAGATATTCCACTAGAGTTTTCCGGGCTTCATCGTCTCACGTTATTGAATTTGTTTCTTAACAAGTTACATGGGCAGATCCCTCATTTCATTGCGGAGCTACCTGAGCTGGAAGTCCTGAAGCTTTGGCACAATAATTTCACCGGAGTCATTCCTGCTAAGCTGGGAGAAAATGGCAGATTAATTGAACTTGATCTGTCAACCAATAAGCTCACTGGATTAGTCCCTAAATCTCTCTGCTTAGGAAAGAAGCTGCAGATTCTAATCCTGCGCATCAACTTTTTGTTCGGTCCTCTGCCTGATGATCTTGGCCATTGTGACACTCTCAGGAGAGTTCGGTTGGGGCAGAATTATCTGACTGGATCAATTCCAAGTGGTTTCCTTTACTTGCCGGAGCTGTCTCTCATGGAGCTGCAGAACAATTATCTGAGTGAACAGGTTCCACAAGAAACAGGCAAGATACCATCTAAACTTGAGCAGATGAATCTTGCAGATAATCACCTATCTGGGCCGCTTCCTGCATCCATCGGCAATTTCTCCAACTTGCAGATGCTTCTGCTCAGTGGAAACCGATTCACAGGGGAAATTCCACCTCAAATAGGTCAGTTGAAAAATGTCCTTACATTGGATATGAGTAGAAACAACTTGTCTGGGAATATCCCCTCTGAAATTGGCGATTGTCCTACCTTGACTTACTTAGATTTGAGTCAGAACCAACTCTCAGGCCCGATTCCAGTTCATATCACACAAATTCACATATTAAATTACCTTAATATATCCTGGAACCATTTGAACCAAAGTCTACCCAAGGAAATTGGGTCCATGAAAAGTCTAACCTCGGCAGATTTTTCTCACAACAACTTCTCTGGTTCCATACCTGAATTTGGACAATATTCATTCTTCAACTCCACATCATTTATCGGTAACCCTCAACTTTGTGGTTCTTACTTAAACCCATGCAACTATTCATCCACGTCTCCATTACAACTCCACGACCAAAATAGCTCCAGGTCTCAGGTCCATGGAAAATTCAAGCTTCTTTTTGCTCTGGGACTTCTAGTATGCTCTCTGGTATTTGCGGCTTTGGCAATTATCAAGACCCGAAAGATCCGAAGAAATTCAAATTCCTGGAAGCTCACAGCATTCCAGAAGCTGGGATTTGGATACGAAGACATATTGGAATGCATCAAGGAGAACAACATCATAGGGAGAGGTGGTGCTGGCACTGTCTACAGAGGTTTAATGGCTTCCGGAGAACCAGTAGCAGTCAAGAAGTTGTTGGGAATAAGCAAAGGCTCGTCTCATGATAATGGCCTATCCGCTGAAGTGCAAACATTAGGCCAAATTCGACACAGGAATATAGTGAGGCTGTTGGCATTTTGTTCCAATAAAGAGTCCAATTTACTTGTATACGAGTACATGCCCAATGGAAGCCTAGGTGAAGTTCTTCATGGGAAGAGAGGTGGTTTTCTCAAGTGGGATACCAGGCTGAAAATTGCTATTGAAGCTGCAAAAGGCCTATGCTACTTGCACCATGACTGTTCCCCTCTAATCATCCACCGGGATGTCAAGTCCAATAACATCCTCCTCAACTCAGATTTTGAGGCTCATGTAGCAGATTTTGGTCTTGCCAAGTTCTTGCGAGATACTGGAAATTCAGAATGCATGTCTGCAATTGCTGGCTCTTATGGCTATATTGCTCCAGGTACCCCCTTTGCCTATGTTTTCAAAATAACCTAAAATTAACAAAATCAGCTGGAAGATCACGTACAGTAATTTTATTTTCAGCCAAATGAATTGGCCCTTGGAACCTGAGACCTTTAGTCCATGTTGACATGACATAGATTCTTCATTTAGCCACTAAGTAAAGCATCTCTCGCATTTTCCTTTGACTTGGTGTCATGATTAACGCCCCCAATAATCTGGTTTAATCATTGTTTTAAAAAACTCATTATGGTGCTCATTTCTGTGTTCGAGTGGCAAATAAACATGTAGAGTCTGTCCATTTTTGTTAGTTCTCATTTTAGATCTGCGATAAGAACTAGTGTACTTTTCCTTGGACCGAAGTAGCAAGGCAGAGTACCATCTGGAATCCAAGAATGGTGAAGGCTCCACTAACACAGATGAAAATTCTCCCTTTTACTTTTCATCTTGCTTTAAGCCTTTAACCCACACTATTAGTATTTGGGTTGTGAGCTTTTGTATTGGAAACCATAAACCAATCTTCACTCTTGCCAATAACTAGCTTGCCCTTTTTGACCCAAACCCAGAAATAGCTAGGAGCAACAGCAAAATCAGCATAAATCCAAATTCCAAGCAAAACCTCCTTGAGGATCCTGATTCGGATCTATCTAACCTTTACTTTCCCTAAACCCCAAAAAAGAGAAACATGTCTATGCAACACAGTTATAAAGCACAATCTGCCTTTTCTTTTTTAACATACACAAGTAGTTGCTTTGCCTTGGGAGATGAGTTGAGCACCACATCTTTTTCTGTGCAAAACAACAGTGCATGTCACAGAGATTCACTTAAACAAACAGTAGTGCATGGCATTGGTTACCCTCTTTTAAATAAACATTTCTATTCTATCACGCTTTCTTCAAGACTATTACTTTGAAGCTTAGGACTAAGGAATTTCTTGTAACAGAATACGCATACACCTTGAAAGTGGATGAAAAAAGCGATGTCTACAGCTTTGGAGTGGTACTGTTAGAGTTAATCACAGGCAGAAGGCCAGTTGGCGATTTCGGAGAAGAAGGGCTAGACATTGTTCAATGGACAAAGACACAGACCAAGTCAAGCAAAGAGGGGGTGGTTAAGATTCTGGATCAAAGGCTGACTGATATTCCATTAATTGAAGCGATGCAAGTCTTTTTTGTGGCAATGTTGTGTGTTCAAGAACAAAGTGTGGAGAGGCCAACAATGAGAGAAGTTGTTCAGATGCTTGCGCAAGCTAAACAACCCAACACATTTCACATGGAGTGACTTCACCAGACACATTATGATACAAGTTTTTCACAACAAGAAGACATAGATGATTCACTGATTATGAGTGGTGAATGTCGGGGATGACTCTCTGCTCAAGCAGTAGATTATTATTTATAGTATATAAATCATAAATGGTGCCTCTTCTTCTTTTCCCTTTTTCCATCTTAATGGGGTTACTGATGCTTAAAAGCATGTCTGGCTCTAATACTGTGCATGCGGTTGATTAGAGCTAGGCTGTAGCTAGCTTGGAGGGATGATTTTGGTCTCTTTATTGAGGCATGAAGACATGAATAGGAAAAGATGTTCGTACTGCAAACCTATCAGATTGTAATTCCTGGCTTCATTATGATATATATATATGTCATCATTTGGATGGCATGCATGCCCGCCTCAATGATGATTTGAAGTATTGCTTTTATTGCTCAGATATTATTTGAAGGGTTACGACGCCTTGTATCTGTGAGATATAATCATGCATAAGTATAAATAAATAAATAAAGAGGAAGGAGAAATTATAAAGCAAGTTTAACCACTAACTATGCTCAAATTAACTTGCATTGACCCTAGATTTATAGGCAATAAAATGATTATATACGAAGTGTAAACTATATATATAACCCCATTTGCAATTGCTTGAATTAAAAAAAGAAGAAGTTTTTTTTTAAGGAATTTAATAAATTTTAATGAAACCTCATCATTTTTTAACTAAATAATAAGACCAACCCACAAGATTTATCACTTATTCCCAATTATTATCAACCTTTGTATATTTTAAATATATTTTATACATGATATAGTCAAGACCGTCGTATAACAACCATGATGCTAGAGCTATACTACAATCTAAATTAAAACCGTGATTCAAACCATTGATGAGACACATTTGTGATTCATAAATTGTGAAATGGTAGAAGTTGTACTCGTTGGAGTGTGTTTTAATAAATCATGGCTAATATATATATTTTTTCATATATGCTTAGGATTTAGTATGCATGTTAGATTTTAGTTTTGATTATAAGTTGGTTATAATATATAAAATTATATGTTTATATCTTTAAAAATATATAAATTTTAGGTTTTTTTAGACAATTTTTTTATTTAATATGTTATCTATTCACTAGTTTAATTAATCACCTAAATTTTTAACAACAGAAGTAACACTTAAAAGTAATTTATTATTAATTAAAAAATATTGGTTTAAACTTTAAAGGCAGGTTATCTTTTAAACTTAAAAGGAATATATATTAAAAAAAAAAAGAGGAAAAAAAACCTTCAATAAAGCCGATAACAAATCAAACATTATAGACATTTCCCCAAAACATCGTGGCTGCTAGTACACCATAAGAAAACTATAAATTAAAAAAAAAATCGACATAGCTACTCTTTGCTGAGAATATAGAACCCCCCCTCTCTCAGCATTTGTTTTCTCCCTCAGCATCAGTAAAAAAATAAAAAATCAGCAGCAACAGGAGGAGGGAGGCACAACCAATGTTGCACAAAACAGGTAATCCCTTCTTTTCCTCTTCAGTTCCCAGATTCATATCTCTAATCTTCTATTTGCTTGCACTTTTTTTTTTCTTAAATGCCCACGTGTCCCGCTTACTGTTTCTTGTAATTTGATCGTGCCATTTTACTCTACACGCATATTTATTGAATCCCATTACTATAATTTATTGTCGAGTGACCATTTAGCTTGTTTATATTGATAATGATTCGTTTTATTGGAAACCAATTCAGTTCTCAATGCATTGATCAGAATCTTCGATCCTTCCTCTGGTCTGGAAATGCGGAAAGGTACAAAATATACAATGTTAGTTGGGCAATTGTTACTCTTCCAAAACATGCGGGTGGTCTTAGGATTGGTTCTTTAAGAGACAAAAATACAGCTCTACTCTTTAAATGGTTATGGAGGTTTAGGTTGGAGGAATCAAGTATATGGAAAGGTGTGATCAAAAGCATCCACAACACCAATTGCTCTAATCTGCTGCTGCAAGCTCCTATTTCAGGAACTGCAACTATATGGACCCGGATTGTCAATCATCGTGTGAGAAATAATAAGTTGCAGGATATTGTGAATGAGCAATCTTTGATCCTTATCGGAAATGGCAAGAAAACTTTGTTTTGGCTTGATTGCTGGCTTAATAACCACTATTTAGCAGATCACTTCCCTACTCTTTTCCAATTATCCAATGACAAATCTACCACTATTGCTAAGATGGGAATGTGGGAAGGGTATGAGTGGATTTGGTTTTTTTCATGGATATATCCACTACGGGGGCGCAACATTGGCTTGCTTGATCAACTCTATGCAATACTTTCAATATTACTCATGGACAAAGATAAAGAGGATAGACTAATTTGGAAGGACAATAATTCAGGAAGATTTTCAGTGAAATCTCTCTGCGGATTGTTGAGTCCAAAGCCTTCCACAAACAATGCCTTCTCGTTTGCTGGAATTTGGAAAGGTTTTGTCCCACCTAAGGTAGAGATTTTTTGTTGGATGGCTATTATTAACAGGCTCAACACCCGATGTATGTTAGTTCGAAGAGGTATCTTGAGTAGCTCGGAATCAAATTGCCCTATCTACCTTGTTGAAGTAGAATCGGTGGACCATATTCTGCTTCACTGCCATAAGTATTGGCTCATTTGGTCCAAAATCATTAAGTGGTGGGGTTTAGTTTGGTGTTGCCCAAAGAGCTTCTCAGATATGTGGTCTCAATGGTCTTCCATGGTGCATGGTAATTTTCAGAGGAAGGCATGGTTGATGTTGTTCTTCTCAGTGGCATGGTCTCTTTGGCTCCTTCGAAATGATCTCATTTTCCAACAGAAGACACCTGATTATGACTCAATTTTCTTTCTTATTATCGCCCGTCTATGTCTTTGGCTAAAAGCTATCCATTCAGATTTTCCATACTCCCCTACATATCTGATCAGATCGGTAGATGGCTTGCTTCGGTGGTCCAATGCTCACTCTTTCAGGATTAAAAATATATGGTCTCCTCCTATGATTAATAGCCTCAAATGGAATGTGGACGGCTCTTCTCTTGGTAAGCCAGGCCCCTCTGGAATAGGTGGTGTGCTGCGAAATCATCATGGCCATGTGCTCGGTATGTTCTCTGTTCTAGTTGGTATTTTAGACTCTAATATTGCTGAGTTAAGGGCTATTGTGAAAGTCATTGATCTATCTGCATCTAATTGCCTTTTACATCATCAACACCTCATCATCGAATCTGACTCTGTAAATGTTATTCGCTGGATGAATAATCCTCTCAGTCGTCCCTGGAAGCATCATAATTTGTTCTCCTTTGTTAATAGACTGAAAGCATATTTTAGTTCAATCACCTTCTCTCATATCTTTCGTGAAAGTAATTGCATAACAGATGGCTTAGCTAAACAAGGAGTGCGGAGATCAAGTGAATTTGTTGCCTGGCTTTGAATCCACCATTTTTCTATTGGCTTGTTATTGTTTCTTCTCCCATTGTGTCTTTGAGTTTTTTCTGTTTTGTTTTGTTGAGGAATGTTTAGCTTCAGCTCATTTGGATGGATTTTGTATGGTTTTCTTTGCTTTGGTTTTTCTTAAGCTGCGCTTTATCCTTCATATGGCTTTATGCCATATTAAGATATTGTGCAGCTTCTGTATTATTCCCGTCAGACTTTGACGTTTATATAATATACGCATCTTTCAAAAAAAATTGATACCTATCAGGTTGCTAACAAGATGTCCCCTAAAACGGCACAAATCCGCCTTGTGAGTTCGCATTCTGAGGTTTATATATGAATCATGTGGGATGATTCGTTTGCGCTTGTCGACGCGCTTCTAGCTGATCGAAATATTGTAATAGATCATTGTCCAAGATTGTGTTTGAAAGTGGGTTGTGGTAGTAGTTATGTTATTGCTTCTGTAGCTCTTATGCTTGGACAGGAAGTTTCAGGGGTGTCCTCTATTGCCATTGATATTAATCCTCATGCATTGAGGGTGACCCTTGAGACGTTGGATGCTCATGGATATCGCATCCGGGCTTGAGAAGAGGTTGTCTGGGATGGTGGATGTGATGGTTGCCGACCCACCATATGTACTGCCAACGCCTGGTGACGAGGCGGGTCATGAAGGAATTGCCCCGGCGTGGGCTGGAGGGAAGAATGGCAGGAGTGTAATTGATAGGTTTTTGCCTGTTGCTGATAGACTTTTGTCAGATAAGGGATGGTTATACATGGTTACCCTTACAACAATGATCCTCACATTTATGTCTTCTGGTGAGAAAGAAGGGGTATGCTTCTAGAATTGTTGCTCAGAGATCAACAGAGGAAGAGAGCCTTCACATTATCAAGTTTTGGCATGATTCTGATATTCAACTGGATGCAAAGGAGATTTCAACAACTAACAAATCGGTTCCGGCAAGGGTCGTGGATCCACTTGTTTCATAACTTCCTCAATTGCCATTCTGGAGAAGTTGCAACAGCAACTGTTCATGAATCAGAAGGTAAACAAAAGGTTCGTGTTTTTTCCTGCCTCTTCTATATTTCTCTCGAAGTTATCTTAGACTTCGTTGTATCCTATATGATTATTTTGCCTGACAGGGGGTTTCATGACAGCAAAAGCTCGGATTTTTGCAGAAAGCTAAGTTTGGAGACCTCTCTTCGAGATATTTTTAGAATCCATGGATCTCATTGTTGAAAAACTTCACATGAGTCCCTTCTCGGCAACCTGGGTGGAGGAAAACTTCTTTTCTTCCTCTGATATAAGATGCATTGATTTATTGAGTCCGGACTGCTTCTGAAGATCATTCTATCAAGATCACGGCGCCATTTATGATCTGTTCCTGTCCATTAATGCTTTTGGTTTATGGCAAATGCTTTTAAATGTTGTGACAAAACTAGACATACCAGGTTTGCTTACAACACTGTTCATCACCACTGTTAGGTGTTCGATCTGTCCGCATTTGCTTCTGATATCGCTGGCCCCTTTCAATCACAAGAATTATTTATTATTATTGTAGATAATCTGGCAAATTAAGGAATGGCCTAGTCGCCAGACTAAAATTCAGGGTGCTTGTTCTGCCATCGAAAGAAGCTTGTTTCATCGCTGTTCCCCTTCACAACCGAAATTCTTGACCCCCTGAACAAAAAACTCAAAGAATATATAAGGTATATTTATCAATTATATTTTATGAAATAAAAATTATTCTTACCTAATAAAAAACTCAAAGTATAAAATGAAGATTGCCTAAGACTCTACTTGTCAGATATATATAAAAATAATAATAATTTTTTTAAAAATATTTTTAAATTCCTCTTTTATAGTTTTGCGTAAATTTTTCGATCTTAAATCTGCTTTGCTTTGATATGTGCTTTCTCAGATCTCAGGAAGATGATGCGTGAGAGAGAGAGCTTTTGCAGGTGTAGGATAACAGTTTGCCATACCCACCAAGCAATTGTTAAATTTATTCTGATGATCGGGCTATGAGCCATTCTCAGATTAGTTTGCAGCTGCAACATATATGGCCCACTGGGCAGTTCAAAAGATTTTTCCAAGGGTAGCTGGGCTCACACACTGTGGATTGTGATTTTTTTATTAAATTTCTCTCTGTTTTTATATATATATATATATATGTATGTATGTAATTAATGACAATTCCTATGCTATTTTTATTTTATATGTTAATGGAAGATAATTATTTTCTTGTAATAGTGGCAAAAATGATAAAAAAGGATCATGAATCTTTATGTGTAAACTAAGATTTAACTTACAATCCACTTAAAGAAAACAAAACAAAACAAAATTCATAATTTATTATTTTAAAATAAAGTCTAAGGATGCCTACCTTCTAAGGAGGTTTTACAAAATATTTAGATAAACTAGAAAATCCATCTTTAAAAAAACAAATTAGAATTTGAAAGCATAAAAAAATCAACACAAAATCTTAAATAGAACATTAAATTCAAAAAACTCGAGGAAAATAACAAAATTGATTCAAATAGAATTTCTTGAATCTAATTTTAGAAGATCTAACGGTTAAAACTTGGTTTAACGGTTATATATTATGTTATGAATTCTTGTGTGATAGATGATCTTTACTTGAATTTAAATCTATAACAATAATCTATAAAACTATATATTAGGCAATTAAAATTATAATATGGACGTAGCATATTCCTGTTTACTTGTGGGGAATTTTCGTTAAAATGCCCGGACCTTCGGTTTCTCTACAAGCTCTATTGCTTCAAACCTCTTCCCAGAAGGCCTGCATTTACTTGATTAAAAGTAATTTCACATGTAGTGTATTTTCATTTGAGTATGAGTGTAGTTGTGTTTTAAACGTTTTTTATTTAAAAAGTATTAAAATATTTTTTTATTTTTAAAAAATTATTTTTGATATTAGTTCATTAAAATAATCTAAAAATACCAAAAAACTATTAATTTAAAAAAAATAAAAAGAATTTAAATTATTTTTTAAAAAAATTTAAAATATATAAACAAACAATTAACACAAAAACACGTTTAAATATGTGGTTAGAGTTTGGTGTTAAAAGACAGGAACAAACAAATCCCTGAGTATATATCCCATCCTAACATTTGATTTGACGTCAAAATCAACAGAAGCACGTTTAAATATGTGGAGGGTGTATTTGAATTAGCTTTACTTTTGTATTAACTTTCCAAAATCTTAATTTTTCTAAACCAAGAAAATCAGAAAAATAATAATAAAAAAAGAATCAAACTAAAAAAAACTTATTAAATTAAATTGATTAAAAATTTTTAAAAAATATTTGGTTTGTTTCGGTTTCAAACGCTGAAACTACCGTCCAAAAAATATGTAACCCTAAATCATTCTTATTGAACCCACACTTGAGCTTATATTGTCCCTTCTCCGCAGCAGCAGCAGTAGCCCGCCCCCACCCACGACATTTTCTTCTCGTTGTTGCTTTGGTAAAATCCAAAGACTCCAATGGGTTCTCTTTAATTTCCCTTTTTATCAAACTCTCAATCTGAGATTTTTACTTTGTTATGTATCTGCTCGTAGTGACTCCTCTCGATCTCAAATTCTTTTTTCATGTGTTCATATGAAAATGAAAGGGTTGTGTTGTGTATAGCTAATGGTCCCAAACTTGTTGGTATTTGCAGTACGAATTTTCCATTTTACACTTCTTAGTTCCTGTTAGTAAACATGCCTTTTCTTTAACTAAATGACAGCCAAATGGAGCATTGGATTTTAATGTAGCATATATTGGATTGGATTTTAATGTAGCATATATTGGATTTAATTATTTATGCACTCCTTCTTTAAATGCAATTCTAAACTAAATAGTGTTGAAATTTCTTATATAAGTATTTAGTCTCATTGCTAGATTTTGATTTCCTGTATAATTAATTTAGATGATAGGGAAAAAATCATGTTATAATCTTTTTATGCCGTAATATTTATAGTCTACTAAAGAATCTTTCAACAATGTTCTTAATGTACTTCTAGGCTGGGATGATCTGCACAATGAAAATTGAAGATTTATGTTCTTGGAGTGTTTTTTTTTTTTGTTTTTTTTGTGACAATATCAGCTTCAATGTTCTTTCTTTTTAAGACTTTTAATGGCAATAAATTTCTTTATTTGTCAAGTTTGTAATTAATGCTTTGCAAATTTGAATTTTATTAACCACTTGTGTGTTGTGAAATTTCTTCTACCATTAATGGAGTAAAGAAAAATTAGACCGTTAGAATACGTTTTTTACAACCAAAATTAAAAAATAAACCTAAGCAATTATAATATATTTTTCCAAATTTTGAACCTTAAATAACTAAACCTAACAAAAAATATCGGTTTAAACTGGTTTTAATTTTAAATTTTTTTAAAAAAATTGATTTGAAATTTTTATTTTGTGAAAACCAAGTCAAATAAAAAATAATAGCTTCTGTTTCTATTAATCACCCTAATATAATATGCATGCAAGAATCTAATCTATTTAAACGATAGAGATAGTAAAAAAAATTACCTTAAAATTGATTAAATATATAGGAGTATCTTGATCCTCGTTCAAGCCTTCTCTTACATCTCTGTCTTTATGTTTGACAAAATAGAAGATCCTGATATTTTACGACTGAGGTTGTTGTTTTGTAATTTTTGAATAAATATCTTCTAAACTACCCTTTTTTAATTAATAAATGGGCCTTAATTGCAAATACAAAAGCAAATATTTTTTCCTTGTTCTTTTTTGGCTTTCAGAAAACTGGAACGCACAAACAATGTGTACCCAAGCAGCTGGTCGATCGCGTGGTCGACGTAAGAAAAGGCCCGAATATATAATTAAACGACAAACAATAAGATTTTATAACAACAAACCTGATCTGTCCTAATAATTCATGAGCTCATACAATATGGTTTCCAGACACACAATCTGGTCTTCTGAGGGTACTTAGCCCTGTCCAAAGAGTGAAATCAAAATATATAGCTGTAGTGCTCAGAGTCACAGAAAGGAATCCATCCATCCAGGCTCCAAAAATAGAAAGAAATGTGTATCTTTTGCTAGCAGTTTATTTGTTAATAAAATTAATATCTTCCTTCTTATATGTATAATGAACCTCTGCAATGAAAGGCCAAAGCTAGGGGAACTTGTATAATCGCTCCATTTTTTAAATTAATATGGAATTAAATGCTAATATAAGCTGTAAATAACTATTCCTCCAAGCTTTTAATTACAATGATTGTGATTTTTCTTTCCATGCTATTTTTAAAACCCCAGCATCAAGCGAGAGATAATATTTTGTTCTTTGTCAAGCTTGACACGGTAGAAAATGACATGTATCATGCAACATTAATAAGTAAGACAAACAGGCAAGCAGACGTAAAGCGGGAGAGAACAATTATTTATGATCCTATTCAAAGAAATTCAATTACTTTAAGAAAAAATTATGAAGAAGAAACCGAGTAATGTACCCCACCACTTCTCTAGATAGTAAATTAATATTACAATTTCAAAAAAAAAAAAAAAACACACACACAGAAATATATGATCCAAACTTACAAGGAAATTAAGGATACATATTCATAAAGAATAACAAATGTTCTTTTTTTTTTTTTCTTTTACTGCATGTAACCTTTTTTCACAAAGACGGGATTTATTTACTTCTTGATGACGAGTCACGGCTTTGGTGGCTCTGTTTCAGCCACTGCTGGAGGTGGTTCAGTCTTCTCTGAAGCCTCCGCTACTACTACCTCTTCTTTCTTCTCTTCCTCGACTACTATCTCCTTCTCTGTGCTAGTAGTTGCTTCCTCGGTTTTTGTTTCGGTTGCTGGTGCTGGTGCCTCGACTGCCTTTTCCTCTACCAGAATAAAGGTTGACACTTTTTCAAAGACGAAGAAAATAGGACCCGGAACATAGGCTGGTCCGTATTTTGAAGATGCTTCAGATACTAGTTTTGATCCTGGAAACTCTGTGCATGCAAAAATACAGCAAAGTAAATAGAGGTGGCAGTGGTAAAAAAAATTAACGCTTATTAAATCTTGAAAGAAGCTAAGGGAGGAAGAGAGGGTAGATTTTCTATATACATACCGATTTTAACAAGCTCATCAAGGAACTTTTGAGCTGAAGTAGATTGCTTCTTTAATCCTGCTTCTTTGGGATTCTTAACTAAGGTCTGTTTCAGGTTAATTATATATTTACAAGATCATGTTAGTATTTTGTTTCATGTATAAATATATAGGTAGCTAGATTTATTTGTGCGTGTGTGATTGGCTGACCTTGATTTCAGCTGATGAAGCTTCATAGATTTCTATCACTTTAGGTTCAAGTTCAGTCTTCTTCTCTTCAAACTCCTTATTGATTTCTTCCTATTAATTAAAGCAAGAAAGATATTGCAAGTTCATTATAAAACAGATACACAGCAGTACATCTACATGCTTCAATTAACATAGTAAATATTTTGTAAGCTTCTTCCATGCTAGTTATAATATTCTTGTCGAAAAAAAGAAGAAATTCAAGAGTTTAAATTCAAGTTAGAAAGAGGACCTTCGATTCATCAAAGGACTTGCAAGCTTCAGCTGCAGCTGCCTTCTTGGCACTGTCCTTCTCAAAAACCTTCTTGATCTTTGGAAGAACCTTTGATTTCCAATACCCCATCTCTCTCTTGTCTCAACTCAACAGATTAATCCAAACAACAAAATCTATCGAACAAAAAAATATGTGTTTGAATAATAAGCTAAAGAAGCAAAGTTGATGAAGTAGCCCAGCGAGTCTGTGTGTATATTTTCTCACTTACTTTCGAACTGTGTGCAATGCCTCCGGGTTAAAGGAACATGATGCTAAAGAGCATGGCATCATATAGATACACTTGTAACAAAACAACCCCTTGTTTTCCAACTAAATTACCATAAATACCAGCTTGTTCATTCCCACCAGCCAACCTCACCATGCTAATGACCCTCTCTGACCCTCTGCTTCCCTACCAGAGGACAGTCCATGCAGGGCTATGAATGTCCACAAATCTGGGTAGATATGATTGAAAGAAAGGGTGGTTTTGTAAATAAACAAGGGAAGGGAAGGATAAAATAAGGTGGAGATGCCAGTTGGCAATCAACCTCAACGAAAGGTAGCAAATATGAGAAGTGGGTCCTCACTCAAATGTTGACGGTGACGTGTAACAAAATATGTCTCTTTCTTTGGCTTCTCACGTGGCTCCGCTGGTACTACTACTTTCACGCCGTCAATGACTACCCCCGCTCCTCCTCCTCCTCCTCCTCCTCCTCCTCCTCCTCAAGCAAACAAATTAAAACCTCTTGATTTGACAGCTCTAGTCCATGGTCATGATATTCCAACATTCATCTCCAATTTGCATTTTTATGAATCTTTAAATTTTTTTATTGATTGATTGGGTTTAATTGTACCATTTTTCCATGGTGATTTATGGGATTGAATTAATCAAATTCGGTAATTTAATCGTTAATTGTTTATACATATTCCTGTATGATATGTGTGTATATCAATTGTATACATAAAATGTGTAATGTTTTATATTTTATCTTTTATATGCATTTTTCTACAACAAGTTTTGAGTTTTTCTTAAATTTGATAACCTTATTTAAATAAATTTTGTAATCTCATTTTCTTTTCTTTTAAGAGATTTTAACCCAGAATTTATTGAAGAAAATAATATAATTAAATATCAATATTAGAGTTCCAAATCTTGTTACTCGATCAACTTGATCATAGTCTAACTGAGGATTTTACCTTCAAATAAATTGTAGCCTCTTCCTACACATTAAATGATTATATTCCATTATAAATATTAACTCGTGGTGTCTTTGAGTTGCCGAGTCATTGTAAAATTATTAGATCGATGGGATGCTCAAACATACAAATTAAGGGGATGACAAACATACTTATAAGCGTAAGAAATGGGGTTCTGAAAATATACAATGCAATAGATATATAATTCAAGAAAAATAAGGTGGAGAAGAAGAAGTAGAAGAAGAAGAAACATATATAGCTAGCTCGCAGTCGCATGCACATGGGGTGCTTGATGACAATTTCTGCATCGGCAAAAAGAAGGAGTGGAAGACAAGAAACAAGGATTAGTTAATGGTGGGGTTGATGCTAATGAAAGTTTTTTTCTATTATTTGATACCTTGAGACATTATGAAATATTGGATTTAGTACGTCATGCGTTGTTAATTAGCAGGAGGCTACAGCTAGATTACTAGACAAATATATATTATGTTGCAAACGCAGGTTGTTGGTATGTTTGTTTATGCTTAGGGTAATAATATAACAAATTAAGATTGAACTGTCCTTCATCTGTACATGTCTGTCAACAGCTCTAAATCGGAGGCAGAAGCTTTGATATATATATATATCGAGGTGTTAAGCAACAGATGCACCTCGTTGATCAGTCGTTTAGGCAGCCTTACACCCATGGATTGAATATAATTAGATTATGTCAATTTTTAACTACGGTTTTGTAGACTAACAAAAACTTTGACAAGAATAATTATCAATTATGCTTAATTTGTTCAACTTCTATCCACGATTCTGCCCTTGTCATCAAAGATTTATATTCTAATTTTTTTAAAAAAAAAAGTTTGAAAGATGCCAGCCTCCAGAAAAGGAAAAGGAGAGAGTGAGATTCTACAGGTAATAATATTCAAGAGATTTGACAGAGCAATACTTTTAGAAAACCAACCGCCATAGCGTTCGGCTTCAATTTCACAAGCTATTGGTCTCCCCGAAAAAACAAAGAAAAGAGGATATTTCGCAGGTTAATCCGCAGGTAAGATGGCGTTTTGACTTCCCATGTGTCATTCCATATTGCTACAGTATTTTTAAAAGTTGCACCATGGCTTCTCACTCAATGCATAAGATGATATTAATTTAACGTCAGAGGAACAAGGACATTCACCTTTCAAAACCATCAACATTTTAATTTATGGGCTCCCAGTCACTTGGTATATATCTTGGTCATAGGAAACTGGGTATTCAGAGCAAAAAAAAAATCAAGTATAATTTGATCTATGATCTTGATGGCACATGCCTCTCGAATGTATATATTTCCTTGATCAAGAGCTCTTTCGGTTCCAATATCCTTCCATTTTAGTTGGATAAGTAATACATTATTTAAAAATATCCAACTGTTATTTAATTTCGTGTAATATAAAATAGTTAAAAAAAAATTATATTTTTCAAATCATCTGAGGGGACCTGATCCAAAAAATGTATAATTGATAAAGACATGCTTCCAATGAGGCACAAATTCAAACGTTAATTTTATACCCTTTAACATTTCTATTTCAGTTTGGTCCTCCTATCATTTTCTGATAACACAAATAGTAAAAAGAAAAGAAACAATCCTATAATAACATTTGTTAGTGGTGTCATTTAAGAAATAAAAAATTAATCCCCAAAAACTTACAACCCATATCTCAATAAAAAATTTTATTGATTTGGTCCCTAAAGGTTTAAGAATATTAAATGAAGTCCTTAATTCATATCGCTAGTGGGTTATGTTCAAGAGTGTGTATTTAATTTCTTCAGTAAAGAAGTAGCAAGTTTATCTGGAATTTTTTTTTAACCAATAAAAATTATAATAATTTGAGATGGAAGGACTCAATTGAGAATATCTAAACCCTTAGAGTCTTAATTGACAAATAAATTATGAATTAATTGAGAGTCACTGTAATAATGTATTTGAAGTTTGCCCTTTCATTCTATCATTATTCTTTCCTGGCACCAACTGGCATTTCCTTTTAGAGGCACAAAGCCACAACAAACTCAGTTGATTGCTTATTAGTGGCTTTGTCCTCATGTCACATTGTCATGTTAGCTTCAAGGGAACGAAAGCCTCGCCAACCAGCATAAATGAACTCTCTAATGATTTAATTTACAACAGTTTTTGCTCACTCATTTATTTATAAAGTCTACTTGATGGCTACTTTTCAATACTTTATGAATTAATAGTTTGTTCGGTATTACAATGCAGTGCACTTAAAAATATTTTTTTAATATTTTTATTTTTGATATGTATATAAAAAAATATCAATTTGATATCTTTTTTAAACAAATGTATTTTTAAAAAATACCTAGAAAGGTAAGCAACCGAAATCCCAAATAAGGCAACCAACAATATCCGATTTAATATTAATTGTCAATAATGTCATATTTTCAATCTAATTAACCCACCTTTGAATCGAATAAGGTCTATCATAATTCCATTGAAAAACTTTAAATGACAACGTGGAGAAGATGCATATCAAATCGCCAATTAAGTTGAAATCTTGTAGATTTGAGTTTTTCTTCAATTTTTAGCCGTGATGGGAGGCTGTGTTTCAACAACTTTGTCTCGTAGTGAATCAGGAATCTGCAGAGCAATACAAAAAAGAGAAAAAAACTGTCATGGGTAAAAGTTTTCTGCCCTAGAATGTGGAATATAATGAACTCCAGCATAGTTATGTCGCAGAAATCCAAAATGTCGAGCTGACCAAGTGGGAGGGGAGAGATGGATTAGTGTCAACTGCTTTGGCGTCATTAATCAAGAAGATGACAACACACTTGCCGTTTGAGTGCAAAACTCCATTGATAAGGACTGGTTATTAGATTCTTTGTCATTTTGGAAACGAAACTCATGTAATCTGATTAGCTTCTCAGTCTTATCCAAGTTCATGTCTTTTCCAACCTAAGCATGCATTTTATTTATTTATTTATTTATCTGTCTTTAGAATAATGATGGATTTGTCTTCGGATTCTGAAGTTAAGATTCAAATCCCAGTTTTAGCGGTGCTTGTTTTGTAAGGGCACCAACGGGCAAGCCCATTGGTTGTCTGGATTAAGATTATACACACACACTACATATTTTGTCTCTCTTGAATCTTGATAGACATAAAGGTGATCGCTAGGGTAACAAAGAAGTCTCCCCAAAAAAAAAAAAAAAAAAACTGTAGACTTGGAAACCTAAGAAAAGAAATTCATGAGTTTCTCAATTGAACATTCAAGAAGAAGGATCAGCCGCAAACGAATTTATAATTCAAATAACGCTATTTTTTTTATCTCTAAAAAAATTCGAGTTCGAATCTCTATTTTATAAATGAAAAAGAAAAAGAATGAGGATGAGGATGAGCCAACCTTAAGAGCTTATAGTTCAGCTCGTTAAACCATCAAGGATTGTGCGAGTGTTAAACAAGAGTACACTTCATAACCTTTGATTGATAGCTGCCTTGTCATAAAAGAAGAAGGAAGAAAGAATGATTTAAATTGGAGAAAAAAAAAACTCACATCCAATCTGGATAACTAGGTTATTAGCTCACGTTACTTTACGAATTAGACCAAATTTTTTTAATAAAAATAAATGAAAAATATGGATTCAAAAAACATTAACACGATAACATATTAAATAAACTCATGTCAATTTTGATTAATCGGTTAAACCCGTGAATCAAGTATTGAGATCATGATAACATATTAAAAAATCATTCATAGATTAAAACGAAACATTAAATGAAGACTAATTCATTATATATTAAAAAAGTTATTGAAACAATAACATATTAGATCAAAATTCATTTTGTAACTTGACCCGTCAAACCCGTGACCTAGATCATGAACTACATGAGATTATATAATTTTGTTTTTTAATTTATTCTTTACCTGAATATATGATACAAAATAGATATTTAAAAAAAAAATTGAATGATGAAATTGAAAGAAAAACAATTAAGAAGGAAAAAAAAATATATTGAATAGACCCGAGTTTTGTAGCTTAATCCGTTGAACCTATGACCTAAGTTATGGATTTTATTGGGTTTAATAATTTTATTTTTATAAATTTATAATTTATCTGGACATATGATACAAAAAAAGAGGAAATTAAAAAATAACAATTAAAGGATGTAATTGGAAAGGAAAAAAAAAAACAAGTGCACTCTTGGGCCTTAAAAAAAGAGACTTGGCCCTTAAAAAAAGAGACTTGGCCCATGTCACTAGGCCCTTTTAATTTTTTTTTATCTTTTGTCTGTCATCCACCTCTAATTTTTTTTAAAAAAAAAAAAATTAGATGTCATGTCATCTACTTTTACACAGATTAGTGGCAAAAAAAATCATGGGTTGTTCTTCTTGGTCAAAAACTGATTTACAATCTATTTTTGCCTTAAAACACCTAAATAACATTAAAAAAAAACTAATTTATCAAGTTAAAAAACTCAAAAAATGATTCAAGAACACAATTAAATCGGGTACAATTTTTCATTTTTAGCTTTGATCTGTTACTTAGGCAATATTGAGATTCAAAACAATCACCATCAAACTTTTCATGTCATATAAGATTTATTGGCACCAAAATTGACTTTTTAAGTGTTTGGAATCGATGTCAAATGACTATCTCCTCTCTCAAGAATCTAACAACTTTCTCTTACTTTTTCAAACCTAAAAATTAAAAAAATTAAAAAATAAATTTTTGGATTAAAATTGAATTTTAAAGAATAATGTAAAGGTAAAAAAAAATGGAAGAGTAAAATTGAATTTTTAAATAAAAATTTGAATTAGTAATGGAATCTCTTAGTATTTTACACTTCTACCTACTACTTTTTAATTTGCTCCAAGCTTAATAAGTTTTAACAAATTATACTTTAATTTGGGTACATAAAGATGCAATAAAAGAATTTGAGGACAAAAAAAGAAAGTGATGTGCTAGCTGTTTTTTTAGTATATGTTATAATTATAGTTATAATTGTCTAAAGTCCAGCTGGAAGCAGATAGTTTGCTTGAGAACAGAAGAACATGTGGCGTCATTGTAGTAAAGAGACACGTGTGACCCAAATTTAATACAGCTGGTGTGCCCGATGATGATGGATTAGTGATGATGATGCTAATGTCAGCTTAGTAAATTTAAAAAGACTTTACTGAACAAATAATCCACAAGATTATATTACAAATATTTCACTGTTTTGTATTTGTAAGATAATTTAAAGCATTAGTGATTTTAGGATATTTGTTTTTTTTATTATTATTATATAGGATAAATCATGAACATTGTCATGATTAACATTTTACTCTCCAGTTGGTAATTCTTTATTTCTTGTACGACATGAATTTTGTTCTCAGAATTAATATTTAAGAAGAGACACCTTCGTAATTCTTTGCAAGTTTTCAATAATTCAAATTTTCTCCAGTTTTCAATAATTTATATTTTTTGTAATTTATTTACATCTTTATATTTTATGTTTTTATTGCTTTATGTTCGCATTAGTTTTTTATTTATTTATGATAGATTCAAATAAAATAAATAAACCTTTCATTTGAACTAAAAATCTTTTAAAATAAACTCAAAAAACACATTGTGCTCTGGCTACCAAGCTCAATCCTAAAAAATAAGCTCAGGTAGGGTGGCCTAAGCTCATGCATAATTGGGCGTGCTCCCACCATCTAATTAAGTGTGCACCCGGTACTTTTTTGGGGCTAGGATGCACACCTCGAGTCCAACATTCGTGAGTCCACATAGCGTATTTGGACCCATTATTCAAGCCCAACACTCAACATATAATTTTTCTAGGACCCCACGCAGCTCCCTTAGTATTTTTAACTGATTTTATATATATTATTTTAAGTATAATACAAGTTAAAATATCACAAGGATGGAGCTACACTTTAGCCCCTCCCCTCCACAAAATGACAATATTCATGGGCTTATACACTATGAATCTTCCAAGTCAAATGTTCATAATCTCTTTATTTTTTGCATTTTAAGCATATATATTTTCAGAATCTATCTTTTTAAAATATCATTGCACTTTATCTTTCTATAAAGTTACTGACTTTACCATCGAAAAGTTCCAACGTCTATGAAAGAGGATCTTTTACAGGTATCGGCTACTAGTCACTTGGCTTACTATGCACCACTTATTACTACCACAACTAATCATTTGGCTTACCAAACAGCACTTGCAACTACCACAACTATCGGTCACCTGACTTACCATGTACCACACACTACTACCAAAGCTACCGATCATCTTGGCGTACTAGGTATCACCTGCTACTACCACAACTACTAGTCACATTGACTTACCAGGCATTACCTACGAGTAGTTAGTAACCTCATGAGCTTTTCATATCAAGCCACCAGACACCTTGATTAAGGAGAATATATCAAATTGCTTAAACTAAGAGATTATCCAATACATCAATCTTATTTCTAAGCATCTTGAATTTTTGAACTCATCAATTGGCATCGTCTGTGTTAAACTAATAAAAAAGCTATTAATTTCTAAAACTTGTTTTTGACATTTTCAGGTCATTTCATGGCACACAACCGAGAGAACCCTAAGCTAGGGTGCATGATGAGAATATTTGTTACCACCGTCATGGGCACTTCTGCCCAAACATACCTTCAACAACTGATCATACAGGTGCACGTCCTTACTCGAGTTATGTTGGCAACCCGGGGAAAAATTAGACATTGCCACCCCAACAAGTGTTGGCATATGTGGTAACACACTTGACCCCATCACCATCGATAAATCACTTTATAATGTATAATACTTAATATAAATGTAAGTTTATCTTTGAAATAAAAATAATGTATCTTTGACATATATTTCCTAATAACAAATCTCTAGTAAAGGGCTTTCGGCCACTCTTCTTGAATGGAATTGACTTGGTCTTCCTAAAGCAATATTCCCACAATTATAAGGGATTGATATCAGATCTTCCATTCTACAGTGCAGTCTCGAACTAGCACATTATCTAAGTGATGTCAAATGGCCTCTCATTAATTTATCAAGGATTGATCTTAGATCTCAATTCTCCAATGCAGTCTTAAACTGGCACATTCTTAATGTGATGTCAAAGAGCTTCTCACCAATTCACCAAAGGTTGATCTTGAATCTTTCACTTTCTAATGTAGTCTTGGACTGACATATTCTCCAGATGATGCCAAAGGGCTTCTCACCAATTCACTAGGGATTGATCTTGGATCTCTTACCTCTCCAATGTAGTCATAGACTAGCTCCACTCTTTAGTGAAGGGCCCTTAAAACCCCATGTCATCAACAAGGAGGCTACCAACCTCCAAGAGCTCCCAAACCCCCACACCATCACCAAGGAGGCTATATACCTCCCACTTTTTATTGAGATATTTCATCAATTAGAGGTTTTCATGCCCCATGACATCATAGAGAGGTCATATACCTCCCACTTTCAAGTGCAACCACTTTTCAAGGGATAAACTTGGTTTTTCTAGTGCAATAGAACCACCCTACATAAATTTGTCTCCTTTGCCCCTTATAAATTTCTCAAAGTATAGTCGTCGGCATGGGTTCACTCCCCTCATCCTTTAAAAAAAAAATTCTAAGGACAACATCATGTCACCATTCTTGGATTCCTCGCAACCCTTTAGAATATTTTCCATATATGAACACCACCAGGAGTCACTCTTTTTTGGATTCTCCTCAAACCTTTAAAATATTTCTTAAATATAAACTCACATTTCATGGTTTTCTACCAACCACTTAGAATTTTTTCTAATTATAAAATTCTTCTCCATAAGTTTCCCCTAATCTCTTAAAAAAAACTCTTAAGTATAGAGTCATTTATATCCCACCTCACTCTCTTAAGAATTTTATTAAAAATAAGTTCTTCCATGGTTCCCTCTACGTGCTTAAACATTTCTTAAAATAATGTAAACATTAGGTTAATTGTTCTTAATATAGTTATGTAAAAACTCAATTTCATTTTGTTGTTTACAATCGGTTATGAAAGCTTATGGTTTACTGTTTGCTTGGAGTTTATAGTTTACTTGAAGCAGTTTTACATTGTGACTTATTTGAATGTTTGATATGAATTAAATTTTTTAATTCAGGTTCATTTAAACTAATTCGATTTTAATTTTTTTTATATAGAATTCAGATTTTATTTGATAGGGAAGTAGTTGCATTTGCAAAGATACACACACAGATATATATATATATATATATATATATATATATATATATAGACACACACACACACACACCGAAACGAAGAGATTTTATATATATATATATATATAGATATATATATATATATAGATATATCATGTCCCAGGTTTAAGCCTGAGCGAGGGTGCATCCGTCTGACAAGTTCAATTTACCAGGTTGCAAGATAAGTTACAAATTTGAATTGCAGCTAAGGATAAAGGATAGGAAGCTGAGTTTGAACTTGTTGCTGCCGGATTGCAAGCTGAACCAGTCAACCTGTTTTGAGCTGAGTTTGGATATCCTTTACAGCAACTTGCAAGGATGAAAACTCAGAAAATAAATAAATAAAAGAACAAAGAACATAGAGTCACTTTGCATCTTATTTTACTCTTGATTGGTTTGGGGCCAGCAAAAATTCAGAACTTATAAAGACAACGATAATCTAGCACACCAGGAACCAGACTGTGCGTGATGAGAAAATCTTTTCAACGCATCAGTAAGGTGGATTGAACTCACATTATCACCTTGTCGACTCATTTCTATCACAGCATGATGACAGGCAAGCTGCCACCCGACACCGACTCTCTCTCTCTCTCTCTCTCTCTCTCTGTCTTCCCTGACAGGCAGACACTTATTTCATAATCTTAATCTGTGATGGCCCCAAGCAGAAAATGACGTGAGGGAACCTGTACACTCTTGATCAAAGCAAGACAGAGAAGTGAGGGTAGTAGGCGTTATTTTAAAGTGCAAGACAGCAACGACGAAAATCGAGAGCCTACAAGTACCAAAACAATTATCGTTGTAGCTTCCAAGCTAGTACGATAGATTGCACTGCACATTCTTAGAAGGATAGGGATTTGAAAATGATGGATTAGTGAAAATAACTGCAGTCACTGATTTCCTATCAGCCATATCTCTTTGCAACATGTTCGTTTTATAGCCAGGAAGCTTTGTCTGGTGGGGGATTGAAATTGAAATTGAGATGTATTATGTTTTTTAAAATGATTTTTTTTATAAAAAATATATTAAAATATTTTTTTTTATTTTAAAAAAAATATTTTTGATATAACACATTAAAATAATTTTAAAACATAAAAAATATTAATTTAAAATAAAAAAAATATTTAAAAAATATTAATTTTTTAAAAAAACACTTTTAAAACGTAATGCTAAACTCAATGAGGCAATGGATAACCAGGCAACCCGGTCTCGTAGATTGAGAATATGCAAGAGTCACTGACACCTGCAACTCTTTGCTGCAGAATTGAGTTACTGATCCGTACTAACATCTCTTCTGGGTTGGGCGCTTTCAGCAGTTGTCATGCTGAGTCCGGTAACGTGCATTCCAGCTCTGTGCTCCCATTAAATGTCTCTCCTTGGATAACAATCATTAAGGAAAAAAACATCAATTTTTAATCACCTACCTAAATTTTGAGAAGATAATCTTACAAATGCATTTTCAATTAGAACAAGGGGCTGATTCCAATGCCAAGCTTTCATCTGTCCTAAACTGAACTCGTCCTTTTTTACAAATAAGAAACAGTGGCGATAGAAGAGCCGAACTTGCAGCATATATATGAGACCTGTTTCTACGTTTTAAAAATGTTTTTGAAAAAATTTGAAAATTTTTTATTTTTTTATTAACTTCAAATTAATATGTTTTTAGTGTTTTCAAATCATTTTGATGTGCTGATGTCAAAAATAATTTTTAAAAAATCAAAAAATATCATTGACATGTATTTTAGCACGAAAAACTATTTGAAAAGCAACCACAACTACACGCCAAACAAGCTCATGGTCAAGTTGAATTTAAATGAGTGCGACCTCGTAAACCCTAAATGAGTATGGTGGTTAACGAGTTGTCAAAGCACACATCATTCTACCACATAATTGGGAGCGACAGACAATATCCTGTCATCTTTTGACGATGACTGCCTTGCACCATCGCCCTCTGCTTCTGGTCTGCTGCCATAATCTACCACAATCAAATAGCCTTCCTTCCGAATCAGACTCTGTAGTACAACATTTGTCATGTCCAATAGTCCCAGCAAATGTATTGCTAAAATAGAATAATCCAACACATTGGCAAGACTCAGATATTGCTGTAGTTTTGCCTCTATAATAGCTTTGATTTTTGAAGCTTCATTCTTTGCTTCCTCCACAGAACTGTAGCTATTTTTCTGACTCTGTTGTTCTACATACCATCCTATCAACTCTCCATGTCCCTGAAAATGATGACAGAACATGCTTCAAAGACAGTAAATATGGTGATGAAGGCAAAGGGCCAACTGGCTCGTTTCTATTGCAAGGATCGCTACTGGACAATATGAAAATAGTGTCCAACTTCCACTGCCATCATTATTGAGGTTGCGCCCTCAAGCAAAAAGAAACTAAATAAAAGCTTTAACGTGAAAGCCTCAATTGTAACGGCAAAAGAATAGTAACGGAAAAAATACACGTACTGAAAAACAAATATCATTTGACATAAATAAAAGGGTTTAACGTAAATAAAAGGGTCCTAGCTGTTTACCATCTCGCATCACAGCTTCTTCATGCTGTCTTAGGCGCATGACTAGTGCACCATCACCATCATCATGATTTGCTTCTTGAATCTCAGATAAATCAATCTCGCTTGACTCCACAGTACAAGCACAACAAAAGGCACACGTTATAAATATGATAAGCTAGCAGATCAAGAAAGATGTTCAACTCATTTCCAAAATTTTCTTGCCTGATTATGGATGTTTTCAGCAATTTCACTGCTAAGCAAAAATGCCTTGGTTGTACCTGTGAAAAAAGTTGTTTGTCTCAAGTATCTTTTGAAAATGCAATTGTGCATGGCAATCTTAAGATTCAAATGGAATATTAGAAAACCTGGGTTTCCTAATGACTTCGTGCAATGGCCTCATACAGTCTGATTAATGCCTCCAGCTGTCTAACAGTCATCCGATAAGCAACTCTACTCCCCAGAGTTGTATCACCTCTGCGGAGAGCAACATAAGAGTCCACCAACAGTTTTCTTGCTTCAAAATTAAGATGCATTAAGGATCAGCTAGCGTGTGGCTAGGTACAGTAAAATAATTCTCAAATTTAAGTCATTCTTGGTGTGTGCGCGCGTGTCCGCACGCATGTGTGAATGAATGTCTACATGTAGGTATTTAAGAACAGCAATTCTTTGGTTTCAAGATCTTTGCATATGCAATATAACATTTTATCTGAGCAGTTGAGAATGGAGGAGCAAGAGCATCTTCACGCTTTTGATGAACTCTTACAATATGGTGCGCAATGTGGTATCCGTTTGATTATTGGGATCACCAATCATCACATATACCAGATCAAACCTTGAAAGAATTGAAGGGGGGAGAACCACGTTATACTGGAGAGTGCATGGAAGTGATTAGTACGGGAAAAAGATCAAACTTAATAAAACAGGTAATAGCATAAGAGATTCAATTTTTAGTTATTCACGCGGCTATAAAATCAAGTGAAAGAATTTCTGACCTTGAGTGGTTTAGATTTATCAAAGTGTCCTCCAGTGGGGTTAACTGCAGCTAGAATTGATGTTCGAGCATTGAGTGTTGCTTGCATCACAGCTTTTGTGATGCTTATTGCCTGCTGTTCCATGGCCTCATGAATTGCAACCTTGATGTTCATTTAGATTGATATCAGAAATTGTTATGAGAAATGTCAGGTTAGACTTTAATGAAGGAAGATTACCTGATCTCAAATATCCATCTTATCAAACTCGTCAATGCAACAAATGCCACTGTCAGCAAGCATCAATGCACCAGCCTGAGAGGACATCAAATAAATCAGAAAAATAAATGCTCACAGATTAACAGTTGCATTAGAAATAATGAATGCTCAATATCATGCGTCATTTCAGAACTATAGTAAATGCCATTCTTAGAAAAACAGCAAGGCACATTAATATAAATCAAACTTCAAGAAATTGTTTAATAACTGCTTAAATCTCTAGATAGCCTTAGAGTCACATGTAGGTTCTTCCAAAATAGAAAGGTTGATTGATCTGTGCTGTCCAGAGGAATATCCATAAACAGGTGACAACTGCTTGGGCTAAAACAGATCCACTGATTCTCAGCCAACAAAAGAGTAACAATAAGCGAATGCTACCTCAATACAAAATTCCGCAGTTTCTGGTTCTTTAGCCACAGTTGCTGTCAACCCAGCAGCAGATGATGATTTTCCAGATGTGTAGACGGATCTGGGAACTATACCTGAAGTATAACTGTAAGAGCAAACATAAATAAACAAATGCATCCTTTGCATAAACTACTTCAAAAAAGAAGCAGCAGCAGAAGAGTGAGATTCAGAGTGAAAAAGGCAGCTAACTTGAGGGACTGAGATTTTGCACAGCTGGGATCACCAACAATACAAGCATCGATGTCCTCTCTAAGGTTAATACCCTCATGAGTGAAATTCTGGACACAGCCGAAGAGCATAAGCAGGAGTGCGCGTTTGATATCTTGGTGACCAAAAACATGTGGAGCAATACTATCTACAAGCTTGTTGAAGAGATCAGGTGCGTTTCTCATTCTTTGAACTTCATCTAGCTTCATTACCTGTCAAGTAAAATGAAGTGAGAAAAGTCCAGCGTGTTGGACTCTAACCACACATAGTACCAGATGAGCGGGGCCAACAAATAACATGACCCACTTCAAACTTCAAACAATGTTACATTTATCTAGAATGTCAGTAGCTAATACTATCGTAATAGGGTTATCATAGTATGAACAAATGGTGATATAAATTATCAGAGGTCGCGACATTTTAAGCATGGATAAATTACTTCAAAAGCAGAAACAGGATAAGTGACCGTGAATCACCTGTTATCATCGTCATCAGCAACCTTTTTACTATTCTTGATGTAGATATCCCTTCTTCCATCACAAACCTAAACAAATATGCATCTATGAATCACAAATAATTGTAATACACATACATCACCATTGGCCAAACATCAGGTATCAAGCCAGCTGTAGAGGAACCTGCACTGAATTGGCTATAAATGCAAGGCAATAGGAGAGGTCTCTCACTCCCAGTGCTCGGAGCGCTCTGACACCTTCACCACCAACAGCAGAATTTTTACACTGAGAAGAATCACGACCGCATTATGCTCGCACTCCAGGGGACGCCAATGCCAATAACTGGTACAACCACAGTGCCTGTGAAAATGACCCTGGACGAAATCAAAGTTCAAAGTTGAATTATATGACACGTTAACATTTACTTAAAAGAGGAGAGAAACACAAGTGGTAATCAAAATAACTAACTGAAAAGAATATCTTACATATCACCTGCTCTGGCCTGTTCAACAATATCATGGCGAAGAATAACATTCAAAGATCTGGGAAGGGAACCAGCAGGAATCTCTTTAGAAGTTTCCTGCATTCTAACCCTCTGCGGTCGGCAAATTTGCTCTCTTGCTGAAGCAATGCCCATCTCATTTTATTGGTACATGTCGCATTGGTACAGATTGTTGGCTAAAAAAATCGCAATCACGGCAGCAGATTCAACAGTTGGCATCAAACAAAATATAAACCTGAAAACCGAAGTTGCAATAGAACACTGATGCACAAACTGACCTCAGTATATTTGAATTGCTGTTCAACATTCTTGACAACGCCACCACATTCCAAACACCTAGAAGCTCCTTGTAAAAGCTCCGCCCGTACCTCACTTGTGCAAGTCACCACTCTGGTACTGACACCAGTTTCCCAATTTCTGCTGTTGTTAGCTCTCTTAATCTGTAAACATGGTAGCAAACTATACAATTGAGACACTGATATCAATTTCCAATCCTCCTTTTCTTCAACTGAGGCAGTAAGTGGTAATTTTACGTGCATCAATCTACAGAGAATCAACTATTTAAGTAAGGATTTCGATCAATTTCCTAAAACCCGTCAACAAAATCATCAAAAATTAAGGAAAATATACTTCAAAAACAAACCCAGAAATACCAATGAAGGAAATAAAGAGAAGAAGTACTCAAGTACATCAATGAAAAAGGGATATTAAAGAAAGCAATATTGATGACCTTGTTAGAATTATCATCAGATATAAATGTTGAGCTTAGCTCCATCACAAACCTCTTGCACGCATTCTTCAAATACGGCTCAAACCTAATAGTCACCGTCATAACTAAACAAAATGAACAAAATTTTAACAGAGTTCTACTAAGAAAGTGATTTTCTTTTGATACCTCAAGTACTCTTCGGCAATGAATTTTTGAAGAACATCACTGAAAAGCATGACATGGGAGAAATCTTAGACATTGTTGTCGATTCATTGCTTCAATCTCCGCATTATACAGTACGCTTCTCCTGAATTTCGATTTTGTCCGTCTAATCTAAAACTGCTCCAAACAAACGAAAAGAATAAATATTTCAACAAAACATTATAGTAGTTCATTTTTTTCTCTTAAATTAAATATAAAAAAAACAACCAAAATCGAACCTTTGAGAAAGTTGAGGAAAATGTTCTCAACAAGGACTGCTTTCTCGTCGACGAAGTAGCCGCCGAACGCATCCATTGCTATGATTTTGAAAATGGGTTTCTGTAGTGGAATAAATTTTAGTGGGTTGGTGTTTGATGCTGGAGAACACAGGCAAGGGAAGGAAAATTTACTTTAGTGTGTATGCCCTCTTCTGTCTCAGAGGAAGGTTCAACTCTTTCGCGCCAAAAATAGAGAACGATGCGGGGCAGATTTACCGGCTTTGTACGAATTTTAAAAAAATATATATTCAGAAATGAATAATTATATTATATTATAACTAAAATATAGAGTTTTAATTATTTTATTATTATTAATTATTTTATTATTATTAATTATTAAAAAACTAAAAAAATTGTGGTTTTACTGTATAAAAGTTTTTACATCTTCTCGCAAAATAATATTCATATCATTGTTCATTATAAAAATTTTCAGTTCTTTATCCCTCCATTTAACTATTTTAATTAATTTGTTTTGGTCATACAACTTTAATTTTTTTCAATTTAATCCTCAAAAGTTCCTTTGTTTTTATCCTGGATTTTTCATTTATTTTCTTTGGGTTGCCTTTAATTGTGTTCCTTAGGTGTTTAAGATTGTTTCATTCTTGAATGACATGTTCATTTTACATGGAAGAGTTTTAAATTATTGAAAAAAAATTAAAACAAAAATTATCAAATTTGGTATTTGAAGACATTCTTTTTCCATGTTTACTGTTATAAAGAACATAAATCTACAGTTTCATCCCACAATTTTATTTTTTTAAGTTTAGTCCTTTATGGTTTAGAAATGTTTGTTTAGTTTTCAAAGTTCATTTATTTTACATTTCAATCCTTGAAACTTAGATATGAAAAAGAAAGTTGTCAGAATATTTTAAGGAGAGAACTCTCAAGTTGATGAATTTCGATCACTAATAACTTTAATTTTGGTGCTTATGGACTTATCTTTCAATGTGAAATTTAATGGATATGATTTGACCTTGAATGAAGCTGAAAATGTAGATGAGAGCTCAAATATTTTTTTCTATTTGACTTTAGTTTGTGTTTTTAGATCAACTAGTTTTGATGTTATAGACAAGATTGCAGTGGTTCATTGGATATTTCATGTTTTTCTATGAGATTCAAATCATTAACACAATTGAATTTAATATAAGCGTGGTTGATCTAAATAATATTATTAGAAAAATACAATGATGATAAATAAAATGACAAATAAATCCGAGAACATTAAAAAAAACTAGGAAGCTCGATGAAAGAAAAATAAATAAAAATATAAAACCCAAAAATTAAACAATCCAAAATTAAAGGGTGAAACTGACAAGAAAGTTCATTAAATAAAAAGAAAAAAAAAATTTAATTCAACCTGGGTTAACCGACCAACCCAATAACCCTAGGCATATGATTGTGATAACCATATAGAAAGTAAAGTGTAAAAGATAGCATGAAGATCAGTTCACAATAAATCAAGTGTTAAAGGGAAAAAAAAAATTAAAAATGACCTAAAAATATATCAAAGTCAACCCATGTTAACTTTAGAAACTCGTGAAATTGGTCATAAGCTTGGAACCAACCCCATAGAAACACAAACCCTAAAAATTATAGAAAAATTATAGCTCAATAAAATGTTAAGGGATGAAATTGAAAAAAATATACAATAAAAAAGGATCCAAAACAAAAGAAATAAAAATAATAGGGACTAAATTTGAAATAGATATAATTTCAAATCAAATGATGATGAATAAAATTAAAAAAAAATCCAATTAAAAAAAAAATAAACGACAATACAAAATGAGGACCGAGTTTTATATAAAAATCAAATGAAACCAAAAATAGTATTATAGCTTTTTAGAATAATATAGACTATTATGTCTTTAATAATAATATATATATTTTTTAATAATTCTATATTTTACATTAATTGTATAATAGGATTTATTTTAAATAAATTTATTTAAATAGTATTTAAATAATTATTTGATTATGCCATGATTTTCAAATAGTATCGTAGTTTTTAGAATAATATGGACTGTTACGTCTTTAATAATTATATATGAATGTGATATGCTTGATTTTTATTTGAACATTTCTTCGTGAATATTTAATACGGATAAAATATCTATTTTACTATACTGTTATTTTAAGTTTTTTATATGGTTTTTCTAGAAATATATATGCTTCGATATTTCACGTATAAATTATTGATTTATGATTTCTTTTGTTTTTTTAAATTTTCTTTGATCTTACCCTCAATGTCATGTGGATTGCACTAACTAGTTGCTATACTTAATATATGTTTAATATTGTGATCCATAATGATTTTATTGTCAATAGACAAAGAAAGTACGTCAATATTTACATGCCTTGCTAGTCTGTAAGATGACTAAATGTAGGTTGTGCCAAGTGACATGTACAGCACTGTTTGTTTTATGAAAAATAATATTTTTAAAATTATTTTTTAATTTTTTTCATATTTATTTATCATTTAAAAAGTTGATCAATAAAAAATATATTTTTAGTTAAAAAAACATTTTGGATTGGTTTTCTAGAAAATATTTTCATTTTATCTTGGGCAAAATATATTTTTCAAAAGTTGTAAAAAAATAAAATAAAATATATATAGTATTATTTGTTGATTATATTAGATTTGATCTTTAATATTTTGATTGCTATATATTTTGTTTTGAATTATTTTTTTAATTTTGTCATTTAAAATTTAATTTTTTATATTCACTTTGATTTTTATTCTTTTAATTGTTATTTGATTTTCTCTTATTATTTTTTTAATTGATTTTTTTTACCTAACAAATTTGATTTTCATTCTTTTGATTGCAATTTATTTTATTTTAAATAATTTATGAAATCAATTTTTTTTTTAATTTCATCGTCTTTTAATTTTTTTATTTGTCAAATCTAGTCTTTATTTTTTTATTGTTATTTGTTTTATTTTAAATAATTTATAAAATTGGATATTTTTTTAATTTTAACTATTTTATTTTTCAGATTTAGTCATTATTCATTTGATCATTATTTATTTTATTTAAAATAATTATGAATTTTTTTTTAATTTCATTATTCATGAACTTTTTTATCTGTACGTGGTCCATGTTTTTTTAATAAACTTGAAAAAATAAATTAAAATATTAATAATTTATTTTTAATTTATTTTTCATAATCGAATACCTTAAGATATAAGAATTAAAAAAACCATTTCACAATAAAAAAAAAATTACTTTCCACAAACAAACAGACAAAGAGTCATGGAGTAACAGTTCCAATATCAGTATAATTACTCTTAGCCCCCCGAGAGCAAGTACTATCTCGTCTTCCGAAAGGGGGAGACGGACACTTGTGAGAGACCCAGTAAACCCAAAACTGAAAAGGTGAGGAAAAGCCATTGCCATCATGCCACGTCGTTGCATGCTCACATTTCACTCACTGGTTGATATCTGGCAAGAACAAGTGGGGAGTTACAACAAGAAAAGGATAAACGGGAGAGATCATTAATAATCAGTCAAAGTTAGCCGTTCCGAAGCATAAACTCTCCCTCCACCTGTGCTTTCCTTCTGATTACCATGCGGTATCTGAGCCATCTGTCAAGATTTATATTGAAGAAAGAAACAAGAACTCTTCCTTCTCTCATGCTTTTCCGAATCAAGCCTGCGTTCGCAGTCCTTTTTTAGACAATCATTTATGATGCTGCATTACTGTCTTAGAGTCTGGTTCATCGCTGGAACCTTGTAGGCAAGGGGACGAAGATATATACAAAAGCCTAAACCTACCCTTTCAAATAAATTGCTGTATCCCCCATTAATGCTCTTAGAATAGAATTGAATTAATAAATAAATGGCTTTCTTTTTTCATGATAGGATCAACCTAACACCAATAGGATAGATAAACTTAACACTGATAAATTGCCATATATGGCTCTACGTTCTTTATTGGAGTACTGTTTCTAGCCTAATCGAACGCAGAGATTATTGAAGGCAGAGAAGAAATGCAGAGGCAAGATTAATTGTAAAGTTATTAATATATGATTATATCCTTGGGTCTCTCTCTCTCCCTCTCTCTCTCATTTTTTAGAATCTTGGAGCTTTCTGTCGAAGCCGTCCACAGGAAACTTCACATAGATGAGCCAAAAATCACAGACCCCACGATTATGTATGCACAATACACTTTAAAGTTATAATTCAGGTTAATTTTTCTAACTTAAAATCAACTTGGAGCACTCCTTATATAAGAAGCCAGGAATCAAAAGCCATCCACCTCATTATCAAGGGACTGCCAATTTCCTTAGTTTCTACTCCTCTAATTTAATGTATGTCTTGGTACACGCATCACCTCCAAAATCTCCCAAATCCCATCTCTACTCTCCAAGTGCTCTCAAAACCAAAAACAATATCGAAACAATTCAGGAACAACAAAAGCCACACCAAGATTCCTCATCATCACAATCTCCAGTGATCACCATGAGCAATGATTCAAGTATTAGTGTGCGAGAAGACCAAAAGGCCAGGACAAACCAGAGATATATCTTTCTTTTGGTGATCAACTACTCGTTCCTGTTTGTGGGCTCGCTCTCTTCTAGTTTACTCTTGAAGTTTTATTTCAACCATCAGGGTTCCAGCAGATGGGTCTCTACATGGGTTCAATCCGCGGGTTTCCCTCTCCTTCTCTTCCCTATCTACCTCCCTTTTTATGTCTTCAAATGCACTGATAGACGTCCATTTAGTCTCTTCACTCCAAAACTGTTAATCTTATCAATCTTCATAGGTCTCATGTTAGGCTTGAACAACCTTCTCTTTTCTTGGGGTAATTCTTATCTCCCAGTATCAACCGCATCTCTCCTTTTGTCTTCACAGCTAGTGTTCAATCTCATCCTCTCAGTGATCATAGTAAAACAAAAGATCACTTTTCAAAATTTCAACTGTGTAATCCTCTTGACCCTAAGTTCAGTTCTTTTGGCTTTAGGTTCAAGCCATGACAAGTCCCAAGGTCTAACCCGCGCAAAATATTTCATTGGCTTCTTATCGACAATAGGAGCGGGCTTGTTATTTGCCTTATATTTACCAGTCATGGAGAAGGTATACAGAAGGATCTACTGTTATGAGATGGTGGTGGAAATGCAGCTGGTGATGGAGATTGCAGCCACAGCTCTGGCCACCATGGGGATGGCATCAGCCGGTGGTTTTTCAGAGATGAAACGGGAAAGCCAGGTCAAGTTCGATAAAGGAGAAAGGGTTTATTGGATTACAGTGTTTGCTAACGTGGTTACTTGGCAGCTATGCTTCATGGGCACAGCAGGAATGGTTTTCTTAACATCATCACTAACAGGAGGGATTTGCATGACTGCCCTCCTGGCCATGAACGTGTTAGGAGGAGTGGTGGTCTACGGAGACGAGTTTGGTGGTGTCAAGGTAGTGTCCACTGTTCTTTGTGCGTGGGGTTTCTGTTCTTATGTCTACGGTCTATATCTTAAGATGAAAGAAGAAAAGGAGATGGAGAATAAAAATCATGCGATGGAGATGGTTCATAATGCTGTAGCACCCAACAATGTTTAATGGGTTCTTAACATCATGGCTTTTCATGTAAAGGCGATCGAGGGGAGAATTAAGCAGTACCACTGATCCTATCCTATGTGTTAGTACTGATGTAATAATATCTGAGATGAGATGATGTTGGGGGCAAGATGACGAGTTAGATTCCGTTTCATTTTCCCTTTGGTATTATCAGCCTCATTCTTTACAATAATTATCATCTTCATCCTCGTTGTTAATGCCCGCTTGAAAGTCAGTGTCCACTAGGTGGATTTATTTTGAGGTTGACTTTATATCTTTTTCAGAAAAAAGAAACAAGAAAATCTGATAGACCCACGAAATCCTTCTGTCAAACAATCATTTCTAAAATATAATTTATATTTTTTATAATACACCTCTTTAAATATAATTTTTTTACTTGAAAACTATATAAATTGATCGCTATTTTATATTTAATTTTATTATATAAAACAAGTCCATTAATATCTCAGGCTTAGTTTCACCAAATAGACCACTTGATATGAAGAATTTCAAACTCCTTCACTCAATGCATGTTAAAAAATCAATTTAATTCAATATATCAAAAAACAACATCAATTTAATATCTTAAATTTTTAAATAAAATCTTAAAATATAATTTATATCCCCGATCTAACAACTCCTTTTTTTTTTATTATTGCTTAAATTTAAATAATCTGGCTTGAATATCACACTATACATTCCCTGCAAAGTCCAAATAAAAACAAAATTTTCCCCTTGCAGGGGAAAGTCGTATTTGGTTAAAATCTTAAAAAATAAAAACAAAGCAAAAGTCGTAGCGGAAATTTTTTTATAAAGTGATGATAAACAAGAATTGAAATTCCTTATCAAACATTATAGGAAGACCAGCTGATACACGAATTATTAGGCAAGAGGTTAATTAGCTAGTACGTATTCTTTTTTTAATTAAATGATATTCTGTTTATTAATTTATGCAGTTGTGCTATGATGTAATGTAATTTTCTAATGGATACTAATTTTCTTTTTTCTTCATGATAAATAGCAAGAAAAATATAAAATAAAAATACTTTGATAACATGAAGTCCATTCAATTCAATGGTGCCGACTTATTAGAGTAATACCAAATATCCTAACTATTTGGGGGAAATATTATGGTCTACTGATATCTTATTAGTTATTTCACGGGTTCACCTTGAAGAAAGATACCAATACAAGTAAAATTTAAGGCCCATAAAAAATGATGAAAATATCATTATCTAGAATTTCTCTCTCTAGTTATATTTATTTTTTTCTTTAAAATAATTTTAATAAATAATTAATAAGAGGTTATACTAGTTACTCCACAAGCACTATAAAAATTCATAATAATTTGGTTCAATCAATTCTAAGTCAATAATTTTTAATTCTATAGTTAGCTCATATGTGTCGGCACATAATATAAAATTCATTTCCCTCTGAAGGGGAGGTGCTTACCTTAAATTCAAAAAATATAAAAGAAAAAAGCTCTTGGGATAAAGAAAAGGATATCGAGGTAGTTGATTATTATTATTATTATTATTGTAACTTATATTTTTTATATTTATTTATAACACAACTCTTTTCAACTGTTTCACATTTTTTAAAATTTTTAATTTTAAAGAAACACTAAAAAATAAGTATATGGGGTGAAAAGTTTGAAGAGAAAATAAATTATTTTAAAAAATAATATTAAATTAAAATTGATCAACACTAGCTAGTTGATTGTTTTTAACACTACATTAATTTATTTATTTATTTTGACAAACTATAAAAACTAGATTATAATTAACTCTCTCTCTCTCTCTCTATATATATATATATATTGGAAAGTGGCCGCACGCCTTAACAGCTAGAATTAAAAAAAAAAAAATCAATCCGGAAAGCTTATCCCTGCAATGTCAAAGGACAATCCACTCCCTACTAAACAAGCCCTTGACACGTGCAAAAATGGAATTTAAGAGGCTGTGCAAACGGAGTATCTGCTCAAGGCAAATCATTATCGATTTTGCATGAACTTCTTGTTTATAACCTCGTCTTAATTTCTTCCTGTCTTGGAAGTAAGGTACTAAGATCAATGAAAAAAAAATAGATTATTTAATTAATACCCGTGTAATCAAGTAGGAAGTTTGCCCTTTCAATTCAATAATAATGACTAATTGAATATATTATTTATGACTCATACACGTGCATGCTATATATTAAGGGTTTTCGTCGCTTGAAGCCATAAAAACTCTTAAATAATGGGTTTATAGATGCTACGTTCTTGATGAAAAGTTTCGGTGATATTGTCGTATTAGTCGATTCGTAATTAGTCTTCGAGGAAAAGGAGTGGTAGCTTTTTACACGCAATCAAAAAACTTATCAAATACAAATTGAAATATTGATACAAAAAATTTGTCAGTATATTATGGTAATTTTAATAATGAAAATTTTCATTTTTAAATAGTAGATAAACACAGACATAATTTTTTTGTCGGGATATACTAATAAAATTATAATAGAAAAACAAGAAAAAAAAATTCAAACAATATTATAAAACGTAATTTTTACCGATAACATTACCAACAGAATTAATCAGATAATAAGGTACATCCTTAATAGAAAAAATATCTCAATATATATCAATGACATTACAAATAATATTATAAAAAGATTAAAAAAACAAATTATACGATGCCTATAGTTTAAAGGATGAGTTAGGTAGATATACGGTGCCTATAGTTTAGATGATGAGTTAGGTAAATTTTTTTAGTCATATATAGATTGTCTATGTTCTTTTAAATAATTTTAGCTTTCTTAATTGTTTTTTACTCGCAAGAAATTAAACCAACAATCAACATTATTGGTGTTATTAACATTGTCCTCATGGTTATTAAACCAACGGTCAACTCGTGCTCTCATTTTATGCTACCAACCTTGTTTTCATGGTTGTAAAACTTAGTTTGGTTTATAACCTGATCTATAATTTAAATGATGAATGTGGAGATTAATTCGAAATAATTTTATTTTAATTATTATTTTTTAAAAAATTAAATAATATTTTATTCAAGTTCTTATTAGGTAAATATATTGGATTTGTCCGGATTAATTTATACTTTAAATTAATAAAAAAAATAATATAAATTTAATTTTCATATTCACGAGTCATAAAATTAAATAGCCTGGTTTCATAAGAATACTTTCTTCTTGCATATGAGAAAATGCAACTGCTATTACGTACGTTGTTACCATTTTCTTTACTTATTACACTGGTGAAAACAAAATCTATCTTAGAGAAAATCTAACAGAGGCTATCCCCATGCATGTCATTTCGCACGGTGAAAAAAGGAAATAAACAATGCAAGTGTCCTCGTATGAACGCTACCAGCACTTTGCGATTTACTTGAAGAGATTTTTTTTCTGAAAAACAAGATGCTATTTTTTTTTTTTAAAAAAAGAACAGTAAACAGGAATAACATAGATACAAAACAAAAGCGTACAATTTGTCGTCTAGTGAACAAAAGTGGATCTTCCTTTTGGGCCTTTTATTTTTGGTTTGTTCTGTATAAAAAGCTCCTCTAATCTACATGCCATGTACCTAAAACCAAAGATAATGTGATTGAGCATTAATATGGAGTTTGATTATCATGTCTCCCAGGCTAATGTCTTTTGAAGTAAAATCAAGCTCCTTGATTGGCTGCTTTTGTTCCCAGTTGCTTTTGGAACTATTCTCACACTGAAGGTGGTGGGTCAACCATATTTAAAGAAGAAAAAACTACAAATATTGGCAATTCTTTTCTTCTTGAACGAGAATTAAAGGAATTTAAAATCATGGAAAGGAAAGGAGAGGGGTGGATTTCCTTTTAGTTATAGTTTAATCAAATCCCAATATTGAAATGCAACTTTCTTTAATCATTTCTTCGTGGTGAATGGATGAACTCCTCTCTTCACAGGAAAAGAAGACATGAAACCCAAGAAGTGCGTGCCCTCAGGATTATAAAAAAGAGGAATCGATATCATTACATATATAGCACCTTGTTAAAGTCTTGATTAGTAGAGAAATCATAGCAATAGAGCCAGTATTTTGTTGATGAGAGGTGGGGGATAATATTTTTTTTCCCCGTAAAAAATGTCTTCTCTTGCTGCCTGCCACACCTTTTTTCTCTTTGAGATCTTGATGGTCATGTATCCTTCACGATATGCCTAAAGGGCCATAATTAGATCTTCCCCTAAACAGAAAAAAAATAAAAATTAATTGAATGATTCAAATCAAGCTAATGAATCTATAATTTTTTTTTCTAATGACCTCCTTAAAGTTGGCGTGTTCTTAGAATATGTTGAGTATGGAGATTAAGAGGAGAGAAGGATATTCGATTACAAGGACCTTTCCAATAACGCTAACATTCAACCCCTTTCAGTTTTTTCTTTTTAAATCTGGCGAGGGATGAAGGGGTTTTGAAAGAAAAAAGTTTTTTTTACATCCTAAACACCTTGATTTTAAATATTATTTATTTAATATTTTCGTCCCAAAAATTTAACTCCGTACTGAAGTTACTGTGAATCAGATTGATAAAGAAACAAGGAGGAAGAATACTTATGAGATGTCACTCCAGCTTTGTTCGAGTGATGTGATGAGTATGAAATGATCTCTGTCCTTTGGAGCCTTTAAAACAGAAAAGCTCAAAATGATGAGGAAATATTTCAATGACAAAACAATCCCTGGATTATGTTTATTTATTTTTGGGAGGGTTTTCCCCATAAATATATTATATATTAACGGTAGACAGAGATTGGCTAGATTTTTTCCCCCTATCACCGGAGAGTATCAAGCATTAACCTCAGTAATTAACTAGCCTTCTATTGAGATGGTTAATTACTATTTGGTAATTAAGAAAAATAAGATGTTATGAAAGGAATCTACAGCCATGGGTTTTAGCTTGTGTTAATTCTAATTTAAGTGATTATTTATCAGTATGATAATAATTATTTTTTAAAATATTTTTTGTTTGAAAATTTATTAAAATTATTTTTATTTTTATTTTTTAACATATTAAAACGATATAAAAATATAAAAAAGTTAATTTGAGATAAAAAAAATAATTAAAAAAAAGCTTTTAAAACAAATAAAACAAAACGGTACATGTCATGGATGATGCCTACCTTTACCTTACCCCATGAGACAAATGCATCCTTTCCTTTGTTCTATTTATTTATTTTCAGGTGGCGAACATTTCCTTTCCAACATGCTTTAGTTTTAAGAGAAAATGATAATGCTAATATTAAACACGTATATAAAAAGAACTCATATAGTAATATAAAAAAAAGGGGGGAAGGATTAAAGGGGAACAAAACGACAGTCGTTGCATCAACTTTTATAATGACGAACAAGTTAAAGTACAGCAAGCCAATAATAATAAAAAGGTCAAACAAAGTAAACCTGTCCATCTTGTGATTGCGATGATTTGTTAGAATTTGGATACTAGTGCACATTATGCACTAATTAATCAGATCCTCCCGGATCTCGTATTCCGGCCGGCGAATCAAACCAAAGAAGGATCAATATTCACAAACGATATTAATTTGGGAATCCTCCCATGGTGCATGAAGCTCAAACGTATATATATCCCTCTACAGCTAGAAGAATCTTATTGTATATACGTACATCGATAAAAAAGCAAACGGTCCAATTATATATCTTTTGACTAGCACACATTCATTTTTCTTTTTTCCTAGATTGATATCTTTGAACCAACATGCCGGCCACATAATTACATGCCTTTCATGTTTAACGATTATCAAATACTATTAGGTAATGATTTGGAGCATTAATGATTGAAGGGAGTGGTAATAGTTATTGGATTTGGAGAGTTTTATAGTTAACTACAGGTTTAGTGCACGACCGATCTCATTTAATCATGGATTAATCCGCATGATGGGGATTGAATTTCACTCGAGCATCCCTGATCGGCGGTGCTCGTGCTCGAAGCACAAATTTGGCTTGCAGTTAAAACACTTTACATCCCTTGCTTGCCAGGTTTGAGGTGAGATTGGAGCATGTCTAGATGAATTGCATGTTTCGTCAGCCGCAGGGGCGGAGCTAGGGTGGCAGGAACCATATTTCTAAAGTTTGATAGGATTATCGAAACAAAAATTTTTGTTTAATACAAGATGATCCCTGAAAATACGTTGATTGCTTACCAAGTCTATGGGTTCGTCTTTTATATTTTTCAACATAAAAATACATGTTGTATGTAATTGAAATTAATATCATTCCGTTTTACTTTCATAATCTGGCTTTTATATGAAATATAAAATAAGCTTATAAATATATATAAAAGAAACAAATAATAAATTTTAAAAATTAATACTAATCCTCTAATTTAGCAGTATAGTTAATGTTTGATCAATGAAATAATATATCCAGTTATCCCCCATAATTAACAAATCACGTAACATCATGTTATATTAATCACTTTGGCACTAGATATATATAAAAAGCCGCCACAATAAATATTAACCGTCCAAGTTTATATCCTAGCAATTAAATACATATATACTAATATTTACCTAAACACTTGTGTTATTATTAATTAATTAGTAAAATCAGAGCATGCTGCAAGGTGAAGGCATTGAAGTAGAAAAAACATTTTCACATTCCCATGTGCTTAGGAATGCGATTCCCTCGTTTTGAAAGAGAATTGCATTCCTAAACTTTGCTGGTAAAATATTCTCCCGACCATATTACACCTCGCTTTATTTATCTGAGATATCTTGAATATCTTTATATAATGCATGCGGAAGATCTTGTGAATATATTTATAAATTAGATAGATAAGTCTAAGTCGGATACTTTTTAATAAAAACAAACATGATTTTTGATCCGGTTAATGAATTAAAATGAAATTTGACCAACGTATTTTCCATGCTTCATTTTAAAGTAAAACCAACTAAGGTAATTTGAAAATGCTGTTTTGATTTTTTTTATTTTCCTTGATATTTCTCTCTCTCTCTCTCTCTATATATATATATATAGTTTTTATTTCAAGTTATTTTTCCCTTATAAACCAATTGTTTATATGTATAGTAACTAAACTGATAGTTTATAATAGATTTTTTATCCTAGAGTTTGAGAAATCTTCTTTTTTTTTAATCGTGGGATATCCAGGTTGCGTTATGCACATCTCGATTAATCTTTTAAAATTCTGAAGTTAATAATAATATATACTTATAATAACTCTACAATTTATAATACTCGAACTAATAATATCTGAGGAGTAAATCTAGAATCTATCCGATAAAAATCTTACTTCCAATATTCACTGTATAAGGCTTCATGTTACCAAACCTAAACCTGAATTAGAGAATTTATTTTCACCCAACAAACCGTGAACCTGAAATTACCTGTTGTAGAATGAATAGTGCGACTTAATTAGTCCACGATCGAGAACCTTAATTAGTCCACGATCTTTTTGCTCAAGGTGATACTACAGAATAATCAACCTAATAAAATCGTGTTTAAATTTAATACAGAAATGATCCTCTCGAATTAAGCAATTAAACGAGGAGATCGAGAACCTAAATCCAAATGGCCATGGCCGATCGAGATCCAAAAAGGATGCATATCTCAAACTTTTTTCCCTTTGTCCTGAGCACCTGAAAAGAGCTGAGCTAAGCTTGCATAAAGTTCATGACATGTACACGATATGGATGAACAAAGCTAAAAGAAAAGGATCAAAGATGACACCTGTAGTACTCCTTCTCCATTATAACACTGGCGGTGGATCCTATTCGCCCTAGCTACCTAGCTAGATCTCAAGTATAAGCGTGCAGGTTGTCACTGTAAGTCACGGGAGCTTCCCGGACGAATCCTTTGTCAGTGTGTCGGGGCCGTGCTTTTCCATGTTTGTCATAAGCTCTTCTTTTTCATTGCTAGAGCTGGAATCCGAATCCTCACTCCATGGCTTGTACATGTATTCCTTCTTTATTACAATACTTTCCTTCCTTCTTCATTCCTAGAATTTCTACGGCAAGTATTTCTAGGTAGACTTTTATATTAGGTCCTTGTTTGTTTGCATGGTATCTTTCAGTATCTAGACATATTTTTTTAATCTATATTTATATTTGTGTGATTAATGATTTTTCTTATTACAATAATCACATGTAGGAGATTGATTAACATGCATGTTTATTAGATTTTTGTTTTTCCACGTAATTAAAACCTAAATCATTTTTATTTAGGATCTTGTGTAATATTTTTAAACCTAAACCAGAACTGTGAAGTATGTAAACTTGGCTAAAATAAATTTTAAAAAATTTTAAAAAATTATGTATTTTTTTAAAAAAAATATTTAAAAAAACAATCATTATTATAATACTAAACACTCCATATGAAGTATGTTCAATATCAACTTTCAGTCTGGTATTTGATATTAAGTTTCGAATTATTTATGATAAAAAAAAGATTTTGTTTTAAAAAGTTTCAACCTAAAAGATTTTTTTAATTTTTTTAATGTTTTAATATTAAAAATAAATTTTAAAATATATTATTTTTATATTTTTTAAATAAAAATTATTTTAAAAAGTAATCACCGTAACATTTGCATACTCACACTTCCAAATATACTTGCGTGGAGATGTTACGAGCAGGCAGAACAGAAGACGTGCATCCTGTGCATCGAAAAAATTGCAAGGTGCACAATTCTAGGAAATAAAAACGTATTTTGAGGAATGGGCGGGGTAGAATTGGACAGCTCAAGGTGAAAATGTCTGAGCTGGCGCCAGGCACGAAGACAGGTTAAAATTCCCTGCGCTTGGGCTGCCCAGGCGCATGGAATTGTTTTTTAAAAAACAAATTGTGCACCATCCTGAATCATTCAAATAACTGGTGTCTAATGACTAATCTAGATTTTCTGACACAAAAGGAAAAGAGTCCCAAGATATTTTAATTCCATTTCCACCCACAAAACTAAGCCGTATTAAGGTACAATCATGTTATTGTAAATGTTAAAAGGAATCCATGCCCGAGGCTTTCTTGCCGTGCTTTAAAAGTAAACCCAGATAACCTTGAGATAATCTCGAGGGATATAAATAAGTTTAGATTTGTGAGTTTTATAAATTTTAAGATTATTATAAATTTATATAATTATAAATTTTAAAATTTTAAAATTTTAAAATTTTAAAATTAATTAATATATGTATAAGTAGACTCAGATACCCATGTTAATAAAACAAAAATAAACCGAGACCACATAATAAGGATGTGAATTAGTTTTAATGATCATAAATTTTAAAAAAAATTAAATTATTAAAGGTTTATATAATTATTAATTTTAAAATTAGTAAAATTAATTAAGATGCATATAGGCTAATCAAATATCAATGTTGATAATAAAAAAATTAATAAATTGAGAATTATCATCAATGTATTTAGAGTGGGGTTCATTATTCAGGAAAATCATTGATCAAATTGAATATCATTATCCTTATGATCGCAAAACATTGCTGAGAAAAATAAGAAAAAACTAAAATGTTTAAAATAAGAACTAGAATTACCGTAAAGGAAATTAAAGTTAATGAAAAGTAAATAGTAAAAAAGTGTTGGGTGGCCTGGGAAAGAGGATAAACTGATGCAGTCAGTATCCTAAATTCAGTGCTCTTAAAAGAATTTTTTTTTTTAATATATGAGAACGTCAAAGATATGATATTTTATATTTAAAAGTACAAGAATACCATCTATTTTAGTTTGCATTAAAAATTCAATTCATCCTAATATTTAAAACCTATAATTCTAGTCATAAATTCGAGAATAACTTCATAAATCTTAAAAAATAACAAAACAAAATCCTTAAGGGATAAAATAAAATATCGATAAAAAATATTCAAAATAAAAAAAGATAAAAGAATATAAATTAAATTTGATACAAGAATTTAAATTACATACTGAATGGTAATATTTTAAAAAAAATCAATTAAAAATTAATAAAAAATAATAAGAATTAAAATAATAATGATTAAATTTAATATAAAAATTAAATGAAACTAAGAGAAGAAATTAAAGAAAATAATAATTAAAAAAAATGAAAAAACAAATCAAATGATATGCAAAAAAAAAATTGAAAATAAAAAAACATATTAAATAACATTTATTTAGATAAAATTCACTAAAATTCAACACCTGTTACATCATCAACTTTTTTTTTTTAACAATATTGTTTGAGATAAATCGACAAAGATTAAATTGACATCTAATAACTTTAACTTGTTTATTTAAATGGATAAAGATTATATATTTAAAAGCTAAAAGATTAAATTATCCTATGATCAATGAATAATAAAAAAGGGCCAGAATAAAATAATAATCGTATTCTCGTAATCATTTAGCTACCACCAAGAATAAAGAAATCGATGGAATTGTGGAAGAGGGATTTCACGCGTGTCAGCAAGCTTTACAGCCAAATCGAAGGAATTATGGGAGAGGGATTCCATGTGTGCTAGGCACGGCCGGCTTTAAATACAGAAAAAGAAAGAATCTACGATTGGATCATCATCTGTGTGTAAAGAAAAAAGGAGGAGAAGAAATAAATGCTTGACGACACCAGCTAACCTCACAGTGCTACAATTACCTGCGATCTATACACACAGATGATGACCATCGTTAAATAAAGCCAGGCCCTTGATCATATTGATTTCTTTTCGTGCTATGATTAAAATTGGATAAGAATCAATTTGCCTGGTTCGACAACGATGAGGTACTTTCCTTTGTTTTTGTTCCAGGCTGAGATAAGGATCGGTGCCTGACGGTGATAGGTCTCTCGAGAGAGTAATGATTATCCCAGAGAACTCGGAAATGGAAGAATTAGGCTGGCTTTAGTATCTGTTTTTGACCCATTTTTGGTATAGCATGAGGTCGTGGGTGTGTGAGAATTATGATGGATCATCTTCAGAATTATGCAGACTGGGCTGCTTAAAAATGATGTCCAGTTAATTATTATAGTTTTAAAATTTAGACCGATCCAAGGTTAAAACCAAGTTGGATTGAAAAAAAAAAAAAAATTCGATGTGACTCGGTTAATTCTACAAGACCTAGTCAAAAACTCAGTTATAACCTGTTGACTTTTATTTTTTTTACTAAAACATCTTGTTGATTCTTTTAGAAAAAAAAATTGATCCGAATGACTCGATCAAAACCTAAAACCTAAGCCTTGAACTAGATCGAGTCTCAAAACTATACTTTTTAAAATAGATTTTCTTAACAAGATCTTCATATTTATAACCAAATGACACTTTTAGCTAAGAAAACATAGCCAATTGAACTCGTAAGATTTCATCACGGTGATTTTAGGAGTTGAATAATGATTTTAATAAGAAATTTTAAGAAAGTTTTGAGAAAATTTAATGGATGAAAAATTTTGAATTCATTTTTTATTTTATTTTTGAAGTTTTAATAACTAAGTTCTTTCAATTTTTTTATTTCTTAACATTTTGAAAAACTATCATTCCTACCAAGAAAGATTTTTAAAATTTAAAATTTTTAAAAAACTTTTATGATTGAGTATTTTTAAATTTTTTTTTCATAGCAATTTGAAAAGTTTAAGTTTTTTGGGAAATATTGTTTTTTTTTTCTTAAATACTTTTACAAAATTCAAGGACTGAGGATTGCCAGAATTTGTTTATATTTCTTGATTTTTTATTCTTTAAATATATTCAGGGTATTTATTTTTAAAAAAATGTTTTTATTTGTTAAATGTTTTGAAAAATCTTGATTGGAATCATCCTATATGATTTAGTCCAGTTGAATTAAATGGAATAAATTTCACAAAATCATTTTCATAAGAGCTTGTGTGGAAACAAACATAGGAGTGATTGGGGGCCTTTTCCAAACTAATTATTATAGGCTTGGCTGACTAAACACAAGCCCAATCAATATGGAGTAACATTTGGGCCGTGAACTTGGAATGGGAAAACCGCAAAAGGCTAACATCTGGGCCGTAAACCAAATCATCACCTTCTTAAACAATGAACTTGAAGAGTTTGAAATGCAAATGCTCAACACAGACATTTATCATCAACTTCAAATCAGTAACCATTACTGTTACTACTAGTTTTTCTTCTTGCTATAGACAATACTGAAGAGAGAGAAGATAATAATGATGGCTTTGCAACTTTACCAACTTCTTCTTCTTCTTCACATTCCAATGTTTCACTCTTCTTTCACCCTCACCAGTACACACCTTTGAATGAGAGAATGACGACAAGATTGGCCAATATTTTCCTCTACCATAATGCGTCGAGAAGGAGAAAGACTCGTCATTTGTTGGTTCGTAAAGAAGACGTTGAATCGCGTGTCCAAGACCAAGAAGAGGAAGAAGATGAAGCACCTCCTCCTAGCCCCCAAGAACTCCAGTATGTTCGAGATATCGAAAGGGTCTCTTTCATTTCCTGTCTACTCACTATTCTTCTTCTTTTCTTGTATATATATATATATGTTTTTAGCAATTAATTATATCTGTGTCATTTGATTAGGTTTTGGAGCTTCTCAGGAAAAACAGAGACATGCTTTTTAGCGAGGTAATTTCGTTTGCTTATTATTAATTCAATCCACTTACTGTTCAATGTTCTTGTAGCTGAATATTGTGCTACAGATTATCTCAATAATGTTGTCTCTTTGTTATTAAACTCACTTCGATTTCAATTACTCATCCAAATATTGATGTATTCCTCAACGGTTTTGTGCCGTGTCTGAGAATTTCGTTTATACACCCCATGTTCATTGAGAAGGTTGAGGCATCAGTGACAAACCCAAGCAAATTCCTTTATGCAAAAGCCACTGACACTGGTAAAGATCCTAAAGAGGCTGCAAAGAGATTGAAAATTGAATGGGATTCAGCTGCTGAAATTGATTATACTGGCCTGAATGACGAACCAGCTTCGGTTTGTTCTCTTTCTGAATAGTTTAATGTGTTTGATTTAAGGGTCGTCTGTTTGTGTGTTATTTCTTATACAATAGTCCGGAAACCACATTTATTAAACCTTACCTGGTTTGGATCAGCGGGTTGACCCAGGACCTCGTCAACCCAACCCCCGACGTTAACCTTCCCAACTTGCAACTTGTGACCTGAGCCCGTGGCCATTGGGTTTAATTAGCATGGTCTGGCTGGTCCTCTTGAGCTTGCTATTTATGTGGTGCCGATGCTTCTGCAAGCATGATACAACTAGCTCTTAAAATTTTCTACTTATGAAACATTTGTAGTGGTAAGATACTACTCTAAACACAGTTGAAAGTCACTGTTAAATATGTTTTATTTCTCATATGGGTTTATAACTTCATATATGGAAAACAGAAAAGACATAATATGATTTTAGTAGCAAAACCCTTTGTTGAAATTGCTGGTTGATATGATAAATGATATCGTACAACCTTTAGCATCACTACAATATTTGTTCAAGAACACAAACCAGGTCCTATCTGCCTCGTTCATTGAATCTGTACGCTGGTTATAGTGAGCATCTTTGTGAGGGCATAATAACATGATCTCCTTTTGAAAATTGTAAATCCACTCTCATCTAATTTGAGATTGTAACCAAGGAAGCTAACTCTTTTGCAATATTATATAACTAAGTCGTTTTTTATAGGAGCGATCAGGGAAAACATGGAACTCACTACCCTTTGACGCTTGTGACTTGCTGCCCACGTCCTCACTTTTTCCAGGTTCCTACTTTTCTCATGAGTTGTTAGAGTGTGTTTGGTATTGCGGTAGCTTTTGTGGTTGTGGTTTGAAAAAAGTTGTTTTATAAAAAGTACTTTTAGTTGAGGTTGGTTTGAAAAAATAGGTGTTTGGTTAAAACTGTGGTTGAAATTGAGGTTGAAGAAAAAGTAGTTTAATGTGTTTGGTTAAAAAACTGCTTTTCAAATTGAGGTTATAAAATAATTAAAAAATATATATATATTAATACTAATGATTTTTAATTTAAATATTGTAAATTTAATTACTGTTATTACATCATAAAATAAATAATATTGATATCAAATTTTTTTTATTATTCCATTAAACTATCTGCAATGTCATCACATACGAAATATATCCAATAAGAACTATATTTTTCATGGTTTCTTAAACGCACAACAACAAAAACTGAATCTTTTGTTACATTATCAAGTGATTTCCTTTTAATTTTTTAAATAGAACACAATTAAAATAAAAATAAAAACTGAATTTTTTTTACTGGGCCGGACCCGGCAATAACGTAATTGCGATCAAATTTCACAAATGCTACGTCATTACGCGATATCCTTCTAATTTATGTAGTGTTATTAAATAATATTAAGTTTTAGTTTTTAGGAATAAAATTGAGATTAAAGTACGAATAAATTTAATTTACCTTAAACTATTTTTTTTTTTTAAAAAAAAAAAATATATATATATATATATTCACGTGAACAATACGAGTGCAATTAATTAAATATACTAGTTTTTCAGGAAAAAAAAAATTTGTTTACTAGTTTTTCAAAAAAAAAAAAAAAACTAACTGTTCATGTGAACAGTGCGAGTGAATTAAAATTCACTCGCACTGTTCACTTAGTGAATAGTGTGCGGTGGAGCATGGCTCCACTGTTATCAACGGGTCAGCAGCATGAGAAGCAGCATTTTGTTGCTTCTCAAAACCTGCGGTGCAGCCTCAAATATCAGTAGGCCCTACCAACAAAACATCCTGCTTTTTTTTTAACCAAACACTAGGTAGTGTGGTTGCGGGTGAACCTCACCCGCAACCACACTACCAAACACCCACTTAATCTCTCAATTCATTCTCATAGCTAGCTAGTTTGTGACCTGAAACACCATGGTCCTCCCCAGCTTCAGATATTGTCCTTCCCACCTCAAACAACGGTACTCATGAAACACTTGAAATTTCTGATGATCTAGACTTCTGTATTGCTACTGCTGATTATTTCCACGAATTAAAATTCATGGCTATTGAAGAATCTAAAAAGTTGATTAGAAAAGAGAGCATGCAAAAGGAAAAGCAGATTTCAGGAGATCCAGTTTCGTTGAGAGAGTCGTCAAGAAGAGAGGCTAGCTTCAATTTCATGCTGCTGCCTGTGTTGACTGCACCAACTCCGGACCAGCTACCACCTGCACTGCCTGCAAAATCCCAGATTATAGCAGGCAGCCTCCCCAGCTCAGCCTGCTCATCCCCTCGGTTCAGCTTCACCGTGTTGAAGAAGAAATGGAAAAATGAAAGCCAAACATCTCCCCGCCAGATTGACAATCTTGCTGGTCGACATTCTTTAGCACATCCTCCCCTTGATGCTCAACAAGAAATTAACTTGCGAAGGAGCAAGTCTTGCGTAGAAGGAAGGACAGCCGCACCTGCTGATGAACTTAATCTTTGGTTCCCCAGACCAAATGCTAGGAAATCTGACAACAGACCTCATGGACACTTCAAAATTGAGGCTAGCAAAGAAGATCACATAACTGGTGAAAACATGGATCCCATCGATAATGGATTTAAATGCGGTGTGCTATGCTTCTACCTTACAGGCTTTGCAGAGGGAAAACCAGTGAGACCAAAAAAGGAAGAAGTGAGAGGAGATTTGGGAAATGTAATATCCAGGACAGTTTCTGTCGAAAAATTTGAATGTGGTTCATGGGCTTCATCGGCCATCATAAATGACCATGAACATGACTCCAAAAATCTTTACTTCGATTTGCCACTAGAGTTGATCCAAGCTAGTGCGAATGACGCAAATTCACCAGTTGCTGCTGCCTTCATCTTTGACAAGGATCGAAAACAAGTTCTCAAGAGTTGTTCAGCAAGAGCAGCAACCCAGGAAATCCCATGAATTTTCTCGCCATGTTAGGTTTTCAACATCATTGCCCAAATCGCACCCAACCTCACCAACTTCTTGCACCACACCTCGCTTGCAGAAGGCTAGGGAGGAATTCAATGCCTTTTTAGAAGCGCAGAGTGCATGAATCTTTCTGCCAACTTTCTTTCTTTCAAGCATTATGTTTTCCAGTTCGTTGCAATTATGCAGATTTGGATGACACATTTTACCCGAATGTGATGCATCCTTTATTTTCCAGCCATCTTCTGGAAGTAAGCCAGAGAAGGTTGACCAAAATAATTGTACGAGAATTTTGCCATTTCTTGTTCTTTTGTTTATTTACTGGGTTAATCGCATGATCTTCTTCAGGTTTATGTCAAACTTTTCTAGTGACAAGTGTACCAGCATGAAAGTTTTTAGCATCTATTCATGGGTGATCTTTTTTGCACTTGATAAGGCTCCCATCCCATCCAATTACCATGAAAGTATTATGGTAGTTTTGTGGCTGTAGTTGACCAGAATATGATCGACTTAGTACTTTCTTTCTCTTCTTTAGTTGTTGACGACTCTCTCATTTCTTAGAAATCAATGATTGAAATGTGATTAAAATTAAAATTTAAGGACCGAAATAAAAAATATAAACCTCTAATAATCAAAGTGTACGACTGTACTCTTACATGCCCCAGGAACAATGACAAAATTGCATTGCTCCTCAACAATGATGTCCATAGTGCAAGGAAATAATGATCGAGCTGCACAGTAAAAGACTTTCTCAATTTAGTTGTTTTTATAAAGTTAAAGATTGCTGGGAACTCACAGTTTCTGAAATCAAAGACGACGTGCTTGCTGAACGTATTTAAAAAAATAGTCCTCTTAAAGTTAGTACGTACGTATGAGTTGAAAGACGTAGAAGGCTGAGCTTCGATAATTGAAAAATCTACGAAGCAAGTTTCCTGGAAGGGCGATGAGGACCCTCTGATGCCTCCATCAGTTTAATTAGGTAGGAGATCAGAGTCTTACAAGGTTCTGTGCATGTCTTTTTAGTTGCAAAGAATATTCAGACTTGTGCTGGAGAAAGATATTGATGAAGTCCTTTTCTTTTGTGCATCGGTAATAAATTTGGATGCAGAAGGAAGCCACGACGTAGCAACCGACGACAATCATATCAGCTCCTTCCAAGGTACTTCGATCGTCCATGAGATCTCAATGAATCTCTCAGTTAATAGTATTTTGATGTAAAAGTATTAAAAATAAAAAAATATATATTTTAAAAAACAATATGTTCTGCATTTCCGAGCAGCCCTCGATCGAGACCAACATCTAAAGCCACCCTGCATCCTCCAGTACCATGCACGTCGGACATGGACACTCCGCCTCGCATAATTAGATGACAGTAACAGTAGCGCTGTCCCTATAATGTTTATATCACTGTCTCTCTTGGAAAAATCAATGAAAATATGATTTTACTTGTAATTTAGCTGTGATAGATTGTTGTGTTTGTATCTCCTTTATGATGTTCTGGTGTTAGCTAAGTTTGTATTCGATCTTTTCATAATCCGGGGAAAAAATGTTGTATTCTGTTCTAGTAATTTATACAGTTGTCCACATAATTGGAATACATTTTTCGTTGATTTTTTATATATAAAAAAAAAACCAAAAAGAGGAAAGCTTAATTTTCTGAAAGCAATGAAAGTTATTTCCATTGTTGTTAGCACATTGGATATTGCCCCTCAAATTCATCATAGAATGACTATTTGCCCTAAAAAAATTCATCTTTAGGTGACGGATTCTTTTATTTTTTCAAAAAATTACAATACACACATTCTCATCCATTTATTTGCCACTTGAATGGATGGATGCTTTGGTAGTTTTAAGTTTTTAAAAACTATTAAAAAATTAATACACATGTAAATATGTATGGCCTCCATGCCATACAAGTGGTTCATGAAAAATCATGTGGTGGCCAAAATCCTACTTTTATTATGATATTAGATGTGACGTGTCGTTCTTTTTTCTAACGGTATGGCACATGCTCATGGAAAAAGTCCAGTTGAGCTGCAATGAAATGGGTTTTTTTTTTCCACAATTAAGCCATCATATTCCATTTAAAATTAAATTTTGTTTGTACTATAATATAATTCTAGAGTAGGAACAGTGTGAGAGAGCCCCAGTCCAAGCTTGACAAATCTTTTGCCCGTTGCATTATTGTATATACATGTGAAGAGAGATTTATGGCCACTGTTCATCCTCATTAAATACAGAAAACTCACCTAAACTGCCGGGCTGAGCTGGTTATTAATTGTCAGAAATCAAGTCCTAGAAGCTAAAAAAAGTAAAGTTGACAACAGCTTTTTTTATAAAAAAAATCAACTCACCGAATTCCCTGTTATCAATTTTGGAAGAAAACAATCCCTCTTCCTTCTTCGTCCCTTCCTGTGTTAAAACGTAACGCAAACAGACTCACATGCATAAATCGTCAAGAACAACCCACATTCCCGTTCCACATGCCCTCATGTGCTTTTTCCCTGTTAATCCTTTTTTTTTTTGTGAGCTAGAATTAATCTATACAATGGAAAAAACAAGAATATAAACAGTGAAGCAATGCTTTTTGATTTTATATAAATAAACAAAGAGGTGTTGCTTTGCCATTTTCTTAAGTAAATCAATGGCAATGGGGGATGGTTATTGCAACAGAAGAAAAGGATCAGAAAGCAACAACAGGAGTAGATTTTCCCTGAGGTGTGATCGTGTCAAGCCATTGAACTCTTCTGCCTTATACTCCCTGCACTTCAAGCAATGGAGATCATTAATTCAGCACTTTTTCAGAAAGAAAGAAAAAATTAACTTTTATCTTTGAAATTGTTAATTACTTGGCATACAAAGCCAAAACCATATATTGGCATGATCATAAACCAAGGATGAGAAATTAACCTATACGGCCTGTCCTCTTCTACACACCATTTCCCTTGTCATTCCCATTATAATTTTCGTTCATTGAATGTATATATTTTAATAATACCATAACTTATGTATAATAAACAAAACTCTTGAAGATTAATTATATTTTTAACATCAATATATTAAAATAATTAAAAATCCTTAAAAGAATTATATTTTTTCCACCTAAACACACTTAAAAGCAGTTACAAGCACAGAAACGAATTATGCAGTCTACGATGCAACAGCAACCGGAAAAGGAAAGCTCATCGTCACTACATGACAGAAAACTCTCTCAAAAATAGCTGGAGAATGGGGGGCAGATGTTGAATTAGCTGGAGATGGCAGCGGGAAGAATTGAGAACATGCTAGAGAATATTCCTGTTGGTAGGCGGGGGGTTCTTAGAATTGTTTATATGTTGTTTTTTAAAAATGTTTTTTTTATTTTAAAAACTTATTATATTAATATTATTATTTTCAAAAATATATTTTTATATAAAATACTATCTGAATCGGGTTGCAAAATTATTCCTAAAAGGCTAAAACATCCATTACCTTTCAAGGTATGGCCATAGTCTACCAATATTATTCCAATTCATCCAACACATAATTTATTTAGTAGATACGGTATCAGATTTCCTTTTCTTTTTTATGAAATATATATATATATATATATGATAATCTACACAGGCACTATAGTATTTTTTTTTTTTAAATGGGATCTTCATTTCAGTCACAACTATGAACTATCTTCCATGGATGGCTGGGAAAGGAGGGGAATTACGTGTGAACCTTTGAATCCATTTTGGTCAAGGGAAGAAAAATCTTACAATATATATATATATATCCCTGCATTCATACGCCACGAAAGAAAGAAGATTAATTCTAAGAATTTACCAAACATCTTGAATAAATCATAAGATGATGATAAGAGAAGAAAAATCATTTTGCTTTTTCACATTAGTTAAGAGCTAGACATTCGAAAGCGACCAATGTTTTGTCGCCCACATGGACTTGTCATGACGATCTAAGAAGAAAAGGAAAACTTGCAGCCTGTGACTTTCCTTAAGAGCAGCAGCACATGCTTGCTTGAGAATTAATCCATGTTAAAACCTTTCTCACCGTTGAAAAAGAACACCAAAGCTGGCCGTCATTGATGGGAAATTTATGCCAGAAAGACGGGCAGCAACATTGCTTACCGCCCAAAGGTGGCGGTGGGACCTCGTACCGACAACAATCCAAACTCGTAGTTTATGATATTTCCGTGAGAAATAACATATTGTATTTGCAAATTTATATTAAATACATAGAGAAGAATTGAAAGAATGCAGAACCTTCCATATTATATTACCCCCACCTGTATCTATATACCCGTAAAGGGAAAAAAAGACACTGTCATAAATACAAAAAACCCAAAAGAATATTTCTGATCTACCCAACCTTCAATGAAATACAAAAGATAAAAACCACTACCAAGAAACTACGTAGTAACAAAATAAATATTATTTTTCAGTCATTGCCGCGTATTCTGTAGCTTGGGTCCGATCATTTTGAGCTCAAATTTCTTCACAGACCACGCAAGATCTCGCATTGTGGTGTCAAGAACGTATGGAACCTTTTCAAAGTTGATCTCCGTGACATTAAGCAGATTCCGGCAAGGCTCGCGCCTTTGTGATATGGTTCCATGATAATGGAAATATTTGATCTTGCCCTCGGTCTTGTATGTTGTTTTACCGGCGAAGTTCTGGGACATGTGCACTCCGGTTGCAAAGACATTGCGCGGCTGGATTGCGTACTTTCTGTCTCTCCTTATGCCCCTCTTCACGTCTCTGTAAACAAGCTTCTCGATCCCCCACTTTCTGTGAATCCAAGCAAAATCACAAGACACGTTATGAAGGGAACAAGATGCAACTCAATCAAATTGCAGAAAGCATGAAAGCAATTCCTGAAATCAAGTTTCTCAACAGGGAGATCTTATGGGAACTCGGAATCATGATCTAAATCATAGACATTTCCGGTGAAGAGGTAAGAACCACACATCATAACAAGTCCCAGCAGAAGCAGCCTCGGTGCTGCAATCCTCTATTTCCCATCCACATTAACATCAATGCAGTCTCACTATATTCTATGTCAGCATCACTCACAGCTATCTAATTGATTTTCATTCATTTTCAAAGTTCATTTCGTCACCACAACCCAGCTTCCATTCCACAATGAACTCCTAACCTATCTCTAAGAAGTGAACATCAGCGATCGAGCCTCAGTTTTTTATTATTCTTGGAAATACAATGACACTTGAACAAACACAAGATTGATAATAAAAAAAGAAATGACAAGGCCCAAAGTATAGTAATTACTAAGATAATATTGTTGGAACAAAATTCAAACCACCCCACTTCCACCTGCCCTAATACAACGAGAGAGAAATCAAAGTTACGACACCAGAAGAATAATTCCAAACATGAGCAAACCACTGAATCATTTGTTTATCTGTTCAACATCAGTTCTAAAATGTTCCAATCCGGCAACCACCGCATTACAAATGGATAAAGTATCAATACTATATTTCAAAAACCCAATAATGCTCTTAAAATTTTGCTCAATCATTGGTTAAGTTAAAAACCCAATAAATACACGCGTAATTGCCAGAATGGAAAAGGAAAAGGAACCTAACAGCAAAACTAGAAAATTCAAAACAAGCTAAAAGCAGCCGACTGATGAGCTAATATCCCAAAAGCCTCAAGCAACCAACAATCCACCCCAATTTTTTAAGGCCTAGAACCTAATTTTCTCCATATAAAAACTTCACCACTACTGTGCTAGCAGGACCTTTCTATGAACCTGCAGATCTCTTTTTTCACTCAAATAAACACACACACACACACACACAAATACTGGAACAAAAAAGAAAAACCCGTTTTGTAGTTCTGATTGCTTGAAATCAGTCGTGCAAATATAAAACTAAACTCAATTGTGCAAAAAAAATAAAAAAAAAAAAGAGTGAAACTGGAAAGGGAGTGAGCATGGATATACCTGTAATATCTACCGTAATCAGCAGAGAGGCAGAGCTTGCTACTCATAGGCATTTGCTCAAAAGTGAACTGAGTATAACCCGAGAGGGAATCCAACACGGACTTGATAGTATTCTTTGGTGGCAAATAAATATACTCATCAACATCAAAAAAGAACATCCACTTAGCCATAAACTTATATCTATGCAAACAATCATTAACAACCATAAACTGATTATGGTAATACCCATCAAACCTCTCTTGTTCTTTTATATCTTGCAATGTAATATAACCCAATTCCAACCATGGCTTCAAGACTTCCAAAACCTCCTCATGAACCCCACCAGCATCATATATCACAAAATGAGATCTTTCTCCAAATAATCTCACATGATAAGCAATCCATTCCCTCACTCTTTGTGGACTTAACCCACCATATAAAGGTGAGCCACAATACAAATAATCATATTTAGGCTTCGCACTAAAAAGGGACATGTTTAAATCACCTGGAGATTCGTTTAAAACCTCAAATCTATCAGTAATGTTAAGATTTTTATCACCACCGCCTGATGTTGAGGCTTCCAAGAACAACTTCCCACCTGAATTCTCACCATTAACTGCCTCTGAAAAGGTACAATTCACTACAACAACAGTGTAAACACGACCATAGCCCCAGTCAGGGAGGATCCTGTAAGAGACGGTGGAGAAAGTAGAATTAGATGCAGAGGACGATTCAGGGGCCCATTCACACTGGTAAGTGGGTGTTGAGTAGAGAAGGAGAGGTTTAGAAGCAAGGCCTATAATAGCAAAAGTGTTGTGTCCACCTCGGTAAGCACCCATGGTGATGAAATTATAAGCAGCTGAACCATAGGGGTTAAATACTCGCTTTATAACACCATTGTCAGCCACTTGATCTTTTTGAGCGGAGGGTGGAGATGGGGTTAGAGGTATGGTGGTGGTGGTGGAGTTGAGGGGGGCAATGGTGGTGGTGGTGGTTGTGGTGGAGTTGAGGGGGGCAATGGTGGTGGTGGTCGTGGTGGTCGTGGTCGTGGTGATTCTTGAGATGCAAAAACGGAGATCAGAAGCAGAGATGGCGAAACGTGAAGGAAGAATCTGGAAAAGAGTAGCAATACTGCAAAGAACTAAAAGAGCTGTTAAAACAAGTTTAAGCTCTGCAGCACACGAGTTCATTACAACACAAGACACGAACATATTCCTCTTGTTATGCTCTCCCCCTCCTCCTCCTCCAACTTTCTCTTTCTCTGATCTCTCTTTACCCATACTGGACAGACTTCTTTTATTCTCTCCGTAAAACAGTTAAGATCAACGGGTTCTGCTTGAGAGAGAAGATAGAAAAGAGGTGACGACGGGGCAGAGAAAGCTAGCTAGCTCTCTTTTCTCTTCTTTCTCGTTTCTTTTTTTAGTGCGGGGGACTTTTTCTGTCTGTGGGTGTTCTTATAAGTTATAACACTGTTCTCAAGGGTAGATTCCAAATTGCTTGGCTGTCCATGTTAGGATATGATTGGTAGAGTGGAGGTAGTAATCTTTCTTCGTTGGGTGATTAATTTATGTATTTTCTGAAATTAGAGTGGATTTGTCAATTATGTGGTTTGATTTGATTTGTACTCCGAAAATGAGAAGCTTCAAATTTGTTTGTGAATTCTAATTAATTAAAAGGCCAGATTATCCCGGAAAGATGGGGGGACAAAACACTCCATTGTCAGTTTGTGAAACAGTGGAAGGCATTGAAGAGAAAGTAATTAAAGAAACGTTGCAATTAGGAATTTAATCTTTGTACGTATCACTTCTTGGCTTCTTGCGAGAAAATTCCACTTTTTTTTATAAAACAAAAACGACTCAAATTCTGAAAAGTAAGTAAGAAGAAAAACTCCACCAATGCAGATTCTAATTTGGGGTGCTATAATTTTCTATCTTTGCATCTTAGATTTTTCTTTTCGTTTTTTTGAGCTTTGAAGTTTTTTTCTTTTGGGTCTGTTAAGTTTCTATTTCCTCTTTTTTTTTTTCGTATATATTTCTAAAGTTTATCTTTAGCCCCGCGTTTAAACTTAGTCTCTTTCAGCCAAATGATTTTTAAATCCGCTATGGCATTTAAATCGCAATATATTTAATGTACTGGGTTTTGAAATGATAATTATATACACACGCATTAAAATATATTTAGAAGTCTCGTGTGGTGCACTTTGCACACTTGGAAGGCATTTGTACCCTTCAAGCGGCACATATATTATCTCTTAATATCCCAAAATACCTTTCTATAATGTCTTTAAAAATGTCATCGTATCATTTTTTTTTTATAGTGTAGCGTGTGTCAGCGGCAATGGTCTTATTTGTTATTTGTGAGTTTTTTCTCTTTTATTTTCTCTTTCTTTCATTAAATATTATAACTATATATTCTTTATGGTTAGTATTTTAACTTCAATTCTTATTTCAATTTCTATTTTTTTTTCTTTCTAATTATTTGGTTTCAATTTCATCATCCCATCTCAATCTATCATATATTATTTTTTCAATTTGATCCTCATCATCTTGATTTTTTTTAGCCTTTTATTGAATTGATTTTTCTTTTCAATTCCACCATTCAATCAAAAAAATTATTTTTATTTTAAATTTTAAATTTGATCATCATCCTTTTGATTGTTTTTTATCTTTAATTCAATTAATTTTTTTTTCAATAACACCTTTTAGTAAAAAGAAATTATTTTTTATTTTAATAATATATATATAACAAACACTTTTCAACTTTGTGATTGTTTATGTTTTTTTATTTATCTAATTATCTCGATCTTATGGCATGAGTTACAAGTTTGGTAATTTAACTAAGATTAGTTCATTTTTATTCTTCAACTTACAAGTCCATCAGACTAATTTGGATTAATTCAAGCCCAGTTTTTTTTTAATTTTAAATTTTATTAGTTTGTATTTAATGAGCTAAGAATTAAATTGTATTGTTTTTTTTTTACAGAAATATTTTATCAAGGTTATTATTGTTAATTTTTAAATTTAATCCATTTCAAAGAAAAAAAAAAAAGAGGCTCGCTACGTAGCGTTGTTACATGTAAAGTCTACCGTCTAAACGGCGAGCTTGTAAAGAAAACGGCTAAAATCCAAAACTCAGGTCAAAGCGCGGTGCCAGGTCGCATGGAAGAAATGTCTCTTAGATTTCCTGCCCCTTATTTCTGGCAATCGTTTATAATTCTTTAGTTATTTTAATCGTGGCCACAGGGATCCTCGTATTCAGCTTTAAATTTCAGTTGCCATGACTTCCCATTCAGAAACAAGTTTCAATGCATCTTTCTATAATTATTTGACAACATCTTCCAATCAACTTAAAAAGTGGGAGAATCTAGCTTTATTTTTAGAAATTATTAGTTCAAGTTTTATAAATCTCATAATTATTGAAGATTTATATGGTTATTAACTTCAAGATCCGTAAAATTAATCGAGATACGTATAAACTAGTCCGGATACCTATATTAATACTAAAAAAAGTGGAAGAGACAGATTTTCAATATACACGGAAATATAGTTTTTGAGGGATTAGAGAGGGGTAATCATATATTTATGTCAATATTTTCTTCTTCATAACTCATGAAATAGATGATTGATGATAGAAGATCTAACACTTCTAAATGGTTCTTTTTTGTGGCGTTTAGGATATTATGATGATGAAGTCTGTATTTTTAGTAGGTAATTATAATAAATGAGAGAATGAGTTTTAAATTCTAAGAATATGAATGTTTGCTCTTGTTTTTCATACGATAAATATTGTGAGAATCAAAGTACGAATACTTAGAGAAAAGAAATTGTGAACTCTTTTACTAAGTGGTTAAAAAGGTATACATATATATAACTCTTGAACCTTGTTATGTTGTTTGAATGAAAGGATTAAAGTATTATTTTATAATGATAACATTAATAAATAATAACTATCTCTTATACAATATTAATATTGATGAAAATATAACAAATCATTATAAGATTTTTATACAACTAGTGGTGTAGAGAGATCATTATTATTGACATTAATATTTTATATTAAAAAAATTAAAAGAATAAACAAACAAAATCTCGTGGTTTAATATTAAATTTATAATGCTCGGCAGACACATATCTACTTGGACTTGATATCATGTTAAGCTCACAATAATGGATTGAGCAATTTACTAGATTTATGTTCATTTGAAATCAATGTGTAACTAAATCCAGAAAAATTAATTTGCTTATCAAACCTGTTTTGAAAACAAACCAGAACCATGTCATCTGGAAAAAAAAATCCTTAGAAGTTCAGGTATATTGTATTATCTCTAAGCAAAGCATAATTCCAAGCATGAATTTGGCAATAAAAAGAGAAGGCAAAAGAAGTGAACCTAACAAGGAATATTATGATTAGGGGAGCATGCAAGAGTCAAATGAGAATCATAGCTTTAACATAATAAAAGCAAACAAAGAGGGAAGCGGATTGGAGACAGATGGAGTCTTCTCTTTAACGGTGTGCTTCGTCTGTCATGGACGCTGTCCTCCTAATGGGCTGTCCTCCCCCATATAGGACACAGGCCTTAGATGGGACCACAATATTCGCCGTTTTAATAACCAGAAAAACTAAAACCTCGTCATCAACTAGACACCTAGCTCATCTTGACACGTGGACCAATACAGCTCTCACACTCAAAAGGTCATCAGTAGCCTTTACTCAGTTAACGACTAGTCGGGAGGGTTCTGGACCTGATAATTCCTGTAATTGCGGGAATTCTTAAAAAATTAATTTTATGAAAAGGATTTGCAGAGGAAGGCAATCTGTACAAGGCGCAAAAGAGTAATGGACGCGTGTCTTTTCTTTGGTGAGTTGGACCCCGCATCACCAAACAGTCCTAGTGATATCATTGAGACTGGTTGTACCGTATTTACTCCTCTGGAATTAATTTTATTGTATTTTTATTTTCTTATGTGAGTAGAGTCGTTTATTTGCTGGGATTCTCTTCCAAGGTAATTCTCCATTTATCGTCCCTTAATTCTCTTTAACAAAGATTTTATGGTTGTCACTGTTTTTTTAATAGTTTTGGAACCGGTTTGGTTTAGCTGGTCGTTCAGGATTCGGCCGATTCGAGACTAAAACCAAACTGATTTTAAAAAAAATAAAAAAAGAAAAAACTTGTGGTGACTCAGTAAGACCTGGTTATAACCTGTTGATTTTTTTTACTAAAATAATATCGTTTTAATTTTTTTTTAAAAATAATTTGAATGACTCAATCAAATCTTGAAACCCGAATCTTAGACCAAACATTGTTAAAAACTATGGTTTTTTTAGTGCATTATTACCTGTTCCTAGAGGTAAACATTGATCATTGATCTTGGATTACAGAAATCATTACCTAGGATTTGATTTCTCGAAAAATAATGATAATAATGGATGATCCGTTTAAAAGCTGGCTAAACAAGTAACTAACACGATGATTTCTAACTATTATGATAAAAAATATATATAAAAATAAGATGCGACGACCTTTTTAATTTCTTAATGATTTATTTGGTTAAGTAAAATACATCAATCACTGCAAATTATATATATATATATGGCTGGGCATGCAATAAGCATCGGGAAGGGACACTTTGCCTGCAAGGGCGCTCTAATATTTTATTGATCGGTCGGCACCTTTGTCAGATGCTGCTTGACCCAACCCAAGACCATGTGGTGTTTACTTGTAACCTTAATCTTGTTTTCGATCACCGCTTGTGTTTCTGAAAAGGACGACTTTTTCTTAAAGGATTTTCGTGGTCGTGATCAGATTATCTATGTTACTAAAAACATTTGGGTTTTATTATGTATCTTTACTGTTAATACAAAGAGTGAAACTTTTTAAAAAAATTATTGAGAAAAACTATGCATTGGAAATTTGCTATTAGAAAATCGGAACACGGTAATTAAGACGTTATTTAAATAACCCAGGTGTGGCCGACAGCACCGTTAACCCGGGATTAGGACATCCCAGCACAGCTACCGTATCATCATTAACATATATCATGCATGCAATTAATGCCGGTGTATCCTTAATATATATATATATATATATATATATATATATATATATATACACGTATATGTATATATATCACCGGCATTATATATATATGTATGTATGTATGTGTATATATATGTATATTATGAGACGAGGGTGCACCTGGGGATTGATCCATGTGAGGCTGGGAGTTTCGACGATTACATATATTTTCTAGCTAGGACAACAGAAATCCAACTGAAACGATCATGGCATAGCAGCTTTGACCTGTGGATTTAATTAGGATACTAGTTGGGACCGTTACAAATATTATCTCATCCAACGAAGATACCATCATACCGTACATACTACATATTAAAAAAATATACTAAAAGAGCTCATCTTTTACTGTAGCCCCTCTTACAATTTACCGTGGGTTCTCACAGGAAAATTACTAAATTATCCTTCAAAAAGAGAAATACAGAGGCTGGTTTTAGGGGTGTTTTTACACTTTTATACGGGATAAATTTTGTACGGTAGAATTTGCGAGGGGTATGCAAATCTTTTACTTTCTTTATTGCACAGTGTAAAGTTCTAAATAGTTTGGAAGTAGAATTTTGGTTTGTTTTGGGAAAGGGTTTTTTTTGGTTTTTTCTTTTCTTTAGCACAGTAAATTTACTAAAATAACTTTAAATTTTAAAATAAATGCCCTTTTCTTTAGAGGTGTTAGTGTCTTTTAGACTGTAAATTTTTTTAATAAATTTAATGTGGGACAAGTGTGTTTTCATATTTATAAATAAAAAAAAAGTTATTAATACTTGATAAAAACGCACCGGCGTGTGAACATTGTTCGCATCATTTAAACGATACATCTCCTTTAATATCTATTAATTTAATGGGTTGACTCAAAGTTAATATAAATCTTTTTTTATTATCATTGTTTTATATTTTAAATGTAACTTTTTATTAACTCGATTTATTTGCTCTCATTGTTATTTTATAAGTATTATTAGATTAGACCAGTTATTAAACCTGGTCAACTTAATGACTCATTTATCTGATTTTTTTAAAATCTAAGTTCCATATAGAATCTTTTCTTTTACATTTTTTTTAAAAAAACTATCCCAGCATGCAGCATAACGCAAACCACAAGCCATCTATCAAGACGTTTGGTACTTGGAAGTGAATGGGAAGTGGCTGGATGTAGCTCCAAGCTGTATACTGTCTATGCTCTCTGTTGATTTAGCTTAATAAAGATGAGCCTTTTATTATCAAAAATAGAAAGAAACAAGTCGAAGAGTCCGATGCCCTAATCAGAGGAACGTGGCATTTTGTTTTTCAAGTTCTGTTAATGGATGCTGTGGTGGCCTGGAGTGGAAATTGACAAGCCCATAAAATTTCAATGCATGGACTATAAATTCCCAGGCCTGAATTCATTGGATCACGACAGCCTACTCTAGCCTCAGTTTCCAATTGCTGAAGGCTTTTATTTTAGATTTCTTTTTCGTTCAACAGTTTAGCACGGATACAGAAGCTATCCAAGGAGCATAGCGGCTTAACAGCCTATTTGTTTTTGCGTTTTAAAAATATTTTTTTTAAAAATTATTTATTTATATTTTTTTATTAACCTCAAATTAATATGTTTTTAGTGTTTTTAAATCATTTTGATGTATTGATGTCAAAAATAATTTTTAAAAAATAAAAAAATATCATTAACATACATTTTAATACGAAAAATTATTTAAAAAAGTAACCACAATCACATTATCAAACAAGCTTTTAACCTTATTCCCTGAGACTTTGAAAGGCCCCAAGCTCTCACTTGCACTAGCCCATGCTACTTTCTTCCAGAGATGACCAGTGGCCTAGACTGAAGGGGTTAACCTAGAACTTAGAAGTTGAATGATGATAGGTTGCAGGGAGGTTGTAATGACGAAGTAGCTGATCATGCCTATGTTCTTGCGAAGCATCTAAGAAATGCCATTAAATGCTTATGGCAATGCCCTTTGAAGATGAACATGTGCATACACGTTCTTATGATGCCAATAAACTTATAGCTCAACTGACAATCATGTACTTGTAACCCCAAAAGCACTAGATTCGAGCTTTTCTTTTGAAAAAAAGAAAAGAAAAGACGCATTCTCATGCGCTTGATCCCACCAAAAACCAAAAGGAGTTGTTGAATGATCTCGCAGTGAATAAAGGGGAATCCTGTATAGTAGTGCTAGCACAACAAGGGCATTTGGGTGGGAGGTAGGTCATCACAGCTAGCTAGTGCCTTGGATTCCCCTCCAATATATGCCCACTTTACATGAAGTTAAAACCACGAATTAACTGTCATCAATCACCATACATGTATTCCTGCTACTTTGCTGCGCAAAAGTATACGAAAAAAAGTAAACAGCTAAGAAGATGAGAGCTCGTGGAAGAGGAAGAGCATATGATTAACTTGGGGGTCATTCTATATAATACATCTTTATATATAATGAGCTGCTAATGGAGACACATGATAATAATGTTTAACACATTTTGTAAGGCAAAAGTCACAGAACAGCAACTAGCAAAAATTGCACTCAAACAGTACATTTAATCCATGATATTGTTGAAGTTTGGTACCTAAGCTAGAACAGGATTACTTAGCAGTAATCTACTGCATGATTATCTAGTTGTTAGCTGAGATTACTATCTAGATTAGGATATGTTTCTGAATTCTTTTAAGTTTATCTAGGATTAATCTAACTTGTAAACATCTCCTTGAATAAAGGAGAAGTTGGCTGGTACGTTTCTAGTGTTTGTTTTCTTTTGTAATTTTGTTTTCTTTCTCTATAAATAAAGGACATGGGATGGCAGTAACCAATAACTGAATTCTGATCTTTGTTCTTTACACTTAATTATTAAGTTCTGAGTTCTTTATGTTTGTTCTTTTCATCGTGCACTTAGTTCTTAGTTCTTTTCTCTTTTATCAGCAAACATAAAGTTGTTCTTTATAGTTCTACAATTGGTATCAGAGCATCCTTAGGATCTTTGAAGGGTTTGTGAGTGAAAACACAAGAGAATAGTAAGGTTAAATCAAAGCTTTCTGCTTTGAAGGGTTTGTGAGTGAAACACGAGAGATTAAGTGAGTTTTTTCTTAAGCAATGGATTCTGCAAATTTTCCAGCAAAGACACCAGTGTTCACAGGACAGAATTTTGGTGTTTGGGCTGTAAAAATGGAAACCTATCTCAAAGCTCTTGATCTATGAGAGATAGTGGAAAGTGATAGGCAACCTACTCCTCTAGGTAACAATCCCACAATTGCACAGATGAAGTTCTTCAATGAAGAAAAGGCAAAGAGATTCAAAGCTCTTTCTTGTCTTCATAATGCTGTAAGTGAAGACATCTTCACAAGGATCATGGCATGCAAATCAGCCAAGGAAACATGGGATAAATTAAAAGCAGAGTTCCATGGTGATGAGAAGTCAAGGAGGATGCAAATTCTGAATCTGAGAAGACAATTTGAAGGTCTGAAGATGAAAGAAAATGAGAGCATCAAAGATTTCTCTTCTCAAATTTCGAAACTTGTGAATCAAGTAAGACTCTTGGGAGAAGATTTTCCAGACTCTAGAATTGTAGAGAAAGTCCTGGTAAGTTTGCCATAAAAGTTTGAACATAAAATCTGTTCTTTAGAAGATTCTAAAGATTTTTCTGAGATAAGCCCGCAAGAGTTGGTGAATGCATTGCAAGCTGTTGAGCAAAGGCAAGCATACAGACAAGAAGGATCAAGTGAAGGAGCTCTTGTTGTAGTTTACAAGGATAAGGGTCGGGCTAAGAACATCTTCAGAAATAATCAAGAAGGAAAAAGAGAAAAAGAAAGAAGCTGGAAATCTGTTAACTGGCAGCAGAACAGCAATAACAACTTCATGAGGGGGAAAGAGAAGAAAGAGCATTTTCCTGCTTGCAAATTCTGTCATAAAACTAATCATCTTGAAGCCTGGTGTTGGCTCAAGAATGCTCAATGCCGAAACTGCAAGCAATTTGGTCACATCCAAAGATTTTGCAAAAATAAAACAGAAACTGAACAACAAGCTCAAGTAGCCGATTGTTTAGAAGTCAAAGAAGATCTTCTATTCATGGTCACAATTCAGGACATGTGTAACTCAGCAGAGACAAAGGACTCATCATGGCTCATTGATAGCGGCTGCACTAACCATATGACAGCAAACTTAAGCTTATTCAGAGACTTGGATAGAAGCTACCTGTCTAAAGTCAGAATTGGCAATGAAGACTTTGTGAAGGTTGAAGGAAAAGGAGCAATTGCAGTAGAAACATTGTCAGGTACAAAAATTCTTAAAAATGTTCTTTATGTGCCTAAGATCAACCAGAATCTAGTTAGTGTGGGTCAATTGATTGAATCTGGATATTCAATAGTTTTTAATGATGGAGTATGTGACATTAAAGATAGAAATGGAGTACTTTTACTTTCTGCAAAAATGATGAATCGAAGCTTTAATGTTAATTGGAATGAAGTTTGTTTGAGTGCTAATACTTATGAGTGCAAGGAATCTGTTTTTTGGCATAAAAGGCTGGGACATTTCAATTATGCAACTCTGAAAAGAATGGCTGACCAGCAGATGACTCACGGGTTACCAGATATTCAAGAACAACAAATTATTTGTGAAGCTTGTCAGCTGGGAAAACAAACCAGAGTTGTTTTTCCTGACAATGCATATAGGGCAGTGTCAAGACTCCAACTTGTACACACAGATGTGTGTGGGCCTATGCACAATGAATCATTAAATGGTTCAAAGTATTTTCTTCTGTTTATTGATGATTTTAGCAGGTTCTGCTGGGTTTATTTTCTAAAATCCAAATCTGATGTGTTTGCTGAGTTTGTCAAGTTTAAGGCAGCAGTGGAACTAGAAACAGGAAACAAATTGAAGATATTGAGATCTGACAATGGAGGAGAGTATACCTCTCGACAATTTGAAGCATACCTGGCTAAAGAAGGGATTAAACACCAGCTGACTGTTCCTTACACACCACAGCAGAATGGTGTAAGTGAAAGAAGAAACCGAACTTTGATGGAGATGGCAAGATGTTTGTTATATGAGAAGAAGCTGCCATTGAATTTCTGGGCAGAAGCAGTAAACACAGCATCATATCTTATAAACCGAATGGCTTCAAGAGTTTTAGCAGATAAAACTCCTTATGAACTCTGGTATGGTTTTAAACCTAGTATTGACCATCTAAAAGTATTTGGCAGCATTTGTTATGTTTTGAAACCTGAAGTGAGAAGAAGAAAACTTGACCAAAAGGCTGATGTGGGGATCTTTATAGGCTATAGTACAACATCTAAGGCTTATAAAATTTATGATATGAATTCTAACAAAGTTGTGGTTGCTAGAAATGTCAAAGTGGTAGAAAATGCTGCTTGGGATTGGAAAAATTTATCAGGTGAAGGATCAAAACAGATGCAACAAGATGAGTTAGATGCTGCAAACATGATTGATCAACAATCAGATGTTGCTGGGAATAATGAGCAACAAAGTGAGTGGGATGCTGCAGAGAATATTGATGATCAACCAGTAAAAGGGACTAGATCTCTATCAGATATCTATAGCAGGTGCAATGTAGCTGAGGCAGAACCTGTAGATGTTGAGGAAGCTATGAATTCTCAAGTTTGGGTAGCAGCAATGAAGGAGGAGCTAGCAATGATAGACAAAAATCAAACATGGATGCTAGTTGACAGACCAACTCATAAGAAGGTAATTGGAGTGAAATGGATTTTCAAAACAAAATTAAATGCAGATGGTAAGATCAACAAGCATAAAACCAGACTTGTAGTGAAAGGATATTCACAAGAGGCTGGGATCGACTTCACAGAAACTTTTGCTCCAGTTTTCAGACATGAAACAATGAAGCTCCTGCTTGCTCTAGCAGCACAAAACGGTTGGTATATATTTCAATTGGATGTTAAATCTGCATTTTTGAATGGTGTGCTAGATGAAGAGATTTATGTTGAGCAGCCTGCTGGTTTTGAAAAATCAAATTCAACAAACAAGGTTTATTTACTAAAGAAGGCATTGTATGGATTGAAACAAGCTCCTAGAGCTTGGTATAGCAGGCTGGATAATCATCTTTTAAGCTTGGGATTTAACAGGAGCATGAATGAGGTAACTTTATATGTGAAACATGCTGCTGGACATAAACTAATTGTATCAGTTTATGTTGATGATTTGCTAATCACAGGGGACAAGGAGCAGCTTGTAGAGGAATTCAAAACTAACATGAAAGACATGTTTGAGATGAATTAACTTGGTTTGTTGACATATTTTTTAGGAATGGAAGTAACTCAAACTAATCAAGGTTACTTTCTTTGTCAAAAACGTTTTTCCTTGAAAATACTGGACAACTTTGCAATGAGCAATTGTAAACCAGTGAGCACACCTATGATACAGGGACAGAAGCTAATGAAAGAGGATGGATCACCAAAAGCTGATGGGAAAATTTACAGGAGTCTAATTGGAAGTTTGCTGTATTTAACAGCCACACGTCCTGACATTCAATTTGCTGTGAATTATCTTTCCAGGTTCATGCAAGATCCAAGTCAAAACCACTTTGTGGCAGCTAAGATTGTATTAAGATATTTGAGAGGGACTGCACGTTTTGGCATCCATTTTGAGAAGTCCAGCTCAATCAATCTTGTTGGATTTTCAGACAGTGACTGGGGAGGGAGTGATGAAGGAATGATGAGTACTTCAGGCTACTGTTTTGCTGTGGGGAAGAATGTGTTTTGCTGGAATTCAAAGAAACAATTGGTGGTGGCACATTCTACAGCAGAGGCTGAATACATAGCTGCTTATGTAGCAGCAAAACAACTAATATGGCTGAGGAAGATGCTAAGTGACTTAGACTGCAATCAACAAAATCCCACAACATTGTTTTGTGACAATACATCAGCTATAGCCATTTCTAAAAATTCTGTTTTTCATGATAGAACCAAGCACATGAAGATTAAATTTCATGCAATCAGGCAGTTTCAGCAAGAAGGAGAACTGGAACTATGCTACTGCACTTCTGAAGATCAACTAGCAGATTTTTTCACCAAACCGTTGGCTAAAATCAGGTTTGAAGATCTGAGGGCAAGAATTGGAATCACTAGCTTTGGAACCAAGGAGGAGTGTTGAAGTTTGGTACCTAAGCTAGAACAGGATTACTTAGCAGTAATCTACTGCATGACTATCTAGTTGTTAGCTGAGATTACTATCTAGATTAGGATATGTTTCTGAATTCTTTTAAGTTTATCTAGGATTAATCTAACTTGTAAACATCTCCTTGAATAAAGGAGAAGTTGGCTGGTACGTTTCTAGTGTTTGTTTTCTTTTGTAATTCTGTTTTCTTTCTCTATAAATAAAGGGCATGGGATGGCAGTAACCAATAACTGAATTCTGCTCTTTGTTCTTTACACTTAATTATTAAGTTCTGAGTTCTTTATGTTTGTTCTTTTCATCGTGCACTTAGTTCTTTGCTCTTTTCTCTTTTATCAGCAAACATAAAGTTGTTCTTTATAGTTCTACAGATATTACATGAACTTGGTATCCCTTACACGTTAGAATTAAAAATTGGCCAATACAAATGTATCCGGGCTAATTTGTTAGGAAACGAGGTGCAATGCCAACAAGTCACTACTTGGATTGGAAGGATCAAAGTCTTTTGTATCTCCTGAGAATAGAATCTCTATCCTCAGGAAAGCTGCAGATACAGCAATTCATCCAATCCACACAGTACGTAGCCAGGGAGAGAATATTTTTGAGGTCTAGCCCAAGAGCTCTGCAATGATTAACCTCTCATGGCCCGTTTAAAGGAAGCTCGTAATGGAGAAAGGTGTGGTGGTCACAAAGGCATTGGGAGTTGAAACCGTGCATATGTCATTGCCTGCCAACCTGCACATGCTATCGCGTGCCATATGCCCCCACTTCATAGACTCCTTTAACTTTTCATTTCATCATTCCATTCTATCTTGGCTCCAACATCACTGAAAAATCCCACACAGTCTCTCTACATAGCAAGCACTATATTACAACATTACAAAGCATAACCTAGTTTATATCTGTAGTAAGATGCTCAAAATAATTAACTATATATATTTGCTTCTTAATTTATGGTAACACTAGATGCCACATAATATGTTAATCATGTTGTAATTAACTTCTTCTGCGAAGGTGGGGCTACAGTACGAGGAGGTTGAGATGCCAAGACTATGCACTGAAGGTGCCTTGGACAGGTGATCAAGTGGTCATTACTGAGTCCACCAGCCTGCATGAACGAATGGATGACAGTTGGACCAACAAATCTAAACCCTCTCTTCACCATGTCTTTGCTTATGGTTTCTGATTTTGAGGTCTTCACTGGGATCTTGTGGCATGATTTGTATTGGGTGGAGATAGGTTTGTGATTAACATATCCCCACAAGTACTTGTCAAAGGATCCAAATTCCCTTTTAACCTGAAAATAAATTAAAGTTTGATCAGGATAATTTAGACAGTAAAGTCCCTTAATCATGTCTATATATTGACATCGTAACATGGCAAGTACTCAAGTACATGCTCAGTAACTTGGCCAAGTTAAGACAAATAATGTAACATGGTCAAGCACTTCCAATTACTGTGGTTGGGTCCACATGGTAGTTTTTAAAATGATTCTTTAAGGTCGTTAATTAACTATTAAATCAGTTCCATCCAAAGTTCTATTCTAGAAGAAACTTAATTTTGCATTACTTTTATCGAACAGGAAACTCATTAGTGAAGTAAGATGTTAGATCATTCCACAGAAAAGTGGTAAGAAATAAAGTAGTTGAAATGACTGTTGAGGAATATGAACAAGTGATGAAAGCTAAGCTGCATTACCTCCAGAATCCTATTAGAGTTGTCGACCACTCCTCGAACTTGGCTTATGTCTAAGCCATACTCAGCACTGATAGACGTTATTTTCTTTTCAGTGAATTTGGCGACAATTTCTGCATCAAACCCTGAAAAGGCTTCCCTGCAGTAGTGATCAATGTCCGAGAACCCGTTAATCACAATTTCTGTCAATCAACATTTCAATTCAACCATTTTTTTTTCCGGTTTAAACCACACACCTGAATTCCTCTCTTTTCTTCAGGACTGAAGTCCACTCCGATCCAACTTGTGCACCTGTCAGTGCTAGCAATTCAAACAGCAGCCTGCATAATAATAACATATCAGTTTCATGATTCATGAGTGCCATTATATACACTGTGTATGAGTAAAGAGAACTTACTTGTCATCATGGACAGGAACCCCCCATTCTTCATCATGGTAAGCAACATAGACAGGATCTGGTGAAACAAAAGTACGGATTGGACACTTCAGTTACCTTTATTAATTTTCAGTGTATAGAAGGTTAAGTCAATCAAATGGAATTAATTAATGTGTGTGATTCTCTTGAAACCTGAATTAGGAGTGATAAAACTACATCTCTTTTCCTCCGGAGGGATGGTACTTGTAGCCGGAGAATTAGCAGGAACAATTTTCCCTTGATACTTAGCAGACTTGGTTCTTCCATAATGAGCAATTCGCATTTTTCTTTGCTCTTGCATAACAGCAACTTGTTCCCTCCTAGCAGCAGCTATGCTACCTGGAGCCTCAACTAACAAAGAGGAAGAGTATTTCATAGCAAAAGTGTCAACAGAATGTGGAACTCCCGCAGTGCTAGATTTCTTCGACTTCTTTACCGTACTAGTAATTACCACTTTTGTTGTGCTACGTGGTGTCAAAACCTTTTCAGCACTAGTATTTAATCCGCCAGGATCATTTCCTCTCTTAAGTGCTGGAGGTCTAGGTGATTTTAGCTTGGGAGAGATAGGAGGGGACGGTGCTGAAGGAAGCCTAGTTATAGTACCTGCAGCATTACAAGCTCGTTGCATCAATGGTACAGGTGGTTCAGCTGGTTCCCGAGTAGTAGACCTTGGAGGTGAGTTCTTTTTAAGTGAACTGTGTCTTTCCAAGCTAGGAACTTGATTGGATTTTGGCTGAAGTACCGGACGGCCATTAATTTTAGCAATGGTAGTTGCAATATTACTGGTACTTTGGTTCAGCCTGGATTTAGAGGAACACATACTAGTGAAAATGTGCTTTGTATAGACAGAAAATAGAGATGAGCGAGTGATTTGGGCACAAGAAATTATCGAGTGAGATGATCAGAGATAGGCAATGGAGAAGGTGAAGGGCTTGAGGGGTTTGGGAAGGGCGTGGGGTTTATAAACTGGAAAGTGGGGACAGAGAGGAGGGAGTAGTAACATGGGTGGGTCGGGGTCTGCCATACAACCCTCTTGCGAGGGGTGTTGCTTTTAGGTTAATGTGAGCTAGCACAAGGATGACAATGACTCCAGGGTCTAGATTAGGATTACTATTATTTCTCTCAAGAAAAGAGAGTGTATGGGGATGGTGGTGGTGCCACTGCCAGCCTTGTCATGGACCCTAAAATTGCCACTTTTTTGTGCCTTTACTGCTAAATAGCCATGATCTCCTCTCTAATCCCAAGTTCGAGTGAGGATCAAGGAGAGAATGACCAATCATTGCTCCCCCCGAGCTTGCTGGAATTCTCAAGGCCGTGGCAAACACTTTGATAATAAAAAAGAAACGTGGTTTTGCTATGGTATTAGCTCAAGTTTAGTTGCCGAAGTGAATCAAGTTAAAGTAGCTAAAATCTTCCTAGATTTTTTTTTTGTTTCGGATATTGCAGACCTTGTTGTCATGATCCTTGTTTAGAGCAGCTTGTCTTATTTTAATTGCTATCTTTCAAGATGGAAGTGTATTCATGTCAAATGGTCCCAGATCCCAACTGTGATTCGAATGGACCATCTTCATTGAGCTTCGAGACTTCGGATCATACACCCTTCACCCTTGTGTGTCAACAACTTGCGGTCTCTAGTTGAAGCAAAACATGCTCTCCTATCTCGGATACAGTATCTTTAATGGCATCATCGACATTTCCGCACACATTATTGCTTAAAAAACACGACTTCCGAGTTAGTTTTGGCTTGATTTTCAATCAATAGTGTCATTGGTATAGATGCAAGAAGAATGGATTAATGGAGGTGAAAAGTATTGTCTACTTCACTAACCAAGAAAGCTGACACGTTGAACAATATTTGTCAAAATTGGCACCCTTTAACCATGTGATTTTAGGCTGTAGCAACGAAGTGAATCAAAGAACCACTACCAACCAAAAAAAATTTGGAAAATGCTTATGGAATATTCTATAGGTGTATAAGGAAAATTAATTTTGTCGGAAACGAGATAGAATACTATCTTTGAAAACTAATTCGCCTAGTTATTTATTCTATCGGTAATTTCTAATACCAATAGAATTATCACTAAATTAAAATAAGCTTTTACAGCTCATTTTTATTTATTTGTTATAATTCTCAAGCCAATAATTATTCTATAAATCTATAATCAGAACAAAAAATATCTAAAAAAATTAATCTATATAAATTTCACAATGGATAATGTTAGATGATTTACGCAAAGTTATGAGCTTTTAAGGTTTTAAAATTTAAATAGTAAATTCATATAAATAGTGGAGAACAATGAGATAAAATTCCATACATAAACATAAAAAAAAAAAAACCAGAAATAAACAATAAGATAATGTCTAGTAAACCATTAAAATTTCAATTGAAATATAAGTAGATCAACAAGGTGAAGTATACCCGATAGAGGATGCTAAAGGTCCGAAAGAAAAGATGTTGAGGTGGAAGGTCTAGGAGGAGAAGGAGGAGAAAAATGTGCACCTACAAATCTACTTAATTGAGCCTAGTACATTCTATTTTGTTACTTGTGCACTCATTTTCTTCGACTCAACAACCAATTATTCCTGAACTTTGTTTTGCACAATCTCATTAAATTTTTATAATGAACTTGGGCCGGTATGTGGTGTCTAAAGTTAAAATAAAGTGACTCTCCTTTAATTAGTTCGGGTTGATATCACAAATAAACGATAAACTCGATTCCTATAAGATTATTCACTTATATTAGTCTCCAACCATGCATGAGAATCTTGAGGAGAATGGGTGGAATGTCTTGATTTGTGCTAATTTTTTATTACCAGCAACGATACAATGTCTGCTCAACTATATATTTCCAACTTGCATGGATATATATATATATAAATCAAAACCTGAAGAAGTTTTTCTTTTTGGTTAATTTCTGTTGCCTTAGCTTGACAAGCTAGGAAAATCACGGGCAGGGTCGGGGACACTCTGACCCTAAGAGGTTCACGCGGAAGGCAGTGGATCCCAGCGGTCAGGCGGCTGCTTTAAAAACAATGAGAAATCCAGGACTGCCATTGACGTCCAATCTCCATCTCGGTGCTTCCAAGCGGTTGTTAACAAAGCAATGCATGCCTCGGACAAGATAGGCTAGCGGGCTAGGGCCAATTTGCATTGATGTCATCTACAGTTCATCATGTTGGGTCAATTACTTGAATGACCCCATATATCTGTCATCTACAGTGAATCCTGTTGGTTGAACTTCAAATACAATCCTTCAAAGGTTAGATTTTGGTATATACTCTCTAAATATGTCCGGGAATGTTCTTGTATTGATAGGAAGGATAAAATTATTGCTGATTGTGTGTTTTTATAATATAAAGATTTAATATTTTTAAAGTGTTATTTGCCCCCTAGTATATAGTAGTTGCTATTAAATTTAAAGCAAATACAGTTTCAGGACTAATATAAAATTAAAATTATAAATAATCCTTGAATAGAAAACAATAGACGTTTTCAAAATTTCTTAAAAACTTATTTAATTTTATGTAGAACAAGAGAAAATAAAAAAGAAAATTGTTTCTAAATAACCAAATAACTTGTATTTATAGTGTTGAGTAATTAATAACTGATATTATATCATTGACTTTACCGGCTTTAATTATTTTTTTACTTAATAATATGACAACAAAAATAGACGCTAGTAAAATTAAATATCAATAAAATTTTAGGATGTTTATTTGAAACTGCAATAATCTTATAAAAACCAAACCGAAAAAAATTATGAAGATGAATTCAAAATCAATAAAATAATTAAGGATAAAATTGAGAAGAAAACTAAAAGGGATTCAATTGAAATAGCTGCTCGTAAAATTGAGTACCAACTAAATATCATGATATTTGTTTAAGATAATGATAATATCACATAAAACAAATCAAAATAAATTATGAAGTCTAAATTAAAAGTAATGAAACATTGAAGAATAAAAAAAAAACTAAAAAGATTCAATAAAAAAATAGAGGATATAACTTTTCTAACAAAAAATTAAAAAAATAATAATTTCTTTGTTGTTCGTATAAATAGTGAAAAATTTATAGTTTTACGTAACCTAGTTTTTTAGTAGAGGAAATAATATATCGATATAGATAGGTACAAAGCACAGCTCAATGGTGGTGCTATTATTTAGATATATTTAAATTTCTATCAAAATTATTTCCAAAAACAATACCTAGTCAATTTCCCTCTGTTATGCATGTGATTTGTTTGCTTTTTTATAAAAAAAATTATATATTTTTTTAAAATATACTAAATATCAATATTTTTTTAAAAAATAATATTTGCTAAAACTTTGATAAGATTTTAGTGTATTGATCATACAGTACACCATCTTTCAACAATAAATATGTTTATATTTTTGGTCTTTGTGTAATTTAAATTTTCTGTTTTTGATTGCCTTTTCTTTTATTTATGGTATTTGATTTTTTTTAAAGGTTTTATTATGTTGATCCTATACATTGTATCCTTATTAAGTTTAAATATAAATTCTAAAAAAAACCATAAGTTTTGGGCCTTTTGGCAATATATATTTATTTGAATTTGTTTAATTTAGATTTATTATTTTATGCTTTTGTGTATTCTTAGTTTATGATATTTCCATATGATTAACACAAAATCTTCATGCAATTAATATATTCTTTTTTTTTTGGATTTTTTGAATTTATAAAAAAATTTATTTCATGTTTTTTTGTGCATGGAAGTTTAATATTTTTAGTAATATTTTATTATGTTGATGATATTAAAAATAAATTAATTCACATGAACCATCACACACATTTATAGTAAAATATATTCACACCAGTCACCGATCCACGTGTCACTCCAATATTTCAACTGAACGGTTAATTGATTTCGAGCCTGTTTGCCCCCTCCTTTTCAAGTGTTCACTGCTTTTCTTTAAAGTAAATCATCAATATATATATAGATATAGTAAGATTTCCAAAATCATTTACTTAACTTTTAAGAGTAGAAAGCGATTCTTATAAAAGCAAGTTAAGTTTAAATTAATTTTCACTTCAAAAGTGATGTGTTTTGAGATGGAAGAATGTTTATTTTATTTAAAAGACAAAATAGCCTTAAACATTTTAAAATTAACCAACCTCAATAATTTCTTATACATAGTAATTATCTAATTTTTAATTACATAATTAATGACCTTAAATATTTTAAAATTAAGTATACTAAATTATTTTATTTTAAGTATATTAACTTTTAGTTGTATGGGTCTAATTAATTATAGTATTTAGTAGCTTTATTTACTTAAAAAAACTATAAACTATCCATACATTACTCAATAAAACTATATAATTTAGAGAGCGTTTTGGTATCTTGAGCTTTTCCTCTTTCTCTCTCTCTCTCTTTTTAATCTTTTATGAGAATTTCTTTTTCTCTTAGTCTTTTTACAAGTTCCTATATATATATATATATATATATATATTAAACACTAGTGATAATGTGAATATGGTCTATTTCTAGTCTAATTTCTTCATTCAATTTTAAATAGATTCAACTAATTTGTTCGTACAAAGTGTGTTAAATTCATGAATCTTTATAATCAGTCATTAATTATGGATAATTCTAGTATTAATAATCGACCAAATTGAGTATATGATTCCATGAATGCAAGATGACTCTTTATGATTATTGCCATATCTCCAAAACTATTAAAAAAAAAACAAACAACATTCATCCGTAACAACTCCTTTAAAAATCAATAAATCATAAATAATTATTAAATAAGCACATCTAGCACCCTATATACATTCCCTAGCAATCAAATCCCTCGAAAATTACAAAATCATTAATCGTAATTAAGTAATCATATGTCTTTATGCGTTGTATAGATCTGGCATACAACCGATGAAAGCTTCTATTTCCAAGAATGACAATTAACACTTTGATGCATTTTCAACGCAATAATATTACTTGACTTGTTCTGTTTCCAAGAACATTAATGCCATGGAACAATAACACTTCTGTGTAGTTTTGTAGTAGATAGGTGGCCGGTTCCTCAACTGGATGGCCTCTCACGCACCAATTAATAGCATCCAGCCGCCACATGCTAGAGCCCGCTAAGCACGAGCCATAAGTTTTTCTAAAATAAATTTTAAAAACACAAAAAGAATGGATTGCCCAATAATAATAATAATAATAAAAAAAATTTAGAGGAAATTTAGTCATTTCAGTAAAAAACCAAGAATACTCCTAGATGCTAATTAAATGAAAACAACTTTTAAGGGTAATTTAATAATTTGACCGTGTAATAAAAATATGATTCGATCATAATGCCCCTAATGAATTTGGTAACAACATTTATATCCCAAGGAAAATACTGAATTACCCTCCTAACTAAGGTAAATGGTTTTGTGTGGTAAGGGTAATGATAGATTTACTTTGCGAATCACTGTATATTCTGGGTGTATGTACAGTGAAAGTGAAATAGTGAGTTCTTTTAGTTTTTTTTTTTTTTTAATTAGTTCCTCACTTTCTTGACGTATCTCTTCATAGAAAAACCCTTCCCAAGTGCATTATTGTACTCTACAAAAACCAAAATGTCAAGCTTGTCTTCTGTCCTGAGCAATCCGCTACATTTTTGAAACAATTGGTCACGGATCATGAAAAGTACAGCTCAGTCCTGTTGCTAAGTTACCTCCTCTTTGGTGGGACACCGGCGACATCCCCAATAATATGGATGCTGATGTCCACCGCAGAAAGTTTGGGAAACAAAACCTTCACACCTTGGGAACTAATTTGCTGGAGCTGTTTTTTTCTTTCCCCTGTATTTATCTGTCTCAACATTACTGGATTCAATTCATCCCCTGTAAAATCAATGCCATTATAGCAGATCTTTTAGTTTTTCATCTACTGTTCTTGGAACAACTTGATAAATCTTGCTTTCAAGCTCAACTTTTGAAGGTTTTATTCATGGTCTATTACCAGTGATCAAGCATGGTTTTAGCAGCTCATCTTTTTTCACAGTTTGCATGCCACAGTTCAATAATTCCTCTGAAACTCACATCAAATTCCAATTAACAGTAGCACAAGTTGTCTTATGAGCTGTAACAAGCTAATCTTGATCCCATGAAAGGGAAAAGCTAAGTGGCTATGTCCTCTTTGTTTACGCAACAAGGTAACAGGAGGGCAACATGCCCCAGGAGGTGGACCTTGATGCTGGCATCTCTCAGTGTCAGCATTCTGGATGACATTTACCAAATCATTTATAAAAGAAAACGTAGATAAGTATAATTGCTGAGAACAGAGACTTCTCATATTGGATGTTCAAATGATTTTAGACCCAGTATGAAGGAATCCGTTGGCAATTTCTGAATTCGTAGGGACCTTATGTGTATGGTCACTTGAAAGTTAAATGCTAGGGACACATTAGTTATTGTCAAATTTAATAGGTTCAAATCGGTCTTTTTCACATTGTTTGAGAACAGAGTTATAACTATAACCTTAAAGAGCAAAATAATAATAATTGGTGTTTAGGGGTTTTATAGATATTTTCGTTTTTAATACACATACACAGTGTAATTACTTAAATGCTGTTGAGATAAAAAAAATTTAAAACTTTCTAGGAGGGGTTTTGTGGCCTTTTCACTTGGGTTTTTTTTTTTTATATACTCACGTTATATGGGTAATTTGATCTCTTTATAAATAAAAAACATTAATATTAATAAATTTAAAGAAATTTAAATGCCCTCAAGATTAAGAAATTTAAAGCTTTCTGGGAGGGGAGGGTCTTTTTCACTCCGTTTTATAAATTTAAAATATTAATAAAAAAAAAGATAGTTGGTGTAACCTATACTTTTTTTGTGACATGTGTATTTTTTTCGATGGTAAAATATTTTTTTCTATAACATTATTATAATCACGTCAATGTCCTCTTCCCAGTGGTACAACAACGTGTGTGTAAAGGGCCAAAGGTGTAGCGGTTAGGCTCTAATGGATTTTTCTTTTCTTTGCATCCCTCTTCTTTCTCTCTTATTCTTGCCAAAATATGAAAGTGTCTTCTCATTTATTTTTTATATTTAATTTGGTCCTCTTTTTTTATGGCTACTTGTTTTATTTTTTTTTTAATTTTATCTATCATTATTTGATTTAATTTGATTTTTACATCAAATTTAGTCCCCATTATTTTGACTTTTTAATCCTTTTAGTAATTGAATTTTGTTTTTAATTTAATCTATCAACATTTAATTTTAATTTATTTTTATATCGAATTTGGTTCTTGTTTTTTTATTGTTTTTTGTTTTATTTTCAACTTCATCCCTTGATCTTTTTAGTCGGGTTTTAAAGGTTAAAATAAGTTGATGTTCGTTTTTTTAGGTTGTTTTTTAAAATTAATTTTTTTAAAAAATTCATCCTTGATCTTTATTTTTTTTTATGGGGCTATCCAAATCCTATGCCTAAAGTCATGGGGTTAATGATTTAACCATGGTCGATCCAAATCTTTATCTTTCATTATTTTTTTAAAATTATTTCATAGGATAAGACTCTTGTCTTTTTCTTGAAGTACAGAGATCACAGAAAACCGTTTATGCAAGTTTTGCTCATTTCTGGTAAGTGAAAGGAGGAAAGAAAGTGACACATTTTTATTCTGCAGCTAGCATGCCTCCTTTTAATAATTTAAGAGCACAAAATAGCTTCTGATTTTTTTTTTCTTAACATCTGCTTTCTTTATTCTCCATAATTATCATACGTGCGTCCACAAACATGCTGCGAATCCATGTCTACATTTTTCTCTCGATTAGCCAAGTCATGATATTCAATAGACAGGAGACTGAAGAAGAAGAAGAGGAGGAGGAGGAGGAAGAAGAAGAAGAAGAGCCTTGGTAAATTAAACAACAACAATCTCCCGAGACTGTTAAAATCTGTAACTCCTCAAAAACACACAAACAAACAAACAAAAATTTACAGAGTAAATTTGGAGAGGAGAAACAGTATTGATCACAAATTAATTGCAGCTACATAGATTAGATGGTTATATTGATCAAATCAGGTAAAAGAAGCAAAGTAAAAGGATTTTCCGGTTTCTGAAGTCAGCATCAATTGAGTTAAGTTATACAAAAAAGACGGTCCTCTAGAGCAAGAACTCGATCACCAGTGCATCATGAATCCAGGTATGCTCGCACGACATCCAATATTGGAGCTCGACATATTGGACATTTTCCACTGCCCTGCAGCAGCTCGTGCGCACATTTGAGACAGGTGCACATATGCCCACATCTGAAAATATCAGGCATCATATTAAGCTATTACCAATGTTCATGATTCTGAAGAGGAGTAGCAACGGAGTTTCAAAATGACAAAGGGTTTCACAAGCAGGTACCTATACAGAAAAGAGTCGACCTGCGTTTCGTAGCAGATACAGCAGCTGCGTTTGTTTAGTCTCCTGTCAAATGAATTCTTTCCATTCCCTTGAACTGTAGCAATAATTCCGGACTTGAATTGTTCATCAGGTCATTCCTTAAATTAACAGGAATAGAGGAATATATGCAAACATGCACTATAGATTAAGGTTGAATTTGCTGTTGCGCCTACTACCTAGTAATACCTTCTTGGATGACTAGAGACAAAAAAAATATAAAATAAAGAAGGAAATATTTGTAGTATAAGTGAGATAAAATTCCCCATTAAAGATTCTATATGATACAATATTAGGTTGATTAAATTGTTTTAAACTTGTTTCCAGGAAAGAAAAATGGTTTTCTCAGCTCACCTGGATGTACTTCCTGCACCTTCAAGTGGTTTTGCGAGTTCATTTGCATTTCCATGGAGCTCTGAATTGATTTTCGGAGTTCAGACATTTCACGCTGAAGTTGCTCCATGTGCCCTTTTAAATCGTACAGGAGTTCCATTTCCTGCGAGTTTAGAGTGTTGTTTATTTTTCCATTAAGATATTTAAGAATGGTAATTAACATCAAACTGTGAAGTGAAATTACTCACAATTGATGAATGACTTATGGAGGAAGAGTAACGCCTATCTTGATTGGAAACTTGAGATGGAGGAGTTAGGTGTAAAGCTTTTGTTTGAGCCTGTTGACAGCCATCAGCAACTTCATGTTCATCAGAAAAATTCCATGACCTGAACGGATATGGAGAATGCTGAGATGGTGAGGATTGATCAAAATAATCAGTAGCTTCGATATTTTGATGGCTACTTGGACTTCCTTCTTCTGATATGCTTTCTTCTCCTGCCGTTTCTCCTCCACTTCCTCCATCCAATTCTTCTTCTTCTTGACTGTCTGCTGAGTGTGAGTGCTTTTGGAAGTAAGACAACATCAACTGTCCCATTCTCTCCTGACTGTCCCCATCTAGTTCTTCATCTTCTTGACTGACTTGTCTTTGTACATGAGACATCATCAGTTGGTCCATACTGTCTCGCAAATCGCTAGCAAGAAAACTTGACACTGTTCTTCTGCATTTGTAATTTGAAGCACCGCATAATTCTATTTCTTCTTCTTTGGAAACTACTCTTAGTGTTTTTTTAGTGGCAAAAAAAGTAAGGAAAACAAGGTGGACTATCTTACCTTTCAAGGAGTTGCCTTATATCATCATTGTCTGAGCTACCACCGCGCTTCTCTTCATAACGTGCTTTTCTTTGATCTTCCCAATAACTTCGTGGGCGAGCTATATCACTAAACCAGTCAGAATTGGTCTGTTCAAAATACTCCTCCTCTTCTATCTCATTATCTTCCCAGTCACCATTCCAGGGTGATGTTGTTTTGGAAGTTTCTGGAGGATCAAAATTACCAACCTGCAGGCTTGTTCCTTGCCATGTGACATCCGAACTTGCACAAGTTTCTTCATCAACTTTTTCTTGGACTTCACACGTGTTTGATGCTGAGATCTTAACTTGAGGTTCACCCTGCTGCTCAGCACTAGTAGAGTTTTCTTGATGGTGACCATCAGCAGATGGCTGATTCTGTATGGAGTTCTCAATGCCTGCACTGAATCTCTCCCTATGTTGAATTCAGGTTCCGGGTTAGCATAGTTCCGGGTTAGCATAGGGAAGATTAAAAGAAAGATAAGTAGCCAATATTAGATCCAACATGTATATTTTACAACTTTTATTACACGGAAGCAGCAATTGGATATAGCTAGCAACATAGTCTGGTTTTGAATTGGCAAAGCAATGACAATGAGAACTCTTTCAACAGCTTATCCAGATTGATCCCAATCTCATACAATATGATTATTGTTGATAAATGAACTTATATCCTAAATTTCGATTTCTAATTAGTAATTTTCTTTGTCTGCATCCAAATCTCATTCTTCATGATGGATACTTTTACCACATGACCTCAGTGCTCATTATTGTGCCTGGCAAACTTCAACTTCGTTGTAAGATGTAAATGACAGATATCATCAACTTGAGCAGTAAATTTAGAAAGATTTCCTTGAACTGACCAATTCACATAAGATCAAATGGAATGACATCAAGGAAATAAATGACACGGCAGACATGAAATTATCATATAAACAATATAACACGAGCAGCATGAACATTGGCGTTCACTTTGAATACATAATGTTTTCATAGAGATGTTGTCAGCAATTTTAATATGCTATGGACCAATAACGCGTGAAAAATGGATGAAATTGACATTTTTAAAGATGGTTTTTTCCGAAGCCAAAATATGAATATTGTGATACCTGAGATGCATGATGGTAGACCCATGTTGTGATCGATCACTACTGGACGAGGCTGTTGATTGAGATGATCGCGGCCGCTGTTGATCTTCAAACCCCACACCACGATGCAGGAATCTCAGGCGAAGCAAGCACTGTAAAAGCATTGCAGCACACAAAGAAGTATTTGTTTACATGTGATTAAACTACAAAGAAAAGAGTAATCAATTGCACTGCAAATTTCGTGAGCTTCTGATATTGAAATCAAGAAATGGATGGAGAACTTGGCTTCACCTGAATGCGGCCACGTTGAGCGAATTTTGAAACAGCGTGGTGCTCCCCTAACGAACCGAGCTCCCTATGCCTTTCTTGTTCTATTTGCAAAAGTAAATCATTAAAGGCTTGTCGCCCTCTTATCTTTGGTGAATTTACAACCTGTGACAAGACTTTCTGCTCTGTCCGATCAGAAACTGAAGAATGCCTACGCTCTCTAGACAGGCCATCACCAGCACCGTTCAACGGCTGATCATCATCATTGCTATCAGATGTCAGTCTCCTAATGATGTCAACAATTTTAACTTTCTCGGGCTCTCCTGCATCTGTGTTCCTGAAATGTATGGATGAAGGTGCACTCTTTGCCGAGCCACAATCCACAAAAGCCTCCTTTTTCGTATTAGAGTCAGCAATATCAGATTGCCTTGATTTCTCCTCGGTATTGGGCGATGCAGTTTCAGTCTGGCTAGATACAGAACCGGTCCTGCTATTATTCATGCTATGGGACCTTTTCAGGCACGCCTCCGATTGATTTAGCCTTGCCTCCCATATCTGAACAAGAGAAGAGGCCCCCCGATTCTTATTCATGGGGGGGTTGTTGGATTGACCTGCAGGATTTTCAGAGTCTTGAGAGTTCTGCTGCATAGAAGATGGTTTCTTCAAAGATGCAATCAACAACCCAGCCTTCTCCCTCTGCATCTCAATTGTCGACACCATTTCTCGAGCCTGCATAGCGGCCCATTGGTCAAGAATCCTCGCTTGCTTGCTGCTCCTAATCGAAGAATCATGTGCATTCTTGGGAATGTTATCTCGGTTATCGGTCAAGCGCCGTAAGTTTTGATGATCATCATCAGTTTTGCTATTAACACGATTTGTTGGATTCTCATTAGAAGCAGAATCAGAAGTCACAGAGATGCAAGTACGGAGGTTTTCTCCAACCAATCCTTTGAGATTCTTTTGAAAAGCAGCAGCAGCAGCCGCCCTGGCAGTGCTCTCCCTACTACATCTTTCATGCCGGTTATGATCTCTTAGAACACAGCCAAACGGTGAAGACGAAGCAATCTCAATTTGGGAAGAAGCCATTATTCTAACAAATGTACATCACGACATACATTGGAATGAACGCAGCAATTTTGTGCATGCCATAAATGAGACACAACCCATTTTTCAAGAAAAAAGAAATGGATGGATGGGAGGGTTGTTAACAAAAATCAAACCTCACAATACCTCAACAGATAATTCTATACCACAAAGAAACAGAGGATCTCTTCTGTTTTCAGGATACTAAACTAACAACCACCGCTAGCAATACAGGACATGCCTTAGCTTTTATTTCCTATTCTTGGGACTCTATTGTTGAAAACTGTTTTCTTGCCCTACAAACGAATGGCACTCACAGGTCAAAAATACTAGCAAGCAAGGCAAAGTGTTGGGTGTCAATGTATTGGTATGGTGCGACTGGAAGGAACAAATTATGACTCGAGAAACTTCATAGATAAACTGAAGACATGGGGAGTCTTTGGTTTGGTGAAAGAAAAGGAGAGAGACGTTAGGTTTTTTGTTTTTTTTTTGGATTTTAGCCGTTGTATTTTGTAGGGTCCATAAATTCAAGTTTAGGGGAAAAGCAAGAATCGTTGTCCTAAGAGCGTATCTCTTTTCTGTACATACCAAACACCCTTTCTGATCTTTTGACCTGACAGGTTTAAATCTGCTAATTGTTTAATTAGGTTGACATATTATTTACAGTAAGCTTGATTTGAGGGCTTCATTTCACATCCTCATCGGGTTTTAATGGGATTCTTCTATCTCTGTGTCCTCATCAGCTAATTTTAGTTCCCTTCATTCGTTATGAATGCCTTGCTTTATTAATTTCCATTGTCATTTAACCATGTGGCTAGCACCACTAAAGAGTGGAAAAAGAAGGGACCTTCTCTGACAAAGAAAGGGTCTTGGATTACATGGAAGACTTGATGCAAATGCAAGAACCAGATTCTCAAAAAAGAAAGAGAAAGGAGAAGAGAAATTACGAGGACTGGCAATTGATGAGCGTGGAGGCCGCGGAGAAGCTAAATGAAAATATTGTCAAGGATAGACTGGATCATTTATTAAAAAAAAAACATTTTGTCTAGAGAGGGAAAGATTTTCAACTTATTATTACTAACATGAAAGTAATTGGTGAAAATAAACCACGTTTTTTTCTTTTGTTAAAAAGTTAAGTAAATGTGCAGTATGATCTTCAATTATTTCAGTAAATGTGTGATTTTGTTTTCATAATTTTTCGAAATGTTCTTACTCTGTAGGTGCCAGTGAAAGAAGGCAGTATTTTCCTGGCTCTGCAAAAGATTTCTGCATGGTAACTAAGCAAGTACAGTCATGGCCAAAAATCAAATAGATCTCTTATTATTAATGTTTTTACTAATTATGCAGGAATTCATGCTAACTTGACTCGGTCATTGTTTAAGGTGCTAGTTTTCGGTGGATTCCATGCTTATTTTACTTGAATGCAACTTGAAAGTTATTATTCCTTTTTTTTTTAATGTTAAATTGCGCATAACCAATTTCTTTTTATCAGTTTAAGAATTCTATTAACAAGAGAGAATTAGGCTTTTATATTTATTTTAGAAGGATCGCTTCCCATGGATGTTACAATTAAGAAAAAACTAAAAAGAATATTAATTTATAGAAAATTACAAAATATACTACAGGCTAGATAAATCAATGTAGTAATTCCTAGTGCCCAATTTTTTTTCCATTTTTATCCTCAATCTTTTTTTTTTCAATTGCAATCTTCTTTGACTAATTTCATTATCAATTTGTCAAAGTTTATTAAGAAAACAAAATTAGCAATAAAGGATCAAAATATAAAACATTAAGAAACTCTAGGGTCAATCTCAAATTCAATAGAAAACGCATGTCTTAGTCCACCTACTTAACTTTTGCAATCCCTTTGGTTTTTGAAATTCTAATTTTAATTCAAAAATTTATTTTCTTAACATTTCAATCCTGAATTGAGAAAAGAGATAGAAAATCATCTAAAAACAACGAAAGATAAAAAATATCGGTGAATCAAATGATCATTTTTCAACTATGAAACTCATTGTTTTTAGTGCCAACAATTTTATTCTACAAGGAGAGATCAATAATGATGGATTTTTCTCTAAACATGCTTGAAAAACTAGACCAAATTGGTTTTTTTTTTCTTTCTATTTTGTTGATTTTTGTTTTTTTTTAATGATTTTTTTCTTAACTTTTTTTTTCCAGATTCATCTTCAACATTTGGTTGATTTTCAATCGAGTTTCATAATTTGTTTACATTTGTTTTAGTAGGTTTGTAATACTCTCAAACAAATATCTTAATATTTTATTGGTGTTTAATTTTATAAATATCTATTTTTGTTATCATATAATTAAGCAAAAAATATATTTTTTTAAAAAGGTTATTAAACCCAATAGAGACTATAATCGCAAAACTCGAGTTGATCCAATGTTTCGTTATCTTATTTTAAATATATATATATATATATATATATATATATATATATCATTCTAGATTTTTTTTGTAAATCTAAACCATATTTTTACTGGTTATTTAGGTTGTTTTTGGATCTATCAAATTGACAAACTAATATCAAAGCAGTTTTAAGACAATTTAATTTGAAGTATGAGCTAAAGAATGAGTCGAGCCGAGAGGTTTCGAGGTTGACATGTTAATTTAAGTTTAATGATTGTCAAAAAAAAATTTCATATCCTAAATATATTTTTTTATATTAAAAAAAATTAATTTAGCCTGAGTGTAATGCAGTTAAGTTATCTAAAAATAAAAATAAAAATAAAAATGATAGGACAACTTTTAATAACAAGAAACTTTTTTTATAAAACAAAGTACCCTAAATTTAATCATTTCTTTTTCCTACTAATCCTGAAAAAAAAGTTCTGATTAAAAGGATGCGTGTCACTTATGAATAATTTAACGAAAGCAATGATCTCCTAGTTCTTGATCTTATAGGTGAATTTGAACTTGCAATCTAATATCTTGCTTTATTCCTTCAAGAAGAAAATTAAGAATATAACTGGATTTTAGAGACCATCTCTAATACTAGCTGATACTAACCTCTTGATTATGTGTTGATTATGTGTACTCTTAATAAAATAGATAACAAACCATGATTGTTTGTAATTATCCTTTTATACACATATAATTTTTGTAAAAGTTAGAGCTCCTAAAAATAATGAGCTTTATGAACTATATTCAAGGGTAACAAAGATATTAACTAACCAATTGGTTTACAGGTTGTCTTACGCCGTGGATCGATTTTTTTTTTAATACAACAAAAAACGTTTAGATTATAAATAATTATTTTGTATTGTTATTAAATCTTACCAATAAATTCTTGGAATATTCAGATTTAACTTGTTATCTAGCTCCGGTTTTAAATTAAATTAAGTAAATAAAATCATTTTTTTAATATAAAAAAATACATTTAGATTGTATATAATTATTTTGTATTGTTATTAAACCTAGTCAACGAGTCAATCTTGAAACTTTCAGACTCGATTTATTGTCTAGTTTAAGTTTCAAATTAAATTGAGTGGGAGTTTTTTCTAACATGATTTAGTCAATTTAGTTTGTTCAATGGCAACATAATCATCTTGTAATAAACATTTAAGGAAGAAATTGAAAAAAATAATCTTTTCATTCAAATTTTTATTTAATTTAAATTTAAAATTAAATTATAACATGAACAATTAACTTTAATATTAAAAAACCACCTCAAATGATTGATGAAAAAAAAGTGAGATGATTTTTTTTTTTTTAAAAAGAAAAGTTACTGACTTAAATAACTGAAACTGTTAAGCTCACAAAAGAAGGTATTATACCAAATAAAAAAAAAAACAAAAAAACAGGAAAGGAAAAACAACGTGGCAAGATCGAATAGGTTTGGATGAAAGCCACATGGAAACACAGACAGAACTCGAAGTCAAGCGAAGAAAGACGAAGAGGATTTTTGGTGAGAGAGAGAGAGAGAGATGGTGTTGAGTGCAACACTGATAGGAGCACTGTTAGGACTGGGTACCCAGATGTACTCCAATGCTCTCCGCAAACTCCCTTACATGCGCCGTATGTTTTTTTCAACACTCTTTTACCAACAAAATCACTAATCTTTTTTCTCTTCTTTCCATTTTATTCTTCAATTTTCTTTATGATTATTTTTTTTTGTTTATGTTAATAGATCCGTGGGAACATGTGGTGGGCATGGGATTAGGAGTTGTTTTTGTGAATCAGTTGGTCAAATGGGATGCTCAGCTTGAACAAGACCTTGACAAGATGCTTCAAAAAGCTAAGGAAGCCAATGAGCGCCGCTACTTCGGTACTCTCTCCTTTTCCTATCTTGATCATATCTTCCTGCTTCACAATTTTTCTTTTCTGGGTTCGTATTGTTTTTCCTAATTTCTTCGTCATTTAGTTTGGGCCCTCGGTTTCTTCCTCTCAAGTTTGGGTTTTTTTTTTTCTAATGTTGTTGATAATTGGACGTATCAATTTGAGAAAACAAGTGTTTTTGTTATGATGGATTGAGTGCAGTGGAACTGTTCATATTTAGTCAAAACCTGTTAATTGGCATTGCTGTGTTAGTAATTCACTAATCAGTGCTATAATAAAAATCACCAATATTGAAGGGCGAAGTTGGAAAGAAAAGATGTGCGTGTGTGTGTGGGTAGACGAGGGAGATAAGGAAAATTGTTTCTAAAGTGGATTTTTAGGGAAAGAGGAAACGTGTAAAATGAGAATGAAAGAAATAGGAGAAAGTAGTGGACTAGTGGTTTTTGAGGAAAGAAAAATGAAAAAATGGTGAGGTTGTTGTTACAACCTAAGATTGAAGAGTTGAAGTTTTTGTACTAGGAATGTACAAACATGATGGAGCTGGCAACATATATAACAAGTCTGATTCATAGAAATGGCTTAGAGTCTGGGTTAGATGATGCTCCCACTGGAATTTAAACTCCTGTTGAACATCACCAAGTTTTTTGCTTTATGCACCATCCCCAAATCCAACCATACAAAACCTTGTTATCCCCTAGCAGGTGCATTATCAGTGATAAAGTTTATGTCTTCCAGGCTGTACTAGTTAGCTGGACCTGTGTGAATTTTTGTTGTGTTGGACTGCTCCATCAACCTGATTAATAGCCCTGGCATTTCCTTTGAGCTAGTTTCTACCAAGAATTGAGCTGTGGATGTGGTAAGTTGTTGTGAACATCTATGAGATGAAAAAGTACTGACAACTTAGTAAATGACCTTATCACGTGGATGTCTCTGTCAATTTCAACCTGCAGTCATTCCTATGTCGGGTTATAGGAGTAATGTGTGTTGTTAACTTATGGAAAGTTTAGAAATTTAGCATTGCAACCTTATAGGAGTGGCTATGTGCTTGTGTTGATTTAGAGTTTTCTAATGGGTTTCGCTTACATCCACTATAGGTGCATCAGACCTATCTATAGATACTCTAAAGGATACCCTAATTCCATTCCAGTGCGGATCTCAGTAAATAGAAAATGAGCGCATAATTCTGTAAGACCTATTCTCCAACATGCTGATCATCTTCAATGGTGGATTTATTCAAAGTCCAAAGTGGAAGCCAATTTCAGTCTTGGTTGTGAATTTTATGTTGATATCTTTTCTTGATTTGGGAGGAGGAAAGATTGTAAGACTTTGTGATTTGTGCTATTGTGCAATCCTATGGTGTAACTAGCTGAAGAGAAACGCTAGAGTTTTTCAAAACTATCACACCTCAAAAAATGTTATGGGTTAGGATTGTGTCCTATCTTCTTTGTTGTGTCATGCTTTGGGTGCTTTTAGTCTATGTCATTAAATCTGGCTCAGACAGTGACCTGGTCAAGCTTTTGGGTCACCGAGTCATTTGTCAAAATGTTAGGTCAGAATTGGTTGAAGATAACAAGGTGTTTTGAATAAAATATTTGAATAAGATAAGAGCATGCTCTTTACTTTCATTATTTAGTATTTGTTATATTTTTATTTCTTATAATTATATTAATTTGTTATAACTAATTATTTGTTGTTTCCGCTAGTCAAATAAAACCGATCATTTCTATGGGAATACACATACAGACAATAGAAAATATATATTTTCTAGATTTTATATTTTATTTTCTGTTACTCTTATATTAAAACGTTTATATTAAAAGGGATAACAGATGCCTTTGAATACTTGTTTGTACTATAATATAAATATATCTTGCAAGGTATGAAGCATAAACATATTTTAATAACACTGCTTTTAGGTTTGTTTCCACTTGGCTGATTTCATTGGCTCTGGGCTGTCATAGTCTTTCTTCTTTTCTCTTGCTTTCATGTTTTGGATAATAACTTATTCTCCAACATGCTTTTGCAATTCTTTTTAGTCAGTTGATATGATTTTCCTTTATGTAAAAGTATCAGTACCTAGGGTTATTCAGAATCCAATTATTTCATGTCCAAAATCTATTCATAGTTCTGATGGTAAAATTTGATGATGTTAATGAATCAACTTAATGTATCAAATTTTAATTTTATATGATCTGATTTTATTAATATCAGAATCTGCTTATTATACGTTCATGTGTGTGCATTCTGTATATCTATGGAAGTATGTAAAAATTGTTTATGAAAGTGTCATGTGTCTGTTCTGGATCTTTATTTAATGTACATCTCTATAAATTTGTTTGCGCATACACCTCCATGTGTTGGTTTGTGTGTGTGTTAATGCTTATATCTGCATGTGCACGCTCCGTGATAAAATGTTTAACGAAATATAGTTAATCATAATTTGCTAGTCGACATATCCATATGTTCATTTTTGTCTGGTAATAGGATTCAGGTCTTTTTTCTAATTTTAGATTTTGATACTGATTTGAATTTGGTTTTAGTGTTTCAGTAATCATATTAATATCCAAATCCCATTAAATCTGCACTGAACCCAACTTGGTTGCAGTCATAGTTGCAAACAGATGATTGTGTTGCCACCTTTGCAAGTATTTCTATTTTATTCTACCCTATCAGATATTTGTATACCTATCCTTTCTGGCAAACACTTCTTTCTATTGCCATGCAACATTCAAAACTGTTTGATAATATAAAGAAGAAAATAGGAATAAATGTAAAAGAAACTTTAAACACAAGATTTAAATGACCTAACCAACCCACCCTTTGGAATATTCTACTTTCATCCTGCATTGTTAACATCGATCAATCAATTATTGAAATGAGAGATCTTCAAACATTAAATGACCTAATCCTTCGTTCCCATTTGTTATCAGTTCCTTTTCCATCATATCCTTTTTTGTGTTGCTCTTTACCATCAGTATCTTTTGACAGGCAGACTCTGTTTTTTATAAGCAATAACAAAGTCTCACTTTAACATTCTTAATCAACAGATATTGAAATTTTTTGTACATATGACTTGGCTGCATTCCATGTTGTCAAAAGCAAAAGGATCCCTAAGTGTCAAGGCCGTCAAATGCCTGAATAAAACAAGGCGCTGTGCTATAAATTCAAATAAATTATATGTATAGTATTATAATATGTAAATCACAAATATATATGTTAAAAATTAAGATTCTAAAATCAAAATGAAACTGAAAATATTTTAAAATAGTTGAAAAGGTTATACTATTCACCCTTAAAAACAAAATAAGACAATTTTAAAGAGCAAGTAGATTAAAATAGTGAAACTTAAAATGCTAAAGTTTGGAATAAAGTAAATTAAAAAAAAAATAATAAGCTAAAGCTTCACACAGTAATCACATCAAGAAAAAAAAATCAATTGTGAAGTTTGAAACTAAAGTTTCAGAAACAATAAACACGACAAGGAAAAAATCAATTATGAAGTTTGATGAGTGATGAGTGATGAGTGATGAACTTGAGATTTGAGAAAGTGTTCTTTTATTAAAAAAAGAGTAAAAATTTCAGCAACATAACACCATGGATATTTAAAGAGAGAGAGGGGAAGACAGGTAAAAAAGAAATAAGATGGAGAGAGAAAGACCACATAAGTGAAGAAGAAACAAACAAAAAGATGTACCGATTCTTTGGAAAAGCGTGATTGTCAAATGTGCCTCCCAACTCTATTTTGATGGTCCTTTTCTTCTTTTTCAACCCTACTCTTTACTTTTACAACTATACTCTTAAATTATTATTGGTGGTGAATAGAAAGAATATGGGAAACATGTGAAAACATATATCAATTAAAAAAAATAATGTATGTTTTGACTAGGCACTTGCTTCAGTGCCTGGTGCTTACACTTCAAGCGAGCGCCTAGGCAACACCTAGTTAAATTGCCTCGCTTGGAAAAATAAAGGGTGCTGGGTCTCACCTCGCCTAAAGTGCCTCTTGACAACACTGGCTGCATTTGAGCATTATCTTTTACACTGCCTCTCATCGCTGATCTTCCAGTGCAGCGCTTGTGCTCTCTCTGCATGGACCCACCCACACAAAATATCCCTGTAAAACATGAGTCAAACTTTCTTTTAATCAATTATAGCTTGTCTTTTGATTAAATTAAAGAAGCTTGAGACTGTAATTTTGTTCTGCTTCTAACAAATCTGAACAGCCCTTTGAAATAATTACATCCTGCCATTTGAGCAGTGGCGAAGCCAGGAGTCATTTTCAGCAGGCTCTTTTAAAATACTTAATCTTATACTTCATATTAAGGCATTGTATCAAGTGTTTTTAAAATTATTTATTAGAATTGAGTGAATTCTCAAAATAGTAAAAAAAAAAAAGTTAATCAAACTAAAAACATGACAAAATATTTCGGTCTATTTTAATTTCATGATTAATTGATAATTTCAACTCAAATAATGTCATGTTAAAGTCCTTAAAAAAATAAATAAAAACAACATTGCAAGGTAGGAATAAAATAAGTGTTAAATTAGGGAAATGATTTTAAATACGATTTTAATAAAGATACAAGGAAAATATTAATAGTAAGAAAAAGTTGATTGTTTAAAGTTATGGAAACATTAAAGAGAATGAAAGAAATATGAAACAATAGCTACTCTTTTTTAGGAATGTAGCATTTGAATTAACCAACATCTGATAACTTTTATTGCAACGGGGCTTTTATTTTTTATTTATTTTTTGATTGGGGGAGGGGGGGGGGGGGGTTGTACTAGTGATGCCTCAATTCAACATCACCGATGCACTTGAGGGTGCAAATGCAGAAGCTAGAAGACACATAAGGTTCCTGCTACCACCAGACCTATGGTCCTGCAAAGTGACTGCATGTCGTATCATTTTGAGAGGAGGAATGGTAAGAAGTGAGAAGCAACATGAGGTTAAATAGTTACTGATACTGTCTATCCGTTTTCCCTTATACCTGTAGGCCTTAAATCTGACCCTAAAAACACTTTCCCAACTGACCTTCATACATTAATATTAAAATTGGCCTTGTATTGTCTATTTTAGTGGGACATTGGGTTGGAAATTATCTTCTGTGTTTAGTGTTAAACAAATTCTGTGTTACAGTTTGAAGCACGACGACAGGAATTGGTTTTGGCATCTCTAGGCATTTACTTCACTTTTCTAGCTCAGTTTGTAAATGCACCCACCTAAACATGTGTTGATGTGTACACGTTCTTATGACACGTTTTCCATATATTGTACCAATCTCGACAGAAGCAGCATGTAGTATCTTCCATTTGATCTCTTCTCCTATCTTGCCATTTATACTTGCTTTATTTGAAAAGCCCTAGTTTTGGTTATGCAAGATTCCTATACCTATCCCCTAATGTCTGACATTTTTCTTTCCAGTTCAGGAAAATTTTTCATTTGCTTCTGTGTCTGTCTTCAAGTATAATTATCTTCTTCACTGATCCAATTTTTCATTTCCTTTGCAGATGAAGATGATGATTAGAACCTGTTCTTGTCTTCTCCTGAAAATTGTGGTCTCAGAACTAATGTTCTTCAAAGGGCCGTATACACTTGGTTTTTTTTTTTTAATCTTTTGATGCTGTGCTTGTAATCTTGTTAGTTGTTTTTCTTGCTTTCGCTACAAATAAGATTTAGATGCTTTCATAATGTGGACAGCCTGGGGTTGGATCTTCAATAATACTTTGAAGCAATCTAGTGATTTTCTCCTGGAAATATGATTATGTAATGGATTTTTGGGCCCTTCGTGATCATCGTTTGATCTAAAGTTTGAAATGAGTTAATCTTAGGATTTGCTTTGTATTGCCCTGTTGTGTTACTGTTGCTATGTTTTATTTTACGGTTGCTTCGGTCTATATAGGTGCTACACCACACTACCAAAGGTGCTACACCACACTACCAAAGGTGCTATCATCAAAACAGCTTCCACCATGCTTTGGGGATCAGATTACATGCTTGTGGTTACAATAGTGAAAATACCATCAAGAAATGAAAACGACATCTTTTGAAGACTGACCTAGTTAGCAAAAGATCTCAAAAAAGAAACAAAAAAGAAAAAGAAGGATGCTTAGCTTGATAATCGGCTTCGATCTTAAAAATAGATTTCATCAGTTATGAACAAGGATCATTATTCATCTTGTCAAAATCCACCATCCTATTCTTGTACAAATGTAGTAACTGATCACACGCCTGTCGGGATGAGGGCCTCTCTTGTGGAGTGGTTTTTGTGCATTGCAGTGCTATTTCAAGCAATTGATACGCTGCCGATTCTTCACAAAGCAAGAGTGGTTTCAAAGCAGGATCGATCAACTCTTCACGTCCACATCCACCTTGCATTTCCATATGTTTCTCCACCCATCTCACCATGTCCATATCGACACCAAAGCTTGCATCAGTTGGCATTTTTCCACTTACGAGCTCCATCAGCACGATACCCATGCTATAAACATCACTCTTCTCCGTTTCCTTGAGCGAGTATGCATACTCTGAAAATGCAAAAACTTAAGTTATGACATGTGGGGAATGATGAACTTAAAGAAGCATAATTCACGCAGAAACTGCTTTAATACCTGGAGCAATATAACCATAAGAGCCCGCAAACCATGAATGCGATTCTGTATTGGAGTCGTAATTCTCCTCTAGTGTCTTTGCCAGTCCAAAATCCCCTAAGTGCGCCTCCATGGTGGAATCAAGCAATATATTGCTAGATTTGATATCTCTATGAATGATCTTTGGTACACAGTCATGGTGGAGGTACTCCACTCCCTGGGCTAATCCCAAACCGATCTTTAACCTCGTCTCCCAGTCTAGGCTTTGCCTCTTCTTGATATTCAATGGTTGTTGATGCAGCCAATCCCACAAACTCCCATTCTCCATGTACTCATAAATCAAGAGATTACAACCCGCTCCTTCGCTGCTACAATACCCTATCAGCTTCACTAAATGCCTGTGCCTAATCCTGCCAAGTGTCTTCACTTCTCTTGTGAAGCTTTTATTAAGTAGAAACTCATCTTTCCACAGAATCTTCTTAACTGCTACAGTTTCTCCACTTTGAAACTCAGTTCTGTAGATTGTTCCAGACCCACCTGAGCCAATGATGAACTCGTCACTAAGATTGTTCGTTGCTGCCATAATGTCATCCCACCTGTAGTCTCTCTTCGCAGTACCCTTCCGAAAGAGTGGTTTGCGCTGAACTTGGGAAGAACTGGAAGAGTAAATGCATTTCACTTCACTCACCCTTCTGAGAAATTCTAGCCTGTGTTTGATGAAGAGAGCAAGTCCAAGTGCGAGCAGAGCAACGGCAGTTAAGGTTGTAATTGCTGAGATTACCACTACTGATGACTCACTTAGGCCTGAACGCTGACCTGACACAGAGCAGTTATCTAGAGGGCTTCCACAGAGCTGCAGGTTTCCTTCAAATGCCTCAGTTGGCCAGTGTGAGAATTGCTCGCCTAATTTGCCTTGGAGATTATTGAAGGAAAGATTAAGCTTGCCAAGACTGCTCATGTCACCAACTTCAGGAGGGACTACTCCAACTAGCTGATTGTGAGACAGATCAAGAGCTTCAAGTTTAGACAATTTTCCAATAGAAGATGGAATTTGACCGCTGAGATTATTGTAGCCAAGGTCCAAAATGCTTTGCAGATTCTGGAGTTGCCCGAGTTCAAAAGGTATTTCACCGCTGAAGCTGTTATGCGAGAGCTGAAGCTCATACAGGTTGCTCAGCTTACCTAGGGCCGCAGGGATTGATCCTGATAATTGGTTTTGCTCGAGGTTGAGAACATTGAGAGATTCCAGCTTACCAACCTCAACAGGAAGAGTTCCATTCAGCAAATTACCATCAAGAGAAAGCACCAACAGTTTAGAACAATTGAACAGCTCCGGAGGAAGAGACCCGGAAAATTGATTGGAGGAGAGCTTGAGCTCCCCTAACTGTGGCAAATTTCCTAGCGATGACGGCAAAGGACCAGAAAGAAGGTTGTTGTTGAGATCAATGTGTGTCAAGTTCTTGCACAACATAAGCTGTGGGGGTATTGGCCCTGTGAGCAAATTCCCTGACAGGTCTAACAGCGACAACTCACGAATTTTACCAAGCGTCCAAGGGACATTGCCAGTAAACTGGTTGTTCCCTAATCTAAGCCTTTCAAGAGAAGGCGAATTTCCTAACTGGGCAGGAATCTCATTGGCAAATGAATTGCTTGTAACATCAAAAGAAAGAAAAGAACTCGAGCTACATAACGCGGCAATGCTACCATTGAATCTGTTTTTAGACAGATTTATTCTGGTCAGATGCCGTAAATTGGTAAGCGAATAAGGAAGATTACCTTCAAGGGAATTGTTGTAAAGCATGAGCTGCTCAAGAGCCTGGAGAAATCCAAAAGTAACAGGAATGCCACCAGATAGGCCATTGTCTGCCAGGTCTAGAATAGTCAGTTGATGACAGTTACCCAAAGCGGCGGGAACATGACCACCAAGCTCATTTTGCCTCAAATGAAGCAAATTCAGTCCCTTCAGCCTCCCAATAGTAACAGGAATCTCTCCACTGAAATGATTTCCAAAGAAATCAATCATTTTCAAGTTTGAACAATTGCCAAGCTCCATAGGAATCTCCCCAGATAACTGATTTTCATAAAGATACAAGACTTCAAGATTTCCAATCATTCCAATCTCCATGGGAAGATTGCCTTGTAAACTGTTGTGATACAATGCAAGTTCCTTCAGGTTGCTTAAGTTGGCTATCAAAGGAGATATTGAACCCTCCAAGCTGTTGTTGTGGAGATAGAGATGAGTCAATTGAATCGACTCGTAAATTTCATTGGGAATTGATCCATTAAGGCTGTTGGTTGACAAATCAAGCTGCATCAGAGATGGACATAGTCTTAATTCTATCGGAATTGGGCCAGAAAGTTGAGTCTCTGACAGAAACAGGCTCTCCAAATTGGTATTGTTTGTACATAGGCTTCTTGGTATGACACCAGAAAGATTGTTATTTGACAAAACCATGTAAACAAGCTGATTCATGCTGCCAAACTCCTCTGGAACGCCTCCGGTGAGCATGTTCATTGACAAATCAAGATTCTGAAGATCACTCATTTTTGCTAGTGACTTTGGGATTGGGCCTTGAAGCTTGTTCCCCATGAAATTCAGGTAGACGAGTTGACTCAGTTCACCTAGTTGACTCGGTATTTCACCAGAGAGACTGTTGTTTGCCAGGTTTAGTGTTTGGAGATTTTGAAGACGGCCCAATGCTCCAGGGATTGATCCATTAAGATTGTTGGCAGCTGCAGTGAAGACGGTGAGGCTTGAACAATTCCCTAGCTCGGCAGGAATCGGTCCTTCAAGTTGGTTCTGCTGTAAAATCAAGCTCTGGACTTGGCTGAGCTGTCCAAGCTGGGGTGGTATTGGACCTGTGAGACTGCAGGAGGCCAACCCAAGAGTGACCAAGTTGACAAGATTACCAAATGAAGCAGGAATAGGTCCACTGAGTCCATTATCACCGATTCTCAGGACTTGGAGACTCTTGAGGGAACCGAGTTGAGCTGGGATGGGACCAGTGAGTTGGTTAGAGAACAAAAGCAAAGATTCCAACGAAGAGAGGTTTGAGAGAGTAGCTGGAATGGGACCCGTGAGGCTGTTAGAAGAAAGATCAAGTTGGAGCAGGTTTCGTAGACTACCGAGTGAGGGTGATATTGAGCCACTAAGTGATGAGTCAGATAAGTTTAGACTCACAACTTGCACTGAGCCATCAACTGAGTTCAAGCCACACGTAACTCCGGTCCATGTGCAGAAGTTCGGGTTGCTTTCATTCCAATCAAGCAAAACTTTTTCCGGGTCTCCCTCAAATGATTTCTTCACCTCCAAAAGACCAGACAGCTCTTGGTTTTGACACAGAACAAAACCAAATGAAAAGCAAAATAAAAGAGCAGCAAAAAGCAACAGCACTCGTTTTGGCACCGCCATGATAATTTTTTATCACAAGATACAAGTTCAGAAAATGGTTTATAACAACATATAAACGGAAGGTGATTTCATGCAGGGTCTATTGCGTGAAATGGTAGGTGGTGGTCATATTGCCATTAAAGACAGAGAGCAGGTCTGTGTTGGTGTAGGTGTTGGTGTAGGTGTAGGTGGGTGCTCTTGGGGCAAGGGAAGACGCGTAGTTTGAGCAAAGAAGGCAGCAGCAGCAGCCATGTGAGGGAGCTTCATGCATGGCTCTTGAATTGCAAAGCAGATGGGCAGTGTATTGATGGCTGAGGCAGTGTTGGAAAGGTTGGCAGTGTCTTTTAAGAAGCCTTAAAATGGGTGACAAGAAGAGATAAGAAACCGTGATGAGCGAGAGAGCAGAATTTTGTCAGTCCAGGGCAACAAATGCCATAAATGACCGCCAAGCTGCTACAACTGGAACTGTGCTATTGATTAGAGTATGTTATAGGCAGTCTTAAATGAAGGGATATAGCTAGATTCATAAGGTCAAACTTGGTCAGAGAAAGAACATGAAAGTATGAGCATAAAAGGTCCCACAAATGAGAGCAAATACAAGAGAAGTCAAAGAATAATACTAAATAATTAATAAAATAGTTGTGATCGATTAAGAAGAGGGCATCATATATTGTTTTTAAACGATTCAAGAATGAAGAAAGGCTTGGACCATGGGTCGGATATTTTGATGCTGGATAATAAAAAATTATTAAAATATCATCATTTAAAAGATAAAGTTAATCAAGTTTCTAACTCTTCGTGACGGGGTCAATTTAAGATTAAATTTTTTTAACACACAGCATATACCAGGAAATGCATCAACACCGTCCAATCATGAGTTTAAAAAAATCAAAATAATATTATTTTTTAAAAAAATCATCAAGTTTTAATAAATTATGGATTAATATGCTTGGTTTAACGAGTAAATTTTATATTGATTTTTTAGATACACAATCCGAGCTAAAAGATGAGGCAACTAAGTTCAAACTAGAGTTTTAAAAATATCAAAATAACATTATTTTGATATAATAACAAAATAATGTAATGTAATGCTGGTAGGTTTTGATTGAGTAAGAAAATATATGGGATTACATGGAGGTAGATACAGTGGTTACATGACCAACAAGGGGATGAGATATTCGTGGGTTTGCTAGTTTTCTTGTTGTAGTGTGTTAGCTCTGAAATACTGAGAAAGTGAGCGGTTGGATTGCTACTACTATTTCCCTTTTGTTTAGTTACAAGGCATCATCAATTTGTACTTTGAAGCTCTACAAAGTCAATGGATTCCCCGCATGAACTTGTCATTCCCCACGTAAGAAACACAACTTCCAAATCGCACCTTACCAGCGTATATATTACAAGTTTGATATTTTGGTTCAAAAGTATTGCAGATTACCTAATCTGAAAACCACGTCTACAGAATATAATGCTGCCATCGCGATTTACAGGTTATTAATGGGTTGAGCTACCAAACCCTAGTGTCGTTTTGTGGCCTTTAAATTTGGATTGGTTGCATGTATGTAACCCTGTTGCCCACTCCAAAATGCCCTACTGAACTGTTTCCCCACTCGAATTATGCAAATTGGGTGTTGAGATGCTTTCAGGAGCAATCAATTACGTATTTTATTGTTTCTTATACTCTTCTTTTAATTTGTTTTGTGCAAGCAAACAAATCCATTTCCAACCTGCTTCAGCTAAACCATTATTGTGGCACAAAACCTTTATCCATTTCCCTGCATTCGGTGTGGGAAGATTGACTCTATAATATTTTGATCCATCCAAAGCTCATCTCAAGTGAAAATAAAAATTTTCTTATATAACCATTTAGAAGCTGCCCATTAGCAAGGGCTTGGAACTAAAAGGTTCACTTCCTTTATAGTCTTATGTTCAAGTAATGTAGTTGCTCATATAATGATCACTAGAGAATTACATAGTTGTTAACTTTAAAATTCATGTAACTAGTCAAGGCATGCACAAGCTGATCCGGACGCCTACATTAATTAAAAAAAAATAAATCTTAAAAATAAGTAAAAATAATGGCATCCCAAGTTCACGTAATCTTAGGATACATGAAAAAAAAAGCAAAAAAAAAGAGGATATTTGTTGCCTTCATGCGAAGCATCAAATAATTATTTCGTGGGTAATTAAGTTTCTATGATCAAATTAATCCCCAGAGAACATACTGTATGTGTAATTCAACATAGCCCCGATTATTTCTTTGCAAAGGCACGTATATATGTATCTGGTTTAAGATTTTGAAGCGTCGCAAATGGTGTCTTGTTCATTGATCAGATGGTCCATCCTATCAGTGATATATATGCAATTCTTTTAAATTGGAAACAATAATGCTGATGATGTAATTACCATTGACTAATTAAAATGGAACAAGAGAAGGAGAATCTGGTTAATATATTCTAACGTTGTCTGGTAGATCAGATAGAATTTTCTATTATTTCATTCTAGTCCTTGTTCTATAATTCCAGAACGTACTGGCCACTTCATATAGATTAAAGGATAGAGACAACAGGAGCAAGAAAAAAGGATTACCCTTGAAATGATTTAATAATATTTTTGGCAAACAATACATTTTTTCTTCGTCGATTGTGACCATTAACATACACAGTTAATAAAGCTTGTGGTAGATGTAGGGATACATGAGAAATTATATTATATATATTTTTTTTAAAAAAAATAAAGCAATTAATAAATCATTTTCTTTAAAAAATAAATGAGGTCAGGAGTTGTTAAGTCTAGAAAGTCAAGCCTAACTCCTGGCCAACACATAAAAATCCCTCATGTGGGCCTTTAATTTTTTTTTTTTTAAAGTTAATGAAGTAGACGACATTGTTTGCTTAACAGACAAATTTTCTATAAGTGCCTAAATCCGATCAATGGTGTGTCCAGAAAAATGAGGTTATTTTTTTATTTAAAAACTCATCTTTAACCTATTTTTTTTTATCCAAAACACCTAAAAAATATTCTAAGAACCTTGTTAAACCAAGACATGACTTTCAAAAACACCAAAAATCCTCTCCAAACCCAAATTCAGATCTTAGATTTGGTTTTAGGTGTTCTCAAAGTAAATAAAAACTTAATATTAACTTCCATTATTATACGAAACCATTTAACATAAAAATAAATTATTTTGGAGGTTGAAATCTTTTCTATCTAAGCTAGAATCTAGCGATTTTCTCTCTCTCATCCACCTAAAAAAAGATTAAAAAAATAATAATAAAGTTTGGCATCAGAATATATATTTAACAATTATATGGACTAGTTACCTCATAACTTAACAAAATAAAGGACTAAAATGAATTTTGTAAAAGCATTATCATCTATTTTATTTATATTTTTCACTTAAATCCTCTGTCTTTCAATTAACCCTTACCCTCTAAAAAATATGTAATTAGACTCAAATTCGAGTTCAAAATGGTTCAATTATATATATAAAAAAAATGTTTAAGAATTAAATTTAAAATTTTCAAAAAAATTTGCCACCCAAAAGCAAAACAATAGTCTTGCTATGTAATTTACATAATAAATAATAAAACACTGAGCTTTTTTATTTTTATATACAATAATGTAAGATCGATCATGTGTTTATCATTTTGTACCTCCTACATACCCGAGTAAAGTACCAATGAGTGTGAGTTTAGCACTACTTAGAGATTGAGCTTAGTGGATATAATTTAACCCGTTTTATTTAACTAGGAAAAAAATGATGTTACACGCATACATACATACATATATATATATATATATATATATATATATATATATATATAAATTGATTAAGTCTTAATTAAAGATAAAAAAAAAAAAAAAAACTAAACAAACATGCAATAATCAAGCCTCAATGTTTGCATATTCTATTGCCACCACCAATCAAATTTCAGACCATGCGTTGAATTCGTATGCCTAATGACTAAGTGAACTTATTAATATCATGATCTAGCTATATTATAGAGATAATTTTGTAAAAAACCATGATACTTTTAATTTAGTCGTGGAATGCAACTTTTAGCTATAAAATAATGTTTTAATCGCTGCTAAAAAAATATAAGTGTCTTTCACCTGGTTACACACACCAATTATTTTTATTTTTAAAATCTTATATATATGGATTAAAATATCAAATTACTTCCCAATAAATTTAATTATAATTAAAAAAAATTAAAATGAAAATATTGAAAAACCCTTAGATGCAATTTAATTAATTTTTGGCTTTTAAAAATAATGCAATCATTTCTAATAACAATTTTATTAATTTTTTACAGAGAAAAAAAATCATCATTTTATAGTTTTAAATCACAGTAAATAAATCTATATCAAACCGAAAGTCTGATCAGTTTTTTTAAGTTTTTGTTAATAGACACTAGTTTATTTATAAATAACTGAGAATGCTTCTTGGCTCTTTGCTCTTCTTATTCCCCTCCTCGTCTCCATCACCTCCTGAAAGGTCGTATAATTCTCAATTAGTATATATAAATTAATTAATTAACACTGCCTAAACTATTCCATGTCTGTATCTGATCGTTGCCCGAGACAAGTTGGTACTCGAAATAGCTTTCTGATGATAGTTGTGGATAAACATTAATTAATATTCACATTATTTCTTGATCAATGTTGAGAATACGACAGCTGTTATTCTCAAGAATCACAGTATTATGCTGTTGTGGTATTTGATGATTACGAGCTCAATCACATAATATATTGTATTTTTTGTAAGTAATTAAACACCAAACAAATTAAATTCCTTAATTAAAGAGTGGAGTGTATAAAATAAGATAAAATAAAATATAGTATAGTATAGTATTATTTGCCTTATGTTATATTTTACCAGAATCATATCACATGTGGCAAGCGGAGAATTGATTAAGTTCAAATTGATCAAACACAGGATGCTACGTCCAAGAGAATGAGACAAATGTATTTCTTATAAAAAAGTCCTAAACATCGCAGTCCTTCCTAATGTATTTCTTCTAGGGTTCTACTAATTACAGCAATATTAATTATCTCATGATTATCACATTTTGCATCTATCAAATGAATGAGTTGCGGATCACTTGAAATTAAGTAATCTCAACTTTCTAGGTTAAAATGAATTTTGAAAGTATTTTTTATATGAAAAGTCACTGAATTCATGTTTATTTAAGTGATTTTTGATGATTTTGCGTTCTCATATTAAAACCGTTTAAAACATATAAAATTAACATTATTTTTAAATTATAACTTTTGAAAAAGAAAAGGCACGACACTCAAAATCTTTTAGAAAATATTTTATTTTTGTTATTTGATTACGAGAATAAATCTTTTTGGTGCTTGGCATATATAAAAAATATGTTTTAAAAAGAAAACAGCAATAATTAATTAGTACTGGTGGAGTCTATGGTTTATAAACAAAACTATTTTTTAAAAAATATTTTTATCTTTTAAGAACCGTGAGTTATTTTCTATTGTTTTAAGTTTATTTTTCCTTTTAATATAAAACATTTCATATTGGTCAAGTTTTCCTAAATAAATAAAATATGAGAATTGAGAAAAATATTTTATATGAAATCACTGTAGCCTGAGGAGAAACAAATATTAATTTGTTGAAAAGTTCTATGCCACTTGTTAAAAAAAAATAGACAGACAAATATTGAATCTTCTTAACAATTATTGATATATTGGTTACAAGACTTTTATATTTATAGAAAGATTACTAGCTTAAACTATTATGATTCAATAAAGATTCTAATTAACTAGTTAAATAAATATTCTAAAATGAAATTTTATTTTATCAAGGATTCCTATTTATACTATAATTTCTTAATATCTCAACAATCCCTCCTTTAAATTGATGTTCTTAAATACTCAGCTTAGCAATGAAAGACTCTCCTCTAAACAAGATCTTCTTGAGTGCAATATTCCAAGCATCACAAATGACTTTAATATGAAGGACTTGGTGAATATATCAACGGCTTTTTCTTCACTTTTATAATAAATGATCTCATATGTTCCGTCATTTATGAGATCTCTTGAAATATCAAATCAATTTGTTTTGTTCTACCATGTAGAATTAGATTTTTAGAAATTCTAATTGTTGATTTGTTGTAACACAAAAAATACCATTTGTCTTTGTCTCTTAATATTGGATACAAGCTGCACAATATTAGTTATTAGGATAAGAGCGAAGAGAACTTGTTAGTAATTCATGCATTTTACATTGATCTCTGGACAGTTATGAAAAATCATGTTTTTAAGGAATAAAATCTAACAATTGATATAAATACCTAACATGATATTTATCAATCACACGTTTAATTAAAGCAGAAGAAGAGAAAAGAAACTTCCCGGAAGGTCTTTTTCAATCGCATTTCCTTGCCACTAGGAGTACTTGTCATATAGTTCAGGTCTTGTCACGGGCCATTTATCCAACGGTCGCTATCCCACGGACAGGGATGCATTGATCTTTGAATTTGAAAGGTAATTTCAGACCAAATTTCCAAAGAAAACATCCATATCCATATTGTCAAAACTGAATGACTAGCATAACTAGTCTAAACGTACAGCATGCGTAGCAATATATATATATATTATCTTGTCCAGTTCGTTAGTACAATCTAATTTCCGACTTAAAGCTCACGTGACCCTTGGCTTGGACCTTAGAGCTGTTGGTCCCCAGAACTGATCGATCTGTTTGCTTGGATTCCGAAGTTCACATGATGGGTGGCCATTCAAGGTTGGGTCTAGCATTGGACGAGTCCTTGTGTGACTTTCAAGGGTTTCGAAGAATGGTAGCTTCCCAGCTTTCTTTTAGTTGTTGAAGTATTATCAGACAAGATTTCCACTGAGAGCAATTCGGTTTGGTTTGTTAACACGGGCTTGTAACTTGAAATTGTAATAACTAGGACGTCACAATCACAACTCTTCGCGGTGTCACGTTCCCACAGCTAGTTTTAGAAGACTTTTTCGTACTTGTCATGCTAATTAACGACAAAGATTTCGGATCAAGTTAACCCAAGCTAAAGTAGGGCTCGACGAGCTGGTCAGTCTGCTTAAAGGTTGGAATCGCTTGATTAGGTCGACGGCTTCTTTTTTGTTCAATGATTGAAGTTGAAAATTGAAAGAATTCAAAGTTGCCGTTTGGAGAAGTGAAGTTTAAGAGAAGATTAGGAAAGTTCAGTTAGAACGAGGATCAATCATGGCAACAAAAGAAAACGATAAAGGGACCAAAGTGTGTGTTTATTCATGTAGTATAAGTTCAAATAGTGAAAAACTAGGGGTAAGGCTTTTTTTTTTCCATGGAAAATAACGTGTAGTTATCGCAAATGTGTTATAAAAAAATATTTATGATTCAGGTTATTGAATCGATTAAAATGAATAAGCTGATTTTAATTTAATTAGATAAAATAATAATAATAAATAAATAAATTCATAATTCATAAATACTGAAGAACAAAACGGTCAACAACACCAACACAAGATTAAAGTTAGCACATCAACAAAAGGGTTAGCACAAAAGGGTTAAACAGTAGGGAGAAGAGAAAAAAAAAAAAAAAAAAAACTACCGGTGATAAACAAGACTACCAACACCAAACATGTAATGCACCAATAAGAGAATGACACGTCGACGCTTCCAAAGACACTACATTGGGTATTTTTTGATGCAGAAGGCACCATATACACCGCCTGAAGCGCACAGGCTTCTACCACATGCCCCTAGATCTTGTACACGTTGCCCCATCTTTTTTCATTTAGTAAAATACAAAAATAACCATGAGTTGTTTTTATAATTACAAAAAAAAAAAACATTTGTGAAAAAACAAATACTCCATCTCAGGGTTAACTTTTTTTTGGACTTTAAATGTTTTTTCATCATTTTATCATATATTTTAATAATTTATTATTTTTTATATTTGGTCAAAAACCAAATTCTCTCTCAACGTAAATTATAATAATAAAATACATTATGAAAATAAAAAAATACCTCTTCATATTAGGTTAAAATTTTTTATTTCTAATGATATTTTAGTTGTTTCATTATGCACTTAATATATATATAAAAAAAACTTGTTTATCAGAAATCAATATAAAAATAATAAATGAATCATGTGAAAAAAATTTAATACCCTTAAAAGCAAAAGCGAGTGTTAAGTTTTTTTTAGTGAAAAGGTAAAATTACCATTACATTTTCTGGTGAAAATTTTTCATGAGTGTACATCTACAATGATATTCTTCTGTGGGATAAGTTCAAATAGTAAAAACTTTAGAGGAAAAAACTCAAATTTTTCTCCAACTTTGTTTCCAAAATGAAAACTTGTGACCATATTATTCATTCTTTTTTAATTGGATCCCCCAACTAAGAACTCTCCAGTGGGTTCTTGAAAGTTGAGAAATTCCTCAAATTGAGTTCTTTTATTTATATTCATGAATGTTTTCTGTTTAAAGTACAAATGACAACTGTTTTATGAAAAAACTCAACAATTTCATTTTAAAACTTTTGACCATTTCAGATGAGAAATCAAATTGGGAAATTTTAGAACTTTGAAAATTTTATTAAAAAATTTGAGGGGCAATATTGAAAATTTTAGATTGTTGGAAATCTAATTAAGGTTTCCGCTTGATATAAACTTTTTTGTGGTAAGGACCACATTGTATCTTTTATTTATGCTCTTGTCCTTTAATTTAATATTTTTTTTTTTGGATTAGCTCCTCTTCTTCTTCTAATGATAGTAATATCTTCGATATTACTGGCTGGGAAGTCACTGCATCTCAGAAGGGGTGCAGCCGAAACAACACAAGCACCTACAGTTGGACTGGGCCTAAACCACTGCTCTGTGATGGGTCTAGTATAAAACCAACCCGTACATTAATGACAGGCCACTGGCCCAAGTAGAATAATAAAATCGTTCAAAAAAAAGTCAATTATTTTTATTATGGCAACCCTCCACTACCAGCTTTGGCGTAGGGGTACAGGCAGGCAACAATGCAAGCATTTTGAAGTCCATCGTTTTTTTTTAAGAAAAAAAATGAAAGCGACCGAGTTTCTGAACTCTACATTCTAGCAAGTCATCTCTTATTTGAGGGGGTGCCTCTCACGTAGTTCCCCACCTAACGAATAAAATATTCCATGATCATTTTGAAGAATACCAGCATACATTATATATAAATTAGGAGTTTTATGCATGACACCCAATATGCTCAAGTTTCTATCTTCTCTTCCTAAGTAGTGTGCTTAACCCAAAAAAGAAAAGAAAAAAGAAGAAGAAGGAATGAAGTGCTCTATTTCCTTTGGTTTTCTCCTCATCCTTGTTCTTCCCTTGATTCTAGCCTCAGCCAAGGACGGAAAATATGAACGTGCGGCCTACCATGATAATTACGAAGGAGCAGTCCAGCAAGATCAAGATCATGAGGGCCAATACCAAGATCAAGAAAAGGGACCAGCTAAGAATGATAAAAATTATGAAAAAGAAAGAATGCCAGCCCAGAATGATCAAAATTACGACCAGGAAGATGATCATGCACCTTCAATGGAGATCTCAACATTGCTGGATAACTTGCCTTCAGATGATCTGCTATCTTTTGGATACTATAGCAAGAGCTGTCCTAAAGCTGAATCCATCATTAATAAACACGTGACCAAGTGGGTTGAAGAGGACCGAACCCTTGCTGCGAGTCTCCTGAGGTTGCACTTCCATGACTGTGCCGTGCATGTAAGAATCCCTTCAAACTGTTTCCTTCGTTTGTACATTTATTTTGTTTAACTGTATTTACAGTATCTGTTATTTGAATATCATATCCCTCAGTCTTGCACCCCTGTACAATACTCGTTCCCAAATCCGAGCAACATATGTAGTTACAAGTGATTTTAATTAAACCCTACCTTTCCTCAATGGCATAAAATTAATAATTGCTTATTTATTCATCGTTCTTTACAGGGTTGTGATGGCTCCATTCTGTTGAACCATGAGGGAAGTGAGAGGACAGCGGAGGCAAGCAAGTCTCTTAGGGGGTTTGAAGTAATCGATGCTATCAAAGCTGAGATGGAGAAAGAGTGCCCAAGAACGGTGTCGTGCGCTGACATTCTTACCGCAGCCTCCAGAGATGCCACCGTTCTTCTTGGCGGTCCATACTGGGACGTGCCCTACGGAAGGAAAGATGGGAAAGTTTCTAATGACAAGGATGCTGAATTGGTGCCAATGGGCAGGGAAAACATCACTACCCTGATTGAATTCTACCAGTCTAATGGTTTGAATGTCCTTGATTTGGTGGTTCTCTCAGGTGAATTAATATCATTATTATTAGGGTTTAATTAAGAACTTGAGAGCCAAATGTGGATATGGATCTATACTACATGTAGTTGATGCTCTGTTTTGTGTTTGACAGGGGCACATACAATTGGCAGGGCTACATGCGGTTCACTACAATACAGGCTGTACAACTACGCAGGAACCGGCAGGCAGGATGAATCCCTTGATTATAGATACTCGAACTTCTTGAAAAGAAAATGCAGATGGGCCTCTGAGTACGTTGATCTAGATGCTACAACCCCACGGACTTTTGACAATGTTTACTACAAGAATCTTCAAGACAAGAAGGGACTTCTGCACACAGATCAATCGCTATATTCTGATTCAAGGACTTCTCCCATTGTCGAAGCGTTGGCTGATGCGCCTTCCGATTTCTTCAGTCACCAGTTTGCAGTGTCGATGACAAAGCTCGGCAATATTCTGGTCCCTGCAGTTCAAGACAGGGGTGAAATTCGAACCAAATGCTACTCCGTCAATTCTAATTATTGAAAGACTTTGTTTGTGTAATGTAATTGTTTTCTGAGTTTAATTTGTTCGTAATTTCCATGTTTTGTATTTTTTTTAATTGATTCTGTCTTCCTGTTTATCAGCCGTGTATAAAAAATGAGAATGTTATTCAACAAATTAACCAATCTATAATGTCAAAATAGTTTTGGCCGTCTATGTTTAACCTTAATTTCCAACAGCTAGCGAATCGCAAAGTGATTTTGCTTTTATCTAAAGCATTCCATGATGTTTTCACGTGTCTGATTCGGTCAGTGAGGTTTTACACAACAACAAAGACGACACAAAGAGATCAAGGATTAAGTATACCTTAAACAAGACTAAATAGAATTTAAATTGGAATCCATAATAAAGTTTATGATATTACTAATTAAATATCCTATGAAATTGGTTAATATGGCTAGAAAATTTTGAAATGAAATACATGATTCAAAACATGAAAAAAAAAAAAACTAATTTGCTCCCAAACAAATTGATAATGCTAATTGAACCATCTAAAGATACCATTTCCTCCCAAAACTTAGCCCCCTCCTTGCGAACATGGAGGACAAAATAATTAGTGTATTGTAGCAATTCACGGTATACTGAGTTTTGCTACATAATATTGATGAGATTTAACTTTTTTAATTATTTTTTATGGAGATTTAAACTTGATCTTTTTTTATTTAAAAAAAGTATTGGATACATAAGAACTTATCAAGTCTACCTTCCTTTTTGTTTTTTGGTTAATATTACCCAAACTTGGATATAGGAATATATTGATTATGAAAATATATTTAAGTGTCGAGTTTGTCAAATTTAAATTTTTTAAATATTAGGATATAAAGTAAAAATATTAGAATTCGAGATATGGATGGGAGGAAATTTTATAATAAATATTATGAGCATGAATTTTCTTAGAAAAAAATACAATTAAGGGAGAGATTTTTGCTTATTGTTATATATGCAATAGTTCAAATGAGATCAAGTCTGTCTTTTATTAATTACCTTTTATTTTATTAGTTATTATTATTTTCTATTTAGTTTAATAAAATATTTTTTATAGCAATTTTATTTTTTTCTATTTAGTTTAGGAAAAGAAGTATTGACATTAATAATTTTATTTTTCTAATTTGTTTATAATGGTTTTCTAGCTTATTTAATGAGTTGTAAACTTTAAAAAGTAATTACAATTTCCCATACGGACGGGCTCTGCAGATTGTTTCCAAACGCTCCCTCAATGCCATAAGATCGCCATCATCAAGCGGTAAACCAAAAAAAACCGAAACCCCTCTCGTCGTCAAGCCCAAAAAAACATTATTTATCTAGCTGGCTAGCTGTCACTACTCTGCATATTTTCACCGTCATTAGAACAGGACATTGATAAAGCCATCCACTTATCCCCATCACCCTCAAGACATTGCTAAAGCAGTCCACCACCCTTTTTTCCTTCTTTTTATATATTCTTTTAGCTTGACTCCTCTCTCTCTCTCTCATTTGAAATATTCATATTACAAGTCTTTCTTCACACGACACAAATCCTCTCTTTCCTCGCTATATATATTTCAAGCTCTTTCAAGCTTGATTCTCACCTTTGCCAACCCTTTGTTTGACTGGACATGAATGTATATATATATATATAGATGTTAAAATCACTTAACCTTCTGTGATTCTTTATGGTTCATATATATATATATTAATCCATTTTTTTGCATGGCTAGTGATGTAGGATCTCCCTATCTCGCTTCTTTAACCATCTTATTTTTCCTTCTTATCATGTTCCACACCACCATGGCCAACAAAGACCATAGATTCCTACTCAGTACCGCAAGGGATGGAGGATATTTCAAGAAAAGCCGCATGGAGTTTTCTACTACGAGACCTGACATGGGCAATGCAAAGACAGTTTCAAAGGCTAATGTTATCCACATTCCTCCACGGAGTAGTAGGAGGAGAGGCCGGTTTCGAGCTCAGAGATCTCCATTACCATGGCAAGAAGGAATTTTCAGTGCTAGCGCCCATGAAGTTCCTAGTGGTCCAAATCCCCTTTCCAATAGGTGAAAGGAGATTGAAGTACCAGAGTACTCAAGCTCAACTTTCTTTAATTATGTCTTAGTTTGTGTTTGTTTCTTCTTCTTTTTATACAGTTAATTAGGTTTTCTTGTTATATTGTTATATATATATATATAAAACAATGTGAGATCACTACAGTTTATTCTTATAATTATTGGTTTCCCAAACAGTTCCTATCCACCAATCATTCAACCATGAGATATCTGTAAATGATGATAATGATATCTGGGATTTCTTTTGATGTTGAATGCTCATGATTATGCCACGCTTCCTCTTTTGTTTGCTTCTCTCAATTATTGCTGCCAATTGCCCTTGGTTTTACCAATTACTGGCCCCTTTTATTAATTTATCTCCCAAGAAAGAAAAAAAAATCCATCCGAATCATGTAATTTATTCGGTCATCAGTACCACTTGACCAAAAAGATTACAGAAAAATTAATGAGTGGGTACGTAATTCAGTTGTATATGTAATATTTGAATACTCACAGTCTACAACTGAAGTAATATTGGAATGGAATAAGGTATCATTTAGGAACTCCTATGTAAGGTAACCATTCCAAATCCTTCGAATTTTTTATTTGGATTTATATATCCTTCAAAAAAAAAAAAGTATTGGTAGTTACTCCATAAATTCACTTTGAAGAGCGAGATAGATAAATTATAAAAGAAAAAATCAAATCATTAGAGGTATAATTCAACTGGTCATGTTCTAGATTTATTGTTTAGAAATCACAAGTTCGAGTCTATAAATCTTAGAGTTACTGTAATCTTACATAATCATTAACTTTAGAGCTCATGAAATTAGTCGAGATACGCGCAAGCTAACCTAGACATCCACGCTAATAATAATAATAAAAAAATTTAATCCAATACCCACTAAAAATAATAAGAATATTTGCATGTAAGCTAAAAACCATTTTTTATTTTCTCTCTTTTTATTTATTTTTAAAAAATTAAATATAAGTAGTTATTCTTGCATAATCTAAGATTTTTCGAATGAAAAAGAAAAAGTACAAATTAGTAGAGTTAGTTAAGAGATACTTGTAATTTCATAAGCAAGTGAAAGGGATCACCATTTCCACCTTTGATTCAATATGAAATATATTTATGTATATTCAGAATTATATTTATGTGCATTTCAAAAATATATTTAACTTGAAAAATATTAAATTGATATTTTTTTTAGTAATTTTTGATGATTTTAATGTACTGATATTAAAAATAAAAAATATTTTTATTTATTTTTAAATAAAAAATATTTTTAAAAATACCATAAATCACTGATATAAAAAACATGAGAGGTGGAATGAGAGACATAATGATTAAAAAATATGTGTGGGTTTGGGCTTTTGTTTAGGACGAGACTAAATACAATTATGAAAGGGCAAAGAAAGCCCAAATTACCATAGTTTTGCGTGTAAAGCTGGCGTGAAGGGTCCCTTTTCTTTCCTCATTTCAACTTCCCAAAATATCCCTGCTCTCTCCTCTTTACCACATTTACTGCCACTTTGTCTGTTTATGTACGCAGGTGTTTTAGAATTACAATTGATTGCTTTTTAAAATATTTTTATTTTAAAATATATTATAATAATATTTTTTTATGTTTTAAAAAATTATTTTTAACATCAGTATATTAAAATAATCTAAAATTATAAAAAAACATATTAATTTAAAATAAATAAATAAAAAATCAAATTTTTTTAAAAACATTTTTACAATCAGAAGTGTAAAACACTGACTTAGATGCATGAATCACCATAAAAGGGTCCTCTCTGTCCATATGTGCCTCAACCATGTCTTCATCCTCTTGTTGGCTACCTCCACTTGTATGTTTTTTAATGCAAGGAACTGCCTGCATTAATTTGTCCCAGGTAAACTTAGACAGGAAACAAGCATGAATTTAATTCGAACTTTGAGAAATATATTTTGAAACGATCGATATCAAGTACTTATTCTTTATAATGACCAGCGTAAAAACTTGCACTGCCAAAAAGAAAAAAGGAAGTCTAATGCCTGGCCAAACAGAGAGAAAAGGGAATCTAGCTAGCTATATATTGTTCAAGGATTTTTTACTTTTAAGTTCATGACGTTTTGAATGATCACATATTCCTTTGTGGAACGCAAGCATTCGTGCATGGAGTGGGTTCGAAATCATCCCATTAAGATTACGAGTTAAGATTTTACTGTAGATTATAATATAATGTTTTCTTTTTTATTTTCTTTTTTGGTTGATTGGTTTCTTTTTCTTTTTAATCCTTCAATTTGTTTGTTTGAAGTTGTGTTAATTTAAAATCAAGCTTAATGATTTGTTTTGACTGTCTAACTTGTAGGATCCCAAAGTGTCAGGAAAAAAATATATCGCTCATTTGATGTTTGATTTGGTAAAATTAATTAAATGAAATTTTATTAATTAAAACAATTAAAACTATGGAGACCGAATTAGAACAATAGATAAATATTCAAACTTTTTTTCTTTAAAGAATCGAGTACTCGAATTAGAACAATAGAGTGTTTTAATTCTGTCTCCATAGTACTCTATTGAACTTAATAATATTTTGTATGGTTTCCTAGAAATGGGGATCTCTCAATGTTGAGGAAAAATCTTGATGCACAATTAATGCTTAGTTTTATAAAATATAATTTAATTTTATTGATTTAAAATAATTAAGGCTTGATGGATCAAATTTAAAATTGATAAAAATTACAAGTGGGGTCAATAAGTAGTAGCAGAGAAATTGATATATACATTACACGCGTCAGCTTGTAAAGAATGCTATCACGCTTTAGCAGCATGCACAATTTCCTCTAATATCTAAATGCCACCATCTTTGGTGCCCCTGAAATATCTCAACGAGGTCTTACTAATTGTGCAACACATATAGTTAATGGAGACGTGAGGTAGCTTCTTTTTATTATTTTTTTTCTTCTCCTTTCTTTTCTCTCCTTGATTTATGCACTCATTCTCTCCAAATTACATTTATAATCTTTTGAATACCACCAACTTAAACACAGATAACTAGATTAACATTTGGTAAGTGGATGTGTTCTTCACATTATTATCTGAGATTTGATTACTAATTAAGGCTACAAGAAAACAGTTTACTGTTTGTAAAGTAAGACAAGCATTAAACCTAGTTGCTTCACTGCTGATGAAGTAATTAGAGAGTGTGCCTCTACTCTCCAAACCGTAGAATCTACTGAAGCCTCAAGATTATACTATTTCATGTGTTTATGTATCAATACATAATCATAGATGAAAATGCAGAGTTTCACAACTCAATATATAGCCCTTATACTTGTAGAGACAGATATATTGTCAGGGAGAAATGCAAATAAATTTTCAAAGAGAGCAAGTTATAGACATTGTGTCCATCTTCTCCTTTTTATCAGTTTTTTTTTTTTAAATAAAATTAAAAACTAATATTTTGTTTATATGCTGTCCATGATAGTCTAAACCCCTCTATAGATGTGTTTTATACTTGGACTCCTCATCATGGGTGATATACCAATCTATATCCCTATAAGTTTTTTCTTCTAAAATATTAACGTCCATTTCAACTGCCTAAGAAGCAGGTGTCAGAAATTCGAAGTTATAAAAAGTTATGTGAATCTTGGATTTGGGTTTACCCCCTCATGGGAAACCATTCATGATTCAAGTCCAACATTGTTGATGCATCGGTTCCAATATAAATTACCTATATAAAGACTATCTAAAATCTAAACTTGCACCAGGAAGAAGAAGAAGAAGAGGAAGAGGAAGAGGACGAGGAAGAGGAAGAGTAAATTTGCATATCTAGCATGCCTAACTAGGAGACTGTTATAATTTTGCTTGAAATAACCGTTGATTAGTATACTTACATGTTTAATAATCTTACAGACTTGTAATTTACAAGTTCAGTTCACAAATTAGTGTTACTATTACAGTATGTATACTATGATGCTGCATATAAAGCTGACAAGATATTTGTAATGGATTATATTCCCTCACTTTCAATCATTATAAAAACTTTGCTAAAAGCAAGTTTAAGTCAAGACAGACGCCCATATGCATGGTTTGTTAATATTTGCCATTGCCACAAGTCTAGAAGAACGGGCAGTAAGATGGTTTACTTTTGGCAATCAAAGCATCATGCTGTCTTCGCTTTTGATTTTGAGGAGTTCAATCACTTTAAGAAACTTTTGTAACAGAGACTCAAACCAGACCTACCTTCCTATATTGCCTGCACTGTATATGAGAGACTGTGGTTTTAAAACTAAGAATAAAAACGCTTTGAAATATCTAACACCAGCAGTCTTGTCGTGCATCTTCAAAGGGAAAAGAACTGCCTGTCTCCCTCGATCAAAGTGAATAAAGGAGAATTTTCATAGCTGTTTTCCTTTCTTTTTACCCTTTACTAAAAGTTAAATTGTGGTCTGGTGCCTCTGCTTTTTTGCATGGATAAGAAAACTTGAAAGCTACAGTTTTGGGGTTGGATTGAATGACATTTGGGTCACCTCACAAAACGCATGCATGCTGAACATCTATATACGGGTAAAAAAAGAAGGAGGAGTTTTCTTGGTTTTTAGCACAATAAAAAAAAAAAAAAAAATAACATAGTAGAGAAAATATTTAAGTATGTAGCACAGTGTAACGAGTTGCAGATATCATTTATAATTTTATATAAAATTAAAACCATGATGCTTATTTTTTCCCTTTCTCCTTTTATTCCCCCCCCCCCCCCTCTCTCCTCATAGGCAATTTGCCCCTCTCCTTTCCTTGCTATCAGCGACCTTCCTCTCTTTCTCTCCCCCTCACCTCAAAACGAGATCATCCCTGTCTTTCTTTCCTCCACCGCAGGTCAAGCCATTTCCAGTTAAAAGCGTCACCACCGGTCACCACTATCATCACCCACATTCTACACTTAGATATATATTCAATACTTTTTTTTCTCAATTTAATATAACTTATGCTAATATGTGTTAATTTGACTTTTTGTTAAAAAAAAAAATAGGATTTATAATTGGACAAAAACCTGGCCACCTCACTTTACTATAAAACAGTACACCTGCTCAAATCCATATGGTGTGCTCTCTATCAGAGAAAATGGATGCTTAGTTAACAGTATATTAGAAAAGAAGACAAAAACTAGGTGCCTTACAGTGTAATATGAGACAAACTTTTGGTTGTGCTGTTTAGTATTTATCCTCCTCTAGGAAATTGGTTTTCTTGCCGCTTGAATTATAACACATGCATGATGCATCAGTCAGGTTCATATTTAATATTTTTTTTTACTAATTTTAATAGATCCTTAAAAGTTTTTCTTTATAAATTAACAAATTTGGTTATTTATTGAATACAAATGCTTGATATTTAATTTTTAGTATTTTATAAAAAAATCTTCAAAGTTTCTAATTTTAAATCACATAAAACAAATTTATTCAGCTAAAATAAAATTAGAAAAACTAAATTAAATTTCTGTTCATGAATAGTTGATAGATTGTAGTTAGGAGATACAGAGCCTTTTTTTTATTTTTATTGCAAGAACTTCCAAAAATAATAATCATTAAGAAGTTTTCATGATTTGTTTTATAAAGCTTAATAAGAAACTGAAACAATATTTTCTCCATAATGTGGTCAAGTTAAAGTTTTATATGTTTTTCGTAAACAAAAAGGCCTTCATATTTTTTTTTCATTGAAATGCACATCAACAGCTATTGTTTTAATTAAAATTAAAAGAAGATATTTTGGCATTTTCACATTATAAATAAATTTAGTTTAATTAAGTAGCTGATGAAAATAAATAAAATAAAATAATAGAACACAAGTATGATAACAAATAATCTACATTGAGGTGCAATAGCAGGAAAAAACTAAAAAGATTTCGCATTCTTTAGAGAAATGAAATTCTGGATACTCATTACTACTCGTTCGTTGCATCTGCTCATGGATATCATCAAGCTGTCACTGTCGAATAATGAGTAAATGCTGCAGAATATCGACGGTTTCCCATTCTATGAACTTCAAAGGAAGCATAAATGAAATCTTTAATGCCTTCTTTGGTCTCCCAACAACGATAACATACTAAGAGATTGTGAAGAGCAAACATTTCTAACCTAGTCTCAGAGATCGCAAGTGTGTGAATGTTAGAAGACCACCACAGTTCTTTACAAGGAACCAATGTTTTTCATGTTGTCTTTGTTGAAATCTACAGAATCACTGTGATTATCTAAAGAAATTTATTCCTATCTTAGAGCAAAACAAGATGACAGCACCTGAATTTTTTCTTTTCCTATAACAGTTTTAGTAACAATGATGGTGTTCACCTAAGCTACAATAGCAATGACAATGTTGGCAACCACTCTGCAGCCAACACCGCAGCCTCAACCTTAGCCTCCTATATTTCTACAGCCACCACATCACCATATCCAGTACCACTACCACTGCCAGTGTTCTAATTTGCATATTCATAATTGAAGTATGCTAGTAGGCATTCGGGCATGTTCAATGGTACTCTCTTGATATATAGTTGTTGTTTTGTGCAATGAATGAGATTGACACAACATGCATGAGTTGAGAAGAAACATTAGGCTCTTTTGTTTCCTCTTTATTCATCTACCTTTTGCCTAGAAAGGACCGTAAAGGGAAAAAAAAAAATCTTAACACTAACAAATTGCCCTTAATTGGCTATCACAAAGAAAAATCCTTAAAGAATTTCTCAATAGCTACTCATGGAACAGTTTGCCTTTATTTTTTAAAACTTGAACCACTGGACCCTAAACAGAAAAGCACACATAACAAAAAAAAAATCTACGTAATAATCTGAAGGGAGAGGGGTGGGCTGCTTCCAGCATGCCTAGGTGGAATTGAAATTGAATTCAATTTATAAATTCTAAACTAAATCCCTTAAAAAAAGTGACCAAATAGCTGAAATTCACTGCAAGTTGGTCATTATCTTTTGCAAGGCTTCCAGACATTTTTTGTCATAAATTCTCATTGTTGCTTATCCACAAGAATATCTCAACCTCCCTACAAGATTGAAATGAACTTTCCAGCTATCAGTCAACTCATGATTTTAAATAGAGGAAGGGGTGGGGGGTGGGGGGGATTAGTGTTACCTACCAACAAAATTATTATGATAATGCCAAAATAAAAATATATGCTCTCTTTGGGTCGGGATCCAATTACTTAGTGACTAATTGAAAGGAGAACATTTTGTGCCTCATGACTGGCTTATTAATTTAGAAAAAAATGATTCTTTGATATGTTGCTTAACATTCAGGAGCACATTATTAAAAGGATGTCCACAAAAAGAGTAAAAAGAATGGCAAGCAAGGAGCCAATACTAGCCAATCCATCCATAGAGCTGGCCAAGAAGTACTGGTCGTCAGACTGAAGTTATACCAAACTGGAGATTCAAAAGAAGGTAGAAGTTATATAAATTGAAAGCAAACATAAAAACTAAAACCAAGAATTACATAAGCCCACTAACCAGCATATAGATGAAGGCATAAAAATAGTACGAGAAGAGTACATGTTTCCTTTGACCTGCAAAACATCACATCCAGGGTAATTACCATAATTTCACTGAAATGAGCAGTTCCAAATGCTCAAGCTCATGTTCAATGCATCACACAAGAGGAGAAGTTATTGTGTAAATCAATTGCTGCAGGAAAGGAAAAGAAATGAAAAGGAAAGAAAGCACTATTCATCTGACATCATCAAGTTCAAATGTTGCACAAAACAGAATTGCTGCAATGACCAAAATTTTCACAGACTAGCTCTTCACTGAACAAAATAAATACAAAACAAAACAACCAGCTGGGAAGTTGCCATTTGCTTTGCTGTAGGAGGAATACCTCAAACCATTGTTTACAAGAACTGGGACCTTGTCTGCCCAGTGATGAATAAGGTATTCTATGCCTTATAAGTCTATCTGAAACCCTTTCTTGTTTTTCACCAACATCAAGTGTCAAAATTGCTCCATTTATTAGCCCACATAAAACAACATTCCCCTGCAGCAAAATAAAAAACAGATATATTTCAGATATTGTAGGCAATTGATTGGCAAAGAAAGTCTGGTGACAAATGACAATAATCCTTTGTAATTATGTTCCATGTGCCTCATGATCTTTAAAATGAGATTAAATTTATGAAATAAATAATGGGCAGAAAGCCATCCGGATTACTATACCACTAGCAGCTGGAGATGTCAGCAAGCCAACCTAAACATTAGAAATAGAATCAATTTCTTTTTCCATCATTTTCAGCCTGTCAAGCTGCTAAACCACAGATATAAATGCAAGATGGCAAGTTTGTCACTTTCGTCTACCCATCAGATAGCAGCCCTTCTAAGGGTTCTTTAGGTAGCATTTAGTTATTGTTTTAGGACAGAAAAAACGGAGAGAGACAGGAGGGGCATGTCTCTCATGTACTTCAGAAGTACAAAAATTCCCTCCAAGATTATAACATAGACAAATTTATAAAATTATTTTATGTCTCTGTCTTTGTCTCTTTAATCAAACATATTTTTGTCCCCACTGTCTCCGTCTCTTTTTTCCTAAGATGGTAACCAAACGCCACCTTAGAGAATGATTCACTTTGTGTATACTGAAAATTTGACCAAATAAGTCCAGTTTGGTTTTAGCTCGAGGTTCAGGAGAAAATATGCTTATCAAACCATTTTCACTTCTTTAAAAATCATAGTACAGTCATGTGAGATGATAATGTCCTGGTGGCCATGAGGCAACTTAATGCAGGTGTTGTACCAGAAAGATTAGAATGTTACCGATGGATCGAGCTGTTGAGACAAAACATAACTTTTGCTTCTACACACCCATGATGCCATTTCAGTTTCCAAATTGACCAGGGCAGCTCCTAGATTTGTTCCTGTAACAGCCAGAATAAACAAAAATGTTAATTCATGAATATAACATAGAATTAATGTCAATGCATTGTAGCTATCCCTGAACTCCTACCAAACTAATCATTAACACCCAGGTGGTCAATTATAGATACAGACTGGGACTGGCAAGTTTCTATTTATCTTTTTAAAGCATCAATCTGAATGAGAAAAGAACTAAACTAAACCTGATAACATGCAAAACTCCAAGACACGGTTTTCTAGCTAAGTTCTATTTCCTGACTCCAGAGTAGTGAACATAACACATATCTAAGCTAATTTCAAGACTGATAAGCTACAATAAAAACAAGACAGGGAAAAAAAGAGCAAAAGAATACTTGCCAATCACTACCTGACTTGAGTTAGGATTGCAATCTGCAGTCCAAATGGTGCAATTGAAAGATGCAGCCTTAAACAGCATTCGACCTATAGCAGAACTTGAATCAAAATTGACTGGTTCAACAAGGTTAAGAATATAAACAGATCCTCCAGATGTCTCTGATCCGAGAGTAGCTATCCTGTTTCCTTAAATTAAGGAATTGCAAGTGTGAAATAGAATTCCCTGCTTTCATAACAAAACAGTAAATAACAAGTATGATAAGTGAAAAGGGAATGGCTAAAGCAAACAAGATTTGCCAAGAGTAAATTGGAAATACATAAGTTACAAAGACGACCAATTTAAAAGAAAACACTACAGCAAGACCCAAATTTGACAGAAGGCCATACTTGCCCGCTACACCCAGGGAGATCTCTGTATCTTATAACATTGAGATTTCCAGGACAGGAAATGACAGCTTTTAGACTGGTAAAAAAATTCCTGCTAATTAAGGTTGACGACACCCAAGACTGAACAATCAGGACAGTGAAATCAAACATGGGATAAACAAGTTCAATTCACAAATATTGAGTTGTGATTTTTAAAAGAAAAACTATATGTACATGTAATTAAAAGCAATGGACAACTAATTTAAGTACAGCATGAAATTCAAGATTAGGAAAGTTACTCACACCATAAAAAAAAAAATTCCTTCAATCTCTTTGTCTACCAAACTATTGGCTTGGGAGCAAAAAATGCAATATAAAATGATGGAAATTCTGTCTTTTGCGACCTCATTTTGCTTTCTTTATCGAGGTGAACACCACAACATTTTACTACTGAGCAACAACTCAATCTCTAAAACTGAAAGATCACAAACTTTCGTACCTTTTTTAGAGCATTTCGAATTTATTAAGTAAAAACAGGTTCTTCTTAAACCAGAAATAGCATAGCATATGAAACACATGCACGAAGAGAAAATATTTGACCAATGAAGTCCAAAATTTGGGAAGTGCAAATGTTACTGAAAGAAAGAATGGAAAGTGATAAATATGCCAAATCACCTGAAAGGGGTTAGAAGAATTGTAAACGATATAAATAAAGTAATTGATTTTATTAATCCTTTGCTTCTCATAATACTCGTGTATGACAAGGCATCCAATTTTGATCAATTACGACTAATGTGCACATAACCCTCAGTCCTGCAAAGCTAGGAAGAAGGAGCGAGTATTGGAGTCGAGATTCTACCTTTGCCATAAAAGAAAATGAAAAGCAGACCTAATGTAGGGCATACTACTGGACACATTGCAATATATGCCATCAAAGGGTAAATTTTGCGAGGCAGCCGAAATATAAACATGCTTGAGGATAGGGCTTAGAAGCTGTAGTCACACACACACACAAGAAACACTGACCTGGGTATTGGCTGTGGATGGTTCTTGAGCATTGTTTGTAGAAGAAGAAGAACCCGGAATTGAACCTTTAAGAGGGGAATACCGATTCTTCTGTTTATCATAATAAAACACCGGAAGTTCTGCCAGAAACTTATTACTATTATTAACAAATCAAATTAAGAAGAAGAAACCTTGTGGCATGCTTTCCCAAGTAATAAAGAACTGTCTTTGTGAGTATGTTCGTGTTTTGTTTGGGCTGCGGAAGAAAGAGAAATCAAGGGAGAAGCCAGCGGTGGGTAACGGCGCTCTTAAAACAGTTGCTGATGGTTATACGTAGCCAATGTTCCATCTCGGGCGGTTGGTTCGAGTTCGACCCAAGCTGAGCTACCTCGGAAGTAAGTAATAACGGAAACCTGTTCAGGTCATGTGCTGTTTAGAGGTGATTTTTTTTTATTTGGTTTGATTTTTATAAAAAAAAATAATTAAATTAATTTTTTTAAAAAAATTGAAACCAAACTGGTTTTGATTCGGTTTGGTTTTTTAGGATAAAAACTTGTTTAAACTAGTTTGGCTCGGTTTTTTTTATTTTGGCTTGGTTTTTTTGATTTGGCTCGGTTTTTTTCAATTTAAATTCGGTTTGTTTTTTTTATTTTAGGCTTATAAAACCAAAATTAAATCGAACCGATTAGGTTTTTCAAAGTTTTAATCGGTTTTTTTTACAATTCCGTTTTTCAATTTTTTTTTCATTTTTTCTTAATTTAATCATTTTTTTCTCACCCCTAATAGTGTTGTGTACTTGTGTTAGATTTTCCTTACTGTGGTTTATATAAAGTTTTAAAATCTAATTTGATAGTTGAATTGGCCAAGAAGCTGGGTCTTTAGTTATATTAGTTAATCTAGATTAAATTAAAAAAATATATTTGAAATTTTAATATTTTATATAAAAAAATTAACAATTAATATAAACATAGACTATATATATTATAAATAATAAAATTTAAAATATTATTTTAAAAAAAAATTTATTTCACATTAAAAAATATTATAATATTTTTTGAAGTTGAAGTATTTAAATCAAAAGAATTTTTTTTTATATTAAAAAAATATAATTTTTTTTTATGAATATAAAGTATATATATTAAAAAGTTTCAAATCTCATATTAAAAAAAAAATCATGTCAACATAAAATATATTTATTAAAGGATTTCAAATCCTACATTAAAAAAATAAAATATTTTTCTAGTAAACTTTGAAAATAATTAATAATCAATTAAAAATATAAAAAAAGTATTTAATTATAAAAAATATATATTTTTTTAAAAAATCTTTATCAGATTTTGCTGAATTGCCTAAATCACAGATTGATTTTTATTTTTTATTTTTGCTAGTCTTTCATTTTATCTAAATCAGTGTGTCTGCTATTTTAATCAGGTTCTAAATTAACCGAATCTAATATTTATGTTCTACATGAAAGAACATTATTCGGTTTAATACGACAAAGTAAATCGAATAATTGTTAGATTGGATTAAAGATTACCTAAACCTCCTTAAAAGATATGAGCTGAAATAAACTCGTGAGCTCATATAAACAGTGAAGGTGTTTTTTTTATAAAAAAAAAAATATTTTCTTTTTCTTAATTTTTTTATGTGCATCCGAGATGGATTTAAACTAATGAAAGTAACTAAATAACCTCCATGGCTGTATTAATTGTTTTTAAATATATTATAATCATTGATATAATATTATATATTATATATTATTAATTCGATGGCTACTTTTTTATTATTATCACAATTATTTTATTATTTTTATTATCATTAATTATGAGTTAAATTATTTGTCCTTTTTATCTTGAAAATAAGGGATTAAGAATTTAAAATTTTGTTTTGATTTTTGGCGAGTACCATTCATGCAATTAAAATGTCATTTTTAATTTTTTTATTCGTATTTAAACTACTCTTCTGACCTTTCATCTGATTTTGATAACATGTAAAAAAATTTTTTTTACTATGGGTATGTATTTGTTATGAATTTATTTTGTGTTAAATGTTTTTTCTTTTCATTTAACCAACAGCCAAATAATTGAAATTTCACTTTCAATTAAAAATTATTCTTTTTAATGAATCTGAAAAGTACTGAGATTTAATTACTTATTGCATGGTTTAGCAAGTAGAAATAGGCACAACATAAAAAAAATATACTCTTTCCATATACTCACTTGCATATATTATATTTGTCATAAGGAAAATATTAGGCCTAATTACAAAAATATCCTTTGATTATAAGGTCATCATCATTATTGTTTTTATCATTAATTAATCTCATCCATCAATTTTATCATAAACGTGACTTTTTGTTTTTAATTAGTTTTTCTATCTTGTCTCCATTTAAATCTGAAAAATCATTAGTTAAACAGTTATAATGAGACTCCAAATCAATTTACTGCTTAAAAATTAAAAAAAAAAGGAAAAAAAAATGTTCAATAAATTAGTTGTTAGATGTTAAGAAATATATATTTTTTTAAGATTATATGAATAAGTGGCGGAAATTATGATAGAAGAAAAGAAACTTGTTCAATTCTTATTCTTTTTATCTTTTAATTCCTTACATAGAATATTCACCAACATAATGGTTCGTTAATATTTTTTCATTATTTTCTTAAAAAATGAAAATTTTATGAATGAAAATCATGATATTACCAATAAAAAATTAAATATTAGAATTTAAAAAAAAAATTATAATGATATTACCAATAATTTTGATTTTCTTTCATATTGTCTTCAAATATTCCAGCAAATCTATTAGCATAATCTAGCATTTTAGTGGTGGAGTGATTATGGAGATTTTTGTTCACGATTTAATGATAAAATATTCAAAATCTTCATGGTTTATTGTGATGGATGGAAAAAAAAAAGAATTAAAAAAAAAACCTCTCTGGCTGATGGAAATTTTTCCTTTTGTACGTGTGTTGTTGCTATTATTAGTAGTCGGGTCTCACACGATTGGTAATAATTTACCACACTAGCTACTTGTTTTTACACATGTTGTTTTTTATATATAAAAAAAAAATATTAATGAATGAGCAGCACTTCTAGAAAACGTTACACATATATTTGGGAGGAATCGAACCTACACTTATCTCAGAAGAATGGTGCAAATCAAACACAGGTATATGATTTTTCAAAAAATTCAATAACAAGACTCAATTATGAAACATCAAACAAATGAATTTAGTTTGATTGATAAAATCATAGTTATGAAATTCAGAACCTTTAATAAATATCAAACCACAAAAAACTAAACATTTAATTGGTCCAATTGAACTTGAATGATTTGTCAGGTCAATCTAAATTTTCGGTGACCCAACATAACCTGGATAAGATTTAATTTTTTTTATATATATCTTTATTTTTTTAATAAACCCAAGAAATATAAAATTAATTTATGAATATTTAGCCTCATATTTTTTATATAAGCTATATCCACATGGATTGTTTTTTAACTTTTTGATATGAGATACCTATACTACACTTCATACCTCACATTTATTTTTTATAGTCTATATCCACATAAATTATTTTTTATTTTTTTAATGTAGAATAACTATATTATACTTCATGCCTCACATTTCTTTTTATAATTTACATCCATATAAATTGTTTTTTTAATTTTTAGATATGTAATAATTATATACACTTCATGTCTCATATTTTTTTTTATAGTCTATATCAACATGTATTGTTTCAAAAAAAATTTATATAAGATATTAATCCTCAAGCATATATTTGTTTTACCTTTTCAGGTTGACTCGAGTCACTACATGTGACCTAAGAATGAGCTTTTTGGCCTAATCAATTCTAGACTGAGATTAACAACTATGAGTCAACTAAACCTTTAGGAGCTTTTACACTTGTTGTTACTTAAGAACAGTATTAACCAAAACAATCTATTTCTATTCTGATAATTGAAATTGACAAAAAGAAAATCATTTTAGAGAATGATAGTGAAAGAACCTGTATATAATTCAATAGGTACTGTAATTAATCTGTGAAACTGATGATGGAGAGGGAAATCAAAATGCAATCTTGAAGAATAATTTAAACATAGAACCCAAAGTCTTCCCTCCCTATTATTTGCCAAGGCAGTGGCAATATTGATCATCATGCGTCTTTTTTGGTTTGAATACAGCGCCCTTAATTTAATTAATTTGTAGCTAGCTAGAATGGGGTAAATTACCACCAAACTACAAGATTGACAGCATCATGTCTCCTTGAATAATATCGTAGGTTGTCTTTGCAAGTCTTTGTTGTTGTTTTGGTGGACAGAAGGTCTCTGTTTTTAAAAGGGAAACAATACTTTTTGTATAAAAATGGCCCTAGCTCGGTACAAATCGTTATTTTCGAAACGGTTTTAAGCATGAAATTACAAGATATATTAATTATTTTCACAAACCATTACATAAATTAAACACGAGAAAAGAAAATCCAATTACAATTATATTGTGTTCATCAATGTATTAAATTCAGATCCTTTTAAGACGTTAGGAAACTGTAAACTAATTAAAGATTCTCTCATAAAAAAAAAAAAAAACAAAGAAAGAAGCTAGCTAGACACAATGATTTATATTATGAAAAAAAAATGGGGGGAAATTAAAAAGAGAAGGGACGTCACTTAATTATTGGATACAAATTTACAAAGCCTTCTTCCGTACTACTACATCACAATCCAAGTTACAGAATTAATTAGTCCACCTGGCTAGAAACTATACTTTAAAACAATAATACAAGAAAAAACCCATTGCTTTAACTCTTCATAACGTCTTTCAGAATATATTACGTACTACTGCTTACCAATACCATTAACAAGCATACCAGTACTAGTTTGAAAAATTTCTGCAGAGTGAAATCTCTCATCGCCGCACCAATCACTTTTTCTCTTGCAAGGCCCATGAATTCCATGCAGGTTGAACTATGGGACTAGGGTTATAGTACATCCCACAAGGCAATAGAGTAGATTCCACAAAATCAAAATCGAAGGTGGAAGTTTCAAATGAAGCAACCATATTCTGCCCAGCACTTATTAACTCATTGGTCTTCTCAATCGTTTCCACTTGCTGTTCTGGCTGCTCTTTTTCAGATTTTATGGATTGAATGAGTTCATAGCCACCAGCCCACATGCAGCTCTCATCTAGCATGCCAAACTCAGATGGATGTGAAGTAGAAGAGGATACAGGGACACTTCCGATTGAAGACTTGCTTCCAGACTCCAAGAAAGCTAGTGTATTAGGGTTTTGGTATTCACATGTTGATATGGAAGAGAATTTGTGCAACAAGGGGGGATATGGAGGATTAGTATCAGGAACTGGGAGAATCGTAGGGAATGGAATGAGGGGTGCTTTCATATTCATTGAAATGTCATTGATTTGTGAATCTACTGTGAAAGTTGAGGTGGTTTGTTGATGGGAACATTGATAAGAGATCAGTTTGCATGCATTATTGTTATTGTTATGTTTGTAATTATTAGAGAGGAGATTATGAGTTTTTGGATCTAAACCTTGTGCAATGAGCTTCTTTTTGATGCACGAGTTCCAGAAGTTCTTGACCTCATTGTCAGTTCTACCAGGCAAATGCTTAGCTATTTGAGCCCATCTATTGCCTAGCATTCTGTGAATCTCAACGATGATACTTTCTTCTTGTGCAGTAAACGAGCCTCTTTTGAGATCTGGTCTCAAGTAGTTTATCCATCTCAATCTACAACTCTTTCCACACCTTTGCAGCCCTGAAAGAAGAAGCCTCCATTAGAAGGAAAAGATACAATACAACGGGGGGGTTTGGCTTTGAAATTAAGAACAGGAATTAAAGACCACTTCTTCATAAAAGAAAAACAAATAAACGGATCAATCAAAGAGCACCAGAGCGTGTGCGTGTGATCAGTACTACCTGCTAACTTTGGAACAGAACTCCAAGAACCATGGCCATGGGTGGTTATATATTTTATTAGCTTCTCGTCTTCATCTGGAGACCATAACCCTCTCTTGACCTTCCGTTTGCTGCAGCATTGGTGGCCCGTTTTATTTCCCAAACCCTCCTGCATATCATCACAGCTCACCATTTAGAATTTGAGGGGGAAGGGGGTGCTTTCCTTCCTTGTATGTTCTTGTCCTCCAGGTTTAATTAAATGCTTACCTCTCATGCACCTTTATATAAAGGCAGTCTCACCTTGTTAATTTTGCACTGTACGTCTATATGCAAATTAATATGGAGAGGGAGAGAGAGAGAAAAGGTTGTGGAAATTTAACTTTGGGTGTACTCATGAGAGGACCACTGGTCTCATTGAGTGTCTTGGAAACTTCAAGTGTTGTTTTGAACCATTGCTCTCGACTTGATTACTACTTTCCTTTTAACCAAATATATAAAAAACATGTTACTACTAATTATTGGGTTGATTAGTAATTTGACATAATTAATTAATTAGTCATCACAAAACGTGATACTTGAAGAAGCAACATACTTGTATAGCACATCTACTTTTAAGTATTTGTTTACTCAATATATCTTCATGTCTAATTAAGCTAGCTGTATGAAAATGAGTATGGGTTCTGAGGATGATTGATCTATGCAGATATTTTTCCTCTCGTTGCTTTTTAATCATGTCTTTTTCCTTCCAATTTATGAACAAGTTTGATGCATGCACATTGTTCTTGGATACACACACACACACACCGTTCTGCTTCATTTTGCACTAGCTGAAATGTTTTCGTTGTGAATTTGTTGATAACCCACTATCGATCCCTTTCCTGCATGCTTGACAAATTCAATGAGGAAGTAGGGGGCATTTTTTTATGAATTACGAATATTGATTTATTAAGCAACTGTTGAACTTAACAGATCGAAAAGGTATCAAGAGTCTGTAGAATCAGGAGATTTACAAACAAAACAAGAGACCGGTGCGGAGTTAGAACATAAACTAATAAGTTGACAAGTGAAGTTAACGAAATTTGGCTTGAATTTAGTAAAACATAGGTGCAATGGAGCTGTAATGAATACTACATAACTAGCTACAAAGACCAGACCAAAAGTAATGTTACAGTACCATTGTGAAAAGAACATAATTAAGGACGTTGGGGGATTAATCATAATATGGCCATTTAGGGAAGACCTAATGATTTAAAGATAAGCACATCATTTCTTGCATCTAAATTCAACATGAAAAAGCCCTCCACCCAGAGTGCTGTCTCCTTCTTTCCTTTTCAAAATATAAAACACACACGACACACTACATACGCATACACACACACACACACACCTGCTCATACATAGATGCTAATATAAATAAATAAATATAGTACGCATATGATACCCTTTCTTCACTCAAACAGTTGCTTGAATGTGCCAATTTCTTGGTGTCAACGAAGATCATTATGATTGGACATGTCTGCTTTCATCATTTTCACCCTTCGCTTTCCTTGTTTTTCCTGTTACAATTTATACCTTTCCGGGGAGAAAATCACGTGCTAAAGCAAAGCAGCAACGATCGAGGTCACAAATAATCTAGCACACAAACTTTAGGAGAAAAACCTGACCATTCAGCCTTTTGGGTTTCATTTACAATATCTTTGTTCATTTGGTTCCCCTCCAATATAATCATTGCACTTAATTAAAGCAGGTTAAATCTTTCTATAATCTACAAAGCTTCTTTCACCCTTTCGAGAGGTGGAAGTCAAAGTGTCCTATATATATATATATATATATATATATATATATATAGATGTTGTCAAGGCAATGAAGGCATGGCTCGGAATTCGTCCCCCGTCCTGATTGATTTTGTTTGGTAAATCGTCATTATTATATATGAGACTCTATAATTAGACCCTAAGAACTATATCCTTAGCTAGGTATAAGCAGCCTCCTGTAAATAAAACAGTGAGACGTTGTTAAAAGCTTTCTTTTAATCGTTGATAATTAAGTGGGCAAATTAATCACCCAAAGCTCAAGTGGTAATTAAGAGCAACTGTGTATGACTAGCTAGGTTCCTTAACAAATGTGAGCCAGTAAGTAACTGTCTCTAGCTCAATTTAGTGGGGCATGTATACATAGATCATAAATATGGAAATCCAACTTTTCCTATCTTAATAAAATATATATATTGAATGAGCAACAACATGAATTAGCTTGGATTTTTAATTTTTGTTTCCCTAAAAGGAGGCTCCAACTCGAGATTCTTTGAGAGCAAAGAGACATTAATACGTACTAATTGAGTAACATTTCAGCTAACAATTAGTTAGTTTGTCTAAGAGAATTAAGTATAATGTATAGGATAAGGCTTTTAGGCTGTTAATGCCTCTCAATATATTGAGGAGTAAATTTCAAAAGTCCGCCTGGCCGGCCTGATCTACTTATTTTATCTGGTTAATTACATCTTCCATATACATATCTTGTCATTTTGCAACCTTGTGTATATATCACATCATTAGTTTAAACCTGATAATTACTAATTACATCCTCTATATATCAACACAAAAGTCAATAAAATAGTATTAATTTAGAGGGAAAATAACGGGAAATTAACCCTACACACACATATATATAGAACCCATTTTAAGGGAAGCAAAAAATGTAGTGTACGACGGGAGGGTTTTAGTTTCAAGGATCATTTATGAGAATGAAAGAGAATATTTGTTATAGATTGAACGAATTAAACTAGCTTGAAGGTATAGCAGAATACGCGAGCATATATAATTAGTTACAGATATACGTGAAAAGTATTTATACAAGTAATATGTTCACGTAGACATATTGACCCAGATAGCTATAGCTATATATGTGTGTGTGTGTGTGGTTTAGTTAAGCACAGAAAACAGATAGCTCTGTTCTGTAACTGGATTGAGACGAAGGCTAGACCACAGATCCAAGAGGCTACACCACAATATATAGTTCCGTTCTTTAATCAATCGACCAAAAAAAAAAGACCTGGCCTTGGTTTTTGCAGCAGTCAATTAAGCTTGGCTTTTTCTTGCTAATGTAGAGGGAGTGGGGCTTGCATGTGGGGAGAGGCACTGCTTTTAATTTGATGGTTAAACTTCTAGATAACAAATTCAAGACGATATGGACCACCGTTCCATTATGAAATCTCAATATCTTTAGATTAGAGGGTTTTACCGACAACTCCATGATTATCTCTTTTAAGTTTTTAATAATCAAAAGCCAAACAAAATTGATTATCCCCACTTGTCAAGCTATCAATATGTAATAAACCCTCCTGTAGCCCCCCCTCCACTAATTTTGTGTCTCTGTCTCAAAATATCAATCATTTAATTAATTGGTACGTAAGTATGGCTAATTATATTTCTTAGACGTCTTTATTTATTTATAATTAATACTTCCTTGACTGTACGTATTCCTATAAGCTCATCAAGGCAGTGTCGTGAGATTTTATTGAAAAACCGTCTTTGATTTTAATTAGCAAATTGGTGTCATTTTCCATGATTAACCCATTGATTTTAATTAGACAAGGGACAGCCCGTTGATTTATCTCCGTATTTCAACATTCAACGAATGTTCATGTCATTTATTTCTTCCTTTTTTTTTTTTTTATAACTCGGGATGTTCAGATCAGTTTGCACATATCACAATTAATTCATGAAGCCCACTAAACATCCTGCAAGCCCAATAAACATGTAAGACACCTTGAAAATGCAGACGTGCACAATAAAATTAAAACCTATGTGTAGTGAAAGGGAACAAGTCTCTTCTACCACTGGGCCACAACCTCATTTATTTCTTATTCATATGGGTCATATAGTGTTGTCCCTTGTTCAAATAGCGTCAAAAGTATACTAGTAACCCGCGCTCCATTGCACGTCAAGTTATTTAATTTTTAACATAAAATAAAATACACATTAAAAAAAAATTTAACGACATGAAAGTTAAGTTGGTATAAAATGATCTATTTGGTGATTCAAAATTAATTTAAATGATGGATAAAAAAATAATTTGATTTAAAATAAAATTTTAAGATGATATTTTTTTTAATATTAAGATAATAGTAATATATTAGATCAACTTGGATCAACTTAAATAAACTTGTCAAGTTCATGATCAAAGTCATGTAATCATGATAACCTTATAAAAATCAAATCGAAATAAATTTTGAAGTTTAATTCTCAATTAACTCAAAATAATTAAAGGATGAAAATGATAAAAAAATAAAAAAATAATAAAAAAACAACTTGAGTCAACTCATATTAACATGTCAAACATGCAACTTGAATAATAAAACTAAGATAATCTCGTAGAAAATAATCAAAATAAATTATGAAACTCAATTTAAAATCAATCCAATATTAAAAGATAAAATTAAAAAAATAATAATTTTAAAAAAACCTAAGTTTACTTAAATTAACTTGTCAAACCCGTAAACTACATCATAAAACTAGAATAGTCTCATAAAATATAAATTAAAACAAATTATAAAGTTAGATTTATTATTATTTTGTTATTAATAAAAAAAAATTAAGCATGCAAGATAGAATTATTATTTTTATAAGATATATATATTTGACATTAAAAAAATAATTAAAAACAAAATAGTCTATTGGGTTTTTTAAACTACAAGATACTGATTTATCTGTCAGTACATACAATTTTAATTGAGAATTTTTTTTTATTTTTTTTATTTAAAAAAAAAAACAGTTAAGATCGCCGAAGAATTAGTCATCCTCCCAACCTCCTTAATGTTTTTTTGAACTCAACACTGGGTGATAGCTGTTTCCCAACTCGTTTCCGCTGATTCGATGCCTGTATCTGCTTGTGTTAAAGCAAGCCAATGGAATTATTGTCATTTTGGTTTCGACTCTTCTTCATCCATGCCAATTGCACTGTTTTAATGGAACTAAGCACCACCACCACGCAATGAACCATGCTAGTTCCTCTCTCACACTTCCTCAAATCCACAAAATGGCAAATCCCCAGAAAAAGCTACAACACATGGGTTTTAGCCATAAAAAACGCATCTTCTCCTCACAAAGCTTTGCAACTCTACACTCATATGCACCGCCAATCCATACCTTTTGATACCTTCTCAATACTCTTTACTCTAAAATCATGTACCCATTTCAAGAACCTCACGATAATTCACCACTTGCATTCCCATATAATCAAACTTGGCTTCAATACACACGTTTATGTTTCCACTTGCCTCCTGCATGCATACGCTGTTATGTCGTTTGATCAAGCGTGTGATTTGTTCGATGAAATGCCTCAGAGAAATATAGTTACATGGAACACGATGATTACTGGGTATTCAAGGTCAGGGAGTATCAATAAAGCACGTTCTCTTTTTGAGGCTATGCCTGTGAGGGATGCAGCTTCATGGTCCGCCATGATTACCTGTTATATTAATAACGGGTTTCCGGATCAAGGGTTGTCATTTTTTCGAGAAATGATGGCTAATGAGAACCCAAAACCAGACCAAGTGACTGTAGGTTCTGTTTTATCGGGTTGTGCACACATGGGTTCTCTTGGATTGTTTGCTGGGAAATCAGTTCATGGCTTTGTAGTGAAGAATGGGTGGGAGTTGAACGTGGATATTGGCACTCTTCTTGTTGACATGTATGCCCAGTGTGGATTCTTGAAGAATGCTGTCTGGGTTTTTGTTTTGATGCAAGAAAGAAATGTCTCGACTTGGACTGCATTGATATGTGGTGCAGCGCAACACGGCTTTTGTCAAGAGGGGTTATCGTTGTTTAAGATGATGCAAGAAGCAGGTGTTAGGCCTAACGAGATGACTTTCACGGGGATTCTTAATGCCTGTGCGCGTAAGGGGTTGATCGAAGAGGGTCGCAAGTATTTTAAAATGATCAAAGAGACTGGTTTGGATCCTAGAATTCAGCATTATGGATGCATGGTTGATATGTTTGGTAAGGCAGGGTTGTTAGAAGAAGCTTATGAGGTTATTAAGGAGATGGAATTTGAGCCTAACATTGTCATCTGGGGTTCCTTTTTATCAGCGTGCAAGATGCATAAGCAATTTGACATCGCTGATAGAGTGATAGGGCAGGTCTTGAGGGATATAAAACCAGAGAATGATGGAGGGATTTATAGTCTTGTATCTGATTTGTATGTTTTAAATAAGAAATGGGATGATGCAGAAAGGGTGAGGAACTTAGTGCTTAACCAAAATGTGAGAAAAGCCAGGGGCTCTAGTTGTATCTGAAGTGGATTACTGTTATCGAGAGCTCAGTTTTCCTGTCTTCAGGCAACACATGAAGATTGAAGAACTGTGCGCTAATTAATGAAACCGCATGCTGATTGTAATGGGCTTACTGTCTCTTGTTCATAGAGAGACGATCGCATATTCTTGATTTCCATCTAACTTCGTTTCAATTCTTAAATTTCTTGAGTCAACAATCTCAGAAGATGAACATGGGCAGTGGGGAAGAAGGATTTTTTATGCTTCGTGCTCTGTCATTTGTTTTGGATAGTGACTAGTGAGAATTCGAGGTTGACTAACCTTTGCTCTTCAGCTTGGATCCATAAATCAGCTGGACTTTTAGTGTTATTTACACATCGATGTATTCATTTATACTTTTGTTTGGGATTTTTCATTAAATCAAGGTGAAATAATCAGTTCTACTGGTTTTCTTATCATAATTTCGAGGTAGGTTTTGTTTGTTTTCTACTCATCAAGTAGATCAACGTGGACTCGAATCTTTTTCACTTGCATCTCCCTTGAAACTTATTGTCATCAAAGTTGATCTGATTTGGGATTCTGGCAAAACCAGAATGGGGGAATGTCATCACAAGCTAGCACCAATGCTATAACCAGGATGTTTTTGTTTGTCGCATGTTCTTTTTAGCAATCAGTCTCTCCAAAGATATTGTGGTTTTATTTACAAGACAAAGAAATCTATGTTAGCATTGTCAATATATTCTCTTTTATTTCATCTCTTTAATAGCTGTCAGTCTTTCCTTTATAGCTGTCAGTATATTCTATTTCTTTCATAGCTGTCACTATATTCTTCTTTCTTTGTTTAATTTCTGTTATAGCTGTATATCCCTTGATTCTCTCTAAAGTTCTGAATTATTGTCTAGGCCTAGTATTAAAGGATATGATTATGTTTTCCTAGAATTAAGGGATTAGATACTTCTTGATGTATATATATATTGTAACGCTCTTAGTGAATGGGAGGAAAACATTTCCAGAATTTCTCTTGTATTATCTTGTCATGGTATCAGAGCTATACCTTTGAATTTGTATCCCAAAATCAGGTTCTTTCTTGTTGTTTTCGGTTTCTGGATTATTCTGGATCAGTCCTAGAAACATAGGACTCTCGGTCTCCTGGCTCTTTGCAATCAGTCCTAGATACAGAGGACTCTCAGTTTCTTGGTTCTTTTGGTTTGGTTCTTGGCTGTCAGCCGAGGTCTGTATTCTCCTGGTTCTGTGATTTTTTTTGTGTGTATCACTACAAAGATGTCAAACAATTCTGATATGTTTGGTGTCCGATTTACTGGGAAGAATTATTCAGCTTGGGAATTTCAGTTTCAAGTCTTTGTCACAGGAAAAGAATTGTGGGGTCATGTGGATGGGAGTGATCCAGCCCCTACTGATGCTAAAGAATTGTCTTTATGGAAGGTCAAGGACGCTCGGGTAATGTCCTGGATACTAGGGTCAGTCGATCCCCGCATTATTCTGAATCTGAGGCCATACAAAACAGCAAGAACCATGTGGGAATATCTGAAAAAGGTTTACTATCAAGATAACAATGCTAGACGTTTTCAATTAGAAAACGACATCTCTAATTATTCTCAAAGCAATCTTTCTATTCAGGAGTATTATTCTGGTTTTCAGAATCTATGGGCAGAATATACTGATATAATTTATGCCCAGATTCCAGTAGAATCCCTCTCGGTTATTCAGAAGGTGCATGAGCAAAGCAAGCGTGATCAATTTCTCATGAAATTGAGATCTGAATTTGAGATTACTCGCTCAAATTTGATGAGCCGAGCTCCCTTGCCTTCCTTGGATGTTTGTTTTGGGGAATTACTGCGGGAAGAACAGCGAATCCTTACACAAAGTACTCTAAAGCAGGACAACCCAGCTGCAGTTGCCTTTGCTGCCCAAGGAAGAGGTAGAGGCCGGAATATGGGCAATGTTCAGTGTTATAGTTGCAAGGAATATGGCCACATAGCTAACAATTGTAGAAAGAAGTTCTGCAATTATTGCAAACAGCAAAGGCACATTATCAAGGAGTGTCCCACTCGTCCTCAAAACCGGAAAATACAAGCCTTTCCAGCGGTGGTATCTGAAAACTCATCTGTGACAGTCGCTACCAGTTCTCTTACTCCAGAAATGGTGCAGCAAATGATCATTACAGCCCTCTCGGCCCTAGGGCTACAAGGTAATACTTCCAATTCACAACTTTGGCTTGCTGATTCCGCTGCTTCAAATCATATGACCAACTCATCAAGTATGCTTAAGAATGTGCGAGAGTATCATGGTTCATCACAAATTCAGGTTGCTAATGGTGGTCATATACCCATCACTAAAATTGGAGATATTGATCCCACCTTCACGAATATTTTTGTATCACCAGAACTGTCTACTAGCCTTATTTCAATTGGTCAACTGGTGGATGATAACTGTGATGTGCATTTTTCTCGTAATGGTTGTCTTGTGCAGGATCAGGTGTCGGGGAAAGTAATCGCGAAGGGGCCTAAAGTTGGACGCTTATTTCCGCTGCATTTTTCCATTCCTAGTTGTCTTTCTTTTGCATGCTCGAATGTTCTAAATAAAAGTGAAGTCTGGCATAAACGTTTAGGCCATCCAAATTCTGTTGTTTTATCGCGATTGTTGAATTCTGGTTTGTTGGGAAATCAAGATAAATTTTCTTCTTTCGATGCTTTGATTGATTGTTCAACATGTAAGTTAGGTAAGAGTAAAACTCTTCCTTTTCCTTCTCATGGTAGTCGTGCCACAAAATGTTTTGATATTATTCATAGTGATGTTTGGGGACCTTCACCGATACTTTCTCATGCTCATTCCAAGTACTTTGTAACTTTTATTGATGATTATAGTAGGTTTACTTGGGTATACTTCCTACATTCCAAATCTGAGGTTCTTTCCGTCTTTAAGACATTTCTTGCCTATGTTGAAACCCAATTTTCTACTGGTATTAAGGTATTAAGATCTGATTCGGGTGGGGAATATATGTCACGTGACTTTCATGATTTGTTACTACAAAAGGGCATTCTTTCACATCGTTCTTGTCCATATACACCTCAACAAAATGGGGTTGCTGAGCGTAAGAATCGACATTTGTTGGATGTCACTAGAACCTTATTGCTTGACTCGTCTGTTCCCTCTAAATTCTGGGTTGAAGCATTGTCTACTGCTGTTTATTTAATCAACCGTTTGCCCTCCCAGGTGTTACAATTCGACTCCCCTTATTATCGTCTATATCATGAGGCTCCTAGCTACTCTGATTTGCATACTTTTGGTTGTGTCTGTTTTGTTCATTTGCCTTCTAATGAACGCCACAAACTTTCTGCTCAGTCTGCTAAATGTGCTTTTCTAGGTTATAGTATTTCTCACAAAGGTTTTGCTTGTTATGATCTAAGTTGTAGCAAATTTCGTGTCTCTCGAAATGTGGTCTTTTTTGAAAATCAATATTTTTTCCCTACTGCTACTCCTACTGTATCTTCATTGCATGCTCCTATTCTTCCTCATTTTGAGGACGTGTCGTCATTTGAGCGGTTTAAACCTGGAATTGTGTATGAAAGACGGCGCCTAATTTTGGCTCTTCCGGAGACTAACCCACCATCTGATCCTGCTACTGAGACTGCTTCGGTACCTTCCCCTTTGCAGCCTGCACTTCGTCGTTCTTCGAGGGTTTCTTATCCTCCTGATAGGTTTGGTTTCTCTGCTACTCTATCCAATATTATTGTTCCATCTTGTTACTCACAGGCTGTCCAGCATGAGTGTTGGCAAACCGCCATGCAGGAAGAACTTTGTGCGCTTCAGGATAATCATACATGGGATCTTGTTTCATGTCCTCTATCCGTTAAACCCATTGGGTGTAAATGGGTATATTCCATAAAACTTCGCTCTGATGGCACTCTAGACCGCTATAATGCTCGGTTGGTTGCTCTGGGGAATCGACAAGAATATGGGGTGGATTATGAAGAGACTTTTGCCCCTGTAGCCAAAATGACTACTGTGCGCACTATTATTGCCATTGCTGCTTCACAGGGTTGGCCACTTCATCAAATGGACGTCAAAAATGCGTTTCTTCATGGTGATCTCAAAGAGGATTTTATATGGCACCTCCACCGGGTTTGGTTTCATCTTCTAAATCGATTGTTTGTAAATTGAAGCGGTCCTTGTATGGTTTGAAACAAGCTCCCCGGGCATGGTTTGACAAGTTTCGCACTACCTTGCTTCGCTTCTCTTTTGTGCAAAGCAAATATGATTCTTCATTATTTCTTTGCACAACATCTACTGGGTATGTTTTTCTACTTGTTTATGTCGATGACATTGTCATTACAGGCACTGATTCGACATTGATTAGCAGACTTCAGCAACACCTTCGGGATTCCTTTCATATGAAGGACCTTGGTTCTCTCACTTACTTCTTGGGTTTGGAGGTTCATTCTTCCTCTTCTGGTATTTATGTGCACCAACAGAAATACACTCATGATTTGATTGCTTTGGCCGGTCTTCAAGCTTCTTCTCCCGTAGATACTCCTTTAGAGGTGAATGTTAAGTTTCAAAGTGATGTTGGGGATCTTCTTCCTAATCCATCTTTGTATCGACAACTTATTGGCAGCTTGAATTATCTTACTATTACTCGACCTGATATCTCCTTTGCCGTTCAGCAAGTCAGTCAATTTATGCAATCTCCTCGTCATCTACACTTAGCAGCAGTCCGTCGCATCATTCAATATCTACTTGGTTCTTCTAACCGTGGTCTATTCTACCCAGCTGGATCTCCTCTTAGTCTTGTTGCATACAGTGATGCAGATTGGGCTGGTTGTCCTGATACCAGACGCTCTGTTACAGGTTGGTGTATGTTTCTTGGTGATTCCTTGATTTCTTGGAAAAGTAAGAAACAAGTTCGAGTCTCCAAATCCTCGACCGAATCTGAATATCGCGCCATGTCCGCTGCCTGCTCAGAGATTGTTTGGCTTCGTGGCCTGCTTGCCGAGATGGGATTTCCGCAGACTACTCCTACTCTCCTCCATGCAGACAACACGAGTGCTATTCAGATTGCTACGAATCCTGTCTTCCATGAGCGCACCAAACATATTGAAGTGGATTGTCACTCTATCCGCGAAGCCGTCGAAGCTCATGTTATTTCTCTTCCACATATCTCCACTGATCTCCAGATTGCTGACGTGTTCACCAAATCCATGACTCGACCACGACATCAGTTTTTGGTTGGCAAATTGATGCTTATTAATCCTCCAGCATCAATTTGAGGGGGGATGTTAGCATTGTCAATATATTCTCTTTTATTTCATCTCTTTAATAACTGTCAGTCTTTCCTTTATAGCTGTCAGTATATTCTATTTCTTTCATAGCTGTCACTATATTCTTCTTTCTTTGTTTAATTTCTGTTATAGCTGTATATCCCTTGATTCTCTCTAAAGTTCTGAATTATTGTCTAGGCCTAGTATTAAAGGATATGATTATGTTTTCCTATAATTAAGGGATTAGATACTTCTTGATGTATATATATATTGTAACTCTCTTAGTGAATGGGAGGAAAACATTTCCAGAATTTCTCTTGTATTATCTTGTCAATCTATCACATCAACGTTTTAACACTGGGATTTCTGGCTCTGCTAACAATATCTGAGGTTTACAGACTGTTAAAAGAAATTATGGTTTCACAAAATGTGCTTCATTAGAAGCTTATCCTGTAAAATATTTCTTCTGATTGTAAATCGGACTGTGCTTGAATCTTGATAGCTTTCTTTTTAACAGTTCCACCACTAGACTACTGTTTCAAGAACCCAATTCTGTTTATCTCTTTCAAATTTCTGGGAGTGGTCATTTTCAGTTGGGAATTACACTCCCATAAACCTCAGCACACCCAATATAACACTGCCCACTAACAATTTTGAAGCAACAAAAGCACCAACTACCGAATTCTCCGGCCACCGTCAAGAAAACTTTTCTCAACAGCCTTAGCTGAGTGAAAGCCAAACTTTTTTCAAGAGACGAGAAGTAATTGGTCTTGGCTTCTGCAAAAGCTTCCTTGATGTTATTTTACAACTACAGCTCAGAGCAACAGCAGAAGAAGCTCCATGTGAACCAACAGTTGCTCCTTCCGGGCTTGCCTTCTTTGAAAAAACTGTGGGCACTGGCCCTGAGGCTGTCAAGGGACAGCCCATTAAGGTAATTATGAAATTCCTTCCTTCTTCTTAGCCATTTCAGACTTCAGAAGAAAAGCAGGCAACCAAAATCGTTAGTTATGTCCACAAGTTTTTGAAGGTTGTATTTGATAAATTATAGTATGCCTTCAACAACTAGTTAAACGGGAAGTTGTATGAGATTTTGGTCGAGCTGAACTTGCCAATCAAAGGCTGGCTTTTTGTTTGTTTGTTTGTTTTAATTTATGTATTTAATCAGTTCCACCTTTCTATCCAGTGGAGATGTTCGGCATTGCTGCAACTATGAGGGAAAAAAAATGCAATTATTGATATATTAATTATTTTTTGTATGGAATTACATCCTAGTTATTTCATTCTCAGGAGTTATATTGCATTTTTTTTTCCAGATTTCTATCGAAAATATAAGAGCTGATAGTAACCAGATATTAGATCCATATGTGTATGTAATATGCTTTTTGATTGGGTCAATGAACGGAAATCTAACTAGTACTACACAGTTATAAAACTTCAACTAGGGTTGATTGGGATTACCGTTTAAAAAAAATTATTAAGAAAATTAAAATATTATTATTTTAAAATTTTTAATAAAATTAATTATATTTTATCAAATTTTGCTTAGGTTAACATGAAGCTTTAACTAGATTAAACCAAGTTAATTCTTTCTTTTATTTTTTTAATTTAAATTGATTTAAATCACAGGCTAACATGCCGAGTATATTTGATTTTATACCGTTGTGGTACATCATTGTCTTGACATAGTAATTCAAGAGATTGAAATTAAAACAAATTAAAAAGTAAAGGGTTTAGTTGGATTTAATCTCAAGTTTAGGATATCTTTGGACCAATTAGCCAAAATTGAAAAAGTGAGGACTCTAGTTCTAATAAAGCCATTCAAGAGCTGAGATTCATTCGAACTCGTACAAGCAAATCCTAATCCGGAAATAGAAATACTAATCCTCAAAACCAAACATCCTCTAATCGCTTCACCGATTAAAATCACACAAACCTACAAAACCCTAGCAGCCCCGAAGCTAAGCCACCAAAACCTCTACAGCAAAAGCAAAGCTTGTTCGATAAAAATGGCGAAATCTATGAGATCGAAGAGAGAGAAGAGGCTACGAGCAATAAGGAGAGATCTAGTACAGCCTCTTTGTGACAAGAAAGATGAAGCAAAGTTTGCTGTTCTAGAAGCTGCCCTCGCAGCTCCCAAGATTCCAGTTAAACCGTCTCCATTCGCTTCTTCTTCCTCTTCTTCTGCTATGGACACAACGACAACTACCACCACCACCACCACCACCACCATCACCACAGATACTCAAATTGGTATGTCTAGTTTCGTTCGTTTCCCTTTTTGTACTCTGATATGTTCTGTCTTTGGTTTTTTATCTCTTGTTGATTATTTAGGTTCAACGAGGAATTCATATGGGTTTGGAATTAAGTTTTAATGGCTATGTCATCATTGTTGAATACTGGAATTTGATAATTGATGTCTACTTTATGCCAATTCGTGGCAATGCAGTAGTACGGAGAACAGTGTTTATAAATTCCTCATTTAGGGGTTGTTGCTAGAATTGAACGAAGTATCTGCAAGTGGCTACTAGATTCTTCTTGGCATAAATTGTGATTGCCCATGATGGTTTACTTTATTAGCAGCTGAGAAGGGCTACAAGGTGTTTCTAAGTCTAATTATTAGATCCTCATGTAGGGTGTTTACTTTTTACTACATCTTCACATTGTTTGGTTGTTGATTTAGGAGTTTCTGTGTTTATTTTCCTCCCTGCGAAGATGCGGAAGGGACTGTGATGATTTCAGTGTGAAAGGTCTCGTTCGTCGTAATTGGCTTTTACAGGCCTTGACGACCATCCACCCATATTCTGAGTCTCTTTCATTTTAATCTTTTAATCTATTTTTTTTTGTTTCTTTTTTTCATTTTGTTATGGTAGTTTATTGGCCGATGATTAGACTAACATCAAAGACAAGCATATGTCTGAAATTATGTGTTGAGCAATCTAATCTTCTCTATGAGGCCAATCCTGTGTATTAAATAGGTATTTGCTTCATATTTTACTCGGTTTGGTTGTCCGGAAATTTAATTTTGTTTCTATTCTTGGTATGCAATTGCCTTTGATGAAACAAATGGTGTATCTCTCACATGAATATCTGTGATTACAAACTTACTGCTTCCTTTGTAGGCTTTTTACACTCTGTTTTTAGAGTTGCTTGAATAAATGAAATCTTGTTTGTTTGTCAATGTAGATCTTTTGAAAAGTAGATTGACACAATTGGTTACATAATGATTATAAGCATGGTTCAATTGATAATTTCTGTGGTTATTAAAATCGCACTTTTTTTGCACAAGTACTTTCCTTTTTTACAGTGCTAGAATCGACACTTTTGCTCAGAAAGCTCAATTGATGATCTTATAGATTTTCCAGTTTCTCATGTTTGTGGCTTTTCCCCAGTTCTTTTTCCCCCTTTTCAAATTTTATTGCAACTAGCAATAGATTGATATCTCATCTGTCAGAAACAAATTTAAAAATTCAACGAGTTAACAAACTATATATTTCCTGGTAGCACGTTCAAAAATCTCAATATGTTGACTATGATCTTGCTTTGGCCCCACAACAGATATGGAAATGGACGATGGCAATCAAACAGAGAGGTCATTGAAGCCGATAGGGAAGAAGCTAAAAAAGAAATTGAAGCTGTCAAGAAAGAAGAACCATGGAAAGGGGAGGATCAGGAGGAAACATATTTAATTTGCAAGCACTAATAATGCTATTGACATTTTCATCTCTTGCTGACTTTATTTCGTAATTTAGGTTGGCTAAGTTTTGTATGTTTGAGGCTGCTGTTTTACATTTTGGTTATCGTGTTTTTGAGATTCTATTGTCATTTGGAAGGTGTTGAATTTTGGAGGGCACGTGCCATGAAATCCATCCTGTGCAGGTGGAAACTTAGGACCATAAATGGATTGGAGTGTCATTGGAGATGGGCAATTCCAGCTGATTCGAGTCTTATTGTGTGTTTGTTTAAGTAAATAGATTGTTTTTTTTTTTAAAAGAAAATTTGTGTTTTTATATTATTTTAATATGTTAGTGTTAAAAATAAATTTTAAAAAATTAAAAAAATATTATATTGATATTATGAAAATTAATTGCTATTATATTATTAAATACTTTCTTATTTTTAGTAGTGAGAGGGCCTTAGGTTTTGTTTGGGATTATTGACTTCCATTACTGACTTCTCCATCGCTGTTGCAATATTTAATTTCTGATTCCTTGTTTACTGAAGGTCCGAGTCATGTTTAGAAGTTTGAAGGTTAATCTTGTTAATTTTTAAATTTAATTTTTTTTAAAAAAATAATATTATTTTAATAAAAAAATTTACTAATTTAATCCAAGTTAGATTTTAGATTTATGATCATCGAGTTTTACCTGCAAAGTTTCAACTCTCGAGATTTGCGCGCATGCTCCTGATGTGTTCTCTAGGAGGAGAATTGGCCACTTCTTAGTCCATGCTATTGAAATTAGCCTTGGGGCACTGGCTGTATTTCAGTAACTTTCCGCAGCACGTTGAATTCTTTAGCTTGATTTGAATAAAATATATTTTTTATTTTAAATTATTCTTAGGATATTTTTACATCATTTTAATGTATTATATTAAAAATAATTTTTTTTTAAATTAAAAAATATTATTTTAATTTTTCATAGCTCATTCTAGTCTAATCTCATAGCTCTTGATTGCATGAAGACGGAAATAGGACTGTTCATTTCTCCCTTTGTAGGAGTGAAAGAAACAGGACACTTAACACCATTATTGGATCACCTCTCTTTCGGCTCTCTCCTTGATCCATTTTTCGTGAAAATAAATAAATAAAGTATTTAGGAATTTGTACTAGATCAAATTCATCGAGGTCAACTGTTGGCTTAATTGACCAGGTAAGGCGTGACGTGGCCACTGTTTTAACCTAGTTAAATAAAACGTCGGGCTTATCGAATTTAATACCACGCGCCATCTTTTAGTTTATATAAAGTTTTTTTTATAGTATTTTAATAAATTCACCTAACCGCCCAACTGTAACTGTTTTGTATTTAACCAGTAAAATATAAGATAAAATAAAGTGCAGGAGCCTGGCATGCACAGCGACAAGTTGCCATGTACATACGTTGGTTAACGCCTTTTCTAACATACAAAAAAAATAACAATGAGAAATTATTTTGAATCAAAAAAATTCCAAAACTCCAATCTAATTTTTCCTGTGTGATTAAGGATAAAAAAACATCCCATCAAATATTTTTTTTATCAAATAAAATCTATTAATATCAAAATTAATTTTTTTTATACTTGTAAAATTAATTAAGATATGCGTAAACTGATTCAAATATTCATGTTAATAAATTTTTTTTTTATTATTGTTGAAATATAGTTAATCAATAGTTTCTCAGCCATGTTTTATTTTTTAACCTCTTCTCCTCTCATCTCTCAAGTTAAATTTTTTAACCAAAATCTAAAATTAAAAGGATAAAAAAAATTAACAAACTGTGAACAGATTAGTGTCATCATGTCACAAATACAAACAATTTTCAAACACATTTAACCACAACTCACATGATAAACAGCACGTGCGAAAATTCAAACAAAAAAAGGTTCAGAACTATAAATGTGTACTCGGTGCAACGCGTCACAATGTTTTCCCATACAAATTATTTTTTTCTTGTAATAAATATCTTGTGGAGTGAAGTTAATGGGCAAGTATATATGGCATCGCTGTTCGAGACAAGTGCACATTTAACTTGAAAATAATTGCAACTTGCCTATCTATCTTTAATCCTTCCTTCTTCTTCTTCCTCCTCCTTGTTTTTTTTCCTGCATTGACTGTCTGAGAAAAGGACTTCAGAAGGACAGATACAGAAAATGGGACCCTTTTTGCAGACTGCCGCCCGCCAGTGTATACACGAGACTGTACAGATAATGTTTGTCTGCATCCAGTTTTTTTCAAATTACCCATTACAATTTACAGACCTGGAGATTCTCGACTTATCTAAGCATTGACAAGGCGTTTTATATGGTTTCGAGAGCTTAGAGAAGAACCTGTAAATATATTATTCATAGAAGCATCATGGCTTAACGGCTGTGTATCCATAACTTGCTTCAACGAAACATCAATTCTGAATTCTGATTATTTTAGCTTATTTGATTATAATATAATCGAGAATTAACTGCCTGTTTATTCAGCTCGAAGCTGGAAATGGACATATATCTGATGAGTTGAAGAAATCTATAACATATATATTCCGCAAAATCTAAATTATATGACAATAAGCTATCACGTATTGGGATATTAGTATGAAAGGAACATTAATTAATAGATAAAGCATTTCCCTGATACATATATAGGCTATAGCTAATTCAAGCTAAGTTCCCATTGATACACACACGCATGTATACATGAAAAGGAAGAAGAAGAAGAAGAAGAAGCGTGGCCGCTTCTCCGCCACTCCTTTCTTCCAATTCATTTGACTAGTTGAGTGTCACTTTGTCATTTTTTGCTGTATAGTCAATTTGAATGGAAGAATCCTGAATAATATGGAAGGGAGAAAATGGCAGGTTCGTCATTTTCTCATTGATTGAATGTTTAAGAAAAGGAAGGATAAAAAACGATACGTGCATATTCAAAAGAGTATGAAGACGTGGTCTTGAGTAGATTAGAAAAGAGGAACCTCCATCTTCTTCTTCTTTTTTCCTTTTTCTTTAAGTGTAAGTGTTGAGTTCATTTCACACACATTTTAATTAATCTTTCGATAACTTGAAATTAACAAAAAGAAACCCATTTTTAACCATATAAATAAAGAACTTGTTCATTAAAGTTTAATTTTCAAATTATACTGTCCTCAATAAATAATACCCTAATTATTATTGATTATATACAAAATCAATTTTTTTCAGACTCTCAATTTAACTATAAAATTAACAAAAAATCATTGGTACCCATTTATTAAATTATTTATCATATTTTTAGTTTTAACATATCCAAATTACAAAACCACAATCAATTTTATCAAGTGATAAATTAAATATATTATCTTTAAATCTCAAAAATCTCTAAAATACAAATCATACATTAATACAATAAAATTATCATCGTAAAACAAGTAAAAGACTTGAATATACAAATACTATAAATAAATTTTAACTCAAAATGTAAATGAGTTAGAATAAAAATGAATGAGTTTGTTTATTTGGTGAAGTGAAATTTAATAAGAAATAAAAACAAGTGAAAATTGTAGATAAGGGATCTCCATGTAAGTAATTTATAATATCTCACATAAATTAATTATTTTTTTATAATGTTACTATTCATTTTTTGATAGATGGTTTGTTTCATTATTAGTCAAGAAGTTGAAATTAAGAAAATTGAACTAGTGAATTACTTAATCCATTTTAGATAAATATCATGATCACCATGAAATTACTATTAATGCATCCTTTTTAATATGAAAAGTAATAATGAGTACAAAATAATTTTCATAAGTAAACAATGATGAAATATTTTCCACCGTTGTTTTCATTGGTTTTTTTTTTTTAAAAAAAAATCTGATAATAAACATGTATTTTCCAACCCAAAAGAGAAAAATATGCTTATTTACAATCACTACCAAAAAAAATGTCTTATTTGTTTTGACGTTTCTTTAATTTATCTTGAGCATATATTCTCTCATATTTAGAGATACTGATTTGTTTGTATGGGTACAGTGCTCTTTAATAAATTTATATTTTGGTTGACTTCTTAACTTCTGATCAGTAAACAGGGGAGGGTGTTTGATTATATTTTGTATGTTTTCTAACCTGTCTCTTATTATTCCACTTCTCCTGTTCAGCCATATTTTTTTATGGCTAAATTATCTGTTAATTAATATATTTCTCGTCTTTCATAAGAAAAAATAAATAAAAAGCCAACCCCCTCACATTGTATTATGGTCTTATGTGGATATTTCCATTAGAAGGTGTTTGTCAAGAAGATAAATGATATCTAAAACTTGTAAGGCAAACCGAGAAATCCCTCAAACTTTAGAAAACTTTGCCTTTAATTTGAAGGTACGTGGATTGAGTCCTCTACATTAATAATTTGTTTAACGTAATCTTTATATTAGTAACGTCGTTAATAATAAACAACAATTATACTAATAAGCCAATTTTTTTTATCTAATATTGAGCCCACTATCACATGCGTGCCACGTGTTGACTTCAAAATTGAAAATAATAATAATAATAATAATAATTCAAAGATTAAGAAAAAAACTAAATTTATTACAATTTCTTGTTAAAAAATCATTGACTTAATCATTGGAGGTTCCACACCATAATAAAAAATAACAATTTTACAAGAATTAGACTTTTATCACCAACTATCTTTTTTTATTAATTTTAAAGAATAAATTACTATCTTAAACGTGTACTTATTCACCATCTAAATAAACACTTAAAAACTCTATTTCCGAGCATGTTGGATTCTATAATTACATAAAATAGGATATAAAATATAATCATTTAGCAAAATTCAACTTATTTAAAGTTGCACATTTTTCTTTTGGAAAACAGTTCCTTTATTCTTCATGCAAATGTCGGATGTTTAAATAATAATCACATTAAATGTACGTTATTATCTAATGATGAAGTTTCACTCTTTTTTTCTCGATGCAACGATTGGATTATAGGAGAGCAATATATATATATATATATTAGAACCCCCAAATAGCAGTTGCAAATTTCTGGTACCTAATAATTAATTAAGAATAAATTGCTGAAAAAAATCCTACTTTACCTTAAAATTGAAGAAATCAATCCAACAACTTGAAAAATAAAATACAACTGCAACAACAATAATTGGTTTTCAAATGATATTCAACATGTCTTTCGCTGTCTCCAGTCGCTCTCACTTCCACGTAGTTGCACGCAATATAAAAAGAAGGTAGGTCTTGCTGCCTCTGTCAGCTCCATCTATCTAAACTCCATGAATTCCCCCTCCCCTCCCCTCCCTCCTTCCTTCCTTCCACTCTCATGTTGTACCCTTTACGTCAGAGTTATTTTCATTTTCATGGGGTATACAGAGACTCCAAGTTAAAGTAAACGTACCCTTCAATTTTCCAATAAATCTCTTCCTCTCTAAAATACACCTTTGTTATTTAAACTAGTAAGCGAAAAGATTCCAACACCAAACTCCAAAAAACTTAACTTGGAATCCCTCCACCTGTAGACCGTTGCAAAGTCCACTCTTGCTCACACCACACGTTCTCCCTGTTTCCCTTGTCTCCCTCTCCCTCTTTCTTTCTTTCTTTTCTCTCTGATTCTTTCTTATTCTCAACAAGGATTGATCATAAACCAAACCAGCTTTGTAGCTAGTCTTGTATGAATATTCTTTCTTGATCATCATGGCGATGATCACTTGCATGACTGCTTCTCTGAAGAAACTCGTGTCTTTGTTTCTTGTAATAACATTTATAGGGAGGAGTTGTGTGTCTGGTCATTTTGTGGTAGAGAAGAGTAACATAAGAGTGCTTTCTCCTCTGAGTTTGATATCAAAACATGACAGTGCAATAGGTAACTTTGGTATACCAGATTACGGTGGCTACTTGGTTGGTTCTGTTGTGTATCCAGATAAAGGAGCTTATGGTTGTCAGGCTTTTGATGGTGGTAAACCCTTCAAGTCTAAAGGCTCTCGCCCAACTGTTCTACTTCTTGACCGTGGAGGTATAAATAAATATATTACTCACGATTATTCTCTTGCCTCTTGAGTTTTCATAGATTGATGTTAATCTTGTGTAAATTTCGTTTCTTTGTTGAGAATTTGATTCATGGATTTCCTTTGACTTTGACTTCAGTCTGTCTGTAATCCATCTTTTTATTGATTTGCTTATTGATTCGTTAACAATTTGATTAACTCTTTCGTGGAGTAGCTAGTAAACCTGGTATGAAATGGGTTTTTGTTTGATTTTGCTCACACGCTCTGCTTTCTCTCTTTCTCTTCAACTTTCTTATTAGCCCAGCGAGATTAATTTGTTTGGGATTTGATTGACGGATCACTAATTATGGAGTCAGCATTAATGGCTAGCTGTTTTCTGTTTTTATGAATAGCTTACAAAGGCATATTCAGTTTTTAGTAATGGATTGGAGTCTAGTTGTTTGCTTATTGCACTAGATTTTATTTGAATTTGCTGGAAGTTACTGGGAAGACAATAGATTTTTGCTTTTCTCCATGTGTTTTGATGCAACTAATAATTCCAAATTCATTGTCAAAATCCTCTGTTTTATACCCTTCCATTTTGCTCTCTGGCTTCAACATAGGCCCACATTCTGTTCACTTCGAGGTTCGATAGGTTGACTGTTTGATCTGGATCAACTGTGAGATAAGGAGTATTCTCATTCATTTCTTAGTTTTTGATAAATATTTTAGTCACCATATAGAACCGCCATTATTATGTTTAATTAAATATGTACTTTCATTTTTCCATTTATTCTCTTTGTTCTTGCCTTCTGTAGGCTTCAATTCTTATATAAATTGATGATTTAAAATACTATCTGATCTTATGTAAATGTTACGATTGATGATTATTCCCCCAAAGAATTGAATTCATACAGTTCAATGATGATAAGCTGAATCAAGCCCGCTGGATTTCACAAATCCTGGAGGTTTTGAGCTTTCTATAATAGTTTTTGCTGATGAAATCAAATGTTGATCTTCCTGTGTTTCTTATTGCAAATGTAGAGTGCTACTTTGCCTTGAAAGCATGGAATGCTCAACAAGCTGGAGCTGCAGCAGTGCTAGTGGCCGATAACATAGACGAGACTCTAATAACCATGGATTCTCCAGAGGTGAGCAATGACGCTGACGGGTATGTAGAGAAGATTGGAATCCCATCAGCTTTCATAGAGAAGTCATTTGGAGAGAGCTTAAAGGAAGCCTTGAGGAATAAAGAAGACGTGGTCATAAAATTGGACTGGAGAGAGTCAGTGCCCCATCCTGATCAGAGAGTTGAGTATGAGCTTTGGACGAACAGCAATGACGAATGTGGTGCTCGATGTGATGAGCAGATGGATTTTGTGAAGAATTTCAAAGGTCATGCTCAGATCCTCGAGAGAGGGGGATACACTCTATTCACTCCACACTATATTACTTGGTATTGTCCTCAGGCTTTCATTCTTAGCAGTCAATGCAAATCTCAGTGCATAAACCATGGAAGATACTGTGCTCCTGATCCAGAACAGGATTTTGGGGCGGGATATCAGGGGAAGGACGTGGTATTTGAGAACTTGAGGCAGCTTTGTGTCCATAGAGTTGCTAATGAGAGTGGAAGGTCTTGGGTTTGGTGGGATTATGTGACAGATTTCCATTTCAGGTGTTCTATGAAGAACAAGAGATATAGCAAAGAATGTGCTGAAGATGTTTTGAAATCACTTGGTGAGTTCTTTTCTACATTATAGTATTACAGAATCCTGCTTGCATTAGTTTTGTGATGATTACAATCTATGGATGCAGATTTGCCTGTTGAGAAGATCGAAAAATGCATGGGTGATCCTGAAGCTGATGTGGAGAATGAAGTGCTCAAAATTGAGCAGGAACTGCAGGTCATACTTGTCATTTGGTTTGCAACTTTCCGTTCCTGCAGTCCAAATCGGCCTTCAAATAGCACCACTACAGATTTCTTTTATAAACTGAAATACATTGCCCTTAATTGCATGCCTGTGTATTTATGTATGTGTCTGTGTCTGGACATATAAAACACTGGTCGGCTCTTACTTTATATTCTGGTTTATGGAATTCAGGTAGGACGAGGATCTCGTGGTGACGTTTCCATCTTGCCAACATTGGTGATTAATAATGTTCAATACCGAGGTTCGTCTTCCCATTGTAGAGTGTAAATGAAATGCATTAAAGTAGTGGGAGATTGTGTTTAAGCATGTTAAAGTGTTGGGTTTACTATGTAGCTCTGCTTTCTTCCAAGTCGCTATCAAGAAAATCGGTTTCAACACTGAATTTGATTCACTGTTTCAATTTTGGATTTTAGATCTTACAGAGGCCTTCCCATAACCCAAACCCCAGTTGATGATTTGTATGCTTTTAAATTGCATTCATTTCTTTTTAACCTCTCCATTTTATGTTTCTGGCCATTCTAGTGGCACCAGGTTAATCATGATCTGCCCTGCCAACTCTTCGTTAGAAGTGTTTCCATATGCGTAGGGTTATATAGTATTTTTCCTATGGGCTTATCTCATGAATCTTGATGTTTTGGATTTCTGTTTCCTTTTCCGATGTTGGTTGGTTATTTAAATTTTCTTCCCATCTATTGAAACTTTAATTTTAGTTAAAAGAAAAGACACTATATTCCCTGATTTTCACTCGCCTATAGCCAAAATGTTTTTTGAACTGGATACCTTTTACAGTTACCCTTGTTATCCTTTTCGTGGAAGTTGTGTATATATATATATATATATATCATGGCATTATGAGTCTTTTATTTATTTTCACTTTCCTTCTGTAGGAAAATTGGAGAGGACTGCCGTGCTGAAGGCCATATGTTCTGGATTTAAGGAGACCACTGATCCTCCAGTTTGTTTAAGTTCTGGTTGATAGGACATTTACTCTCAGTCTTTCACTCTCAAGATTGATACTTCACACACTAGGGGAAATTGCTGATAAATTCTCTCTTTTTCCTTGATGTTTATTGACAGAACTTGAGACTAATGAGTGTCTCGAAAGAAATGGAGGCTGTTGGCAGGACAGAGAATCTAACATGACCGCTTGCAAGGTAATACAGAAGAAGTATTCCAATATGAGATTTTTTATCGATCCCCGCATAAGAATTGCCTAGTTAAACCATTCTATATAACTTGTTGCTGTCCTTTGTGTTTTTGGTTTCACTAATAATAGGATCTTGAGTTTGTTCAGGACACATTTAGGGGAAGGGTGTGTGAATGTCCAGTTGTCAATGGTGTTCAGTTTGCAGGAGATGGTTATTTGTCTTGTACAGGTAGGCTCTTTTCCTTGGCTATACGTCCACTAAGATTGGAAGTGTCAGTCCCTGTCTAAAAATCTCACTGAAGGAATGATACTCTGTTTCTTCTGTTGTGTTCTCAACCTTCTTACCTATGTGAAATAGACAATTGTACTCATAAATAGGCTGCTCACACAATTCTTTTGGCAGCTATTGGACCTGGAAGGTGTGCAGTAAACAACGGAGGATGCTGGTCAGAAACAAGACTTGGATTAAGTTTCTCAGCTTGCTCAGTTCAGTGATATTATCTTTCCTCTTCCCTCTCGATTTAGTTCTTTTTTCTAAATTTAATAACTACCCTTGAACTTTATTCGTTCCATCTTGACACAATTCCTTTCCATGCTGAGCAGAACTCCCTGCTATCTGGTTGCCAATGCCCGCAAGGGTTTCGGGGGGATGGTCACACATGCGAAGGTGCTTATCTTCTACCAAATTGAGTATTGGAACTGTTTCATTAAATCACTCTCCATCTGCAACTTTTTTGTTCTTGTGAAATATTTCTCTAGTAATAGTTTTCTACTTTGCACCAGATATTGATGAATGTACCGCGCACACTGCTTGTCAGTGTGATGGTTGCTCCTGTAAGAATGAGTGGGGTGGATATGAGTGCAAATGTAAGGGGAACCTCATTTATATAAAGGAGCAAGATGCTTGTATTGGTAAGAGAAGCAATCTCAGATTAAAATTTTTAGATGACTTCTTTTTCTGCAGGAGATGTTAATGGCATCTGTGATTTGATATAGATGACGGTCAATGACGAGGTTCTATTTATAGTTTCCAAAGTAAAACTGGCTCTTTCATTTGAATGTTAAATTTTCGCATTACCTTGTTTAAGTTCAGTTGTCCCCAGCAATATTCCATTGAATCCACTGTTTAGGTATTAATCTTATCAGGTTCATTTTCTAAAACTTCGATATACTGATTAATCTTATATTAGAAGGTTTTTCTGCTACTTAGCAATCCTTTCTGAGTGGCGTCTTTAAGCTTCATCAAAACTTCCATGATTGGAAACAAAATGCTATGAGTATGACATAGTCTATCAGCAATATCATCCAAGTTTAATCAAGTAAAACCGAAGGCAAACTTGTCATCAATTATTTCCTGTGAGATACTTTGACCTTTGTTTGTCAATTCTGCAGAAAGAAGCGGATCCAGATTCGGATGGTTCCTCACCCTTGTGATCCTTGCTGTTGTGACTGGAGCTGGCATTGCTGGTTATATATTCTACAAATACAGGCTTCGGGTATGTCTACATTCATTCAAAATATGGACCAGCTTTTTCTTGTCTATCTTGGGTTATTGATTTGTATCTTTACTTGCAAGAAATGAAGTAATCATCCAACATTTTCTCTTTCCAATTGCAGTCTTACATGGACTCAGAGATCATGGCTATCATGTCGCAATACATGCCACTTGACAACAACCAGAACAATGAAGCTTCAACCGAAGCCCAGCCACTACGGCATGGCGCGTTGGTGTAAGGTAACAAGTCCTTTTCTCGGTGGTTACAAATTCTGTCATTTGTCTAACTTTGGTGCTCAAAATTTTCTGCAATCTGACTCCTCCCTTTGCTTTCTATTCACAGATACAAGAACTAAGCAATCAATCTTGCAAAGAATGATACCATTAGAAGGGCGGATAATGTTGCTACTGGATGTAAATTTTCATAACAAATGGCAGTTCTTATACACAGCAGAGAGAAGTCCAGTTCTCCTGCTACCATACGGTTTTAGAACAATACTCTCTTTCATTTTTATAGAAGAATCTGGTGATTTTTTCCTTCTGTACAGAAAAATAGCTGAGATCATGAAGATGTTGCTCCAAAGATGAATAAGAACATGTAAAGGTGACAACTACATAAACGATGAAAAGAATAAATAGATGAAGGATGTCTAAAAATGAGATGCTGCTCTGTATTAAGAACATTAAGACCCTTCAACAGTTGCTATGTGCAGAGCATAGTTGACGCTGTGTAAAGGAAAGTTCTGTAGTCTATAAATTAATAGCAACTATATTTTGCAATTTGCCATATTGAGAGATTTTTGCTTGAATGTCCTGTTGGCAGTTCTGTGAAGCTCAAGTAGTTTTATTGCCAAACATCAGGAGATAGCGCCTCCTTTCATGGCCAGATCACGACTGCCTGCCTGAATTTTCACGACAGAACTCCTCAGTCTAATCCCTAATCTGTGGCCAACTGGGCTACGAGAGCTGCTTGAATCTTTGTTTATTTACAATATATTAGTAAGAATCAACAGAGAACAGCATCTCTGCAAAGTACAGCAGACCAGAGGGCAGTAGGGTAGTAGAAGCACCATTGATGAAAATGAAAACACACCCTCTCCCACTCATCTTCTTTACTAAATTCACATGAACTTCGAGTAAGGCAAGCTTAGTAAAATTAGGTTTCCTTTAGTATGATTCTTGCAAATTGATTTAGACCTTGTTTCTTTCGAGGAAAACACTTTTCTTCATGTTTGGTGAACTGTAAAAAGAATTTCGAACAAAAACAAAAACAAAAACAAAAACAATTTTTTTCCATAAAACAAGTGTTTTTCTCTTTTTAATTTCGGAAAACACTTTTTTGCTTTTGCACACATAATACCTTATACAAATCTTACTTTCCTTGTCTCCATATTCAAAAAAAAAAAAAACTCAAATATAACTCTCGAGTAATACTATTAATTAATTTGGATTTTTTATTAATTTAAAAAAAATATTTTGATATTTTAAAAATAAAATTTACTTAAAAAAATATTTAACAAGGTTATATATCTATAATAGTATATTTAATATATTTATATTATATGTATATTTATATTTTATAAAATAAGCAATATTTAAATATATGATTGAATATATTCTTTTTTTTCCCCATAATTATACTTTTTATATCTTACAGGTTCCTTTTGATATGATTTTTTAAATTAATTTAAGCTTTTTTTAATTTTGAACTCATTTAAAAATTATTAATTTTTTTGGTTAGAAATAACTTTTAAATTAAATTAAAAATTCGTTAGAGAATTAAGTCAATATTTTAATTTAATAAAAAAATTAAAATATAAATTAGAATTCCAACTTAATATATCTATCTTCAAAAAAAAAAGTTGCTTCTTAAAAATCCTTTGAAACTATTTTTTTGTCAAAGGTTATTTATAAAAACAGATTTTAAATTATTTTTTTCGTAAGTCATAATTAAAAGGAAATAAAGACAACGGGCTGTAAAAAAAAGAAGAAATGAAAAGTGGATAACGTTTTTACACAAGTTGAAAGAATCAACACAGGAGCACGACATGCCATATCTGTTCTAGTGCGAGAGTGAGAGCAGCATTTTGAGAGCAAATGGCCTCTATTGCTCCTTTACATCACCACCTCACTCACTGCTTCTCCATCTCCCAGGTCCCCTCTCTCTGTCTCTATCTCTGTCTCTGCTGCTCATGTGTTATTTATTTCTATGAATTGACTAGCAGCCATGTTTATGTGAAAGAAACAGTGTAAAGATAAGGAGGTTTTATTACATCATGGATGGACAGCAAGACCACCACCCAGATATTCATTCTTCAGAAACAGGGAAAACAGCATTAATCTTACCACTAGTGCCAGCAGACCCATTAAAGCTTTTTCAGTTGATATACCTTCGTATCCTCTCCTTCAACCTCCTAAAGTCGAAGAAGAGTCTGACTCTGAGGTACCCCAATTTCACTTTCTTCTTCATTTCTTATTCTCCCTTTGGTTTCTGAAATGTTAAATGATTTGTTCTTGAATTTCTTTTCTTTGTGCGTATTTTATTATTTTTGTTAGAAAGCATACATATTTAGATTCTATGATAAGGTATTTTTTGTTTTCTTTTATTTCCCTCCACTTCTCTTCTAATTGGCAAATATTTCACAGCAGCCCTTTTAATTGAAATGTTCTTGGTGTTCCCCTCTCATGATAGTTGGAACCAGCAGACCCTGATTTTTATAGGATAGGTTATGCTCGAAGTATGCGTGCTTATGGAATTGAATTTAAGGAAGGGCCAGATGGATTTGGAGTTTATGCTGCCAAAGATGTTGAACCACTTCGCCGTGCAAGGGTGAGTAGCTTCATTTCATCATAATTGTTATAATCTAATTCGTAGCAGTAGAACGTGTGAATACTTCTTGCTTTGTATCTGTTATCAATCAACTTGTCACTGTGTATATTCCAATACAATGTATTCGGCTCTTGGTTTATTCTTCCACTGAATTCTGAAATGGACTCTCCTTTGTGAGTTTTCTGATGTGTGATTCTGTAATTGAATGAACAGGTGGTTATGGAAATCCCAATAGAGTTGATGTTGAATATAAGTAAGAAGCACCCATGGATGTTTTTTCCAGATATAATACCATTGGGTCATCCAATATTTGATATTATTAACTCGACAGATCCAGAGGTAATATTTCCATGCTATTGGGGTTTTATTTTCTAATTTTAAATGCTAATTTGATTCTTCATTGATGATTTTTATGTCATTCTATTCCATTATGATCACTGCTTATTGTTTATTCTTTATTTATTCATTCAGTTGGTTGATGGGATGATTCACTTACTTTATGACAGTCATTTATCTTTCTGTTCTTTCCTTGTACTTATACTGGGTATCTCTCTGTGCCAGACAGATTGGGACCTGCGGTTAGCATGTCTTCTTTTATTTGCATTTGATTGCAAGGATAACTTTTGGCAGCTATACAGTGACTTCTTACCTAGTGCGGATGAGTGCCCCAGCTTGCTTCTAGCTACAGAGGTGTGTGCAAGTATTCCATTATTCATGATTGGCATCAAAGACAGTGACTTCCAGCTTTCATGATCCATTTGTTCTACTATTCATTGATGCCCTTTATTTAGTTAAACCAGCAATTACTTCCAGAATTGGTTGCTTCCGGGCATCACCTACTGCCAAGGTCTTCTTTTTGTATTTTGATAGAACTTCTGCTAAGATTTGTCCACGTAGAGTTCTAATGTCTGTTTTGGGAGTACAACTAAAAAGCTGAGCCTCAGCCAGAGGCAATGGGAGTGAAATTCACTCTAATCAATGTTAGGGCCCATGCCTCAAACTTTTCCTCAAATTGATTTTTGATGTGCATGCTTGATGTGCAAATGAAATGTCCGTTTGAATCTTTGATGCTTATCTCTGATGTTTCTTCAAGGTGATAGCACGTACAGTACAATCTTTTGAGAAAGCTATGGCTTAAAACTTTTTTAAGCTCTTCTGTTTGCTATAATTTACAATTCAAATTTTAACTTATCATTGTAGTATGTCAATCTCTTTGTTCTTGGCCTGTGAAGTTCTTTTTATATGCTCTATTATATTGTCATTTAAGCCACACCAAAGCTTGAGAGTTAGCTACCTGCACGCTTATTATTGTCAAGGGACATCTGATTCTAATAGCACTTGAAACTATACTATTGGGACAGACTTTTTCGACGGTAAGATTTAAAATGAATAAAATTGTTATCAAATTGGAGTCACATTGTTCTGAAAGGCCTTGGCAGTGCTTTGTTCCTAGTCTATGTGTTTTCTGTGTAAGCTATTTGCTGAACAAAAGCATCAATAGCCAAGTTTCTCATTTCTATTTCCAAATGTGTGCTACAGGAGGACCTTTTGGAGCTCCAGGATGAGAATCTTGCATCAACTATGAGAAAACAGCAACTCCGAGCCTTGGAGTTTTGGGAAAAGAATTGGGTATAAAAACATCTTTCTGATAAGAACTAATGCTGTTGCTTATCCTATTTTCATCATATAAACTGCCAAAATGTTATCTCATCAATAACAACTTGTTTATGCATGCAAACCACTCAGCACTCTGGTGCTCCACTCAAAATAAAGCGCCTTGCTCGTGATCCTGAGAAATTTATTTGGGCAGTTAGTATGGCACAATCACGGTGCATTAACATGCAAATAAGGGTCGGTGCTTTAACTCAAGATACGAATATGCTGATTCCTTATGCTGGTAAGCTTCTATCTTTTAACACTTCTCTGAGTATATTACCTAGTATAACACACTGGAATACCATTACAAAATTATAACCATAGAGGGTTGTTTGCATTAAACATATCCTTGTGTTTCCCATTGACACCTATTGACAGAATGGTTGCACCTCTAATATTGATAAATGACTTATCAAGCTATGTTTCCTGCACCCTAAATACCAAACCATTTGACTTAAAATTACTTTCAATTACCTTTTTATCATCAGATTTACACTGTACGGTTTTAATTTAAGCTAGTTGCTTCATTGGAGAGAGAGGAGAAATCAGCCCATGCAAAATGTGAAGCCACCATTTCATATGTTGTTGACCTTTATTGTAAAATTATGAGGTGCATTATCGCTTTTGGTGCTTGAAATCTGTTCCCACTATTATATGCACACAATGTAAAATATTTTATTTTATGTCGAAGAAATTACATAAGCCTGTCATTTAATCTCCGCAAAATGAGGATGCACTTAGTTTTTGCCTAGCAATATTTTCACAGCGTCTTCTTCATAGGAAAAATATATTAATACAGCCAATATAACTTTGGTAGAAGTCGAGTTGTACTAGTAGATTGACAAAATCTGAAAATATGGTTTTATTTTCCAATTTTCTTTCTCAACAGTCATATTTCATAGCAAAGTTTAAGAGAATGGCATGTCTTCTTGAACAATATGTCAAGTAAAATGTATGTCGATTTTTCCCCTAATGTTAAAGGTCAATTGTATAAGCCATCTTTCAGATATTTTTCAATTTGAAATTTCCCATTCTAATCCTTCTAAGTATTTTGCAAAAGTTTAAGGTATCCAGTACAAGTGGCCCATTGTAATTTGCTTCCACAGGGACGTCAGCAAAACTTAACAAAATTTAGACAAAAGGTATCACATTAAAATTGCATAGTTGAAGATTCAAAATTAGAATGTTTGGTGGTTTAAGCACTGTTCATACAACCAACCATAATGTTAACGCCAATTCTTAATGAGATATGGAACATACAATCTTTGTGCAATGAGATGGTTTTAGTAAGTTACATGGAGAAGTTTATGGAGAATATGTGTCTGCAAAGTAATGATGTTATACCTATTTTTGGTCACAAGTTCCACGACTTGTTCTTGGGATCAGTTGATGTTTCTCTTTTCCTGAATTCTGGCCTTAAAATTTTAGTATTTACATCCTCCACATTCAGATTTCCCTTTATATCTCCATTACCTTTTGTAGAATACTAGTGTTTTGGCTCTTTTGTCAATTTCTCCAGTATCTACGCCAGGTAAATCTAGTGATATTTTGCAGACATGCTAAACCATTCCTTTGAGCCAAACTGTTTTTTCCATTGGCGATTTAAGGATCGCATGCTTGAGGTTATGATAAATGCCGGGCAACAGATAAGGAAAGGAGAAGAGGTACGAGTTTATATATTTTTCCTAAATTTTGATTTTTATTCTTAAATTGGTCTAGTATCTCCATCATGGAAATGCATACACAACACTTATTGTTGGAAATTGAAAAACTATGCTAGAAACTGTGTTTGGAATTACATTGGCATGAGAAATTCATTGCTCAGAAACTTTAAGATTCTGCTATCGTTATAATTCCATATTCAGTATCACTGCTTTTTTTATTGGATAAAATCTTAGTACAACCGCTCATGAACATTACTAAATGTTGAGATTTTCTTTTATAGGATCAAGTTGTAAAAAGGTCATAGCAGCTTTTGTAAATAGAAGCATGGTGTGATGTTATGGTCCCTGCCCATACTCATTTAATTGTGTAATTCAAATTGGTTACATAGTTAACTTCTTATGAACATTTCTCCTCGATATTTTTTTTGCAAGTTAGAGAATAGAATTATGTGCATTCTTAACTTGCTCCAGTATGGATATGATCCTGTTGGTTTCATAAATTTTGTACAGATGACTGTCAATTACATGAGCGGACAGAAGAATGACATGTTCATGCAACGATATGGTTTTTCATCACCGGTGGTAATTTTCCCTTAGCTCCATCTAAAATGAAGACAGATATACTGTAGTTTACAGCATGATGGGCTTGGGAATTTATTGTTTCAAACCACCAGAATCCTGGTTTAGATTTAGCATTCTGCTTATTATGATATTTTTGTAGCATATGTGTAGGACCATTTGTTTGAGAAAGTTCTTTTTTTTTTCTTTTTGTCAAGTCATATTGGAATTGTTTACAGAAGTATTCAATTGAATCAGGATCTTTGTATTTCAACTTATAGGGAACATTTTAATGTAATGGGTGGTTACTTTTATTCTTTTCTTAAAGTTATTCTTGTATGTTTGTTAGTCATTCAAATTATAATCCTGTACTGTCATTCTTTGGCCTCAATGCCCCAAAGAATTAACACAAAATCCTGTCTTAATGTTTCAGAATCCTTGGGATGTAATCCAATTTTCTGGCAATGCACGCATACATTTGGATTCTTTCCTGTCAGTCTTCAATATATCTGGCCTGCCTGAAGAATATTGTCATAACAGTACGGGCTGTGTATTTTTCATGAATTCCTTGCACCAACTTGCTATATGTATCATTTCTATGGATGAACTCTAGCCCTTTATCATAAATATTAAGATGAAAATTTTCTAGCAGGTCTGCTATCCAAAGAGGGAGATGCTTTTGTTGATGGAGCTGTTATAGCAGCAGCAAGAACGCTGCCCACTTGGTCAGATGGAGATCTGCCTCCTGTCCCAAGCATAGAAAGGAAAGCTGTGAAGGAGTTGCAAGAAGAATGCCAGAAGATGCTAGCACACTTTCCTACAACTTCTAAGAAAGACCTGAAAATACTAGGTAAATTATCGAAGCTAATTATGGATGCTTCGCACCAATTGGATTCTTCTGCCACCTTTCAGCTTTGCAAAATATCTTAAATTTAGGTGTTTATCATCCGGAAAATAATTTCTCAAAGGAAGGACTGGAGCAGTTGGTCTTCTCTTTAAGTGCTAGATTTCCCTATCAGAACTTATTAAATTTCAGATGTTCAGATTATGGATTCCTTGTTTTGGAATCTTGAACCAGCTTCAGTACTACTGGAAGATTTTAGTACCAAGCATGGCTTTTCTCGGTAAAACTAATTCTGAAGATAATGTTTCTCAATCATAACAGATTCTATGCCAGAAGCGACGAGGACCCTCGAAGCTGCAATCAAGTACGTTTTTATATGATACTGTTCTCTGTACATTTGATTTCGAAATTCTTTTCGTTTCAAATAAATAACCTGAATCCACACAGGTATAGACTGCACCGGAAGTTGCTTATTCAGAAGGTCGTCCAGGCATTGGAAATGTATCAAGAGCGCATATTGTTTTAAGCATGGAGTTTCCTTTCCAAATGAGTCATGACAATTTTGTTATACATCTCTGATGCACCAAATGGCGAAAGCATAGTTCATCAACTGTTTTTCATGCGCTGCAGTCGTCCATGTTCCTGTTTTCGGACATGATCAACAATGTGTGCAACTATGTCTCGATCTGGATTCAGGCCATGAATGTAAATGGGATTGGTAATTAGCATTTGCAGCTATTAACCAACCTCAATATTGGATTTTATCAGAGTATAACCACCGTGCTTTGATCCCTTTGGATGCAATTGACAAACTTTTGCTTGCAGAAAATCCATCAGAAAACAACTCAAAATGCCTACAAGAGAGGGAGGCGTCGGTTTATCTTGACCTAATTTTGGATGTAATAATATTTGACACTTTTTTACGAAATTTTTTCTCGGGATTTTACCTTAATAATCTCTTGTGTGGGCCAATATCTGTTTTCAATTTGAAAATATAAATTAGTAGAGTTGTTGCTGCGGGGGTAACAAGGAAGCTTTGAGAGCAAATTTTAACATAAAATGCTAGTGAAATGTTTGTGTATTTACGCGTCATTTTTCAGAATTTATTTTTATTTAATTATATAATAATTAAAATAAATATTCATAAGAATTTAAGATTATGTAAAAAAATCATATTTTCTTAGTGAAAATTATCTTTCTCGTTCATATAATTTTTTTGTTTGTTTTCATAATAATTGTATTTTTAGTAGTGGAATGGTTTATTAAATAAAAGTTAATAAAAATTAAAAAAACAAGTATTCATAAAAATTCTAATAACTTAAATTAAAGAGGAAAAATATTTCTCTTTAATCAAAAAATTCTATTTTTTATTTATGTTTTTTTTTTTGACGGAAAATTATTTTTTTTCATTAGAGACATTGTTTTTTAAATAAAAACTTATTATGAGGTCAGTAAAAAAATAAAAAATTATAAATCACATTTTTACGGATCTATATTATTAAATAGAATAATAAATCTATGAAAATTATAATAAAAATAGATATTATATTATATAGTATAATTACATCAAGCCTCCTATAGTTAATCATTTTTATTTTTATTTTTTGCTTTACCTCTATATTTAAAAAAATTGCAGTCTACATATTTAACTTTAATAAATTTATAACATTTTATATCTTCCAGTTTTGGTTCAAAAACAATCAACAAAACAGTCATAATTTTTACAAGTTTATTATTATTTTAGATTTAATGAATAAAAAGTTCATATTACTTAAAAATAACAAAATTGCCACTGCATGATCATTGTATATGATGCTAGATCGTTGTCAATTTTTTTTTTTGAAAAAGTTGTTTTAATATATGGCTTTAGATTTATAAAAATGACACTAAGTTCATGTTTATAACAATTCAATCCCTCTTCACTTAACATTTTCACTTAACATTTTCACTTAACACAGCCATTCACAAATGCTCTATCATCCCTTAAAATTTCCAGCAAGCACAAGCATCAAATTAAAGAACACACCAACATGAATTTTCTCAACAAATCTTCATCATTTCAAGCAAGTCACCCTATATCATTATAGCACAAAACTCCTTCACAATCCATAACAACCCTAAAATTGCAGCACACAAAGTTAAATTCATGTCTTATTCCTCAAATGATGATAGTAGCCTACAAACTTGCATGACTTGGATGAACTAAAGTTTAAGAATAAAAAATGCACAAAATACTGAAAAAGAAAACATTTGTTAGGATATTGAAGTCAAATACTAGTAAAAACAAGTTATTTCAAAGATAAAATAGCAAAATGGCAAGTCATGTGATAATGCATTCATTAATTGATGCAAATTTATTAATGATATTGAATTAATTAATAGAGTGAGAGAAGGTGCTAATTATATTAATAAAATACTAAATGAGGTGAGGATAATTAAAGATGAATTACATGCAGTTTGGATAAAGAATCACAATATAAAAACTAGTTTTGCAAGTGTAAAGTTATTATTGATAGCCAATTAGTGTATGTAATGCCAATGTTTTTAATTACAATATTGATCATCATGATCAAATGAAATGAATAAAAATAACAAATTATATTTGAGTTGCATTAAATATAAGTTAAAATCCTATGTTTCATGACATCAACAGAAGATCCACGAAATATCATTCATGGTATTTAACAAAAAGCAAACCAAAATCCATCATGGTCATACATTGGTTTTGTATATTCTTCAATAAATGAAGCTAGTTTGAGTTGAGTGTTGAGATGATAAAGTTTGAACATTGGCTTGCAATTTCAAATTAAATTGATTGTTAGTAGAATAATTAATAACCTTAAATAAGAAAACTTTAAATTCTAAAATAAAATTAATAAATAATAAAAATTAAATTCCCTTTAAACTCAAAACTTAAAAAAATATTGAATTTTTGGGTGTAGTTTTTTTACAATAATTTTATTTTCACGTGTTATATATATATTAATTTAACAAATCCTTAGATCTTGTAGTTGCAATGAGGGCATTTAACGGATTGTGTTCAATATTTAGAAGGGAGGGTGACAGAAGGATGCAATTGAAAACATTAGATATCTTTGAGGGTAAAATTGATATAAAATTTGTTTTTTGGAAAAGAAAGAAAGAAAAGAAATGGGCTGATGTATGGATTATGGACCCTGAAAGCCAAATTCAGGCCTGAAGCTTACCGGACCTCAGTTGCAACCGTTTTGATAATGTGTGGCAGTCCCTGATAATTGAATCACTCGCTGTAATTGATACCCGGTTCAGGTTTGCTATTGTCTCGCTCTCATAGTCGTAGTTTGCACTCCAGGTGTTTGTTGAAATACCCGAAAGTAATTTCTGTATTTATTCATTTAACATCGATTTCTCTAAGGGAAAGTGACTAAAAAGTGTGTATTTTTTGTTTTATTAAATTAATTAGATAAGATGAGTGGCGGTGGAGGGGGTAGGCTAAAGCAATTATTGGCAGTAGCTGTGACCAAAGGAGTTGAGGAGGCGAGGGCGAGGATATTTGGTCACGTACTTAACCCAACTGGCCTAAGATCTCCTCACAAGATTTTGCGAAAGAAACTCTTTGGTGAAAAAGTGGCACAATGGTACCCTCATGATATCACGAAAGATGACCCTCTTAACATTGATCGCCGCGAAGAAAAGTAAGCACTTCTTCCCCCTTCTCTCCCTTGCTCCTCGTTTTTTCTTTATTTTCCCACTTGATGTTTGATTGCTCTGATGTGTTGATTGTTGGGTTTCTGTTTTTTTTTTTTTTTTGTGATTTTCAAGTGGGTTTTGTTGATTTAGTTAAGAAATTATGTTATTGGAAAGGTTTGTCATTTGTGTTTAGGGAGAAGGGGATTGTGTTTATAGGGAATGCGGTACTGGATTTACTCATTTAGATTGGTAAGCGGGTCTTTGAAAAGAAAATAATAATAAAGGGCCATAATCTCTCGAGTGAAACAGTGTGTTATAGGATCAGACAGGCAACTGTATTTAGAAGGATGTCTTATTAGTGCTGCTTTGTGTTTTACCATGCTAACTTTGTTGAGGACGATCATGCATTGCAAACAATGAACGTTTTGGGTTTGATTAATCTTGCTTGTTTCCAAGTCTCAAACGTAGGATATATCCTGAGCCATCTTGCCTGTCTCCTACACTGCTTGAGTCAGCCAAAAGGCAAACATAATATGTTGATCAAAAGCATTTAGTTACTTTGGACTGTCATTTCTCCTTCCATGGAGATGAATTGCTGATCTTTATGTTCAGGCAGTAGCAGTCCAAGATGTGTAAATTGTATGCTATAGCTAACCTTAAATAAATTGAACACTGAGCACATAATGCAAGAAAAAAAATGAGATTTAAGATCTTTCTTGTGAATGCAAAATGTTTATCTAGCTAGAAGAATATTAAAGATTTGTGAAGATAACCATAAGAAGAGGGCAAAAGAAAGAGCAAAGAGGTTGCTTAAGTTGGAACTCTGTAGTAGTTACCTTCTACAAGATGTTTTTGCATTGAAATTTCTTGTTGTTTTCCCATACTGGGGACTTCACACGTGGGGATAATTTTCATGAGCAACAATATTTGCTTGAATGGATATTGAAAAGACATTAACATCCTGTCATGATTAATCTTTGGCAGATCATAGCCACTGGACTACTAAAACTTGTGTACCATGGAACCGATTCATCTCTGATAATAAAAATGCTGAATTGTCCCTCTATCCCAAGTATTTTCAGAGAAGTTATCTTAGAAAGTTTTATGCAATGTTAAGAATATTAAATTTTAAAGTCTTATCTGAATTGATTTTCTTGACCACCAAAAATCAATCCTGAGCCTCTGAAAATCAGTTTCTTGATGTCACATGTATTTATGATTAATCCAAGGCTTCTGTATATCACTTTATTGTGACTGTTTTGAATAACTGCATAAAAATGGCAGTAAAATTTCAGGTCAGGTATATCGATATTTGTAATAGATTGATTTTAGAGAAGCTACTTCTTAATTAGACTACTTGCGGATAAAACATTATGCGTGTTTTTTAGGTGATCAATTGTGAACATTAACAACAACAAACCTTAATCCCAAACTAGTTGAGGTGATCAGTTCTGAACATGAAATTTTAATTATCATTCAAAGAATGTCATTTACAGTCCTATGATGTGTACTTTCGTTTTTCTTGTGAGTTTATAAAGACATTGGTTAGCTTTGGCATTTCATTTCTCGTTGCCCGGCATTTAACCAAACTGCATTTTTCCTTAAGAGATGATTGATCACAGCACTTGTGAGAATATCAGCTGTAAGTAGCTATTTGAATTAAATCTTGCATCTTTTTCTGACATCATTTTCTATCATGCTTTGCTAGGCGGTTATCAAAACTTGAAATTTTGAAGCGTCGTGGAAAGGGGCCGCCCAAGAAGGGACAAGGGAAGGGTGCTGTGAAGCGTAATAAGGGGAAATGATGATTTTCTCTTGTTTTTCAAATCAAATTGGGTGGTTTTTTTCTGATCAAGAGTATTTTCTGGTTTTGTCACAACTTTAGGATTTGTATGCTTGTGCCATCTTTTCTCGCACGGCGCCCGCTATTTGGGGAAGAGTACTTTCTATGAAAATGGGCGTCCATTGATGCGGAAAAACATTACTACCCATCTAATCTTGTCTATGGCATCGCACACTTCTTGCTTTTCTTAAGTGACTGTGCAGTGCAGGTGCTAAAAAGAGGATAGATAATTTGAGTTCTAACTCTATTTTTAGCAGTGAAGTTAGTACGTCTTCTTTGAGCTTATTTCAGTGCTAAATTTACAGCGAGGAGGAGAAACTCAATAATACTCCATCCTTCTGTGTTTTCCCCTCATTTGATGGAAGACTTATTCTGACTTCTGAGTCGCGTAAAGTTTTTTGCACTTTTAGATAGCTAGTGCTCAATAAAATGTTGGTACTGATTTAAATATATAGGTGAATTACAAAAAGCAATGGAGATAAAACAAAAGCTGAAGATTTTTCATGGTTTAAGATTTCAAGGATGTCAACATGACAAGCCAGTCCCTGAAGCAAGGGAAGGAATTTGCTAGTCTCTATGCTGTGTGGCACAAAGAATAGAGATGGAGTTGACGAGGCTTCAAGCAGAAATTTCCAGAATTAAAAATGATTTGAATGAGCATGCACCGAAATTAACTTGAATGATTATTTTCTCCGCTCCATATTCTTCATTTTAGCTGAAACATATGATTATTAAGTTCTCTCTGTGAGAAACACCACCGGAAGATTCTCCTCGCAATGCAACCATTGAATGCACATTCCGGTTCCTGGTGCTTGTTCAGAAGGACTTGAGATCTGCTCATAGATGAAAATTTGGGGCGTGAGAACTTCCGATTTAGTCCTGTCAAATTTCTAGATGAGTTTTCTTTCAAAATGCAGAAAGAAAATAGAAGTAAACCCCAAAGATTCTGTAACTCAACTAGAATATCTGACAAGTCCTGAGGAAGAGCTAAAAAACTACAGGTTTTGTGCTTGATTTTTCTTCTATATTTCACGTTGTCGAGGATACAATAGATTTTAGTTAAAATATCAATATCAGAGGGTGGAAAATTATGGGATTATCTCGATATACATGTACAGGAATGTGGGAATACTTTGGCCCCTGTAAAGCTGCTTGAGGTCATTTTTTTCACCAATAATCGCCACAAGAACAAGTTCCATCCCTTGATATGATGGAACCGCCTCGCATCACTTAGAATGATTTCTCTTTCTATCTTTGAGATAAACTTTGAAGCGGTATGGCAGTCATTGTAAACTCCAAGGTTCCTGGTAATAAAAAAAAAATCCGGGCATAACTAATGTTTTTTTTTATATATAGTAGAAAAGAATTAAATTTTTTGAAAACTAATTAGATATGATTTGGTTAATTTGACAAGTTCAAAGATAACTTAAATAATAAGGTAAAACATAGTTTGATTAAAAAAAATTCAATATAACATTTTTTTAAAACAATATTAAGACAGCAACATATTAGATCAATTCTGGTCAATTTTTTAAATCTATGCCCCAAGTTATAGGACCATATTAACCCTGTATAAAAAAAATTAAAATAAATTATAAAATTTAATTCTCAATTAATTAAATGATGAAATTGAAAACAATAATTAAAAAGGAACAAAAAAAGAACCCAAGTCAACATAAGTTATCATGTTAAATCCAAGACCCGTGTCATGAGATCATGATAAACTCATACAAAGTAAAAGAAAATAAATTAAAAAGTCTAATTACTAAATATAAACTATAAAGCCTAATTACTAATCAACCAAATGTTAAAGGAAAAAATTAAAAAAAATCAATTTTAAAAAATAACAAAAAAATAACTTGAGTCAACTTGGGTTAACCTACCAAACACATGACTCGGGTCATGAGACTAGGATAACCTCATAGAAAGTAAATCGAAAAAACAACTTAAGTCAACTCACTACCAAGCCTGCAACTCGAGTCATGAGCCTGAGACAACTCTATAGAAAGCAAATTGAACAAATTATGAAGCTCAATCCATTGTTGAATTATGAAATTGAAAAAAAAAATCTAAAAAAAGGGTACAATAAAACAATGAGTCTACCTAGTTAACTTGCAAAACTTGTGACCTAGATCATGATACTAGAATAACCTCGTAAAAAAAACAAAAAAAAATGAAAAAACGTAATCCCTAATCAATTCAATATTAAATAATGAAATTAGAAAAAAATAACAATTAAAAAATAGACAAAAAAAAACACTCAAGTTAACTGGGTTAATATGTTAAGCCTGTAAATGGGTTATAAGATTGAGATAACCACATAAGAAGAAAACCACAACAAAATAATTAAGATAAATCACCAATAAACCAAATATTAAAGGATAAATTAGAAATAAAGAACTATAAAAAACAAAAAAATAATAATTGCTATGAATAATATTTTGTGACATGGTGCATAGTAAAAGCATCACTTTTTTTTAGTGTTTGTTAATTAACTACTAATTTAACTAGCACTTCACCATGAGTCGTATTTAAAAAAAATGCAGACTTTTTCAATGCATTTTCTTATATCAAAAAATTATAAGTGTGAATCGAAAAGTTTATGTAAACATCTAATTAAATAAATTGATAATTATGTATGTAAATAAATGAAAAAAAATCATTAATGATAACCAAAAGTGAAATTGAAAAAATTAAGAGATAGATATAGATAAGGATATTTGATCTTATAATATGGAATATTTACTTGATCATGTTTACTAAATTTATTTATTATAATTAATTTTTTATTCAATCAAAAATAATAGAAATAGACATACACATGAAGCTAATTGAATTAAATAAAAAGGAAAAAAATATCTTGCAATGCTGCATATATTAGAAATATTATTTAAAAATAAATATTTTTTTATTTTTAAAAATGAGATTTATCTATATAAAACATAAAAAAAAAATAGGTGAATTAGAATAATATCTTAAAAATTAAACACATACAAAATAATTTTAAAAAAATCTCTATTCAAAATAGGCTAAATAAACAAAATATATATATTAAGGAGAGATATCTATTAAAATTAGAATAAAAACATAAGAAAAAGGAAGTAATAACCTAGGTGTCTCAAACACTTTTAAAAGAAATAAAAAAAACAAATAACTGGGGTTACAAGCCCGACAAAGTTTAATAAGTTGGATTTATTTTAACTAAACGATAAAAAAATATACAACCATAATAAATAAATAATTTATTTTTTACAAAAAAAGTATAATAATTATAACCTGAAAAAAAACCTTGAAAATATAAAATTAAATTAAAAAATAGATCAAAATATAGTTAAAATCAATCTTAATTAGTATAAGAGATATATAACCTGGATACTAAGAGGAAAGTCAGCCTAGACTTAGCTACTTTTATTTTTTAAATAACTGCTATTATATTAATTTTAAATAATTGGTTTGGCTACTCTTATTTTTAAAGTAAAATAATTGAAAGAATTTTTTTTAAAAAAAATGCCGAATTTCCTTACAATAAAAGCGAAGCATGATGCTACTATTTAAAAATACTTATTAGATTGAATTTATTATTGAACTGTGTTGAAGAAGAAGAAACATGTTATAAAAAAACCATTTCGATAAAAAGAGTTTTAATCTCAAAATGTCTAATTATTAAATGTTAAATAATTATCTCAATTTAAAACACTTTACTCGTTAAGGAAATCCAAAAAACAATTCCATCCTTAATTATTTAACACGTTTTTAAATAAAAAAAAACGATCATATTAATTGAAAACATCAAATAAGTACACTTGTATTATTCTCAAGTTAAACATTGACAATAAAGAAAAAAAGGACATAAAAAAAAATGGAAAACGTGTTAATTGAGCCTGGCAGCTTGCCTGCATCTTATCAGTTATCAGTTATTACATTTGTCTATGTTGCTTTTTTTTATTATTTTTTTTTATTATTAATGTGGATGTCCGGGTCAGTTTGTGCGCACCACGACTAATCCCACGGCCCACTGAATATTCTGCAAGCCCAGTAAATAGGTAAAGCACCGCGGGAGTGACATGCATAACATACAAGAAGGACCCAATAAAAACAGTAAGGGAACAAACTCTTCAGCTCCACTTCCACTGCTCAAACTAAAATTTAAAAGAAAAAAAAATACCTCAACAACCACTAAACAACAACCTGTTTGTATTTGTCTATGTTGTCTTGTCCGGCGAGGTCATGGTCATACACTTATCACTTAATTCAGAATAAAAAAATAATAACCCTGAATTTGAAATGCAATCACTTTAACTTGGAATCCAAATTGATTGGAACCCCATCATCAAAAGTAACAAGCATTTTCTGATGATTTTAATAAATTAAATCTATTTTCAAATCTGTTGTCTTTCAAATCTATTGAAATCATACGATCGATCAATATTTATATGAACAATAATAAAACCACCATCTCAGCAAAAAGTCTGCTATTTCTCACCAGTACAACCCTGAGTCAGAGAAAAACAGAGAGAAGATGGAGGCAACTGCCAAAGTATCATCAATATTTATATACCCAGTTAAATCATGCCGTGGAATTTCCCTCTCTCAGGCACCTCTAACTCCTACTGGTAATATAATAAACCACTACTTGTTCTTTGCTTCTTCTATGAATTTCCTTTTACCCCACTTGATTTTCTTCTCATCTCTTTTTTTTTTTTAGTGTCCCTTTATCTGTTTTTTGTTTTTAATTTTCTGCCTGGTCACTATATCACTCACTATCTTGGTTTTTGATATGTTCCGTGTTATGTTTGTGAACATAATTTTGATGATTTTTTGGTTATGGTTATTTGTGCTGTGCTTGGATACACAGGATTTCGATGGGATCGGAACTGGTTAGTTGTGAACTCCAGAGGAAGGGCATCTACCCAAAGAGTTGAACCAAAGCTTGCTTTAGTTGAGATAGAGCTGCCGGATGAGGCATTTTCGGAGGGCTGGGAACCTACTAAGAACTCATTTATGAGTAAAATATCTGTTAAATTTAATGTTTCATCACATAAATCTTTCGTATCTGCTATTCAGTTGGACCCCCCCAAAAAAAAAATCTTTACTTGTTTTGTTCTTTGAGATCTTATTAGAATTCTAACCTCTGTTAGCATTTATCACTAAATCCAGGGTTTCCTACTGCTATAGGTCCATTATTAGATAATACTATTTTCCCCACGACTTATTTCAGTAAGATGATTTTCTATTTTTTCACGGAGTTGTATTGATAAAGATTTTAACAATAAAGAATTGTTCATATAGAATGAAAATGAGATGGGGAAAGACGTTAACCGAAGTTAAATTTGAATGAACTTCAATGGTCTTCCTAAGGATTGTGTTTTTGTTAGGAAAGCTTTGTTTACTAATGGGTTTATAAAAGAGTGAGCTACAAGATTTCTAACGTTTTACGTCAGCAAATATCGATGCTCTTATGTTGTCATGGTTCTTAGGGTAGCATCTTTTTAAGGATTACGAATTTTCTCTTTGATTATGTTGGACATGATGGTATTTGTCACCAGGCAAGTTGAAGAAATTTGGGTTGTTGATGGCAGTGCCTTTAATTTTTCACAAATAACAAACAGAAGATACCTCCCGACTTCTCTCCAACTTTGTTATTGTAGTAGTGATACGAGTGCTTACCATTCTCAGTGGTTCATGAATCATGTTGTTGCTTCTTCTCTTTTTTCAGGCAATTTTTCAGTGCAAGTATGATCCAATGTTCACTTTCTTTTACAGAAATAAAGGCTCCGGGGATGAGTGTGCTTAAGATATCTCTGATGAAGCCAAGTGAAGTAGCGGAGGGTGTCTCGGTATGGGAGTGGTCTGGCTCTGCATTGGATGAGGGAGCTGAAGCAGCAAAATGGTTCTCAGATTATTTGGGGAAACCCAGTCAACTAGTACGTTTTAATGCAGGTCAGGATTGATTTTGGTGCATTTAGGATAGTAGGACATCAAATGAACTGGTTAGCTGAATTGCTCAAATTCAAAGAGTACTTTACATAGGACCTTATTGCAACAAAAGCATTAAATAGTATTGAAGAGCGGACATAGGCGCAAATTATATCTTGGCATGCCAAGTTTTGTGAAGTGTTTTTATTTGTGAACTTAAGCTAAATAGCGAATCTCTTTGCTGCAGTTATTTTATTATTTTCTTACCATTCTGTTACCTGCTGCAGCTTCAGAAACAAGGCTCATAGATCCTAATTATGCACCTGGCCACAGAACTATGTTTTCTGACCTCTTTCCGTTCATGCTGATATCTCAGGCTAGTTGACTCGAGAAATAAAGCTTGATTTATTTGGTTTTCGCAGAAATCTCAGATTGGGATCCTCTAAATGTATCTTTTGCAGGGATCTTTGGATGCACTGAATCAGCTTCTCAGGGAACCTGTTCCTATTAATCGTTTTAGACCAAAGTATGTACATAGGCCCACGCCTATATATTTTAGCTAAAGCTTCTGTTCGTCTCTTCCTACAATAACACCTTGCTGGCAGTGCATTACCTGCACAGGAATCAGAAATTATAAATTTATCAATTGCTTTTCATTCATTGCTGCCTTTTGTCACTGGTGAATTTTGATCACAATAACCTGTTCGTTTTCAAATCTCTTAGTTTGTTTTCTTGCTTGTCACAGCATCTTTGTTGAAGGCTGTGAACCATTTTCTGAGGACTTGTGGACTGAAATTAGGATAAGCAAGTTCACATTTGAAGGTGTCAAGCTATGTTCCCGCTGCAAGGTACAAACCTATCTTTTAAGCAATCTGCTCATATTTATTAAAGCTACATATAACTTTCAATAGATGTAATCAATTTTTGTAGATAATGATCATAAAATTTATAATTCAGCATGGTTTTTGAATCTCAATCTATCACCCTTGTTTAACCATGGATAAGAACTGTGATAAGTGCTTTTCCAGACAAGTATTTTGCCCCCTGCCCCTGCAAGTCAACAATATTATAGGTTATTGTATAAAATGAGGAACACTATAGCTCAAAGTTTGGCTGGAGATTCTTAAACCAGATAGCTCATATTTAGTGGTGAAGAATCACTTGAAGGTCCTGTTGATGCACACTCGTGGTCTTCAAGTCATATTTATTGTTCCACGTTCACATTCCTCTCTGTGTGTCGTCATGTATTATATTGCCATGACTTGTGTAATGCTAACTAGATAAAGTACTTGGAAATTCCCAATGGATTTCCCTGGATTTTCACTCAAGACAGCTTTTGACATTTCTTTTAGTCCTTACTTTTGCTTCGGTTTTAATTTGAAAATTACAACATTTAATTCAATGTTTCATAAGTTTGGCTGTAATATATGTTCCTATATTTACGAAGACGCCTTGTTTTTTTTATTGCAGATACCTACAATCAATCAAGATACTGGGATTGGAGGGACCGAGCCAAATGAAACTCTAAAGAAAATCCGATCAGATAGAGTTTTGCGCCCGGATACGAAACCGCAGGGAAAGGTTAGAATGGGATTATGAGATAGAAAGTCTTAATCATGTTCTTTGTATTTTTTATTTTTTTTGGCAGATGTAACTTCTAAAATACCTTTTATGTGCAATGCTACTGCAGATCTATTTTGGACAGAACTTAGTTTGGAAGGAAAACCCTAGTGAAGGGCATGGAAAGATTGTTAATGTGGGAGATCCTGTTTCTGTTCTTAAGAAGGTCTCCTCTGTAGCTGAAGCAGCAGCCTAAACTTCGAAGAATGTAGCAACTAGTATAGCTACGGGGTTGGCAATAAGATGTCTTATGTATGGTAATAAAATGATTAGACAATCCTCAAAGGATAATCTAACGCCAAGGCTTTGGTTTATCCTGATGGATGCATGCTCATTTTATTCATGACAAGGAGTCAAAGGAAAATATTAATAAAAGAGTAAAAGCTCAACTCTAAACTCGAAACTACATTGATGTGAACATAAAAGCATTATTTGATGTTTTCTCTCCTTGATGAGATGAAATGCAGAGGATGGCTGAATGGAAATGGAGTTCGTGGAGCGAATTAGCTCATCTCTCTCCTTTTATCGCAAATTCAATTGATGCTCTGACCTCACCATAAATGTTCATGATTCACAAACTGACAACGCATCAAGAATCAAGGGGCTTGTTTGCAGGGCCGTGCATTAAAACAAAGAGTTGTTGGTTTCAAAAAAGGTGTGAGAAGTTCAATTTAATCCTTTAATTTTTTAAACGATCACTTTTCAGCTGTTTTAGTTGTCTAATTAAATTTTGACATAAGAGTTTATTTTCCAGTCCTATTTTTGGTTTGAGAGAGGAGAGTCTTGATTGATATCGATTTCAGCCATTAAAATAGGTTATTTAGGTGTCAATAAGTTCTATTTGACAAAGAAAGTTCCAATAAGGTATATTTTGGCATTGGTGTTGCCTGAAATGGTAGATTTAAGCTTAAGTAGTTTTTTAATTCAAGTTTATTTTAGGTTTTTGAAGTGGTTTTTTTGTTGTTTAATGGTTATAAATGAGTTTATTAAGATTTTTAGGTGTTTTTGATATAAAAAAAATCAATTGAAAATCAATGTTTTAGCCAAAAAAATATCATTGCCTTGATTTTCAAATAACCATTTAGTCGCCGGATTCTTAAGTTGCAGATGATGTGTTTTTTATGACTTTTTTATTTTTCAGAAAAATAAAGAGTAGTTGTCACGTTGTTTTCCTTTCAAATTAAAAATAATAATTAAGAGACTTGTCATAGGTTAGGCCTTTTATGGCTTTTTTTATTTTTCAGAAAAATAAAGAGTAATTGTCACGTTGTTTTCCTTTCAAATTAAAAATAATAATTAAGAGACTTGTCATAGGTTAGGCCTTTTTTGGATGGGCCAGGCACACGCATGCCTTTCTTAAAATAATTATTTTATATGATTATTAATCCAAACCGCATGTTTTACTTATTAATTTTGATTAAATATATTGTTATCTTAATCTTCAAAAAAGGTATCACTTAGTCGGTCACCCTTTCAAAATTTAAAAAGAATTTTGTCCAATATACAACATGTTTTGAATTCATGGGGCTTTTTTTTAAAAAAAAATTATATTTGAAAAAACCTTTCATCCATCTCACGATATAGTACATGTAGTAAATTATTTGATATTGTTATTAAACTTAATCCATAAATTAACCTTAAAATCTCTTGATTTAATTCCTTGTCTAACCCTAGTAAAAAAATTAAAATGCATGAGTTATTTTGATGTGATCAAATTGAATTGACATGTATAAAGACAATCCGAACAATTATAAAAAGCATGGTTTGATTTAAAAAAAATTAAAATGATTTTTTTAAAAAAAATATTGAGACATCGATATATTTAATAGACTCGAGTTTTGTGACTTAACTCGCCAGATTCATAATCTAGGCGATGGACTTTCTTATGTTTAAAAAAATTAAATTTTTTTTTATTTAATTATATTACAATAAAAATAAATGTTTATAAAATCAAGCATAAGTTAATTATCAAAATGTTTATTTAAAAATACAATAACCGCATATAATGCAAATCAAACTAATCAAGTAAATATTAAAAAAAAAATCATCGCCTTTACTGTTGATATTAGGAGTTTACACGCAAATTCTTTTAGATGGACTGCATAATAAGGTTAAGCTATATATCCCTTTCTGACATGATGCGATAAAAAACACAAAATTTTCCTCAAATTCATAACAGAAGCCAAAAAAAATAAAAAATAACAAATAACAAATACAGTTTTTTAGCGAAATATATTTTTTGAGAATTAAAGTAATCAACGTAAATTTGTGCAAAAGAAAAGAGAAGGGATGGTGCTATCTATACAAATAAATAGAATTTACAACAATTTCATACAAATTAATAGAAGATCAACCTACATATCAATAAATAGAAATTAGTATGGATAATCTGCTAGATCTTTCTTATTTGATAATTTGGATCCCACACGTTAACATTTATCAAGGATCTATCTTAATCAATACCGGGAGAGAGTAATTAATTATGTAAATGTTTGGATTATTAACTATATATTATGATGACCGATAAAAATATTTGAGATTACAATGATAATTATTTTTTAAAATAATTTTTAAAATTTTTTTTTAAAAAAAAATATTTGATATTGTTTTAATATTAATTCTTTTTAATATTTATTTTTGATATTGGTACTTTAAAATAATACAAAATAATAAAAATAAATTATTTTAAAAATACTCAAAAATTTTTAAAAATAATTTTTAAACACAAAAATAAAGTTACTCTAAGAAGTTGATTGAAACCGTGTTTTATTTTTTAAAATTTTAACTTTTTTATATATTTTTAAATCATTTTAATATGTTAATATTAAAATATTTTTTAAAAATTAAAAAAATATTTTTAATATATTTTTAAATAAAAAACACTTTTAATAAACAAAATTAACACACTTCAAAACACCAACGAAGTTGCGAGTAACTGCTTCTGATATCACGAGGTTTTATTAGCTTAATTCTTGTCACCAACGTTATGTCGTTTATATGTTACCAAACGACTTGTCATTATGGCGTGGACAGACAGACATACAGACTCTCCTCCTCCTCGTCTCTCTCCCCTAAAACCCGCAAAAACCCAACTTGCAAATTTTCAAAATCTTTCATTCTCTAACCAAATTCAAGCTCCGCAAAATTTACAAACCTCAAAGTCAAAATACCCACAAACCAAACCCTCCTTTTCAACTCCATGCCCAAATGCCCACCTTTCATCACCAACTCCATCCTCAAGGCCCTCAACAACTACTTGTATCCAATCCCAAGTAAGTTCCTTTCTCTTTCCATGAACTCTAACTTTTCAGCCCTTGCAATTCCATCAACCAAAACTATTGAAACTGAACCCCAAAACCACCCTCAACACCGTAACGCATCTGACCGAGAAAATGGCATTGAACATGACCCCCCGATAGCTGATAAGATATTCAAGTCTGGCCCCAAAATGGGTTCGTACAAGTTGGGTGATTCGACTTTTTATTCAGTCATTAACAACTACGCAAATTTGGGTGATTTTAAGTCATTGGAGAAGGTTTTGGATCGAATGAGGTGCGAAAAGAGAGTGATTGTAGAGAAATGTTTTGTTGCTACCTTTAAGGCTTATGGGAAAGCTCATTTACCTGAAAAAGCTGTCGACTTGTTTGATAGAATGGCTTATGAATTTGAGTGTAAAAGAACTGTAAAGTCATTTAATTCGGTTCTTAATGTGATTATACAAGAGGGTTTGTTTTATCGTGCTTTAGAGTTTTATAATCATGTTATTGGTGCCAAAGGTGTGAATATATCCCCTAATGTGCTTACTTTTAATTTGGTTATTAAGGCTATGTGTAAGGTGGGATTGGTTGATGATGCGGTCCAAATGTTAAGAGACATGCCGGTAAGTAAATGTCAGCCTGATGTGTACACTTATTGTACATTGATGGATGGACTTTGCAAGGCGGATAGGATTGATGAGGCAGTTTCGCTGTTGGATGAGATGCAAATTGATGGTTGTTTTCCAAGCCCTGTTACCTTCAATGTGTTAATCAATGGCTTGTGTAAGAAGGGGGATTTAGCACGGGTTGCGAAGCTTGTAGACAATATGTTTCTTAAAGGATGTGTTCCTAATGAAGTAACTTATAACACACTTATTCATGGTTTGTGTCTGAAAGGGAAGCTGGAGAAGGCAATTAGTCTTTTGGATCGGATGGTATCAAGTAAGTGTGTGCCAAATGTGGTCACATATGGGACAATCATTAATGGACTTGTTAAGCAAGGAAGAGCTCTTGATGGGGCTCGTGTATTAGCTTTGATGGAGGAAAGGGGGTATCATGTAAATGAGTATGTTTACTCAGCTCTGATTAGTGGGTTGTTCAAGGAGGGGAAATCTCAAGAGGCGATGCAATTGTTCAAAGAGATGACGGTCAAAGAATGTGAGCTCAACACTATTGTATATAGTGTTGTTATTGATGGTTTATGCCGAGATGGAAAGCCAGATGAAGCACTGGAAGTTCTTTCTGAGATGACTAATAACAGATGCAAACCTAATGCTTACACTTATAGCTCGCTGATGAAGGGATTCTTTGAGGCAGGTAATGGCCATAAAGCCATTGAAGTGTGGAAAGACATGGCAAAGCATAATTTTACTCAGAACGAGGTTTGTTACAGTGTACTCATTCATGGGTTATGCAAGGATGGGAAAGTCAAGGAGGCTATGATGGTGTGGGCACAGATGCTGGGCAAAGGATGTAAGCCTGATGTTGTGGCTTACGGTTCAATGATTAATGGCCTTTCCAATGCTGGTTTAGTAGAAGATGCTTTGCAACTTTATAACGAGATGCTTTGTCAGGAACCTGACTCTCAACCAGATGTGGTCACATATAACATACTTTTGAATGCTTTGTGCAAGCAGAGTAGCATCTCCCGTGCTATTGATCTTTTAAATAGCATGTTGGATCGGGGATGTGATCCTGACTTGGTTACATGCATCATATTCTTGAGAACGTTGAGAGAGAAGCTGGACCCGCCTCAAGATGGGAGGGAGTTTCTAGATGGGCTTGTGGTTCGTCTTCTAAAGCGGCAGAGAGTTTTAGGTGCTTCAAAAATTGTAGAAGTGATGCTGCAAAAGCTTCTGCCACCTAAACCCTCTACTTGGGCAAGAGTTGTTGAAGATCTTTGTAAACCTAAGAAGGTTCAGGCAGCTATTCAGAAGTGTTGGAGCATCCTATATTGCTGATGTATTGGGTATGCCTATTTTTAGCATATTACTGCTATTATTTCAACATGATTATTCAAAATAAACATGATCAATGTACGAGAGTTTCGACCAACACTGATTTTTCCTCTTTACTAAACTGTGACAGTTGAAGCATATTCTGAATTTGTGCATTGGAAGCAATCTGATATATTCTTTGGATTACTGGTTCAGAAAGTAGCATCTTATTACAGCATACATGATTCATGCATTAATTTCTCTATAATGATTTTTCCTTTCATTAAATTGCAAAGTAGTACATCTTTTGTTTATGCTTGGAAACAATCAGATAGTGGTTCAGATACTAATATCAGGACATACAATAATTTGGCAATTGGTAACCTAAGGATGAAGAAAATAATCTTAAGGTCCTTTTCTTCCAATCATATCTTCATTATTAACTTCCGTTGATTGTGCCTTGCGATGCAGATGAGCCATGTCATAGGTTGCATGGAGACCAAAGAAGACATAGTAAATGAGCATCACCACTGTGCAAATTCCAAATCTTTCAAAAGCCTCAGCACCCAAAGATCCCATTAGAAAGATGTTTATTGCAATTGACAAGGATGGAAGCCATGGAACCAGTGGAACGCCCCAAACCTTTGGCTCTCTCTGTTGAGGTAACATCGATAATCCAGTAGTCCCCAAGAACCAAAAAGGAATGGTTACAGCATATCCAACCCAACCATTGGGATTCAGTCCCCAGTAAGCTGAAGTCCCCATGGACGAAGCAATAATGATTAGCAGGAAGAGGACTAGCTTCAAGAGGTTTGTTTGTGGTGTGATTTCTTTGACATGGTATCTCCTCACAAGTAATGCAACAGCCATCATCATGAAGACAAATAGGGTGCTTACTGACAACAAACTTGCCAAGACATCCAGGCTTGAGAAAAAAGCAATGAGAGCGCTTGAAATGGTGATCAGAAGTGTTGCATTTATTGGTGTTCCAGTCTTTGGATGGACAAGAGCAAACCACGGAGGGATCATGTGGGCTCGTGCAATATGAGTAGTATATCGTGCTTGTCCAAGCGCCCCTACCAAAAGAACGGTGGTCATCCCCTTTAGAGCACCAAGTGCTACCAGGTACCTTGCCCAATTCATTCCCACACTCTGAAATGCGACAGAGTAAGCCGCTCCTGTGTCAATCTCTGTGTATTTTTGCATCATAGATAGGGTAAGTGCCATTAAGCAGTATATCACGGTAATGATTGACATTGATCCAAGCAATCCTATCGGTATGTCCCTGGATGGGTTTTTTGTTTCTTCCGCCATGGTGGCTATATTGTCGAAGCCTCCATAAGCGAAGTAGACAATTGCAGCTGCTTGGAAGATCCCTTTTGCCCCGAAAGGCAAAAATGGTTTCAGATTGGATGTATTGGCATGAGCAAACCCTGCAATTATCACAAACAAAATTACAGCAGTATTGAGTGCTGTGGCTATCCAATTGATCAGTGAAGTTTTCCTTGTGCTGATAATTGCAATTGTTGCAGCAATCACCAAAACTCCAACAGCTATTGGATCCAGGAGATTGAAACCTTCAGCTAGATTTGTATGGATCCGTAAAGAGTTTGAAGGAAGATTAAGAAGATTTGTGAAGTAAGAAGTCCATGCCCTGGCAACTGCTGCACTGCCCGCGATGCTTTCAAGCAGTATGTTCCCTGCAGTTATGAAGGCCACAAAGTCTCCTAATTCAATTCTCAAGTAAGCAAATGACCCACCCGCTACAGGGACTTCGACGGCGAATTCCGTGTAACAGAATACAGAGAGCATTGCCGACACTCCAGAAGCAACATAGGACAACACAATGGCAGGTCCAGCATGTTCATGGGCTTCTTGACCAGTGAGCACAAAGATGCCAGCTCCAACGACCGAACCAAATCCAAACCAGGTAAGGTCCCACCAAGTGAGGCAACGTTTCATCTCGTTCTCGCTTTGTTTCCGAAGCTCCCCAATCTCATTGACATCATCTGACCGGCTGATGAGACGGTCCTTGAACCGGAAACATGTCTCCGACAATGCGGAACGGTAGTTTCCCCAGCTTTGGAAGGACTCTTCTGGTAAGAAATCTTGTTTGCTAAACCTCCAATAACTTTTGTGTTGAATCTCATCACTCATATCTCCAATGGAACTCATTACTGTATTCTCTTGTGTTCAGTGGCTCTGTGGAGTAAACAGCAGTTGATATGAAGCTTTAAAGACCGTTTTAGATAGATTGTGGTAAAAATGTATTAAAATGATTTTTTTTTATTTTTAAAAAATTATTTTTGAGATTAATATATTAAAATAATTTTAAAATGTTAAAAAATTATTTTTTAATTTTTAAAAAATGCAAGTTGAACTGCGTTCCCTTTAAATACACTGTCATTAAATAGTTATTCAAGTGAATCTTTTATTTATAAACTGGACCCTGAATTATTGGTCATGGAATCTAAGATCGCGAGATCCCTGTAAAGGAGCTGACTTGGTGACGATGCAAACAAAAGATTAGACTAGTTTTGTCTACTCTAGACGGCTCTTTGTGCTAAGAATTGCCAGGCATCTTCTCGTAAAACCCATATTTGGACCAACTTTCAAGGACTGCGGGGCCACCAAGTGAAATCTTTGTTACGGGGCATCGCATGGAATATGAAATATGATATTTTTTCGAGACGAAGATGAGCATGCCCATCTCCATGATGTGTGTGCTTGACTTCAAGTCAGCTGGGGTGGGTAACAATTACGATTATATTGGCCTAAAACATGACGCATGAAAAGAAAAGAAACAATTAAAAAACACCTCATAATGGCTAAAAATCAACCTCTGAACTGCTGTTCACTGAAATCGAGGGCATGATTGCATTTTGTTATCCTTGAAAGGTAACGGCGAAGGTTTGATTGTAAATCTTTTCTATTTATCCTTTTGTTTCTAAAACTTGAATTTTTTTTATTTTAAATTAATATTTTTATAAAATATTTTAATTTTAAAAATAAAGAAATATATTATTTTAATATAATTTTAAATAAAATACTTTAAAAAACAATTATATCCACAATATCAAATAACTAATCTTATGGTTTTGAGCACTCATAGATTTGATGCGACGCCTGGCAACAAACCTGAAACGCAAGACCAAGCTCCGGCTGCTCTCGGCGTGTGCTGGAGAGGGGAGGATTTTGCGCGTGCTTGTACTTTGACATTGTTAGATGATGAGAGTTCAGTGGTTTGCCCAAAATCAAGGATAGAAGATGAGAACTCAGTGGTGCTTGTATTAGAAAACGAAGGGTGTCAGGGAGACAAAACAATTCAAGAGCCCACTCAGCGACGTTGATTGGTGCTGCAAGGAGGATGGTTCATATCACCTAGTTAAAATCTTCTTCATGAGAACGGCGTCCGAAGACTAATCAAGATGCTCCATCATTTCAATGCTCTGTGTAGACGAAGACTAAGAGAAGTGACTGGTGGAGAAGTAGCCTGGACTGGTTGGTTTTCAAACCTGCCGTCACGGCCGACTGATTTGGAGACTCCAATTTCAAAGTTCTGACGAGCAAGAGAACAAACAAAAAGGTCCAGACGATCACACGCTTTAGATAACGTGCTCTGATTAGGAGTATTTGTTTTTAAAAATATATTAAAATTTTATTTTTTTATTTTTTAATATTAGTGTATTAAAATAATTTTAAAATATATTAAAAAATTTAACTCTTTAAAAAAAAATAATTAAAAACACGAAAATAATTAAAATTTAAAAATAAACGGTATACAAGTCAATACAAAACTTCTCTCTCCAGAGAAAAACGGGGGGTGGGCAATTTAAAAACAAATGTAAAGAAATAGTAAAATGCTCCACCACAGAATAAAGAAATGGATCAGCGATATAAAACTTGCTAGCCTGCGGCGTATTTTTATAATGTGAAAAAAAGATGTGAAAGGGATATAAATGTTTTTAAAAATACAAAAAAAAATTAAATTATTAGAAGAATCTTGGATGGGAAAGAAATATCTTAACATATCTTCATGATCTTATTCATTAAGTAAAATTAAATAAAGATGTGATAATAGCAAAGAAAGAAAAATAAAAGAAAAGGCCTAATCTTATTTCTTAGCAAATAAAATATTAAAGAACAAAATTAAAAAGAAAAAAACTTTGACCGAAGTCTATTTGAGCCTACATCCAAATTCGTAACCTAGATATAAGACCAGGATAACCATGTGAAAAGAAAATTAAATAGAATTATGAAGTTCAATTTTCAAATCAATATATTAAAGGGAGTTTTTTTTTTTTAAAGCAAGGCAAAAAAATAAAACCTAAAGTCAACCTTGTTATACCCGCTAAATTCATGACTCAGAACATAAGATTAGGATAACCTCATGAAAAGTAAAGTTAAAAAAAAAAAATGTCAATCTTTAACCAACCCAATATTAAAAGATAAAAGTAAAAAAAAACAATTTAAAAAAAAACAGAAGTCAATCCAGTTAAATCTTTTAAATCTGTGACACAAATCAAAATAATAGATTACACCAAAGCAAACTCAGAAAAATAATGAAGTCAAATTCCCAACCAACAAAAAATAGGGGGATAAAAATGAAAAAAATTAATTCAACAAAAAAAGGATAAAAAAAGAATTAAAAATAATAAAGACTAAATTTGACAAAAATAAAATCAAATCAAATGGTGAGGGATGAGATTGAAAAACAATTTCAATAAAAAAAATGATAAGAAAAAAACAAATAACAATAGAAAGAATAAGAATAAAATTTGATATAAAAATCAAAAGCTAAGGGATGAAATTAAAAAAAATAATTAATAAAAGATTCAAAATAAAATATATTACAACTAAAAAAAGTACTAACTTTGATTCAATTAGACTTATTTAGATTTTTGCAATCCCAATACGTTTTCGAGGAGAAGAGTAGGAAAAAAAGAGAGAAGAAAAACATGTTGTTGGAGCTTAACTATCAATCTCTAAAGACAGGTGCTACACCATCATGAAGGGGGTGATAAGATGATTTCAATGCTGCCTTGTAAAACGAGCGAGTTTTTATAGCTATATCATGCCACGAGTTATGCCCAAAGGATGAGGATGATAGCCAACAACTTTTTTATTAATATTTTATATTTATTAAAAAAATTGAACTATTCCTGTTTAAATTGATTATAACTAAAATTATTGTGATGATAATACAAATTTGCCTCTATAATTATTTTATTGTACTAGGAAAAAGCAAAAAAACAAAAAAAAAATCCTTTTTAGAAAAATTGTCTTTAATGGTATATAAATAATTTTACTGTTTTGGATGACTACAAGACCAATAGCCACTAAAAACAAGATCATCATCCATTTTAAGATTTTTTTAAAAAAGGTGAAGCATAAAGAAACCAATCATAGAATTTAAAAAATGAGAAAAAAATGAAAACCAAAACCTTGTCATTATTATTTGGAAGGAGAGATGAGCCATAGATGCAACACAAATCAACTGGGGAAGAACCTTGAGAAAACTCTTCATGAGCTCGGCAATTTTGTCTAGTACAATGAATGCCAAATTGTAGGGGCAAGCTCCAACAGTTCATGAAAGTAACCGTGCTCACAACACTGAATCAACACGATTCACATATACGGATGATAGAAATAAATGAATAACTACTAATCTAGCAATGTCAAAACACAGAATCATTCTGAAAGTGGGACTCTCCTTGTTAAAAAAAACCCTTCTTCAAATGGGCCATAAACCCATCAAGTCTGTCTATCAAACCAAGAAAAGGGTCATTTGATTTCAGATGTTAAAATCATCTTCAACACCTCGGAAGGCCTAATGTATCTCTATCAATGGCAATGAAACAAGTTACAACAACATGAGTAAGCAAGACACGTAGAATTTGCGACTTGTACCCAACTTAGCAATCAGCAAGTGTAAAGGGCATTCACAGGCATAACCTATGCAACTTTACAAATAATGATTTTTGTCAGGCATTTTATTAAACAGTTGATGTGCATGACAAAAAAAATTGATTTGCTTTGTGAGGTCTGCTCATGAATGCAATGGAGTGGATTTGTAAATGGCTTTTCATTACCAAATAAAAAAAAATAATACAAAAAGGGAAAATGTGAGATTGATCGCGGAGTATGAAAACTCTCGGTTTTTCGGTTAAAATCGATCCTTTACTCTTCCATTTACCATCATGAAGGCCATCTAAGAGGGGAATGAGTTTAATTGAGGAACTCAACCCATCCATAGTATATCTATTATCCAGTCTGGCTATACTGTTGTTCTATATGCGAGCAACAGTAGCTGCTTACAGCTCCTCTCGCTAATTGTTTAAACCTGTACCTAAATGATCATGCCCTCAAGTCGTCTCCTATAAAACACATAATAGGTGAAGAGAAGCTTGTCCGTAGCTACTGGAAAGAAAACATAAAGACACAGGTATGCAAACAACCATAGGACTCATCATAAATTTGCCTACAATTCGTCTTTTATAATAGTATCAAAAGCTTTTTCATGGATGAAGGGAGGAAATTAGACATATAACAGCTGCCTGGGGAGAGAAATCTGTTCTCAACAGGTTAACTTATTACCTGAAGTAAGAAATTCCTGTACCGCGGCCAAGTCAGGAAGCACAGTTGCACCAGATTTTTTCCACTCCACCGCATCAGGTGTCTTGAACCTATCCAGCAGCAATGCTTGCATCCCCACACTCTTTGCTGGCAAGTAGTCCTTGCGCATGCTATCCCCGATGTGCAGGGTTACTTCTGGTGCAATTTTTCCAGCCCTCTCAAGGGCAATCTTATAAATCCTCGGGTCTGGTTTCTCCACCCCTTCTAGACCGGAGAATACACCAAAGTCCCACTCGGATCCCTGATTTTCCAAAATTATATTCCCATTAGATTTCTTGAGCTCAGCATGGACAATGCGTAAAAGCATGAGTAGGTTTTGGTAATACAAAGGATGAACACACACATGCATGCATGCTATAGCTTTCACAGTGATCTTTGGTGCAATTAAGTAAACAGCATGAAACCGGATGAAGTCTAAAGTTAACTATAGTTGGACTGTAATAGCAAATTAATACCATAACCATCCTTTTCTTTTTCTTTTGTTGCGAAGATAGCGTTTACCTGCTCCAAACCCAAGGCTGGAAGAATCACATCCTGATAACGGTATTCAGCATTACTAACAAGCCCAACAAGAAGACCCTCTCCACGAGCCCATCGAAGGAAAGGTTGGGAGTCTGGAAAAACACTATAAGGTGCAGATGAACCAAAGGATGCATATATACGCCTAAAGATCTTCTCAAATGTCTCTTCATCATAATCATATCCAGCCTGCCAGAAAAAAAAAAAAAAAAAAGATACGCATCTGTCCACACATATATAAATAGCTAGACTATAAGATGAGGAAAAAACTGCACGTATCATGACTCTATCACCTGCATTTATAGTTAACAATACTTTCCAAAATGGCCTACCAATAAGGTTCGATGTGGAATGCCAGCTTTTTTTGTCCATTAGGTTCCATGTGGTACTTTTAATCCCTCGTTGTACTATTATATGAACAAGGTTAACCCACTTGCATAGTGATTTGGCCCTCTATTTTCAATATTGCAATGTCATTGAATACCAGATGCAATGAAGAGGCCACTTTCATTATGCGAGCACATCCAGCATGTTAACAATAAATAACAGTACTGCCTTTACAGCATCTGAGGTTCTACAGTTCAGAAAAGCTCATTAAGAGAGATACAGCTTACAAATAAAGAATCCCTAAATGCATACCTTGATGAAAGAATTTCTCACACATGTTTTCCACCAGACAATAGTAGGCAATTTTGCAGCATGCCCAAAACATGGGTACTTTTTGGCCATTTCTGTGTATGCAAGTTTGAAGCCCTCATGCATACGTTTGTAGTCAGGGCATGGCAGGCCAACGGATTTTGCTGCCATACAATAGTAGTCACCAAGCTCACCTTTGTAAGCTATGAGGGTACCAGTGACATCCACAGTGATGCAGCGTAATTTTGACAGCAGAGACATTGCAAAAGGGGGCTTCAGAAAAATGAAAAATATCAAAGTTCCTAATGGGGGAAATTCAATTGTCTCATTAATATAAATAGTATCCTAAAGGCAATGGATGGCGTCCCAGATCAAGCAGTTCCTTCAATAGATCACTCGAGTCCTGGATCTGCATAATTGACAAGAATAGGTTATGTGATGCTAACTTCAACAAATAATCACAATTGAATAAATGCCATCAGCATAGTAGTCAATACATAAAGAACACAGCAAGTTGATTCTCCATTGATAATAAAACATTTAGTGAACATCATTTTATCAAAATAAATATTTTCGAAAACTAGTTGTTTGAACATTAGGCATGTTAAAAAGGCAAATTCCAATCAAGCACTTGAGCTATTTCTAATGGACAGTTCACAGCTAACAGGGTATAGAGCCATACATGTCCGCTATGATTTAAATTGCATTTGAAGTCCACAATCTCAAGAAGTTGACACAGATCAATTGAAATTTAAGAAAACACGAGCAGAGCATGTAATATGGATGTAGGCTGTTTGCTTCATTATGACATTTATCCAAGAGTTACTTGACAAAACGAAAACTAGCATGGAGGAAGCCAATAACTGATTTGATAAGGTTTGATCAAGCAAAGAAAAGAGGCATGCCTGCTAATACAAGTAGAATCCAGAAGAGGTGAGGCCTGGAAGCTAAATAGCTTAGATTTAGTAATTCCACCTATAAAGTGAATAATATGTGAGCAAACACTAACCTATTGAGTACCATTACAATGAGGTTTGAAAGGAAAGCTTGAAATTTGAGCCATTATTTTAAAGAGGCCCCTAGCAAAATTTATGGGTTAGTGGGAAGTATGGGCGTGTTGCCAAATAGGTTGGGTGACCTAATTTTTGCAATTGGAAGAAACGCTAATTTGACATGAAAAGATTGAGGAGAAATGGTTCTTTCTAGGGAAACAAAGACCCCAACAATACACTAACCTAATACCAATAATCAGCTGCCTTTATTTGATGGTAAAGGCTACATTTTATAGTGGTAACACTAAATATTTCCTACTGAATTAAGCCATTAGAGTACAGGACTCCCTACTTAAACTGGCCTGTAAGAAAAAGACTTAGTGAAACTACTTTCTGAGCCTACAAACTAGGAGCATATCAAGAGCTACAGATAATTCTAAAACTAAAACAGCTTGCAGCAACTTCCCACATAGTAGTGTTGTAGGTGACATTCTGTCCTTCATACTGCAGGCATAGTAAAATTGAGGAAAAGGCTTCATACCATGGCTGAATGGTTCATTGATAGATAAGCACCAAATACTGCCAAACAATTGATCCAAGACAAACACAAAATGGTCCCATGCATAAGCATCAAGAAGACTCCTAGGCAGCCTACAAGGAGGCGGGTACAGATTATAAAGGCTTTTCATTCTTACTGGTTGAGCAGGAGGAGAATCTCCTTGGTGCAGCTTCATCAATTAGATCTTAATTTCTTGTTTTCTAGATTAAGTTGACGAACTAATTTTCACTAATATCAATCGATGAAACCTAAAGCACACAGGCAATTGTATGATTATATTTGACCAAGGAACATCCATTCTATATTCCTCTCTCAAGGAGCTCTCAAATTGCAATTGTTATAAGAAACTTCTTGTCATTTTTTTTGTCCTGCATTCAAATCAACATGCATATTCAATTTTTCCCCAACTATTTATATTGATTTTTCTCCAGAAACCATGGAAAACAAATTCTTCTTCACTTTGTACTGTTGCAAGACCACAGAGCTATATTCAATTATAAACCAACATATTCCATCCAAGCCCAGCGACTCTAGAAGAACAACATAAACTTTCCATACCAAAACACCTTAATGAAACTGCATTTCTAATGCACATTTCATAAACCCTCAGTTTCCGGATGAATGTCCAAAATTAAGACAAAAATCCCAGAAACCAGAATCTTTCTTCCACCTTTTCTTTATGAAAAAACTCCTCGTGTTATGCATGTCCAGCCAAAATTTGAGGAGCTTGTCCAAAAGTCAGAAAAATGTTGCTCTATGAACTGACTAAATAAACTCACTCACCATGACAACTGAGCAAATCTAAGATCAAAGCTTTAATCATTATTTTCTTCTTCCTTTTTTGTGAAGTCTAAAACTTCTATCACCAGGTTGAATTAGATAGGCATAAAATGGGTTCCTTAATAGTCTCTAAGATTGTGAAACACATTAAAACATGCTCATAGCGGGAATAAAAAAAACTACATCCGGCCCAAAGAATTCATCAACTAAGCAAGTCATTGCATCACACAAAAGCAAGAGACATAGAGAGAGGAATCACTAGCCAAATCCAATTCAATATCACCCCAAATGTATCGTGCTTAGCAAATGTACATGACCCACTGTCAAATCTAACCCGTTTCCTTAATTTTCTTTAATTTAAACATTGTATTAGCAACATCATGCATTTGAAAGATAAAAAGAAGTATATATCAAGGAAATGGATTCCTCTTTTCTTTATATATATAAAAGAAGAGGAAGTCAAGTTGTATAGACATGTGAAGCAGTAGCCAAAAATATATTGAAAAAAGAAAACCCATTAAGCAAGAAGGGAAAGTAGACATACCCAGAAGCTGAAATGAAAAGGAATCTGAGTTTTGCTTCTTGCAAATCAAATCACCAATGGTTTTTTTTTTTGTTTAAACTTTCAAGTTGAACTATAATCTTGAGCTCCAAACTGGACTCCCTGCTCTTACAAGAAACAAAGAGGTCTTGGAACACACCCACCTGAACCCTCTCTCTTTTCCATGTATGTGCATATATACATGTGCAAGTGCTTATATTTATCAATGGCAAGACAGTTGAGTTCTCTGAGAGGAGGGGGGGGGGGGACAGAGTCGTCTTTGTAGTTTACATCAACGTATTTAAGAAATCTGATTCTGCTGCGAAAAAAAGTTTTTCTTTTTGTGTCACGTCCCTTGATGTTAGGTATTATTTTGTTTTGGTCCCCTTTCCCTTTTTCCCTTCGCCGCATCTCTTTTGCTCTAATTATATCACTCGTACCCTTAAATACAGGAGGGTGGGACTGAAAAGAAAAGGAAAAAGAAAACTAGAGTAGCAACTATAATTGAGAAGGGGTGTCTAAAAGCGTAAATAAACCAAAAACTGAGGAGCTACATGATAAGATTTCCAAGGATCGTAAAATGGGTCGCAGAAATGAGAAAACCATGGACAGTTAGCCTGCGGTATTGCTAACTGAAGGCGAACAGCTCACGTGCGATAATTGTCTCTAGTCTAGGTCTAGGAGCCAAAAAAACAATGAGCTGATTTTCTAGTTGCTTAATTTCCCCCTGTTTGGTGTGTGATGATTGTTTTGAGAAAGTTGCGTAGCGTAAAACTTAACCTACAATTAATATTATATTATTGGTTATTTAAATTTAAAAATGTTTTTTATTTAAAAATATATTAAAATAAATTTATTTTTTTATTTTTTTAAATTTATTTTTCACATCATTACATCACAATTTAAAAACATAAAAAAAATTAATTTAAACAAATAAAAAACTTAAAAAGTACTTGTTTAATGCAAAAGAAGTACACATCTCACCCACTCATGAACATAACAAGAGGGGATGAACAAGGAAGGTGTACAGGGGACTGGGGAGGATAACACAGAAAAATAAAATAGTCAACTTTATTGTCAAATTAGCGTTTTTTTTCCATGGCAAATAGTAGGCAGTCCACCCTCTGTAGCAACACTCCATGCTTCCCACAAACCTAGAAATTTTGCAAGTGGCCTCTTCAAAATAATGGCTCAAATTTCAAGCTAATACGCAAAGCCTATTGTTTATTACCATTACAATGAGGTTTGAAAGGAAAGCTTGACATTTGAGCAAAACTGACTTGCTATCATGAATGATAAAGAAATGGTCCTCCTTAAAAAAAAAGAAAAAAAGTTAGTGAATACCAAACCTTTTGTCTGCACAAGAAGTTTATTTTTTATGGCCTTACTCTTACATATGACATTAATTATGAATGAACATGTATTTTCTTTTTACAGAATATTAAGTAAAATACTCTATACAAAGTTGATTTAAGAAATTATATATATATATATATATATATATATATCTTACTTTTACACGCATTATAAAAAATCCATGACTAAAGTTCAAACGTATTAATTCAATAATAATTATTATCAAAATAAGCAAATTATAGATAGTTTCGTTAAACATTGTGGACATCGAGATTATTATTGTGTACTTGGCAACTTCTTTTGACGAAGTAGATTTTGGGCCTGGGCCTAGTGTCTACTGTTTTTCTTGATATAATATTTAATTTGATGTGAAGAAAAACAAAATATAATTTTTTTAAATTTATTTTAAAAACACAAAACCAAACAAAGTTTAAAATTTATTTAACTTATTAATTCCAAATCAAGTACCTAGCTTCTTAAAAAAATCGAAATAATTAAGAGTATACAAATGTAAAGAAAATAAACAAAGGTACATTACAAAAATCATGGTAAAAAACATGTCCTAAAAAATAAAAGTTTTTTTAAGCCTTACAATTTCCAGCATTCATTAACATCCTTTTATTTATATATATATATATTACAATATTAACTTACACGCGCCATAATTAATTCTCGGATTCAATAAACACTTTACAAGTTCAGTAAATAGATAAAATACCATGATAGTGATAAGGCATATACAAAAAAAAAAAAATCAAACCTGAAAGAACCATTTCCTTTTTCCACTAGGTCACGTACTCAAGTGCACATCCTTAATATAACATTAGCACGCTTCTTTCAGTACATGTTCGCTGTCCTTATTTATCTTTGTACACAAAGCATCGATTATCATCTGGAGTGACCTTTTTTCTTGTTCCAATTTTGTATTTTTTGCCTCGAGTTGTATTATGTTCAGGCTGTCCCGATTGCTGATTCTCTTAGTCAGCAGATCATTTTCACATTTCAGTTGTTCAATTTCACGTTGTCGATCTATACCTTGGCACATAGCCTGTAAAACAAAAAACAAGAAAAACAATAAAGGTATGCATAGTTTAAACAACCAAACAAATAATATAATCATAAATTTATTACCAAGCTATTATCCTTGAATTTAAGAAACATGAATAGACAATCATTGCTATAATGATTAATGATAGAAACTATATTTTTACTATTAATTTAAGATATTGATATTGAGAATATTCACTCTATTCAGTGCGGGGCATAATGAGTATAAATACCTTAACAAGTCTTATAGTTTTATACACCGACATAGACCTAGCATATTTTTTTTACTAAAACATAAAAAATAAATGTATAAGAAAAAAATCTTTGTGGATGAATTTTTTATCACTAATTTTTTATCTGTCGATAAATTCGTTGATAATGAAAAAATATTATTACCAATGGATTTACTAACGAAAAAAACTGGTAAAAAAATTATCCGCTTCATTGCATCAATATTTCCCTCGAAAAAATACCGTATGTAATTCCGTCAGTAATTATTTAAAAATATTAAAAAAAATCCATTTTACAAAACTATAAAATAATTAAATTAAGTATTATAAAACATTTGGAAAAACGAAAGAAGAAAATCATATAAAAAAAAATCCTGTAACAATTTTCATACAATTATTAAGAACAAAAACAATTAAAAATAAAATAAATAAATATAGTGAAACAAAAACATGAAAAAAAAAGAAAAAAAAATCTTACCTTAAATGTGGTAATTGCAAGTGAAGCTAAGAAGAGAAAACAAATTTGTAAAGCACATTAATTAATAAAATTGTGAAGAAAAAGAAGAAGAAGAAGAATACATACCTAAGCATAGAGGATAAAAAAAGGAGTTGAGAAGAGAAGAAAATAGAAAGAAATGGATATTGATATTTTTTACATATGAAAAAGAAAAAAAAAAGAATAAAGGAAGCCCGTCTATTGTAAAATTAGAAATTCTAGACTTTTTATTGAGGTGTTTCACCAACGGTTTTACCGATGGATAATTAAATATTGATATTTTTAATCATTTCGTCTGTAATATTTAATTTCATAAAAATTTTTAGAAACTATCAAATATCACCGACGACTTTTCAATCTGTCGGTAATTTTATTTGTAATATTTAATTTAAAATTTTAATTTAATCAATTTTTTTTTCAAAAAATAACCAAATAATACCTACGACTTTTCATTCCGTCAGTGATTTTGTCTGTAAAAAAAAATAATTAATAATAAAATTAAAAAATAAACAATTCCAGAGCTTTCTGAAAAATATTAACAGAATTTTATGTTGGTGATTTACCTTTGTGACTAACATGATGAACAATATTTACAGTTTACCAATGAATTTACTAACAAAATTTATTCCGTAAGCAATTTTACCAATAAAAATATTACCTCGATTTTTCCGTTTGTATTTATCAATTTTCTAATAGTGTTTGATTGTGTAAAATTACTATATTATATGATTGTTTATATATATTTGCTATGATATTTTTTACAATTGTGTATTTGATTCGTAATACTTTCTATTGAGTAAATCCAGGTTAATTTGGTTCTAAAAATATAACCAGTGTAGAAAAATATCCGATTTATTAGATTGATGAAGAAAATCACTGAATTGAAATATAGCAAAAGGTACAGAGAGAGACGTACTAGCTGCTTTGAAAGCACCTCCACAACGATTTTTTGCTTGTCAAGCTGGGACTTCAATTGGCAAAAGTTACCTTTAAGTTGTTTCATGTTTTCGTTTTGAGTTTGCACAACCTCTTCCAGCCGAACTTCTTCATTTTTCAAGTGCTTGTTCTCTCTGTTTAATCTATTATTTTCTTCGGTAAGCACACACAACTTTTCCTCATTCTTGATTTTCTTAAACTGCACAATTAATTACAGCACACGAGAATCAAAGAGAAGTTCCTAATAATAAAAATATATAACAACAACACGAACCTCCTTCTACCAAATACCTACAGGCAAGTGATCATGGAGAGGAGCATGTTGCTTACCTTGCACCGTTGCCGATAGGCCCTGTCTACCTCTTTCTTCCTCTCTTGATCCCTATTTACATCATCAGGAGCTTTTCTTTTCAGCTTAGAATCGGGTGTGGTAGGAGAATCAAGCCATGATCCTGATAGAATTGACATGTACTGCTCTATTGGTGGCTGAATCATCGACGGTAATGTGTTTATTTCATAGCTACCGCCAATTTCATTAGCGGTAGACGCCTGCAGATGAGATTTAAAAGGGCAAAACCTTCAAAAGACATACTTAGGTTTGCTCACTGAAACATGGCAGAAGGCTTTCATTCAACCAAAACATCTGTGATAAGCACATCAATCTATCTAATTTTCTATACACATGCAAGCAGAAGAATATTTATAGACACATAAATTAATTTTGTTGGCCAAGGAAAATATGAAAAATCTAAACAAATTAAAAGATATAGCATGTATTAAATGAAAAATGAGCCATAAACTCAAGCTCAAAATGGATCCTTTCTTCTAGATCTTCTCCACAAAATATAACCTATATATAATACTAGGAGTTAAAAATATAGAAAGTTCACAATCATAAAGGCAGTATTTTAGAAAGAAAAAGCTTCTCGAACACCAGATCCTTCTTGATCCAAAGCCTAAAGAATAAGATTGATTTGAATGGGTTAATTTTAATTGTGATTTAAACTTAATTTTGCAGCATAAACGCAAACTTCAGATCGGTTGGCTGGTACACTAGACAGTGAAAAAACGACAAATGATATTTACAGGCTCTCTTTTTTCTGGATAAAAATTAGAAGATTACAAGTAAAACTTACAGTTGCTAGTTCCGGTGGCCACATTGAATCAATCAAGGGGAAGATCGGTAGACAAGCTGGCTTTATACCTGCATACAATTGAAAGCAGAGAACTGGTGAAGGCAATCGGAAACAGCACAACACAATCAAAGAAGGAGAAAGAAATAAACCTTAGAGTGCTTCCGGAAATAATGTTTTAAAAATCGATTTATAATTAAAAGAGAGGCATATATATAGTATACTGACACTAGCAGCAGCAGAGGCAGATGCAGTTTGAAATTGCATTCGATAAAGTGTTTTTTTTTAAAATAACTTTTTTAAAAATATTAATATTTTTATGTTTTTGAATTATTTTCATTAGTTTTATTAAAAATTATTTTTTTTAAAAGCAGCACCATCCCGAACACACGAGACATTACAGCGAAGTCGAACGGGAGCAGCGCGAGAACGGGCGATATCGGAAAGATCGGACGAACTACTTGTAAGGTCGCGCGAGAACGGGCGATATCGGAAAGATCGGACGAACTACTTGTAAGGTCGCGCGAGAACGGGCGATATCGGAAAGATCGGACGAACTACTTGTAAGGTCGCGCGAGGGCGAAACAATTTGACGGCCATGGACCACCAACACATATGATATAATATTATGGTCGGCTTAGACTTTGGAGTTTGGACCAGAGAAAAGGATTAGGTGTATCATATCTGTCAAATCCATTTCAGGCTTGATTTAACAGTAATATCTTGATGAATATATAGCACGTGTTTTTAATAAATTTAAATTTTTATATTAAAAAAATTAAATTTTTATATATTATAAATTGTTTTAATATGTTGATTTTTTAAAAAATAAAAAAATATTATTATTTTAATATAAAAATATTTTAAAACATAATTATAATTACATTCACAAACGGAATTAACCTTTTGCCCACTGTAAGTTAGAAAACCGAGAATCAGGCGCCACGGGTCAAAAATAGGACAGTTCGGTAAGGATAAATAATTAACAAATATATAATATCAACGACAAAGAAACCTACGCGGTAATTTTTGACTGGATAAGCTCGAGCTTATTCAATTCCATAATGTGGAAATTAATGGTATAAATACGAATCTTGGGCAGAATTTGGAGGTGAAGGCAGAATTTGCAGTGCCATGGTTCGAGTCCAATCTTCCACGCATGTAAGGACTCATTCTCTCTTTTACTGTGCTTCGATAAAACTTATGAGTTAATTTGATTAAATTAACACTCTTTTAAGTTTATAACTAGCTATATATTTATTCTAAATTCATCTATTTTTATGGATGAATGGTGAAAGTTTTTTTAAATTTTTTAAATAATTTTCTGAGTTATTTTAGATTGATCATATCGACTGCATCATATCTATATAATTTTTACATGGTTTAATCTTAAATTTGGGTTAAGTTATGGATTAGATGGAAGGATTTTTTTTAATTGATTTTACATTTTTTCTCAATTTTTTTCAAGAATTCACCTTTATATTACTGGAAAGAATGTATTCAAGCCAGAAACAAGATGATCCCAAATTCACCTTCATGAGCACCCTTCAATCTGTTCTTCATCCCAAATTCTATCTTGATTTATATATCCCCTCTTTAATGGACCTTGTAAGTAAGGGTGCTTTAAAACTGAGGGAGATTTTTACAATCAATAATCAACAATGTTTTATTACTTTCTTAAATGCATAAATCTTAGAATGGAACTTTTCCGTGAAGCTTACTTGCAATTGAAATCCCAAAAGCACATCAGAAAATTGGCTCTACCATTATTCCTCCCCATTGATTTCCACACACTAATTCAAGAAATATACATGACAAGTATGCCTACTCAAGTGCAGTGCAAAATTATTGAGGTTGCATCATGTATCAACTTTAAACACACACAAGTTCGATATATATAGAAAATGTTGCACACAACTTAAGTTCGATATAGTCGACGTAGAAATTGTTACACACAACTTTAAGCACACACGAGTTCGATAGAGTCGACATATAAAATGTTACACACAACTTGAAAGAAAATAGTACACAGTTACACACATAAGCGAACCAAACCAACCACTCCCTCGTCCTTGGATATCTAAACATGACTGAACGGATCGCCTGCAAGACCGCAATTATGAAATCCATGTTCACCTGAAGCTCAATCACATTTCATTGCCATTGTTTATCTGCAAAATAAATAAGGACGCAGTGTAAATTAATCTGGGTTAACAATTAGTCTTCCTATGGACAAATGTCTTTGGGTACGTTTTCAAACCGGCTCAAATAATAAGCCCTTTTATCTTTATGAATAAATCAATTTTAATAATTGAAACACATATAGAGGCTTCCATGTTTGATCAAAACAAGCTGCTCTGTTTTGGAGAAGATATCTAAAGCCATTGGTAGAATATATGGTTTTCTTATCTCACCATCATTTTTTTTTTTTTATCAAAATGATACGAGAGCTAGGTTAATCTAGTAGGATATGCAGCATACCAGAGCATGTATGTAAAATAAAAGATAGAAATTAAAAAGCCCAAAACAAGCTAAATGCAAATATTGAAATCCAAAAGGAAGAAAAAGTACATTGCACAATAGATATTGTGATCCAAGATACAGAAAAGACCAGACATGAAAAGGAATAGCAATAGATACCATGAATCATGTTTTGCATTATCCATATCCAAACTTGAAATCCAAAATTTCTATCCAAATCTTATTCAGTATGGATTTTTGTTATCCAAACCCAACTCAATTAGGGTTTTGAGTATTCATAACCCAAGCCCATATAAACATAGACCTTTCTTGAGTTCTAGCTTTTTTGGACTGTGTACGAGATTTATGTTTTACAACAGTAATAAATTATCCATGATATATATTATAATTAAGAGATATGATTTTCTGATTGCACCTCCCCCAACACATTATTATCCATAGACTAGTTCTTCTAAGTGCATGTGCATTAAACACTAATGATATGTTCTTTTAAGCATCTAGGATTATAAACCTGTACTCTAGCTAGCTAGTAATGATTCCTGAATACATCTAGATTAAGTTCATGTATTATCCATATAATTATTTTGCATTTAATCTAGTGTTTGTATTAATATGGTACATGTTATTTCATCTCATATTTGTGTTAATAAGGGAAATGTAATAGAACGTATTGTTGGAAGGATTGTGTATTTAATTACTAATTAAGAGTATTATAAACATGAGTCTGTGTATAAAAGTAATTAAGTTAATCAGAGTTCAGTTTCAAAATACGTATCCTTTTAATCTCATACTTCACCACCATGTTATTTTCGAACAAAGACAAGATCATTTCTAGCAAGCCATATTGACCGGAATAAAATAAGAAAGATAAGTTGATGCCATGAACAAAATCCCAGCAGTTTGTCGTAAATAAATTATAAAGATGATGACAATTAATTAAGAGGTGCATATTAGTGGATTGATGAAACGAAAGCGCGCGAAGGAAGAGAGAAGAAGCTCCTAATTAATTACCAGTATCATGCAAAGCTCTGCAATCACAGCGGTCTCTTCATTGCATTTTTCCTTCAAGTACTCCACAGTTTGCCTTTTACGACTGAGATCATTTAACTCCCGAGCACATTTCTCCATGATCAATTCATTCTCAGCCTCCATGGAGGTGTTTTCATTCTTCATACGCTTGCATCCAAACTCGTCAAATTTAACTTTGTTGTCTATCTTCACTTTCTGCACCATAAATAGTGAAATATGGTGAAATAAACATCAATACTGAGAAGTTTATAAGTACGTACAGATGGTTATTGTCAACACACCTGCTGTTTTCCACCATCGCTCGTGCCAAATTTTCTTTTTCTCAATTTTTTGGAAGCAACATTCAAGTTGCTCGAGGGTACAGCATCGATAGATGTCCCATCTCCATCTGTATTCCAGTTTAGAAGCTCAAACCTTGAAAGAGATATCTAGAACTTTCTTAAAGAAACATTAATTCTACCGATTAACATAAAATTAGCTACGCAAAGCTTAATTAAACTACTCAGTCTATTTTGATGAGCTTGTACACACACACACACACACACATACAGGTTCTGATTTTAATAGTGATGAAAGGCCATACCTGCTTGGTGCAGGACGGGAATTTGATCATTGAACAATATTCCACGGTTCTCGGCATCACTACGATCTCCAAACTCGTTGGTGGAGTTTCCTGATATTAAAACCAATCAAACCCTCAGGGAAGAATATTCAAACAAGTTAAATTTGCTTCATAAGCAAAAACAACAGCACAGCAACAAAACTAAGATTCGATCCCAAACTAGTTAGGGTTTGCGGCATTTAATTCTCTCATAAACCAAATCCCTTTCAACATTGAGAAGTTTTAAATCCTTGGATATATATCATTCGCCCACGTTATCAGATGCTTAAATAATTAAAAACGCATGCAGGTTAAGAAGGAATTGAAAAAAAACCTAGAGCTACCTTTTTTAAAGGCTAAATTTGTGGATGATCAAACTTTTGAAGCAGACTATCATATGCTAACCGGAGGCAACCAGCTTTTTTTCCCTCTATACATGGTTGCTTTAATGTGTAGTGAATAACAACAAAAACTAGTTAGAACTTTTGGTTAGCTTGTGATAGTCTTTTTCACATTTGAAAATGTGATCAAAACCAACAAGCTTAGCCTTCGATGAGAAGGTTTATATTTTTCATGGATAAGTGATAAGCTAATATCATGACAGTGTTGTAGACAATCAAATTAAAACCCTAAATTGACCTGACAAGGCTTTGTCAGTTGATGTAAAGGTTAAGTAAATCAATGAGATATAATGTGCCACCTCTATGGTAGATTTGCATAGTTAGCTGTTCATTTCAGGCTTGAAACAACGTAAACCCTAAATAAAACCCTAGATTTTAAGAATTAATAATATTATACTGAGTGCTAGAAAATAAGAATTGACCTAGCTATAGAGCTAGACTTTTCCCATCAATCTAACAAAAGAGCTGTTAATGGAGATCGCGTACAACAAACTTCCTTCTGTGAGCAGAGAGAGAGAGAGAGAGAGAGAGAGATCGTGTTATGAGAAATATGCATAAAAATGCAAATAATTTGGCTTAAAATGGAAGTTGCATGAGGTTATTACAGACCATGTCACACCCAATTAAGTAGAAATAAAAGGGAATGCATGGCTATCTTTGATGTGATGATTTTGTCCAAAACCAAGAGGAGTCTTTTCCTATTTAATCGGGACATTGCAACCGATCTTGCAGTTCAATATATATACATGTGCTGCATGAAATTTTAAGGAAACGATGATTTTGTTTTGGGATCTGGAGCTGTCCTATCCAGGAGGCTGTGGGAAAAAGAATCGGAGGTTTTTTTTAGAGTTTTCTTTCATATATATTTGATTAACAGCTGCAATTTTCAGTATTTATCAATGAATTTTGTATGAAGTAGATTTTGTAAAATCATATTAAATCTTTATATGCCTTATTATAGCTTGTTTCGCATGGATTTTGCACAGCATAAACAAAGAAAGAGTGGCAGCAAGTGTTGATCTAATATGTTATATATTGAGAAGATTATAAAAGAGGAAGAAAAACCCTTACCCTCTGAATCAGATAACTTTAGGTTAGACATCAGATGTTCTTCTTTGATATGATCTGTCGAAAATTGAGAGAGAGAGAAAAGAAGTAAGGATCAACCTTGAAAAGTGTAAAATGATACAATATTTTGAGAAAGAGCAAAATCAGTTGATGAGGTTGATGATCAAGCAGCTGAGAACACCACACCTTTTGCTTCTCTTTTCATGTTCACTACCAGATCTGCAGGTTATGGGCTGGTTGGTCCTAGAAATAGGCGGCGCGTGACTGAACTGTCTTTAGAGTAGTCAGAGAAACATAAATTATGATATACAGATATAGCACTGGTGGGACATAAAAAAAATAAAAAAAAAGATGCGATATTTTTAAAAGATGCGCAAGAGAAGAGAAGAAAAACGAGGCATGACGTTCGGTTACTGCATGGAGCCCTGACTGAAAACGCGTTGAAAACGCGTTTTCTTGCATTTAAAAAACAATTAAATTAAAAAATATATATATTTTTAAATCATTTTTTTTATATTAAAAATAATTTTTAAAAAATAAAAAATATATATTTTAAATAAAAAATACTTCAAATCATAGCTGTTACTACGATCCCAATCAATCTTATCATCCCACGGACATTAATAAAATAAAAGGGACTTGAACTTCATCCATGATCATCCAAATCAGCTCATGATTCTAGCAGCAAAAAAAAATTAAATAATTTTTTAAGTTTTAAATCCAGTTCTCGAAACTCTAATTTTTTGAAATTAATAAAATAAAATTTTATGTTATCAAATTAAACATCAAAAAGAGACTGAATATTTTCTATACATCATAAAATCCTTGCACATGGGCATAAAAGACAAATCATTAATATCAGTCTCAAATCAAAGTAATATTAAAGCATCACATAAAAAAAAAAAAAAAAAACCAGAGAGAAATGAGGGTGGGAAAAAGAAATCATTATAAATCTAAGATGGTCTCTCTCGGAGTCTACAAGAGATGTCTCATCACTTTGAGTTTTTTTCTTAAATATAAGAGATGGAAGCTGAAAAGGATAATTTTTCAAAAAAAGAAAAAGAAAAGGGAAAAAAGACGAATGTATTTCTTAAAGTACGACCACGGAAGAATATTATCGGGAATAATCTAGAAGCTAGACAGACATTGACTAATGATTAGATGATTGCCTGAAGGATAATCCTATGATTTGCCCCACAAAAAGAGTAGATGATTGGGCGTTCAAGAACAGGCCCATTTCAAGTCTTGTTCATGATTGTTATGGGTATTGTTTTTTTAATTAAAATAATATATATTTTTTAATTCTTAATATCATAATATCAAAATAATAATAAAATATTAATTTATCTAAAAAGAAACGGGTTGTTAAAACTTGCGGCACGACTAGGGATGGCACTGAAGTTCCAAGAAACTGGAGTGTGCCCTTTAAATCTTTGTCTTTGTTTTAGTTAATTTTTAATCCATTATATCTACCTTCATTGGAGGAGGCAGAGGTGTAAATGATTTTGTTTTTATGAATGAATTCTATTAAATAAAATACATAAACTATAAAAAATAAATTATCTTATGTTTATCAAACAAAGTTTGACAAGGTAATTTTAGAAAGAAGAAAAAAACCATATAAACTATTTTAGATATCTATTTAAAAATTGCACAAACATGTGTAACATGATGCAAGTTGCTTTTATACAAATACTTTTTAATTAAAAATATATTAAAATGTATTTTTTAAATATATATTAACATATCAAAATTACTTAAAAATATATTATTTTAATATATTTAAAATAAAAAAACATATTAAACCGCAAAAACAAATGATTTTTTACCGCCCTAAACTTCAACCTCCATAATTCTGATAAATGAAGACGGAAGTCCATTTTGCCATATCCCTGGACCTAACTTTCCTAGGTTTACCTTCTAAAGCTTTGATGGGCTTTCTTTTAAAGGAGGTATAGGCCCAAGAAAATCGAACATCTCAAAGTGGTTTAGCTAAAGACATATCTTACCATATAATTGATGTAAGCACCGAACCATGCCAAATTTTAAGGAATTAACTAAAAATGACTCGAAACCTCAATGGTTAATTAAAATTAAAAATTACTAGTATGTTAATTTCACTCAGTATACTACTTTTATTACTTAAATATGATAAAATATATACCCATGATTATATTTTCCTCAATTGATGATAATTAAATTTTTCACAAATAATTTTTTTAAAATTTTCCATTATATCTAGAACATATAGCTAAAAATTAAAAGGTCTTTCTTTTTTAATGATAATTAAATTTGATCTTTTTTCTAGCATTATCTACCATCAAATTTAATCTTTGTTTGAAAAGAAAAATTGTTGTACTGCATTTTGTTTTGTTAAAGAATTTTGTTGATGTTTCTAAATATATATGCCATCAATAAAATATTTATTTTGAAAAAAATATAATAAATTTATAAAAATTTTAACAAATTCAATTTTTATGAACTTTATTTTTCTTTAAATAACTTTGAATGGTAATGTTTCCATTTATCACACCTAGACATCACGCGCGGTTTTAAAAATAAATCATTAAAAAGAACATATTTATTGTATCTTGTTCTTTTATGAGAAAATATCTTGTTTAAGGAGTCGTCATCTAGTATTATGGTTACTAGAAACCCTAACTAGTCAACAAAGATTCTATGATACGGGACTGATTACGTAAAAGAAAAGATATTATCACCCCTTAAACATCCTACCCGAGAAATACTGCATTGATGATTATGTCTTAAATTGCTAAACGTTTATTAGTTTATGCTATGATGGTTTTATTGTAATATTCCTGACTCTAGTGTCGATAAATATTCAACTATGAATATTTTCAACTCTAGAGTTTGTAAATATCATATAACTAAAAATAAAATAAATTTAAATTAGTATTTTTATTATTGACTTTGATATTAGTGAATAAATCACTAAAATAAATTTATTTTTATGCATGCATATTTTTTTTAAAAAATTTTTTTAGAACAAGGCACAGCAAGTGAGTGACCAGCCCGGTCACAGTGCGTGCATGCGTTGAATTACTCACACATACTTTGCATAGTGAGAAGGTAATTATTTGTCATGTGGGGAAGAATCAAAGAAGCTTACCTGGTGCAGCTAGAGGCGGAGCTGGCGCTTAGGGACGACGACGTCGATGGCGAAGCTGACGGGTCAGTGCTACTCTCCTCTTCAGTTCTTCCTCTATTCTTCCTTCTCTTCCCTAGTTCATCCCTGTATTTCTCTCCCGGAGTGCCCTGTTTCTGGTGCAGTACGTGGCTGCTGAAGATGGAGCTCTGGAGCTACTGCTTCTGGAGACAACAAAGATGGTTGCAACGCTAGTGGTGACTCTCGTATACTGCTTTCCTTTGTTTCCTTTTGTGTTTCCTCTGCTCAGGACAACAATGATGGTGATGAAGATGTTAGGTGCTGCTGGTTGAATGGAAGCTTTCTCCTTTGTTTTTTCTGTTTTTTTTTTTTTTTCCGGTTTTAGTCTTTGTGTTTGGCTCTACTTTTTTTCTTTTCTGTTCCCCTACGCGTCCGTTTGTTCAGGGGGAGTGTGTAACCGGGTGGTATAACCGGAGACGAGGCTGGTGCTCCTGCGTTGTCTGGCCAATGCTTCTCTCTATTTCTGTCTCTCCAGTCTTCTCTCTCGGTCTCTCTCTCTCTTCTCCTTCTTCGCCTGTGTGTCTGTTCCTGGGCTGCTCCCCTGTTTTTTTTTTTTATCTTTCTTTGTTTTTCTCTCCTCTCTTGGTTCTCTTTCTCCCTTTCTTTTTTCCCCCATAGCGTTTGTTCTTTCTCTAGCTTTTATAAAATCAAAGAACGTTGATAATGATCTTGGGAGTGAGCCGTGTTCGTCCATGCGTCGCTTGAGAGAAACAAGAGACTTGGACTGCATCACGTCCCACAATCTGCAATTACATATTTCATGTTGAAAAGGTCTCCTTTGGGCGAGGAAGAAGGCGGTCAACAGTTTCATGACACGACGCCATTTTCTACTCTACAATGGCTATTTAAGATTTGGTCAATGAAGTTCTGAAATTTTGTAATCAAGCCCCTGGATAAATTGTAATTGGCAGTGCCATTTACAAAATAGTCTTTAAACTTTAATTTCTTGTACTTTTAACCCGAATCATCCAAACCTTTGATATTTCTTCAATTAAGCCTTTGATTAAACTAATTTAAAGTTCAATTAAGTTTCTAAACTTTCAATTTATGCTGTCTTGGCTCAAATTTCAATTTATTCTTTATTTATTTTATTTTTTATTATTTTTACAAAATAAAATAAAATAATTCAAAATTTGGTTATGACATTATTGATTACGGTCGAATAAAATATTTCGTGGTTATACTAAAGATCAAAGGTAAACTAGTCCATAAATAAAACATATAATAAATACAAGTGAGATTAATAATTTATGGATTATGAGTAAAACGACCTAAATTAATAACCTTAAACTCGAGGAGGAGAAATTGTTATCAACCTTAGAGAAATAGCTGATAGAGAACCGTTTAGTGGAAAAAAAAAAACTGATAATTGAGTTTAAAACGACTTCGATAAATAGTTTGCTTATGAAAACAACCTCCAAACTTCAGGGAGGACAATTTGCAGATTACCCACACCGTCACTCTTGGATCTAAAATCAAAGCAAGCGCTAGCAGAGGGAGTTTTGCAATGGGAGTCCAATTAGAGTTGAGAAAACATAAGAGAGAAAGCTACATCGATCTAACTCCTAAGATCAGTAAGATCAAAGAATATTGTCCTGGAAATGACATGGTTAATTTAGCACTTACAGAGGATAAGGCTACCTCTATAATTTGTCAGATTAGAGTTGTACCTCTCAAATGGAGCATCAAACTTCCTTTCACTGTGCATATCACCAGACAGGAAAGGGCTGCTTTTAGCAATTTGGGCATCTGGTGCTGTCCGTTTTCTCAAACCACTTAGTACTGGACCAGGTTTTGTTTCTTTCTTTGCATCTTGTCGTCCCGGCAGAGGTTTCTCTCACCACCAGCAGCTCCATCTCCGAGGACGTTCTAGAGCTCACACATCTTCTTCTAGCTGTGGCAAAGAGGATCTTGCAGTACCGGAGAAGTACATCCTTGCCTTCCTGCGCCTTGGAGAAGCAAGAGTAGCAGGGAGAGTTAGAAGTCAAGAGGAAGATCTGTAAGCTAACTATGGACAGGAAATATACTACTTGCAGATAAATATACATGTTCGAAGGCTTCCTGGATGAACTACCATCTGCAGGTCTCTTGGTTAATTACCGGTAGACTGCCTGTGCAGACCCAACATAAATAAATAGTACAGTGGGGCTGTTATCGATAATGCTTTCCTTGGAAGAAAGCACGCTAGAAATATAGAAAGATGAGATGCTCTATTAAGGTATCTCATAGGACAGTTTAAACATTAAGAATTGGATTCTCATTTATAATCCAATGACAAGAGATATATGTGTGGGAATCCAAGAATACAGTGCTTGTACAGTAGAGGCTTTGCGGTGCCAGGCTATTGCAAAGAAACTTATCGAGATGCAAGAAACTTTAAAGTTTAAAACACATGTATTATTTATTTCTTAATATCTTGAAAGACTTTTTAAGGGTCATTTTTATAAGTTCATCAAGAACATGCTTTTTTGTTTTTTGTTTTCACAGAATCAATGGTGTAATCAGAATCTTGAATGAATACATGTGAGGGAGGACGTGAAAAGGCATTGCAAATCCGTTAAGGAAATGTGACTTTCATATTTGAAATTCTAATTTTAGTGGGTGTTTGATAATAATTAAAAATCATCAAAAGCACAGGTGAAAGTTATTCCTGCGTGGTGCGATGCCTTGATTGGGTGTAAAAAGAAAAAAGAAAAAACAAATCTTTGACGGAGACTTGATGTAAGGAGACTTGTGTGGACACAAGGACTTGCCGACCGAGACTTTTGATAAGAAAATTAAAATATTACATTGCTTGGTGTTGGAAAAATCGTACATTGTTTTTTTTTTAGAAAGAGTACCAAAGATTTTTTAAATTATTTTTTCTACTATTTTCAAATCATTTTAATACATAAATATTAAATATATTTTTTAAAAAAAAAAACACTCGGGAACTCCACACAACTTAGTTAGTACTCAAAATATGAGCCAATCACATAAGCCACCTGTCCTTCGAGTTCCAAGATTTTAAATTTAATGGCATTTAAAAGTGATTTTGTAGCCATGAGGTTTCTTTTACCACAAAACCTAAAATTTTAATTTTCTATTTGAATAAGGAATCTAGCTCAAGAAGAAATTGGGAAAGAAAGCATCATACGAACTAACATGAAATATCTATAACTATATATAAAATCATGAGCTTTATATCAAGACATTAAATTAGACAAAAATATTCTTATATTTTAAGAAGCATAATTATAACATGTATTACAGGGAATACTTCAGTAAATACCAAATACATTAGCTTATTTTAAAAAGCTTAATTAATGGCTTATTTTAACATTTAATTAGATAAAATTACTGTTTTTCATCATCGTTTATGAGTGTTCGGGACCTCCAACTACAAATTAATTAATGGCTTCAATCTCGGCAAATCAAGACCGAAGGAACTCAGTTCCAAAGCAATAGCTAATCGAAATCAATTTCAAATGATTGTACTCATATTCCACTTTGTTCGGTAGCTAGCTGCTTTCCAATTCTATTTGGTAAATAAATTTAAAAGTGTGCCAATAATTGATTGAAAAACAGTATATAGTCATTGGCTTTTTAATACCCAACAAAAATAAATAGTTTTTTGCACGTGTTTATTTGAAATTATAGTAAATATTATTTTTTAAAATATTTGTATACAAGAGTGTTTTAAATTTAAATTTATTTTAAAATTGTAGTGTATTGCACAAACAAATACTAAGCACATTAAATGATTTTTTTTCTGATTTGATTTAGTTTTTTCGATTTCAAGAGTATAAAACTGAAATCGAATCAAATCGGTTAGTATTTTTAAAATTTTAATCGATTTTTTTTCACGGTTTAGTTTTTTTAATTATTTTTTTATTTAATCAATTTTTTAATTTTTTTTACTTAACATCATCTATTGAAATGATCTATCCCATAAATGGTTTTTGTGAGACGGGTATTAGTTAAAGGTGATAAATAGGAATGCTATTGCAAATCTTTGACTTGTCTGTTTTATAATTTCCTTTTATGATATATCAAAGAACTCTAAAAGGCGTGGGAAAAGCACTGTAGCTTCCCCACGCCTTTTAATTATACTTGATATTATTATTATTATTATTATTATTATTATATTTTTTTTCCATTTCTGTAGCATTTCTTTTTTCTGTTTTTTTTTTCTGTTTTTTTTTTGCTTTTGTTTTTTTTTTCTGTAGCCTTTTTTTTTCTTTTTTTTTTCCCACTTTTGTTTCTTCTTCATTTTTTTTTTACCCAAAATTGACTTCTTTTTTTTAATTATTTTTCAAAATTATCTTTACTAATTTTTTTAAATATTGAGCTGGTTGAAAATTTAACTATGTAGCTTTTTTCTTTAAAACACTGTGGATTGCTATAATGTTCTCATACATTTTTTTTTTCTTTTTATGATTTATTTGTTTTTTTTTTTTTCAAAATGGTCTTTGTAGATTTTATTTTTTTTATATTAAGTTGGTTGAGAATTTAGCTTTGTAGTTTTTTTGTTTTTTTTTAAAAAAACAATATGGATTGTTACAATGTTTCCCCTACATTGTTTTTGTTTTGCTGCAGTGTTTCCCCACATATTTTTTTAAAAAATTATCTTTATCGAATCTATTTTTTCAATATTGAGCTAGCTGATAATATAGCTTTAGCTTCCTCCATATTTTTTTTTATTTTTTTATTTCTTTTTTTTTCCAAAATTGTCATTTTTTATATATATATTTTTTGCTTTTTTTAATTATTTTTTTTTATTTTATTTTTTTTGCTATTGAGCTGGTTGAAATTTTAGTTTTTTTGGTTTTTTCTTTAAAACACTGTAGCTTTCCCCGTGTGTTTTTTTTCTCGCTTTTGTTTCTTTTTTTTTACATGTTTTTTTTTTCATTTTTTTTTACCCAAAATTGACTTTTTTTAAAAAAAATAGTCTTTGTCAGTATTTTTTTATATTGAGCTGGTTGAGAACTTAGCTTTGTAGCTTTTTTCAAAAAAAAAAAAACATTATGAATTGCTACAGTGTTTCCTTTACATGGTTTTTGTTTGTCTGCAATGTTTCCCTAACATGTTTTTTTTTAAATTATCTTTGTCGAATTTATTTTTTCAATATTGAGTTGGTTGAGAATTTAGCTTTAACTTTAGCTTTTCCCATGTTTTTTTTTTAATTTTTTTTTCCTAAAATTGTCTTTCTTCTTTATATTTTTTTTCATAATTATTTTTGTTGATTTTATTTTTTTACTATTGAGCTGATTGATAATTTAGTTTTTTAATTTTTTTTCTTTAAAACATTAGATTGCTGCAGTGTTTCTCTACATGGTTTTTTATTAAATAATTTTTTTTTTCATAATTATCTTTGTCAATTTTTTTTTTTTATATTAAGCTGATTGAGAATTGAGCTCTGTAGTTATTTAAAACACTGTAGATTACTACAGTGTTTTTCCACATGATTTTTGTCTTGCTACAGTGTTTCCCCACATGTTTTTTTTGTCGATGTTTTTTTTCCAAATTTATTTTTTTCATACTGAACTGGCTAACAATTTAGCTTTTTTTTTCCTTAAAACATCGTTGATTGCTACAGTGTTTTTTCATATGCTTTTTTTTTTTGTTATGTTTTTTTTTTAAATGGTCTTTGTCGTTTTTGTTGTTTTTGATATTGAGCTGGTTAAAAATTACAACTGTAGATTTTCTTATGAAACACTATAGATTGTTATAGTGTTTCCATGAATGTTTTTTTTTCCTTTCATTTTTTTTTATATTTGTCAAAATTATATTTATTGATTTTTTTTAATATTGAGCTGGTTAGGAATTATAGTTGTATATTTCCTCACAAAACACTATAAATTGCTACAGTGTCTCCTTAAATGATTTTAATATTGAGCTGGTTAGGAATTATAGTTGTATATTTCCTCACAAAACACTATAAATTGCTACAGTGTCTCCTTAAATGATTTTAATATTTAGCTGGTTGAAAATTTAGCTTTAACTTTCCCCACATGTTTTTTTCCCATTTTTTTATTATTTGTTTTTTGCTTTTTTTTCTTCCAAAATTGTCATCTTCTTTTTTTTTTTATTTTTTTGTGTTTTTTTTTATAATTGTTTTTGTCGATTTTTTTTTAATATTGAGTTGATTGAGAATATAGCTTTGTAGTTTTTTCCTTTAAAATATTGTGGATGATAACATTTTTTTTATATGATTTTTTTCACAAATCCACAATAATGCACAAGCATGCCACAAGCCCGCGGCATCGCGCGGGCATGTCACGCCTTTTACTAATATATTTACTTATTAATATATTATATTATTATAATTATAAATATAAATATTATTACATTGTATTATATTATATAACTATTTTTTCCTTTTTTTTCTTTTTAATTTTTTTTATGAATTTTTTTTTGTTTGATTTAGTTTGTTAATGTTAATTTTTTTTTATTTAGTTATCAGATTTTCATTATACGGATTTCGGATTTGATGGGTTAGCCTGATTTGACAAATTATTTTTTTTCATTTAGTTTAGTTTGTTAAAGTTAATTTTCTTTCTATTTAATTATCAAACTTTCATACTTTCATGACACGTGTCATGGGCTTGACGAGTTAACTTGATTTGATGGGTTAACCCAGTTAATTCTGGGTAAACCCGTCATTTGTTTTTCTATTTAGCTATCAAACTTTCATGATATGAATCCCAGGTTTTACGGGATAACCTGGTTTAAAGGGTTAACCCAATTAATTCATTTTTTTTTCTTTTTCTTCATTGGTTTTTTTCTTTCTGTTGATTTTTTTTCTTTGTTTTTTTTAATCAATCTATTTAATTATCACACTTTTATGACACGACCTTATATCTAGACCCACATCCAATATTCTTGGGTCCGGTGTTTTAGTCAGGCTCACTTAAACTTGGGTCATGCAAGTTTAATTTTATTATTAATATTATAAATATTACTCTTAGGTCAGGCGTTGCAGCCAAACCCAAGTTTCTTGGGTATAATTTTGTAGAAAAACCCAAGATTTTTAAATTTTTATTTGTTTTAATATTTTTTATGTAAAAAAAATGACCTGCGGCATCGCGCGGGTCAAGTGTCTAGTATATATATATAGACATATACACACGTGTTCTTTGACATGCTCCTTTGTTGAATCAAGCATTCAGTTTAGTTTGATTCACCTAGATAATTTGCAACGAGTAGCAGATTAAATTACAGAAAAGAGAATACTTATGTACTATCTAAATAACAGAAAACCAATTTTTTCATTTCCAGCTTTTTTTAATGAATAAATAGAAAGATTATTATTATTTTAAAAAAATCAGAGCAATTTTCTAATTTGAATAACTGAAAAATGTGTTCATATTGTATTATATTATTTTCTATTTGGAGAAAAATAATAATGGAAATCATCTGTAAATTAAACTTGTTTTCCATGATATTCTTTACATTTGGACATATAAATACTTGTTTTCTTATCTTAAAGGTATTGGTGTAAACAATTAAAAAAACATAACATTATTTTAGAGAATTGGTGTAATATCTATATTTTCTACACAAAAAAGATTCCTATGCTAATCTGGATCTTCAGATCTGTAAACGTTTGACCCTAAAATTTTATTTGGTGTACCATGTGAGGTTTTGGAAAACCAAGTTGACTATTCAAAGAGAAGTCAACTAATTGTAGGAATTGATAGCCTCACACCATAATTTATTGACTGTAAAAGCTAAAAATATGAGACAACCAGCTCATCCGAACATGACACAACAACAACTAACATTTCTGCAACTGGAATCGAAATGGATTAATTTAAGTTGACAACAGAGCATAAACAAATCAATAGTGATAATGCTTCCATTGACTGGCTAGCTCTTCAGGCAATCCTTTTCTTTTCTTTTGTTCAGTCTCTTAAACCGCAACTGTCTGAAATCATCAAATCCCAGTTTAATAAATCTTGTAGAGCTGCCAATGGCGGGGGACCCCCACCGTCTTCAAACTTTTGGATGCTGCAGTTTCTCTTCATTTGTACATGTTCTTCTGTCATCAAATCAGAAGTAGCAGCAAATACAAGGTGACTACAGAGCATATATAAAAATAAACTGAATTGCGAGGCAATAAATCCCGCAATTTTGCACGAACCTAACATATCCAGCTACAACATTAAAACAATACCTTGTGATGCTAGTTCCTGAGGTCCAAGCCGGTCCCTGTCCTTGTTTATTTTCTCACATAAAGCATCGATTATCACTTGCAATGAATGCTTTTCATTTTCTAATTGTTCAATTTTTGCTTGAAGCTGAGTTACATTCATGTTTTCTGGATTGTCGATTCTTTTTGTTAACAGATTAATATCATGTTTAAGCTGTGTATTTTCACGCTGGGGATCTTTATAGTTGGAGCCAGTCTGCCAAACAAAGTAATGAATAGTTACTCTATAAGAAACCAATAAAGTAATCAATCAAAGAGACACTCTTGATCACAATGTCATCAGGCTAAATTTCTCTATTAATTTATGACACAACTATAATTGCCCATACTGCTCTGACATGGAATTTCACCACTATGAAAAAAATTGACTAGAGAACATTCTAGTATATGAATTTGTTGTTCGGAGGAGATTTTATCATGGCTAATCCTGTAAAAATGAATCACCATATAGGCCATATATTAATTAGCAGAATCGGGACATCTGGGGATGACAATAAGTATCATTAGGTGGGTATCCATCGGGTTTGAGTTTAATTACCATCCTTAAAATCTCCTATAACTTGCTTGTAAATATATCTTAAAAAGATAATTACATCAATAATCAAACAGCACCTGGTCTTCAACTTTTGAAAAACATACAACAAAAGCTTGCACTACAGTGTCACTGTCCAGGAGGAAAGCAGGAGCCCCCTATTATCAAAAGAGAGTCTGTTGAAACCGAATCTCGTGGGTGCTCACCTCATTGTTGAACTAACATGCCAAAGTCAAATGAGAACTGAAAAATGAAACGCTTTGACCCCTACAGGGTAGCCCTCAAAGTTAAAAATATGATTCAAAACATATGCCTACTAGTATCCAATCATCCTTATCAAAAAACTATCTTAATCCAAAAACTAATAGTAAGCTCTAGTAATGATTTTATATTACTCTCTTATTCCCCCTCAAGTATATAGAATTTAATAATTGAATTTAGGTTCCATCCAAAAGACTTAAAACCTCATGGTGGATAACCCATTCTCAATCTTTTATATTACTTTATATTCTAATATTTATTCAAGGTGGGTATGCTATTATATTTTTTTAGTGTGAGATATATTCACTAACACCCCCATCTTTTGGGGTTTGTAAGCGAAATCCTTTTTATCTTGAAATTTACACATGATCCTTAGTTATTTAGGCCTTGATAACTATGTAAAAAACCATCTCGACTTGAAAACTTAAGCTATTAGGTGAAGTCTAATGAATGATTTTATGTTACTCTCTTACGTTATTATTTGTTTCACTGCTAGTTTGATGTCTCATTAATTCATATTGCCCCCTTCTTTTCTAGGAGGGAAAATGTTGTTGGCAAAACACTTCGAGGACATGAATGTACTTCTTCATCAAGTTATCAAGTAGCTATTTCGGTCTTTTCATGCAAATGGCAACTTCAACAAGTTTCCCTTCAATGGAAAGGGAGGATTTTTGACTTGCCAGAATTGCTAATCAAAGGGATCGATGGAATCTAGGAGAGCCTTTGACAACTGACATGTCTTAGAATACAGGGCTGTCCTAGACTGAGAAGCATGTTGTTACCAACAATGCGTCCTTCCCCACCAGTCTTAAAGAGGGCCAAAGTTTGGATTTTCTCTTTGAAATGTTCTGATCAGTGTCAGTCAGTGGAGATAGCTTTGAAATGCTATTTCAATTGAAGTCTAAGTGACCAGATGCAGTTATATAGTGCAGGGAAATTACACGAGCAACCATAGAAGTAGAGAACCGCTGCCTCATAAAAGTGAATTGGTTTCCACAAGCCAACCTTTCCCTTTATACAGGTGGCTGCATGTGCTATTACATGCTTGATTAAGTTGAGTTATGTAGTGTAAAAGAGGATAGACTACTATAAGAAGCAAGTAATATCTTGGTGAAAGAGAATTACAAGGCTAAAAAAAACTTCTCAATTAGTGTAATCAAGGCCTGGCTTTGATAATAAACTACTACTTGCACTTGGCCCTCGTTAATCTTTAGAGGAAGTACACTTCCTATCATTTCCTCTACAATGAACTGAATAGAAGAAGGTGAAACCAACAAATATTGGTTAGCATCCTCTTTCCAAATTAATTTGTTGATTGGACTCCCAACCAAACTTCTACTTCCTTTTATATTGAGTAGGAAGACATAGATCCTAAACTGTTTTCGAACAATTCTCATGAGATGACATTTATTTGATGGATTCTTGTCCTGAGGGATGAAATTTTGGTTTCCCACAAAACCCACTAGATTGGACTGAGTGTTTACAGGACCCAATAAGACAATAATATCAGATAAAAGCCTCACTACCAGTCCATGAGGACAATACTCTCGAACAAGAATATTCCTCTTGAATCTATAAGACAATACCCCAAACAAGGCTCATACCCCCTGAATCCATGAAGACTGAACCCCAAACATGGCTTATACACTCGAAATCTAGCTATTAGACCTGGATGCACCTGAATCCAACTGCTACCCTCAAATGCGCTAAAATCCAATCGCTACCCCAAATGCTCCACTCCCTTGTCAAACCTGGTCTACTCTCCATCAACCATGGAGACAAAAAGCACACGATTTAAATGAAAGCACACCTCTTGATAATGTGTCCCTTAGGGGTTGGTCCTGTTATTGTCATCAACAATCCATAACTCACAAAACCAAGAATTAAAACAACTTTTGTAGTGACTTGTTGTCACTTAAAGTCTTTCTCCAAGATGTACAAAACTGTAGCTGACAAACACATTGATCATCTTAACTTTACATGGACACATCCACGTTGGTTCAAGGTTATATAAATAACGTTCAAGTAAAAAATCTTCTCCTAGAGATTGGAGACTCATTTTCCTCCTTTTTAAGCTTTATTTTGGAAACAAACATAACACAACCTCCTAATGGTTTTTTTTTCTCCACTGTCAGTACTAATTTAAGCATCATATGAACCATTAGAACCCTGAGAGGACTGGTTATTCAAGTGTTTTAGTTACTCAAATCCAATCTTCTACACCTTTCATTCCATCACAACCTTAGAAGGCAACTTTACAAAGACCATGATCTTTGTAAAGTTTTATGTGAACCTCATCAATTGATGGTGATCACACCCTCTACACAAACCTTTAATTTTAATATCTTTATATTTATTTGTTACTTGATTTTTTGTATTTAATTTTTTTTCAAGGAAATATCTTTCATTTCCAATCAAATAACAAACAAAATTAAAAAATACATTTTAAAATGCAATTTGGACATTTAAAATAAATAATTGTTAAGTTTTGTTAAAAGACTAACTTATAATTTTCAAAACTAGAAAAACTTGCATACAAAATCAGAAAAATCTGAAAAACTAAATCATAATTTACTATAGATAAAATCTACAAAAAGGACATGATAAGGCAGTCAGGTATGGAATGTTTCTGAGTTTGATTATTCAAAGCTATATGTAGGAAAACTTTTCTGGGGTTTTCATGATGGTCTAAGACGTTGCGGAAATATGAATAACAACAATAGTGGTTCGCCTAGAATTACATATCCCACTAAAATGAACAACCATGCCATTTGACTAATTACTTCTTAACCATCTCCATCTCTAAGAGATTGCAACTTGCTACTTTTAGCCACTCAAAAAGGGTAGCAAATACAGCAGTATATATTTTAACTAAGCAAGGTGTTTAATGTTTTTTTGATTACGTAACTTGGCTTTGGTAGTTTAAAGCAAGGGTGTCGTCTAGTAAGCTGGTTTGGGTTTTTTCTGCACCATCTTCTTGATGGTACTGCTCCTTTTCTTCTCTCTTCAATCAATCTGATCAATGTATCATGAAGAAAAAACTACTTGACCATAGTCGAAATGAACTGTTAAAAGCTTAATTGATAAGGATGTTAACTTCAGAAATCAACTATACAATGAAACTTTACATGTATACCTAAGTTATCAAAAGGCAGAAGAATGACCAGTATTCCATCATATTTGTAAGCTTATACTTTCTAGCCAGGTGGAATAATGTAAATGAATTTGACTCTTGTATTGCTTTCACTACATCCTATCATTACATGGGTTGAAACCTTTGCTATTTCTGGTGACATTTTGCTTTCTCTGATCTATTTTTCTATCAGAACCCCCTAAATAAAATTGTTGATTTATGGTTGTTTATAAAATGTAAGTAGTTTTGTATAACAAACAGCAAAGGAAGAGAATGGAGAAACACTTACTAGTTGTTTTAAAAGCACTTCCACAACCGTATTTTGACTATTAAGCTGGCCTTTTAATTGGCCAAATTCCTTCTCAAGTAGCTTCATCTCATCTTTTTGACGTTGCAAAGTCTGTACTAGTAGGACTTCTTCCTTCTTTAAGGAATCATTCTCTCTCCTTAAACAATCATTTTCAATGGTAAGTTCATCCAATTTGTTCATGGTGTTCATTTTCAATTCCTACAAATAAATAGTGGAATACAAGAAAGAAAAAAAATGATAGGAGAGAATCATTAAATAGATTCAAAATGTGTTTGATAGGATTTATGAAAAAATAGTATAAGGTTTTGTTTGATACATGGGTAAAACAAGTAATAATGTTGTTTTTCCTTTTTTAATTAATCTTAAGACAAATTATTCCCATAAGAAAAAATAATAACAAACAAATGAAATCAGTTACTCCCTAGATCATAAGTTCTGTTTACACAGTATAGAGCGAGCGAAACAATCTAATTGAATTTAAGTGAAATCAAAAGAGAGAAGAAAAAATGGGGTTTTACCTTACATCGTTCCCGATATGCCTTGTCAGCCAATCTTTTTTTCTGAGCTGCTTTATATCTAGTAGCTCCTTTGAGATTAGCATCAGTTGTTTTTGGAAATTGATTACTTACTAGTTCAGCCGACGGGCTAGGACTTGGTTCCATGAACAATAATGTATTCAATCCCCCAGCTTGGCAACAACACAAGAGATCAAAGCGGCAGAAGTTTTAAGATTTAAATGAACAATACAGAGAAAAAAAGATATCCATGAAAGAGCTGAAGCAAGCGACATAAATTTGATTCAAAATCCAATTCAATCATAGCTGTTACAAGACAAAAGGAATTACAATATATCTGGGGTTAATTGAACTGCTATTTTTACTTACCATCAGCTGGAGAGAATATATCTGGGAGCATTTCCCACATGTTGGAAGTGGCACCCTCCATAGTATCTGTCTTCTGTAGAGAGATGGAGAGACTTTTGTTCTTGCGAAGAAGAGCATCGAAATTATCAGCAACGTGAGCTACACAGTTCGGTCAATAAAAAATCATGCGAAAGCCGTTCGATATCGCTCGTCCAGAGTGGGAACTCGGACGATTAGACAGCTTCATGGGCCACGATAGCTGTAATGAATTGTAGAAACTTCGGCCCAACAAGGACGCTTTCAGCTGTTCATGACTTCATTCAAGATAGGCTAAATTATCCAAAAATACCTCTAACTTTGGATTAAATCAAATTTAGTCCTTGGATTTTGTTTTTATTTATTTAAGCACCATGAACTATTTTTCTCATTAGAAAAGCCTGTCGATCCAGGCTCCCATCTATCCATTAATCTCTTTTTATTCTCAAATCACGTGCTATCAAGATATGCATTATGTTTCTAAACTAATTACCTCTAATCAAATTAACGAAAAAGTCTATTTAAAAATAAATAAATTAAAGTACTCAAATAAAAATAAATAAAATTAAGAGCTAGGTTCATTTTAACTCAAAGTTTAGGATAATTTTTTATGAGATAGATAAATATCCAACCCTTTTTACTTGTTCTCAAATAAACGTTGTATTTTTTTTTTCAAAATATATAATTTTACCATGTTTTTTCAAACTGCCAGATTTTTATTTTATTGACAATTAAGGTAACAAGAATTAAATCTAGTAATTCTGTATCAGTTTTAATTTTAAAAAAAAATAGTATAAAAAAGATTAAATGAAAGATGTTATGCATACCAAGAAATAACTATTTTTGCCTCATTCCTCTTTGTTTTTTCAAAATTATAAATTATCCAAAAATATAATTTAAATATGTTTTAATATTCTGAGTGCTTTAGCAATAACAATATGTATATTAAAGATATGATGCAAACACATCTTTAAGATCTTAATGAATTAAGAAAAGATGCTTCTTTTATGTTCATACAAAACCATCTATAGTTAAACTGAACTTTATTTTTTGCGTTTAACTTTAATAGGGCCTTCCCTCTCCTCGATCATCTACCAAAGTCTAAACATAAAGGAATCAACCTCAAGATGCAAACATCTAATCCCCAAATTCCACAACAAATCTCTACTACAAAACCTGTTACAAAACACCCCACGAAATTTGATAGCAAACCCCCAGCACCTACCCAGCTACCCTACTGGGATCATTCTTGCAAGCTCCATTAATGTTCAATTTAATTCATCCATCAAATGGGAGAGATCAATGCATATAAATAGTAGTAGCAGAAATATAAGATGGCCTAAAACAGTCACTTCTCCTACAATAGTTTTATCTCAGGAATTTGTTGGGTTGTTGTCATCCATGTGAAATGGCAGTCCACATGCAGCAGCCAAGCTTGAATGGCAGCACCGCCCATTGACAAAGTATGCAGCTGCAAGAGATATGCATCGTCCATTGTTGACAAGGGCTGCAAGTTTGGCAGAAAGTTTAGCACAAGTTAGGTGTCCAGAATTGTTGACAAAAAGATGGAGTTGGTGGCTATTAAAGCCTATAAATAGAGCTATGCAAGGAGAACAAATTTAGAGAAGAAAAGAGAGCTAATTGAGAGAGAGAGCTATTTTTAAGGCAATGATAATTGCAGCCCTGCTAAGAGTGAAAGATATGAGATGAATAAGTTGAGAGTAATAGCAGAGTAGATGAAGTTGAGAGTGAAAGCAGAGTAGATCGTGTTCCTCCTCCATTGTTGTAGGATTTGTGTTTTTTTATTAGTAACAATATATATTTCCTTCTCCATAGACATTGTGATATACTGAAAATTTTAGGTTGAAAAACTATATTGTCTTTATATGAATAATGGTTATTTCTAATTGAGAGGCAAATTAGACATTCATATTTGGCCAAGAAAAAAATAAACAAAAAGAAAGAACCAGAAAAGATGAGAGAGATGAACTGAAAGAAGAAAGAGAGGAAGAAGGGAAAGAATAGAAAGAGAAAAGATGGATCATTTGATATACATGATTCTTATTCTTGTTGTAAATATCCTTTTGAGTTTATTAAGATCGATAAACATTTGATGTATATATTGTTGAGTTTAATTAATGGATTATAAAGGATTTGAAGATGATAAATAATTGATTTGGAAAAAATATGATTAATAAGGATGTGAGAATGATTTATCTTTGAAGTTGATTTTATATTAGGTTTTGTTGAGTTTTATGATTAAATTAATTAATTGATATAGTAGATTCTATGATATTTTAAGATGTATTTAAAGTGCTTAATGGTTGTGTAATGGTATGAAATATTAGGCTAACAATTAGGTATAAAAATAAAAAGTTATTAGTTTAAGTGTTTGATGAAGACTTTTTTTTTTATGCACAAATTTTATTGAATTAATATATATATTTTTACCAAAATTTAGATTTAGAAAAAGCTTATTCTATCTAGTTTCTAACACCATAAAAAACATATTAATTGAAGTAAAAACATAAGCAACATAATTGTTTTACATAAATTTATTTTATGACAAGGCAAGACATCATTATTTTTAGATTAAAAAATAAATTATTTTTCTTCATAAATAAAAAATCAAATGAAATATGAGTAGCACTAGCTACATTTAAAAAATAAAATAAAATAAAATAATGGTTGATCGATCTTTTCAAAATCATCATAATAGTTTTCAAGATAATTTAATTTTTAAACATTAAAATCTATTTAAAATTTAAAAATATATAAATAATACAATCATTTTTTATATACTTTTATACATTTTATATTTTACAATTCGCTATAATAATCTTTTTAGTGCTAATTTTCCTATACTTTCGAGATAATTTTTTATAATATATACAAAATCAACTCATCCCTTACACATCATATCCTCTCTTTTTTTTTTAATTATTAAGTCAAAGTATCTGTATTATTTCATATGAGTGTCTCATATACATGTTCGCGCTTTATAGACCAAAAGCATATTGATTCACTTCTTGAATAAAAAACTTAACAAAGTAAAACTCAAGAAATAACAAGAAGATACAGATTAAATTGTATTATTTGATAATTTAAGGATACTATAGAGAGGATGTAAAAAATAAAAAAAAGGGTTAATTATATGTATAAGGTAGAAATGTAATTACCTTAGACTGCTTGTTTTGGTACGTACGTATGAGGTCATTATCCTTGTTTAATCTTTTCACATAAGGCATCGATAATCACTTGGAGAGCTTTCTTCTCTTGTACTAATTCTGTATAGTTTTCTTGAAGTTGAATGGGGTTTAAATAGTCATTGTCGTTAATCTTGTTGATCAATAGACTTTTTTGAAATCTTAGCCGTTTATTTTCGCACTGAAGATCCATATTATTTTTCCTACTAGCCTGTAATCACAAGAAAGAAATGATAAGGTTATATGCACAAATCTTAAGTTGGGCAACTTAATTATAATAAATAAATTATTTCATGATAATAACTAATTTACCAAGTTTATTTTTTAAAGCATGATAAGAACAAATTTACTTTCTAGCTAGGGAATGCTTGAGATATAGCTAGGTTTTATCGAACAATATTTTTAATTCTACATCATTTTATTTATTTATTTTTCTTTTGCTAATAACACCCATTGAAATCCATTGGACGTAGATAACCCTTAACTTTTAATTAATTTTGAGTCATATAAAAAAAAACCAATTTAAAATGTTAAATTATCAAATGACACTCCAAATATAATTTAAATCACATTTAAAAATAACCAAACTATGTGCATAATTGCATTATACTATATATCTTTAATCAATGTGAGGTACTTCTCAATTATAATGATTCCATGCAATGGATAAAAAAGAAAAGGGTTAATTAATTTCAATATAATTTCTTCTTATAAAGTCTCAACTGTCTAAATGTTTCTTTTAAAGTTTTAATCACTTATCGATTCTTCCATTCATGTCATCCAAAGGAGGAAAAAGGTTTTTTTTTTTTTTTCTCTCTCAGTTCAAGTGAAATATTGACACCATTAATCCCTCAGGAAGAGAAACTGGATCCCTTTCAAAACTCTTGGAGTAGATTGAAAGAAGATCGGATGACTGCGCGAGCAAACAGAGGCCCGACCGTACGTCACTAGCACATATGTCAGATAATTTGACCTAAATATGTTTTCATATATGATGCAGTGACCGGCAAACTAGAACGCAGAGGGACGTAAGAAGAAACACGTACCACTTGGCCTGAGAGCGATTTCACGACAGCGTTTTGTGTCTGAAGCTTGTCCTTCAAATGGCAAAGTTTATTCTTTACTACTTTCATTTCTTCTTTCTGGGTTTGCACCATCTCCAGCTGCTGAACTCCTTCCCTTTTCAACTGTTCATTCTCTCTCTTTAATTTATTGTTTTCTTCGGTGAGCACGACCACGTCCTGCTCGGTTTTCATTTTCTTTTCCTGCATGATTTCTCAAAGCATAAGATCAGTTAAGGATGTGATTTAAATAAGAATATAATAAGACACGAAGGATAAATATATGGCAAGTAATTAAGCAATTGATTAGTTACTTACCCTGCGTCGCAGCCGATATGCCCTGTCAATCGCTCTTTTCTTTTCACGATCCGTAGCAGTTTCAGGAGCTTTTCTTTTCAGATTAGCATGAGCTGTGTTAGGAGACTCTCCAGGTAAAGGTGATAGGTACTGCTCGATTGGCACCTGGTTCGCTCCATAGGCGCTGTTTGTCTTGGCTCCACCTGCATTTATAATTTAGAAGATCAAAACCCTTCACAAAGACCTTCTTTTTCTCTAATTACTCGATCGATGTAGTGCTTGGATCAACCTACTTCTATTAGGTTGATGCATCGTATCTAACAGCCCTGTTAAATACACAATATCGAGCGGATCCATTAGCTGCTAGCTGTACAAAACGAAAGCAAACAGAACTAGAGAAGACCAACTCCAAAATAGGATAACAATGGAAACAAAGACAAGAGAGAAAATACTCATAAAGCTCGATCTTAACGAAGTTTGTTCATAATTGTCAATCGAGTTCGAGAGATGGTGTTTAGATATACAAGCTGATAAGTGAAAGCATGGCATTTTAGTGAAATTGTGCGAAAACGCGCGATATCTACGTGCACCGTGAAGGTATCCTGTCATGGCTTTCAACTTTCGTGCGATACGTCACTCGGGGACCCATTGGACTTCACTTTTTGATTAACCTTTGGCTTTCGTGTGTTCATTTTCTTCGTTTTTTTTTTATATATATTTTAAAAATATTTTAAAAAAAATTAAATTTTTTTATATTTCTTTTTTATTTTAAATTAATATATTTTTAAATCATTTTAATATATTAATATAAAAAAAATATTTAATAAAAAAATATTATTTTAATATATTTTTAAATAAAAAACACTTTAAAAATTAATAAATAAATAAAAATCCTCTCAAATGAGCGTCGTGGTGCTTTTAAAATTTTAGGAGAACAGAGAAAAGGCTATCAAGGTCAACGTAGCATATCATCAATATTGTTAAAATTATGATTTTGACATGACACAAAAAATACAAAATAAACTTGGATGGTAAAAATAAATCGTAACATTATAAGGAATTTTAAAATACATTAAAAAAAATTCATGCTTCAAATAAAAATTCATAAATAATTCAACCACCTTAAAATACATGCTTCAAATAAAAATTTATATATAGTTTAAGCACCTAAATAAACAATTCAATTTTATAATATTTTTATCAAATATTTCAACATTTAAAATAATAAAAAATAAAATAATTTTTTGAAAATAAAATACTAAGAAATTACTATGACTCTAATTCTGGTCAAAGTGAAGTTTTAATTCAGATTCTTTATTCAAATAAAAAATATTTCTTAATCAAATACTTATCACCTTGGCTTACATCGCATTATCAAATTTTATTAATCATCGAGGAATATTGTTAACTCTTCAAGGGAGAAAGAGTCACCAATTAAAAAAATATCTCATCACAAAAGCAAATGCTATCAAAATAAAAAGAGACATGTGGCAAGCAAAAGAGTGATGTTGTGAGAAAAACATCCTGCTGCATAATCAAGTACAGAGACAGCCAAACACACACGTACTTAACTGTGATTGGTTTGTCCTTATTCCTATTCACGTTCTCTAAGTGAAGAGGCTACATTATGCAGGTAAAATCGATGGTGAAATCACGATTTCACGTGATTTAATCTAATTTTAATAATTTTATCTGATTTTATTTGATTTTATTTATTTTTGAGTTTTTTTGAACAGTTTAACATGTTAAGCCTATATTAATTCATAAAATTATACGATTTTAATCATAATTTTAACAGCCTTACATACCATGTATACCTGGTACATAAGTAAAGTTGGGAAAAAAAACAAAAACTGGAGCAGATCTAAACGCTTGGGTTGAATTGGATTAAAGCTTATATATAAATTTTATTTTTTATTTTAAATTAATATTTTTAAATTATTTTGATACATTAATTTTAAAAAAATAAAAAATAAAAAAATATTATTTAAATATATTTATAAATAAAAACATTTTAAAAAATAATTATCACTACACTTTCAAAACATGTACCAGGTCCTGAGCGGTTGTAATGATCTAATTAAATGCGTATCTTTTTGTCAAAAAGGGCTTGGACTCCTTTTACCCAGGATTTTATATATTGGTCGGTAGATAAAATAAAAATTCAATTCATGACCTTTTGAACTACTCTTGCTGCATGCTATCTGGCGCATCATTCTTGAGTTGCACTTTTATTTTATTTTTTATTAGCAGAACAATAATACCAAATTCTGAAAGAAACAAAAAAGAAGTATTTGGAAGTAATTGTTTTTCATTGACAATAAAAAAACCTTTCAAAAATAGATCAGTTGTGTCTGTTGTTGTGTCCGAATGTTTTTTGCAACTGTTTTACCAAAGCTTATTCTGAATTTCACAGAGAAACAAAAGTTCCAAAGGATATTGAATGGTGATGCCTGCATGCTGTAAACGTACAGTACTCATAAGTTTTTTTGCTTTATATATATATAAAACCCTTATAACCAGGGGCGGAGTAAGAAAAAAAAGTTTGGAGGGGCTAAATTATAAATTAGAGGGGCCAAGAAATATTATAAATATTTACAATTATAAATATACAAGGGAGGGCATTTCCCGTCCCCTGCCCCCCCTCCCTCCGCCATTACTTATAACAACATACTTAAAGAATAAGCATATTGCCTCAGGAATATATGATGGGTATGGCGTCAGCCATACTCAAACTCTTTTAGGTTTGATAGTGTGCTAAGTCTCGTGCATGCTAGGCTTAGCAATATACACACCCAAAGAAATGAACATGTCCTAACTAGGGGTTTAATAGTGTGCCAAGCCTAGCCACATGGAGGCTTGGTAGTGTGTGAAGCTCCAGGAATGCTGGGTTTGGCGTCATCCATACCCAGACTCGAGCACGCCAAGCATGGTAGTATGCCAAGCCCTTGGCACATCTATGAGAATGCACATCCTCACTGGAAACGCCTAAGGAATTAATGATCATCATCTCTTGGCACGCTCAAGTGAATGAGGTAATGTGAATCTAACAAACATGTCAGACCCAAGACACTTGAACTTAGCAGTTAGCCAAGTCTAAGGTTAACTAACATCTTCATTTAGGCATGCTTAAAGGAATGATCATCTTTTCTTAGCACACCTAAAGGAATTATCATCCTTCTTTGGCATGTCTAGGAGAATGAACAACCTCTCTTAGATCTAACTTCGAGGAAAAAACTCATCTTTCATGGATTTAACTATATTTGATGTCTTGGATCCTAATCTCTCTATATCTTTTAGGTGTATAAAAGTCTTTTAAAAACCCACTATATTTTCATCAAACATTAATACAAATATAAAAGATATTTATTTTTCATTAAATGCAATCAGGATAAGAGTACACTATAAACTCTTCTCTTCACAAAAAAAAGAGACTCGTGAGCTATAAATATACCATAAGACCTTTAGAACAAAAATTCTTCATTCTTTAATATATATATATTTTCGGATCATTTTTTTAAGAATATTCTTGTATTTTTTTTTTATCTCTCAAAAGATACTTATTTAAGTATTGAAGAGTCTCCACCTCTACTAAAAAAAAACATTTTGCAGGTACTAGCCACCTTGGCCTACCTCGCACAAGTATAAGCAATCAACTATTTTGACTATAGAAAATGAAATAAGATTGCTATGACCAATTGATTAACAAATTATCTAACCATCTAACCCGGGGAGGTGTATTCCTAAGATATTGGATTTGTGGTAAGTGTGGTGAGAATAAAGCAATTAGCTGTAGGTAAGAGGAATTAATTTAAAAACACAACTTAGAAAGAGGAAGATAAAACTACTTATATCTGTGGCTTAAATCCAGTGTAAAAAAAAAGGGAAATAAAAACAAGAAGAAGAAAATTAAAGTAATTGTTAGTGCCATTTTTTGGTTCTCAGTTTCAAATTAAAGTAATTGTTCAATAAAAGAGTGGTACCTTATCAGAGTTGCTGTCCTTCGAGAGTGGCATTCATATTTGCATATAATCTGACAAAGAACCATGTTTTAGCAGTTCGAGCATCCTGTTTTCGTCTTCTAAAATCACCGGCCACTCGTCCAAACCAAAACGTTGTCTCTGTTTTGCTGCGCCTGCACTTGTCATGCTGTTCATATTGATGACGAAGCTAATTAACTATGCAGCTTCAGTACTTCTCATATTTTAACCCATGAAGCTGCTAGATCGACGCAGCTAGTGACTCATGGAATCCTTTTATCCCTTGTTAATGGTCCCTTTTTCGAGCCTGGATCATTCGCTTTTTCTGCAGCAAACATCTTCCACATTTTCTACTCATCTTTTCTTGCCCTTCCTGCAAATTATGAGTTATAAACAGAGAGAGGGATGGACCAAGGGTAAAAATCTAAACAGCAACAGAGACAGATATATGATAATGTACAAAATCAAAACATATTCACGTACGTACCCCCATAGTTTCAAGACTAGATCCTTCTCGGCAAACCAAAACCAGAACATTCATTAGTTCCAGCAGAAACAATACTCAAGTTTCAGATGAAAGTGTCCGAAGAGCTGGACAATAAGATGCTTATTGAGGGTCGGAGAGATGCAGTTGTGAGGAATCATGGGCAAGCAGGGTTTTTCTTCTTCTTCTTTAAATGGAAAAAGAACCGGTCGTTGACGAAGACTTTACAGAACGTTACAATTTCTGACAAGGTCGCCACGGCACCGATAGCTGAGGACTTGATTTTTATTGGCCTAGAAATTTTTGTTTCAGATCTAGCCGATTGGAATAAACCAATTATATCGTTTGATTTATTTTACGAACCAATCAGCAGTCTTGTGATCCGTTCTGCCAATCAATTTAAACTGTATGACGTCCATATTGTAAACATTTATTGCAAATGACAACAAGGAATCGTTGTCAAAATCCAAAAAGGAAAAATAAACATTGACGAAGTCTTTGCATTAATTAAAAAAACAAAAACACATATATGGACAAGTGCACCATGTGACAAGTCATAGCATATGGGACTAAAATAATGAGCGATGGAACGACAATTTATAATATTTCAGAAGTTATGATGAAAACTTTTTTTTTTCTTTTTTCTTTTTTTTCTACAAGAAAGGGAGAGGAAATTGTACTGAGAGTTTCAGACCCGTCAAACATGATTTCATTGCCAGAGGCAGAACCTACCGGGGGACAAATAATAGTTTTAAGTAATTGATATGAAAATAGACTTTGAATTTAGGGACCAAAATGATTTTATGAAAATATAGGGGACGTGGCCGCTCAAAGTAGGCTCAGGCAGCAGATGGCTTGGCGGAGGGGTCCAGGTATTTTTTAAGGTTACCTTTTTTTTCTTTTCGTTTTTTTATCTTTTTCGGTTTCGGTTTTCAAAATCCAGTCCTTTTCAAATCAAACCTTTATTTTTAGTTAAAAAATAAGCTTCATCCTTTTCTTCTAAAAGGTTTTGATAATTTTATCCAAGATTTTTTTATTTTTTTCTTGTTCATTAATTTTTTTTTAATGATGTCAAGTCGTAGATTTTTTCTTCCTCTTTAAATACATTAACAATACTTAATCCTAACTTTCTTATAGATCATCATGATGCTTAAATCTAAATTATCATTCAAATTTTCTTAGTTAAGGATTCCATCCTTGCAATGGTTGGAGAAGTTATTTCACTTCATCAAAATATTCAAACCGAGACAATTAAATGCTCTTCGATACCTTAAAACACCATAGATGAGCACTCATAAGACAGACCTCTTCTTAGCAATGGCCTTCCTACGAAAGTTCACGTGCACTCTTCATTTTTTATAAATCTTATAGATCAGACATGCTATTCCATTCAGGCAATAAGACTTCATTGTTTATGAGGTTAATATAATGTACAAGAATTCATTGTTTATCGAATAATGGCAAGAATCGAATCATGATACAACAAGAACATTTAATCAATATTTCTGCAGAACATGTCTACACTGCTTCTGTTCACTAAAACCGTACACCTAGAAAATAATTAATTCACAAGTGGTTCTAACCCCTACCCATCATATCAGAAGCTTTACGCCCTTTGAGAAAAGATTGCCTCACAATATCCTGCATGAGCACACAGCACAGTCATCAGTATGAGACCTTCCAACAGTTCTCCGTTGTGAATGAATTTAGGTTACTATACTCCCAATTACAAAGAGCTTTTAAAAGTTCCAAGAATCTCTAATACTTCATCTAACATTGTAACCGGAACCGTACCTCCTTTCCTTTCATTGTGTAATACATAAGACTGAGCATTATAAGTTATCTATAAGACTGAGCATTATAAGTTATCTTTTGTGAATCTTCTTGAAAAGAGCCCTGCACTTTTTCTTCTAATTAAAGAGCCCATACTATTACAATCTACTTTGTCCACCTATAACAGAAGAATTCAAAAAATATTGCAGACTATCGTGGATGCTAGGGTAGCTGTTTGGTGCAAGGTTTTAAAACATTATTTCCCATATCGAGCCTTGGATCCATGGATTTCAGGAGATGGGATCAAACAACGGTCTTACAAATGGAAGGTTAAGCCATGACTAACCTGATTAACTCCTGATCATAGGTGAACAAAGTAGATTGTTGACGGCTCAGCTTTGCAGAAACCATGACAGATTGCAGGGGTAGGTGGCGTGCTTCATGTTGAAATTATAGGTGTTATGGTCTCATGCATGGGAGTGATGATGGCCACTAACAGGGTAACAGAGATTTCTGTCACAGGCAGACACTTAGGTTTGTTGCAGAATCTTCTACCAGCGATGCTATTGCATGGCTACAAGGAGGGGAGAGGTGCCATGACAGGTGAAACGGTGCTAAACAAGGTATGGTTAATATGCAATTCTTTTTCGAAGGCAACTTTAAGACATACTTTACTTGGTGCAAATACCGTGGCTAATAGTTACGCAAAGCAATGGACTGGAATAGTTATTCAGTTCACAGAGTCATTCTGAGATCTATTTGTTGTTTAGGTGGGCTGTTGCTTATCAGGAGCCTGTGCTGGTTGTGGTGTGTGGACTTAGCTTGTTCTACAGACAAGTTTATAGTGTAGCTGATTTTGTGGTTGGCCTTTGGCTTTTGATTTTTTCATGTTTTATTCTATCAAAAACAAAATGAGATCAAATTCAATTAATCAAAGAAAACAAGTTTAAGAAATCACTTCAAAAAAAAAAAAAAGAATCCAAGACAGCAATGATAACCACCATTGTCAGCAAAGCCAGCAATATGTGGTGAAAAATCTCCTCCTGTTCAATTTCTTTTTGAACATAATGCATGAGAAATATAAATGTGTTTGTGGTCCCTGATTTGAGTACTCAAACATAGGAGACAGAATAAAAGTACCGGAAATGATACAACCAGGATCTAGGCATGCTTGCAGAGAAACTTGGCGCAAGGAAACTACATAAATACATTTAGAAAACACTGTACGGGAATAAAGCTTGCAAGCAATTTTTGCGTGACTATGAAATGCTTTTTGCAAAACATCTAATGGTACCTTCTCATACTTGCTTCCGTATCTTTTTGGCTCAGTATTTTGTCGCCTAAAACTTGATTTTGCATTTTGAGCATCACATTCCGATGTTTCAGCTTCTCAATCTCATCCAAAAGTTGTTTTCTTTCGGATTCCCAACCATCCCAATTGGCATCTTGATACAATATATTGCGTTCATTTTCTAGCAGCGCCACGTCAAGTCGGTTACATCCATGCTACAAGAGTAAGGAATGCAATGTCATTCAAGAAGTTCTCAAAACTTATTACAGCTAGAAAGATGTGCAACCACAAGTTTACTGAGAAGAGAAATGAGATAGAAAGTTTTTTACATGGCTACCACAGTACCAGTATTTAGCAATAGAAAAGATGGTTGAAATTAAATCTGTATTATATTAAAAAAATCAGCAAAAAAGTATCATGCAACAGTACAGATGAAATGCCACATGATATTATCTAAGTAGTTACCTCCCATTAGGAAAAGTTGTTTTGTCACCAGAAAATTACACTAGCCAGATTCCATTCAATTAGCACATAATGGAAACACTAGAACCCAAGCTATATTTTCACTTCATCTGATTACAGATGCATCGAATGTGAGTTTGAGCAAATTGCCATCATAATCTTGGATAGATAGGCATGGATGCACTAACAACCCAAAGCAATAGAAAGTAAGCTTAAAACTCTGAAGCCAAGCTCAACAACTAGTATCTCTCAAAATTCATCTGATTTGCAAACAAGAAAAAGGCAACTAGAATTAACATAACACAGTGGCTGAGTAGAGAACATTTCCATCCAACTTACCTTTTAGAAATGAATCCTTCATATCGACTTGCTTGATTAGGCAGTCATAGTAAAATCAGAAAGACAAGGGTGTATACTTGAAGCATCAGCTACAAGCCCTGAAGCTTTAAGCAAAGTGATCAACAGCCCCCCTATGATGTGTAATTGGCTACAAATATTATTGATATTTTATTTTATATTTTTTTTGCAGAAGTTTTATTCAAAGAAAATAAAAAGGTTGTATAAAGACCCAATCAGAATTTAAGACAAGAACTAAACATAAACCAAACAAAATTGACCCGGATTTAAGGAAGTGAAGGGAAAAAAAGGAACCCAACTGGAGGCACTTCAAGTCAGCCACTAAGGAGTTTAAATGAAACTTCTTGGATAAACATTTCAAGATCCAGCTAGAGCAGAAGGCATGGACATGATCACATTGCACAGGATAGCAGCAAAGACAAAACCAAGGCAGAAAGAACATAGAAGTGAGGCAGAGTACACAATTAGACTGAACCAAGGTGAGAGTGTGCAAAAAACCAGATAACTGGACAGAACCATGGAAAAAGGAAGGCATCACTAGCATCTTTTTATTAATAAAATTTCATCATTCTCCTTAAGTTATAATGGATGAACATCCATCAACATTCACTAATATATCATCATGATCATTAATATTTTCAGAGATGCTAAGGGTAATACTCTATCCACCAGCAGCAGCAGCAGAGACAGTTAGACTGAACCAAGCCGAGAGAAGTGCAAATCAGATCACAAGACTGAACCAAGGAGGCTCTAAGGCACTAATTGTATCTCAAATTTAATGAAATCCTCTGCATTCTCCTTAAATTTATAATGGATCAGCATTCATCAACATTCATGGGTGGTTCATCACAGATTTACAGAGATAATGTAAGTAATAGTTACAGATTTAGCATCAGGTTTTGAGACTAATGGACACTTTCTTCATGTGTAGCTGCTATCAACTAACCATTGAAGTTTTTTCTTACATCACATGATCTGATAGATTCAACAAACCAAGGTGAAGCATGTTAATAATTTTTAAAATCATATGCCCAACAGCATCAATGTAATGCCAACAAACAAATCAGCTTAGACTAGGTGAATAATTTAATGGGGTGGGGTACTAGAATAAAATAACACACAAACAGAGAGAGAGAGAGAGAGAGATGCACCATTATTTGTTGCAAAAACGGCTTTTGTGATAGTGTGTCCAATAGAATTTCTTGTTTAGAAATAACTTTCTTTGAATTGCAGATTTCGCTTTTAAGGTTCCCTATCTCAACTTCTTTTAACCGCAATTTAAGTGCCATTGAATCATTTTCTTCCCGACAGAATTCATTCTCCCTCTTCAACAGGGCATTTTCTTCCCGAAGATGTTGCAATTCAATCTCTCTCTTTTCTTTCTTTACCTGCCAAAAAGAAATCAAGAGACGTCATGAAAGGTAAAAACAATGGATATTTGCCTCAAGTGGTGAAGACAATTAAGTAGAATGCTATACCTTACATCGTTGTCGATACTCAGCATCAATTTTTCTTTTCTTATCTCTTCTATCTTGTGGAGTTGCAGCAAAATTTATTCCATATTGTGGCATAGCTGGTTGGGCCAACATATGTTGAGGCACTGTCAGCTCTTCTAAACCCATACAACAAATAGATCACATTAATGGTCTAGCACTCCTCTATGAATAACTCTAGAATTAAAGGTGAACTACCATAAAAAGCATGCAATTATGGGTTGAATTTGTTAAAATTGGAAGTAAACTTCCACTGAGCATGAACATAAAACGACCCATCCATCTAGTTGCTTTTCTGACGAGGAAACGAAAGGATGCAGCAAGCAAGCCTATCTACCCAAATTGGAAGTGAAGAAAGAATAGGGAAGGATCCTTCCCTTCCTTCCTCATCCATCGTCCCTTACAAACTCACCGCAGAAATACAATTATACAAATTACTGGAATTAATCTTACAACTAACACGATTTGATTTTTTTCTAATAAGACGTACAATCAAGCCCTCGCGAGCAATTTTATACGAAAAAACAACAACGAAGCTTGCATAAGAAAATTCGGAACAAGGTAAAAAAATAATAATTCAAAATCATTAAAGAAACGGTTGAGCTGATTGCTTGATAATTGCTTTCGTAGTCGAGATATAAATCCAAATAATAATAATAGCGAGTGTTGAGTAGTTACCTGCTGCTGTTGGGTAGTGCGGCTGGTAGTAGGGAATCATTTCATCCAATAAACCGTGACTGATCTATCTTCATGGTGAGCTATAAGTACTTTTAACATGTAAATATGAAAGAGTGGAGTCGCGCGAGACTCCTTCCATGCCGCGCGATTCTTTCTTATCGCGCCACCAAACGACCGATTCTTCTCTTCCAAGTTTCCCATTTAAAAAAAAAAATCAAAATTAGTACAATTATATTAGGGTTAATGAAGTCCGTCCGTTCATTTAGGCTTAATTGTATCCCTGAACTTATTTTCTACATCAAATTATACATTACACTAAAAGAACTCCTAAATTCCCATCCCCGAACTCTAATCTTGTTGCAATGTGATCCCTCTCTACTCTAGGGTTCTGTTGGTTTTTTTTACCTTAGGCCAAACAAAACACCAAAAAGTCTGCTATTTAACGACATCTCCCCTTTGTTAAACTATTTCAGAATCAAATTAAATTAGCTCAGGATGTACTTTCAAGAGCCCGATGCTAATGTTTTAATCAATTTCTGTAAGCACCGGCTCTAGGAAATTAAGATTAATTAGAAATAAAATGGTGTAAATTAATGAGAACAAAGAATTTATTTTTATTTTATAGATTTTATAGATGTTTGGTTGAAAAGAATGAGATGGGAATAGAAATGAAAATTAAACATTTGTAAGGATAAAAAATTAAACACATTGTTTTCCAAAACATCATTGTTTTTATTGTAATTTAATGTGAGCCCAATGTTAATTTATATGTTAATCTTTTTTTAAAAAAATTAAAAATAGTTTATTGAATAATCATGTGATTTTGGCGTTGGACATTGACTATTGCTATCAAGTGAGTTTATTAATTTATTATAATAAACACATTTAATATTGATTCTCCGAGGCATATAACGTTGCCAATAATCTCAAAACATGCATTTTATAGTATATTTAGAAATGTGATTGTGGTTATTTTTGAAAGTATTTGTCACTCATAAATAAATCAAAATAATATTTTTTTTTATTTTTTAAAAATTATTTTTGATATCAGCGCATCAAAATGATCTAAAAATATCAAAAAAAATATTAAATTAAAACAAAGAAAAATATTAAAAAAATTAATTTTTTTCAAAAACAATTTTAAAACATAAAAATAAAACCTTCAGCTTCAACAATCTCTTTACTCTATAGTGAAGTAAGCTCCATATACTCGAAAAGTTGTCCATAATGAAACTAAATTCAAAAGTCTTATTACAACGAGCAGGGTGCATGTATAATTTTCGATCCGCAAACTAGTACATCTGATATTGTAAATTCTATGATATAGAAGACTAATTGTTTTGTCCAGAAGGACCCATTACAAATACCCTACTACTTTTATTATTATTATTATTATTATTATTATTATACACACACACACTCACATACAAGAGCAACAATTTTATAAACAAAATATCAACGAGATCTATCAAATTTGTCGTTAACCAATAAGTTCATCGTTTAGATCTCTTTTCCGAAAAAGCTCGAGTACTTTAATACTTCCTAAAAGAAGCTTTTAAATTATCAATTATCACTAATTATTTTTCCTTCCATAAGTGAACATATTAGAATATTTGGCTTGATTTCTTCATCTTCTTTTTTAATATATTTTTCAAAAAATTTATTTGTACGATTTTTACTGCTGTTAAAAAAAAGAAAAAAAAAAAGCTAACACAATTGATCATAACTGCATTTTCCCCCCAGCTATTTGCAATCTCTGAGTTCAAAAACATGTTTATGTCGTCACCAAAGAAAAATACAGTACCTTATAGGCTATCAATAAAAAAATAAAAAATAAAAAATGAAGTGCCTTGTTTTTTTTTTATCATGAAAGCCAAAGAATGATGAAATGAGCTAAAAAATATATTAAAAGAAAATATAAAAAAAATGTTCGACTCCATATTCTGGTGGTCGTCTTTTTTATTTATTTAAAGTAGCTTCTTATTTTTATATTTTTTTTAAAAAAAGAGCATTAAAAATAATGGTGAAGATTTCGAACAAATGGGGACATCAAATGACGGTATATACATAGAAGTTTCCTAAAAAATTAAAACAATTAATTAAAAAAAATATATGATTTCATATTTAATAAAATGTATTTTAGAAAATATAAAAGAAACTAGAACTTTTTTGAAAAAGAGAATTAAAAGATTTACTTGTTGATTAATGAGAATTTTGATAGAACTCGTTGATCTTTTGCTTCTTAAACCTAAACTTCCTGAAATTCTCGCTGTTTAAAGAAATCCCAACTATCTTGAGAATGGGTGGCGTCGACGGTCTAAAATCATTATTAAGCATTCTTTTTATTACTCCATCACTTGCATCTGCAAATTAATGGCAAATATTGCTTCCCATATTTTGCTTCATCAGTTCCCTAGCAATAAGATACAAGTAAAAAAAGAAGAGTTAGGCAACAAAAATAAGAGATAAAAGAAGAAAAAAAGAGAGAGACAGAGAGAGCTGACCTGAGAAATCGAGTATGCTCAGTGGCCATGGAAAAGTCGTTGTCTTCTCGTGCCTTTAAGATCTTGAATATAAGACAGAGGCGTTGTTGATTGTACAGAGTTTGTCGCAATATCAGAGACGTTTCCTTGTTGAGTTTATCACATTGAGATTCAATCTCTTCGAAGCTCCTTCTGATTTCCATTTGCCCATCTTTGATGCTTTGTTGTTGTTCACTTATCTCCGCCATGTCTTCTCTCAAGTTTTCCATGTTTGCTTTTAGTTTTCGGTTTTGTTTTGATCTCTGTATGCCAAAAATATGGTTTTAGTAAAAATAAACAATTTAAACCAATTTAAAGACATTGATTTTCTTTTGTTTTGTTTTAATAAACGTAGAATTTTCATCGATATATATATATATATATATATAAAAGATAAAGAGAATTAGACTTAAGCTCATCTAGATTTATCAAATAACCCAATGTTAAATGATGAAATTATAAGAAAAATAATTAAAAAACAAAATAATCCATATTAAATCAGGTGAACTCGCAAACCTCGCGACCATGAATATATATGATTGAGATAATCTCATAAAAAAACAAGAAAAAAAACTTGAAAGATGAAACTGAAATAAATAAATTTCTTTCAAGAAAAAAAACAAGAGTGAGTCTCCGTTAACTTTTGAAACCGATGATCCAGGTCTTGAACCAAAGGCTAACCTCATAAAAGGCAGATTGTAAAAAAAATAACAAAGCCACACTAAAACAAGGATAAAAAAAATATTTGTTTAAAAAAGATGAAAACAACAAGTAAACTCGGGGTGAACCTCCTAAACTTGGTCTAATATCTAAAACTTCCAACCCGTGAAATCTCAGACTCAGATTCAATTGAAAAACTTAATTCCTAATTAATTTAAATTTTCTTGATGAAATCATGAAAAATGTATTGATACGAAAAACATGCAAAGGAAAAAAGATAGCAACAAAAAAATATATAGAAAAAAAACTCAATGAGGATGAAATTATGAAAAAAATAAAAAATTATCCCAAACAAAACAAATAGCAATTAAAAGAATAGGGGCTAAATTTGAAAGATTAAAAAAATCATTATGGGTGAAATTAAAAAATATTTATAATTTGATAGATTATTTGTAGATTAAAAAATGATGGGGTGAGATTTAAAAATATTTATAATTTTATAGATAATTAAAAATAAAAAATAGTAATCAAAAGGACACAGATCAATTATGAATAAAAAATAAATTAGAGGGACTGGTTTGAATTTTTAAAGGGGTTCATATGAAATTCGAGGTGCAGACAAAGAGAGAGAGAGAAAAAATAGATGTTGGCACCAAACCTAAAAATATTTGGGGCACATACCACCTTATTGTGTTAGGAACACCAAGACATTTCAAGCATTATCGTGAAAGGTGGCGTTAAGTGGCAAGATGGCCCTACACTTGCCTCTCGAACGATGCAGGTCGTCTATATGCGCCAAAAGTATTTTTTTTAATAATATTTAATTTATATCAATTAAAATGATGTATTTAAGCAACCTTGAAATTTACTACAAAATCAATATAAAATGACAAAAAAAAAATCATTCGTAAGAGAGTTATGTTGATTTTGTTTGAAAATGAATAAAAATAATTACATTGTTCTAAATAATAAAAAAATCAAAATACTCCTAAGCATTAGGATTATATTGTTTTATTGTAGGATTAAATTAATAATTTTACTATGAAATAGAAAATAAAATGATTAATTTAGCTTTATATAATTTGTTAAAGATAATTGAGTCACGATGAAAAAACAATATTTTTCTCCATGCCTAATTCAAAGTTTTTTTAAGTGAAGGATAATTTTATCATTTTACTATTCTAATAAATAATAAAATGTTTATTGGAGTATAATGATTTTTCCTTCACCTTTATCTGTTTTTTTTCCTAATAAATAATAAAATGTTTGTTGGAGTATAATGATTTTCATGAGTCAATTTAAAGCCACTTAATGCCATCTAAAACACCCAAGAACATACTAAGTAAATTTTTTAAAAAGAATTACAGTGTTAGATTTAGAAGAAAAACAAGTTTTTTTTCACGAAAAAACTATCCTTCAAGAGAAAGGTATCGATGAAACATGTTCTTAGCCTCTAATTTTCTTATTTCTTACAACATTTAAATAGAAGTGCATTAAATGAGATAAAAGTAATTCTATCATTAATAATTCTTTTATCACTTTTTTACGATCCGAATACTTCTTGTAACATTGATTATTATATAATTCTTTTAATTGTTTTAAAAGGCTTTATTAATAGTAAAATTGATTATTGATATTATTGATATTCAGAACTGTTTGGTTCAAAGTTTTCTATACATTTTAGTACACTGTAATTTTAAATCTTGAGAGGTTCTATTTTCTTTTTCTATAATGTAGAACTTAAAAACTCTAGCGTTATACGCCGGTGTCATAATTAAAAGCAGAATTAGGCATGCAAGGTATAACTTTCTTTCATAACAGTGTAGTTAATAAATTAAGAATTTAAAAAACAGCGGACATTTCTTTTATAGTATATTTTTAGTGTTTTTAAATTATTTTGATATACTAATGTTAAAAATAATTTTAAAAAATTTAAAAAAAAAATTATTAACATACATTTTAATACGAAAAATTATTTAAAAAGTAATCGCAACCATACTGTAAAATGCAAGCTATAACTTTCTTTAATAATAGCGTAGTTAATAAATTAAGAATTTACAAAGCAGAGGACATCTCTTTCGTATTAGTATAAGAAAACTAATTCTTAAAAGGAAAAAAAACAAAAAACATAATCTCAACGTACTTACCCGAAATCTCTTCATTGCAATAGCCCGGCGATTTCTGACTAACTTGCTGCATCCCTCGTTCATTGACTCAGTGCTCCTGAGTTTCAGAAATGACTTCTCCATCACAACTCGAATCAAGCCTACTCAAGTATTTTTTCACCTCGAGAGATCCTGTAATCTCCTAACAGAGAACAGGCTGCTAGTTTCCTGAGGGCAGTATTGATTTAGGCACCAGAATGTTATAAAAGTTTCGAGTGCATTGGCCTCGAGGCAGGCTCCGATCCTATTTATAATTAAGCAAGATGAGTGGCTTCAGATCAAAGTCTTCCTTCGTTTTTCTTGGTCTCTCAAAACTTCCGAGCAACGGCTCTTGACAAAGCATGGTCGCGTGATATCGCGCGATGAGAAAGTTTCAACGACTCCATTCGGTCCCATCAACATGATTTTGAAATTTTGTTTTGCCCCTAAATTAAATATTTTTTTAATAATTTTGATATTGATATGATGATATTAAAAATTAAAAAAATAATAATAAATTTCTAAAAAAAACACTATACACCAACCTCACCAAACACGCAATTGATTTTAACATCTTAAGCAAGGTTAGATTTTTACAGGAGACTTTAATTTAACAAAGCGAAACTAGCCTATTTAATCTTTCAATTACAAAGTGAAAAATAAGAGCTAGTTTAAACTTTGTTCAACCGCATTATGCGATTATACTAGAAGAACTGAGAACAAAGAATATTATATCTTATATTCATAGAAAAGTTTGAAAATTGATTAGAAAATGAAATAATTTTGAAGAGAGAATACAAATTTTGATAGTTCCACCATAGCCAATAATTCGTAGCAGCACAATTGTCAATTCGGAGACCCATGCTGTTTATGACTGGGTCACCCGAGCTCCCGATGGGGTCGTCAGTTGGGCCAACACCCATCAATAGCAGGGCAATGCATTCAAATTGAGAACAAAATGATCACAAGGGAATTTTTTATTTTTTATTTTCTGGATTAAATTTGAACGAGGAGGTCTCTCGAGGGATAGTTTTCCACTTCGAACTAGAACAAATGCCAGATTCTTGGTTTCATTTCTCCTTGCAAATTGATTAATTAATTCATTGAATTAAATAAGTCATTTAAGCCCACAATTTGTTTAATCTTGGTAACAACAACCAATAGTGATGGGACCAATTATTTTTGGGCGCTTGCTTTGCATTTTCTTCTTTGTACAAGAATAATCACCGCTACTTGCCCAATCTACACGACGTGGATGATGAGAAAAAAAAACAATTGACTAGAGAAGTTGGACGGATCGCTCGACTCCTAGCAATCGGATCCTAGTAATTAATCCAAACAAGCTTGAGTTCACAATCTTCAAAATAAAAATAGAGAGGTTAGAGTTCGAAGTGAACGGCTATCGTTGGAAAGACGAGTTGGAGAATTATTCATTATTGAAACGAATTGATTAAGATTTTTAGAGTGAGAAATCATTTAATACTCCTTTTATTTTATTAGAGTTGAACGTCGTTTATCTAACAACAAATCTCGCATTGTTTTTTTTGTTAAAAAAAAAATATCATACTCTTTCTCATGTATAACCTCTCAAGATCCCAAAACTTACTTTTCATCTCTCTTGATTTATTAAAGTGGGTATGTTTGAGATTGTGGTAACGGTTTAAGATATTTTTGTTTATAAATGTATTAAAATATTTTTTTTTTATTATTTTTTAAAAAATTATTTTTGATATTAACATATAAAAATAATATAAAACCATAAAAAAATTAATAAAAAAAATTCAAAATTCAAGGGAATGCGATTTGCACTGCATTCCCAAACAGATCATTACATTTGTTGTGTATCGTGCTATACTGTGGAGCCATTTTTTATATAAAAAATAATGTTCAAATGTTGTGAATGCATTTAAAAAAAATAAATTTACAACTCGGAGTCATCCTGATTAAAAAATAGGCAACAACAATAGATAGGCTATAATTTTTTTTAAAAAAATTATAATGATAATTGGAAAAAAATATTTTTTTTCAAAAAGGAAAAATGATGTAGCTCAAGCAGATTAAACACAAAATTTCCAAATTGGATAAGAAAAAAACCTTAAAAAATCAGTTCAAGTCAACTTGAGTTAGCATGACAAATCTATAACCTCAGTAATCAGGGATAAGTCACCCAAATTATCCTGCCAAATCTGTAGTCCAGGTAATGAAATTAGGGTGATTCGGTAGAAAAGAAAACAAAGAAAATCACAAAGCCCATCTTAAAAAGGGCATAGCAACCTAAGTTAACTTTTCCAACCCGTGAATCATGTTATTAAATTGAAAATACCCTATCTGAAAGAATCATGAAACTTAATTCTCAATCAATCAAATGTTAAAGGATAAAATTATAATAACTTGATAGAAAAGAAAATAAAGAAAATCACAAAGCCTATCTTAAAAAATATACATCAACATGAGTTAACTTTTTCAACCCATGAATCGGGTTATTATATCGAAAGCATCTTATCTAAAAAAACTATGAAATTTAATTTTTAATTAATTAAATATTGAATTGTGAAATTGAAAAGAAAAATTCAATTATACAAGAGGATTCAAGAAAAAATAGCAATTAAAAAAAATAAGGATTGAAATTGAAACACAAAATAAATTCCATGTAGAAATTAGAAGAATGAAGACTATAATTGAAATTAAAAGAAAATGGGAGGACATATTTTAATTTTTTCAAGGAATGAAATTAAAAATAAAAATTAAATTAAAACAAACAAACAAACAAAAAGCAATTAAAATAATAAAAACTATAATTGACATATAAAAACAATAGGAGGACACCTTTTATTATGGTTGGTGCAATGCAAATATTGAGAGTAGGAGAGAAAAAAGAAGGGGAGGAAGGATAAAAATTTGTCGCCACCCAACAACCATGAATCATCATATACACACCATCCCATTGGAAGAGGCACCACTCGATGATGAGAGATAACAATCGGCTTTTTTTGGCCGTTGGAAGAGGCTACATTGGCTGCTTGAACGACATGTGTTTTTCAAACGCTGACTCTTTTAAAATTATCAAAAAATTCCTTAACAAAAAATGAGTCATCCTCAAATTAAAAAACTTAAAATTATATCCCATCTTGATCTATTCACATATTCTTTTAGTAGATATCACACATTTATTCACTCCTGTTTAAATTAAAAAAAAATATAAATCACAATTTAACCATTTAAAATGTCTTTTTCTTGGATTCTCCTTTTTTCTTCCTCTTTCTAGCACTTCCCTGTAAGATTAAAATTTTATAAATTCTAATCTATAAATTACAGTAAAAGGTATATCTTCGTTGCAAACCTTGGCAATTTAGTTCCACATATTCGATAATATTTTATTTATTTATTTTAATTTAATATAGATATATTTTACTTTAACTTATTTTTCACATTAGGTGTCATGCGCGTGGTAATCATATGAGTTTGAATGTTATCTTTTATTTTATAATAATATATTTAATTACAATAAATTAGTTTAAAGTTTAGTAACTTAGTGTCCTGCATCATACACCATACATGAAATAAAAACACTTAAACTAACAAAACTATCGCCACCCCCACCAATTAACTAACACAGTTTTTTTACCATGATAAACTAACATCTATCACAACTAAAAAAGGAAAAATTATTAATTACTATTTAAAAAACAAAGCTAATTTTTTTTTTTAAAATAAGATAAAGAGAATAAATGAATATTAAAATTAAAACAGTTAATAAAAATAGGTGAAAAATAAAACAAAACAAGATTAGTCACTAATAAGTCAAGTCCACGCGCTTTGCTTTAATAGAAAATCCAAGCTTATTTGGGCTTGGATATCTAGGCCCGTGCCTGGATTTTATATTTTTTTTTCAAGAATAAATAACATGTTATTTATCTCTCTTTTTTTTAATCTAAACTAGGAGGCAAGTTGTTTATAGTGGCAGACAACTCGTCACCAACTAATCTACTTTCCAAACATCTTTATCAATTGGAAAATTAAGGTCCAACGTTTTGAATTTTAAAAACTTAAATTTCAGTTTTTTCTTTTAATTAAACCTTTGGATAAAAATATGGGAATTTTAGTTTGGCTACATGAGTTTCTAATACCTTATCTTTTGATTATTTATTTTTATTTTTATTTTTATTTTCATTTGCAAATTTAAATTATAACTCATTAAATTAGTAAAAAAAATACAATTAAAAAAAAATTAAGCTTGAAAATGAAAAAACAAATTTGGGCGATGCTCATTTAAATAGTTCTTGCACCTATAATTTTAAAATCTAGCCCAGTCTGATGGGTCAACACGGAACTCGGTTGATCTGAGGCTGGAATTGGATCGGGTTTAAAAAAAATAGAGGTAGTAAAAAACTTGATTGACCGGGTTGCAATCCGTTGACAATTTTTTTATATATATCAAAACAATGTCGTTTTGATTTACTAAAAAAAAAAAGTTAATCGGGTCAAAACCCGTGACTCGGGTTTTGGATCGATCACTGAGCTGAGTTTAAAAACAGTGCCCGCACCCCTAATCCTTACTAATTTAAAATCCAACCAAATTACATCAAGCACATTAAAAATAATTAAATTAACAAATTTCAGATGATTAGAGACAAAGATTTACATGTATTTGTAGACAGAAACGATGAGAAAAGTCAAAGGTCGTTGTGGTTGGCATCGAGAACCACCATAAAAGAGGTCGATGTGGATCTAGGTCTAGTCGATAAAGGTGGCGATCATCAGAGTGGGGACTTAGCCTGTGGATGGAAATAGCTACTTTCAGTTGTGTATATGGTTGAGGGGGGGACAGAGAGCTGATTTGGGAGCAAAAAACACTACGGGACTTAAATCTCAATTATTTACGGATGAAATTCCATTCTATCGGTATTATTAATTTTTTTTAACCAATGAAGATTTATGTTGATATACAATTAAAAAAAAAAGAAGCAATTTCATTAGTATTTTAAGTTTATACCGATGAAATGAATCTTTCTTTTTTGCTATAAAATTATTCCATCCATAAATTCTATCAATAAATAAACATTTTCTGACTGTGTGTGACTTCAATAATTACAACACCACTCAATTAATTGTGAGATATAATTTATCATGATTTAAAAAACACATTCCCTAATGAATAATGTCACATTACTTGGTAAAAAATCTATAAAAAGTTACAGGTATCTTTAGCCTTAACGATGATAAAAAATATAATAATCTCTAAAAAAATGATGGTTAAAAAGGTATGCCCCGATACTTTTTTTTTCTTTAATTAAAATCCCAGGATCAACACAATCTGATGCAAACATACCGATGTGAACAAATTAAAAAAAAATAGAAATATGGCACTGAAGCTTAGGTGGGACTAGATATCATCATGAAGACCCGGTCCAGTCCTTGTTTGGTGGGTTTACCCACCGAACATCACTCTCCAAAAGAATAATATAAAGATTCTCGCGTTCTCGTGGGTAATCGAGCGATCTGTTCGATTCTTTGGAGCCCTCGACCGATTTGTGGACGAGCTCAAAATCATTTCTCGAAAAATAGAAGAAAGAAAGTGATTTTAAAATGATCTCGCTCGACATCGCCAGCTACATCGAATAGCTGGAAGTTGGGAACATTGGAAAATGCTCGACGACAGCTACATCGAATATTCGAATATGTCCCGAGTGAAGTGAACCGACAATTACGTTGAGTTGCCCAAGTCTTTTTGGCTGTTGAGATTATTCTATCACGACGAAGAAAATGAGTGCATTGATAGATTCAAGATTTTTGTCATCAGTTTTCATTTAATTGGTGATCCAATGGCGTGGCGTATATGGTTGTTCTTTTTCCCCCCTTTCATAATTCTTTCACGGTAATTTCTCCGTCGTTGATACAGACATCATTAGACTTTTCCCATTAAATTAATTGTTAACAAAAGCAGACGCAGTCGTCATATTAATTTATGCTTAAACGATGTGGTCTCTTTTAAAAAATAGTATTATGTTTTAATCAAGAGTTACTAAAGAAATAAATAAATATATTTCACATCTCACAATATATAAAAACACTTCTAGATTACGTTTAATTAGTATTTTATAATATAAAATATAAATACAAAAGAGACATAAATATTTTTGGTTCGAAAAACAAACAAAAAAACATGAAATAAATATGTTTCTTGGATAATTTTGGAGTGAATTTAATTATTTTAAAACAAAAAAGACATGAAAATAAATTCGGTTACCCTCTTTTTTTGTCTAGGGACAATATCTAAACATTTAATATAAACAATTATTTCAATAAAAAATTACAAAAGTAATAAATAATATAAGGAAACGTTTTGAAATTGAATTACAGTAGCACTAACATACTAAAATGTAATTTGTTGAAATGATTAATAGAGATATTTATCATTTTAAATGAAAAAAGGTTTCCCTAGCAAGTAGCTGTATTTTTTTTAAATAAAAATAAAGGTTATTGCACTTTGTTTTAAAATAACATAGTTTTCTTTTCAAAGTGGCAACATTTTTTTTGCATCTAAATCAAATATTATTTTTGGACCAATAGGTAAAAGCAATAGTGTTTTAAAAACACAACAACAACAAACATACATTAAGGCTCCAAAAACACGAATTTAAATGTTAATTAACCAATTGATGATACTCTAGAAACAATTTCAATAACAAGGTTGTTAAAAATATTTTTTTAATATAGCATGAAAAATACAATATAAACTCAGATCATAAATTTAAATTATAAAATCATAAATAATTTTTTAACTAATTATATATTAACAATTGCAATCAAGAAATTAAATTACATTAAAATCTGATAAAGTGAGTCAACAATATTATAATCAATAAGAGATCTAAATAAAATAAAAGAGATAAATAGTATGAATCAATGAATTAATAACATAGAGAAATAAAAAGTCTCAGAACAAAACTTCTTTAACACAAAGGAATCACTGAATGGTAGGAAATACATATAACTCTGGTGATAACTTGGTTATTCCCATTACAATAAATCCTAATGGACCTCTTTTGGGTTGAAAGCTAATGAGCTTAAACTAGTAATTAATTAACATAAATTCAATAATGAAACAAACCCTTAAACAATATCTAATGTGCTAGAAAAAAAAATTCAAATTCAAAATAATTATTAAAAAATAGAATAATAATAAAAATTCATGTTAAAATTCTTCCATGTAGCCTGAATTTTTAATTTTCGTATATTTTTGGCAAATTTGAGTTCTGATTTCAAATATGTCGTTCTTTTTTATTTGAATGAATTACCAGGGCTACGATATATGACTGGAAAGCTTTCGATGTCTAGTTTTCAGCCCAACTTTAATAGTAGCAAATTCCACCGATAGCTGCAAATATGTCCTAAATAGTATACGAATGTCTAGTTTGATATATTTGACAAGATTTATCTATTAACTTTGACCATCTGAAATATTATGTTCTCGAACCATTTAACTTGAAAATTTACCACAATATATTTTCATATATCTAATATATCCTAATAAAATTTTAGCTCTATCCAATGTACAGTTTGAAAGATATATTCAATCTCGCAAAACTGGTCAGCAGCAATTTTAAAGTCGAATTTAGACCTAACTTGGTTCATATCACAAATTTAATAAACTTGTAAAATTGGACTGAGTTTACCGATGTTACCAATTTTATCGATTTTGCATGGGTTAAGTCTAATTTTAATGGTTTTCAAGTTTTTAGTCCGATTTTGCACTTTAGATACATGTTGACTTATAAAATTATATGATTTTAGAAGTTAACTCGTGATTTTAACAACAAATATGACAATAGTACACTTCTATTTCTCTTGGAGGTATAATCAATTTTTGATATTTTTGTTGGGATCAGAGTCTCATTCTTGAGAGGAGAGATAATAGAGTTTTTCTGGTAAATATCTCCTGGGTAATCGTCGAATAAACTTTTCAAATTATATGGTTTGAATCAACACTCCACTTTTTTTTTATATAAAAAGCTTTCTAAAATCTCGAAGTTTCAATTGTCTTTGTGAAGTTGATATATATATGCATAACCCGAGTTTTTTTGTCTTATTTCTGCATAGACTTTCTTATATAAAGAAGGATTGTTGACACATTAATGGAGGAAGTGTGCCAACAACAATAAAAAAGTTTAAAATACATCTTGCTCTAATAGTGCATTAGACTTATTATAGTGAAATATCTCCGATTCATCAAAATAAAAAAGAGCATGAGCCTATAGATGTTGGGTCCAAGCTCAATGCTTAGCTGAAATGAATCTGAGGTTGCTGGGTTATTACCTTACATTTGGTTATTTTTTTGGAAGATAAAATACTGGTAAAGCAAAAGAAAAACACTAGTGCGTTTGAAACCACACGGTAAATGCATCCTAGCATTCAACGTATTTTTCAAGTTGATGGAAGTCAATTTCGGGTGTGTATAAATTAATGGGTGCTAGTGCTTCAAATATAGGAGGCCAGGAGGTGCATGTTTTTGAAACAAGTATACTGGAAACCTCGGCCAACTCAAAGAAAAAGTCTGGTACATATCTTAGACTTGCTGTTCCTGATTAATTGGCTTATGTATTATTGGTTTTTTCTTTTCTTTTTATGTTAAACGTTAAAAGATATATATTTAGCTGTGGTTGTTATTTGAATTAACTGCCAATATTCAACGTACGTCATCTCTCTCAGCTTTGCAAACGGAGAACTAAAGTGACGATGAAAAGGAGACGTGAGATTAATAGCATGAGAAGGATTTCAGCTGAAATGGTTGAGATCAGCAAAGGACAGAACCAGATAAGGGAGAGACAGAAAGAAGTAAGAAAAAAATTTAAAGAAATAAGAAAAGAGACAGAGAAACTAAAAAGGGAAACTGATGTAATCTCCAAGCAGAGTGCTGCAAATCAACTCAGGCTTGATCTCATGTTTCAAATCGTGAAAGCAAGAGCGGACAATGACTCTGCAAAAGATGCTCTTCTTACCCAAACCTTGCGGTTTGTTGCTCCAAACTCTTGACTTCTGTTTTTCCAGTTTATGTAATCATAAGACATTATTTGCTATTGTTGTTCACAACTTACTATTAGACTTGTGCGCGCGCGCTTAGTTAATTAGCATGCAATTTTTTTTATGAGCTGGATATGCATAAATGAGTTTTTTTAAAATAATTATTTATAGGCTAGATAATTATTTTATAATAATTTTAGATTTAAATTTAAAGTAGATTAACAAAAAACAAACTCAAGACTCAGCATCAAACCGAACCTAGTTGAGCTCATAATATTTTGCTAAAACTCATTTATGTCTCTTCTACCTCTGGCAATCTTATTTATTTTCTATGTATTGTGTGATTACTAACTACATATTCTATGTCTTTAATCTCTTCCATTTGCAGTGAACTACTGATGGCCAAAACGAGAATTGGAGAGAAAGCAAGCTTTTGATCTATGGGAAGGGATCAAGCACGAACAAAGTATAATTAAAGTCTTAATTTGTTGTGGAGTTAGAAAGTAAATAATATTTGTTCCGCAACTTGGAATTGCAATATTGCCTTCGGAAAGATGTATTTATTACCTTTGAAAAAATTCGAAGGAATCGTCTTTTGCACTAGATATCTCATCAAAAGCATCGAGCGTCTTGTTTGTTAACTTTTTTTTTTTTGTGGAAAATGCCCTCCAAGGACGGGGTATTCGCTAAAGTTTTTAATCAACTATGTATTTCAACTTTTTTTTTTTTTTAATGAAGTATCTCGATTCCTAATTATTTGCGATTAATCAATCAAGTCTTAATTGATGTTTGTTAAAGATAACATGGCACGAACTTTAACATGAAACTTCCAAAATCACGGCTAATGTAAGCACTGATGAACTTATTAGACTTGTATATTAAAAGTTAAAAAATAAAACCTAAAATACATTTTTACGATGTCGTAAGATACATATTCAAATTGCTATAGTATCATCCAGTAGCCAAACACTATTTTTCACGATAGAGTTTGAAAAGGTCTAGGTATCTCCTTCATAATAGGGAGGCACAAGCACCAAACTTATCTTTAATTTGGTATTACTAACTTCTTTTTTTAATTAAATTTCTTTTTTTTTTGTTTCTTTCTTTTAACAATGAGTTTTTCAATAATTAAATTTTATGATTTTGTTTAGTTTGCTTTTAAATTATAGCTACCATAGTGTAACAACAAGGTTTGAGATTTTGCATCTTGGATTCGGATTGAGTTCTTTCGATTTTTTTTAATTATATATATTTTTTAATTTTTATCTCTTAACATTTTATTTTATATAAATTGAGCTTCAAATTTTGTCAAGTTATTTCGACTTTTTTTTATTATATATATTTTTTTAATTTTTATTCTTCAATATTTTATTTGATATAAATTAAACTTCAACTTTTTTTTTTTTTTTTGCTTTCAATAAAGTTATTACGTTTTCATTTGATTTATTTAGAATTGGTCTTTAGATTTTTTTTCTTGTTTTTTTTATGAGATTATTTCAATCTTATATCTATAGTCGAAAATTTTCCGAGTTAACCTAGTTTAATTTTTTTTCTTTTTAATTATTATTTTTAGTTTTTCCTTTCAATATTAGGTTGTTTAATAATCCGAAAGAGCTTAATTAAGTCAGGTTCTTGTTACCTTTTTCTCATTAATTTTTTTTATCAATGTATTTATTATCGTTACTTTTTTATATATTATTTAAATTATATTTTGAACCAATAACTCGAGTCTTAATTGTTTTTTTCTTAGCATTATTTTCTTACAGCAGATAAAAAAACTTGTGCACACTAAATCGTATAAGAAATTGAATTCTCTCCTTAGTTAAATTTTATTGAATGCAAACAAAGACAAGTTTTATACTTTTAGAGAAAATTACTAAAAACATCTTGTAGTTTGAGCTTGAGCGGGCGAACGTTTTGCATATCGACTTTTTTTAAATTACACTTGGTATCTTCACTCAACACTGCCTTATCAAAAAGTTAAAAACAACCTTGTATATTAATAAAGAAAATTACTAAAAACATTATGTAGTTTAAGCACATGAACACTTTACATACAAACTTTCAAAAATATCATTGTATCTTAATAACCCACCATTATGCCATTGAATTGCACATCTCTCTCTCTCTCTCTCTCTCTCTGCCCCTCTCCTGATCGCCGTTTACCCTTGAACCCTAGCCATCATTGTTCTCCTTCAACTCCGAGCCACCAACATTCACGCTTAACCTACACCCACCACTGTTTTCTCTCAATCTTAAACCACCATTTTTTTCCTTCACAACATGTTGCTCGTCGATCGAAATTATTTCTAATTTGATAGATGAATTAAAGTGTAATTTATATATAAAAAAAGCTGATATTCAAAGTGTTTGCACACTCAGACTATATATGGGATGTTTTTAATAACCCTCCCTTTCATTTATAAGGACAAATCAAGCACAAAAAGTCATAACATGTACTAATATTTTTAACGTTTTTGGACAATCACTAATGATCATAAATTGAAATTAATCATATAAGTAATATGATGTAAAGTTAGTATGCAAAGTATCTACATGTTCAAACTACAAAATGTTTCTACTTGTTATTGTCACATCAGGTATGGATAAACTAGATTAATTTTTAATTTTACATATAAATGTTTATGAAGTCAAATGTAGTAAAACTACAAAAAAAATAAAAATCATTTACCATAAATAACTTCTATCGAAAAGAAAAATTACGATAAAGGAAAAAAAAACTTTATAATCTAAAAACTTTATATGAAATTTGATATTATAAACTATTCTAATTAAAACTTTTTCGATTTTTTTTTCAAAATTAACCACTTGTTTTATTATCATTGTTAGAATTGTAAAACAATATTATATATTTGCGATGCATATGGTAAGAAAAAAAAACTATTGCTATGAAAGATTTGCGTTAAACAATTTGTATGATTATATCTACACAAATTCTAGATGTATAAATTATAAAAATGATGGATTTGTTTTTCCAAAAATAGTGGGCCATGGAATATTGTTGTTAAATAATAAGTACGTTAATTTGGAAGTTAGTAGATCGAACATTATGAAGATTAATTATACACATTATTAGCATTTTTATTTCAAATTTTAATACTACAAGTACACATGCACGATTTGTTTTTTTTATCTCCCGCGTTGACTATTTTTCTCCCAGTACCGCTGCCGTCTCTTGTTTCGCCTCCTTCCATTAATCTCCCTCTAGAAGCTCAATTATTAGAGTGAGAAGGGACATCGCCAGATATCGAGGGATCGCATCAGATTAGTTTAAAGTAGTCGTGCAGCACCGTGAGGTTTTCGCGTGATCACTCGCCGTACCACCCTCTCTCTATAAATATTAAATGACGTTTTGATCTGCAGATAGCATACACTCAATGGATCCTCGTGGTTTGGCACCATACTCCTGCCCTGGGGGCGCCACTGTAAATAGTAAGTATACACCATCGCTTATTGCTTATCCTCTAGTGTAAATTTTATCATTGGTGTATGTGCATGTTTTTCCTTTCTTTTCTTTTTGTGTTTTGGTATGTGTGTTTTGTTAGTCCTAGATCGATGTTAGGTTCCTCTGGCAAAATCAATGTGAGCAAATCATCTCAAATTTTGACGGTTGGTTCTCGAAAAAGTGGCCGGTTTTCTGTCAGTACTGATGAATTTTGATAAAAGAGGTTCGGGACAATGAGTAATGAATCTATGAACTCATGAATTGTCCACCTTCTTTAACCGCGTGTTATTTCAATCTCTCTTTAATTATACTTGTTAGCACAAGGTGAAAGTCGTATTCCTGGAAGATCACAAGAACAGAAAGGAAAGAAGAGAAAAAATGATTTTGGGAAGCATGGCAAGGCTTTTAAGGTAAAGAACACACTACTCTTTCTCTCTTACCTGAAGCTGAAATGAAACCCCGGAGAAAATTAAAAAGCAACTGTGGTTTTGTTTTTTGTTCTTGTTCTCTTGTCTTGCAGAAAAGGAAAGAAGGGGTGAAGCAAGTATTGAACAGTGTTGGTAAACAAATTCAACGGTTGACCAAGAAAATAGAAAACCAAGAAAATTCCGTGGATAAATTATTGCATCATCAAATGACGGTGCATCTCTTTCTCGTAGTTAGATTGTTAACATATTTTTTATCTACTGATGATTTTGAAATAAGAATTTATCATTTACGCGTCTAATTAAAACCTAATAATCAATCACTAATTGGCGTTTGGTTTTCTGTGTGATATTCTTTATTATTTATGATCTTGCAGCTTGGATCTGAAGTATTTGAGCAGCTTAAGGAGGAATCTGCAATCTTATGTCCAGATTCCAATAATTTGGATGTCTTGATTTTGGAAACTAAAAAACTTTCTGACATCATCTTGCCATTGAAAGATCGCAGCAAGATGCTCGACAAACGAATTCAACTTTTGTGTGAGATGATGGTGCTGAGATGATAATCTTCATGTTATCTTTGGACATTTTTATATGCTTCTATAGACATTTGTGCAGTTAGATTCTAAAACTGCAGAGCTTATGTACTTCATTTTCATGGTTTAATTAATGAAGAGATGTTCTGTGAGTTTCACTGTTGCTCTATATATTTATCCATCTCCCAACAATTCAGGAATTAAGCATATATATTTTTTCATGCCTCATGAAGAGTTTGATAAAGGTCGAATCTTGTGGCAGGTTCTCTGAGGGTTATATTGTAATCCTATTTGGATTCTTTTTTATATATAGTAAGGTAAGCTCCTACTTGTATATAGAAACTAAATACAGAAAGAGACAAAAACAATAGGTTAGGGTAATTAAGAGTGATGGACGCGCTGTTAATCTCAATTGTTCATGTGGTCATGAAGTATAAAAATAAAAAGCATGAAACAAACAAAATTGAGATCAGTGAAGAAATGCTTGAAATAATCTTAAGGAAAAGATTTTTGAAGAAGACAATTAATGTCTTTGGTTTCTAGTTGGTGGCATGTGACAACCAGGCGTCTGAGATAATGGCGGTGATTTGGATCTATTAAAAAGGATCTGCAGCGGCAATTTTTAGAGATAAAGCTTTAGGTTAACATATTTTTTTGGAGTTTTCTTTTTAGAAATGTTGGAACACAAACCCTAGAATGCCTGTGCATGTAAATATTTTTTTGGAGTTTTTTTTCATTAATTATTTTCTAATAAAAAAACCCACATTTATACCTCTAGTTATTTTTTTCCATATTTTAAAATAAAAGACATGCAAAACTTGGATTAAACACAACTAAACCCTAAGAAAACCCAAACTTTGAAATATAAAAATAAATAAATATTTATTTATTTTTTAAAAGTTGGAAAGATGCCAAGGCAAAGCCTATGGTCAGGAAACAAACACCCAATTTAACACGTCTAGCTGAACAGTGATTGATAGTGACTTTGTACATTGTTGACTTCTTAACTCCTAGGTTAGTGAACATTAATTATATTCTAGTTACAATTGCTCTTAAATTGATAAATATGTCTGATGAGATTTGATGTATACGTAATTTGTCATCGTCTACGTGTAACGGAATGGATCTTGAAATTATTTTTATATTTCTTATCTTGTTTTAGAGGATAATAATTTGAACATGCTTGAAAATTATTTTTAATACGGTATATCATTAACTCACCATACGGTAATTCTCGAGCTAGTCCTATGACTGCATTTTTTTGGGATCTGTAGCTATAATTTAATTGATAAAATAACTACTTGGCCGGGAAGTCTTGAGAAAATGGAGAGGCTATTGACATAATTATCATTGCACGAAGAGATCCACCAGGACACAAGTAATTTTGAAGAGAATCTGGAGCAGGATTAGCCCACCCCAGGAATCAGTTTGGATTAAACACAACTAAACCCTAAGAAAACACAACTAATCCCCTTTTATTATAAGTTGCGCCAAAAAGGAAAAAAAAAAAAAGAACTTTTCCTCTAGAGGGAAACCAAGAGAAAGAGGCAGCGAGAAAATGCCAGTGGCTAGACCAGAGTCATCTGATTCAAGGACAAGGATCATCGCTCACGTTGACTTGGATTGCTTCTATGTTCAAGGTTTTCTATTCGTTTATTTGTTAAAATAGATTCTCTCTCTCTCTCTCTCACTCACTCACTTTCTGCATATGTATTCATTGAATTATGTGATGTTTGTGCCTACCTGTGATTTGCCATTGTTATTTTTTTTTTTAATGTTTTGGAAACTGGGTCATGCTTAGAATTTCCGAAATGAACCCTTGCAATGCACAATTGGATTTTGTTTTTACTTTGTATAGGGTATCATGTTGCTAAATGGAGATGGTTTTTTTTTTTTTTTTGGAAATGCATCCCCTTTTTGTTTAATTTTCTCTCTTTTTTTTAAAAATGTAGTGGAGCAGCGTAAGCAGCCCGAGTTGAGGGGCTTACCTACAGCTGTGGTGCAGTACAATGAGTGGAAAGGCGGGGCTTTGATTGCAGTTAGTTACGAGGCTCGTAAACTTGGAGTCAGTCGGTAATTATAATCTTCCAGTTTTACTGTTTTCGTTGTTGACTAGTCATTTCGAGGATGGCTGCATAAGAATCTGATATAATGGATTGATTTTAGTCACATGAGAGGTAACGATGCAAAAGAAGTTTGCCCACAAATTCACCTTGTTCAAGTACCTGTAGCTAGAGGTAAAGCTGACCTGAACACTTACCGCAATGCAGGTTCTGAGGTAATGTGGGATTTTGCTTTCTTATTTGTGCGAAGATTGAAGTTTATAACATGCATTTATGATGTGCTATTGTTGGATTTTTATTGAATCCTGCAGGTGGTGTCTATTCTGGCAAGAAAGGGTCGATGTGAGAGGGCTTCAATTGATGAAGTTTATCTTGACCTTACTGATTCAGCGGAGGCTATGCTGAGAGAAACTCCTCCAGAGAGTTTGGAATCAATAAATGAGGAAGCTCGCAAATCACACATTTTGGGGCTTAAAAGTGAGGTATGAGTCAATCCTTTTGTATCTTTTGCCATTATGTTATGGTAGGTAATTTACATGTAAGTTTGAAAGTTGATTTATGAGGCAAGTACCAGTTCTTACTGTTTGGGATAAAATAAATTTTGGAAATTTGAAGATGGCATACTGGGTCTTCTTTTAGCTTTATCTTCTTCAATGGGTCTTCTGTTAGCTTTATCTTCTTCAAAAAGCTTAAAATTGTCGTTCTCCGATGCCCTTTTAACATCAATTCTGCACTCTAGCTTACAATGTTTTGTACTTCTGAATGACTGAATCTCTGTGTTTGCTTGAATGGGTTACCACCCTATATTTGATATATAAAAACCTCAATCTTTTAAGTCTGAAAAAGAATATTTAACTTAAAACTCTGTTTTGTCTTACTATTCTTGTATTTTTAAGTCTCTCTCTCTCTGTCATCTTCTCATTTTCAATGATTAACTGTTATGCTGGATTTGAGATTGAGATCAGGATGCAAATGAAGCCCAAGAAAATGTGAGCAAGTGGTTACGTAGGAGTGATGCCAATCACCAAGACAAGTTACTAGCTTGTGGGGCCCTCATCGTGGCAGAACTTAGGATGGAAGTCTTAAAGGAAACCCAATTTACATGTTCTGCTGGCATTGCTCATAACAAGGTTGAAAAATGCTGATTTTATAATGTTATTTTTGTTTTCTTGTATATTGAATGTGATCTTGCATTCATTCATTATATTTATGAATGAGTGGAATGTGATGTCTATGGTTTTTATATAAATTTTTGTAGATGCTAGCCAAACTTGTAAGTGGCATGAATAAACCTGCGCAACAAACTGTTGTTCCCTCCTCATCTGTAAAAGGATTGCTCGAATCATTGCCAATAAAGAAAATGTAAGGCTTTTTTGTTCCATTTATTTTCAAATTATGACAGGCTTCCTATTTGTGTTCTATTATTCTTCTTGAACTTTTTAGATTAAATATAATAATTTTGTTTGCTATAGGAAACAGCTTGGAGGGAAGCTGGGGACTTCATTACAGACTGACCTGGGTGTGAACACTGTTGGAGACCTCCTGCAGTTTTCAGAGGAAAAGCTACAGGAACGTTTTGGCATAAATACAGGGTAAATATAGATTAAAATACAAGGAATACGGAAGCTTTAATTTCTTAGATTGAAGAACTATTCTGTTGAAAAGCTTTCTATGGTATTTGCACACAAATTTGAAAATGGTTAAAATCCTGCAATGATTGTTGCTTCCAGAAGGCTTAAAATGTGTTTCTATTCCCAAATCTATACTGTATCATTTTTTAGCTTCAAACATGTAATTTTCAAATATTGTTGTACTCCCAGTGTTCTAAACCTGTTTGTTTTTGTTGGCCATCCATGTCTTATATGGTTTGTTATTCTTGATGTTGGATCAATCTTGTGGAAATATCCTTAAGCTTTATATATAACAGCTTGTTCCCATTAATATATTTTTCAAACAATTGCAAGACACTGCTGCTAATTATTATTATTTTTTTTTCACATGAACACCAGTACATGGTTGTGGAACATTGCGAGAGGAATCAATGGGGAAGAAGTTCAGGGCCGCCTTCTCCCTAAGAGCCATGGTGCTGGGAAGTCATTTCCTGGTCCTCGTGCTTTGAAGACAATTGCTTCCGTATGAGTTTATTCTTAACCAAATGATGCTGCATGTTGTTGATCATCTCTGTGAGCTCATTGGCCCAGTGTCTCACATATATTTCATGAAGATTTCTCTGTTCTATGAAGAGAAGACAGGATAACAGGAAAAGTTGTTTGCCACTTATGTGTCTCTAATGAGACAATACTTTTTCAACAAAGTGCACAAAATTTCTGGTGCTATGAAATCATAATTGTGTCAAACAATAACACTTATTTAGAAAGGAAGCTTAGTCTCTTCATTTGATTTTTTAAATACTGACTCTTTGGGATCTGCATAATCTAATTCTAATTGATAGTTGTTTGTTTTTATTCCAGTTAAGTATTTTTCAACGCACTAAGCTTAACAAAGAAGGTAATCCAATTAAATATCTATCATTTCCTTGCTTGAATATCTCAGGTTCAACACTGGCTGAATCAACTTTGTGATGAGCTTAATGAACGTATTTGCTGTGATTTGGACCAAAACAAGCGAATTGCACACACTTTTACTGTTTATGCTAGCGCATACAAGGTGCTTATTTCCTTTCTGATCTGTTTGCCAACTATCTTGTCTATTATGTGCAAAAGTTACCATGTTTTTTTCCTTAATGTGATTACCTGCAGTCTGGCGACTCGGAATCATATAAAAAGTTCCCTTCAAAATCTTGTCCATTGAGATATGGGACTGCCAAGATTCAAGAGGATGCATTTAATCTATTTCAAGCTGGATTACGTGAATATATAGGTTCACATGGAGTCAAAACACTAGGTCATCATCACAACGGATGGGGAATAACTTCTCTTTCTGTTTCAGCAAGTAAAATTGTTGCTATACCATCTGTAAGTTTGATGTTTATTTGTCTCTAAGCTTGATCTCATGTGTTTTCTGTACATCTAAAAGCGATTTTTGGTTTTTCTTTTTAAAAATCCATTCAAGGAATTTATCCTCTTAAAATCAAATCATGCAAAGAGGCTTCCTATGCTAGGAAAAGAATCTTTTCTGGAGTTTTCATACAATGGTTCCATGTTCTGTTTCTGCTTTCATTTTTATCTGTGCAATGTAATATGTATCCTTTGTGCATATACTATAATTTGCTGCTAGATGATTATTAATCAGAGAGTGAGTTAGAGACTTTGTTTAAGAAAAAAAGAGAATATTTGAAGCATCTGTTTAGATAAGAAAATTGAGATCTTTGAAATTCTTTAGGATCCAGTCAGTTTTCTTTATTTGGATGACTTTGCAAACAGTTTAATTTAATCAAGCAACATTATGGTTGAGACTCATAGAACTATCTAGTGGAAAAGGCATGACAAAAATAAAGTCTGTGCTGCAGTGGACATGGTGGTGGTGGAAGGGATGGCTGTAGCAGGGGGTGATTTATCAGTTAATGGGGTTGGCTGGTTGCGCAATGGGTAGTAAAACCGATGTGTAAAGTTATCATTGGTGCCGCATTGATAGTGGTAACTGTCGTTGTTGTTGGTGGTGTAATGTTGCAATATGGTGGTAGAAAATACTGAAGACGTTAATGACTGTATAATATAATAAATTCAGCATTACTGGAGGAAAGTGCTTCATAATTATAGCTTGGCAACTTTTAAATGAACTTTTAAGTCTCATTCTTACAAGGAATTTAAGGGTGAGAGTTGGTTACACTTCTCTTAAATTCATTAGTTAATCTAATAGAGAATTTTTTGTTGGGAATTCCCAACCTCATCCTTGCTTCTCTGTTGTTCCTTCAACTATGTCATCCAAAAGCAACCTTAAGTAAATGGATTAACTCATTAATACTCTTTCATCTTTTAGGGAACAGGTTCGATCACAAAATACTTTCATGGACAGTATACATCACCCTCTTCAAAAGAAACACAGGATAGCTTTGTCAAAGAAGCCATGCCATTATCACCGTCAGGTGATTTCAGCTTGACACATTTCAGTTGTGCCTCTTTTATATTCTTTCATTTTCTAATATTTCCCAAACAACTCAGGCAGTGAAAGCTATTCGGAGCTAGAACCAACTGATCAGCTGCAACCTGAGAATAATGTACCATGTTTGGGTCTACAAGAACAGAAAAGAATTCCATGGAAAGATCAGGTTTTAGTGAAATTTATTTCTTATGTAAAGAAAATAACTTTTAGAATTGCAATTGTAGATTTCTTATACACAAGAATACTAATTTGATTTAGATATTTTTTTAGCAAATACTCTATTGTAAACTTTTGGTCTTTCTTGATTGTGATGAAGTTTAAAGTGGAAATGATTAGCCCAGGAACCAATTTTGTACCGTTCATTTCCATGAAACCTTTTTAATCCAATTTTGGTGTCTTCTATTTAATATTGATGTGAACTTCTTACCTATTGTGGCTCTTTAAATATAAATTTATTATTTCCCTTTTATTTTAATGCTTTACGCTTGGAATAAAAAGCATGTATTTACACATTTAATTTTGTAAATCTCTTTTCTTTGGCCTTAAATTTAACTATAGCTAGTGCAAAGTGAAGCCTTTCTGTTTTTATGGTATATTTTCCAATGTTACTTTCCAAAATACAACCCTTTGTTGTCTGGAATTGAACATCATGAAATACGGTTCCAACACCAATTCTATCCTTGAGAGAAGCTCCAGAGCCATCTACTATTTGACCAATTTAATTGAGATTGAAATGAGATATCAAAGAAATAGATAAGTTTTTGTATTGCTTATGTTGTTATTCTCTATGCTTATTTTTTGGCAGCATGATATTATTCACATACAATGCACTTACTATATGTACTTGAGAGCTTATAATTGGGCTAGGATGTTAATTCCTTGCATGCTCATTTTGTAATTTGTTTCCCATGTATTATCCGAGTGTCTTCAATTACCATGATTCATACTGTGCTTCAATTATAAATGATTCATCTCTTTGCAGGATTCATCTTGTTCTTCAACAGTGCAGACAAAGGATGGTAGTGGCAAGGGAGCCTCACCATCATTACCCTCAGGTGTTGTATTCAAGTATTGCTCTTCCTAGTATACTGATGCTTTTGAATTTCCTTTTCCGTTGTGATCAATCTGGTGTTTGTCTAGGAAGTGGATGTTGCTCACTTGTAAACCAAACCGACTCTCAGGGAGCCTCCAGGGTTGATTCTACCATGCCTACTTTGGAACGACATAAAAGGAAAATAAAACCTTCTGATAAGGTACATGTTTTCACTTTTCCTATCTCCTCACTGATTATTACCTATGAAAACATACAAAAAATTCACTGCAGTGATTATTGTTTTTTCATTGTTCCTCAAAACCATCACTAGCTTTTGCTGGTTGAAACTTTTTGTTTGTGGACAAAATGATCATTATCAATTTATTACAACAACAAAGCCTCAATCCCCAACTAGTTGGCATTGATTATATGATCATTTGCACCATTCAGCTCAATCGGAACCAAATCTGCCTCAATATTGAAAGGTTTCAGATTCTTTGATGCCACTTCCATCCATCCATGTTATCTTAGGTCTTTCACTTCCCCGTTTTCCATTACTATCAATTTATTCCCACAAAAAATTGATTGGATGTTATGGAAGCATGCGGATATCAAATTTTTGTCTTTAATAAACTATTTTAAAAAAAAAAATGAACAAGCCTTTAATTTCAGCCCTTTGCTTGGTGCAGTGTGAAAAGTTATCAGCTTACAACTAGAAAGTTGTGTTCTACTTTTCACCTTATGCCTAAATGCTGAAGGGTAGGGTAGATAATCCCCTTTTAGTTAGCCAGGATGTAAAGTCCAAATTGTAAATTAAGTTTCTGGAAGTGATGGGCAGTTTCTTTTAGTGTTATCCTTTACTTCCATGATTGGTTTTGTTTAAAAACTTACTTGTTTCTGAATTTAAAACAGAGTAAATAATTATAGACAAAGTGGAATTAAGTCACAAAAAAGAAAGAAAGAAAGAAAAGATTAATTTTGATCTTCTTAATAGGGTGCTAAATAACAATCTTGTGGAGAAAAGAAAGTTTGGTGCTGCTAATAATAATCTCATCTGACGCCATCTCATTCTGCTGTGAATTATTGTTACATTTGATTTGTTTTTTAGAGTTGATTGGATGACTTGGTGGGATAAGAATATGTTATTATAGCCTTGCTGCTCAAGTGTATACTGTAAGAATTGGCAGTTGGATCTGGGCCATATGATTCACTCCATAGTTAAACTTGCACAAGACTAGCCTGTGCTTGCAAAATAGGTGCATATGCATTTTCTCCGGGTTTTTTTTTTTTGCCTATCATATTTCCCAGTCAGGGTTCCCCCCCTTTAGCTTGCCTTTTTATTGTTTTGGAGCAGGGAACCATTTTGAAATTCTTGAAGAGCTACAATCTCTCGTGCTCCACACCGATGCAGGAGAATGTTGAAATGGTTAAAGGTACTAAAACGTGATCTTGGTGTCCTACTTTTACTCTCTATATTAAGGCACTCTTATCGATAGTTCCATTTTCTAGGCTCTCAATCTCCAAGTTGCAGCAGCTTGGAAGTGAATCAAGCTGAGCTGCCAAGACGGAGTCTTGCAGAATGTAGTACGAATGATGGCAGCAATAATTTGGATCAAAATGCACAAAGGGCATGGAATTACAAGATCGACGAGATTGATCACTCTATTGTTAATGAGTTGCCATCAGAAATCCAAGATGAAATTCGGGTCTGGCTCCAGGCTCGTCAGCAACCTGGTATGGTTAAACGTACTAGTATAATTAAACGAGGTTCTATTGCCCATTATTTCTCCCCAGACAGAAATACATAGCACAATCTCAGGCGGCATCGTCCTGTATATAGGTGTTATGTATGATTTAAGCATTATATTATAATTAAAAAAAAAAAGCATCACTAACCCTGATCCAAAGCATGTGTAATCACAATCACATTGATTTGAGATTAATTGCAAGATAGCCTTGAGTTAGAGCAGACGCTTGAGTTTCTGGACGTAAATTATCCCGATTTAGATCTAGTGGTTTTTGTATTTGCCCACTTGCTTGGAAGACTTGTGGATTATGTATGTATTTATATAGAAAAGAAATAAAATCTCTTTTAGTTGTTAATTATAGGTGGCGTTTGGTATGAAATTAAAAGGTGAGAATGAATTATTACATGAGTAATTATTGTAATAATAATCTTTGAGAGTAAACATTGGTTTTTAAAGATATTTGTTGTGTTAATAAATTGGAAGGTAAATTGTTAGTGGAAATAGGAGAAAAATAGTTAAAATATTAGTGATGATTGTAGAAAATAATAAAAAGTTATTTAGTGTATATTCGAGCTAAAAGAAATAATAGAGAGAATACAAATAAATTAAAATAATTTAAGGGTTAAATTTTTGCCATTTTAAGGGTAAAGTTCAGACTCCTTTTAACCATTTTTAGTCGCAAAACATTCTTAAATTTTACAAGAGCAAAATTTAAGATTTTTACTTTCATACCGAACATAACCTGTTTTTTTCCAGGTTTTAATGTGCCTATAAAATTGAATTTCATGTTTCAAAATAATCACTAATCAATTTAAAAGAAAATATTTGGACTTCAGTACACTTCAATACAAAATTGGGATTCGTTTTGTGATTGTGACAATCCCCCATCCCAAAAAAAGGGTCTTTTATGCGTTTTTTCTATAGAGAGCAAATTACACTTACCATAATTTACTGAAACTTCGCCTTTACTTTCTCTTAAAAAAATAATAATAAGAATTCAAAATTTCTATTCTCAAACATTAGCTTAATTTTTAGAGCATTTATCATACCAATACAAGAATAAATATTTTTTTTCTTAAATTTTAAAGCTTTTTTCTTTATTTATTATATTTTTTTATTTAAAAATTACTAACTTTATCATCGAATCAATCCATAAACCCAACCGAAATGGACTATTTTATAGGTATCAAGACTCTTACCACCAATCATATACTTCCTGAACTATGAAAAAGGAAATATAAATATAAATATATAATTAACTATTATCTAAACACCAAATAACCTCATTTTTGAGCATTTCGTATTTTAAAACATCATCACAAAACTAGAATTACTGCAAATCTGTTGAGCTATAGCCAAGTTTGTGAAATTGTCAACACAGTATTGTATGCACTACTATATAACGACCACTTCATTGATGATATGTGATGATGAGCTTTTAGTCTTTTGATAAAGACAATTAAATTACAAAATATAACAAATTAATTACAACTCAGAAGACAGAGCATATGGTAAAGCAAAAATACCCCTCATCCTCTGGTGTGACTGGCAAGTGGTATATGATCCTTATGTCGTGTATCATCCAAGTTTCAAAAACATTCTGATGAATGCCTCAGAAGTCGAATGCCATGTTTAAAAACAGTGGACCCAACAACATCCAAGAACAGAAACAGAAACACTGCATGAAGAAGAAATTGGGGACAAGGCAGAAAAGCCATATCCTGCTTAAAAGCTTCCCATTTAAAGCTATGATCAAACTAAATCGACTATACCTAGAGCTGGAAGGAAATGAAGCCAATTGCATTGAACTTAGAGATTGATTAATTATAACAACTCCTATTAATCCATGAATAGTTTATGCAGCGATTGGCTCTGGAGCAACAGCCACCTTCCTCCGTTTCGCAATCTCTTTGAACAGACGAAAGGAGCATAAAAAGGCAACTAGGAAAAAATATGTTGTCGCCAAGCCAATTATGACCACCAGCACCACGTTAATGACGTCTGCTGCTCTCAAATGCTTAAGCATGCTAATCAGGAAGGTTAAGCAGAAACCCCCGAAGGGCCCTGTGATACAAGCTCCAATTGTGTGTTCGAGCATTAACGAATCACTCTCCAATTCATTGCGGTTCATTTTGTAGTCCAAATCCTGCTCAGGAAACACATCAGAAGATATACAGGTATACATTATTAAAGTTGAGAAAAATGGCATTTTGAATTATTTTTTTAATGTATTTGCAAATTGATGATTTTGGTATTGTTGGTGTTTGTTTCAATGGCCCAGGATGAATTGACAGGTTGCATCTCTGACAGAGATAATATTGATTCATTCGACATGTTTTGTAATAACTCTCCTGATTTTTGGCGTTTTGCATACATAATCTAGAGAACAACGCAGACTCATGCAAGTTAAATAACTCCTTCCTGGTAAATATTCTTCATTTCTTGCAGTATTCATTCCAAGAAGCTAACAAAACGTCTCCGTAGAAACTAGAAAAGAAGAACAAGGGATTACAAGTACTAACCTGAGGTGCTTGTGCTGGGAAAGTACCTCACAATGAACTTTTATCTTCAGATTCTACATGGATATTTACTTATTTTCAGACTGTAAGTAACAGATTTCTTTTTTAACATCTATACTTGCACCAATCTGGAGCAAGAGCGCATAGTAGTTAGCGGAAAAAAGGAATTAAAAGCTCACGTCAGTCCTCTCTACTATCTGTTTTCGCTGTCAAAAGTTAATATATGACAACTAAGAAGCGGTCAAGTTAGTTAGATCATATATCAGATCGGAACACCATTTTAGCTTAAATTGTTAGTGTTTATCACCTTGTTTGGATTGTGTATAAAAGCAACGGCACCACCTTATGATCACAATTTTCTTCTACCACAAGTTTCATTCAAATATGTGGGGTTCACTGCAAATCCATGTCAATGGGTATCTGGCTCCTTGGAAGTGGCGATCAAGGGTTCAATTTTCGATTTTTGTTTGAAATTGAGTTTGTTCATGTAAGAGAACGTCCTAATTAGATCCTCATAGTTATTGTAGCGCTCCTATCAATTACATGCGATGACAGATATTAAGCCAGATTTTTATTTATAAATTTTTTAATTAATTTATATCTGATATGAAAATAAAAATACTAAAAAATAAATTGTTCATGAAAATTTAATTCAAATTATTTTTTATTCTTAAAACTTTTAATTTTAATATATTTATAATTTTTTTAGCTTTCAATCACATATAAATTATGGACATATTATATTGATTTTTTTATTAACTTGCTTTGACAATCATAAAATATTTTTGTTTTAAGAGAAACAATAATTCCAGATAAAAATTTGTGTTCACTGTAATAATATATATATATATATATATAATTAAAATAACTATATTTTTTTATGTTTAAGAAAATTTTGGTTCCCAAGACATATCACAAACATACAAACTAATATAAACTTAAATAATGGGTACCGGGTAAAGCATCTCCGAGGAATTTTAAAGTTTTTAAGATAAAAATTATGTTTTATAAAATTATAAAAGTTTTGTTTTACATAAAATTAATTTTTTTAATCATTTTAATATATTAATATAAAAAAATTATATTTATACATCTTAAAAATATATATTTTAAAAAATTATTTTTACTATAATATTAAATAATGTAGTTATAATCTGTTTGAAAATGTAGTTATTGTTACTTTTTAAAATATTTTTTTATTTTTAAAAAAATTATTTTTAATAATATATCAAAATGATCTAAAAATAAAAAAATATTAATTTAAAATAAAAAAAAATAATAAATTTTTAATTTTTTTAAAAAATATTTTTAAAATATAAAAATAAATAGAACTTATATTGCGAACATGCTCTGGGATTTGCTTGTGGGCCGGTTCTAAAATAAGGGAGGAAGATTTCAATATATTCTTGAACAGTATGCAATTCTACAAATAAAATAAACACTATAATAGGGGTGAACACTGTTAAAATTTTCGAATTAGTCTAATTATCTGAACTAATTTGGATAAAAAAATTTGAAACTTTTCAGAAAAGGAAAAAGGTTGACAATTCATTGAAATAATTTCAAAGATATTCGGGAAAAAATTGGAAAGATTGATTAGATATATACAAGTCGATACAAAACTTTAAAATGTTTTCTTAAATAAAAAAATAATTTATAGAAAGATTGATTCGATGCCGGACAAAACGCATTATGTTTTTCACAGTACATTCGTTATAATTATGATCCGACCAGAAGGATATTCTTATCTAGAATCGTATGTCACAAGTGCTAAATTAATTTGAAACGATCAAATCGCGTAATCTTGTCATTCAAATATTGAAATGAATCGAGGGATACCCGGCGATGCCCAAAAGCTTAATATTGACACATCGTGCGAAATTGATTATATCTTGCACTCACCATCAAACTTGTGCCCGAAGACTACTCTACTTAATCAGCACTTCAAGTCTTTGTCCAATCGGAACTTGTCTTCAGCAAAAGAATATAACTTGTTTTTCGGGGTCGTGCATTTTCTCGGTATATAAAATGCTAGTCCTTACAAGAGATGATTATCATTGCATCTAGCAAGTACTGGCAGCGAAAATCAATTATGATGAGGCATTCTGGGAGTTGTGAGGTATCACTACTTTTATAATTATGTATTCGTTGTTGCAATCTTTGTTCTTGAGATTCCAATTAATATTGATTTTTTCCCCTCTTATGATTAATATGTTTGTTTGTTCAACACGTAATTCCCAGAAAAGAAGGGTACATAGAAAAATAAACAGACTGAGAGCAGAGATGGCAGGGATTAGGAAGCAGCAACAATGCATCAGACAAGGGCAAAGGGAAATAAGAGAAAGATTTGAAGAGATAGAATCAGAATGTGATGAGCTCAAAAAGGAGACTGAACTTGTATCTCAGGCAAGCGACAACAATCAACTTCGCCTCGATATCATGCTCAAAATCTTGCAAGCAAGACAAGAGAATGACTTCGCTAAAGCTGCTGATCTTACTTGCTCTCTCAGGTTGGTTTTTCGAATCTTCTTCTCTTATTTAATTTGTTGTTGATTTACAGGAGTGATCATGGGTATATGTTTGAACATTTCAAGGTTATATGGTAGATTGAGCTAGAAACAGTGTGTGTTTTTCGCAGCTTTTGAGAATTGTGTGGTTGATCCGAACAAGAGATAATACTGTACTCTTAAATGTTGTTTGCAGGAAAAGTCTGCTTCCTTGAGGATGATAGCTAGAGAGACAAGTTGCTATTGTGCTCTTCGAAGATTGCCATATTATACTTTCCGAATAGATGTTTGTTTTCGGATATGAATTGTCCAATATGTTTACGGACATAAGTTGCTTGTTCGAGCAATAGTATTTCTTAAACCGTATAGTAATGCTAGCTGTGCGAGGACTTCGTCGTTTATACAATCAACTTATGGTTCGATTTATTTAATTGATATGAGTTGATACTGTTAGATGAAGCTATAACATTTCTAATTGATATTGATTACATCATAAAAAGAATTATGTAATTCATAACACGATTATTTTTACCTGCTATATCTAAAACATTTGAAAACGTTATAGTATTTCATTGTTCATATAAAAAATTGAAGCACTAAGCATCTCAACTCTTCTTTTCTTTTTTAATTTCTAAACTTTGTTTTCATCCAATTAGACCATTATATAACCTAATTTGACTTCTTCTTTTTTAATTCACACCCCCCCCCTTCCCGTTCCATCCTTTCCTCCTTTTTTTTATTTGAGTTTTTTCCTTTTCTTCTCCATTTTATCCTTAGATTATTTTTAACAGTTGCTTGTTTTTGGACCAATCAAATTGGCTAGATCACGTTAAGGCAATTTTCTTACTGTTTGATTTTAAACTTAGATTAGATAAAGAGTTGGATTGAGACTTTTTTCTTTTAATTTCATCATTTTTTTCTAAATTTTGTCTTTAATCTCTTTTTCTAATCTATTGAGTTGTTTTTTATCTTGCCAAGTCGACTGGATCACATCAAGAAAACTTCTACAATATTTAATTTTAAACCTGAGTTGGGCAAAACATTAAGTCAAGATTCTTTTTTCCTACCAATTTTATCATTTTATCTCTCAATTTTTTTTTCAATTTTTTTTTCACCGGTCGGTTTGGTTGCTTTTGAATTGACCAAATCAACTAAGTAAAGTCGAGGCAATTTCAAAATGATGTAATTTTAAATTTTGATTAGACAATAAATTAAATAATGAGATTTTAATATTAACATGTTGAGTTGAGTTTAATAACAATGTTAAATATTTTCTACAATCTTGATATTCTTTTGTTACGTTCAAAAAACTTTTGATATGATATGCAATGGTGCGGAGGCATGTAAACTCTTATCTAAGAATTTTGACAATATTTCAAATTAAAAAAAAATAGCTAAACAAATTAAAATTAAGCTATGATAGCAAAAGCAATAGGATAACCAAATTTGAAAGTATCACCGGACCAAATGCCATCAAGTTAGTGTGTAATCGGTAATATAATATATAATGCTTTTAAAAAATATTTTTTAATTGAAAATATATTAATTAAAAGTTTTTTTTAATTATTTTTATTATTTTTTATATTAACACATCAAAATTATAAAAAACAAATATATAAAAAAATTTAATTTTAATTTTATTTACAATTTAAAAGGCAAAAATTACTATAATTTCAAACAAACATTTCAACCTTCAACATCATGTAATATCTTAAATAAAAAAGTATAGCACAACGAAAAACTACCGGTAGCAAGCTAGGTTGGTAGTTATAATATTGTCACCACCTCCTTATCATACAATAATTTCTCACAAAACATTGCAACAACTTTGACGTAAAGCAATAAAATTTATGTTCACAATAATCCCTAAACTTGCAGAATTTAATAAAAGTGTGAGATATATTAATGTCCAATATCGCTAACACGGGACATCTAATTGATTGGCGTATGGACTAGATTGATAGATGGAATTTCAAGAAATCATTTTAAAAAGATAAATGGGCATGATATGAAGACATAATTATATGTAGTAATAGTTTACAAGATAAAATGATTATTTTTGTATTATATTTGATTGTGATGAATAAAATATAAAAAAATTATTTTATCTTTAATATATATTACTATCGAACTTACATATTTTAAAAATAATAATTAGATTTTTTTTCACTCTAGTTTATATTGAATATTAAAATTAATAATATATAATAATTTTGGTTATAAAACTCGGACTGACCTTATGAGTCAACGTAGATTGGCCTGATGGGTCGACCTAGGATCCAAATCGGTCTCAGTCTAGGAAAAAAAAGAGAAAGAATTAATCTGACATGAACCAACCAAAAATTCAAGTTGACCCAACCGAGATAAAACACAGGTTAAAAACTTGTTAATTTTTAAAAAAAATGATCAAAATGAGGTTGCTATTGTTTTTTAAGAAAAAAATTAGATCAACCCAAGTTAACCCTCATGACCTATAACCCAGATCTTGTCCTGAATTGAATTTCAAGTCAGAGTTTTAAAAATACAATAATAACTATTTATATATATATACTAACTCATGTCAATTAAAATTAACCCTCTCAATCCATAACCCATAACTAAGGCGATCAAAGTTAACTCTTTACTTATATTATCGTGGTGAATAGTAAAATATATCTCTACCGATAATGTGTTTCTTCCTCTTGTTTTAGCTTTATACACACATACACCTTGAAAACTAATCGAAGAGGCAAAAAAAAAAAAAAAAGAGGCTGATCATGAAGAAAGAAAGTAGGTAGCCAAAGAGTTTGCCCAAAAAAAAAAAAATGCAAGACCAAGAAAACGGCAAGCATCGGGATAGAGGTGTAAGCAAGACAGCCCATAAAACACCGTTGGAGTGTGTGTCGGCCAAATAGGAGCACTTGTGGAGTCTGTTTCTACTTTCCATGACTCCACAAGTGCTCCTATTTGGCCGACACACACTCCACCTGATTCGAGCGTACTCATGAGTAGAAGAGCTAATATCCAACGCCCGCCTTCATAATTCCATGTTGAGGATTCTTCCAGCATGGTTTTGATGTACCCACATCAAAAACTTTAAAAAGTTTTAAATTAATTTTTTTTATATTTTTAAATAGTTTTAATGTGTCATGTAAAAAAAATAAAAATAAAAAGTATTATTTTAATATATTTCTAAATTTAAAACATGTTTAAAAAATAACTATTATCCCAACATAAAAAACTTATAAGAATAGAAGTAAATGTACCAAAACAATAGAGTTTTTCTTTTTAAATATTATGGTCGCTACAAAAATATTAAGATTAGTATAATTGAAAACATTTGGTTATGACACGCAAATTATACATGCACAGTTTGTTTAAATTTGAAGGTGTCATGTAAATATTGTGCAACTTTTAAAGTTTTATTCAGGGTTATGGTTTAATTGTGTTTTTAAAAATTTTGATATTTTTTAAATTTTAAATTAATTTTATTTTTAATATTCTTGAATTATTTTAATATGTTAATATTAAAAATAATTTTTTTAAAAAATATATTATTTAATATAATTTCTAACAAAAAAAATCAAAAAAAAAATCTCAATCGCTTTCGAAACAAGCCGTAAGCTGAAAAAGTTTTTCAAGGATTGTTCGTATACAACGTGCATAAAAACTGATTTTACAATAATTTGAACGTTACGAAAGAAAAATGTTTGGGTGGGTTGGAAGCTAAGCTAGCAGTGCTGATTGCCCTGAAATCTGTGTTTAAAAGTGTAATAACGGTTATTTTATAAAATATTTTTTATTATAAAATATTTTAAAATAATATTTTTTTATTTTTTAAAAATTATTTTTAATATTATCATATTAAAATCATTTTAAAATACTTTAAAAAAAATAATATTTTTTTAAAATATTTTTAAAATACAATACCAAACGCATGATATTTTCGGACAGCGAGGACAGCTTTTTTTGAAGGGAATAGGCAAATTCGTGCGATTCGCTGGGCGATCGCGCGATGTCTGTAGGTTACTGGTCGTATTTTCGCGATACAGACCACATGAGCCTTGTGGGATAGCACTTTGTGTGTTTTTCGCAGCTTTTGCGAATTGTGTGGTTGATCCGAACAAGAGATAATACTGTACTCTTAAATGTTGTTTGCAGGAAAAGTCTGCTTCCTTGAGGATGATAGCTAGAGAGACAAGTTGCTATTGCGGTCTTCGAAGATTGCCATGTTATACTTTCCGAATAGATGTTTGTTTTCGGATATGAATTATCCAATATGTTTACGGACATAAGTTGCTTGTTCGAGCAATAGTATTTCTTAAAACCGTATAGTAATGCTAGCTGTGCGAGGACTTCGTCGTTTATACAATCAATTACTTATGGTTCGATTTATTTAATTGATATGAGTTGATACTGTTAGACGAAGCTATAACATTTCTAATTGATATTGATTACATCATAAAAAGAATTATGTAATTCATAACACGATTATTTTTACCTATTATATCTAAAACATTTGAAAACGTTATTGTATTTCATTGTTCATATAAAAAATTGAAGCACTAAGCCTCTCAACTCTTTTTTTCTTTTCTTTTTTAATTTCAAAACTTTTTTTTCTTCCAATTAAACCATTATATAACCTAATTTGACTTCTTCTTTTTTAGTTAACACCCCCCCCTCCTCTTTTTCCCCTTCCTTCCTTTCCATTCCTCCCTTTTTTATTTGAGTTTCTTCCTTTTCTTCTCCATTTTATCATTAGATTATTTTTAACAGCGGCTTAATTGTTTTTGGATCAAACAATTTAGCTAGATAACATTTGATTACTTTTTTCTTTTTATTTCATCATTTTTTAAAAAAAAATTTGTCCTCAATTTTTTTTTTCTAATCTATCGGGTTGTTTTTAAACCTGCTAAATCGACTGGGTTACGTTAAGAAAACTCCTACAAGATTTAATTTTAAACCTGAGTTGAATAAAAAATTAAGTCTAAGGTTTTTTTTTCTATTAATTTTATTATTTTTTTTCTTTAAATTTCTGTTTCAATATTTTTTTTCTCCGGTTGGTTTGGTTGCTTTTAAATCGACCAGATCAACTAAGTAAAGTGGAGACAACTTTTAAATGGTTTAATTTTAAATCTTGACTAGATAAGGAATTAAATCATGAGATTTTAATATTGATATGTTAAGCTGAGAGTAATAATTAATAATGTTAAATATTTTTTACAATCTTGATATTCTTTTGTTACGTTCAAAGAAAACTTTTGATCCGATATGCAATGTTGTGGAGGCATGTAAACTCTTATCTAAGGATTTTGATAATAGTTCAAATTAAAAAAAAAATAGCTAAACAAATTAAAATTAAGCTATGATAGCAAAAGCACTAGGATAACCAAATTTGAAAGTATCACCGGACCAAGTGCCATCAAGTTAGTGTGTCTTCGGTAATATAATATATAATGTTTTTTTAAAAGTATTTTTTAATTGAAAATATATTAAATTAAAGTTTTTTTATAATTGTTTTTATTATTTTTTTACATTAATACATCAAAAACGTAAAAAATTAAATGTAAAAAACCATAAATTTTGAAATTTTTTATAATATAAAAAGCAAAAATTACCATAATTTCAAACAAACATTTCAGCCTTTAGCATCATTCATGTAATATCTTAAATAAAAAAGTATAGTACAATGAAAAACTACCAGTAGCAAGCTAGGTTGGTAGTTATAATATTGTCACCACCTCCTTATCATACAATAATTTCTCACAAAACATTGCAACAACTTTGACGTGAAGCAATAAAATTTATGTTGACAATAATCCCTAAACTTGCAGAATTTAATAAAAGTGTGAGATATATTAATGTCCAATATCGCTAACACGGGACATCTAATTGATTGGCGCATGGACTAGATTGATAGATGGAATTTCAAGAAATCATTTTAAAAAGACAAATGGGCATGATATGAAGACATAATTATATGCGGTAGTAGTTTACAGGATAAAATGATTGTTTTTGTATTATATTTGATTATGATGAACAAGATATAAAAGAAATTATTTTACTTTTAATATGTGTTATTATCGAACTTATATATTTTAAAAATAATGACTAGATTTTTTTTTATTCTAGTTCATATTAAATATTAAAATTAATAATATTATAATAATTTTGGTAATAAAACTCGGATTGACCTGATGAGTCAACTTGGATTAGCCTGATGAGTCGATCTAGGACCCAAACCGATCTGAGTATATGGAAAAAAAAAAAAGAATTGATCTGACTTTAACCAATCAAAAAATCAGGTTGACCCAAATCGAGATAAAACACGGGTTAAAAATTTATTAATTTAAAAAAAAATGATCAAAATGAGATTGCTTTTGTTTCTTAAGAAAAAATTAAGTCAACCCAAGTTAACCCTCCTGACCTGTAATCTAGGCCTTGCTCTGAATTGAATTTCAAGTCGAGTTTTAAAAATACAACAATAATTATTTTTATATATATATATTGACTCATGTCAACCAAAATTAACTCTCTCAACCCATGACCCAAGTCAATTAAGGTTAACTCTTGATACCAAGATTATTTTTTTTTTTAAAGAAAAAAATAATTATATTATCATGGTGAATAGTAAAATATATCGATAATGTTTTCTTTCTTTTGTTTTAGTTTTATAGTAATCCAAGAGGAAAAAAAAGAAGAAAGAAGAAGCCTGATCATGTAGAAAGAAAGTAGGTTGCCAACACTTGAGGGTCTAGCCCATTGGTCAACTGCAAGGCTTGTCTTTACGAAGGTCCTGGGTTCGATCCTCAAGAGTACCAGTCTGTCACCCTTGCGGTGCCTTACCTGCCTACTGGGCTTGCAGGATGTTCAGTAAGTCCTGGGATTAGTTGTGATGCATGTAAGCTGGCCCGGACATCCAGAATCATAAAAAAAAAAAAAATAGGTTGCTAAAGAGTTTGCCCAAAAACAAAACATGCAAGACCAAGAAAACGGCAAGCATCGGGATAGAGGTGTAAGCAAGACAGCCCATAAAACACCATAAGAAGTAGCCAAGTTATTGGCCAGCATTGGATAATTAGCTCACAAAGAGAATGATCGTAACAGCGTGCTTAAAAGAGCAATAACAGTGTAGTTGGAAGCTGATCGTGCGACATGTGTGTTTAAAAAGCAATAACAGTTGTTTTATAAAATATTTTTTATTATAAAATATATTTAAATAATATTTTTTTATTTTTAAAAAATTATTTTTAACATCAACATGTGAAAATGATTTGAAACTATTTTAAAAATTAAATTTAAAACATGTATATAAATTTTTTAATATTCTTTTAAAATACTTTCAAAATACAATACATATCACACGATATTTTCGACAGTGAGGACAGCCTTTTTTTGAAGGGAAAAGGCAAATTCGTGCGATTCGCAGGGCGATCGCGCGATGTCTGTAGGTTACTGGTCGTATTCTCGCGATACAGACCACATGAGCCTTGTGGGAGACGTCACAGTCGAATAAATTAAAAGATTGGCAATGCAATAAATTAAGAACTGGTGATTGTATCCGAAGCAAATCACTCAAGCTGAAGAAAATGGAACCGTAACTGAAAATTTGACATTGACGGAAACGCATAATTCTGTAAAATAAGAGGACGGTGGAAAGTAGTTCGTCAAAATTTGACATTGACAGCGATGCAGCAATGACTATTATAGAAAAAATGGCCTCTCCTAGACATTTAAGTGTAATCTAACCATTAAATAAAAAATTTATAATATTTTAGTGTTATTATTTTACTTTGGTATGACTGGATCTCATTTCAGGTATATATTTATTTTACTGTTTATAAATATATTTGTTAAATTTTCTACATAATTTATTTGAGGCAATTTTTTTTTAAGTTATGATAAACTCACACCTAATTTATCAGAATCACCTATTGTTATATGAATAATAATCTTTTAAAATTTTAATTAAAATCTATTTTTTTATTTACAAATAAAAAAAAACAATTTATCTAATAAAATTAAAATCTTCATAAATATAATTTCAAGTCGATTAATAGAATTAGATCTAAGTGGTTGATCGGTTAAAATAAAAAATTAAAGTTTGACCATGTTGTATTTTTAAATCACGACATGTTCCAACCATGTTATTTTATTTTTTATATATAATTTTATTCTGCTGAATTTTTATGTTTATAAACGCATTTTATCAAAAACACTCTTTCTTTATATGTAATTTTTCTCTTTTTAAATAAAGAAAATTAGAGTTATGTTGAATTTTGATGGACAGTACTTTTAAAAATAATTTTTAAAAATTAAATATTTTATTTTAATATATTTTTAAATAAAAATACTTTAAACCAATACCTTATAACCATTTCAATAAGCTTTTAAATTTTAAAAAACAAAGATGACAAAAACTAGCATAACTCGAATGAAGTGGTGTGTTTCAGTGTTCCCACCGCCTTCCTCGTTTATAAAACATAAAAATTAAAAGCCTTGACTTAAGCTACCGTACAAAGGTGGGGAGCTTTCACTCGATTTTATTTTTTTATTTATTTTTTTATATTTTTTTGCTTGAGATGTTTGAAACCAGAGGCCCATTTGAGAGGAAGTTCTCTTTGAGATTTCTGTGTCCTTTCTCAAATCCAAGCTCATCAATCTCAGGTATGATCTATGGTTAAGATAAGATTACCTTCTACTATTAGCAAATTTGATTAGCTCGCACCGCTCATCTGGATTCTTCATGTTTTTCTTAGTTGGCTTCTAGAGGATCACGGGGAAGAAATAGAATATTTTAGCTAAGCTGAGAGAGCGCCAAGAGCGGTCGATCTCACGGTCGCCGGCGCCCTTGTTCTTGTCTCAGTAATAGATCGAGTTTTTCTTTTGTTTTTCCCGACTAACCAGTCCAAACAATGAGTTTCATGCCTAGCCCACGTGTATGGTGGATTGATTAGCTTTGCCATATTCATCCACGTCTGACCCAAATAGCCTTCTACAACCTTCAAGTCTTCATTTATTCTGCACAGTTTAAAGAAGATGAATGTAGAGAGAAATATATCCGGTACAACGATAAAATAAAAATAAAAACAGAGCCAATTTGCCCTGGGTTCATATATAATCATGAACCCATGTGAATATGTCCACACGAGAGATAAGTGATCGATGTTAAATGGAGACATAAATTTAGATTTAAAACGTGTTTTCTGCAAAAGCTGTCGAAATTCTAGGTTTCATGGGTAGTGCGTTGTCGAAGATGATGATACACACACACACACACACAATTAGCTAAAACCGTGTCTTCATTAAATACATGTACTTTCTATCTCCATGATCGGTGATGAATAGATTAGATTTGACTCTCAAGTGGAATGAACATGGTGGCAACATGTTTTTGTCGGTTCTCTATCATAGCTAGCCTTCTTTTTGAGGTTTTGCTTGTGGGGTTACGTGGACACCTTGGATCCGATCTAGAGATGAGTGTTGCGTGAATCGGTGTTTTTACAGAGTTCAACCATGAGTTGTCCTAGCTTGAAAAAAGTGATAAAAAAAAGAAGAAATTATTAATGATGGATTGATGTTGTGATATTTTTTATTTTATTTTTAAAGTATTAAATGATAATTTTAAGTGTTTTTTTTTATAGTTTTGATATATTAATGTGAAAAATAAAAAAAATGATTTTGATATATTTTAAAATAAAAAATAATTTTTAAAAATATTTGCACTCCACTATTAAATACACATGGCGACTTTTAAAACAAAAAATATTATTTTTTTTAAAAAATGCAAAATATCTAAAATAACATGCAATTTATTACTCCTTAGCGGAGGTTTTTATTTTCTTAATAAACGTAAAAAACTAAAGAACTACTCGCAGTGTCTAGAAGACACTCCAATATTGTATTTGTGTGTTTGTATGTGTATATATATATATATATATAACATTTCTAAGATTTTATTCGAGGTATCATGGAATAATCTTATAAATTTTTAATATTTTTTATTTAAAATAATTTTTTATATTTTAAAATCATTTTTAATGATCGGATATTAAAATATTTTTTAAAAAATAAAAAAATATTATTTTAATATATTTTAAAATACAAAATACTTTAAAATATAATTATGACTGCTGCAGCACTTGCGGCAGCATGCAATCGCGCGAAAAGGTCGAGTATCGAACCGCTTTCTCCACGATGTCGTGCGATTTTATATAAAATATCAAACATCAATTAACAAATCTTTTTTATTTCCTCCCACGTTATTTCATGCTTTCAAAGACGTCTTATTGACTATTCTTTTGAGGAAGGAAATTTCCTTCCTATAAATTGGACGTCGTCGGAAGCACCTTAATTGCTAAGACAAAAAGGAAAAAAACTAGAGAAAAATAAGCGTCGTTTTTCCTAGCAAAACTAAGACGAGGAACAACATGGATGCAAAACATGTAGCGGAAGGGCCCTCTCTCGGAACAACTCAAAGGAAGAGTCTGGTATGCATATATATAAACCATGCTGCCACCTCATATGTATACTTCGGTCATGATTCCTTTGATCGTTGTTAATTGTTTTCTTGGCTCCCTTCTCATCAGTTCCTTGTTCATATATAGATTATCAGTCGTCCATACTTTTTCTTTTTTCTTTATTGAAATTCTAACGTATATAATTTGTTAACAATCCAAGCAGAAAAGGAAAAAAAGCAGTGACAAACAAATAAGTAGAAGCATCAAAAAGATAAGGGCTGATATGGTTGAGATTAGTGAGGGGCAAAAGCGCATACGGGAGGGGCAAAAGGAAGTGAGGGAACAATTTCAGGAGATAAATAAAGAGGCTGCCAAACTAAAAGAGGAAACTGATCTAATCACCAAGCAGAGCGCTGCAAATCAACTCAGGATTGATCTTATGTTTCAAATCCTCAGAGCAAGAGCGGAGAATGATTCTGCCAAGGATGCCTTTCTCACACAAGCCTTGCGGTTTGTGATCCTATCCACATCTTTGTACCTTCACTTTAATTTGATTACCGGTCATCACGACCAACTTGAATGATGTATATAGCAGTTGAAGACATGGAACTGCAGATATATGCATGTTAATGGAATCTTCAGAGATTAATATGATTTACTAACGTTATCTTTTGTTTAAATGTTATGTTTCAGGGAGCTAATGGCAAAGCAGGACATGGGCAAAACCAGGGTTTGTGAACAGAAGCAAGGCCATGATAAATGACTAACCGTGTTTCTCATTACTTGTACTTTTCTTTTTTTGGTCGAGAAGCGAGAACACTCTAATTTACGCTGTTTCTTCCTTATATGCTTTTTTTTTTTTTTTTTTTTAATGTAATACACCTATGCTATAAAGAGTATTCGCCATCAATAATAGCTTCAAGGCTTTCTAGGGGCCCTACCGATGGTATCCTATATTGAAGCTGTAATTTGATTTTAAAGCCAGATTTTAAAGGTATCATATATGTTTGCATGTTTAAGTAATTAGCGGATTACCATGCATTGTCTTCTATGTTATAATTCTTAAGAATCACGATAAGAATTTTTGAGAAAGAAAAGAAAAGACATATTCAGCTAAAAATCTAAAAATTGCTTTTACATGTCAAACAAATCCTAAAATATGGATGGTCGGATTGGAATAAAGAAAAATCTTCGAAGCTATTGGAAAAAAGATATATGCTTAAAGCTAGCATCGAGAGAGAGAGAGAGTGAGGGAGAGATTTAAGATCAAATTAAATTTTTATTGTTTCGGATATTAAGATCGTCGAGTATGACTTGTTCTTAGATCCAAGAACATAGGGATTCATTTACTCTCCTTTTGACGTGATCTGATCCCAGCATGCATTAATGGAGCTATGTTATATATTTGATCTTCCATTACTTTTACTAACAGAGTATTTATTTAAAGTGTCTCGTGAGAACTGATTATACTTGAGATTAAGCTAGTCATTTCTCTAAGTGAAACTTTATTTCTTTTCTTTTCCCGTAAACATGGGGATAGCTGTGTGGTGTTCTTTTCCATTATGCGGGGATCATTCTTTGTATTAGGTTATATGATCTTAGCAAACTAGTAATAAAACTCAAGTTTATTATTTACGGTTGATATAAAATCTCCTTGTTTTCAAATACAATAATTCCATATCAAAAAGTTTCGTCGGCTCAATAGTTTTAACATATAAGAGGTTAAATTAAGAGCAGTTTTTTTTTTCTTTTCTAAATGTGGTTAAATAAAGTTTAATTTCGAAAGTAAAGAAAAAAAAAAGGCTGGAATTCTAATGCATGATCAAGTCAATAAATAAGCTCTGCATGGAAGATCAAAGAGATTCAATAGTTTTAACACACAAGAGGTTATGAAAATAGCAGGGTTTTTTTTTTCTTTTCAAATATGTGGTCAGCGAAATTTTTCGAATGTCGACGAAAAAAAATCGTCTTGGATGGGAAGACGTGTTTGGTAGAGCATGAAGACGATTAATTCAAGTTGATTTGTTCAATAGAGTTTTGGGAGGGGTGATGGCTAAAAAGGACGTGGGAAAGCTGGAATTCTCGTGCATGAACGAGCATTTTATATATAGGAGAGAAGATATAACAATAAATTGATGAGTGTAATTTTATTATTATCAAAATTAATGGTGAGGATTAGGCCTTCTATTGTCTCTTGTATATTATAACCTTAGAATAAACTTTAATATTTAGTAGAAATTATCGTTTTAGAAAAGTTAAGATTTTCTTGTTTTTCATAGATAATAAGAAAAAACGCTAGCTTGAGAGGCAACTCTGATGGGGATTAAGAAGGTACGCTTATAGCAAGTGATGGATCCGGAGAGCAAATGTAAGATTAAAATATCAGTGGTCGTCATGGAAAATTGCAGCGATAACATTGAGAAAAATATTAAAGCTAATGTTGTTGAAGATAATGTACGTTGACGGGATAGAATATATAGATGGGAACGTGTTCCAATCCATATTTTTAAATATTTTGAATTTTTTTATTTAAAATTAATATTTTTTTATATTTTTAAATTGTTTTGATACGTTATTATCAAAAATAATATTATTTTGATGTATTTTTAAGTAAAAAACACTTTAAAAAACAGCCATAACCGCACTCTCAAACACACTCTAAATAATAAATAATAGAGTTGATCATTTTCGATTCGATTCGGTTTTTTTTTATAAAAAAAACAACCAAATTGAATTTTTTTTTTTAAACCGAAACCGGTTTAAATCGACCGGTTTCGGTTCGATTCGGTTTTTGTAGAAAAAACTGGTTCAAACTAGTTTGGCTTAGTTTTTTTAGTTTTGGCTCAGTTTTTTTCTAGTTTGGCTTGGTTTTCCCAATTTGGTTCTTTTTTTCTGGTTTTTTTTGTTTTAGGCTTATAAAACTGAACCGGTCGGTTTTTTTAAAATTCTAATCGGTTTTTTTCGTAATTTGGTTTTTTCAATTACTTTTTTCTGGTTTTCTCAGTTTAATCGATTTTTTGGTTTTTTTGCTCACCCCTAATAAATAACTAAGTTTATAGTTAATGATTTTTTTTATTAATATAGGTGTTCGGGCCAGCTTGTATAGACCTCGACTAATTTCACGAGCTCTAAAGTTAATAACTATATAAACTATCAATAACTTTAAAATTTTTAAAATTTAAATTAATAATTTTTATAGAACAAATCTATTAGTTTTGCTATAATTTTGTGTTGTGTTTTGTGATTTTATTTATTTATTTACGTGGATATCCAGACCAGTTTGCGTATACCATGATTAATCTCACGACTCATTGAATATAATACAAATCTAATAAACATATAAAGCACCACGGAAATAACAAGTATACATGTAGCAAGGAAACTCGTTGCCGCTACAAGCCTTGGTGTGTGTTTTGTGATTTTTAAGTGAACATCGTGATGGTGACCGACAAACCTTAACAAATGCGTGGAAGAAATTGAAGAAGTGGGTCCTTAATTGTTTGTCGTGCACGGAATATACGAATCAGGCTTGCGTTGGCGGCAATCTTTAAACAAAATTATTAATTAGTTCTATTTAATTTCATAAACGTGAAAAATCGCGCGACCTAATTTTGAGTCGTGCGAGGAATCAGGCCTAGTCGAACGATGTCTGGCAGTATGATGTTGCGCGTTACGCAGTGTTTTTTTTCTTAAGTGATCTCACGATTTATTTATTTGACTTGCTCCCATAGAGCGACATCGTGCGATGTCAGGTAGTTTGGATTTTGGAAAACGTCATGTTCCCATTAGAAGAATGAAGTTTCGAATATCAACGTCTTTTATTATTATTATTAATAGTATATAAATAGAGGAGGTGGGGGGCGGCAGTTTCGAGGGAAGTTGCAAGTCAAAAAAAGTCTAATTGCTGCGAATGGCTGCCGCCTCTCCCTCGCTTTTTTTTATGAAAACTTGTCCTTTCGAATATCAACTTCTCTCTCTCCTCTGTCTCAGGTGGGATCGCTGTTTAAGAGGATGCATGGGTTACCTCCTAATATTTGCAAATCTAACCGGCGGAGATATCACAATGCTTCCGAGAAGAACGAATACAGATGACTTGCATTTTCGAGATCCTTAAATTATATGGATTCCCAACTAATTCAGACTTAATGGCGTCACAAGCACAGATGTCAAAACAAAGTTCGGTTTCGCTCGTCACAAGGCCAACATCGTGCGAAAGCTTGAGATCGAGCAGCATCCTTCGCGTGGTATCGCGCGATCAAAGATAAGACACAATACTATTGTCTTCTTCTTTTTATAAAGCCAACTTATAGCGAGGGGCCCAGAGGAAAAGAGTGGGCAACTTGCTTTCGATGATATCCACGAACCGACCTCCGTTTCCTTCACAGGTTTATTTATTTTGCGATCTATATAAATAAATACGTAGCAAAATAAATACTTAGCGCGCGAAGTTATCATCATCACCGTAGCAAAACTCTCATGCATTTGCAGGTTGATCATGAAGAGCTGCATTTATACAAAATTAGTTGGCGAGAGGACTTCTCTCGGAGCAACTCGAAGAAAACTTCCGCAGGTATAACTTAGAAGTGCATGCCCTTCTTCATTTTATTGTTTTTGGACTTGTGTGTGTTAGAATTAGATTGTATCAAATCGTGACTGTCATTTTCTTTTTCTTTTTTGTTTTTAATCTCTAACAATCTAAAGATTACTTGAAACAGAAACGAGGAAATAATGACAGGAAGTTAAGCAGGAGCGTCAAAACGATAAGAGCTGACATGGTTGAGATCAGCGAGGGACAAAAACGCATAAGAGAGGGACAGAAGGAAATCAGGAAAAGATTTCAAGAAATAAGCGAAGAGACCGCCAAACTGAGAGAGGAAACTAACGTAATCTCCGAGCAGAGCTCTGAAAATCAACTCAGGCTTGATCTAATGTTTCAAATCGTCAAAGCAAGAGCAGAGAATGATTATGCCAAAGACGCCTTGCTCACTCAAACCTTACGGTTAGTCATCCTCCAAATCTTTGTGCCTTGTGTTTAATTGTTTTCCTGCTCTGCAAGATAAAGTTCTATTACGTAGGAGATGAGGAATATATCGTATTAGAAACAGAGAAATTAGAAGACTTCCAGGCGCTAATTTTCTTTTCATATTATCTGCACGTTAATTTTCTTTTCTTAGTGGTTTTATGCATACGATAGGGTTCACTGACGGTCTCTTAATTTGTTTCAATATTTTGTTTTAGGGATTTGATGGGAAAACGGAACTTGAGCAAAAGCAATCCTTCCGAGGAGAAACAAGAAGAACACTGAGTTGTATGCCAGACCATGTTTAATAAAGTGCTATCCCCAAGTTTCTTTTGGGTTGTAGTTGTGATATATACAAACCATGAGAACGATATTAATGATACTGTTTAATGATATTTACATTATTGTTTGTTTACTTTGTACTGAAATATTTTTTCTAGTTTTATTATCGCAATTATCACAATGACTCTCGTCTTTATATTAATACATACTATCCCGATTATCAAAAAAACAAAAAAAATGTTGTTCTATATACTATGTAAGTTTTGAAGTGCTATCCCCAAGTTCAAAAGAATTTGCAATAAAAAGGTACAAGGGCTTACACGGGACCTTTCTCCAACTTCATATACCCAAATGGAAGGCGTTAAAGAAACTAATTCATAATTAAAAAGTTAATATTTAATAAAGTGTTAATATATAATATTAGCTAGTTCACATGCATTCCTACAATCAACTTTCATGGAGGAAAATGTGAAAATAAAAATAAAAATGAAGAGGTTAAAAATTAACATTTAGAAAAACAATACATGAGGTTTCGGTGATTGGAATTATTACAAGAAACAAATTGATTTTTTGTTTATGATGAGAAGAAAGTAAGAATTTCTATTTTTATCTGATAATGAACAAACTACGAAAAAAAAAAAAAACAGTTAATTATTTGCAACGTCATAGCGAGTTTATCTTTTTCTTCTCTTCGGTTCTTTATTTATTTACTAACGTAGTTCATGACGCACGCACTTGGTCACTTTTTTAAGAGAAAAGTAGAACAAAGAATCGTGGGCTGCATGGCTGTAAGTGATGGGAATATTGACCGAAGCCTTGGGCTGCCGAAGCTGTTTCAACGCGGAAAAACAAGCCTTCAAGAAAACCATCAGCTAAAAAACTAAACTATGTGAATGTTTTACTGTAGTTCAATTCATATTAAAATATTAAAATGTATTTTAAATTATAAATTATCATTTTACTCTTCATTTTTTTTATTTATAAGCGTTGCTTGAGGGGTAAAATAGTCTTTACATGTATATGATTTTCATTCTTTACTTGTTTAGGGGCAAGAATATGTTTTTATTTTTTATATAAGTACAATTATTATATTGCTTTAAAAAAGTTAACAATAATAACCTTTGGTCCATGAGTTTTATAGTAAATTCCATGTTTTTTAATTAATAGTTGAATTATTCTATTACCCTTACCATTAAGATTTGTTAGCCTTAATTCAGGGGTTAATTTGATTGTAATTTCATAATAGTTTTTTTTTATTGTTGTTGTTGTTGTTTAGTCTTAGGGACATTTTTGTTTTTTTTACAAATCAGTAAATAGTGTGATTACTCCATTACCCTTGACATTTAGATTTTTTAGCCTTGGTTTCAAGGGTATGGTTGTAATTTCATAATGGTTTTTTTGTTATTATTGTTTAGTATTAGGGGCATTTTTGTTTTTGTACAAATGAGAAAGAGAGAGAAAAAGTTGTCGACGCGTGTCTCGCACGAGTCAACCGCTCCACCACCTTCATTTTAATCGTGATTATACCTGTAAATCCCGATAAAAAAATAAAAATAAAAATCAAGGCTGGATTAAATTAAAGGAAATAAACTAAACTAGAAAGAAGCGGGGGCAAAAAAAATACACTTAAAGAAGATGGGGCCTAAATGCAAATAAGAATAATTATAAAGCATAAGTACTCTTCTTGTCACCAAAAACAGATCGACAGATAACATAAAGAAAGAAAATAGGGAGTTTTATGTTCATTTTTACAAATCAAGATAGAAACACCAAAATTTCAAAAACAAACCCATCCAAGATTAAGGGTTGTAAGTAAAATAAACACTGGTGGGAAAGGGATTAACAAGAAGAGAAGAGGGGAGGGGCGACTGCCATTAGAAAGAAAAAAAGAGGGATCGAAACTTTGATGCGTATCGGGGGGGACCACATGCGTGGGGCAACAGCAACAACAACATCATGGGAGTATGAGTAGAGCTTCTATTGCAGGTAGGTAAATCACACATATACTTCCTAGTTAATTTCCATGATTTATTTATATTACCAATGTGAAATGTGAATTTCTGAATGTATGGGTATTCAAGGTGAAAAGTTGTGTGAATTGCCAAATGATGAAATTATCACTGACAAAGGAAATATGAGAAGTACGATTTGAGGCGTAAACTAGCATACATTTAGTGTATATTAGGATCTCAGGTAAGGGGATCACCATGTATCGGCTAGCATACATTTAGTGTATGTTAGGATCCCGGGTAAAGGGATCCCCATGCATAGACTAGCATACATTTAGTGTATGTTAGGATTCCGGGTAAGGGGATCACCATGTATCAGCTGGCATGCATTTGGTGTATGTTAGGATCCCGGATAAGGGGATCACCTTGGAATGACTCATATGGAGTGATGATGATGGTACCGGTGAAATTGGTATCGGTAATGTGATAAGCAAAAATGATCATGTTCGATCTCATAAAGTCTAGAATGAAGGTTGAAAGTGGCAGAGGGAACAATTAATAATAGTTGGATAAGGAAGGGATTCAAATAAAAAAAAAACTAGAAGGGAGAAGCAAATGAACTATGAATACAGGTTACCTTGTTAAAATTGTTAGATGTTCGTGTTGTCATATTTATTGTAATATTCACCTTTCAATAATATGTATTTTATTTCAGGATCATCACATGCACGACAAGAGTAGACCCTAACTTATGTTCCCTTCTTGTAATCTAGTTTCTAGGGAGTATACCCTTGTATTTTGTATATATAAAAATGTTTGTATAACTTAATTTGTATAATTAATGTTTAAACTTGACTGAATGAATTTAACCATATAATTCATATAATCATACTTCATGCCTATGTGATTATCCTTATTTATTTTTGTCTATCCATAATGATATTTTTTTATATAATGCATATCGTAAATATTGTGGTTGATAAGTGGGGGTATAAGTGTGGAAATTGAAAACCCAGGATGATTGGGTCGGGAATTGAGTTATGAGATGTTAGCTATTAGAAGTGAAAATAAATTCATGTCAATAACCTGGGACCTTCCAGTATATGGGGGAACTCCGTCAAATTCTGGTAGATTTTAATACGAAGACCATGAACTTATATGTACAAAAAAAAAATTATTATGTTTTTTGACTGACATGAGATTGTCGTTTTATCCCGGTATGGAAGGTGTTACAATACCACATCATTTTGATTCGTCTCAACGTCCTCTCCTTTCCTGGGCAGCATGTGTATGGTAGTTGGGTACTCTAGTTTGATGTCAATTTACTTTTAATGTTTTCTTTCTTTCTTTTCCTTCATTTTCTTCCTCGGATTACATGGTGGCCATGTAAAACATTATACCTGCCCTTCAACTTCTTTTTTCTTTTGATTCATTCATTATTCTATTAATTGAAATTGTTTTATTAGCATTGATTATTTCTAATTGGATTTTATTTTTGATGTCATCCCTGGTGTTGTAACCCAATTTTGGATTCACCAAGATTTTCTCGAATGTTATTTTGTTTCTATTATTATTTATAAAAATCCAAAAAAAATAAGAAAAAGTTTAAAATTTAAAAAATATTTTTTCTCGAGTCAACCGCATCTTTCCATCAAAACCGAGTTCACCAGGTCAATACGGGTCAAACCATGTCGACCAGGGTAAAAAATGAGTTTTCGAGTTGTTTCGGGTCAAAACCGTCATTTTCGACCAAAACCGAGTTCACCAGGTCAATTCGGGTCAAAACATGTTGACCAGGGCAAAAAATGAGTTTTCGGGCTGTTTCGGGTCAAAACCGTAAGTTTCGACCAAAACCGAGTCCATCGGGTTAATACGGGTCTAACCATATCGACTAGGATGAAAAATGAGTTTCAGGCCATTTTGGGTCAAAACTGTTATTTTTTGGTCAAAACCCTGTCCACCGGGTTGATGCCCATTGAAAGTTTTTTTTTAATGTTTCAACATAATTTTCGGTAATTAAAATTGATTTTTAGTGGTTGAGTCAGGTTTTTTCTAATACTGATTTGAGTTTTTAATTTTATCTATATAAATATGTATTATTATATATAATAAAACAAAATCAATAATACAAAAATTTGTAATATTAGGCGGGGCAGTTCAACTATTGTAGGCAGCGTAATTTTGCCGATATCATTGTAGGCGGAGTAATCGTGCCGCTACCGTGTTTGTCCCATGTTACTGGCTATAAATAGCCACTGACAATTCGACACAGGGAAGAGAAAAAAAAAGGGGAGAAAAAAAAAGAAAAGAAAAAAAGAGAGTGAGTACTATTAAGTTTTTTACTATTAGGTATTTTTTAGTTTTTCTTCACGAGAGTAAGATATTGTTTTTTTTTTAAAACAATTGAAAAAATACCAAAAATATCTTAACCGTTAGATCAAATAGTGTTAGTTCTGGACCTTTGATTTAATAAGTTACAATAGAGCTTACCACGCTAGATTAAAGCCCAAATCCATCTCAGCCATTGAAATAATCTTACCTTTGATCTCGTTGTGCCACGTCACCCCGCCATCGCAAGCCTCCGCACCACCACAAAAAGGTAGCTACCTTGGTGTAAAGCAAAACCCCCGCGGTTTTCATCATTTTCGCCGCTTCATCTGGCCGGAAAAAGGCTAAGATCTTCGCCGGCAATCGAAGCTTCAAGTCGTTCATTCTCCCCCATCAGCCATCAACGACCGTCAAGACCACCACCATCAGAATCCTCAACCTCAGATCTACCAGGATCGACCATCGGTTGGCCAGAAATCACGTCGGAAAATTTCGCAGCCGTCAATAGTAACCACGCGTGAGCCACACGCGCCTCCAGTGGCATTTTCATAATTTTTCTAGAAATTCGAGGGTATTTCAGTCTTTTACCTATACAGTTGCACTCAGATAATTTTTTTTTAGATTTCTAACATTTTTTTATTTTGTATATAAATTTTCTTGCATGTAAAAAACAAAAACAAAACAAAATTAAATATAAAAACGACGCGGGTCCAACACCCATCTCATCATGTTATTGTTTGTGGGTGCAAAGCCCAATTCTCGAATATGATTATACCCATTTCTCAACAATATCAAAATAATTTTTATTTTATAAATGAGTATTGTTCGTCGACACGTCTCTTTTTTACAGAAAAGGACCGATGTCAAAAGTTTAAATAACAAATATGGATTATGTCCATAATTTTTTGGTAACTCCGACGTAATTTTCCTTTTTAGGGTTAAACATTACTATTTTAGACGAGTTTCCTATTTTTAGGAACTGATGTCATTTTTTAACGCGTCTCCTACGAACGTTGTTTGTCGACATGTTTCTTTTAACAGAAAAGGACTGATGTCAAGGATATTTATACCAAATATGGATTATGTCCATTATTTCGTTTTGGTAACTCAGACGTAAATCTCCTTTTTAGGGTTAAACGTCGATATTTTAGACGAGTCTTCTATTTTTAGGGACTGATGTTATTTTTATCGTGTCTCCTATTTTTAGGGACCGGCGTTAACTATTTAAAAAAAAAAACAAGATTGCCAATAAGATCAAAATATAATAGCATTTGAATCAAATATAAAAACACATAAGTAAGGGTAACCTTTCTCTTGAAAGGATGTTTTAAGGGTGATGTCTACCTTCCCTTAATCATAACTAACCTAGTACTCAAATCTCTGAGATCAGTGTCTAATTTGGGATTTCTAGTTTTCTCAAATTACTAGATGGCGACTCCAATAAAATCTTCATTTCCCCTAATAAAAAAAATCTTTTTGTTAAATAAATAAACAAAAAAGAGCGGAGCCGTCGCCCGACGTCGTGTATCGACACCTGGTGGTTTGATTTTTCTAATTTTTTTTATTAAATTTGCTCTTTATTTTTTTATATATCTTTTGTAAATTATTTTTTTTCTTCAATTTATCCCTCATAATTTGATTTCTTTTAATTTTTATATCAAGTTTGGTTCTTATTTTTTAAAATTATAATTTATTTATTTATTTTATAATTTTTCTAATTAAATTTTAATTTTAATTCAATCTCTCAACATTTGATTTTGATTTATTTTATGTCAAATGTCCCCTTTCTTTTTATTACTATTTATTTTGTTTTTGTTGCTTTCCCCCCCCTCAATTTCATCTCTTATTATTTTGTGATTGAGAATTTTACTTAGTTATTATTTAAGATTTGCCTTATGTGGGGTTAGTCCTGGGCTCATGATCAGGATCACGAGTTTTGAATATTAACATAAATTGACTTAATTTTTTTTAAGGGTCTTTATTAAATTTGATATTTTTTAGTTTCATCATTTAACATTTGATTTATTAGAAATTAATTTTCGTATTTTTTTTTACTTTTCTTTTTATAGAGTTATTTCAATTTTATACTTATGATCATAGGGTCGACGAGATAACCTGTGTTAACTCAATTTTTTTTTTTTCATTTTTTTAATTAGTTTTATTTTTATATTATTGAAATTATAATGATTTATAAAGCTCAATTAAATCAATAAACCGAATCTCATATTTATTTTTATATATTTAAAAAAAATTACGTCACCGTAACATTCATTTTATACAAAGAAAAAAAAATTGAGTTATCCTAGACATAGCATGAGATACCTACTTGCACTAAACTATACAAGACACACGCCAAATATGTGGATTATATTGAGTAAAAAAATCATTGGGATTAACAGCAGATTAATCACTAATTTAGAAACCACTTCTGAATTCGATTCCCAGATCAAATTTTACTCTTCTGTTAGATCCCCCATTAAATTTATAAATGTTTCACATTGAAATCACCTACCTCAAGCAATAAAACAATAATTTTTTACGATAACTTGAAGTTTTTTTTAAAAAAAATTACCATGATTTTAGACGAAAGTACTTTTATTGAGGATCTTTTAAAAGATTAGAAATCCAACTGAATAAAAATATAATTTAAGGGTTCAAATAAATAAATAAAGCAATAAATAAGTTAGAAGTAGGAGTGGTATGAATCATAACTATTAAACTTGTTGAAACGAGCTTATTTTAAAATAAAAACAACCTGGGATTAATTCGATTTAACCCGGTCTATTAAGTTAAAATTCTAGATTTAAAATAAAAAACTTCTAGATTTTTTCATAAAAAACACGAAAATAAATATTCTCCATAGAAAAAGAAAAAGAAGAAGTCGTCTGGGAGAGATTTTTTTGTCAACCAGAATCTATGGTGGGTCTTGGCTTTATCAGGTAAATACCCTAAAGGGCATAAGACCATCACTTTGCAGCCATGTTACCATGTCCATTCAAGCGTGCTATAAGCCTATAATAATTATCAACGAAGTGACGCGACGCTATCATTTTATCAACGCCTGGTCTGATTAAATGACTAGAGTTGCAACGTGGACCAATAAAAGCAGATAGAGTCCAGCAATAGCTAAAAGCTAAGAGAAAGAGTCTCGAGCGAGATTGATAAAAATATACCAGACTCGAATATGGATGGCTTCACGACAATAAAATTATATTTAGAAAAAAAAAACCTCAATTATCCATTATCTATTCTATTCGATTCAAACCTATACCTATCAAATCTAATTAATACCTTTTAATTATTATTAATTTCATAAAAAATATTTTTTTAAAATTTTCAACTTAACAATAAAATTAACAAAATATAAATAATAATCATTAAATTCCCTATCATTTTTTTCAATTATAACACATTTAAATTACAAAATCAAACATAAAATACCATAAATTATTGAGTTTTGATATCAACTCACATGATAAAAACAACAACAAAAAAAAACAACAAGTAAAAACTATATATAATTTTGTTGAATATATCTATGTATAAAAATTTTAGTTTGAAGTTTTATTATTAAATATTTTTTTTTTCAAATTATATGTTAAAATATAAACTAAACTAATCTAATTCATACTAGTTCTCGGCCTAAATTAATTAAAAAAATAAAAATTATAAACTAAATAAAAAGAATAAAAAAACCATAATTTTTTTAAAAAATAAAAAAACACATTTTCTCCTGAAAATCCTGTATCATCATATATTTTTGGAAAGTGCAATTTCGACCTATAAATAGAATTATCTTTCTCCGTACAAATTATCCACTTAACGATGAGGAGGTGGCTTACTTTGATCAGCCAAAAGCTGAAACAATGGTAGTGTTCAAACGGTAAACGCCAAAGAGGGAAACTTGACTAGAGAAGTATCTATCTGGCTCCTTTCGCTCTCTAGCAATCGCGCAGGTTAACGAACGTTCCGCGCGGTTTGCCGACATCAGTACTTTTATATGAATTTCAGATTCTCGAAAATGATATTTCTTTCACTAGACCTGTTCTTTACTGCTACAAATCTCCTTGTTTCTTCATCAACTGAGCGTCAATGGACCGTACAACTTTGTCTGCGACCTCGAAGGATGCTAATAGTAAGTATATTGAAGATTAATACTGTTGCTTATTTTCTCCATTTTTTTCTTTTTTTTCTTGTTCAGTCCAGATCTGAGATATTTCAAGCTCAACTTCCGCCTGCAATTTCAAACTACGTCTGGTTTATTGAGATTATTCCCAACTTTATGCCCTAGCTCTTACCTGTCTCTTCGTAGCAAAGTGATATTTTTAGTGCAAAGAGGATCGAAGGGTTAGTCATAATTAGATTCTTCTTTTTCTTTCTTTCTTTCTTTTTTTTCCTTCCGGGAGAAGGTCCTAAATTTTCATTACAATTGAAGAGTTTGATGTGAAGATAAAACTTGGCGATTGATCATATATGGAAATACGATTAACTACTAAAACATCACTCAATTCTTCTTGGCCTCCTTCTTTATGGGCAAATAGAGGTTGGATCCCTTGAAGGGATTGGAACCCCCAGCCTTCTCCTTGATGGGGGGAGGTTGGTATTAGTCTACCTAAAAGCCTATTGGTTGAGAGGTGGATAATTGCATTATTATGCTTAATGTCTTACGCTATTTATTTATTTATTTTTATTAATATTCTAGTTAATTTTCAAGGGATTCAATCCCCTCTCTCTTTTATGCGTTGAGATTAGTTTTGTTTCTCTGTGGCTTTTTTATGGTAGCTATTGAAGTCTATGGCATTCAAGTTCCTCATATATTGTCTTGATACTCTCTTCATTCAAGTTCCTCATGCATCTATCTATTATTATTGTTACTGTTATTATTATTTGTGTCTTTGTTCTTCTTCTCTGTTTCTTACTCAAATGGTTTTCCAGATCAGAAAGTGAAAAAGAGAAAAAACAGAGAGTGTACGAAATGTGCAAAGGTAAACAACAAATGTTCATATTAATCAAAGCTCTTGATTGAGGAGCAAAAGCACCTCATTTTTTCTCCTTTTTTTTCTTTTCTTTCCTTGCTTTCATGATAATGTCTTTGATTTGACAGAAAACAAAGACGATTCAGCATTCGTTACGTGCTATTGGTGAGGAAATTAAGGAGATCGAGCCTGAAAATGATTCCATGCTTCAGATGCTGCAACGAAAGCAGCTTGGGATCAAACAGCAGGAAGCTGACTTCTGTGATTCGCAAAACAAAATAATCACTGCACATGAAAACTGTGTAGGTGCATTTTTGCAAGAGCCATTAGGCCAATACCTCATGGTGAGTTTCTCTCCGTCTTCCTTTTAATTTCTGTACTTATTTTGTCAAATAGAGAACAATGTGCTTTAGAATATGTGGAGTAAATGGAATTTTAGACAAATGAAGGTTAATTGTGGTGAAAATGTGCTTTAGCACTTGCTTTATCTTCCTCGTAATCTAGTTATAATTAAGATGCTTACTGGTTTTGAAGATATAATGTACTATTTTTGTAAAGTGGAAGGATTTTTGTTGGTGCATAGTGTTAGAAAATAATATAAATCATATTTTGAGATCTCATCTAATAGCTTAAGCTTTTAGATTGAAATGATTCTTTAACATGGTATCAGAGTCTTGTTGATCAAGTAGTCACGAGTTCGAATCTTACCACCCCCATTCTATTTGATAAAAATTAAGTACAAGGTGATGTGAGTTTCTGTAAGTTTTAAACCCAAAAGGCTTTCATTTGAGAGAGTGTGTTATAAAACAATATAAATCATATCTTGAGACCTCATCTAATAATTTAAGTTTTTAGATTATGATGGTTTTTTTACACATAATAGAAAGTCGGCTGTTTTCAAAACATATTGTGATTGACAAGTTAATTATTTTTAGGATTATAAATCATTTATTTGAATTCAATAACCATGATTTATCATGTGAAAACACACTCCCATTCCATGCTTATTTTAAGAAGCTAGAAAAATAAGCTTGAGTTGATAATGTAGAAGAGCCTTTTCACATTGGTGTTGTACTGTCAGTGATTCAGAATATTGATTCTTTACAAATTCGATGAAAGTGGGATGATTACCTTATAAAAAAGGTGATTTTGACTAATATCATGACCAAGTATTTAATCCTTTATATTAATCATAATAAATCACTTCCGATAATTCCTTGTATGATCATGTTGTAAGATTTGTAATTGATTTGCGATATTTAGTTAATTGAGGATTTATGAACGATTTTTATTGCTATTTTTTTTACTTCCATTGTTATAATTGTAACATTACGGCATTTTAAATTTATTTTTTAGGGCCTTATGCTAAATTGAAGCACATAGAGTTCTTGAGCTACGATAAAAATATATATAAAATAAATTGTCAAAGCATGATGAATATGTTAGATATTAGTTGAAATTTTAGTCTCAGTAGGAATTTTTGAAAAAAAATGATCAAAAAGAATGTGTCTATAATCCTTATTGAACTAGTCTGTTATAATTTTTATTAGATCATGATAGCTAAATATTGTAATCTTTCTATAAATATAAAGGTCTTTGTATTCAGAATTTAAAAAGTGTTAAACCAATTAATAAAATATTGGGAGATTAAATATTTGTATGCTTAATGTTTTAATAATTGGTATGTTTTCAGCAATTGATATCAAAGTTGGGAAGAAAATGAGAAAAGCCTAAAAGGTTAAATACTTGGTGTTTAGTGTTTTAAACCATTGGTATAAGAGCTTTTCAACAGGAAATTCCCATCAATTTTTTAGTTATATGTTAATTTTCTCAAGTTTTTTTTTTTTTTACAAGTGAGGAAAACTGTACAAAGAGAGTCAAAGAATCTGCTTAAAAAAAGGCAGGAGATGGAGAACTGAGCCAAATCTAACGAGTTTTCCTATAAAAAAAAGAGTTGACCAATTATAAAGGGATAATTTCTTATTTAAAGGGTATTTTAATAACTTTAGAGGAAAACGAAATAAAACAAAATCTCAAAAAATGAACTTACTGGTCAGTGAGAATTTAGACAAAACTCATTGTTTATTACCATCTATGTTAGGTTATATGTATATTATTGAATTTAGTTCCTACTTCTTTTAATTTCTTGGACTTGTGGATATGCTATGATCTCTCTTACAGGCGGGATCTAACCAGCTAGCAATTGCACAATGTGTTGGGTTTTCTCCAAATGCCAATTCTGACGATAGAATTCCATCCGAGGATGGCATCGCTGAATTGAAACATCGTTCTAAGATGGTGGATAAGCAGATTGAAGTTTTATGCAAAATCTTCACAGGAGGACAAGCTTGAAAGGTACCATCCATTGTTTTTTCGCTTAAAACTATTATCGTGCGTACATTTTATTCCAAAAGTTGAACTTGCGTGATGTCATTCATGCATGCGAGTGTATTTAAATGATTTTAGTGGTGATTTAAGTTCAAAATTGTTTAGCAGTAAACTGCAGAGTGAGAGAAATTGTAGTCTTCAATCTGTGAAGATCATAAAAAAACGAATTTAATGCTCAGAACCAATCTCCCAACTATATATTGTAGACATTCCGAATCTATTGAACCTCCTCTTATGTATCTTGGTGGCTTTGGATCATCATTCCAGGTCCCATTCCGTGTCTCTCATTTTTTATCCTGACAAGCTAATTCATTTTTGTCCAACGAATCTTAGTCCACTCTTGGTTTATCAAGTTGGATTCAAATCCTCCCAGGTCATGTTCTTTGAATATAAACGTTGATTTTTGGTTAGAATTTCTATTCATGCTAGGTAATTGGTTTTTAATATGTTTGGTTTTGTATCGATGTATAAAATCCTAACTATTGAATTGTTGATTTTGAATTCTAAAATCTAGATTAATAAACATGTTATATCTTCTTTGTTCTAACTTTTTTTTTTTAATTCTAGATCCTTAATTTTTTATATGGTATTAGAGCAAAATGGTTGTTTTTAACAATTGATGCGTGTTGAAAGTAAACCAGATTTTGATTCTAAAAAACAGAGGAATCGGTCTACCGGTTGAGAACCGGTCGATTAGCTAGAACAAGTTGAATCAGTCGACCGGTTCATTTGGCAGAATACTTTTCCTCTTCAAATTAGGATTTCTTTATATTAGTTTAATTCTTTAATTGTCTAGGATGTATGTATATAAAAGGCTTGCAATTCAACATTATACACAAGTACAAAAAGAGAGAGAATGGCTAAGAAGAGCTTAAAAATATATACTTAATAAAAGTATATTTTCACTTTGTTGATATCGATTTGCTGTTTAGATAAATGGATATGCTTTGCTGCATGTTATCAAATAACATTTTATATTAACTCATGACATATTTTCTCGAATAAAGCTTTTTTTGACTTGAAATTTAAATATATCTATAAACCAAAACTTTAGAACTTGTATGAATTCACTGAATATTTTTAATATAATCATAAGAATAAGAATAGGATTTGAACTTGTTATTTAGTTATTAAAATTATAATATTATATCAAAAAATCATTTCAATTTAAATATTTAATTTGTCAGGAGAGGTGGTAGAATGGTTGCAAACTAACTCTCTAACATATCAATTTAGTATGTCTAATGTTCCTATCTCCTAGACTAGTTCTTCTGTGTCGCCGATGTATGAATTATGCTCCTCCGTATTATAGATGTCCTCCATTGATCATTCCTTCAAGATGTATATTTTTTTTTCTAGAAAACAATAGGCTTTCCTGCTGTTACTTGAAGTTATACGGTTTTTGTCCATGTTATATATTTCTTCGCTTATCATTCATTGCAATTAACTATACCAGAAAAGCTTAATCCTAAATTTTCAGGGAACATAATGATGGGTTTTATATGTTTATCTGACATTAATTACCATGCATCAAGTCCAATTTTGTTAGAAATTTAATATAAACTTATTCTTGTCCAATTTTAAATTTTTTAATTGAAATAATTTTTTGATATGATATCAAAACTAAATTGTTACGAGTTCAATCCCAACTGCTGTTTTTCTTTTTCTATCAATACTAAAATCCCTACCTTGTATTAAAATCAATTTGTAAATTAATTTTGTTATATCCTGTATTATTTTAAAAAGCCCTTAAACTTAAATAACCCAAACTAATAGATCATGAAGATCAAAATTAAACTTCTTTTATTGTTACAAATTTTAGTGAATGATATGCTACATTACTTAACGTGAGTCAAAGCGTAAATCTTTTTTCATGCTTCCATCTTTCCTTCGTTTTGCTTGTGAAATTAAAATCTGTTTTAAGGGTTTCCTAATTAATAACGGTGCTTATGATCATGCAGGAGATTCGCTGAGGCATCCGGAATGAAGATGGCGGTTGTCTGCGGCCCTGATAGACGATCTTTTCCCCGTCTTTCCCCTGATTCTATCTTCATTCAATCCATGTGATGAAACATAACATCCCAAATAATGAATTTTCCATTCTGTTGTTGAATCATGTCGCTCCGTGGACGACAGAGTGCTTATAAACTCGAGTGCATTTACATTTGCGCAACTTATTATTATGTTTGAATTGGTTTTTATCTTTTTTTACGTGCAGGTCAATTTTTTTAAGAAAAATTATGATCGGCAATGCAAAAAATCATATTAGCTCTTCAATTTTTTTTTGAATTCAGTCTCTCATTTTTTATTTGCAATTTTATTTATTTATATTAATTATTTTTAATTGAATTTTATTTTTGATTTTATCCTTGGGTCATTTGATTTTTGAAATTTATTTTTAAATTTGGTTTTCATTGTTATTTATTTATTTTTAATAATTTTCTTAATTGATTTGTTTTTTTACAATTCCACCCCTAAGAATTTATTTTCATTTAATTTTTGTATCAAATTTGGTTTTGTCTCTTTTAATTGCTATTATTTAATCATTTTCTTAATGGATTGGATTTTTACAATTCTATCGTTAAATATTTAATTTCATTTGATTTTTATGTCGAATTTGGTTCTAATTTTTTTAATTGCTATTTTTTTCATTGATTTTTTTTTATTTCGTCCCTCGATGTTTGTTTGGTTAAGAATATGGCTTTCTTGTTTTTTCAGGTTTGCTTTTGATGAGGTCACATTAGTCTCATGACCTGGGTTATAAATCTAAAAAATAAGCTTAGGTTGACTTTTGTTTTTTTGTTTTTATATTTTTTTACCGGTATTTTTTAAGCTTTTCTATTTATGGCGTCATCTCAGTCTCATGTCCTAGGTCATGTGTTTGATTTGTTGGCCCGGGTCGGTAGCTGAGTTCGCTTGAGGCTTTTTTTTCTTTTTTTTTTGGCTTTGGCAAGTTTTTCAAATTTATATTTTTAGAAATGAGATTTATTTATTATTTGGATAATGGGTGATCACATGTTCATTTTAATATTCTTTTTTATATATATATAATTCACAAAGTAATGGTTGGTGATATAAAATCTGACATCTACAAAATAGTCCTTTTAGTGAGATATTATGATGCTCTGATGATAAAGTCAATATCTTTTAATAGGGTACAATAAATAAGAGAATGAGCTTTAAATTCTAAGAATAAGAGTGTTTGTGCTTAATTGGGTATGATAAATGCTTTGAAAGAATATAAAATACTTTAGTGAATTCAAAATCAAGGGTGATGGATTTGGTACATTTCTAGACTCACATGCATTTTGGCTCAGAGTGTAGCTGAACTCGAGGATATTGGGTTTGATACATTGTTAAACACATGTGTAATTAGAGACTCAGCGCATAGCTGAACCCAAAGATGTTTGGATCTAGCACCTTAACAAAACCACATGTACTTGGGCTCAACGGATAATTAAACTTAAGGATGTTGGGTGTGATGTCTTGCTAGTCCCACATGCACTTGAACTTAGTACATGGTTGAACCCAGGAGTGTTGGGTCTAGTACCTTGCAGACCTATATACACATGGACTCATCGCCTAGCTGAACTCAAAAATATTAGGCTTGATATTTTGTCAGAAGTACATTTATTTGAGCTTAGCATGTAGTTGAACTTAAAAATATTAGGTATGATATTTTACCATACCCATATGTATTTAGACTTAGCACATAGTTGAACCCAAAGAAATTAAATCTGTCATGTGCTTAAACTTAGCGTGTAGCTAAACAAAAAAATATTAAGCTTTGAAATAAGTCCAGCCTAAATATGATGGGTTATTACCCTGCATTCAGCCCTTTTAATCATAGGCTTTTAAGCAAAGAAATCAAAAATAAATTGACCCATCAATAATATTATATATATCAACTTTTTTTGAATAATTATGTATGAAACTAATTTTAGTTTGTTGGTTTTTTTCCTTGCCTTTTGTTGATTGTGAATTAATGAATAATAGTAGCACCTGTTAAAGGAATACAAACAAACAGAGACTATCCAGCGGTGAAAATAATTATTTTATAATTAATGCTAATTAATAAAAGAAAATGATCACTAAGAGTAAATATCATTAGTACTATTTTACTTGTAATCTTGTATATTTTACTTACTTTCTTAATTAGTTTAATATCAAAATCCTCGGATTTAATATATGAAATTATTTATTTTTAAAATGATAATACAGAACATTAAATGATCCCATTAAGAGATATTTTTGGATCCACCATTTTAATTGGTATTTAATTAATTAGAAAAAAATATTTTATATAAGTAAAAAAATCAACAAAGTATAGATGAAAGTTTTTTAATTTCATGTTTTGATTGATATAAGATAGATACTTATTAGTCCTTATTCTCAACACACATGTGTTAGTAAGCAGATAATTTAGGTTTTGTGATTTTGTAATGTTATGTGGTGTAGTTTACATTTGTCTTAATTATTGATTTAAAAATATCTGATTAATTAATATACAATACAATTGTGTATAAATCTTACTGAATGTTTTTTTTTTAAATCTCTATTAAAAAATATATAATTTATATATTTTTTAAAATTTACCTTTTCAAACCAAGAAAATCCAAAACAATGTTAAACACACAATTAAGGTCAACTACATTTGGTTATTTTCTTTTTATTTGAACTGATAGGATCTACGGCTAATAATAATTTATTTTCATCAAACGGTCACATAATAAATAAATGGTTTCCTTACGTCACCGTGGAAGACACATAACCTGTGAAACTGGTCCAATGAGTTGCTCTTTTATGACATCATCTCGTTCCAAAGTAATGGGAGCGTCGGATGAACAAAATTAAGATTTAGAACTGCGACGGAAGTCTCGGTGATTTTTTGTTTAACCTTTTCTTTTCCGGATCAACCGAGTATTGTTTTTATATCCGACAACAATAATAGAATTGCACATACATCTCCTTCGATCTTTCGCTCCTTGGAGGGCCCCACTCGTGTGATTGTCATCCATAATTCCTCTTGAAAGTTCCTGGAGGCCATGTTGAAACATGCTCAAGTAAGCAAATGATTTATCTGATAGGATGTGTAATGCAAAATACTATTTTAAAAAAATAAATTAATAAAATAGCATTTTAAATAGTATAAATATAGTTTTTTTTTATTATATCTATTTCAATAGAAAAAAACCATTTGAAGAGTCATTTATATTGAAGTGGAAGAAACAAGTGTTTTATTATTTTTTTAATAAGTTTGATGTTATTTTTTTTTCCATGACTATATTTAACTAATTTATTTTTTTAGTGGTCTCATTTTGTTGGTTTTAGCTCTTTGAAGAGATATATAAAAATAGCATTTGTGGGAGAGAAAAGACATTTTAACATTTTGTTTGGCTTTTCCTTTGCAGTGTGCAAAACAAGCAAAGAAAAATTAAAATATTAATTTTTTATTTATGACTTTTCATTTAGCTTCTGGAGATGCCCAAAAGAATTGTGCATGTCTCCTGTCTCAACATCATCTATAATTTTTCTGGTATGTTCTTGGAGGCAAGGAGTGAAAACATGCCAGCTAAACAATAATTTCTCGAGAAAATGTACATGTCTCTACGACACGCCAAGGAAAAAAAAACCAATATAGTGCAAACTGTGATTATGATATTGCCATTGACCAGGTTATTCTGTTTGATTTTATATTTTAAAAATATATTTTTAAAAAATTTTAAATTATTATTTTTTTTTTCTACTTGCTACCAAGCTTTTTATAATTTCAGGTGATTAATTTGCTTCCAGATGGCACATTATATTATCAAACAATTGGAGCTTTCAATATCCGGACTTTGATTTAGTTGATAATTTAAATGACAAGAAATCTCTATTGGTGTATATACACTTTATTTTGATTATAATTTTTTTTCTTAGAGTTCCATTAAACAAAACAAAAAAAACGAACAAACAGTCTTTGATGATTTTTTTTTTTTAAAAAACATCAGCACTCCTCGTACAGCTTCCTTGAAGTGAAGGCTGATATATCTTTAAACGGTTTTTATACTTTTAATTATTATGTTTTAAAATAAGATAGTAAAAAATAAAAAGTCACGGGACCAGCGTGTCCCGTCTTATTGAAGTGCCAATGCGGTTAGGCTCAGCCTTCTTTACAAGTCAATTGGATAAGGCAAATCGAGCGACTTCGTGCTATGGTCGGACGATGTCTTTCGTTCCCGTGTGTTGTCTTCGCGCGATATCGATCAGCAAGCGTCAAGATCGGACAAACACATCCATGAAAATGCACGCAGCATATGTGCCCACCAACACTTTCAAATAATTAAAGGAGAAAGCAGATTTCAAGAATCGGAGACCCTGCCCCGGTTAGCAGTACCCAAACTCGAATCTATTCCTTAAAGAAAGCACCCAAACCCGACGAGTGCTCTGCCTCGTAAATGTTCAGAAATGAACCCCTTGGGTGGGGAATATAGTCTTATCCAGAAATTACGAGTTAACGTGGAGGGAAATAAAGAAAGAAAGAAAGAAGAAGACGAATAAAGGGCACACGAAAGACCATAGTAGATTGGGTCAATTTTAATTTTAACTTGCCTCGGGGAAGTTTACGGGTAGTTCAACGGCTTTCTTTCTATTTTTTTATTCAATCAATTCCTCCGCGTCACCGTCATGGATTTGAATAAAGTTTTTTCAATTCTTAAACTTTTAAAATTTCGAGAAATTCTGATAAAATAAATTGTTCACTTTCTATTAAAATGCATAAATAATATATCATAAATAATTTTTTATATTAAAAAAATAATGTGTCATAGCGCAACTAGTTTATGTATCTATTGTCTCGACCTTCCCTGATTTAATACATTGAATACCAAAATTGTCCTTGTATTTTAAAAACTAAAGCACTGTCTTTAACATAAATAAAAGTACATCACAAAAAAAAGGAGGAAAAACATAAATAAAACGACAAGCCGGTGGTGCACATAACATTTTTTGCCAACCCTTCTTTATTTCCTCATGTCTTTAAACTTTCCAACACATCAACTTATAAACTCTTTATTTCCTCGATATCTTCATTTCCTTCATATCTTAAATCGAAAGTTCTCGCAGTGTTTGTAAAGCACTAAAGTGAAGCGTATCTAAAGCACCCATGCATCTTCACCAATCACCATGCATGCAAGCTTTTAAAATCGGCAGTACGCTAACAAAACCAAAGCCAAAATATTAATTGAATAACAAAATTATGAGTTATCTATAGATATATATAGCTATCTGACTGGTCAGGTAGGGTTTTTTTCAAAAAATATGTAGGTTTTTTTTTAATTTGTCTCTTAACATATAAAAAAATTATATTCATGAATAAAAAAACTCATGTATGAATTTAAAGCTTATTCAGAAATGAACCCCTTGGGTGGGGAGTCTAGTCTTATTCAGAAATTACGAGTTAAAGTGGAGGGAAAGAAAGAAACAAACAAAGAAAGAAGAAGAAGACGAAGAAATTGCACAGGAAAGACCATAGTAGATTGGGTCAATTTTAATTTTAACTTGCCTCGGAAGTTCACAGGTAGTTCAACGGCTTTCTTTCTATTTTTTTATGATAAAAATAAAATTTTCACTTTCTATTAAAATGCATAAATAATGTCACATTAAATTTAAAAATAAAAGTGGCAAATTTAAACCATGGCTAAATAAAAATTTACCCCGTTGGTTATGGTTTATATTAAAAACAAATAAAAATATTATAATGTTAAAAATAAATAAGACTAAACTGCTAATTATATAGTAAAATTATAATTTTTTTTATTAGAACATTAAACAATTTTATGATTGATTACTTTAACTAATTTCAAACACATAATTGCATTTTTATCTCGTAGAAATATGGAAATAAGAATATGGACATAATATTAAGAGTTTGCATCCATGGAACTCACTAATTAAACATGCTTAGAGGGTGTTTGGGAGTGTGGTAGCTGTTGCTTTTCAAATAGCTTTTCGTGCCGAAAAGTATGCCAATAATGTTTTTTTATTTTTTAAAAATCATTTTTGATATCAGCACACCAAAACGATCCAGAAAGTACAAACCGAACTCAATTTTAACAAAAAAAAAAAAAAAAAATTTTGAATTTTGGTGAAAAGCCGGTTTGGCCGCAATGCCAAACGGGCAATTACTAGTTTTCTTTCAATTTATGTTGCTAAACTAGTATAAAAGTGGAGTAATCACATGTAACCCATTTTTTTATTATTATTATTATGATATTTTAATTTGATCAAATGCTCTATGCTCATTCTTGTGGTCAGAGTTGGTTTATCAAATATATTATTGGTCTCTTATTACTTGATGATATATCCCTGTTGCAGGATGCAGATTTTATATATAATACTCCATAGATTGCTAATCTTTGTAGCTTTGAGGTTCTAATATGTTGTGGTTTTTCTCATTTCTCATTTTTAATTTTCTTTTTTACTACATAAAAAACATTTGTGTTTTACATGTTATCGAATTGAGTTATTATATACTGGAAAATTCAATAACAATTATTACATTATTATTCCAGTTTTGTTTTTGTATAGTAATTTTTAAAAAAAAATGTAAAGAAAAAAAATTAAAAAACAAATTACAAAAAAATAAAGATAAGAACAAAAAAATGGTATAAATATACCAAATATAGAGTAATAAATATTCAAAGTGTAAAAAAAAATGTGTAAAGAAAAAAAAGAAAAACTAAAAAAAATGAAGATAAGAGATAAATAACGGTAAATAGGACAAGTATAAAATAATAAAAATGACAAGTATAAAAAAAATATAAGAAAAATTTATTTTTTAAAATAAAACAAAAAATTACAATTATATCATCTCTACATGAATTAATTGAAACCCACCATTTCCTTTTAGTATTTATATAATATAAATTCAAAAAACTGAAAATTATAATTTTACAACCACTACAATAAAACTAATCAGCAAAATTTACAATTATACTATTTCTAAAATAAAATAAACACCTTTTGCTTTTACTTTTAGTATATGTATAATAATATCATTTTCAATTTGAAATCCTCACTTTTGATCATAGTTTTGAAGCCTAGTCCCGGAATCCATAACTGGAATCGGGTCAGGTTGAAGAAAAAATAGAAAAAAAAAAACTCGGTGTGACCCGGCGGGCTGATCTGGCGACCCACTTGACCCGGCAAAATCAAGTCAAAAACCCGATTGTAACCCGTTGATTTTTATTTTTTTTACTAAAACACTAACATCGTTTTAATTTTTTTTAAAAAAATAATCCAAACAACTCGGTGACCGAGTCAAAACTCAAAACCCGAAGATGCTTCTAGTAGAAGAAAAGAGAAAACAATTGCTGAAGTCGGCGTTGTTTTTTATAAATGTCTATATATATGCTTAATTGGTAGTTAAGCAACTACACAGCTGCGACAAGCAAAAGCTGCACGGAAACAAAGATGGTTGCGATGAGGAATGGCGCAGGAGCATCTCAAAGAAAGGTCATTCCTCACTTCTAAGTTTTCTGTGCTTGTTTGATAAATGGATACTGTATAGTAATTGGCTTATATTAATTAGCTGTCAGTGCTGTTATAATCAATGCATGTCTAACATATGTATTGTTCCTCAACTTTATTGTCGGCAGGAAAGAAAATCAAGGGACAGAAAACTATCCAGGAACATCAAAAGGATAAGAGCTGACATGGTGGAGATTAGCAAGGGGCATAAACGTATTAAAGAGGGGCAAGAGGAAGTGAGGGAAAGATTTGAAGAAATAAGCAAAGAGGCTGCCAAGCTGAAGGAGGAAACTAATCTAATCTCCAAGCAGAGCGCTGCGAATCAAGTCAGGCTTGATCTTATGTTTCAGATTGTCAAAGCAAGATCGGAGAACGATACTGCCATGGACGCCGTGCTGACGCAAACTTTGCGGTTTGTGATTCTCCAAATCTTTGCACCCTTCTCCGTTTAGTTTTTAGAATCTGTTATCACGATATGATCACTTCTAAGACCTGAGCTGTAGTATTATGCTTCTTCTTCTTCTTCTTTTTCCAGAATGATTTGGTTTACTAACGTCTTCGTTTGTTAAATATTATGTTTCAGGGATCTAATGGCAAGCAAAAGCAAGCTCCCCGACGTCGAGAAAAAAGAACAAGATTTAGCACGTTAAATCTACAAACTTATGTATTGCTTTTCTAGTACGTACGTGGTGGTGTGGTACCATCCCAGCTTTGTTTTCAAACACTCTTTCTATATTGTGATTAGAGTGATGTATAAGTTATATTTTTTGTTACCGACCATGCAAGGAGTTTTTAGATAAAATCTCTCTATTTCTCAGTTGATCCGTATAATTGATGAAAAACGATTATGGATTTTATTATTAATTATTTGTTTCTTTACTTATTTTTATTTAGTTTTTTTATTAAATTTCCTTTATAGCTTTTTTTCCTTATTTAATCTTGATAATTTTATTTCTTCTATTTAGTTTAGAACTTTTATTTTTTCTTATTTAGTTTAGGCTTATTAATATAAATAGGATTGATTAACTTCTATTTCAATAGATCACTTGAAGATAAATATAATCCTAAATAAAATCTTGAATTAGTGGTTTTGTGTGATGATTTTATTTGATAAAGTTTTATGTTGTTTGTGCTTAATATCTTTCTTATATTGTTTTTCTATTACGTCAATTGATATCATGCATAGTTTAATGATTCTTGATTATTAATATTGTGTAATGAAATAATCATGGTTAGAAAATGGTGCAACATATGATGTATTTTTGTAGTGGGAGATGAGGAGGTTCCTCCTTGAAAAATAAACGATAAAAGACTTGCATAAATAGATTGCAAAATTAACTAGTCAATTGATAGAGATAAGTAACTTCAAGGATCAAGTTTATAGCCAGATTGAAGGATCTGTTTTAAAGGTATGAGCAGATGAGGTAACCTTTTAATTGAGATGAATATGTTATTAAAATTGATATTTTTGATGATTTTAGTTTTTTTATTATTAGAATTAATTATTTATGTTTATTTTGAGGATAATTATATATGATATTTATTTTGAGGATGATTATGATGTTAATCATGACATAAACAATGACAGTAATTTAAGCAATGATGTCATCGATATTTTCTTCATTGACAAGGTAGAGATGAAGGGTAAAGAAAACATGAAATGTACCCGACAAAAAAAAATTATTGAGAAAATAGAGTTAGATGAGATTTAGTTTGTCAGAGCCTTGACACTTTGTGGGGTATTTTGGGATTTGTCTTTTCCATTGTGTTGTGATTTGCAACTCCGGTTTTGCTTCTATGTTAAATTGAATTCAATCACTTATTGGTACATGTAAACTGGAACAGGTTCCTGGATTTTGTTTTTCCTGCCATTTTTCTTTTCTTCATGGTTGTATATATTTTTCTGCTTTTATTCGTGGGGACTGTAAAAATCATGAGGTTCCAAAAGAAAAAAAAAATTGTAAGTTTACCTTATTGATCTCAGTAACTTTTTTTTGAAAAAATTGATTTCGTGGGCTAGAACTTGTAAGTTTCTTCTCTGTGTGGAATGATACCGTATGCGTCTCTCTCTTAAAGGGTACGAGTATCACTAATAATGTTTTTTAATAATATTTATATTAATCAAAAGATCTATTTCTTTATTAAAAAATTTAATGTGAAAAGATTAAAAAAATCTGTTATACAAGTTTAATATATTTTTTTACTTTTAATGGTAATATATAATCTTTATCAGGGGTGTAATCATAGATTTAGTATCGGGAAGGTATATGATTTTTGGGAGTTTGGGAGAACGTGGCACGTGTGTCCTTTTGTTAGCAAAATAGGAAATCAATTTACTTTCTTCTCGTGAGTGTATATGTTACTAAGATTTGTTAGTTGTGGGCAATCATCGAAATCGCAAGCTCCAGTCCGTTTGTCCAATTGGAAAGGAAGATCCTGAAACGTTAGAACGAGGGGATAAAAAGAAGATTCGGTGCGTTCTTTTTTGGCGTGAGTGGGAAGCATATTCTGTACGCACAAATAATTCTTGCAAAATTAGTGTGTTTTGACACAGACGTGGTGGGGGGCAGGGCAGGGGAGGGTCGAGCCGTCGAGGAGGTGGTGGTCATGTCAAGTATGTTTTGGTGAGAAATAATATAAGAGAAAAGAAGAAATGTTGTGTAATTTATTAACGTAATTGAAGACCATATATATAGCCTTTACAAAGATTGAAGACAGAAGCTAAAAATAGAGATCAAAACAGAATAACATAATCCTAAACAATAGGAATTATTTAAGACTAGAAATCAGCTAAGTCCTAAAAACTTGTTTAACTGGAAACAAACTCTAACATCCTCTCTTAAACTATGTGCTAGTAAAAGCACTTAGTTTACGCTTGGAAATGTGCAGACCCCATCAGACTTCTTAATTTTATGAACACATCCAGTTTCAAAGGCTTGGTCATTATGTCTGCTATTTGCTCTTGTGTATTACAGTGAACCATCTTAACAACATTATTTTTAGTGAGCTCACAGAGGAAATGAAATCTGATGTCTATATGTTTGCTTCGGCCATTTAGAACATGATTCTTTGACAGCTCAATAGTTGAACTATTGTCACAGTAGACAGTTGTGCCATCACTTTGAATTAGACTCAAGCTTCCCATAATTCTTCTCATCCAAACCACTTGACAAGCACATGCAGCAACAACAACAAATTCAGCTTCAGTGGTGGACAATGTAACTATTGGTTGCTTCTTGGATGACCAAGATACTGCACCTGAATTGAACATGAATACGTAGCCTGAAGTACTTTTTCTATCATTTAAATCCCCGGCATAATCATTGTCGGTGTAAGCAATTAATTTGTCTTCTCCTCTCTTGCTGTAAAATATTCCAAACTCACAAGTTCCCTTCAAATATCTCAATACTCTCTTGGCTGCCTCAAAATGAAGTGTTGTAGGGTGATCCATATATCTACTTAGTAGACTTACTACAAACATAATATCAGGTCGAGTGGTAGTTAAATACATTAAACTACCCACAATTTGCTTGTAGTGGCTGCTATCTAATTTTACTCCAGTTGTATCTTGCATAAGTTTAGAACCGGGTACAATTGGATTAAGCACAGGATTGCACTTATCCATATCAAACCTTTGCAACACCTCATTCGCATACTTTCTTTGATGAATGAAAATGCCCTCCTGTTCTTGCAAAACTTCTATACCCAAAAAATACCTCATTCTTCGTAGATCAGTCATATCAAACTCATGCATCATGGATTTCTTAAAATCAGTAAACATGTGTTCATCATTGCCGGTGAAGATTAAATCATCTACGTAGAGACAAACAATTAAAAGTTTACCTCCTTCATGTGTTTTGATGAGCAAACTATGCTCATATGGACACTTCTCAAAACCTTCCTTCGCAAAATAAGACTCGATGCGACTGTACCACGCTCGGGGAGCTTGTTTCAAACCATACAATGCCTTTTTTAATTTGTATACTTTGTGCTCATTACCTTTCTTCTCATAGCCTGGAGGTTGCTCAACAAAAACATCTTCAGAAAGATCTCCATGCAAGAATGCCGACTTAACATCAAGTTGAAAAATCGTCCACTGCTTTTGAGCTGCTAAAGAGATTACTAAACAAACTGTATCCATACATGCTATCGGTGTAAACACTTCTGTATAATCAATTCCATGCTCTTGGGTGTAGCCTTTTGCAACTAACCGGGCTTTGTATTTATCTATCCCACCATTCTCGTTGAACTTTGTCTTATACACCCATTTCACCCCAACCTTTTTGGTATCAGTAGGCAAACATGTTAACTCCCAAGTGTCATTGCGTTCAATTGCATCTATTTCTGCATCCATGGCCATTCTCCACTTTGCATCTTTCACTGCTTCATAAAAGAACACAGGATCATCTGCAGCAGCAAACATAACCATATAAGAATCTTCCTCAGATAAATCTTCCCCACTGACATAGTCTCTCATCCACAAAGGTCTTCTATGTTCCCTTTCGGGTCTACTACGTGTATTCCCACTGCTACTTGCTTGGACTGTTGGACTTGAAATCTGTTGACTCGCAGAAAATGTACTACTACGTGTATTTGAGAGATTTCTGCGATCAATGCTCTCTTCTGGATTAATGCTCTCTTCTGGATCAACATGTGGATCAAACCTGACTTATGGATTAACATGGTGATCATTGTGTCCACTGTCTGCCCTGTGATCTGCTGCAAAGTCATTGTTTGCTTCATTTGCTGCTGCAAAGTCTGCTGCTGCAACGTCATTGTTTGCATCATCTGCCCTATCATCAGTTGCAAAAAATTCTTCATGTTGATCATTGTTTTCCCATTCCAGAGCAATAGTATCAGCATCAACTGAACTCTCACTCCAATCCCAACTACTGTTTTCATTAAATATCACATCCCTGCTCACTATAATTTTCTGTGAAATGGGATCATATAGGCGATATGCCTTTGATTTCTCTGCTGATGCCAAGTAATACACATTTGATACTTTTATCATCCAACTTGCTTCTTTTGCATTCAGGGACATGAGCATATGCTATGCAACCGAAAAATCTAAAATGATGGACTGACGGTTTGATGCCACTCCAGGCTTCTTCTGGGGTCTTGTTGTTAACTGCAAATGTTGGACTTCTGTTCAAAACATGAACAGTCCAATTTACAGCTTCTGGCCAAAATTTCTTCGGTATCTTCTTTGCTGACAGCATGATGCGGACCATGTTCATGATGGTGCGATTTTTTCTTTCTGAGACGCCGTTTTGCTGAGGAGAGAGCTGTAAGTTGACGACGTATGCCATGCTCATCACAAAAATCTGCAAATTCTTGTGATAAGAATTCACCTCCACGATCAGTACGAAGACTGTGAATGCATAAACCAATCTCCTTTTCAACATGATTCTTAAACAATTTGAAAACTGTAAAGGCTTCAGATTTTGTCACAAGAAAATAGGCCCAAACTTTATGACTGTCGCACGTGTGCGGCGGCGCGGCGATCGTCCACCCTCATAGGAAAAATCGGAATAATTTATTCCTGGCAAAATAAGGAGAGACAAGGAATTCTTGTCTCTACAAGTGAAAATATGGACTGGGAGTCGCCACCTAGTATTCTGGTTACTAGGAACCTTAACTGGTCTTTAGAGATCGGGTACGGAGACTGGTTGCATAAAGGGAAGGTATTAGCACCCCAACTACGCCCTACCTAAGGTAAGCTGCATTGTTTTAATGTCTGATAAAAATCTAAGGTCGTGTTGTGGTTTTTTATTGTTCGGAATACGCATTACATGTAATGTCATACCCCAGGTTCTATTGTCCAAAAAAAAAAAAAGAATTAAATATCCGGAATATGCATTACGTGTAAAGTCATACCCCGGATACTAAGAGACAAACAAAATAAAATTTTTGTTGTTTTTGAAATATTGGCCAATATTCTCTTGACTTTAATAAACTGGTTATTAAAGCCAAAATGCATGCTAAAATATATATTTTTTTGGTGTATGAAAAAAATACAATATGAATTTTTAGCTTTGAGACACTTGGCCGTATGCACAAAAACATTTTTTTCTCTTTTTTTAATTTTTTTGTATTTTATGGAAGTTTTTTTTTTTGACGAAAACCGGGTATTTAAAAATCAGATTTTTGTATTTTTAACAACATAAAAAAAATACAACCAAATATTAATCAAAATGACATAAAAAAATTACGCGGAAAAATTATAAAATGTTGAAACAAATATTTTTTGATTTTTTTCTTTGAAATGGGCCGGATCAGGCCCAAATATATGGGTTGGGCCGAACCTGGCCCAAAGAATGGGCTGGTTACTGTACACATAGTAACCGGGTTACTGTGTGTACAGTACCAGAGAATTAATCTGCGGGTTACTGTGTGTACAGTACCAGAGAATTAATCTGCGGGTTACTGTGCACATGCATAGTACCGTTAATTAATTAGCGAGTTACTGTGCACAACACAGTAACTCGCTAATTAATCTGCATGCAGAACAAAAATAACGCCGGGAAAGGCTACCTGTTGGACTCTCTTCTCTGCTTCTTCTTCTTCTGCTTTCTTCTCTCTGTCTCTCCCTTCTCTTCTCTTCTCCTCCCCCCTCTTTCCTTCTGTTCTTCCTCCATTTATAGCCCGTGAGCATGTGTTTTTTTTTTTTTCGTGGGGTCATGCGGCGGCTGGTCGGGCGTGGCTGTCCAGGCGTGCCTCCCTCAGTTTCGGCGGTGCGGTAGGCGGTCGGCCAATGTCGAGGGACCGGCGGTCGGTGGGCTGGAGGGACCAACGCCATTAAATATACATCTTTTTTCCTTCTTTACTGCTGTATGTTAGGCGGGGAAGAAAGGGGAACAATGCCGTTCAAAACGGCACCGTTTAGCCATTTTCTGTTTTTTTTTTTTTTTTTTTGCATGGGCTGGTTACTGTGCACATAGTAACCGGGTTACTGTACGCACAGTAACCAGAGAATTAATTAGCGTGCATAGTAACCGGGGTTACTGTGCACATTTTTTTTTTTTTTTGTATTTATTATTTTTTTATGGGGGACCCAAAAATGGGTTACAACAGTTGCCCCCCTCTTTACAATGCTTACGGAGCAAAGATTTGTGCATAGTAAGTGTTGTAAAGAAAAAAAAAACATTGGTCTTCCGAAACTGGTCGTCTCAAAATTTGATTGACCTAAAACTTCAATCGGACCCAAAGTCCTGTGTATGGTTGGGCTAAACTGAGATTCCTTTCGCCAATCCCCTTTAACCCGAAAAAAAGGAAAGAATGTGAAGTGTGGTCTCATTGTAATGGGTGACCTACCCAGATATAAAACATGGAGATTTGGTCGCATTGTAATGGGTGACCTACCCAGAAAAATGTTGGTGAGGGCTCAAAGGCGCACTCAAAAGGAGGTAGGGTTAGAAAACACACTACCTAAGGGATGAGGGCTCAAAAGCGCACTTAAAATGGAGGTGAGGGCTCAAAGGCGCACTCAAAAGGAGGTAGGGTTAGAAAACGCACTACCAAAGGGATGAGGGCTCAAAGGCGCACTCAAAAGGAGGTAGGGTTAGAAAACGCACTACCAAAGGGATGAGGGCTCAAAGGCGCACTCAAAATGGAGGTGAGGGCTCAAAGGCGCACTCAAAAGGAGGTAGGGTTAGAAAACGCACTACCAAAGGGATGAGGGCTCAAAGGCGCACTCAAAATGGAGGTGAGGGCTCAAAGGCGCACTCAAAAGGAGGTAGGGTTAGAAAACGCACTACCCAAGGGATGAGGGCTCAAAGGCGCACTCAAAATGGAGGTGAGGGCTCAAAGGCGCACTCAAATGGAGGTAGGGTTAGAAAACGCACTACCAAAGGGATGAGGGCTCAAAGGCGCACTCAAAATGGAGGTGAGGGCTCAAAGGCGCACTCAAAAGGAGGTAGGGTTAGAAAACGCACTACCAAAGGGATGATGTTGAAACAATGATTGTGAATGTTGAAAAGCAAATGCATTATGATTGATATGCATGTATACTTACCTGAGAAATATAGGCCCCCATTTCTTCATGGTGTCTTTCTTTTCTCTCAAAAGTTGTAGTATTGGTAGTAAACTTCGATGGCTTTTCCACTTTTGCTTACTCGGGTTACATCTTGTGATCTTGACCTCTGGGAAGGGTTTGATGTCATCATACATCTTTGTCCTTCACCCATTATCTCAAGAGTTACCAATTTTGCCTGACAGTTTCCTTAGAACAGGAATCATGAAGCCAGCCCTACCATGTGTTTTTGATTGCCCCCCAGCTTGATCACGCCCCCAAGTGTTCAACTTGGGTTTAGTGTGGGGTGAGGATATGTGAAAGTAAGTTTGGGTTTTTTGGTACAATGAAATGTTTTCATTCAAAATTTTTGGAACTTTCCAAGTTATTCCAATCACAAAAATTATTTTGACATTGGTTCAAAATAAACTTGTTCTCAAAAATTCAAGTGATTCCTATGGATAGGTTTCTTGAAGTGATGAAAGATTTTTGCTTTTGGTTAAAGATGAAGGTGACATCTGGTTGGTCACAAAAGGTTTAAATTTCAATTTGAGGGTTGTTGTAACCCATTTTTGGGTCCCCATGAAAAATAAAATAAATAGCCAAAAGAGTTTAGAAAAAATAACAGAAGGCAGAAGCGCTCAGGAAACAGTCAGAAAATTGGTCAAGAAATTCAAAAATACAAGGATTAAATTTTTGAAAGTATATTCTTGAAGGATGAAAGCCCTATTGAGAAGGAAAATTTGAATTTTGAGGAGAAAAGCCCAAATTTGGATGTTTATGGACTTAATTGGATTTTTATGGACTTAATTGGATTTTTATGGATTTAATTGGATTTTTATTTGAATTTATAGAAGATTTGATTGCAAGAAAAATTGATTTTTAAGTCAATTTGGGCTTTAATTTGGAAAAATTTAAGTTCTGGGGCCAAAATATATTTTTTAGGAATTTATTGGGTCAAATCAGGGGCTCAATTGCATAAATATTGAAGTTTAAGGGTCAATTAGGGACTTAATTGTGAAAATCCGAAACCAGGGACCAATTTGGAGAAGGCGCAAAGATAGAGGGGGCTGTTTGGATTTGTTTCAGGGGTTTAATTGAAGAAATTGGAAGTTTATTGATCAATTAGGGGCTCAATTGCATAAATCAGAGGCCAAGGACCAAAGTGAAAAAGGCGGCCAACAAGAGGGGCGGGGACCGAATTTGAGGGACTGATTTGAAGTTTAACCCTTTAAATGAAACGGCGCGTTTTACCCAAAACGACGCCGTTTCATAAAAAAAAAAAAAAAAAAAAAACGAGGAAAATCAGAACGGTGTCGTTTTGAACGACACTGTTCATCTTCCTCCTTCCCCCCGTTTTAACAGAACAGAAGACAAAAAAAATTCGAAAATTCTTCCCGCGCCTCTCTCTCCTCGCCCCCACCACCTTTAGATATTGGCCGACCAGCCGTTACACCCGATGGTCCCCCACGGTTCTGCCCCTATAAATAGAAGAGAAAACCGAAGAAAAAAAAGAGGAAGAGACACCCGAAGGGAGGAGAGAGAGAGAGGAGGCCGAAGAGAGAGAGAGAACCGAACACCGAAGAGAGAAGGAGCCGCAGCGCCGCCCGGGAAGCCACGCCACCGCGGAGCCACCGCAGCACCGCCTCCTCCACGCCAGGTCACCTCTTCTCCCCCCTTTTGTTAGTTTTTTTATTTGTTTTCCCTGCATGCAGAATGAACATTCTGCATGCAGGGAGGGGGGAATTAATTCCCCCCCTGTTGATACGTAGCTGGGCCAGGTGGATCCTGGCCCAGCATCATTTTTTTGGGCCAGACTGAGTCTGGCCCGGCCTTGTATCTGACGGGCCAGACCAGGTCTGGCCCATACCAGCTCTCTGGGCCAAGTCCGGCCCAGATATGTGGGCCGGCCCAGCCCAAATTATTTTTATATTATATATTATATATTATATTATATGTGTGTATATATGTATATATATATAAAATATAATAATAAAAAAAATAAATATTTTGAAAAATCTTAAAAAAATATTGTTGATTTTTCTGCATATTTTTGTCAAAATTTTTTTAATTTTGGTTTGTATTTTTATATTGTAAAGATACAAAACCAGTGTTATAAATACCCGGTTTTCATCAAAACATCAAAGATTTTCAGAATAAAAAATGTTTTTGCTTTCAAAAAAATTCTAAAAAGTCCCTAAAAATGTTGTTGATTTTTCTGCATATTTTTATCAAAGTGGTTTAATTTTGGTTTGTATTTTTATACCGTAAAGATATAAAACCAGTGTTATAAATACCCGGTTTTCGTCAAAATATCAAAGATTTTCAGAATAAAAAATGTTTTTGCTTTCAAAAAAATTTCTAAAAATTCCCTAAAAATGTTATTGATTTTTCTGCATATTTTTTTAAAAGCGGATTAATATTGGGTTGTATTTTTATACCGTAAGGATACAAGCTCAGTATTAAAATACCCGATTTTCGTCAAAGCATAAAAAACTAATATTTTATAAAAATTGTTTTTGTTTTAAAATACGGCCTAGTCTCTCCAATATATATACATAAATATTATAACATCATATTTTCACACAACAAAGAAAATTTTCAAAACAATATATGTATTAACATGCATTTTGGCTTTAATAACCAGTTTATTCAAGCCATGAGAACTAGGCCAATATTTCAAAAATTCTAAAAAAAATCTTTTTTGTTTTCTTTTAATATTTGGGATTACGAATTTATACGTAAAACGTATTCCTAAATATTATTAATAAAATTTTGGTATGGACGTTAGAACGATTAGGATTTTTACCCGATAAGATAAAGACCTCCTTACTGAGGGGGATTTTTCTTGAACCATAGACAGACCAACAACTAGGAAAACACAATAACACTTTAGTTTTTTTATTTTTATTTTTATCAGACAATAAAACAATGCAGCTTACCTTAGGTAAGGCGTATTTGGGGTGCTAATACCTTCCCTTTACGCAACCAGTCTCCGTACCCGATCTCTGAGACCAGTTAGGGTTCCTAGTGACCAAAATACTAGGTGGCGACTCCAAAGAACCAAATCAAACCAAAATAAAAAAAATTTCGCCAGTCGAACCCGCAATGGAAATAATGGATTTTTTGGGGTGCGACAGAATGGCGACTCCACTGGGGACCTTGTAGACTAAGCTTTGTTTTTGTCTGATTTATTTGTGTTTTCCTGTGCTTATTTTTTATATGCCTTTCCTTTTATTTAATCGCGTATTTGTTTTTATTTTTACGCGCATTTATTCATGCATTATATACAATTGTCTCATGCATCACTTGCCTTAATTTTGAAAAGCACACACAAGCCTTAAGTTAAGTGGGGAATTAGCGATTTACCCTAAGACTATTGGTCAGGGTTTAAATGCGTGAAACACCCAACTCATATCTGAGTGCCTGCTTGGTAATGGTGGGCATACGTGTCTTAGCTGTTCCTTGCAACGCCCCCATACTTCTTTACGAAGAACGTCACTGGGCAGATATGAGAACCTTCAAGACTAGATAGAAAAAACTACCCACTCTCACTTAATAAATAGAGCTTGTCCTTAGGTTATGTATCTTATTTGCATCAAGATCAATAAGGATAAACTCATCGCGCATCACTTATGCATCACATCTTCATCACATATTTTTGTTTATCATATACATTCCAGATCGTGAAACATAGGTCCCACATCCAGAGTCCACCAAACCCGGTCCAGATCAAGAATGGAAAACGAAGAAAGAGCTCACTTAGAGTCGCACTACCAGACCGAGTTGGAATCTGTGAAAAATGAAGTTTCTCGACTGACCAATCTGCTTGAGCAACTTTTAAGAGCGAAGAACGGGGAGGGAACATCTACCCAACCACCTATAGGAGCGCCGCCAGTTCATGTCCCGGGGATATCTCAGAACTTGGGGGCAGATTCAGCGACGGGGCAACACTTTGCACCTGCCATTCCCATTCAACCCCCTCAAGCTCACATCACAGCAGATGGGCCTTCCGATAATAGGTCCACTGGTTTTATGAACGATGACAAGATATCAGCTTTGGAAGAAAGGTTAAGAGCAGTCGAGGGAAATGACTGGTTTGACCCCATGCGAGCGTCTGAAATATGTTTGGTACCAAACATCACAGTACCAAAAAAATTTAGGATACCGGAGTTTATAAAGTACACTGGGTTGGAATGCCCAAACACTCACCTTCGATCTTATTGCAATAAGATGGCTGAGGTGATTCATGACGATAAGTTACTGATCTACTTTTTCCAAGATAGTCTATCGGGGTCGGCGCTAAGTTGGTACATGAGGCTGGATAATGCCAAGATCAAGAAATGGAAGGATTTAGTTGAGGCTTTCCTTAAGCAATACAAGTTCAATTTGGAAATTGCTCTAGATCGAACGAGCCTTATGTCAATGGAAAAGAGAAGCCAAGAATCAGTAAGGGCTTATGCGCAAAGATGGAGAGACGAGGCCATGCATGTGCAACCCCCTTTGATAGAAACGGAGATGGTGACTTTGTTCGCCAATACATTCAAGGCACCCTACTATGAGCATTTAATGGGTAGCTCATCTCAACATTTCTATGATGTTGTACGCATAGCGGAAAGAATAGAGCAAGGGATTAAAGCTGGACGCATAATTGAGCCATTGGAGACAAAGGGTTTTTTCGGAAAAAAAATTAAAAGGTCCCGTTAACAACTTCGAAGGTGGGTCCAATGACAAGATAACGGATTCATATAACCCACAAATACCTACCTCTCATGTGGCCCACATAAACTTTAACAAACCTTTTTCCCCTAATCGAGCAAATGGCCAGTCAAACACCCAAAACAACCACCAACGACCAAACACAAGATATATTTCAGAACAACTACCGCCATTACCCATGCCTCTGAAGGATATATATGCCAAACTACTAAGCATTGGACAAATAGCTCCTATCCCTACATTACCACTACAGCCACCATTCCCCATCTGGTATAAGCCCGAGTTGACTTGCGAGTACCATGCTGGTATTCCCGGGCATTGTCTTGAAACGTGCTACGGTTTCAAGAACAAGTTGTTGAAGCTCATCAAGATAGGATGGGTGTCATTTGAAGACACACCCAATATCAATTCAAATCCATTGCATGGTCATGACAAAAGTGATAGGGGATAAAGGTTGGAAAACCTTGGTCAAGAGTCGTCAATAATGAAGAAGGCGAGATCGAAGGAGAAGACAAGGAAATGCAAGTGGGGAAGGAAGATGAAGCATTGCCTCGGTTGACTTTCCACACACTAGAAGAAGTTTCAGAACGGGTTGACCCAAGAACTTCTCGTAGTTTTCAAAATGTAAAACAACTTTATTTGCCTTAGCATGTTTTTGTCATTTGCTTTTGTCTTTGCTTTTATTTTCTCTAGTGAGCATTCAGAGCTCATATTGTCAGCCAGATTTTTGTGTTTGTCTTTGAGCTTACCTTTAAATAAATGATGAGTTTATGCATTTTTTTTAACAAGTTTGAGTGGTTACAAATAAAGTATCAATAAAATGGTTTAATATGAAATTTAAGAAAAGCTAAAGTACAACCCTATCTGTGATAGCATGGATAAATGTTTAAGTGGTCACTTTGTAATTGTCTTTTAAAGAATAGAGTTTATCAACCATAACAATGGCATTTTGAAATAAAAAAAAAATCATTATCTATTCACTCACTAAAAAAGTTTATCACCGGCTGAATGAATTGCTTCTCTATATAAAAACCCAGAGTAATATCGCACCCCTATACTAGGGGGCAAGACGGGATGTTTTATGAAAAGTTTTACGATTTGAAAACCAAGCTAAAGCATTTGACAAAAGCATGACAAAGAGGCAAATACAAGTCATACATTTTAAGAAAAGGACTACTTGAAGAAAGTCAAAGACCTTTTCTCCAAGAATATGATAGGCAACACGAGAGATGAATCCAGCATACGACTTCAAAAGCAAGTTCATGTTAAGAGGGAGTCCCATGAACTAGAAGAAGAGGATGGGGCCTATGTTTCAAAACCAGGTATAAATGCATGCATTGCATCTAATCATAAATCATTGCATATATGTTTTTTTTTTTGGATCGTTACAGGAGGAGATCTTAGCGCATTCCAACAACATTATGGACGAAGAAAGAATCATTGAGTTGATTCTAGAACAACAAGAAGAGAAGATAATGGTTTTCAAACCCTGCCAGAAGGGACCTCAAACTTCAGCTTTTGTATAAAAGGAATCACCAGATGGGATTCCAAATTGTTTGAGATCGCCAGAAGGGGTCTCGTTTTCGATATTCATCAATGGAGGTCGCCAGAAGGGACCTCAAATTTCAGCTTTGGTATAAAAAGGAATCGCCAGATGGGGTTCCAAGTTGTTTGGCTAAAGGAGATCGCCAGAAGGGATCTCATATTTCGATGAAGGTCGCCAGAAGGGACCTCAAATTTTAGCTTTTGTATAAAAGGAATCGCCAGATGGGATTCCAAGTTATTTGAGATCGCCAGAAGGGATCTCGTACCTCGACATTCATCAAGGAAGGTCGCCAGAAGGGACCTCATATTGAAACCATTTCTTAGAAAAACATGGAGTTTACTAAGAATTCTTCCCCCTGGGTAGGTCACCCATACAATGAGACCATCATCTTTCTTGGGTAGGTCACCCATACAATGAGACCATCATTTTTCTCGGGTAGGTCACCCGTACAATGAGACCATCATTTTTCTCGGGTAGGTCACCCGTACAATGAGACCATCATTTTTTTTCTTGGGTAGGTCACCCATACAATGAGACCATCATTTTTCTCGGGTGGGTCACCCATACAATGAGACCATCATTTTTCCTGGGTAGGTCACCCATACAATGAGACCATCATTTTTCTCGGGTGGGTCACCCATACAATGAGACCATTCTCCATCTTTTTTACCTGGGTAGGTCACCCATACAATGAGACCATCATTTTTTCTGGGGTAGGTCACCCATACAATGAGACCATTATTTTTCTGGGTAGGTCACCCATACAATGAGACCATCATTTTTCTAGGGTAGGTCACCCATACAATGAGACCATTATTTTTTTTTTTGGGTAGGTCACCCATACAATGAGACCATTCCTTTTTTTCTTGGGTAGGTCACCCATCACAATGAGACCATATTTTTTCGGGGCAGGTCACCCATCATAATGAGACCACACACACATTTTTTTTTTTTTTTTTTGTATTGGGTAAAGGAATCACCAGATGGGATTCCAGGTTAAAGGAGATCACCAGATGGGATCTCGGATGGATTTCCATATGGATCAAACTAAAGTAAGAATTCAGAGGATTGCTGGATAAGGATCTCGAGATGGCTAAGTTTTGATCATAGTTTTTGGGCTAAGGAGGATTGTTGTAAAGGACAAAGTTTTAGATAAATCAAGCTTCGACCATATCAGTTTCGGGAGTTCCGTTTTGGGTTTATCTTTATAACACTTACTGCGCAAAACCCATGCTCCGTAAGTATTATAAAGAGGGGGCATCTGTTGTAACCCATTTTTGGGTCCCCATGAAAAATAAAATAAATAGCCAAAAGAGTTTAGAAAAAATAACAGAAGGCAGAAGCGCTCAGGAAACAGTCAGAAAATTGGTCAAGAAATTCAAAAATACAAGGATTAAATTTTTGAAAGTATATTCTTGAAGGATGAAAGCCCTATTGAGAAGGAAAATTTGAATTTTGAGGAGAAAAGCCCAAATTTGGATGTTTATGGACTTAATTGGATTTTTATGGACTTAATTGGATTTTTATGGATTTAATTGGATTTTTATTTGAATTTATAGAAGATTTGATTGCAAGAAAAATTGATTTTTAAGTCAATTTGGGCTTTAATTTGGAAAAATTTAAGTTCTGGGGCCAAAATATATTTTTTAGGAATTTATTGGGTCAAATCAGGGGCTCAATTGCATAAATATTGAAGTTTAAGGGTCAATTAGGGACTTAATTGTGAAAATCCGAAACCAGGGACCAATTTGGAGAAGGCGCAAAGATAGAGGGGGCTGTTTGGATTTGTTTCAGGGGTTTAATTGAAGAAATTGGAAGTTTATTGATCAATTAGGGGCTCAATTGCATAAATCAGAGGCCAAGGACCAAAGTGAAAAAGGCGGCCAACAAGAGGGGCGGGGACCGAATTTGAGGGACTGATTTGAAGTTTAACCCTTTAAATGAAACGGCGCGTTTTACCCAAAACGACGCCGTTTCATAAAAAAAAAAAAAAAAAAAAAAAAAAAAAAAAACGAGGAAAATCAGAACGGTGTCGTTTTGAACGACACTGTTCATCTTCCTCCTTCCCCCCGTTTTAACAGAACAGAAGACAAAAAAAATTCGAAAATTCTTCCCGCGCCTCTCTCTCCTCGCCCCCACCACCTTTAGATATTGGCCGACCAGCCGTTACACCCGATGGTCCCCCACGGTTCTGCCCCTATAAATAGAAGAGAAAACCGAAGAAAAAAAAGAGGAAGAGACACCCGAAGGGAGGAGAGAGAGAGAGGAGGCCGAAGAGAGAGAGAGAACCGAACACCGAAGAGAGAAGGAGCCGCAGCGCCGCCCGGGAAGCCACGCCACCGCGGAGCCACCGCAGCACCGCCTCCTCCACGCCAGGTCACCTCTTCTCCCCCCTTTTGTTAGTTTTTTTATTTGTTTTCCCTGCATGCAGAATGAACATTCTGCATGCAGGGAGGGGGGAATTAATTCCCCCCCTGTTGATACGTAGCTGGGCCAGGTGGATCCTGGCCCAGCATCATTTTTTTGGGCCAGACTGAGTCTGGCCCGGCCTTGTATCTGACGGGCCAGACCAGGTCTGGCCCATACCAGCTCTCTGGGCCAAGTCCGGCCCAGATATGTGGGCCGGCCCAGCCCGAATTATTTTTATATTATATATTATATATTATATTATATGTGTGTATATATGTATATATATATAAAATATAATAATAAAAAAAATAAATATTTTGAAAAATCTTAAAAAAATATTGTTGATTTTTCTGCATATTTTTGTCAAAATTTTTTTAATTTTGGTTTGTATTTTTATATTGTAAAGATACAAAACCAGTGTTATAAATACCCGGTTTTCATCAAAACATCAAAGATTTTCAGAATAAAAAATGTTTTTGCTTTCAAAAAAATTCTAAAAAGTCCCTAAAAATGTTGTTGATTTTTCTGCATATTTTTATCAAAGTGGTTTAATTTTGGTTTGTATTTTTATACCGTAAAGATATAAAACCAGTGTTATAAATACCCGGTTTTCGTCAAAATATCAAAGATTTTCAGAATAAAAAATGTTTTTGCTTTCAAAAAAATTTCTAAAAATTCCCTAAAAATGTTATTGATTTTTCTGCATATTTTTTTAAAAGCGGATTAATATTGGGTTGTATTTTTATACCGTAAGGATACAAGCTCAGTATTAAAATACCCGATTTTCGTCAAAGCATAAAAAACTAATATTTTATAAAAATTGTTTTTGTTTTAAAATACGGCCTAGTCTCTCCAATATATATACATAAATATTATAACATCATATTTTCACACAACAAAGAAAATTTTCAAAACAATATATGTATTAACATGCATTTTGGCTTTAATAACCAGTTTATTCAAGCCATGAGAACTAGGCCAATATTTCAAAAATTCTAAAAAAAATCTTTTTTGTTTTCTTTTAATATTTGGGATTACGAATTTATACGTAAAACGTATTCCTAAATATTATTAATAAAATTTTGGTATGGACGTTAGAACGGTTAGGATTTTTACCCGATAAGATAAAGACCTCCTTACTGAGGGGGATTTTTCTTGAACCATAGACAGACCAACAACTAGGAAAACACAATAACACTTTAGTTTTTTTATTTTTATTTTTATCAGACAATAAAACAATGCAGCTTACCTTAGGTAAGGCGTATTTGGGGTGCTAATACCTTCCCTTTACGCAACCAGTCTCCGTACCCGATCTCTGAGACCAGTTAGGGTTCCTAGTGACCAAAATACTAGGTGGCGACTCCAAAGAACCAAATCAAACCAAAATAAAAAAAATTTCGCCAGTCGAACCCGCAATGGAAATAATGGATTTTTTGGGGTGCGACAAGGGTTATTGAGAACCGAAATCGATTCAAAGCATTTATTTTATTTGCATGAATAATTATTTGACTCGCATGTGAAAGCACTGCATACCGATCCAGATTGCTTGCCTTTGATCGGAAAGGGCTTTATTAGGTATGTAATGTAGGCTTTGGCTATTGGTTATGAAGAAAATGGACATGTTACAGGCTCAAAAGGTGTTTAAGGGATTTCAAGACTAAGGATCACTTGTGCTTGTTTCCTGACCTTTTGTCTTTTGGATTTGTTTTTTCCAAAATAGTCTTCATGCCCCCCAGTGTCGGGTTTGGGCTTTTCTCTTTGTTTTCTCCGTTTTTGTTTGGTTGAGCACAATCATATCAGTTGTTTGTATGAGAAGCTCAAATCTTTTAGATCCTTTAAATCTTCTTCTTTTCTTTTCTTAACTAATCACTGCTTCATTTAGATGATAATGAAAGATTAAAAATTACATGATCAAATCCAGCACCCATCTTCACTGCTTTGTCTGGATGGGTAAAAACTCTATTATTTTGCCCCCAGTGTGGGGTGTGATCCTAGTCAAGGTTATTTCCAAAAAACATTACTAGGCTCAAAATGGGATTGCAACGGATATTTTTTAGCCTTGTGAAAGGATTATCAAAGATGGCCTTTCCTCATCTCAAACTCATGCATTGAGGATCGATAGGTCTTGCTTTCATGCGCGTATGCCAAATGATTTATTCAGTCAAATAAAACTCAGCTTTTGAGTCACCTTATAGTGTTGTTTATCTTTGTTGTCTTTTTTTCTTTCAAGTTTTTTTTTTTTTAGGTATATGTGTACCTATTTAAGGAATCACTTGAATTTTCAAAATGCATTTGTTTTGGACAAATATCAACACGATTTATGTTTTTTTTGTACTCACTTTGGAGGTCCCAAAAAAATATCCTTGAAAACATATGAGATTAATGTATGGGTTTGGAAGAAAGGAAAACCAAAGGATTCTTCATGTTGTAGTGTTGTGAGCAAAGTTGCGCTCAAAATGTTATTTACATGTAATAACTGTTGTAACCCATTTTTGGGTCCCCACATAAAAAATAATAAAATACAAAAAAATTCAAAAAATATATTATCAAAAAATATAACAGTGAAAAAATGCCAGAGCGCCCTAAAAATGCTCAAAAATTGATTGAGGATGTTCAAAAATATAAAAATTAAATTTTGACAGTATATCATTGACTGATGAGAGCCCCGATGACAAAGAAAATTCAATTTGAGGAAGAAAAATGCAAAATTAGAAGTTTATGGACTCAATTAAATTTTATTGAAGGTTTAATTGAATTTATAGAGGTTTTAATTGCAAAAAAAATTGATTTTAGAGTTAATTTGGGCTTTAATTAGGAGAAATTAATTTTCTAGGGTCAAATTATAATTTTTGGAAGTTAATTTGGTCAAATCAGGGGCTTAATTGCATAAATATTGAGGTTTAATGGTCAATTAGGGACTGAATTGAAGAAATCCGAGACCAAGGACTAAATTGTAAAACGCGCGCAAATGGAGGGCCGAAATTTGATTCTGACGCGTTTTGGCGCCAAATCCATTTAAATGAAACGACGCCGTTTCATGCACTGTTTAAAAAAAAAAAAAAAAAAACCCAAAACGGTACCGTTTTGAACGGCACCATCATCTTCTTCCCCTGGACACGCAGTGAAGCAGGGGAAGAAGAATTTTTTTTTTTTTTTCTTCTCTTTTCGCCTACTTTCTTTCCCGGCTTTGGCGCAATAAGACGCCCACAATTCACCCACTTGCCTGGCTTTTTATCTGTTGAAAGGTAGTGGAGGGGGAGGCCAACAGTGGCCGCCCCAGCACGTTGCCCTCCCCTGTTTTCCTATAAATACAGGGGAGGGCCGAGAGAAGAAAGGGACAGAAAAAAAGACCCGAGAGAGGGGGAAGAGAAGAGAAGGGAGAGCAAAGAGAGGGGAAAAGAGAGAGAAGGAAGAACACAGAAGAAGAAGAAGAAGAAGAAGAAGAAGAAGAAGGAGCAGCAGAGGAGAAAACAGAAAAATACAGAGGAGAGAGAGAGAGAAGGAAAACCGCCGGCCACCGCGAACCGCCAGCACCGCCACCACCACCCCTGCCGTATCAGCTGCTGCCAGCATCAACACCGTTCCAGGTAACTTTCTCCACTGTCATTTTTTTTGCTTCGGCTTCGGCTTCATCTACATGCAGAACGTTTACGTTCTGCAGCAGATGAAGATTAATTAGCAAGTTACTGTGTTGTGCACAGTAACTTGCTAATTAATTCACGGGGGTACTGTGTACACAGTAACCCCGTTACTATGCACGCTAATTAATTCTCTGGTTACTGTGCACACAGTAACCCCGGTTACTATGTGCACAGTACCAGCCCATGCATTTGGGCCATGTTCGGCCCAGCCCATGTAAATGGGCCAGGTTTGGCCCAACCCATGCAATTGGGCCTGATACGGCCCATTAAAAAATATTTATGATGTTCCTATTTTTTATTTATGTTATTTTTATTAATATCGGGTAGTATTTTTATGTCGTAAAAATACAAATCGGGTATTACAATATCCGGTTTTTTGTCACAAACTTCCAAAAATACAAAAAAATTAAAAAAAACATTTTTATGCATACGGCCAAGTGTCTCAAATCTAAAAAATCATATCGTATTTTTCATATGTCAAAAAAACAATATTTAGCATGCATTTTGGCTTTAATAACCAGTTTATTAAAGTCAAGAGAATATTGGCCAAAATTTCAAAAACAACAAAAATTTTATTTTGTTTGTCTCTTAGTATCCGGGGTATGACATTACACGTAATGCATATTCTGGATATTTAATTTTTTTTCTTTTTTTTTGGACAATAGAACCTGGGGTATGACATTACATGTAATGCGTATTCCGAACAACAAAAAACCACAACACAACCTTAGATTTTATCAGACATTAAAGCAATGCAGCCTACCTTAGGTAGGGCGTAGTTGGGGTGCTAATACCTTCCCTTTACGCAACCAGTCTCCGTACCCGATCTCTAAAGACCAGTTAAGGTTCCTAGTAACCAGAATACTAGGTGGCGACTCCCAGTCCATATTTTCACTTGTAGAGACAAGAATTCCTTGTCTCTCCCCATTTTTCCAGGAATAAATTATTCCGATTTTTCCTTGAGGGTGGACGATCGCCGCGCCGCCGCACACGTGCGACAATAACAACAAAGAAGAGTGTGATGTAAACACAAGAAAACACATGATCTTATTTCACTATAGAAGCTCATTAACAGAGAAAGTCTCATTCAAAAGCATTAACAAAAGGAAATAACAAGGCAGGCTTCATTCCTCTATTTTGCCGAATCTGTTCATAGGCTAAACTCCTCTCAAAAGCTCTGCGTAGAGGACTCAAAGACAATGCGGAACAACACCACGGTCAAAAATTCAAGCTATCATGCTGGACCATTGATACTTTCCAATTCCCCAAACATTCCATCCTAATATGCTTCAAGCATGATTAGGCAGCGGGTTCATATTCACATTGGGGGTGTCTTCCAACTCTATCCAACCAGCCTTGATTAATTGCAGAAGCTTTCTCTTGAAGGCGTTGCAGGTATAGATGCTATGCCCAGTAATACCGGCATGGTATTCACATTTGAGTTCTGGCTTGTACCAATTAGGATAAGGTGGCTGCAGAGGTGTTAGAGGTTCTGGAGCTATTTGCCCAATGCTCAATAGCTTTTGATACATCTCATTCAGGGGTAATGGTAGTGGAGGCAGTTGTTCTTGAACCCTTTGGAAATTTCCAATTTGGCTTTTGGCTTGAAAGTTTTGGGGTTTAGGTTTTTGGATGTTGGCAATTTGGGATGGAGTATGGTAATTTTGGGATGTATTATTTTTACCCATGTAGCCATCTTCAACATGGTGAACCTCTTTTCTTTCGAAGCCTCTTTTCTCGGTTGGTGCAGAAATTCTACCACTCTTGACACCTTGCTCTATGCGTTCACACACTATCACGGCATCAGTAAATTGTTGGGCTGAACTACCCATCATATGTTCGTAATATGGTGCTTTGAGTGTGTTGGCAAATAAAGAGACCATCTCTTTGTCCAGAAGTGGGGGATGTACTTGAGCAGCTAATTCTCACCATCTTTGAGCATATTCCCTTATACTTTCTTTATCCTTTTTCTCTATATTGGACAAACTGGTTCTGTCGGGCACAATGTCCATGTTGTATTTGTATTGCTTGACGAAAGCATCCACAAGATTTTTCCAGTTGCGAATTTTTGTGTTATCCAATCTCATGTACCAACTCAAAGTTGCCCCACTTAAACTGTCTTGAAAAAAGTGCATTAGTAGTTTTTCATCATGTACTACCTCAGCCATTTTATTGCAGTAGGACCTGAGATGAGTCATGGGGCATTGTGTTCCACTGTATTTGATGAATTCAGGAACACGAAATTTCTTTGGGATAACCACGTTTGGGACCAAACACATCTCTGCTGCCCGTACCGGGTCATATAAGTCTACCCCTTCAATGGCTTTGAGTCTGGCTTCCAGCGCCTCTATCTTAGCTTGATCAATGCTATCAGATGACTTAGCCTTGTGGGACTCATTAGCAGATGCCTTCACAACTGTTGGGGATGGTGCAGGTGTCGTTGACTGCACAAATGTTGGATTTTGCTGAGGTTCTTAACCATGTTCGCTCATTCTTTCCTCAGGCTGAACTGTACTAGGAGCCGGAGCAAAGGTGATCGGTTGATTAGAAGGACCTTCATCAGAGGTATTTCTTAGTGTTTGCTTGAGTAAGCTAGTGAGGTGAGCCACACTTATTTTCAGAGACTCCAACTCGTCGTGCAAATAGGCCTCACGTTGAGCACGTTCTTCATCTTCCATGTTTCTTGCTCGAAGTCGGGTGTTGTAGACTTTTTAGGGACCTATATTTCAATCTGACATGTATGCATGTTAAATGTATGAACATGTAATCTATATGACGAACTCGCCCTTCGAGGGGTGACATATGGTCGCAACTCTTGTATGATGAAACAAGAATCTTGATTCTTGCACAAACTCTACAATGAAAATTTTCTGAGCGACGGTCATTGTGTCACCCATAAGTCTGGAGTTCAAGATGCTTCAAGAAGGGCTTGCTCGGATGCAAAACAATGTATACGGAGCATACATCCTAAAGGCAGGTTCTAATCTTTTTAAGTGAGACAAAACGTAGGTTTACTATTTGGTCTCTAAAAAAGGACTCTCGTTGTCCCAGTGATCGCCCTCGTGGAGGCAATATGGGGGCTTGTAGGCAGTGAGATGGCACGTGTCCAACTATTACCAGTCTAAGCACTCAACGAAGAGTTGGGGTTTACACAAACTTAAACCTTGACTAAAAGTCATAAGGTAAGCTGCTAGTTCCCCCCTAACCTGAAGCTTGTGTGTGCTTTAAAAATTAACTATGTGATGCATGAGATAAATATGTACAAAAATTAAAGCGCACAACTAAATATGAACAAATATATAAAGAAAATGCATATTTAAAAATAAAAATGCAAACCACAACAATAAAACACAATCAACAGACAAAACAAAGCTTAGTCCACAAAGTCCCCAGCGGAGTCGCCATTCTGTCGCACGTGTGCGGCGGCGCGGCGATCGTCCACCCTCATAGGAAAAATCGGAATAATTTATTCCTGGCAAAATAAGGAGAGACGAGGAATTCTTGTCTCTACAAGTGAAAATATGGACTGGGAGTCGCCACCTAGTATTCTGGTTACTAGGAACCTTAACTGGTCTTTAGAGATCGGGTACGGAGACTGGTTGCGTAAAGGGAAGGTATTAGCACCTCAACTACGCCCTACCTAAGGTAAGCTGCATTGTTTTAATGTCTGATAAAAATCTAAGGTCGTGTTGTGGTTTTTTATTGTTCGGAATACGCATTACATGTAATGTCATACCCCAGGTTCTATTGTCCAAAAAAAAAAAAAAAAGAATTAAATATCCGGAATATGCATTACGTGTAAAGTCATACCCCGGATACTAAGAGACAAACAAAATAAAATTTTTGTTGTTTTTGAAATATTGGCCAATATTCTCTTGACTTTAATAAACTGGTTATTAAAGCCAAAATGCATGCTAAAATATATTTTTTTTTGGTGTATGAAAAAAATACAATATGAATTTTTAGCTTTGAGACACTTGGCCGTATGCACAAAAACATTTTTTTCTCTTTTTTTAATTTTTTTGTATTTTATGGAAGTTTTTTTTTTGACGAAAACCAGGTATTTAAAAATCAGATTTTTGTATTTTTAACAACATAAAAAAAATACAACCAAATATTAATCAAAATGACATAAAACAATTACGCGGAAAAATTATAAAATGTTGAAACAAATATTTTTTGATTTTTTTCTTTGAAATGGGCCGGATCAGGCCCAAATATATGGGTTGGGCCGAACCTGGCCCAAAGAATGGGCTGGTTACTGTACACATAGTAACCGGGTACTGTGTGTACAGTACCAGAGAATTAATCTGCGGGTTACTGTGCACATGCACAGTACCGTGAATTAATTAGCGAGTTAATAATTCTCCCCCCGCTGGGCTGCCAATGCTGGGCCAGCCCGATAATATATAATATATATAATATAAAAAAAAAAATTCGGGCTGGGCCGGCCCAAATAAACGGGCCGGACTCAGCCCAACAAGGAAAGGTTAGGCCGAATTCGGCCCAACCGAAAATTCTTCTTCGGTCTGGGCCAGAACCGGCCCAGACGTGCAGGGGCTGGGCCGGCATCGGGCTGGCCCAGCATTGGCAGCCCAGCGGGGGGAGAATTATTTTTCTCCCCCCCCCCCGCCTCCTGCATGTAGCATGCAGGAGGCAAACCTGCAACAAAATAAAAGAAATGCAGGGGGAATGAACTGTGTACCTGGCGTGGAGGCGGTCCCTGGTGGCGCTGCGGTGGCGTGGCTCGTGGACGGCGGCTCCGGGCGGTGCTGTGGCGGTTCCTAACGGCGACGAGAAGTTTCTTCCTCTTCCCTTTTCTTTCTTTTTTTTCTTCCGTTCTCAGTGGCTTTCTCCGCTTCGGTTTGTTTTTGGTTTTCGGTTTCGGTTTATTTGTTTTCGGTTTGTTGCTTTCTCTTTCCCTCTCTCTTGTTGGCTCTCTCTCTCTCTTCGGTCTCCTCTCTCTCTCCTCCTTTCGGGGTCTCTTTTTTTCTTCGGTTTCTTCTGTATTTATAGGGGAAGAAAAGACGGGACCATTGTAAGTGCGGTGCAACGGCTGGTCGGCCAACGTCTAAAGGTGGTGGGGACGAGGAGAGAGAAGCGGGAAGATTTGAAAAAAAAAACAAAATGGTTTTCTTCTTCTACTGCTCTGCTTCGGGGGAAGGAGGAAGATGAATAGTGTCGTTCAAAACGACACCGTTCTGGTCTTCCCTTTTTTTTATATATATATATGAAACGGCGTCGTTTTGGATAAAACGCGTCGTTTCATTTAAATGGGTCAAACTTCAAATCAGTCCTCCAAATTCGTTCCCCGCCCCTCTTGTTGGCCGCCTTTTTCACTTTGGTCCTTGGCCTCTGATTTATGCAATTTAGCCCTCAATTGATTAATAAACTTTCAATTTCTTCAATTAGGCCCCTGAACCGAATAATTGCAGCCCCTCCATTTACGCGCCTCTTCCAATTTGGTCCCTGGTTTCGGATTTTCTTAATTAAATCCCTAATTGGCCCTTAAACTTCAATATTTATGCAATTAAGCCCCTGATTTGACCCAAAAAATTCCTAAAAAATATATTTTGGCCCCAGAACTTAAATTTCTTCTAATTAAAGCCCAAGTTGACTTAAAAATCAAATTTTCTTGCAATCAAATCTTCTATAAATTCAAATAAAAATCCAATTAAATCCATAAACATCCAAATTTGGGCTTTTCTCCTCAAAATTCAAATTTTCCTTCTCAATAGGGCTTTCATCCTTTAAGAAAATTTGTCAAAAATTCAATCCTTGTATTTTTAAAATTCCTTGACCAATTTCTGACTGTTTTCTAAGCGCTTCTGCCTCCTGTTATTTTTTCTAACCTCTTTTGGCTATTTATTTTATTTTTCATGGGGACCCAAAAATGGGTTACAACAGATGCCCCCTCTTTATAATACTTACGGAGCATGGATTTTACGCAGTAAGTGTTATAAAGATAAACCCAAAACGGCAATCCCGAAACTGATCTGGTCGAAGCTTAAATGATCTGAAACTTTGTCTTTTACAACAATCCTCCTTAGCCCAAAAACTATGATCAAAACTTAGTCATCCCGAGATCCTTATCCGGTGATCCTCTGAATTCTTACTTTAGTTTGATCAACATGGAAACCCATCCGAGATCCCATCTGGTGATCTCCTTTAACCTGGAATCCCATCTGGCGATTCCTTTACCAATACAAAAAATGTGTGTGTGGTCTCATTATTATGGGTGACCTACCTAGGTAAAAAAAAAAGATGGAGAATGGTCTCATTCTTATGAGTGACCTACCCAGAAAAATAATGGTCTCATTGTATGGGTGACCTACCCAGAAAAATAATGGTCTCATTGTATGGGTGACCTACCCAGAAAAGTAATGGTCTCATTGTACGGGTGACCTACCCAGGTAAAAAAAAGATGAAGAATGGTCTCATTGTATGGGTGACCTACCCAAGAAAAATGATGGTCTCATTGTATGGGTGACCTACCCAAGGGGGAAGAATTCTTAGTAAACTCCATGCTTTTCTAAGAAATGGTTTCAATATGAGGTCCCTTCTGGCGACCTTCCTTGATGAATGTCGAAGTACGAGATCCCTTCTGGCGATCTCAAATAACTTGGAATCCCATCTGGGGATTCCTTTTATTCAAAGCTGAAATATTAGGTCCCTTCTGGCGACCTTCATCGAAATATGAGATCCCTTCTGGCGATCTCCTTTAGCCAAACAACTTGGAACCCCATCTGGCGATTCCTTTTATACCAAAGCTGAAATTTAAGGTCCTTTCTGGCGACCTCCATTGATGAATATCGAAAACGAGACCCCTTCTGGCGATCTCAAACAACTTGGAATCCCATCTGGTGATTCCTTTTATTCAAAGCTGAAATATGAGGTCCCTTCTGGCGACCTCCATCGAAATACGAGATCCCTTCTGGCGATCTCAACAACTTGGAATTACATCTGGCGATTCCTTTTATATAAAAGCTGAAATTTGAGGTCCCTTCTGGCGACCTCATCGAAATACGAGATCCCTTCTGTCGATCTCAACAACTTGGAATCCCATTTGGCGATTCCTTTTTACCGAATGCTATCGATGTCGTTCTTCCTGCTGGCAGGGTTTGAAAACCATTATCTTCTCTTCTTGTTGTTCTAGAATCAACTCAATGATTCTTTCTTCGTCCATAATCTTGTTGGAATGCACTAAGATCTCCTCCTGTAACGATCCAAAAAAAACATATATGCAATGATTTATGATTAGATGCAATGCATGCATTCATACCTGGTTTTGAAACATAGGTTTCAGCCTCTTCTTCTAGTTCATGAGACTCCCTCTTAACATGAACTTGCTTTTGAAGTCGTATATTGGATTTATCTCTCGTGTTGCCTATCATATTCTTGGAGAAGAAGTCTTTGACTTTCTTCAAGTAGTCCTTTTCTCAAAATGCATGACTTGTATTTGCCTCTTTGTCATGCTTTTGTCAAATGCTTTAGCTTGGTTTTCAAATCTATAGGCTTTCATCCAATTTTAAACACGTAAAACTTTTCATAAAACATCTCGTCTTGCCCCCAGTATAGGGGTGCGATCCTAGTCTGGGCTTTTATATAGAGAAGAAATTCATTCCGACTCAAAACAAAACCACCAACAAAAAAACTCTTTAGAGAGTGAAAGGACAATAATTTTTTCTCAAAAATGCACATTGTTAGGATTGATAAACTCTATTTTTATCTTGAAAGAAAATTTACAGGTGATGTATCAATTCATTATGTTATCCAGAGGTGAGGTTGTATTTCAAGGGTAGCTTTTCTTAAATTTCATATTAAACCATTTTATGATACTTTATTTGTAACCACTCAACTTGTTCCAAAAGTGCATAATCTCATCATTTATTTAAAGAAAAGGTAGGCTCAAAGACAAACACAAAAATCTGGCTGACAATATGAGCCCTGAATGCTCACTAGAGAAAATTAAAGCAAAGACAAAAGCAAATGACAAAAACATGCTAAGGCAAATAAAGTTGTTTTATATTTTGAAAACTACGAGAAGTTCTTGGGTCAACCCGTTCTGAAACTTCTTCTAGTGTGTGGAAAGTCAACCGAGGCAATGCTTCATCTTCCTTCCCCACTTGCGTTTCCTTGTCTTCTCCTTCGATCTCGCCTTCTTCATTATTGACGACTCTTGACCAAGGTTTTCCAACCTTTATCCCCTATCACTTTTGTCATGACCATGCAATGGATTTGAATTGATATTGGGTGTGTCTTCAAATGACACCCATCCTATCTTGATGAGCTTCAACAACTTGTTCTTGAAACCGTAGCACGTTTCAAGACAATGCCCGGGAATACCAGCATGGTACTCGCAAGTTAACTCGGGCTTATACCAGATGGGGAATGGTGGCTGTAGTGGTAATGTAGGGATATGAGCTATTTGTCCAATGCTCAGTAATTTGGCATATATGTCCTTTAGAGGCATGGGTAATGGCGGTAGTTGTTCTGAAATGTATCTTGTGTTTGGTCTTTGGTGGGTGTTTTGGGTGTTTGACTGGTCATTTGCTCGATTAAGGGAAAAAGGTTTGTTAAAGTTTATGTGGGCCACGTGAGAGGTAGGTATTTGTGGGTTATATGAATCCGTTATCTTGTCATTGGACCCACCTTCGAAGTTGTTAACGGGACCTTTCATTTTTCTTCCGAAAAAACTCTTTGTCTCCAATGGCTCAATTATGCGTCCAGCTTTAATCCCTTGCTCTATTCTTTCCGCTATACGTACAGCATCATAGAAATGTTGAGATGAGCTACCCATTAAATGCTCATAGTAGGGTGCCTTGAATGTGTTGGCGAACAAAGTCACCATCTCCGTTTCTATCAAAGGGGGTTGCACATGCATGGCCTCGTCCCTCCATCTTTGCGCATAAGCCCTTACTGATTCTTGGCTTCTCTTTTCCATTGACATAAGGCTCGTTCGATCTGGAGCAATTTCCAAATTGAACTTGTATTGCTTAAGGAAAGCCTCAACTAAATCCTTCCATTTCTTAATCCTGGCATTATCCAGCCTCATGTACCAACTTAGCGCCGACCCCGATAGACTGTCTTGGAAAAAGTAGATCAGTAACTTATCGTCATGAATCACCTCAGCCATCTTATTGCAATAAGATTGAAGGTGAGTGTTTGGGCATTCCAACCCAGTGTACTTTATAAACTCCGGTATCCTAAAATCTTTTGGTACCGTGATGTTTGGTACCAAGCATATTTCAGACGCTCGCATGGGGTCAAACCAGTCATTTCCCTCGACTGCTCTTAACCTTTCTTCCAAGGCTGATATCTTGTCATCGTTCATAAATCCAGTGGACTTATTATCGGAAGGCCCATCTGCTGTGATGTGAGCTTGAGGGGGCTGAATGGGAATGGTAGGCGCAAAGTGCTGCCCCGTCACTGAATCTGCCCCCAAGTTCTGAGATACCCCTGGGACATGAACTGACGGTGCTCCTATAGGTGGTTGGGTAGATGTTCCCTCCCCGTTCTTGGCTCTTAAAAGTTGCTCAAGCAGATTGGTCAGTCGAGAAACTTCATTTTTCACAGATTCCAACTCGGTCTGGTAGTGCGACTCTAATTGAGCTCTTTCTTCGTTTTCCATTCTTGATCTGGACCGGGTTTGGTGGACTCTGGATGTGGGACCTATGTTTCACGATCTGGCGTGCATATGATAAAAATAAAATGCGTGAGGAAAATGTGATGCATAAGTGATGCGCGATGAGTATAATATTGCAAAAAAGATACATAACCTAAGGACAAGCTCTATTAAGTGAGAGTGGGTAGATTTTCTATCTAGTCTTGAAGGTTCTCATATCTGCCCAGTGACGTTCTTCGTAAAGACAGTATGGGGGCGTTGCAAGGAACAGTTAAGACACGTATGTCCGCCATTACCAAACAGGCACTCAGATATGAGTTGGGTGTTTCACGCATTTAAACCCTGACCAATAGTCTTAGGGTAAATCGCTAATTCCCCACTTAACTTAAAGCTTGTGTGTGCTTCTCAAAAATAAAAGCAAGTGATGCATGAGACAATTTTATACAATGCATGAATAATATGCGTAAAATAAAAATAAATATGCAAATAAACGGAAAGGCATATTAACAATAAACACATTAAAACACAAACAAATCAGACAAAAACAAAGCTTACTCTACAAGGTCCCTAGTGGAGTCGCCATTCTGTCGCACCCCAACAAAAAATCCAATTGCGGGTTCGACTGGCGAATTTTTTTTATTTTGGTTTGATTTGGTTCTTTGGAGTTGCCACCTAGTATTTTGGTCACTAGAAACCCTAACTGGTCTCAGAGATCGGGTACGAAGACTGGTTGCGTAAAGGGAAGGTATTAGCACCCCAAATACGCCCTACCTAAGGTAAGCTGCATTGTTTTATTGTCTGATAAAAAAAAACTAAAGTGTTATTGTACTTCTAGTCGTTGGTCTGTCTATGGTTCAAGAAAAAATCCTCCTCGGTAAGGAGATCTTTATCTTATCGGATAAAATCCTAACCGTTCTAACGTCTCTACCAAACTTATTAATAATATTTAGGAATACGTTTTACGTATAAATTCATAATCCCAAATACTAAAAGAAAACAAAAAGATTTTTTAGAATTTTTGAAATATTGGCCTAGTTCTCATGGCTTGAATAAACTGGTTATTAAAGCCAAAATGCATGCTAATATATATATTGTTTTGAAAATTTTCTTTGTTGTGTGAAAATATGATGTTATAATATTTATATATATATATATATATTGGAGAGACTAGGCCGTATTTTAAAACAAAAAAAAAAACAATTTTTGGAAAATATTATTTTTTTTTATGCTTTGACGAAAATCGGGTATTTTAATACTGAGCTTGTATCCTTACGGTATAAAAATACAACCCAATATTAATCCACTTTGCTAAAAATATGCAGAAAAATCAACAACATTTTTAGGGACTTTTTAGAATTTTTTTGAAAGCAAAAACATTTTTTATTCTGAAAAATCTTTGATGTTTTGATGGAAACCGGGTATTTTTTAACACTGGTTTTGCATCTTTACGGTATAAAAATACAAACCAACATTAAACCACTTTGATAAAAAAATGCAGAAAAATCAACAACATTTTTAGGGACTTTTTAGAATTTTTTTGAAAGCAAAAACATTTTTTATTCTGAAAAATCTTTGATGTTTTGACGGAAACCGGGTATTTTTTAACACTGGTTTTGCATCTTTACGGTATAAAAATACAAACCAACATTAAACCACTTTGACAAAAAAATGCAGAAAAATCAACAACATTTTTTTTTATACCGTAAAGATGCAAAACCAGTGTTAAAAAATACCCGGTTTCCGTCAAAACATCAAAGATTTTTCAGAATAAAAAATGTTTTTGCTTTCAAAAAAATTCTAAAAAGTCCCTAAAAATGTTGTTGATTTTTCTGCATATTTTTAGCAAAGTGGATTAATATTGGGTTGTATTTTTATACCGTAAGGATACAAGCTCAGTATTAAAATACCCGATTTTCGTCAAAGCATAAAAAAAAATAATATTTTCCAAAAATTGTTTTTTTTGTTTTAAAATACGGCCTAGTCTCTCCAATATATATATATATATAAATATTATAACATCATATTTTCACACAACAAAGAAAATTTTCAAAACAATATATATATTAGCATGCATTTTGGCTTTAATAACCAGTTTATTCAAGCCATGAGAACTAGGCCAATATTTCAAAAATTCTAAAAAATCTTTTTGTTTTCTTTTAGTATTTGGGATTACGAATTTATACGTAAAACGTATTCCTAAATATTATTAATAAGTTTGGTAGAGACGTTAGAACGGTTAGGATTTTATCCGATAAGATAAAGATCTCCTTACCGAGGAGGATTTTTTCTTGAACCATAGACAGACCAACGACTAGAAGTACAATAACACTTTAGTTTTTTTTTTATCAGACAATAAAACAATGCAGCTTACCTTAGGTAGGGCGTATTTGGGGTGCTAATACCTTCCCTTTACGCAACCAGTCTCCGTACCCGATCTCTGAGACCAGTTAGGGTTCCTAGTGACCAAAATACTAGGTGGCGACTCCAAAAAACCAAATCAAACCAAAATAAAAAAAAATTCGCAAGTCGAACCCGCAATTGGATTTTTTTTTGGGGTGCGACAAATTCCATGGATGAATTCTTAAATCTAGAAACAATCTAACTCGGCTTAATCCTTTCACCTCTCCTTACACTTGATGGGTTTTTGTTTTGTCTTTTCAAAATCATGAATGAAGATGGCAGAGACAGCGGTGGAGTCGCGAAAAGACAGTGGAAAGTTGGAGCACAATGTTAGGGAAGATAGCGAATATGTTAGGCTTGTTATATCTGACGAACCCAGAGTTGGTGACTTCGACATTTCACAAGTTCAATCGAGAGCGAGGATTAAAGCTTTCATACGGTGGATCAAAGCTTTAATTTGGTGCCTTGTTATTGCCATACTAGCTCTTGTTTTCTTGAAATGGGGTGTTTCATTTCTTTTTGACAAGGTACTTCCTCATTTCTCTCCTCTCCTCTTGTTTTTACACTTTTGCCTTCCCTGCATTGGTGCTTTCTCTGCACCTTTAATCAACAACTATTGCATAACCCGCATCCTGTTACTTTTTGTTTTTGGGCTGATTTGTTCGAGATGGTTCTTCTTTGGTATCAAATTAGATTCATGAATACAGCATTACGGCTAATAATAATTTATTTCCAACAAACGGTCACATAATAAATAAACGGTTTCCTTACGTCACGGTGGAAGACACATAACCTGTGGAACTGGTCTCATGAGTTGCCTTTTATGACATTATCTCGTTCCAATGTAATGGGAGCGTCGGATGAACAAAATTAAGATCTAGAACCGCGACGGAAGTCTCGGTGATTTTTTGTTTCACCTTTTCTTTTCCGGATCAACCGAGTATTGTTTTCATATCAGACAACAATAATAGAGAATTGCACATCCATCTCCTTCGATCTTTCGCTCCTTGGAGGGCCCAACTCGTGTGATTGTCATCCATAATTCCTCTTGAAAGTTCCTGGAGGCCTTGTGGAAACATGCTCAAGTAAGCAAATGATTTCTCTAAGCAATTGTGCATGTCTCCTGTCTCATTGTCATCTATAATTTCTCTGGTATGTTCTTGGAGGCAATGAGTGAAAACATGCCAGCTAAACAATAATTTCTCTAGAAAATGTACATGTCTCTACGACACGCCAAGGAAAAAAAATCCATGATAGTGCAAACTGTGATTATCATATTGACATTGACTAGGTGATGCTGTTTATTTTTATTATCATATTCACATTGACTAGGTGATGCTGTTTATTTTTATGTTTTAAAAATATGTTTAAAATTTAAAAAAAATATATTTTTTTCTCTGATTGCCACCAAGCTTTCTATAATTTCAGGTGATTAATTTGCTTCCAGATGGCACATTATATTATCAAACAATTGAAGCTTTTCAATATCTTGTTTTAACTGGATCAGATCTGTTCAGGCGTGAATCTCCTTCGTTGTTACTTGCATATACGGACTTTGATTTAGTTGATAATTTAAATGACAAGAAATCTCTATAGGTGTATATACACTTTATTTTGATTATAACTTTTTTTATTGGAGTTCCATTAAACAAAACAAAAAAAACAAACAAACAGTCTTTGAAGATTTTTATTTTTCTTTTAAATCAGTACTCCTCGTCCAGTGTTAGAGGTCTAGGCGCGGGGACGCACCAACGAAAGCACACTGCCTAGAATTCGGCAGCGATGGACAGCGGCAGAGACGAATTCGATAGGCAACGTGCAATGGTCTGTGCAAGTCTTTGAGATGGCGACTTGGCATGGACATGGGGGCTTAGATAATGGACCTTCTAAGTCAGCAGCTGACGCAGCAACAACTAGCAGTTGGACTGCCAGGTGGACAGCCAGAACGTGGGTGAAGTGTCATCTTCATGGCCCAGAACGTGGGTGACTTGGCAGTTTCATGGGGGCAGAACGTGGGTGATGTGGCAGCATCCTGTGGCCAGAACGTGGAGCATTACTGGGGTGCTCTCCAAGCTGCTAGGATCATGGGGATCATGGGGGAGAAAGTGTCCCATTATGTCCTGAAAAATAGGGGTCATGGGTGAGCCTTGCAGCTCACATATGTGTCTATAAATAGGCTGCAAAGCCTTGCTGTGTAGCATGCAATTTATGTGCAGAGCACACACACTCTTATTGTGTAATCCTTTGTTGATGAGATAAATAAAGGTTGAGAGGTATTCTTGTAAAGATTCGGTGTGCTTGCTTGTGTTTGTTCTTTGTTTACGACGAGGCGATTATGAGAACCTCTTTGGGTGAGCGAAACACATAGTCGTAGGAAACACGAGTGAAAGGGGAGGCAAGACTGAGTCTAGTTGGGACTAGACTACCGTATTGGGTTGAATTTCATTGCGAAAAATTTAACCCCGTGACAATTGGTATCAGGGCGCGGTTGATTCTAAAACATGCAACCCGAAGTCATGGAAGCTATTCGGGAATGGTTGATGTGTTTGGAGACTTTGATAGGGCCAGACGAAGAAGGGGAAGAACGTACTATTATGGATCGCTTGAAGGAAGCTATGGATAACATTGAAAGGGCTGAGAGCTTGTATATCTCTCTTGCGGCAGAATCGAGTGAGCAATTAGCAGCTACTGAGGAGATGATTGCCATTCTGAAAAGGGTAGTGACACACACTCCTATTGGGGTAAGTTCTTCTAAGCCTAAGGTGCCTGAACCGAAGTGTTTCGGTGGGGTAAGAAGTTCCAAAGAACTTGAGAATTTCTTGTGGGACATGGAGCAATACTTTAGTGTTGCGAAGATCGGCGTGGTTGAACAAGTGGATCTCACCGTGATGTATCTCACGGGTGACGCGAAGCTTTGGTGGCGGACGAGAACCAAAGATGACTTAAGTGATGGACGTCCCAAGATTGAGACATGGGATCATCTCAAGTAGGAGCTGAAGGAGCAGTTCCTTCCGAACAACACATCTTGGATTGCGCGAGAGGAATTGAAAAGGCTCAAGCATGAAAGGTCAGTTCGTGAGTATGTTAAATCTTTCAGTTCTTTGATTCTCGACATCGAGAATATGTCCGAGGAGGACAGGTTGTTCAACTTCATGTCTAGACTGCAAACTTAGGCGCAAGCGGAACTACAACGACAGAACATAAAGGATATGTCCTCCGCTATTGCTGCTACAGACAGTTTGGTTGATTTTAAATCAACTACTAGAGAGGGCTATACATCAGCCTCCTTCAAGTCTAAGGGAAGAAACAAGGAGGAAAGAACAAAGAAGAAGTTCGGTGGGGGTGCATGGAAGGCTACTGCCGCGGAGAAGGGCAAGTCTAAGTTTACGAGTGCACAAGGTAAAGGTACTAAACCAAACTTTACTTGCTTCATTTGTGATGGTCCTCACTTTACGAGGGAATGTCCGAAGAAGGAGAAGTTGAATGCTATTCGGGCTGGGGATAGCGATGAGGATGAGGGGGTAGTTATGCACGTCAATCCTATACGTGTGATAAACTGCCTGGTAGCTAAATCAGGGGATGCGGCTGCCGAAAACTGCCATGTTGATCAAGACTTGGCGAGGATTGATGCATTGAGGAAAGGGAAGTCAGGGACTACAGATAACCTGATGTATGTGAAGATTGGGATAAATGGCAAAGACGTGAATGTTATGCTGGATTCAGGTGCAACCCACATGTTTGTGGCAGATCGGCTGGTGAAGGAACTTGGCTTGCGGCTGAGTGATAGCCAGATATCAATGAAGGCAGTAAACTCGAAGGCACAGAGGATTGCAAGGATGTCTTACGATGTGCTGATAGCGCTGGATCAGTGGAGAGGTAAGCAGGATGTGCTGGTCGTAAATCTTGATGATTATGAAATTATTCTTGGTCTTGATTTCTTACGAAAAGCCAAGATTGTTTTGATGTCGTATCTCAATGGAGTCATGATTACGAGTGAGGGATGCCCATGTTTCGTCCCTTGTTGCAACGTCGCAGTAGCGAATGTTGTGAAAGGAGGGAAGAGCTTGATATCGGCAATTGCTATTGATAAAGCATTGTGGAAAGGAGGGGAAGTGTTTCTTGCGACAATAGTGGACGAGAAGGCAGACTATTGTGGGGAGGTGCCGAAAGAGATTGCTAGCATGCTGCAGCAATTCAAAGATGTGATGTCTCCTCAGCTACCGAAGAAACTCCCGCCTAGGAGGGCCATCGACCATCGAATTGAGCTGTTTTAAGCTAGGGGACAAAGCCACCATCTCAAGCTCCTTACCGAATGTCGCCAATGGAATTGGCAGAATTGAGTGTTGCGATGTCGCGGTTGCACAAATTAATTACCCTAGCTTAAAACACACAAGATAGTATAGAGCAAGCAAGGGGTCGATCCCACAAGGAAGTTTGAAGTCAGATTTTTATGTTGTACGTTATGTAATTGGGGGATTTGGTTTATGATTATCTAAACTATGCCAGCAATTAAACTAGCAAACAAAATCAATTGAAACTGAAATTTATCAAGAAAACAAACCTTGGTTGCAAGCACACATCCACCAACAGAAATTAGAACCGATCCTTGAAACGAAACTCCAGTTTATATTATGAATTTTATCTTTTCTTAATATTGGTTAATTAACGAATCCGCCGTATAACTAGCCCTAACCAACAAACAATCACAGTGTCCGCACTAATGATTTAATCCAATGGCAACCTTAAGATCCAGATAAATTCATTAATCTTAACAACCAAGTTGTCAGTTTGTGTTGCTTTGATCGAATGTTCTCCCTAAGTTTAATAACGTAGTTTCGCTACAATTATCAAGCTTAGTTGCTTCATAAGTTTATATACCACAACTCCGGTTTTGATACCAAACTTAGCAATAGATTGTTCACAATAATAACTTAGAGTCCGCTCTAGCAATTAAGATACACAATCATAGGAAATATGCATAGGAAAACAAACATACTCATTTATAACATAAACTGAAAATAAAAGGAAGAATAAATCTCACGGTTCTTGAAATCCAAAGGTTTGTTGTGTCCTTGCAACCAAGAAAACGAGCTTAGCCTTGCATATCTATTGAACAACTACTCCTAAAGATGGAAGAATACATGATTTCTGATTTGTAGAGAGGAGAGTTTGTGTTTCTTCACTTCTAGCTGCCACCTCCTTCTACTCTCCCTCTATTTATACACAAATTGTAAGTAAGAAAAATCAAAGTTCAAGTGTGAACATCAATAGATGGTGGAAGTGTGAAGGCGGCTGGCGGCTGGTTTGAGGTTGGTGGCTGCCTTCCTTGACCTTCTGGAATATTTACTAGAGAAGCTAAATTGCTGGAAAAACTTGTATGTCGGTTTGGATGCTTCTGGATGAAATTTGGATTCGTTTCTTCACGCAACCTGCTTGATGGCAGAATTTAGCTGTCATCTTTGAAAAATCATATCTCCCTCATATGACATCGTTTTTGGCTGAAATTTAGAGCGTTTATAGATCTTTGAGTAAGGAATCCAAAAAAATTGAGTTTGCATCAATTAGACTTCTGAAGCTCTAGATATTGAATTTTGAATGGGAAAAGGTCAACACTGGCAGACTACGAGATTTGACTTTGAAGGATGTGATTTCCATGATCTTTCTCGTTTTATTTTTCTTGCCTTACATTTCCAGAAAGGTATGGATGTTAGCTTTTTAATGCCTTTGGAATCACTTCGTTTTGACCTCTAGAACTCACGCTCTGCACAAAACATCGACTGAATGTCAAATCTGTCAATTACCTCCAATTTACTCCTTTTTGCATCTTTCATCCAAAAGTGCCTTCAAAACATAAAACAAAGAATATCAATATATTTTATATAAATAGCATAGGCAAAACACTAGTTAAATGCGGGTGAAACTATCGAATAATATGGTTACATCATTGAGGAAGCAATTGGAAGAGCTAATTGAGTCGGGATTTATCCGTCCTTCCAAGGCTCCATATGGTGCTCCGGTTTTGTTTCAAAAGAAGGTGGATGGGAGCCTTCGCATGTTTATGGACTACCGAGCACTAAACAAGGTAACCATCAAAAACAAATATCTCGTTCCTTTGATTCAGGATTTGATGGACAGATTATGTGGCGCTTCTATCTTTACAAAGTTGGACTTGCGATCAGGGTATTGGCAAGTGAGGGTTGCTGATGGAGATGAGCATAAAACTACTTGTGTGACGAGGTAAGGCTCATACGAGTTTCTAGTTATGCCATTCGGCCTAACAAATGCTCCAACAACATTTTGTAATCTAATGAATGATGTGTTATGTGATTTCTTGGATAATTTTGTTGTTGTCTACTTAGATGACATTGTAATCTATAGTAGAGGCATTGAAGAACATGTAACTCATCTTTCAAAAGTCCTAAGCAGATTGAGAGAATATGAATTGTATGTGAAGAGAGAAAAGTGTGAGTTTGCACAAGCTGAAATTATGTTCTTAGGCCACTTGATTGGAGAAGGATAGGTGAAGATGGATCCACGGAAGATTCAAGCCATCATCGAATGGACAACACCAAAATCAGTCCTGGAGCTGAGATCATTTTTTGGGCTTGCAAACTACTACAGACGGTTCATTGAGGGATATAGCAAGAAGACAACTCCTCTCTCGGATCTTCTCAAGAAGAATCGAAGATGGGAATGGATGGTGGACTGCCAACAAACTTTTGAGAAGTTGAAGACAGCGGTAGCGTCAGCTCCAGTCTTGGGGCTGCCTGATTTCGAGAAGCCATTCGAAGTGCATACTGATGCTTCAGATAGGGCCATTGGTGGAGTGCTCGTACAAGAGGGGCATCCGATTGCTTTCAAAAGTCGAAAGCTAAGAAATGCGGAGCAGAATTACTCGACACATGAGAAGGAGATGACAGCAGTGGTGCACTGCCTTGGCATATGGAGAGTATATCTGTTGGGGCTAAAATTTGTTGTCAAGACCGGCAACGTTGCTAATATATTTTTCAAGACGCAGAAGAAATTGTCGCAGCGACAAGCTCGGTGGCAGGAATTCTTGGCCGAATATGATTTTGTATGGGAGCACAAACTGGGGAGCCACAATCAGGTTGCGGATGCACTCAGCAGACGCGAGGTAATTGCTATTATTCTTGCTATTGTTCAGGTGGAGTCGGACATGATGGATCGATTTCGTCAAGCTGCTACAGAGGATGTAGCGTACAAGAAAATGGTTGAGCTTGTACGAGAGGGGACAATACGGAGGTATTGGTTGGAGCAGGACCTACTCTATGCAAAGGGGGGTCGAATCTTCGTGCCGAAGGGAGAGCTGCGGAAATACTTAATGACGGAGACTCATGATTCGCAGTGGGCTGGACATCCGGGTAGGGAAAGGATGGTTGCTCTCTTGTTGTAGACTTATTATTGGCCGAAGATGAAGGACGACATAGAACTTTACGTCAGGTCTTGTCTAGTGGGTCAGCAAGACAAGACTTTACGGCAGCGAGAGGCAGGCTTGCTACAGCCGCTGCCGATTCCAGAAAAGCCTTGGGTGTCGGTTTCAATGGATTTCATTGTTGGTTTTTCCAAAGGTGGATGGCATGAACACGATCATGGTTGTCATGGATAGATTCACCACGTATGTGGTGTTTGTCGCTGCCCCTACGGTGTGTATAGCCGAAGTGGCCGCTAAATTATTCTACCGCAACGTGGTGAAGTACTTCGGAGTACCTTCAGACATTGTAAGCAATCGTGATGTGCGATTCACAGGCAGATTCTGGACAGCATTGTTCAACATGATGGGAACAAGGCTGAAGTTTTCGACTGCCAACCATCCGCAAACCGATGGGCAGACGGAAAGGATAAATGCTTTGCTGGAGGAATATTTGAGACATTACATAACAGCGATGCAGCAAAACTGGTTGGAGTTGCTGTATAGTGCACAGTTTTGCTACAATCTTAAAAAATCCTCGACAACGGAAGCAAGTCCGTTTGAGCTGGTTTTGGGAGCACAACCCCAAACTCCTATCGAGATTGCAGTGCAGATATCGGGTGGGAAGAGTCCAGCGGCGTACAGGTTTGTGATGGAGCGGCAGGAACTGTTTGAGCAAGCCCAAGATAGCTTGCGTAAGGCAAGCAAAAGGATGCTTAAATATGCCAATCAAAAGCGAAGGTTGTTGGAATTCAGTGTGGGCGACAAGGTGTTGCTCAAGTTAACTCCGCAGATTTGGAAGAAAATTGTGGGGACGACGAAGCACCGAGGGTTGGTGTCAAGGTACGATGGACCTTTCGAGGTCATCGAAAAGGTAGGCGTTGTTGCCTATAGGTTGAAGTTGCCTGAATGGCTGAAGCTTCATCCTACTTTTCACATAAGTTATTTACGGCCTTTTTATGAAGACAACGAAGATCCAAAGAAAAGCAAGTCAAAACGAGCTCCTCCTACAATTCACAAGCAATTTGACGATGGTATCGTCAAGATCATGGATCATCGTCGACTCGGCCAACATAAAAAGAGTCGGCGAACAGAATTTTTGGTAAAATGGAAGAAAAATGAGGAGGTTTTGTGGGAGAAAGATATTGATTTGTGGCAATTTGAGGATCAAGTGCAAGACTACCTCGCGTCTATTCTGACGAGGACGTCGGACTCTTCTAGTGGGTGTGGTTTGTTGAAGGTCTAGGCGCAGGGACGCGCCAACGAAAGCACACTGCCTAGAATTCGGCAGCGATGGACAGCGGCAGAGACGAATTCGGCAGGCAACGTGCAATGGTCTGTGCAAGTCTTTGAGATGGCGACTTGGCATGGACATGGGGGCTTAGATAATGGACCTTCTAAGTCAGCAGCTGACGCAGCAACAACTAGCAGTTGGACTGCCAGGTGGACAGCCAGAACGTGGGTGAAGTGGCAGCTTCATGGCCCAGAACGTGGGTGACTTGGTAGTTTCATGGGGGCAGAACGTGGGTGATGTGGCAGCATCCTGTGGCCAGAACGTGGAGCATTACTGGGGTGCTCTCCAAGCTGCTAGGATCATGGGGATCATAGGGGAGAAAGTGTCCCACTATGTCCTGAAAAATAGGGGTCATGGGTGAGCCTTGCAGCTCACATATGTGTCTATAAATAGGCTGCAAAGCCTTGCTATGTAGCATGCAATTTATGTGCAGAGCACACACACTCTTATTGTGTAATCCTTTGTTGATGAGATAAATAAAGGTTGAGAGGTATTCTTGTAAAGATTCGGTGTGCTTGCTTGTGTTTGTTCTTTGTTTACGACGAGGCGATTATGAGAACCTCTTTGGGTGAGCGAAACACATAGTCGTAGGAAACACTAGTGAAAGGGAAGGTAAGGCTGAGTCTAGTTGGGACTAGACTGCCGTATTGGATTGAATTTCGTTGTGAAAAATTTAACCCCGTGACATACAGCTTCCTCGAAGTGAAGGCTGATATATCTTTAATCGGTTTTTATACTTTTAATTATTATGTTTTAAAATAAGATAGTAAAAACTAAAAAGTCACGGAACCAGCGTGTCACGTCTTATTGAAGTGCCAATGCGGGCAGGCTCAGCCTTCTTTACAAGTCAATTGGAGAAGGCAAATCGAGCGACTTCGCGCTATGGTCGGACGATATCTTTCGTTCCCGTGTGTTGTCTTCGAGCGATATCTTATTGAAGTGTCAAGATCTGACAAACACATCCGTGAAAATGCACGCAGCATATGTGCCCACCAACACTTTCAAATAATTAAAGGAGGAAGCAGATTTCAAGAATCGGAGACCCTGCCCCGGTTGGCAGTACCCAAACTCGAATCTATTCCTTAAAGAAAGCACCCAAACTCGACCAGTGCTCTGCCTCGTAAATGTTCAGAAACGTACCCCTTGGTTGGGGAATATAGTCTTATTCAGAAATTACGAGTTAAAGTGGAGGGAAATAAAGAAAGAAAGAAGAAGGAGAAGACGAAGAAAGTGCACACGAAAGACCATAGTAGAGTGGGTCAAATTTAATTTTAACTTGCCTCGGAAGTTTACGGGTAGTTCAACGGCTTTCTTTCTATTTTTTTATTCAATCAATTCCTCCGCGTCACCGTCATGGATTTGAATAAAGTTTTTTCAATTCTTAAACTTTTAAAATTTCGAAATATTCTGATAAAAATAAATTGTTCACTTTCAGTTAAAATGCATAAATAATATATCATAAATAATTTTTTATATTAAAAAAATAATGTGTCATAGCGCAACTAGTTTATGTATCTATTGTCTCAACCTTCCCTGAATTAATACATTGAATACCAAAATTGTCCTTGTATTTTAAAAACTAAAGCATTGTCTTTAACATAAATAAAAGTACATCACAAAAAAAGGAGGAAAAACATAAATAAATCGACAAGCCGGTGGAGCACATAACTTTTTTTGCCAACCCTTCTTTATTTCCTCATGTCTTTAAACTTTCCAACACATCAACTTATATAAACTCTTTATTTCCTCCATATCTTCATTTCCTTCATATCTTAAATCGAAAGACGCAGTGTTTGTAAAGCACTAAAGTGAAGCGTATCTAAAGCACCCATGCATCTTCACCAATCACCATGCATGCAAGCTTTTAAAATCAGCAGTACGCTAACAAAACCAAAGCCAAAATATTAATTGAATAACAAAATTATGAGTTGTCTATAGATATATATAGCTATCTGACTGGTCAGGTAGGGTTTTTTTCAAAAAAATATGTAGGTCTTTTTAATTTGTCTCTTAACATAAAAAAATTATATTCATGAATAAAAAAACTCATGTATGAATTTAATCCAAAAAAAAATCATTAACAATAACTAAAAACCAAACTAAAAAAATTGAAAAATAAATATGAATTAAGATATTTATTTTTTAAAAAAATATAGCTATTACCAGCCTATTTTTTGTAGTAACAAGATTGTTTTTGCAAGTCGCTTTTATTTTATCAGGAGTCAAAATCATTGCGAAAGGCTGTAAAAAAATGTTGGCTAGAGTTATATAAAATAATGTGATAAAATTTCATGAAAAACATATTTACGGTACTGAAGAGCACTTGCTAATATATAAAAAAATGTTGGCTGAGTTATTTTATTGACTGATTTAATAAATTGTTGTAATATAATAAATATTTTTTTATAGTTCATGATTTTAAAGTAGTAGAATTATATATAATGACTCTTGAATTAACTTTTCTTAATGTAAGGACATTTTAGGTTTCCGATACATTAGTTTCTCGGAAATTACATCTCTTCTGTCTTTATTATGAAACATTAGTTTCTCGGGAAATTACATCTCTTCTGTCTCAATAAATTCGTGATGCTGTCTTTATTATGAAACCTTCTCCAGACTCCAGGGAGAACTCGAGCATTCATCGAGGAGAGAGAGAGAGAGAGAGAGAAAAGTGTTCCTCGCGCGTGATAGAAGGAAATCGCGCGAAAGAGAGAAAAGTACCGACGTCTTTTGATTCAAAATGTTTCTTCATTTCATGATTGTTAGAAACGTTAAAACCAATTTACGGGTCTGGAGAATAGAAAAGGGACAGAGGAGTATTGGCAGCGATTGAGTGATTTCATTTCATTAATTATTGCTGTTCGTCTTGAACTGTTGTTAGTTTTCCTTTTCAGTTTAAAACTATTTATTTGCATCGGATTTTGCTATGTAGTAGATAATTTAAATTTTTTTTGGCAAATAAATATGCAAGCTTCACAAATGCTTATTGTTTTTTTTTAAAATCTAAAAGTATATGTATATATTTAAATTACATTGAGAATTATCTATGCTAATAAATATGAATAACAAAATATTAATGTATTTATTTAATTTATTTTGTTGCAGGTCGAATAATTTTTTTTCTGATGTAAAAAAATTAATATATAAATGTTATTAGTGTATTTTTTGACATCGAATAAAAAATATAACTATAAATAAAAAAAATTGATGCTTCTATATAATAAAATATAGTAAAGAGCCTATACATGTGTTAATAAACACATGTAAGATCTCAAACTAATTTTTAACGTAGCAAAAGAACGAAATAATGTTGCAATTATTACATTGAAATATCATTTCTTTAGTTTTGTATAATAATTTTTTCAAAAAAAAGTGTAAAGAAAAAAAATTAAAAAACAAACTACAAAAGAATAAAGATAAGAACAAGAAAAAATGGTATAAATAGACCAAATAAGAGTAATAAATATTCAAAGTGTAAAAAGTAAAAAAAATGTGTAAGAAAAAAACGAAAAACATTAAAAAAAAATAAAGATAAGAAATAGATAATGGTAAATAAGCCAAGTGTAAAATAACAAAAACAACAAGTATAAAAAGAAAAGAAAATAAAAAAAATTAACTTGGTTTCTAAAATAAAACAAAAAACTACAATTATATCATCTCTACATGAAACCATCATTTACTTTTAGTATTTATATAATATAAATAAAAAAACTGAAAAATATAATTTTACCACCACTATAATTACAAAACTAATCAACAAAATTTACAATTATACTATTTCTACAAAAAAAAAAAAACACCATTTGCTTTTACTTTTAGTATATGTATAATAATATCATTTTCAATTTGAAATCCTCACTTTTAATAAAAGAAAAAAGAAAACAATTGCAGCTGTTCTGAAGACGGCGTCTTTTTGATATATATATCCATGCTGAATTGGTCTACACAGCTGCGGAAAAAATTAAAAAATAAATTACAAAAGAAAAAGAAAAAACTCGTGTGACTCGATAGGTTGATTTGACGATCCAATTGACCCGACAAAACCAAATAAAAAATCAAGTTGTAATCCGTTGACTTTCATTTTATTTTACTAAAACATCAAGTCGTTTTGATTTAAAAAAAAATAATTGATCCAGATAATTCGATGACTCAGTCTAAACCCGAACCCCGGGCATACTTCTAACAAAAGAAAAAGGAGAACAATTGCTGAAGTCGGCGACGTTTTTTATGAATGTCTATATATGTATATATATATGCTGAATTGGTAGCTAAGCAAGCTACACAGCTGCGACAAGCAAAAGCTGCACGGAAACAAAGATGGTTGTGATGAGGAATGGAGCAGGAGCATCTCAAAGAAAGGTCTGGAAAAAATTACAGTGTCATTCCTCACCTCTAAGTTTTCCGTGCTTGTTTGATAAATGGATACTGTATAGTAATTGGCTTTTATTAATTAGCTGTCAGTACTGTTATAACAAATGTATTGTTCCTCAACTTTATTGTCGGCAGGAAGGAAAATCAAGGGACAGAAAACTATCCAGGAGCATCAAAAGGATAAGAGCTGACATGGTGGAGATTAGCAAGGGGCATAAACGTATTAAAGAGGGGCAAGAGGAAGTGAGGGAAAGATTTGAAGAAATAAGCAAAGAGGCTGCCAAGCTGAAGGAGGAAACTAATCTAATCTCCAAGCAGAGCGCTGCGAATCAAGTCAGGCTTGATCTTATGTTTCAGATTGTCAAAGCAAGATCGGAGAACGATACTGCCATGGACGCCGTGCTGACGCAAACTTTGCGGTTTGTGATTCTCCAAATCTTTGCACCCTTCTCCGTTTAGTTTTTAGAATCTGTTATCACGATATGATCACTTCTAAGACCTGAGCTGTAGTATTATGCTTCTTCTTCTTCTTTTTCCAGAATGATTTGATTTACTAACGTCTTCGTTTGTTAAATATTATGTTTCAGGGATCTAATGGCAAGCAAAAGCAAGCTCCCCGACGAGAAAAAAGAACAAGATTCAGCACCTTAACAACCCTGTTTCCTGGCTCCTGCCGCTTGCACTTATGTTTTGCTTTTCTAGTACGTACGTGTTATCGTCCCAGCTTTGTTTTCAAGCACTCTTTCTATATTGTGATTAGAGTGATGTATAAGTTATATTTTTTTGTTACCGACCATGCAAGGAGTTTTTAGATACAATCTCTCTATTTCTCAGTTGATCCGTATAATTGATGAAAAACGATTATGGATTTTATTATTATTATTATTTGTTTCTTTACTTATTTTTATTTAGTTTTTTTTTAATCTCCTTTATAGCTTTTTTTCCTTATTTAATCTTGATAATTTTATTTCTTCTATTTAGTTTAGAACTTTTATTTTTTCTTATTTAGTTTAGGCTTATTAATATAAATAGGATTGATTAACTTCTATTTCAATAGATCACTTGAAGATAAATATAATCCTAAATAAAATCTTGAATTAGTGGTTTCGTGTGATGATTTTATTTGATAGAATTTTATGTCCTTTGTGCTTAATATCTTTCTTATATTGTTTTTCTATTTACTGATATCATGCATAGTTTAATGATTCTTGATTATTAATATTGTGTAATGAAATAATCATGCTTAGAAGATGATGCAACATGTGATGTACTTTTGTAGTGGGAGATGAGGAGGTTCCTACTTGAAAAATAGACGATAAAAAACATGCAAAATAGATTGTAAAATTAACTAGTCAATTGATAGAGATAAGCAACTTGAAGGATCATGTTTATGGCCAGATTGAAGAATCCGTTTCAAAGACGTGAGCAGATGAGGTAACCTTTTAATTTAGATGAATATGTTATATGATTTTAATTTTTATTTGTTATTGGAATTAAGCATCAATATTTATTTTGAGAATAATTATGATGTTAATCATGACATAAACAATAACACTAATGTAAGCAATTATATCAATGATGTTTTTTTCATTGATAAAGTAGAGGTTAAGTGCAAAGAAAATATGAAATATACTCAACAAAAAAAATGTTATTGATTTAGATGATATCGATCCTTTTCCTCCTTCACGGGTATAGTATCTTATTCTTCTCTCTCCTTTCTGACTCCTAGTGTGGGCTCAAGAATTGGATTCTTTTCTTGATACTGCATGGCATCTATGTCCTCATTTAAATAAAAAAAACAGTTTTATCTATGTGGCTAAGGAATCAAAGCTTAGCTATGTCTAGGTGAAATTGTATCCTATATCTTAACTAAATTCTTTCTAGTTAAAAAATCTATTTTTAATTGCTCTAGAACAATTAGAAGATTTAATACATCAAACCAAGATATCTTGCCTATCCCGAAAAAAGGGACTCTCTCATTCTTTTCGTAGCAAGAGTGGAAGTTAGACTCGTGAGGTCAGTGCTCAAGTCGATATACAGTTTAGGACTTATGTAAGATATAAGATAATCCATCCTTTTAGGATGGGCTGACGGTTCCGTACTCCCTTCACTCTTTTAGTTTAGGGTGGGGGAGACTAGCCAGCTTCGGGAAAACAAAGAACTGCTTATGATCTTTCTGTATAGAGTCCCAGCCGCTCCTCCTTACACATTGGAATCAGGTTCTGGGATAATTGATCCGGAGAGTGCAGGAGCGAGATTTTTCGGCCGGATAAAAGTGGATACGGCTGTTGTCAGACCGGCGACAATCCAGTCCAAGATGAAGAAGCGAAAGAGGGAACATAAACTAGTCAGAAAAAGCAAAATGAAGATAAAAAGAATCGAAGATTGAAGAGATTAGTTGACAACAGTAAAAAGATGCTGGGGCCACAGGAATAGAAAACTCAGAAGACCTAAACATCATCACACTCTGCTGAAGAAAAGAAAGGGTGAGCGCGTTTGGATCAGCGAAGGCAATCGCTCGGAGAAAAGGCGTGACTGGCAGGATTGAACTCTCACTTAAGAGGGAAAAGTGATTGCCCGACGCATCACAGCCGGAAGCAGGGCATTCCATCGATTCGACTTAGAGAGAATTTCCCCTGTAGAAAAAGAGCTTCTTTCCAGGATTCTTTCTTTAAATTAAAGGACCCGGGTCCATGAATCTATGAATGGTGAGAATTCTTGATCTCTCAATTCGAAAATTCAGGATTTGAATTAATGTCTTTCATCGATTCCTCCTAAATTTAAACTCTCGTTGGCCAGCCGAAAACATGTGTTTTGTTTAGTCATATGAATTGGGAAGGAGATTTTCTGGTCTGTGGTTGAAGCTCCCCATCTTTTGACATCGTCATTTCACGTGAGAAGTGGGCTCTCTTTCGGTATCTCGACAACGCTGCGATAGATTTATTTTAAGATTCTATAGAATCTTTTTCTGTGGAATCTCTTTCTCCGAATCGGTTCCTAGTGTCAGTCAATCAAGATTCTATCTAATGCAAGACCCATCGATAAGCTAAGGCTACGACATGAAGAAAGGCCAGAAGAACTACAGAGCCACGCCCACCAGCCCCGGGTGCTTGGTTTAAGAAAGGAAATGAGGTGCTAGTCTCCGTTGATCACTTTCTTCATTGGAATCAACTGATTTTCTCACTCTTTCTAGGGTCCGGCAACCCTATGAAATGTGTTTTCTAAGCACTTCATGTTCTGGTGAAATATCTGAGCTTCAGCTGTGATTGAATCCGCTCTGCCACCTTCTTTTTTTGAACTAGTACCAAAATGAAAATCGAATTATAGAACCAAACAGCAAACCGAATCATGGAGTTTCAGTTTGGTTTTCCAGTTCGAACCAATCAGAGCACGGCCTTAATATTAGGATTTGTGAGCTGTAACTGTTATTAAAATGTCCCAAACCTTACTCTGCAGGCGCTCATAGGAAAAATTGGAAACTATAAGGTGGTGGCTAGTAAAAGAGCCCCCCCTGTTCCTGTATTTAATCGATGTCGGATATGCCAGGATACATCAACATTTCTGAAGGCAATGGTAGACCATTATCATTTATAAGTGAGCCGATAACACCATCGATGTGTTTTGTTTCTCATGGTCCTATTCTGTGACCTGCCTTAATGGTGGGCATGACCTCAAATTGTCTGCATGGGAGGGAGTTGGATGATACAACTTCCGCAAGACGTTTGAAGGCATCACTATGGTTTAGCTGCCATTTTTTTATTTTCTTTCTAGACTATGGAGTTGGATGATACAACCACCATGGTCGTTGTTAAAACTGTCTACCAATGATATCTGCTGGCTGTTAATTATTGGAGACAAGCAAGCCCCACCATGTGCAAGTGGGAATCCTAATCCCCCCACTTTGCACATGGTGGAGGACACAAAGTGGAGGCAACGGTGGGCATAAATGATGATGTCCTTCCCTCATCCATTATATATGTATAGCTGTGTGTGTGTGTGCGCTGTGTAGTGTATGAAGAACACAGAGAGCACGAAGAACACAGTGAGAAGAAGAGAAAGAGAGAAACACAGAGAGAGAGCTTGAGTGTAGAGTTGAGTTGAGAAGATTCTCCTCCTCTTGTTGTTGTATTGTTTCTTTGACTAATTAATACAACCCAGTAGCTCCGTGGAGTAGGCAAGTTGCCGAACCACGTAAATTGTGTGTGTTTGAGTTCTGGAAATAACCCAACAACTGGTATCAGATCTTGTTCTTCACAAAGAGGGTGTTTGATCCAAACTCAAAAATCAAAGTTCTCAAAACGTGTTTTTGAACATACCATCGTGTAGAGGACAACCGAACGAATCCACTGTTGAAACCCCCGCGAAGAGCCGACGTCCTGCATGCCCGCACGCGCCCACACGCGCCGACGCTAGCACTGCCCACGCGTTGTACGCGCGCCACACTCCTTCTTCGCCCGGTTTCTGCAAAACGGGTCGGGTCTGACCCGCCACGCCAGCAAGTCGCACGGTCAACGTCCACGTCACCTGCCACGTCATCCATCTGGGTTTTGATCCAGTGCACCGCAGACGGTAATCGTCTGACACGTGGCTACATCATCACCGTTAGGGGTTTTAATCTGGTGCGACGCAAGAACTAATCAGCTGACACGTGGCTGAATCTAGACCGCTTCTGAGTTTTGATCTGGTGCGACTCAGGCTCTAATCTTGTGACACGTGTCTGAATCTGCACCGTTTCTGAGTTCTGATCAGGTGTGACGCAGGCTCTAATCTGCGGACACGTGACTGAATCTGCACCGTTACTGAGTTTTGATCCGGTGCGACGCAGGCTGTAATCTGCTGACACGTGTCTTCATCAGAACCGCTACTGAGTTTTTATCCGGTGTGACGCAGGCGGTACTCTGGCTGACACGCGGCTGCATCTGCACCGTCCGATAATCCAAAACTTTGATTGCTAAAATCTGAGCCATCCGAAGTCCGATTGGGGTGATCTCAGTGTCATTTCCAAGGTTTTTGGTCGTTCTGAACACATCTGTAAGGTCAGATTGGGGAAATTCGAATCGGAGAAGTAGTAAAAATGGCAGATGAAATAAAGGCTGCTGGAATTGAAAAATTTGACGGAACAGATTTTGGATACTGGAAAATGCAAATTGAAGATTATTTATATGAGAAGAAACTTCATCTTCCCTTATTGGGAAGCAAACCAGAAAAGATGGAAGAAGAAGAATGGCAACTTCTTGATAGACAAGTTCTGGGCATTATCCGGCTATCGTTATCAAGAAGAGTTGCTCACAATGTTACGAAAGAAAAATCCACTGCAAAATTGATGGAAGCCTTGTCTGGGATGTATGAGAAGCCATCAGCAAATAATAAAGTGCACCTGATGAAAAAGTTGTTCAACTTGAAGATGGTTGAAAACACTTCTGTGACACAACACCTCAACAACTTTAATACCATCACAAATCAATTATCATCTGTTGCGATTGAGTTTGATGATGACATTCGTGCACTCATCTTGCTAGCTTCACTTCCAAGCAGTTGGGAAGGCATGAGGACAGCCGTGAGCAATTCAGCTGGAAAATCCAAACTGAAGTATGATGACATTCGAGACTTGATTTTGGCTGAAGAAGTGCGAAGGAAAGACTCGGGTGAAAGTTCAAGCTCAGGATCAGCTCTCAACATCAACACTCGAGGGAGGAGACACGATAGAGGCTTATCCAGAGGCAGATCAAAATCCAGATACAAAAGTAAAAGCAAGTTTGGATCCAGAAAGCAGGTTGAATGTTGGAATTGTGGCAAACCTGGTCATTTCAGTAGGAATTGCACAAAACCGAAGAAACCTGAAACTGACTCTACAAACGCTACCACAGATGAGGTACAAGATGCTTTAATTCTTGCTGTACAAAGTCAAATTGATGAGTGGATTCTTGATTCTGGTGCTTCATTCCACTGTACGCCACACAATGAAATGCTGTAAAATTATGTTGGAGGAGATCACGGTGTAGTCTATCTGGCCGATGGAACACCACTGAATATTGTGGGTATAGGAGATGTGCAAATCAAGACAATGAATGGATCTATATGGACCTTGCAGAACGTAAGGCATGTTCCTGAATTAAAGAAGAAGTTGATCTCTGTCGGACAACTTGACGATAGTGGTCATTCGATACTTTTTGCTGGAGGAATGTGGAAAGTATCAAAGGGAGCAATGGTTTTAGCTCGTGGAAAGAAAACCGGCACCCTGTATATGACCACAAGATTTGCAGACATCATTGCCTCAACTGAAGCAGAAAATCAAGCACAGTTATGGCATTGTAGACTTGGCCATATGAGTCAAAAGGGGATGAAAATACTTCAGTCGAATGGAAAGCTGCCAGAGTTAAAAAATATCGATCTAGACATTTGTGAAAGATGTGTTCTTGGAAAACAGAAGAAGGTCAGTTTCTTGAAGGTTGGCAGAACCTTACGACCAAGAAAGCTGGAACTGGTACACACAGATTTATGGGGACCGTCTCCAGTAGCATCTCTTGGAGGTTCTCGGTATTATGTGACTTTCATTGATGACTTCAGCAGGAAGGTATGGGTCTACTTTCTGAAAAATAAATCTGATGTGTTTGAAACATTCAAGAAATGGAAGGCTATGGTTGAGACTGAATCAAGTCTAAAGTTGAAATGCTTGAGATCTGATAATGGAGGAGAATACATTGATGGAGGTTTCAAGGAGTATTGTGTTGTCAATGGTATCAGAATGGAAAAGACCGTTCCAGGCACACCGCAACAGAATGGCGTGAATGGATGAACAGGACCATCAATGAACGAGCTAGAAGCATGAGGTTGCATTCTGGGTTACCTCAAACATTCTAGGCTGACGCAGTTCATACCGCAGTTTACTTGATCAACCGTGGACCATCAGTTCCTTTGGAATTCAGACTGCCCGAGGAAGTATGGAGAGGAAAAGAGGTACAATTCTCTCATTTGAAGGTCTTTGGGTGTGTTTCCTATGTTCACATAGATTCTGATGCTCGCAACAAGTTAGATGCCAAATCTTCATTGGCTATGGAGATGAAGAATTTGGATTTCGGTTCTGGGATGATCAGAATAGAAAGATTATCAGAAGCAGGAACGTGATCTTCAATGAGAAAGTTATGTACAAAGACAGATCAAGTGGAGAAACAGAGATGGCTGATTCAGATACAAGTCCACAAAGATCTGAATTCATAAGATTAGAAGGGCTTCCCGATGTTACTAAGCAGAACAACAATCAAGAGTCTTTACAAGAAGATTCAAGCACATCTGTGCCCACTTCCACACAAGAAGATGCAGAGCAAATTGAACCAGCTGTTCGCAGGTCTTCGAGGACGATAAAGCCCCCGCAACGGTTCACACTTTTACTAAATTATATTTTGCTGACAGATGGTGGTGAACCGTTATCTTATGAAGAATCCTTAGAAGATGGAAACTCAAGCAAGTGGGAGTTAGCCATGAAGGAGGAGATGAGTTCGTTGCTGAAGAACAAGACTTGGGAGCTAACAACATTACCTGAAGGAAAGAAGGCCTTGCAAAATAAGTGGGTTTACAGAGTGAAGACTGAGCATGACGGAAGCAAACGGTTCAAGGCAAGACTTGTTGTCAAAGGGTTTCAACAGAAGAAAGGCATTGACTACTCTGAGATTTTTTCTCCAGTTGTGAAGCTCACAACAATCAGAGTTGTTCTGGGAATAGTAGCTGCAGAAAATTTACATCTGGAACAGTTAGATGTAAAAACAACATTCCTTCATGGTGACTTGGAGGAAGATATTTACATGCAACAACCAGAGGGGTTTGCAATGCAAGGAAAGGAAAATCAAGTCTGCAAGCTACAGAAAAGCCTATACGGTTTGAAGCAAGCTCCAAGACAGTGGTACAAGAAGTTTGACAACTTCATGTGCAGTTCCGGATATACAAGATGCCAAGCTGATCATTGTTGCTATGTCAAACATTTTGACAACTCCTACATCATTCTACTATTATATGTAGATGACATGTTGATTGCAGGATCCAGCATTGAGGAGATTGATAAGTTGAAACAGCAGTTGTCAAAACAGTTTGAAATGAAGGATCTGGGAGCTGCTAAACAAATACTTGGCATGAGAATCATCAGAGATAAAGACAAAGGCATGCTAAAGCTCTCACAAACAGAGTATGTCAAGAAGGTTCTCAGCAGGTTTAGTATGGATAATGCTAAACCAGTAAGTACACCACTGGGGAATCATTTCAAGCTCAGCAAAGATCAGTCACCAAAAACTGAGCTAGAAAGTGGATACATGGATAAGATTCCATACGCCTCAGCTATCGGCTCTTTGATGTATGCTATGGTCTGTACCAGACCAGACATTGCCCATGCAGTGGGAGTTGTAAGCCGATATATGAGCAATCCTGGAAAGCAGCATTGGGAGGCGGTGAAATGGATCATGAGGTACTTAAAAGGTTCATCGGAAACTTGTCTCAGTTTCACAGGCTGGTGGTTTGAAACTTGAAGGTTTTTGTAGATGCTGATCTAGCAGGAGATGTTGATAGCAGAAAGAGCACTACGGGATATGTTTATACTCTAGGAGGTACTGCTGTTTCCTGGAGTTCTACCTTGCAAAAGATCGTTGCTCTTTCAACAACAGAAGCTGAATTTGTTGCAGTCTCAGAATCTGCAAAAGAGATAGTATGGTTGCAGAGTTTCTTGAAAGAATTGGGCAAGTTGAATGGAAAAGGTACTTTGTATAGCGACAGTTAGAGTGCAATCTTCCTTGCCAAGAATCCAGCATTTCACTCCAGGACGAAGCATATTCAGATCAAATATCACTTTATCCGACAACTGCTGGACGACGAGCAACTAATGCTAGAAAAGATCTGTGGAAGCAAGAATCCAGCTGACATGCTAACCAAAGGAGTTACACTTGATAAACTGAAGTTGTGTAAAACTTCAGTTGGCCTTCAAGGATAAAAGATAATTTCATTGTTTGTCTCCAAGTGGGAGATTGTTAATTATTGGAGACAAGCAAGCCCCACCATGTGCAAGTGGGAATCCTAATCCCCCCCACTTTGCACATGGTGGAGGACACAAAGTGGAGGCAACGGTGGGCATAAATGATGATGTCCTTCCCTCATCCATTATATATGTATAGCTGTGTGTGTGTGTGCTGTGTAGTGAATGAAGAACACAGAGAGCACGAAGAACACAGTGAGAAGAAGAGAAAGAGAGAAACACAGAGAGAGAGCTTGAGTGTAGAGTTGAGTTGAGAAGATTCTCCTCCTCTTGTTGTTGTATTGTTTCTTTGACTAATTAATACAACCCAGTAGCTCCGTGGAGTAGGTAAGTTGCCGAACCACGTAAATTGTGTGTGTTTGAGTTCTGGAAATAACCCAACACTGGCTGGCTGCTCACTTGAGATGCTAATTTTATCAGCATTGTGCAGAGACCATCCGACTTAGAAAAAGCCATTTGCAGCATGGTTTCCATACGCAACGGTATGGTGCCAGCTTGAGGAATTGATTAATTTGGATCACATGGTTGATCAATATAGCATGGTTTCCATATTGCGTGGAGCTTTGCAGAACCACCTCAAGCAGTTAATCAATATTTCTTTCTTTCTTTTAAATAAATGATTTACTTATTAGTAGGAAGTCAAGGTAGCAGAGAGGTGTGAAATGGTCGCTACCCAAACAAGGACAAAGATGGCAAATAAAACCTTATACGGATAGAGAAGTGCAGGCATATATCAGAGCACTGCCTCGTAAAAAAGAAACTTGTGAATCTTTTGATCATCAAAGAAGAAAGAGAACCAAATTAGCAGAAACTCCTTACTGTTTAGGATATGTTTTTGTAACATCTGTTTTGTGTGAACTGCATTGGTATTCAATCATTTATGTTGTGCCCAGGTGAAGATTGACTCCGAAGATTCATTATCCGCTGCTACCTGTTAAGAAGCTTTTGGAACGGTTGAAGTAATGGTCAATAGAGCATAGGAAACGTCAGGATCTTTGAACAGATTATGAGCTGCATAATCAGTTGTAAAATCATGGCATGTACCGGTAAACCCGAAATTCTGAGCACAATATATTTATCGATTTGCTTGGCCACTGGCTGGGTTGTGTTTGGGGAAGAGATGGATGTTTTTATCTGCACATGCATATACATACCACTTCGCTGGCCAGTTCTGGACACTTTGTGGGGTATTTTGGGATTTGTCTTTTCCATTATGTTGTGATTCGCAACTCCGGTTTTGCTTCTATGTTAAATTGAATTCAATCACTTATTGGTACATGTAAACTGGAACAGGTTCCTGGATTTTGTTTGTCCTGCCATTTTTCTTTTCTTCATGGTTGTATATATTTTTCTGCTTTTTTTCGTGGGGACTGTAAAAATCATGAGGTTCCAAAAAAAATAAAATTGTAGGTTTACCTTATTGATCTTAATAACTTTTTTTTGAAAAAATTGATTTCGTGGGCTAGAACTTGTTAGTTTCTTCTCTGTGTGGAATGATAATGATACCGTATGCGTCTCTCTCTTAAAGGGTACGAGTATCACTAATAATGTTTTTTAATAATATTTATATTAATCAAAAGATCTATTTCTCTATTAAAAAAATTAACATGAAAAGATAAAAAAATCTGTTATACAAGTTTAATATATTTTTTACTTTTAATGGTAATATATAATCTTTATCAGGGGTGTAATCATAGATTTAGTATCGGGAAGGTATATGATTTTTGGGAGTTTGGGAGAATGTAGCATGTGTGTCCTTTTGTTAGCAAAATAGGAAATCAATTTACTTTCTTCTCGTGAGTGTATATGTTACTAAGATTTGTTAGTTGTGGGCAATCATCGAAATCGCAAGCTCCAGTCCGTTTGTCCAATTCGAAAGGAAGATCTTGAAACGTTAGAACGAGGGGATAAAAAGAAGATTCGGTGCGTTCTTTTTTGGCGTGAGTGGGAAGCATATTCTGTACGCCCTAACACAGACGTGGTGGTGGTCAATTTAATAAGGGTGACGTTGGTCCCTGTGGTGGTGTGGTGCGTCATCCATTTATGACTATTTTCCATTGCTCAGGAGGAATTGATGCTCTCTCTCTCTCTACGCACGAAAACAAAACCGAAAACAAAAATAAAAAGGAAAAGGTTAAGTTCGTTCCGTTCGGTTCGGTTTGGTGAAAAAAGAAAGGATGAAGCTTCTGTTTCTAAAACACGCAAGCAGACCTTTTTTAATATTTTATTTTAAGCATACTTCAAACACCATCTCAAAAAACGATGTTTAGAACTGAAACGACACCATATGTGTCTCTCGAAGGCCACAGGCATAACAATATTATGAAAAGTAAAAAAAATCTCTTATTCAAGTTTAATATTATTTTTCTTTTAAAGGTGATAAATAATCTTTATAAGTGGTGTAATCATAAATTTAGTATCGGGGTTGGCACTTGGAAGGTATATGATTTTTGGGAGTATGGGAGAATCTAACATGTGTGTCCTTTTGAACTTCCACATGCAGGTTTGGACATCAAGACTGTATAAAAATCTCCAAGAGCTCTCGCCATTGTAATAATTTGAATGAGTAACTAATATGATGCCACCATTGAGTGAGAATGACGAGCGCCTGGTCGCTCGCCACAACAGAGACCTCTTTCCAGTGTTAAGAACATGCGACGATGATAAGATTGTATGATTCTCAAAATCAACAGTTGTTCTGCGAGCGGACTCCCTGTTTTGCTTCTTTTACGAATATTTTCATAAAACTCAGAGTCCTTGTATATAGCAAAGGGAAAAAAAGAAAATAATCTAATATAAATGTGCTCAAACTTCACCTAGGAAGGAAAACGTGCAAATATTCTACCCCACCACTAAGATTATTGATTTTTTAAAAGAATAAAATGATAATTAAATTATTATGGTGAATATAATTTATATCCAAACACACGATGAATTCTCCATTCGCTTGAAGGGTTTTTTTTGTGGTAATATATACACGCGCGCACACGTAGTTGCCCAAATAATCCGCTTAATTTTGTTGTTTAGGACAAACGGAAGGCCAGTGGCTCTAACTAAGATTTGTTAGTTGTGGGCAATCATGGAAATTGCAAGCTCCAGTCCGTTTGTCCAATTGGAAAGGAAGATCCTGAAACGTTAGAATGAGGGGATAAAAAGAAGATTTGGTGCGTGCTTTTTTGGCGTGAGTGGGAAGCATATTCTGTACGCACAAATAATTCTTGCAAAATTAGTGTGTTTTGACACAGACGTGGTGGGGGGCAGGGCAGGGGAGGGTCGAGCCGTCGAGGTGGTGGTCAGTTTAAGAAAGGGTGGCGTTGGTCCCTGTGGTGGTGGTGCGTGATCCATTTATGACTGTTTTCCATAGCTCAGGAGGAATTGATGCTCTCTTTCTCTCTCTCTACGCACGAAAATGAAAACGAAAACGAAAAGAAAAGGGAAGGGAAAAGGTTAGGTTCGGTTTGGTGGATGAAGGAAGGAAGAACAAGAAGCTTCTGTTTCTAAAACACGCAAGCAGGCATTTTTTAATATTTTGTTTTAAGCATGGCCCAGGCACTCCTCTATTGTTACTCGCAACTAGTGGCTTGGCTAAACTATCGTTTAACCATTAAGCCTTTGAATTTTCACTATACTTCTCGTCTCTTCTCCCCCCCTAAAAAATATAAAAATGAACAAGTATCAAGAACAAAAACCACCAACAATGAAAGATCAAACTGAGATTATTTTTTTTTAAAAAAATCCTTAGTTTTGTTCTTGTTCTTGTTTTGTCAGTTTTCTTTCTCTCTTCCAACGATAAAAACAAACAAAGTATACGAGGTTGTCCGCCACATCTCGGACCGGCGGCCCAAATTGCTCAGATTACCTTTCAACCCAAGGTAAAGTAGCTTATCATTTCCGTGTTTCATCTCTCTTTGAAAAAAAAGAATTTTATTTTATTTTATTTTTACTCTCTCTCTCTCTCTTTATCATTGTTAGCAAAAGAGGAAATCTGTTTACTTTCTTCTCTTGATCAAAATAAGAAGAGAAGAAGATTCTTCCGATTCCATTTTCAGCACAGCTTATTATAATCCCTTGAACAATTCCATGGATGAATTCTTAAATCTATAAACAATCTAACTCGGCTTAATCCTTTCACCTCTCCTTACATTTGATGGGTTTTTGTTTTGTTTTTTCAAAATCATGAATGAAGATGGCAGAGACAGCGGTGGAGTCGCGAAAAGACAGTGGAAAGTTGGAGCACAATGTTAGGGAAGATAGCGAATATGTTAGGCTTGTTATATCTGACGAACCCAGAGTCGGTGACTTCGACATTTCACAAGTTCAATCGAGAGCGAGGATTAAAGCTTTCATACGGTGGATTAAAGCTTTAATTTGGTGCCTTGTTATTGCCATACTAGCTCTTGTTTTCTTGAAATGGGGTGTTTCATTTCTTTTTGACAAGGTACTTCCTCATTTCTCTCCTCTCCTCTTGTTTTTACCCCTTTGCCTTCCCTGCATTGGTGCTTTCTCTGCACCTTTAATCAACAACTATTGCATAAACCGCGTCCTGTTACTTTTTGTTTTCGGGCTGATTTGTTCGAGATGGTTCTTCTTTGGTATCAAATTAGATTCATGAATACAGCATTCTGGCTGATAAGCTTGATCGAGTTTGGCTAACTTAAGGATCAACTTGGTATTTTAGTTTGGTTATGCCAAAGGTTAATCAATTTTGTTGTAGGTTCTCTTGCCAATGATGGAATGGGAAGCAACTGCCTTTGGCCGTCCGGTCCTCTCCCTTGTGCTTACTGCTTCTCTTGCCTTGTTCCCAGTGTTCCTAATTCCTTCCGGTCCTTCCATGTGGTTGGCTGGAATGATCTTTGGATATGGTATTGGTTTCGTGATAATCATGGTTGGAACCACTATCGGGATGGTCCTGCCCTATTTGATCGGGCTAGTTTTCCGTGATCGCATCCATGTAAGGCAAATGATTTTTCACTAATATAACTTGGTGTTTATATTGGATCTTACTTCTGCATCTCCATCTGTGTGAATTATCTCCTGTTGAATGTGTAGCAATGGTTGAAGAGATGGCCCCACAAAGCTTCTATGATTAGACTTGCTGGGGAGGGAAGCTGGTTCCATCAATTTAAAGTGGTTGCCATCTTTAGGGTTTCACCATTTCCCTACACAATTTTCAACTATGCAATAGTGGTAACAAGTATGAGATTTTGGCCCTACTTATGGGGTTCAATTTCCGGAATGGTACCAGAAGCTTTTATCTACATATACAGGTCTGTTCCTTGGTTATACTATTTTTGGCCACTATTGGTTCTTATTCCAATGAAATATACAAGGAAAATAGATATCTGGGAATATTTTTGTCCCATCTCAACCTCATGTTTGTGCTTCGGTGCAGTGGTAGGTTAATAAGGACATTTGCTGATGTGAAGTATGGGAACTATCACTTGACTACTGTGGAAATAATATACAACATCATCTCCTTCATCATTGCAATTGTTACCACTGTTGCCTTTACTATTTATGCGAAACGAGCCCTGAAGGAGCTTGAAAGGGCAGAGGCTACTGAAGAAGTTCCGCCATCCCACCAAGAAAGTCATGAGATGGGAAAGCTTCCACTTGAAAGACCTAAGCGTGCAGGTTTGTCACCTCTTTCATTGTAGCCTGAATCCGTAGGAGGAAAATATATGTACCTGTTGAAATTGATATGTTAGATGGCATTTGTAGGCTAGGTGATCATTGTAACTTCCTTGTTCAATTTTTTTTTTTTTTGAGGGGGTTTATGTTTGTAACTACATAAAATAGAATTCAGAAGGAAAATTAGGGGACGTTAAAGGTGAAATTTCTTAGCATATTTTGCCGTGCTTGTTTTCTTTCTTACCATTCAAGAAACAACTTTTTTGTTTATTATCTTCTGAATGATATTAATCTTATATTTTTAGTAAATACGGGGAAATAAACATCTCCTGGGTATGGAATAAGGCAATCATTAGCTTCTCTTCCTCAAATTGTTGAGAATATGAGCTTTAACCTTCTAGAGTCATTCTTCAATGATGCTTGAGCATACTTGCAAAACTATTAAGAAAGCTTGCCATTCGGTAGCGTGAGAGATTAGATTCAGTTTTCAACTGGCAAATTTATGTGACAATAAAAAGAATAACAACAATGATCATGAAAGCAACATAGACATTATGTACCGTATGTGATTCTGAGTATAACAAAAAATAGGGTCTCTCAAGCTTTAAGATTACAATCCTATACTATCGAGAAAATTTTGTTTGATATATTTTGAAATTCAATAATTGCTAAATTGATTTGTTTAAATAAGTGCCAAATCGACCTAGCTATTAAAACTAAATTAAATTAAAATTTAAAAACTTAACTAGGAAAGGAATATGAAAATAACTAAGAAAATAAAGTAAAATCTAAAACATCTTCTGAGTTTAATGTGGAGTTGTTCCTAACCTGGGGCTAGTGGGTCAATCCTATACGGAATTAGATTAATTTCAGTTCGATAGTTATACATGTTTTTGTTTTGTCATAAAGCTTGTTTGATGTGTCTAGATTTCTTGTTTAGCTTGACTTTGGCGATCTGATCTGTATCCACTAAATGTCTCACATATGTTACAAGAAAGAAGAAATAAGGCTGCAAAATCACCTGCATCTGATTGAGGCTTTGGTTTTCTTTTATTTACCACAAATGCATTCGGTTCAGTAGGTTGTGGGGGATTTTAGGTGGTATGAAAAGAGCAGCAATGAATGGCAAATTACCTGAAACAAAGTGAATAATATTCACAGAAAAGGTGAAGTTATGAACAATGGTTTGGTTGAATGATGAATCTGCTCATATTTAAGGTTTTAGGAGATGTAAGTGGGCGTCCCTTCTTTTCTTTTTGACAAACAACCAAATTTCAAGATGCAGGCGCTTGGGTTGCAGAAGAAAGCATGCCCCGCCCTGTGAGCCGGTTCTATGGCTATATGCTCCGTGATGGACGTTTGGGTCCCTCGCGGTCCATCCTGAGCTTCCCAACCAAATGCTAACTGCACTCCGTCAACAAACATGCATTTTTTCTTGAACCTGGTGCCCATCGCCACTCACACAGATACCATCAGCAAAAGGGAAGAAGATGAGTTTCTGAAACATTTCAATCATTAAAGAGCTCGACGTGAAACTTGGTGTGACTGCATAGAACTTGAAAAATCAAACTGCATCCACCAAATAAAGCAATGAGAAGGCTCGTTTTCTTGGATAATTAGGGAAGAAACAGAAAAAATAGAATCATAGAAAATTCGCAAATATGTTGTGATCTCCCTTTTGGAATTACTCCGTAATAAGCCTTGGCACGGTGCAGCCCGCTCTTTCCATGATGTATGATCTAGACGCAACTTTATGGCTCCTATTGCGACCTCAGACTTCATGAGAAATTTGTTTTCAGGAAATAACATCCAAAAAACATTGTTCTTTGGGACACTTTTTAGATAATCTAAAAAGAGTAACATGCTTGATTTAGAAAAGAGCATATTTTAGTGTTGTACTGCAATACCCTCAATTATGTCTCACAAGCAGTGATACAGTTGTTTCAAAGTAATCCACTGCAACCCTGCGCACTGTATCTATAATTTCTGGAAATATTTATAAGTGCAAACTTGTTGTACAGGAGAGATTGGGGAGAAAAGGATTGACTTTCTTTCTTTTAATTTTTGTGAGGCTTCAAACAATCTTGCCTCTTCAAGAACTGAATTTCCAAACAAAAGTCAACCACCCAAACCCTCATGAACTTAGAGATTTTCATATGCACCAGAAAACCTCTTACATGGTGAAAAACACCACCTCTCAGCCGGACTGTTTGACGTTGCGATTGAGGTGCTTTTGAAAGTTGTCTTAAAAAAAAAACACTCAAGAAAACATTAATTTAGTGTCTTTTCGTTACCAAGCACACGTCTAAAAGCTCTTTCTATTTGCTTAAAAATTCAGTTGATGCAGAAACAACATTTAAATAACATAAATATAAATATAAAAAGCTGAGAATGTTTATTGGAGAGGAGGAAAAGATACAGGTTCAGAAGCAATAACATTTTTTTATGAGCAGTGTACGATACCTGCATCATCTCGCACATTCATTTCTGCAATCAGTGGCGGTGCATAACTTTTAATTTATCTTCACTTCAGTTTCGCTTTTGGTCCAATTATGAAGTTTTTAAAAGAATAGCTTAAATATAGATAGCTGAGGATGTTCAATTTGGGAACCAAAAAAATTAAATATTGAACCAAAATATTTACCTAGCTCAAGTGTAAAAGATACATACGAATGTAACAAAACTTTCCCAGTTTATGAATAACGCGCTCAGCAAAAATGGTGGCGAGACCAATAACAAAGCAGACAGCAGCAACCACCCATGTCCGTGTGTACTGCGGAGATTTGGGCTCATCCTTCATAGTCCGTGTTTCCTGAGAGTCTGGTAAAAGAATTTGAAAGTTTCCTGGAACATGAAAAGATTGTGAGAATGGGAAAGTAAAAGTACATTCTGAGATTGGCTAAGGACTAATTAGAACCACAGAAGTTCTAAAAGGATTCTCTATGAGTCTACCGCTCACGTTCGTCACGCGAATAAGGTTCCAATTATGCTGTTAGCACACTTCAAAAGGATTCTTTAACTCAATAGCAGATCAATATCTATGAACTCCTGATTACCTCGTTTTTAGTAGAAGCTACATCCGGCAGATGCCTCATATCTAATGAAATAGTCTTCTTCGAGGCATAAATTTGGTTGCAAACACGGGGGAAAAGAGACAAATTCACAGGGCATTGGTAATGGAAATCACCAAAATGACGTGTGCAACACTTGGTGGTGAATGTTCCAACCAAAATATGCACAGAATGTACAAAACTGAATCCACATATGCACGGATAACAATTAGATATGGGAATTGCAAATCCAGTAATGAGATGAGATCTGTTACAACATTAAATGGAATTTATTGTTAATCAGTCTTTGAACTGTGGAATTGACATTTTTTTTTCCCAAAGAATACAACGTTACATATCATACACATATACTAGGTATATCACAAAATCAGACAGACATCTTGGGTACAAAATATCAATTTCTTAATGATCGTCCAAGTTCCCATGCACGTAAACCCCAGTCATGTTCACAAACTTGTGCATTGTAGTCTTTCCTATGACCATCCTCCTTCCTTAAGTAGCATCATCTTTACCTCCCAAGATGTTCCAAGTCCAAACTCTATTGCAGCAAAATCATCTTACCAAAAGCCACACAGATAAACTCTTATAAACTGTCAACTGTGGCATCTCATGGTTTCCAAGGTGCTGGTGGTGGTGGAGGAGTTGGAAACATTGGGGGAACTGCAGAGAATATGGTGTTCTTGTCAATCCCAGTAGTTTTGTCACCAGACAAGGCCACAAGTGCTGCAACTAATCCTGCATTTCCAGCAATCGTTGGCTCTGTATAATTATAGTTGGTGCGAACATCATGGAAACCATCATGCCTGTCAGGGCCAGCAACCATGGCTCCAACAAGTGTATTTGGGTTTGGCTTCGAGGTGTCCCTCCATTTCCATCCTCCTTTACAGTTATACCTGATCTTGTTCTTAGGGATAGATGCACCTCTATGGTGGAGATGTTTTGGGTAATGATTACCAAAACCCACAATATAGCTCATTTTACGAGGATTTTTGCCCAGGATGTAATCAATCTATCACAATAACAAAGCAAAAATGAAGTTATAAACCACCAAAATTATGAAAATATCTACTATAGAACATCTAATTAAATAGGGCTTGGCATACTTGAGTCTTGGCGAAATCACGCAACACATCAGTAGAGTAGAAATTTGGTCCACAGTACCATCCAGGTGTATCAGCAGCTTCAAGATAATCACTAAATAGGGTTGCTAGGAAGGCAGCATTGACGACATACTGAAGGGGCTGAGGCCTTCCATGGTTTAACTCGATCAAGCCTCCTGTAGTACATCATCAACACAGTTAGACTGGGATCCCAAAATTAATCCATCCACCTTGAACACTATCAGGCTAGTCATACAAGAGATGGTTTACCTTTTGTTCTATTAAACTTTGTGAAAATTGGCAGATATGAGCACATGATTATACTGGTCTGGTTGTGAAATGTACTCAGAATTTCTTCATATGGATAACCAGGGCTCAAGAACAATCTTAGGCGGCTCAAAAGTAGCTATCACATGTAACAAAATTTAATCATCGGGAAAGATACCATAAATTTCAAAGTTAACTAATAGCGAGCTAGCCACAATATGATTTAACAGTAAAAGTAGGAAGCACAAAAATGTCAACAAGACCCTAATGGGAGATCATTGTTGACAATTCAACATTTGGGCAAAATGTCAATGGCAATTCATTAGGTTTCAAACAAATGAATCATTAAATAATCAAGAAAGTAGAAAAGAGTACAATGAAGAAAAGGCAAGAGATAAATTTACAAGTACAGATGCAATTTTAGAATTTTGAAAAAAAAAAAACAAAATAATAAAAGCCACATACATACCCCGGGACAAATTTTGTTGAATATGGATAACTTGGAATAAGATATCACTTTGTTAGTAGCAAAACAAGTAATTAGAGGAGCCCATAATTCTTACTCGAGTTTCATATCTCAAGACATGTAATAGTTTAAGCTTTTGGATTGAGATAGTTCAACCTAAATTTACAAGTATAGATGCAATTTTAGAATTTTGAAAAAAAAAATAAAACAAAATAATAAAAGCCACATTCATACCCCAGAACAAATTTTGTTGAATATGGATAGCATAGAATAAGATATCACTTTGTTAGTTGCAAAACAAGTAATTAGAGGAGCCCATAATTCTTACTTGAGTTTCATATTTCAAGGACACACCTAATAGTTTAAGCTTTTGGATTGAAATATTTCAGCCTAACTGATCAAAAGATCCTAAGTTCGAATCTTAATAGCACATTGAGTTCGAATCGTAGGACCCCATTCTTTCCTCTATTAATAGCACATTGAGTTCGAATCTTAGGACCCCATTCTTTCCTCTATTAATAGCACATGGGAACGTGAACCTTTGCAAGTTTTAAGTCCAAAAAGATCTTACTTGAGAGGGTGTTTGAAAATAATATAAATTATATCTTGAGAATAAGCTTTTGAGTAAGGCCCCACGAATAGTTTTAAATTACTCTCTAACAAGTATCAAATAAAATCCATACATATGCATAGCAACCTTAAATTTCAGTAGCCTTCAAAATCTAGAATACATCAACTCCTAAAGAAGCTCAACATGTGTGTGTATTATACTGAAACAATATAAGATCTTTTAATAAATTCAAAGCAAGAATAGAGGCATGGTGAAATTAATAACATTCTGAAGGAAAGTTAATTGCATGGCTAGGCAAAGCATGATAGAATACAGATAAGAAGCTTCACTAACCTGAGCACCAGCAAGCTTGTTGTCCCAGCTAAGCACGCCATAGTCTGGCCCTCCCCAAAATGCACCAGCATGCTTGGCTAAGCCAGGCATTGTAGCAAGCTGAAGATAGGAATTATTTCCAGTTGCATAATACAGCCAAGCTCCACCCCAAATAAATTCATCCCAGTAACTAGTTGAATTATAGAAAATGGCGGCTTCTGAACTACCTGCACTGTATCTACCCCGCTGGTCCCTTGCAAATTTAAAGAGAGTTTTGGCACCATGAACAAGTTTCTGAGAGTAGGCCTTGTTATCTTTGAAAACGATAGATGCAGAAGCTAAGGCAGCAGCCATTTCTGCAGCAAGATCAGAGCAGGAGCTGCATTCAGTTACAGGTCTGTCGTAATCAATGTCCTCAGGACGCATCCAGCAATAATGATCGTTTGGAGTGGTACTCCCACCAGAAGTATCCCCCGAGCCAACCTGTAAGGGAGTGGAAATCAAAATGTCAGACCATATACCCTACAGAAGATCCACAAACAAAGATAACAAAAATAATTTGATGACTGGCACGCATTGTTTTAAGCATCTTAAACTAACTAACTAACTAACAAGATTATAATGCGATGATGGCTAATGCAGTAGCTCTAAACAATCTCCACTTTAGTATTCAAGGATAAGCAGGAAATTTTCTATGCATGAGCAGAAGTTGATTTTTCAAGGATAAACCATCAGACAAGAACTTGCTCAGTAAGTTAGAAAGATTGAGAAAAGCCCTACCCTCCATGAAGTGCACCAAGCAAGATAATGTTTTCTTTGCAAAATCAAGCATCATCGACATTAAAGTGAATGGGAGTTATGAAATAAATTCAGTCCAGATACATTATATCTATGTTTAGATAAAATGAATGAAGTCAATTCACCTGTGCAACTATCCTGTCGATGGTATCAGCAGAACTATTAAATGTCTTAAGAAAGTAGTCAGCTCCCCACTTTATAAGTTCTTTGACATGGTTAAGCTCCCCAGCAGCTTCATATTTCGCACTATATTCAATAACACTCCAGCTCAACATTGTCATGGAAAAAGAAGCAGGGAAGTGGAACTTTATCGCATCCCCAGCATCATAATATCCACCCACCAGATCTTTGTAAAAACTAACTTGTTTACCTTTCCCATCGCTCAAACAAGAGCTTCCCCTCCATGACACGTTATTATGCTTTGGAAGCTTTCCCGCTGCAATTTTCCATCAAAATACACAAACATAAACAAAATCAAGATTCTTTATTTCTTTGAATTTATGATCATTATCAATAACAGCAGCAACAGTAACCGAAATTAATGATCTGAATCCGTGCAAGTTAACGATCTTCTTGAATAATTCATGATCTACGGGATCACATTCAAACTAACTAAAAAGAAAGAAAGATTCTCTACTTTCCTGAATATGGATGATCTGAATATAGTTAAATTAAGTAAATTCATGATCTGGGTTTGTTAAGATTGATGATGCATGTTCCTTAAGCAGGTATAATCCTAGACTCATTAAAAAAGCCTCTCCTCCTAGCTACAAAATGATGTTATCTTCCAGATTTAACAAATAAATGAATTCAAGAGGCATGCAGACATGAACTAACCGAAATCAGATCAGATCAGGATTAAAAAAAAAAAAGGAAAAGAAAAAGAAACATACATCTTTGACCATTGAAGAACATGAGGGCCTTATGCAGAGCAAGAGTGTAGTTATCAGCTGGAGCATGAGAGTGATGATGGCGAGGCACAGTTTTCACAATAAGAGTAATAAGACCAACCAATAGACCAGCAGCAACGATACTCCCAACAGTCCACACAAAGATCTTGCGACTAACAATGATACAGCCCAGATCCACATATTTCTTCTTCTTCTTTTGCTCAGCTGGACCCAGCAACCAACTCTGCTGAGTCTCGTCCAATGGCCTTGACAGAGCTGCCCTGTCTAAGTCATTCAAGTTCCGGCTCCTGTCATCATCTGTTGCTGAATCTGCTGCATTTATCTCCAGGGGTCCTCCCCATGGATCTCTTCCGTACATATTCTTAAGATTTCACCCTTTCTTCTTGTGTTTATTTAGTAAATTACCTCACTTTTGATTCTCCCTCAATTCAAGAAAACAAAAACAAAAGGCTGAGAACTCGAAGCTCCACCGACACTGTATTGACAAAAAGAAAATGCGGGCTGTGTTACTCTCTCTCCTTTCAGGTGTGAGGAGAAGTGATGGAGCGTGGGGATTCAGGAGGGTATTATGAATGGTGAACAGCGGAGACTGGTGACGGTGGAGAGTCAAGCAGTATCATATCATGTGAGAAAGTTGGGTTGGGTTGGGGTTTTATTTTTATTTTTATTCCACGTTTTTGCTAACATTTTTAAGTACGGAATTATATTTATTGAATTTATTAAATGTGGTTGTGAAGGTGACCCGTCCGCTACTAGACAAGGACAGCCTGTCTGTCCAACGCTGTGTTTCTAACAGCTAAATCTGCGGTGTATTTCTTTCTTTCTCACTCTAGAGTCTAGACAGTGGGCCCAAAAAACCAAGACAAAAGAAGAAAAGTAGAGTTTGGTAATGGAATTTGCTTTCCAAGAACTTACCAGTTCACCTGGTGTTTATTAATCTGATTATTTTTTAAAATATTAAAATAATATTTTTTTAATTATAAAAAAAGTTATTTTTAACATTAACCTGTTAAAATAATTTAAAATAAATTAAAAAATTAATTTAAAATAAAAAATTAATTTTTTAAAATATTTTTTAAATATAAAAACAAACCGGTTGATTAATTGAGATTAGAATTCTCCTCATTTTAAAATAAAATTTTTTATTTTTTATTTTTTTAATTAATATTTTTATTATTTTAATATATTAATTTTAAAAATAAAAAAAATATTATTTTAATATAATTTCAATCTAAAAACATTTTAAAAAATAATTCACTACCAATAATTGTCTATCGTATATATCACCTCCAATATTGGAGAAGAGAGGAGACATCATAATTGTTTGTGAAGTGGGGAGTGGTTTTGATCATAATTTTTTAGTGTTGGTGAATGACAAGATGCCACCCAACTAACGATGGTAAGGAACCTCATCCCTTTTCCTTTTCAAAGCGGACAAATCATTTTTTTATTTTAATTGCGAGTATGGGGATCATTATCTCAACTAATTTTAATTTTATAATAGTATAACACTTAAACCAATAATTTTAAAAATTTAAATTCAAAACCGTTCTTATGTACATACAATAATGTACATGGATCACTGTAACCCGTTTGATTTACATGGATTCGAATAAATTATCGTTTAAGCACATCAACAAGTTAACTTTGTCCCCTGAAGCTGTGTAAATTGTTGATAAACTACAAGAAGATGCATAATTAACTACACATATACAAAACTGGTGGTGATTTTGAGTATGTTTTAATTCTTGGAGGAGCAAGCAATATGCAAGAGAGAGTATAGTTTAAGATGGGGGCATCCTCGTCTTCGTCTATCTAACCACCAGTTACCCTCTCCTTTTCTCTTCGAGAAGTTTCAACCAGAACGTTTGCCGACACTTTAAGGTATGCTTCCCCCCCTTTTCACGCTACTTCCCTCTCCTCCTTTCCTCTCTCTAGTAGTTTGGTTGCTTTGCTTGCGTACAAAGTGTATGCATTACTGACTGATTTGGACTTCCGTCCATAAAATTAATATTTTTTTTTATTTTTATTGCATGTTAAATAATAATATAAATTTTATTTTAATAATTTAAATTAATAAATTAATAAATTTTTTTTATATAATATTAAATTCTTGATAATTAGGATTTAAATTTTATTTTTTAAAAATATTTTAATATATTTTTAAATAAAATATAACTGCTACTCACATGATCTTAATATCCTGTCAAGAAAAGAGTCCCATTAATCATCGTGTTTCACAACCAATCCGGGGCCCACCGAGAGAATATAACGTTAATTATTTTGGCGACTTATTAATATACTACGATATTGTTTTTGGAACAAAGACATATCTTTTAAAAAAGGAACAATTTTTGGCAAGCAGAGGAGATGCTTGGGCTGCTGATTGTTCACTCATACTCGTTAATGATTGTGTGTTTTTCTTTTATAAAATATGGGATTTTTAAAATAGAATAAAATCTTGTCAGCTACTACTTTGTGTACTGTCCACACAACCACTGAATTTTTTTTATTTATTTTTTTTTTTTTATTAACGTGGGTGTCCGGGCTAGCTTGCGCGCACCTCGACTAATCCCACGGGCCCTGAAGTTAACGACTATGTAAGCCTCCAGTGGCCATCATATCACTGAATCTTCATATTCAATCTATTTGCATCGTTCAACATATTAACTCCATCGATGACATTAAAATTTCAGGGGAAAAAAGAATAAAATAAAATAAAATAAATCCTAGCCAATATACACTATCCAAGGAGAAAATAAAATAAAAAAGTTACACGTAGAGTTGTAAAACATAGTTATTCAATTTCTATTCTAAAATAAAAAATCTCTTCTTAATCCCTAAATAATTTTAAATTTCTTTTTATTTAAAAACAATAATGTATTTAATGTCTTTAAACCTTTTTCATTTGTAGTCATATTACAGCTTAATACAATTTAGTTTTCTTTAATTAAAGTGAAAACAACGCACTGTCCAGCCTTTATTAATATATATAAAAACAAGTAATGTTCATGACGCGTCGTTTATTAGTCTAATTTTTTATAATCCTTGGTCACTGGAAAATTATTTATGATCCTTTCCCTTTTATCTTTTAAACTATGAACTAAAAAAAAAAAGATCAAAATTAAAATTTAAAAATATTATAAAACTGAAAGTTTATAATTTGAGAAATAGAAAAACCGAGTTAAATTTTTTTATCTAATTTTAAAATTACTATCTATTTTCTCTACTTTTTTTTTCTCATCTTGATCATTATTTTTTCAATATTATCTTTCCTCAATAAATTTGAAGCAATTGGGATTTAATTTAACCATAAATTTTCTATGACACCTCTGCGACAAATAGAGTAACAAAACACACAGTGAGGCTATGCCAAGAGACCCCATTAATATTCAACTGAAAAGGCAAAATTCAAGTTCCTCTTTCAATTTGTAATCCACCGTAAATAAAAAAATATATATAGAATGAAACTCAGTGGCAATTTCAATAATTTTAAAAAAATTGGAGCGTTCGCCACCAACAGCGCAATCTATTGAGCTGCACTGTTTCCAAAAGTTTTTCCAGCACCTTTTTTTTTTGGTACCTGCTATTTTCAGAAAACTCTCCAAAGATATCCTTTCCTATCTTACGTGAAAAAGATTAAAAAAAAAAAAAATAGACATTCTTCTTTTCTTTTGCTATCCACGTTACACATCATCAGTAACCTCACACTTCTAGTTCTTTTTATTTCAAAGAAATCGAAATACAGAGACTTCACCATGAATATTTAGCTAATTGGTGGCTTCTACGCAGGATTAAGATCCCATCTTATATATGAAATGCATTCGTTCTAAAATTTATCACAAGTAACAAAAATTAGTGATAAAGGCGATGAAATAATCAACTTCAACATGGCTTCATAGCTTCTACCATGTAATGCTTGAGATGCGCGAAAAATATCCTTTGTTTCTTTCCACAAAAACTTCTTGTAACACCAGAATCTCCAACAGGACTTCCCTGACCTCTTCCATTTTATCTTCTTGCATGAGATGACAGGTTCTCCAAGGAGGTGAACATGAAATTCCCAGAAAACATTGCTTCTTTGTCTGCGCAGTCAATTTAACAACTTAGTCAATAGGCATAGAAAGAAAAATATGTTACAAATACAAACACCCATTCCGCTAGTTTACCACGAATCTTAATAGGATCACATTCAAAAACTGGGAAGTGCAAGCCCCCCACAAAAGATGTGACAAGAGATTGCATTTGCATTTATATTTATATTAGAATTAAAATAAATCAAATGTTCACAAACTACGATGCTGAAACAACATGCAAGTTGGGGGGCCTATGGTTCAGTGGTCAAAGCTAGTTACCTGGTGTATGACAATAAAGATAACACAGCTTTTGAACAAAGCGCCAATCCAATATATCTAAATGGATTGATGAGAACTGTGAGTGTGTGTGTGTCGAGCATGCTTGTGATACCAAAATTATTTGGAGGTTCTTAAGAGTTCAAACTATGCCAAGCTGATGCTCAACTTAGCGAACCACTGAGTATATCAGCAGTTACAAGATACTTGCAAACAAAAGTAAACTTTTTCATGGAAATCCATCCCTCTTTCCTGAAAAATTTCCCATCTTCCCAGGTGTGTTTCTCACCAAATATTTAATTTGGCCAACACATGTTCTTCCACAGAGCAAAGCACATAAATTAACTTTATGATCAATAATATGCCCCAACAAAATGACATAAGTAATCAAATCATATCAGCGAAAGTACCAGTTAAGGAAAGACAGCTAGCTTCATGGCGTACATACCTGGCCATTGCCTGCAGTTATCAACAAATTAATTAGTTTCTCTTTGCATTCATTGAAAAAAAAAAAAAACCTTCAGATAAAGATTTTAAAAGAAATTGTTGTACAAATAGAGCTTCTCGTACAAACGAACTCTTTCATAACCATCATTTTATACTGATGGACGTGTTCCAAAATGCTGGGCAAAGTATGGTCCAGGATAGATGACAACAAATCATTCAATAAACTGAAAAAACTGGATTCTAACCCAGGCATTGCATAAAATTGTTGTTCAAATCAATATATGAATAATGTGAAGAGGGGAAAATATCTTGATAATTTTATTTGATGGAATAGGAAAAAAATAGAATTTATTACACCTTAATGCATGGAGAATAAGAGTATAAAGACACTGATATTGTTAGTAAATTACTAAATATAATTTTTGTACTTTAAATTTCGTATTGATTTTACCAATGTTCAGTTCTTTCTAAATTTATCTGGTAAGTTCTAGCAATTCAAATCTGAAAGTGTACTTTCTTTTCAATAAAATTTTTATAAAAATAAGACATAAATATATATATTTTTAAAAAGAATGACAGTACTCGATCCATTGCTTAGCATGCCATTATTTAGCTCTCACATTACATTATCATACATAGTAAGCTAATTTTTATTAAAAAATTTGTTGATAATAAAGAGTAAATTACACATTTGAAGAAGAATTATTTATTAAAAATAATTGATGATTCATGCTTTGATTATTTTTTTAAACAAATCAATAGCATTTAATATTAGTACAGTAACACTCTGTTTAATACTAAACTTTTAAAAGGAGATAAATGTTAAATTACATGTAAATTGTATTGCGTAGAAAAAAAAAAAATTTAAATATATGCCTTCAATACATTAACTATTTTACAATGAGAAAAACTCATAATTATACTATTGATTGATGCCTTTAGATGGTTTTAGAATAATATTTATGATAAAGCTACCAAGATATTATGGCTTTGTTTATGCTACCCTAAGGTGTTTTGATGAAAAGAGAAAGAATAAGTAATCTCTTCTCATGCTCCCATGCTTTTGATGGTAGCCTTCTATTTCTTATTATTACTTCTATTTCACCATACTTCATTCCCATAGTGATAAACAACTTTGACACTCACAAATATGGAAAATCACTACTTATGGTGGTTTGGTGGCTTCTATTCTCAAGGAATACTTATGCTTTTGATGGTAGCCTTCTATTTTTATTATTACTTTGAATTATATTTCTTATTATTACTTCTATTCTCATAGTGACAAACCCAGGGCAAGAAAATCACACAATTCATCTAGTCTTATCACAATGAAAGAGCAGAGATGAGAATATGCCTGGATAGCCTGTGATGCAGTATCATCTGGCTCAGTTGTACCATCATCTGAAAAGACATTCCTGCAAGACACAGCTCAAATGCATTAATTATCATCACCTTTCTTCATCTTGAGTCTTTTTTATGCTTTCATATACACAAACACACACACACACACACACACACATCTATTGCATATTACCTAATCCAAGCACATTCATTTTTCATAGTTTACATTCATATAAAAATTGGTCTCTTAGGAGGAAAATATCCAAACATAGAGCCAAATAGTTTTCTGAACTCGAAAAGCAGGAATGGATGCTTTCTGCTCACATGAGGGACGAAAGAGGTCATCTTGTGTGTGGCATTACTAGACGTTTCTCTTCTTTATAAAAGAGTCAAACCTTATCCATCTTGGAAAGTTGATAACAATTAACCAAAGCACTACAAAAATTAAAGACCCAAATATGAAAATATAATAATAAAGTGCTCCTCGTCCTTAGGAAAAGCGACCAGTTCATTTTTGAAACTATTGACCACTACAAGTCATTATTTGTTGACAGGAAGAAGAAAACAAAACTTCCAAAATGTAGGGATACTTTTCCACAAATTACTATTAAAATTAGTCCCAATCTGACCTCAAACATAAGCAGTATCCTAACCAGATAGTAGTACTTTCAAAATAAAGAATACTTTTCCCCAAATTATCATCAATCACCACCAGTATCAAACTTGTGAGAAAAAACTAAGGCCATGAAGCTGATTAACAGAAGGTGCAAGTACCAAACACAAGGGGCAAGGAGGTAGTCGGGACATTGTTTAGAACAGCTTGAGCTCAGCACAAGTTACAGCACCCTGGCCAAAGATCAACCCAGTCTAGACTCAAACATGAGCAGTATCATAAACAAATGGAATGCATAATATTGAGGTGATTTGAGGATCTCTCGAATGGCCATTTACAAGATTTTCATTGGAAGATAGAAACATAAGGATTCTAGCACAGAACATACCCAAGAAGCATCAAGTCTCATTCTATAATACTATTGATAATTTTCAATGAAAAGCCTTCACCAAGTTCTGATGACAGTCTTACCTCCATATCACCTTTGGAAGCTCATCCGGTTTAGCCTCGGGAAGCATGGCAGCGTCATAAGCAACAATATTTCCATATAATATTTTCTCCAATTCTTTCATCCATTTGGTCAGAAGCAAGTTAACCTGCCATTACAAATGGGCATAAACAACGAGCAGAAAGGTTTTGATTACTCCATGAGTCATTCGCATTAACAGTCACCCATAACCCAAAAACCACAACCATATGCAGAGCTCCCCATCCTATAAGTTGAAGGGCAATGAATGAAAAGCAGTAAATAACTTTGGGTTTTACTTAGGAACTGGAGTGGCATTCTAACAATGGGACACGTAGTGACATGGTCTCCACTTTCAAGAGCATGCACAATTCAGAACAATTTTGTGTGGTTTTCACTGCATAGGAGAAGATGACATCAGGGATCTAGTAGCATATGATGACTGATGGTTACTTTAACCATCAGATGACAGAAAGCAAAAGGCTTGTTTACTCATGTTTTCGACATGAAATTTCTGAAAGTTTCATAAGATAGCCAGGTAAAAAGATAATCTTTCCAGGCAACAGGATAACATTAACAATGCAATGATATGAAATGCAAATTAAATAGACACTGTACCCCTGCTTTAGATACTCTCAACTCCACATCATGATTGTAAATCTCGTATATGTATTGCCCGAATTCAACACCTTCTTTTCCCTCTTGTTTCAATCTACGTAAGCAAAGCCACATGTGGAGCACAAGCAATGAGAATGTCATTTTAAATGTCTTCTCCAAGTTGAATACTGCATGAAAAAAGAGGATAGTAAATTCTATATGCCACACAATTGAAAAATATAGCCCGAATTCTAAATGTCTTACAGTAAACAAGAGCATGAGAATTTTCTCACCTTCATAAATGGCAGGTCTATCTACTTGTGACACAATTCGTCGGTACACCACATTAGCTCCTCGAATAGACTTACTTTGTTTACTATAAAACAGCAACAACTTGAGCACAAAACGCCTAATTCCCTCATACTCTGGCTCTTCTATTCTGAGTGGAGAGTCTGGAGCCAAAGCCAAAGAACAAGGCTTAGACCGAAAATTTTTATCCAAATTCACCTGTTAAAGAAAAACAAACACATCAATCCCATCAATACGCTAACTTGATATCATTCACAATAACTTCAATCCCGCAGCCCGATTTTCATTCTTGTATCATTTGAACTGGATAGAAATCAATCGTGAACAAAATCAAGACTTTTCTTGACATTAGCAAAGATGCAAATTTTACCAAGTGAAACGCACACCCAAATCAAATGCAATACAAAAAAACCCATGATCATAAAATCATAAAAAGCTTAAGACGGTCAACAAATTAAAGGAAACCCAAAAATGGGTTAGCATTAGAATCTCATACATACCACTGAATTGCTGGGAAAAACCTTCTGTGACGAAAGAATTGGAGAAGCTGCCATTGCTGCCGCTGTGGCAGCCTTGAAATAGCTTTGGTGTGAAATAAATTTAAAGGCAGCATCTTTACTGTTGTTGTTGTTTCTGAGTTGATGAAAGAAATGAGAAGAAGCTGCTCTGCTGCATCTTGCTAACATTTTTTAGCTCCTTTCCTCTGTATGAACCAATTAACTTTCTTTCTTTTGACACTTTTCCAAGTATCTGTTTTTTTTTTTTTTTGTTCGGATTCAGCACTGTTACTAAACGGCCTAATTCATTCATAAACCCTCCCAAGATAAGCGATCAAAGGTGGACCCAACGCTACCATGGTTATAAACGGCAGCGTGTTGTATTTGGGCTGTAAATGGGTATTTTCCCCGTCACAAGCAAAGTTTACTATACTAATCCGGTCCATGAAGTAGTAAGAAACGCTGGCTAAACGGTATCATTTTAAGTTTTTTTTTATTAGTATTATTAAAATGATATTGCATGAAAGATTTTTTTTATGTCAAACCGGTTTATAACTCACTTGAGTTAAACTATACTATTGCTCGCTTTAAAATGAAGCATGCTATATGGCATGTTAATTTATTTTTTTTAATGTAAAAAAATATTAAAGTTTTACTAACATGTTTTTTAGCTAGAATATTTTTTTTAACATGAATTTAAAATTTAAATATTAAAACACTGATATATTGAATAATTTATTGCTTAAATACAAATACAAAGACATATTTATTTATTTGAGTCCAAACATTTTTTTAAAAAAATCTATATTAACAAAAAGTTTAGAGCTGTTACATAGCACGATACCAGTCTACTGCAATACTAATTAACTTTAGTGGAAAATAACTTTCACTCAAAAAAAAAAACTAGAGAAGATGGAGGTGGTTGCAGGCACTTAGCTTAGTGAAAGAATAGTCAAAATGGTTTCAACATTGATGATTCCTAGCAATAGATAAGTATTGATTGCAGTCAAGAGTACTTTGTTATCAGTAGTGGAGCACTGTTGATTACTCGCATGAATTAAGTGAGCATTGAGCAATTCTGGGCTTTAGCCTTGAAGTTAGAATGGCATCCACCATTAACAAAAATCTTGTTGCGCCACCTAGGCTCCACGAATTCAAATTCAGCACCCTGCTAAAAATGAAGCCGGAAAAAAACAAAAAAAACGAGGTGTGACTAAAAAGTATGGAGTGCAATCATGGATATCTATTCAGCTAAATTGTCGGCTTGCTGTCAAGTCCTGAAAACTCCCACCAGTTTATAGAGATGGCGACATTCAAATAGAAGCAGAACAAAAGTTTCAATACAATGGCAGTGAAGTATTTCTCAATACTGGTAAAACCTGAATACTGCAGGAAACCATCACTGGGCAACTCATGGCCAAACTTTCCTCAGCCACTGTATTTCCATATTTTAAAAGACATGAAAAGAATTGCTTCCATATATAATAGCACTGTTGCTTGTACAGTGATACAGACAAGTATCCATGGCTTGATAACAAATTTCTTGCACCCCAAGTACTCAACACCATGGCGCTGTAGACTTCCTAACCTCACAGAAACCAAGCAAAAGATTAAGCTGGATGGTTGACCTAAATCTTCTATAAATTCAAAATTGTGATGTGCCCTTTCCGTCAAAACATAACATTACATACATTAGCTCAGCATAACTATATCGTATTGGGCACTGATAAGCAAAATCAGAGATATTGCTGAAGGCTTTCACCACTCATGGACTCCATTTCCTTAAGAACATCCTGGGCCAGAGATTTAACAGGTAACTCCAAGTCCTCGAGCAATTCACCAAGGAATGGGATGGTTTCCGGCAGGAAGACCAAATATTCTTCTTTCAGGTTATCCATAAGATATTTAACAATTCTCAGTCCTAGAATTCGAGATCGTATCTTGTCACTCCGAGTTTGCAACAATACCTGCAAGGTGACAACAAATTTGGTTTTCATTGCTTGCTTAAAGAATTTAAATAGGCAACTCTGAATTGAATGGAAGACATAAGAAAGGAGTAAATATATATCTGATGAGGGAGGAAGGAGGGGAGGTTGGCTCAGATTCTCAGGTGGGTATAAGAACATGTGAGCAGGTCAGAGAACGAGGTTCAGGCAAGGTTGGAAGCAAGTAAAAGACATGAAAATAAAACCATAGCCTGTTAATAGCTTTACCTCTTTGAGCAAACACTAAAATAAAACTATAACAATTGATCAGTTTTACTCGATTTATTCAGCAATCCAGAACAGGAAAAACTTGAAAAAAAACTAATTGGAAACAAGATTAGATAACTGTTAAAAAAAAACTACCAGCAACTGCATTTTTCTTTCATTGGTAATGAATAAACTCCTCCTAGATCCCTCACATTTAAGAATTTTGCTTGTATGCATATAGAGGCATATTTCCATTGGATCAGGTGATTAAGGCCAAAACTCATCTTGCATTTAGCATTTCAACAGATAATCATCCAAATTGAGGCCCACCCCAGAGGATTGACACAAATGCATGCAAAGAAAGAAAGAAAAACAGTTCTAGAGATCACCTCATGGTTCAGGGGCTTCCAAAGAAGATCAGTTCCTGCAGTAACTGCCATTTGACCTATACAAACTATCAACAATTCATCAACTTCGTTAACTGATGGGATACTTGGATGATCTTCCAGTAATGCTGGTGGTTCGACTATAAGCTGTGATACAATGGGTTTCAACAGAACCTACAGATTCATGCAGGTATAAATCAATTAAAAAATGACAGTAAAGGAATGGATGCAAAAAAAATTCAGACAGTCCTTAAAAGAAATTTTTGTTGATACATAAATGAAGGGGGATAGTACCACATTACAGTCTCACATTCAAATTACTTTGGGTACTTGATTCAACAAGAGACAAGTCCAAGTTGACAAGATCATATAATTAAAATTGAAACATAAATAATAAATTTGCTTGAACAATAACATGTTATAAAATAGGTAAATCTATTTACGTACTTGAGAATAACAAAGTACAAGTGAAAAAGTTGAACAAACAAAGGATAGAGATTTAATGATTTGCTAACCTGAAATTTTGACGAATCAAGAAACTTCCGGCTCCCAGTGTCGTACAAAAAGCATTTATGTAAAGCTGAAATGACCAAAGCCCTGAGATGCCAGCTTTTAAGTGTTAGGACACTGTTCTCTTTTATATCACTTCCAGCATCCTGAATCTTAGCTTTCTTTTTCTTTTGAATCAAACCAGCACCTTTAGGCTTTACAATATTGGTAAGATGCCGAACAAAACCCTCTAGCAAGTACTCAAAGTAAGTAACGAACAGAGACCTGCACTTGAGATGACATTATTTAGGCGCTCCCTTCAAACAATTCACTTCACATCTCTTTTACAGAAAAGTAGTGTTCTGATACAACAAATCCTCAATCCCAAATTAATTTATTGGGTGCTGAGACATCAAAACAAGTAGAAAATTTGCATATCTCATAATAGCATTTTTAATTAAAATGCACTTATAGAACACATTCAGAGCTTGATTCATGTAAGTTATATTTCCTTAGCATGCAATAACCAAACAAAAGTATCCTAAAAGTTCCCTAATGTTTAGATGGCCAAACATCTAAGACCAGGACCGATTCACTATAGCACTAGCTGATAAAACAACAAACTAGTTGCAGAGTTGTACAAATCCATCCAGGCAGGTGCATGTTTACGATTACAGTAAACATTAGGGAATGATTTTAGCATGAAGTTGGATTAAAAAATGCATGAAAACATGTCAAGATGTCATATGAGTTGTTGACCTAGAATGATTATAATTTAGAGCACAAATATTGATTGACAAAGTAGAGATCCGTGGCTCAAAGTTCAGCTACCAACAGACAAAAATAATACAAAACCAAGAGTACGAATAAGAAATCCATGTCAAGACTGAAAGTGAAAAAAGCCTGAATAAAACATGTATATATTGACTCACCGATGATTCTCAGCAAGTTTGTTTACCAGACCATAGAAAGATATGGCCCTATCTATAACATTGTCTGTACTGTCATTTTCTTCTACATATGACTCAGCCCATTCAATACTTCTAATAAAGAGAGGCTTAAACATGGTCTCCGTAAGTTTCATTGTCAGAGCAATCATTGCATTGACAATGCTTTTCTCAACTAGATCGATATTTTGAATTGAAACAGGATGTTGACGACGAAGATCAAGAGCACGCAAGCAGAGGTCAAAAATGGTTTCATTATAACCACCAACAGATGATCTGTCCATTGTACCGACTAAGCTTCCAAGCATTTCAAAGAAAACTGCCAAACTTGAATCCCCAGCCTCCACAGTATCGGGATACATCTTCAACAACGGTGGAAGAGCAAGTCGAACCTGCATGGAAAAAATCAGCATTGACGTTACTTGAGCAACAACATATCATAATTCACATTAATATCTGAGTTTGTCAAATCTTACAGGTATCTTCTCAGTAAGCAGCTTCCGTACTGCATCAGCTTTCTGTCTCAGTTTCATTTTTGATCCTGATGTGTACTCAGGACCAAGCACCACGAGTCGTATAATATCTTCAAGATATGGATTTAGGAAACCACCCAGCTTGTCTACAACAGCTTCTAAAGCAACAAGAATAGAGAGGATAAGAGATTCTTCAGGAAGAGACAGTGCAGCAGAGAATTTGCTAGATGTTTTTATCACATTCTCCATTATTTGAGGAAGCTGAACAAATGCTCTTGGCCCAAGAGCATCGACTAGAGCACCAGTTGTTCGAAGGCAGCTAGAAGAAATAGCCAAGTTGTTCGAACAAATGCCTTTTGTGATAGATGGAAGGCAAATGCTGAAGACAGAATAATTAGAAGAAAATCTATGGGCCAAAACTTCCAGTGTAGAGACTGCTGACAGCTTCAAGGAGGTATCTGAGTCATCCATTGTATCATCAATTAGCTGAGCAATTTCCAAACACATCTGCTGAAAAGAGTCGAGGGTACTCCCATCCACATGGAACCAATCATTAATTGAACTTGCAATGGAATCTCTTCTTCCCTTGTGTTTTGTTTTAATTGACTCACGCTTCTTCAACGTCTCAGAAAGAAGCCCAAGAGCCTGATTGCAAGCAAAGTACAGTGAAATATGTTACTAAAGAGTCCACCATTTAGCACACAGGTAACAAGTGAGAACTTGAACGGAACATTTATATAATGCACATGCATGCCTACCCATCCACACTCATAAAACAGGTTTGACATATTCAGCACAATTTTCAGGCAAATACCTACAATAATCATTTTTTTCCTTGCATTTTCCCGTGACACTTAAAAAAAGAACAAAAGAGGTGGTGGAATTAACAGAAGATGTTTTCATTTCTATTTAAGCATTGAATATGTCCTTTCAGGGCCCTAGATGTCAGGTTATTGATCCAAGTCCAAAAAGAAACATAGAGATACAGTCCAAGGGGTGCGTGAGGGTGCACTAGAAACTCCTAAATACTGTTTGTGTGAAGATCACATTGCTATGCACATCAATAGTACCTTCTTTTTCACATTTCCATCTGAATTGCAAAGCAAACTAATGATGCCTCTGAAGTATGCGGAGGGGATCATAACAGCTGTAGTAGACCTCAAAACAGCATGAAGACACTCTTTCATTTCCTTTCTGACTCTAACAGGCACATTTATTTGTTTTCTTCTCAAATCGCTTAGTTGTGAAAGGCAAACAACGTGCTCCAAAAGTTCTTGAAGGGTTTCCTGCAGATTAGCACCAAAAGAAGTCAAATCATTTTTACTAGGTCAACATGTGTAGAATTGCTCCAGTGTCTTTCTCCTCATTCAAATACATACCAGATGATATAAAAACACAGCACAATGATAGTTACACCAGAAGAAGAAATCTAGATGACTATGCTTATCATATGAGACTGAAAAGTTGGGATGTAACGACTGTTCAACCTTCATACACATTACCAAGAATATCTCAGGTAAATAAACAGAAGGTGAAAGCTTCTGAGGTCCCTACATATGATATTACAGCAACTACTGAGACATGTTGCGTTTAGCATGTCCTGCAGTTCCAGAGTCAAAGGCAGGCAAAATTACCAGATGATGGCAAAATGAGAGACACAGACCATTCAAAAATTTCCTCCAAACATTACTAAATTTATGCATTAAGTTTGTTTCAAGTGAAGAATCAGCAACCTGAATTTTATCTGAATCCTCGCTTGAATCAAGTTTCAATGAGAATTCTGGATCTTCTAACTTGTGTAAAATAAATTCTGTTGCAAATAGCAATTCCATAAACATTTCTTGGCATGAATTGCCAGCTCCTATTAGTTGAAGCAGAGGAACAAGGGAGGGAAGCCAAATCCTGCATGAATATTGCTCACATATCCGAATTGCAAATGCATACTCCCACTCTCTCTGAGCAGAAGATGTAAGATCAATTGTTTCATCAAGGAGGGAGAGTCCTTTCCTAGAAACTAAGGACCGGAAGAGAAGGGCAAGCAACGAAGCCAAGCTATTATGTTCACCCAAAGTCCTGCAGAGAAGAATTTGAATTTAACAAAAAAAAAATGAAAAGAGCTGTTAGGGATCATAAAATTTGAGTGGTAAATAGGTAATACCTCAACAAGTACACGACGATTGACAGCCTCCTATGCTCAGCAATTTTGGGCAATACATTCACAAAAACCTGAAGACACAATGCAGCCCAACTCAGTTAATTGGTTTCACAGCAACTACATCCAATGCACAAGAGGAGGAGAGCGCAGAGGAAAGCTAGTCTTATAGATTACCTGGAGCAATTTGTCTGTGTTGCGTGTCTCAGCCAGCCAGCAGGGGACAACAGCAGATATAAGATCCTCAAACACATGTTGTGAATGGCTGTCAATCTGTACATGTTCATGGAAAAAAACAACGATTAGCATGCAGCTCCATGCTAAACAATCTCAATAATATTTGGTTTCTATTTTATTCTAAAATTTCTTTATCCACAATAAGGCAATCGAACAATAAAATTAGGTTGAAGCCACGACGTTCTCAAAAAAACATGTTAGTTTGAAATTGTTCTACATTTACATAAATTTTGAAGCCTTGCATTCAAACAAATTGCCAAGTTGTACAAGACCTGTGCATATATGAACAAACCTGTGAAACAGTTGATTCTCCAGCAACGGTAAATATATCCAATATATACCCCATTATATTCTCTGGAACAACCTTTACAATGGATGATAACAGTGAAAATACATGGTTGCGGACGACTCCATGCTTAGCAGACCGGGCACACATGATCAACAATTTGATATTGATTTTATTTGTTATGTCATCCTGGAAAAAAGAAGGGTTACACCAATTTCAAAGGAACAAGCATGAAATCAAACAGGCAGAAACAGACACATCATATCTTTCCAATTGCAAGGAATTCAAAATACCTTTAATGGGATAACATTTTTTAGTGAACCGATAATATCTTCAAGAACAAGTAGAAGTGTTTGCTGAGTGTAACAAATTGTGCTAGACCCAGTCTGGGAAACTCCATATGAAGCTTTGATCCATTTTTCATCTTGGGCAGGCATCCAATCATCCGAAAAGATTTTCTCAAGAAGTTTGAATAAGGGCCCTATCAGATGCTCCCTACATTCCATTGTATAAAATTTCCGAGAAAATACACACTTCATTATATTGAATGGTAGAGCCATCAATTGTTGACCATAAACTAATTATGAAGAACTAAGGTACAATTATTTAAACAGACCTGCTAGCAATATCTTTCTTGAGAATCAATATGTCAAGGAGGGAGCTTAGCAAGCATAATGCAGTTTCTACTTTACAAACCACGTCATCATCTAAGGTGGATGTTTGATGTACTATAGATTTCCTTTTCTTCTTCCTGGATGCAGAACCATCTATACGACTTTCTTGTTCGAATATGAAATTGATTGTATGGACTACCGTAGAGCAGGTAATCTGCATTATCCACAAATGTAGCAGTCAAATATCACAAAAACAGTTTGTTTTGCATACGATCACATGTTCCAAACATCTCCAGGGAAAAAAACCCCAAAATAGCATTAAATAAGCTAAAGAAAGCCAAGCAAACATGCTAGTTGGCAAAATATGAGCAATCGAGTTCAAGTGGCCCCAATGTAATTACTCCCAGCTCCCTTGAGAATTTATGTCAACCATCAAGGTTTGTATGAAAATTAGATTTTACAAAAGATATACCAAATTCAATCCAACAAATGTGAAACACAGACTCGTATCTTGTTCCAACTTAGCATGTATTAATAAATATGTAATCCTTAAAGCTCATGTAATATATCACATATCTATCATATGTTAAAGAACAACCCACAAGGTCATGGTTTTGTAAAACAACAAGGTCTATCCCCACCAACTTCATACAACATCATACATTTCAGTTGTTATTGGCTTCATAATCAAACTCTCTAGCAACTACAAGGCTGATCAGCATACAGATGTATGTGTGCTCACAGAAGTAGCAAGAACCAACATTAAATGCAAGGCCTTGTTAGTTTAAGCACAATCCACTAAAAGAGAAGAGAAAAACTTAAGTGTGCAAATAAGAAGAGAACAAACATTTAAGCGCATCAAGGCCTCTCTTGTTGCATTTTGTATATCACCATTAGCATTGCGAAACAAAATCACAAGCTCACGAAATAGAAGCTCCTGCTCAACACAAAAAAAAAATAGTAAATAAAAGAAAGCATAAGGTTCTACTCTACTTCATAAAAATCACTAGGCAAACCAACTGATTACCACATTGGCCTTTCATAGATGCACAAGAGAAACAAAGAACCTTCTCTACATTGAAAAATTAGAAATATTTTATGTTCACTTCATTGTGAAAGTTTCCTGGTTGCATAGAACATTTTAGAAAGATATATGCACCTGCTACAGGATATGTTGAACAATACAAAAAATTTTATTATTTTGGACAGGTGCCTTTTCCAATTCTCTAGTGTCCTCAACTTCAAAAGACCTGGTTCGTCCTCCACACTCTACTTATTGCAATATTTTTGTTTAAATAATGGAAGAATTTCAACAGATAAACATATTTTCTCCATTTTTTCCACTGAGCAGTGAATTCCAAAAAAGAGATGGTCAATATCAATTTAAACTGGATTCTCAAGATAAATGCACATTTCCCTTGAAATGTTCAATTTGACCAACATTACCTTGAATTAACACCACTTTTAAAATAGATAACCCAGTGACAGCATGTACACATATTTTTCTGTTGTTCCACAACCCTACTTAAAATAATTATCACAACAACGTAGCATGACAACCAGTAATTAGTTGTTCTAGCTTCAATTTGGTGCTCTGCCAGAGCAGCCATTAAAAGTGTCTCCCTAGCAGACATCGAAGAGATAGAGCTGGATTTGGAGTTTTAGCTTTGTGCCTGTCAGTAGTTTCTCTTTCTGTTTTTAAGCAGGAAATCTCACCCTCCTACTTTTTAGTATTTATTCCACCACTTCTAATAGAATTTCTTTTTCTTATAAAGAAAGAAAAGAAAAGGGAACCTGTTTTTCAGTTGTCAATCCACTGTATAATGGGGCACTTAGCTTCTGCAAAACAGTAATGCAAGGTTCTATAATGGCAAATTCTTCAGAAGAGAGCCCATCCAGCTGGAAGAACAAACAATAACACAAGCATTAACAACAAAGAGAAGACAGAACCATTAATATCAAAGTACATCTGTCCAAACAAGCTATAAACAGCTTCTTACTTGCAGGGCCTTTAATAGATAATCTTCACAAGCATGCCCCTCCAGTGATGGAGGCATGGCACAAACCTAATACAGGAAGACAATGGGATTGGCAGTGGGCAAAAGAGATGATTATACCACAGGAAAAAAAAATCAAGAAACATGTCTATGCATTTACCTCCAGTAGAAGGCACAAGATCTTGACTTCAGTTTTGGACAATTTCTGGGATGACCGTTCCACCTCGAAATAATATTGACGGCGTCTTTTCAGAAGTTGAGACAGCAATGACTCAGCTTCTTTAACATGCAGTAACGTACTGCCCATTCCTTTAAGCAAAGATATAATCATCATCTGCCAAACACACACCCAGTCAAATTTTTTTCCAACTAAGAAATCCTACTATTCAAAAGAGGACAATTATGACACCTGTACCGAGGAGTTTTAATAGAAAAACTGGAAATGATAGAACAATCAAAGACCAGTTCAAGAACGGAAAAAAAAAAAAAAGACAATAACAGGGCAAACCTTCGCAAATGAAGAAAGTTGAAGTCCAGACCCCAAGACAAAGGCAAGAATCTTTTCTTTTGTAGATTGATCAAATCTGAAATGGTATGTTAGGTAAAAAGTTGAGAGTAACGAACTCCTATTAAATAAAAATCAGCATGATAATCATGATGAGAACTATTACATCCTAAAGAATCTTATAAATTGAGCACAAACCAAAAGAGAATGATAAGAAAAATTGCTTGAGCTTCATAGCCAAGATGAAGCATTGTACTTGTTAAGAGATTAAGATATGTAAACTCTATGTCAGTCTTAAGCCTGTTTAATATGCAGAAAACAGCAGCCACCTATGCAATAGCATTTGGCACACAATATTTAAATATCAAAGATACAGCATAAAAAACAGACTGACAAATGATTCCAGGTGTTCAAGGTATTGTTCAAAATAATTTATAGCATAAAAAGGTTCAGAACCCCAACTTCTGACTTCATCCACAAATCACTTCAAAGAGATGGCAGATGTGGAATGTTTTATTAGTCAATGGTAAACACGTCAGGTCATTAAGAGAAAGGAGGAAGACTACTAGGGGGAAATGATAAGTTTTGAAGATTCAGAAGAGACCAGGTCAACTCATGCCATAACAGCCAGACAAGGCTGCTTCTATGTCAGCCAAGCATCCACAGGCTCACCTTAGCCTGCCCTTACAATTTACCAGCTTCTCGACATAAATCTATTGCAGTTATTCTGTGCAAAGGATCAAATTTATACAGAAAATTCAGGCATACCACCACGAGGGGAAGAAATAATACACTGGATAATTACCTTTGTTCAACATTTTGTGGTACCAGAAGGCTATTCCTGGATGAGCCAAGCAAACAGCACAAAAACGAGGGTAGAAAATTAATGTCTGATAATATAAGCCTTTTTTGTTGCACAATCAGGCCCAATAACTCATCAAGAAAATGACTCCAATTTGCGTTGTTCCCTGTTATTTATTCTGTTCAGAATATATCTGTACAACTGAGAAAGACAAGGACAGCCTATATGAAATTTAATATCACCAGAAATACCATTTTTCTTGCTTAAATAGTCAGCGCGATGTGACAGAGCAGATAACCCTTCAATGCAGCCCATGGAAGCAATCCTGAGATCCTGAAACAAAGGCATTGGTCTTATGGAATCAGACTATGAATGTATATACCGCTAAACCAGCAAAAGATTCAAATGGTAATCAGCATGTTCAAAACAATAATTAGAATGCATGAGAAGAATCAAAGAACCAAAAGGTTTGAGAAAAAACCTGGCTATCAGAGGCAAGAGGAACAAGAAGTGAGGGGAAATTGAATAGAAGCTGAAGCAGCAATCTATCGTCGGGTTCCGAGCAAAGGAATGCAAGACAATGAAGGCTCTCAACTTGGACGGTAATGGAAATGTCTGCAAGATGAAATATCCAGGATAAGAACATGCCATTGCTGCTAGAGATTCAGCTCATTCAACGATTAGACTGTCATAGAACCTCAAGAATTTACACCAACCAGAAAAATCAATCCATCAGGGAAACTATTTGACAAACAGAACAGAGAAGCAAGACATAAAACAGTGCCAAAATGGTTCGTGGGATGGTAACAGTCTTGATGGTGGGACCATAACAGAGTAATGGCACCACATCCTTGATCGGTGAACCGTATATGTATAATATCATTATCACGCAAATGAGTTACCAAATAGAAGAAGAATGCACCACCAGATTCAATAACCAGGAATCGAGAAATATCCATATCATATGGACAACTTTCACAATGGAAAGCGATGCAATTGGCATCCTGAAACTAAAATCACATTATCACCATTCTTTTTTATTACAGTTCCAGATCAAATTGCAAAAGGAACCTGACTAATCATCAATGAGTTAATAGCATGTGCAAAAACAAATTAAGTTCACTTCAACACCACCTAACTTTTCTGTTTTCTTCTGACAAATTATATTACATTCAAGGATTTTCTACTACCTATTTCTCTAATTAAACAGTTACAATGACATAATTTGAATTGTTATACAGCCTTGAAGTGAACATATTCGAACCTCCATCTCAGCCTCTGCAAACTACATCCAGTAGGATTTCTGTAGCTTCTTCTCTATACCCTACCTTCCATCTCTCCTTTTCCTGCATCTCTCCCTTCCATTAAAATTATAAATCTTACACAATCCATACAGTAGTTCATCTTATTTCCTTCTCTCAACCCTCAATATTTCAGTTCATGCTTTCACCACATTATTCTTTCTATTAACAAGGAAGCATTAACAAATGGCAATAAAGAAATTAGCTTCAAGGATTCAGCACAGAGTTATGCACAATATACTTCCATACTTCAAACAAACTTGGCAGGACTAATTAAACCTCACTGAAGTCTCATCATCAATGGTCAGCATACAACAAAATCAAGAACAGCAAATCTCCAAATAGACCTCAATCCCACAGACAACTATTGAATTTGTGAACATCATTGGAAAGAAAACAAAAGTGAACAAGTGAATAAAATGAAAGAGAGAATGATAGCTGGGAAGAAAGACTTGATAATCAGCCTTTAAATTTAATAAGTGAGAAGAGAAACATCAGAAGAAAATTGAACCAAGCTTTAACTCCATAAATGAGCTATGAATGACTTCTATATTAAGTAAGAAAGATATATCGAGTAATGCAGTAAGTAAGCCAAAAAATTACCTTCATTAGTGTAAAAACCAGACAGAAAATCAATAGGAGAGATCTTGCATTTTGTAACAAGGTAATGAAGATGCTCCTTGAAAAAATGCTTGGACTGAGAGTTCGAGAAAAAGACAAATAAATCTGTAAGTCTGCTGCTAATCAACTGCTGATTGTCCTCCTGAGAATGTAAAAATTAACATTTTCAATGATTGTCTTGTATCCAGGCAAAAGTTTTTAAGGATTCAAGAACCAGCCACAAAAAAATGCAGGAAGGGGGAAGGCACCACCAACCAAAAAATATATGAGCCTACCATTGAAGTAAAAGCCTCCAGTAACCTCCAAAAGGTGCAGATTAGGATATTAATATTTAATGCCTTAAGATCGGTGTCAAACAGCTGATCTAGGAACTTTCCACAATCCCATTGAAGCATTTCATTATTGAACTGTCAGCAGGCACATACCAAAAAATGAGAGAATAGCACAACCAGAATCAAAATTGAACTTGGGATACACGGTAAGAAACCATCTCAACGAACCTCATTCCCGGAAACAACTGCAGACTGCAGCTCCCACTCGGTCTTCAGAAATGAAAAGAAAGCTTCAAAAAGTGCTGAGAATTGCTCACTTTCTATCATGCAAGAAAAAAAAAACAATTCTTGTCACAGCATTTCTGGAAAGCAAAAGCACAAATGATATAGACACAAAAAATTGAAAGTGATAACAGTCTCATTAAACAAGATATAAAAATGATAGTTGATAACTAACAACATGACGTAAACCAAGGACTCAGCAATAGAACTGCTGTAGGTTGTAGCATTGAACTAGTAACTGAAGACTTTCAGGGCAGACAATGTCCAACTTGGTGCCTGGCATAAAAGGGTTCAAAAAGAGACCTTCCTGTCAGACCTGAAGCAGATCCAAGGCCATGATATGGTGATATTGAATCTAAGACCTGCGCAGTCCAGCGCAGTGTTCAAAAAACATGCCAATATTAGTTGATAAATAGCAGTAGCTGGCATCTTCAAATTTTCTGAGGCATTTGTCTAGGAATTTACCTCAATTTGGGAACACTTGGCCCACTAGACATGAAGACAGCTTCCTAAGAAAACATGTTTAAGAACCTTTACATGCTTCTTGTGAAGAGCTTAGATTGTGAATTGTGCCGGGTTCAAAACATATAATATCATAACTATGTGAAACAAGCACCTACACAAAGTGAACACTACGGAGAAACCTCAACATGCTGATACAACTTTCCTACGAACATTTGTACAGAGCTTTCGCAAGCACTTCTATAAGACAGACACTTACATCATTATAATCTGCTTTCAATCCTCCTAACTGTTTCATTCCCCATCAACAAATACGTCATACATAAATCTTACTACCAAAACAGTAAGCCACTCAATAGAACATTCTTAGGGAGTAGCTGTACAATCTACTTAATTCTGATGCCATCATTTCTCTACTGCTGTTCAAATTCCAAGTTTGATATATATATATATATATATTTGCAAATTTCTATGCAAGACAAGTGATAGATCAAAAGTGAAAACAACAACTAAGCCTCAAACCCAAACTAGCTGAGGTCAGCTAATGGATCCTTTTCTCCATTCAGCCCGATCACAAACCAAATGTGAATCAATATAGCTCAAACTCAAAATTAGGTCCAGTTTGGGGAGGTGTAGAAGTTGATAGAAATGCACTTCAACAGCTAGCAGTTCATACAATTCGAGGAATGTTATGAGCCAAGGGAGAGACAATGTTCTTACAAAAAAGTACAAGAACAGAAAATGTTCTTATAACAGAGCAGAAACTTACTATTCTTTGGCCTAAGAAATGATTGCATCAGAACCAAGAGCAGAAGCGTCTTCGAGACAGTACAGTCACTGGAGCTGTCGACAAGCCAGGTCATATACTCATCCGGGTGCATTGAAAATGTTTCTGCCAAGCCATTAACAATCTTCATGTTGATCGAAGATATAACTTCCTGTCGTAATTTCTGCATTTTTTTTCTCCAAATTGTAACATGCAAGTATTAGATGATACAGTCATAAATCAAACTTCAAATAATGAAGTTACCAAAATGACAGCAGGAACTGAAAAGAAAAAAGAACTTCCACCTCATTTACCACAATTTTCTCAACCACAGAAACCTACTAGACACCATGAAGGGACCTAAAGGTCAACATCCGACTAACACAGTGAGATACCAATTGATTGACCCAATAGTATTAATTTGTTTCAACAAATAACATCAAGAGTTCGTGTTATAGAGATTTAAAACTTGGCAACTGGATAATTCTTGGATACCATTCTTTTCCTTGGCAACATTAAATTATATATCTACTACAATGACGAAAAAATTGGCAGGTATGCAAAATTAAACACCACCGATAATGAATGAAAAAAATTGGCTATGTTATTAAATTGAATCATGTCAGAAGAAAGCGATAAAAAAAGAACTCGAAAAAACTTACCACCACTTCAGAGGAAACAGCAGTGAGATCATTATAAAATGGCCACTTCACTTCTTTCACTAGTTCCAAGACCTCCAAATTTAGCCTCTGTGTCTGCTTGTATAACTTGGAGAAGTCAACAAATAACAAGGAAGACAAGAAGGAACCATATTGCTCGATTTAACATAAGAATAAGAGAAAAGAAAAACCTTTTGAAAAATTAGGAGAAGAGGAAACATCATGGCAGCAAGTTTCTTTGAAAAATCAATCTGATCATGAAATGTTGAGACAGCAGTCTTCAAAAATGCAATTGCAACGTCATTAGCTAAAGCAGCTTTATCTGATGCACCTGCCAATGTCAGAAATGAAATAAGATTAGAAATTGTGCTAGAGCAGCTATTTGCAAGAGTAAAACTAAGTTGTTCACAACCACTAAGGTTCAAACTAGTAGTCGAGTTTCAATTAGTGGAGCAAAAAACTAATATTATACATGATGCAGAATGAGGAGGCCAAATAGTTAATCAAATGTACAAGAAAAGGCATTATGAACTAGTCACACATACCTGACCTTAGGGTGCTAACACATTTTTTAAGCACGTCATCTAATGCTTTGAGAAGATCAGAAGGACTGATGATTTCCGACAATCCTTTAAGAGATAAAGCTGCTTGAACAACTGTTAGGTCATCATCACGAAGTTGGCACAATACAGCATCTTGAATGGTCACAAGCCTCTGAATCAAATGCAAGTCAAAAGAAAAATCAAACCAATACAGCACATAAGAATGTATTTTGACGGACAGCATGGTTCTAGAAGGATATCACATGCTATCACATTCACCAAATCCAACCAATACAGCACATAAGAATTATTCCACTTAATCAGCATGTCCAAAAATGCCACTCAGAAGTTTTAAATTGATTTATTCAACAAACAGCTCTCCAAATATTGAAAAAATTGGGAAGTTGATAATGGGAAACTGCTAGCTAGCAATGGAATAAACCTTCTGTGTTCAAGAGGTGCCTCTCCAGAAGTACATGTAAAGAGTTTTAAGGAATGCGGAATTAGGTTTTAGAGGGAGAAAAGACTAGCCTAAATGTATAACACCATATTGCACAAAACATTATAGAAAAAGAAACAAAATGTTGAACATCACAGCTTAGCTTAAAAAGATGATCAAAACAGGCTGGCAGAAAGAACTTTGTATCAAATTTAAAAAGAAAATTGCATTTCTAGCATAAAAGTATCAACGATTCACATGAGCAGAGTATATAATTCCAGCAAAGAGTAGAATAATGCACCAAAGTAACCAATTAAGGAAAGAAGCAGATCCAATAAGGCATTGGTCCAGTACATAAGAATTCAAGGATTAAAACTCTAGGAGTTGCAATGTCCAGGTTCAAGTATCTTTTATCCCCAAAAAATAAAGTAAAAATAGCTACTTATGTAAGGGATACTATGGAGAGTGCATGTATCCGCCACCTTTAACAGTGGAAACAACAAGGAAAAAATAAAATGAAATGCACCAAATATTACCTTTGAATCAACAACCATGTTTTTCAGATCAACATGTTTGTTTAAACCAGACAATGTAGCACGCCGGACCTCAGCCTGTAGGAAATTACAAAAACATATGAAGGGTTAGCAATATGCAAAATGGAAACAACTGCCAAACATATCCTATTCCACAAATGCAATCCTAGTAGATAATACCTTTGGATGGTGCAAAGCAAGCCAAATTTTAGAATCAGAGATGGAAGCTGACATATCCAAGTTCCCATCCAACATTTTGCAAATCTCAAAAACTGCATCATCATTTTTGGATTGCACTTTGGTGTCCTATCAGGAAAAAATGGACCAACAAAACATTGAGAGAGAGAGAGAGAGAAACACAGATAGAGCAAGAGAGAGTGGGGGAGATAGGAAGCCAGTCACAGACCTCCAAAAACTTCTGAACAGCTTGATGAAGTTCAAATGGATAAATTTTATTAATAACCATCAGAATGTCCTTTGCCCAGCTTCCTGGGAAAAATAAAACAAAAGAGTCATGATAAGTGGCACTGTCAAAAAAATACTCATGACCCTAAATGGGATGGGTTCAAACAAGCAGCTCCAAACGCAATAGAATGGTAAGAAATAGAATAGTTGCTGAACAGCCGAAAAAAGAATTAAAGTTCAAAAAAATTCTTCACTGGTGTGTCTGCATAAATAGGTACCCAAAAAATATTCCAGCACATGCGCAAGTAACATACCAGATTGAGATGATGATGGGTTGCTATTTTTCTGAGACATTTTCATGCAAGACAAGAGGACCTTTGAAACAACACGATCAACAAAATTCTTTATGGGAACTATCTCCAATATGGATACCAAAACATGATGATATGTATCATCAGAAGAACTGTGAAAGAACAACAACAGGTTCAAAAGCAATAAGTAAATGTAGAAATACATCCAAAACTTTTAAAAAATCAGCACAGTTCACACCTGTTGTCAACCAGAGCTTCCAAAAGCACAGCAAGAAATCTATCGATATTGAACTCCTTAGAAAGTCCCATAAGAACCCCAGCTATTTCCCTTCAAAAAAGCACCCAAACAAAAAAAATAGAAAAGATGAGACGAGACAAGTTAATGAAAATACTGATACAAGAACATAGACTTAATGCGGTTTGCAAAGTTCGCACATTCAAGGCAACAAAAATGTACCTGGTTTCCTTCAAAATCTCCAGTACCTTCTTTGGGAACACATTGACTGATTGCAGCTGACAATTTTTTTTTTTGCAAAATGATATGAGTAGATAAGAATGAAGGCAAATGAAGCAACAATACAACACAAGAAAAATGTTTGACATTGGAGAGCCCATTTACATAAAGGAGCCTCCACCTAACTAAGCAATTAGAATGATTCACAAATATCCATCAAAATCATAATTTAAACAATGTCGACTAGTTATATTAACCAAAGTCATTAGGCTGTACCTCTATAGCACAGTTTCAGAAACAAAGATGCACAAGCAAAGTAACTTGTTGGTAACGTACACCAATGAATGAAAACACGAGGAGAAATGGCAAAGAGAACTAAACCAAATCCATCTTTTTAAAAGCACTAACAGCAGCAAAAGCAAAGGAAAAACTATGAAACGAACACTACACAAATTGATAAAACATCAACAGATGCAGAAATCAGCCATTGCATTGACATAAGCACATTACTGACACAACAACATTAGATCACGAAATAGTACCTGAACGAGATTTATTAGAGCCATAACTGACAAACGAAACCATTGCAGATCAGTTGACTTGCTTGCATCTTTATGAACTATTTCAGCAATTGATCGCATCAAACTTTTGACAAGTTTTGGAGACAAGGAAACCTTATTTGCTAATAGACAAACAATCATCAAAGCAGCAGCCTACAAAGAGGTACAAACATTATACACCATAAAATTAAGAGCAAGAGAGCAAGTCAAAAGAAACAGATAACACATTGTCTTCCCTGACTCAAAAACAGCACTTTCAAACCTCACCTTATGATCTGAATCTCCTTTGCTGCCAGGCTGAAGTCCAGAAATAACAAATGGAAGGATTCTCTGCACAATATCTGTATTGACTGTTGTTATAGAACCTAATACCTCTATGACCACTGCTGTGCAAAAGCTGACAATAGGCCTTGATGGCTGGAACTTCTTTGCAGGAGATGCCTGCAGCAAACCATTCTATAATTAAAACATCCACAATAAGATAGTAACCAAAAACCTGAGAGATACAAAATAATCAAAACCCTCACATAGTTGCACAACGCCTCCAAAACTCCCATATCTCGAACACACTGCTGCACCATGACATTTCTAGGTGGCGGTGCACCTGATGCTTTTACACCATCTAGAAACTTCCATTTACCATTCCTACACCATATCCGGGATTAAAAAAAAAAGAAGTGGAAGAAGTCAAAATTCAAAAAAACATCACCAAGCTATTAGTATCCTTTCAATGACTTTCAAAGAATCCATCTCCCCACCTTGTATCAATCAACTGAACTATTCGAACAAATGCATGAGTATCATGGTAAGGCAATGAGCATAAAATCAAATCCTCGAAATTGTATACATGTATCCTGCAAATTCCAACCATTTTCCACATTACAAAACACAAACAGCTAAATTCAACAATAACCTTAAATTAAAACCTCAAACGATACTTACTTGTATCTTCGTATCAAGTACTCAAGTGTCCTCAGTGATGCAGGCAATTGAAGATGTCCAGATAGTAACCTCAAATACGAACTGATGGTTGAGTTAATATGCTTATTTTCCTCCCCGGTCATCAATTCTCTATCCAACTCTTTACTTTTATGACTAAACAAATCATTTTTATAGTTCTTAAACCTTTCATCCGCGCTTACAAGCACTTCCAAACCTGTGAAAGTTAACAGACAAAACAAAACACATTTGATCAAACAAAGCAAAACATAAACTAAAATAACAATCTTCTCTCAAATGCACCATCCAAAAGCCGGAAAAAGGGCACACTTTATACCATATCAATTTTGCAAAATTTAAAAAAAAAAAAAACAATTCATGGCTAAGCTCTAAACAAAATGAAGCCAAAAAACTCTTTTTCTCGTATTTAGCAACCAGAAGCCAAAAAGAAATCACACTATATACCAATTTTTCTCAAGAATAAACTAAAAAAACTCTGCAACCAACAACCACAAATTCATTTTGCAATTGAAAAGAAAGCCAACTCAATAGCCAAACCCTGATCAAAATGCGGCCTAAATAAACCATCTTTTCTCTCAAACTCGACAATCAAAAACAAAACAAAAATCACACCTTATACCCAATTATCTAGACAAGCCAACAGAAAATCAAAGGCAAAAACAACCACAGCTTCTTTTAATAAAATCAATCTATTGAACAAAACTTACCTACAAACCTGTGAAATTTAAGGGGCAAAACTTAAAATATTTTACATGAAAATGTTTCTTAATTTTCCCATGTATGTTTCATGTATTTTACAGGAAAAAAAAGTAGCCAAAAACAACCGCAGCTTCTTGTAATAAAATCAATCTATTTAACAAAACTTGCAAGTACCTACAAACCTCTGACATTTTTACAGGCATTTGTCTGGAAAATATTTTAAATGAAAACATTTTCCTGATTTTCCTATGTTTGTTTTTGTCAACATAAGATTTTACCGTGAATCTTTGAACTTAATTCATTTGTTGTAAAATAATTTCATCTCATGAAGTTCCTTAAAATATTTTATATACATTAATTCACTCACAATATCATCCAATTACAACCACCACCTCATCACAACAACCTCCACTGCCACCAGCCCACCACAAGAAAAACACACACTTAATAACACAATTTCGCGCAAAACAAACCTAAAAATATTTCGTAATGAAAAAAAAGTTGAATATTTAAATCCTAATTAAAAATCAGCCAAAGAAACTCTATTTTCTCTCTTATTCCGTAACCTAAAGCTAAAAAGAAACACACTTTATAAAAACATATCAACAAAACAACCACAGCTTGTTTTAAAAACTAAACCCTAATCAAAATGTAGCCAGTAAACATAAAATTGAGCAAAAACAAAGCAGAAATTGGCACTTGGAGTGTCAAATTGAAGTAATTAAAGTAAGGAAGTAACAAACCTGAAAGTGCAATGTCAAGTATAGTATCGATATCAAGATCAGCAGCTTCTTTAGGATCGAATAAAATGGAGGGTCGGGTGATGGGACGTTTTTTGGACTCCAAACCGATTTCAATCACTGACCGGATTGCTTGTAATTGAGAAGCTATACTTGTCGTCATGCCTGCTTGCAAGGAAAGAGTCTTGTTAAGGAGGCTTTCGGCTAAAACCCTAGAAGAAGGTTATGGGTCTTAGGGTTTTAAGCAGTAGCGGACTGGCGGGTTTTGTTAACAGACTGGGTGAGGGATTTAGGGTTTTAGTGTTTGAAGATGGTGGGCAGGCTGTTGGAAATAGTTCTTTCTTGTTAGGAACTTTGATGGCCACACGGCGTCGTTTGTTATTAAAGGCGGCAAACTGGGACCATGGTCCGTCTGACCTGAAGCATGGGTAATAAGAAAGCCCAGCCCAACATATTTCTGACTGCTCCTCCATTAGCGATGGTAATTCGGCCTAACCCAGGGGATTTCCTTTTAAAAAAAAAAAAAAAACATTTAAATACATTAAATTTATCATGGGCCATAAAATAGTTACTACTTTTTGAGAAACGCTGGGCCTATCAGATGCATGAGAAGCCCGAAACCATATGCCCGTCTTTTTAAAAAAATCAAAAAAGAGAAAAGCACTTTACTTTACTGCCGGGTCTCCTACAGTCAAAACAAAAAAGACTTCGTCTTTCTCCCATCCCATCTACTCGAAAATTTAAACTCCAAGGATCCATACAGGCGCTAGCATTGCTCGATCGATCAAAAAAATGACGATCAAAAAAATGATAAGAAGTTGGCCGATTCAGAACTTACATCGATAGTTAGAGCTTAAAAAAGAGTGAAAATGGAGTTTACTGAAGCTTATAAGCAGACGGGTCCTTGTTGTTTCTCTCCTAATTCCCGTTACATCGCTGTCGCTGTTGATTACCGTCTCGTGATTCGCGACACACTTTCTTTTAAGGTATTTGCTTGACCCTTTTGATTGTTCTGCTTGGTTTTAAGAAATTCGTGGTGAATTCTCGGTGTTGGGTTGTGTGTGGATGCTGAGAAAATTGCAACAAGAAAAGGTTTTGTTGGGTCATCTTCTTTTCTTGTTAGTATCAGTCCAGCTACCCTTTTTTTCATTTTTCTTTTTCGGTTTAAGAAATTCGTGATGTACATTGTGCAATGAGATGTGTTTTGATGCTGAGAAAATGCTAGAAAATTAGTGTGTGATCTTTTCCTTTTTCTTGTTAATGTGTGTCAGTGGTGTAAGATTGAGCGAGAGCGGGGATGTGGTTTGGTAATATAATGTGGAGTCCTGGTTAGTGAGACTTCATTGTTTGGTTACTGTGAGAAAATGGAAGTTTGTTTCCGAGTTTTTTTTTTTTTGTGAGTTTTGTGTAATGGGCTGTGCTTGGATCCTTAGAGATGTGTTTCAAGAACAATAGCTTTTTTTATTTCTTTCTTTTTTGTTTTCTTGTTAAGATTTTTCTTTTTAAAAAAATTGTATCCATTAGAAAGCAACTAAGAAGGAGGTTCGACCTTGCTACAAAGCCCAGAAATACAAGGAAATGATAGCCCTTTTTCATTTTTTTTCTTTTGTAATGCTAACAAGTGAGACTTGCACAAGAATACATTAGAGGGACGAGAGCTAACGGTTTAAAAATTCTGGCATTCCTCTCTTTCCATATAAAGTAGATAACCCCACACCAAGCTAGTCTGAGCAAGACTGAAGGAAAGCATTTCTTTTGCAATATCTTTTTAGCATAATCAAGCTCCTCAGCCCAATCACCTCCCTATCTTTGGATTGTGCACAATTGCAGAATGGAACACCACACCTCTTTAGTGTACGAGCATGCAAAAAACAAATGGTTTGTCTTCATTCACCTGACTGCAGAGAACACGTAAAGGATAGTCTTTCCCATCTTAACTTGCCTGGCTGTGGTAGAGAGTCTATCCAAAATGGCTAGCCAAGCAATAAAACTCTGCCTTGGAATATGCAGAGCACTCCACAAAAGATAATTCCTGTCAGTTCTACTGTTTTTCAACCTGGATGAGTCCCATAAGCTTCTGCAAGTAAATTTTTCCCTGGGAGTTAGCTTCCGATATACCTCTTTATCATTGGCAGCAGAAGGAGCAATGGTGCCACAAATAGCATTCTGAATCTTTACCATATAGTCAGACCTTGGTGTAGGCCAATTCCACTCCCCATTTAGGTGTACAGCAGCAACTTTAACATTAGGTAATACCTGTTTCATAAATGATTCTTGAGCCACCAAAGAAAAGCCCCTTCCCCGTTGCCAATCACATGCCCAAAATGATTCCAAACAACAGGCCTGGTTTTCAGAATTCTTATCCAACTCCAAGAGCTGTCAGCAGGAACACCAATGCTCCAAATACTTTTTCCTTTCAGCAAATGAAACATAACACCAAACAACCCATAAAGAACCAGATTTTAGTAACAAACACCAAATATTTCTAGCAATACATGCAGTTTTCCGCTCCTTAAACTTTAGGGCAGGAGATTTGATGTTATAATGCGTATGGCTTGTTTAGTTACTTAGAAAATTTGTCAGGGAATTCTTTTGCAACCATGTTAATTATTTTGGTCTTTGTCTGCTCAAGTATTAACTACAGAAGTTTATTAATTGAAGCTATTAAAGATGGGATTTTTGGTGAGATCTTGAATTGGGTTTTATGATTTGCAGGTTGTGCAGTTGTTTTCATGCTTGGATAAAATAAGCCATGTAGAATGGGCAAATGATTCTGAGTACATCCTTTGTGGACTGTATAAAAGACCAATGATACAAGCATGGTCATTGACTCAACCTGAATGGACATGCAAAATAGATGAAGGTCCTGCTGGTATTGCTTATGCTAGATGGAGTCCCGACAGCCGTCACATACTTACCACTTCAGATTTTCAGTTGAGGCTAACAGTTCGGTCGCTTTTGAATACAGCATGTGTTCATGTCCAGGGACCAAAGCATGGCTCTAAAGGGGTTTCTTTTACTAAAGATGGGAAATTTGCTGCGATTTGTACGAGGCGTGATTGCAAGGATTATGTAAATCTACTGTCATGTCATACATGGGAGATAATGGGTGCCTTTGCTGTTGATACGTTGGACTTAGCTGATATAGAGTGGTCACCAGATGATAGTGCTATTGTAATATGGGATTCACCACTTGAATACAAGGTAATAGAGTTCGTTTTTTGCTTCATTTACCATGTATCAAGAGTGCTTGACTTTATAAGCATGAAAGGAAGTAAATGTGGGGTGAATTGCACCCTTCTAATCTCTTGGTGACGGCTAGCATTTCATGATTGTACACTGCTAAGCATTGAAAATGTCTGTTGTTATCCATTTTAGGTCTCATGGTTTATGCCTGTTTGAAATTACACACAAGCTCCACTTTGTAATATATCTCATGGTTTGCCAGTGCCCAAGACTCCATGTTAACTTTGGCATTTTCTAACATCGTATCCTTATCTATAAGACCTAGAGCTTATGGCTGTTGCAATTCAATACAGGTTCTAATTTATTCCCCAGATGGGAGGTGCCTATCCAAGTACCAAGCATATGAAAGTGGGCTAGGTGTAAAAAGTGTTTCGTGGTCTCCTTGTGGCCAATATCTAGCCGTGGGTAGTTATGATCAGATGTTGCGGGTTCTGAATCACCTAACTTGGAAAACATTTGCTGAATTCATGCATCTATCAACTGTTCGTGGTCCTTGTTGTGCTGCTGTTTTCAAGGTGACAGGATTTCTTTGTTTATTGATATCATCGGGTGCCCCGATGATTTAATTGGTTACAACTTACAAGTCTTCTTTCTTAAATTTACAGGAGGTGGATGAGCCATTGCACCTCAATATGTCTGAGTTATGTTCGAGTGATGAATTTCTCCAAGGAAATTCTGGTAAGCGCAAGTCTGGAGTATCTCACAGTGAGATGGATATTGTTCGACAAATAGAATACTTGATCCGTAAAATGAATTTGAAAATGTCTTCATGCAACTACGTTATTTCTTTTGAACCACTTTTCGTAGTCAAATTAATATTTCCCCCCTCCTAAAAGATGTTTCAGAAGGACACTTCAGAGTCATGTACGAGGTTACTGAAGTACCTATTAGTTTGCCATTCCAGAAGCCTCCTGCAGACAAACCGAATCCTAAACAAGGCATTGGTAAAGCTCATCTTTCTCATATAGCATCATATCGATGCAATTAATAGTGCTTGTTTTAAGAGTTCCTTGCAGTGCATTGACATTTGTTTTCCTTTTTGTTAGTATCAAACCAAAATGCACTAACAATACAAGACCTTAATTACAGGTCTCATGTCATGGAGTAAAGACAGCCGATACATTTATACACGTAATGATAGCATGCCCACTGCTCTGTGGATATGGGATATACACCATCTAGAGCTTGCTGCCATCTTGGTGCAGAAGGATCCCATACGTGCAGCAGCATGGGACCCAACATGCTCGCGTCTTGTTCTCTGCACTGGTAGCTCTCACTTGTATATGTGGACCCCTTCAGGTGCTTACTGCGTGAGCAATCCACTACCACAGTTTAACATAAATGATTTGAAATGGAATTCAGATGGAAGCTGTCTTCTCCTCAAAGACAAGGACTCGTTCTGCTGTGCGGCTGTGCCCTTAATGCCAGAATCTAGTGAATATAGTTCAGATGATTGAGACTTATCTCCATCTTTTAGTCTAGATGGCTTGCGAACTTGGCAAAAAAAAAATGTTCTATAAAAACAGGGCATCGATGTTTAACTATGTATTCTGTTTCTCATTATGTCTGTAACAAGTTATGTTCGTAGGGCTCCCATTTGTGGTTGAGAAATTTTAACAAAAATTGGCTCGCTATTTTAATTTTTTTTAGTGAACTTAGTTTTTTTTTAATAATCTGCTACTTATTGGAATGTGCCAGCTTCTATTATTTTTTATGTCTGTAAAAGGCAAATTATCAGGTTGTGCCAGGGTTCTTATCTTGCCTCTATGTTTTTATCTTATTAGGAAACTTGAAATTTTAGTGTTTGGGGTTTTGATTATCCTTCTTGAAGGATATTTTTAGTGCATTTCCCTGGTCGGAATTGGTTAGGGAATGTTTTTAATTTCACCCTTGCCTAGCTAGAACTGGTGGAGCAAATTATAACTTTAGTCGCTGTAACTTGAAAAAATTAATTAATTAATCCTTGTAGTTTCAGAAATTATTTGTTTAGTCCCTATATTTTTCTCAAATATATTTATAGTTTAGTCCTCTTTTGTATTTCTTTTAAATTTATTTTATTTTTTGAAAAACAGAGTAAAGAAAAGAGAAGTAAATTAGTGGAGGAAAATTGCTTGTGAAATGAGGAATTTTTAAAATAAAAAATATTAAGTTAAGAAATGGTTTAAATGACTATTTACGCACTAAACTATAATTAACTTGAAGTTAGTCATCGTTACTTGTTACTTGTTCCAGGAGTGGGAGGGAGTCAAAAATTGATGGGGGAACTTCAAGAACCGATGCCAATTTAACCCCAAACTTTTTAGGGATATTTAAAAATATGGTAATAATTATTTTTTAAAATAATTTTTATTGAAAGTTATATTAAAATAATATTTTTAAAAAAACTATTTTGAATATTAACACATAAAAACAATCTAAAAACATTTAAAAAATAATTTTAAATAAGACAAAAACTCAAATTTTACTTAAACCCTATTTAGAAGGCAATGTCAAGCAGCTACTTAGGCTAAAGCCTACTCAAGAAATCAATTGATGGGGGTGGTTTCTTTAAAATAACAAATGAATCATATAAAAAAATTTATAAAATTAGTGCTAAAGTTTTTTAGATGGAAAACAAAACAATCATTATAATATTTTAATAAGCAATGTTTTTTAGTATGTAGCTAGGCAAATTAGCTTTTTTTTCAATAAATCCATACACACAAAATGATGGGCTCCATAATTATTTTATGGTGAGTTGGATTTGTGATAATAAGATCTCAAAATAAGAGTCCTGTTTTGATTGTTTCTTATGGATCCTAGACATAGGCCACGTGTTTGCAGAACTTAAAAATATATGATCCCATGAAAATCTCGTCACCTTGGCCCATATTCTCACCACCATCTAAACTCGTGAGATTTTAATCCGACGAGAATTACTGAATTAGTATCGTAAAAGTTCCAGACTTCCAGTCAATTACTTGTTGCTTGAAAATCGAATTTGGAACCTTTTTTCCGGTAAAAGTCTGAAAATTTGAAAGTCAAGTTAATCATGCTGTAATGCCCAATCACTGGTAACTGTAATAATTCTACCTTGCAAACAAAACAAAAAAAAAATTGTTTTCATGTTTTAAAAGTATTTTAAAAAATTTTAATTTTTTTATTTACTTTTAATTAATATTATTTTAATATTTTTAGATTTTTTATACACGGATATTAAAAATAATTTTTAAAAAATAAAAAATATTATATTTTAAAAAATAATTACAATCACAATTATAAATACGCTAGCATGCTATATATATTATTCACACATTCATAAAATATCATGGATCACAATAGTGTTTTTTTAAAACCTTTGTGTTTTTTTTTCCATTATTTTTTTATTTTTTGTATTGAATATTGTTTAAACTTTAAAAATTATCTTGATTGGTTGGTTAGGAGGTCACTGCTAACAATAACATACTCCAGCATTTGAATTATGCTTGCTCTAAAAAAAAGAAGAAGAAAAAAAGAGATTTTACTGTTTGAAAAAAAAAAAGAGGATGCAGGAGCCTACTTTGATATTATGTGGGAGACAGTGATTTTTTTTTTATTACTGTCCCCCCCCCCCCCCCCCCTCTCCTTCTGTGTTTTTTCCCTTTAAAATTGCTCTGAGTTCGATTTTGGTCCATTTAGTTTCTGTAATTCTCATCAACATTTGAAAAGGAGAAAATTAACGACTGACCGCAATCTAGTAATGAAATGCGAGTTTTTTTGTGTGTTAAAGGGGTTCTATTTGACTAAAGAATTCAATCCATATGTTTTTTTAAAACTTGATTTTATGTTTTTTTATATTAATTTTAAGGTGTTCTAAGTCAAAAGACTAATTTTTATTTTAAGGTTATCAAATGTTTTCAAGTGAAAATATATTAAAAATCCATTTTTCTAGCAAAAATACCATCAACCCCAATTTTTTTTACCGCCTCTCTAGTGTTTATATTATAGGCTTTTAACTAACATGTTATCTGAATATTTTCTAAAAAGAAACAGGCAGCAACCAACCAACAAGAAAATGTAAAAAGTCGTGAGCATGCCTAGCATTGCAGACTCACGCTACTAGCCTCTTTATTTTATGGGTCGGGTGTAGACCCACCTGGTCAACTATCTAATTTTTTTATAAAAAAAACTTTTTTCCAGCATAAAGTTAATTAATTACAAATATATTATGTTTATTGTATTCTTAAATTAAATAAAAATATATCTATATATTATTTTACATGGTACCATTCAATTTTTTCCTTGTTTTTAAATAAGATTATAGATATATTTTTTAAATATTAGCAAGCTTTTATATATATATATATATATATATATATATATATATAATTAAGTAAAAAATAGTTTTAAGAAGAAAGTTACTAAAACCATTTGAATTCATGATCTAGGTTGTGAGCTTAACAGGTTGTTAAAGTTGACACATATTAATTTGACGTGTCCTCGTCTTAGTATTTGAAAAAATATATATCATATTTTTAAAAAAAAAATATTAAATCATAATTTATTAGTCAATTGGATTGCTTTTGACCCGTCAAGTTAACATGAATATATTAAATTAACCTCCATATAATTTTATTAAAAACTTGAATTAATTAAAAGGTTAAATAAAGATATTTCAAGCTTAATCCACCGAGCTAATTTTAATGATACTTGCAAAGAGTTCTCCGTGGAAAAGCAGGAGTATTATGTTATTTGTATGGTTTCTAATATAATTACATCAAAAATATCAAGAAGATTTTTAATTATAATTTTCTTTTGTAATCATGGCAGGGTGTTGTCTGAAAAACAAATATTCCAGGTAACAAATAAATAAAACTTGTGATGTAGAAAAAAACATGTGACATTTTTTTACTAGAAAAAAACAATTAATATTTTTCTTGATGTAAAAAAATACATTAGCTGTACTTGTACATTCTTTTTTTTTTTTGCACTTTTAAAAAAACTTTTGCTTTTACCCACAATGCAATGCAGATTAGGCTAGTGTAATGCTATATTAAACAGTTTGTAAATCTAAAAAAAATTACTTCTAGCATCCCATAGTTTAGTTAAAATTATACCTGCCTATAGTTTGCAAAATTATAGTTTTGCATCTTGTTAAAATTATACATGCCTATCAATTTTTGAAAAATTATAGTTTGCATCTTGTGTTAATATAAAATTTTAAATTGGATGAAAAGATCAAATTACTCTCATATATAATACATCAAAAACTCAAATAAAAGACAAATAAAAAAATTTCTCTCCTCCAAATATTATTTTACCCTTTTCAAATATCATTTTCTCCCTCTTTTCATAATAATCTAAACTCAAATCAAAAGCAAAATCTAATGTTTTCAAACGATTTTTTTTTCTCATGCTATTGTAATCTCCTCTTTTCTTTTTTCTTTTTTAAAAAAGCAATTTGTTACGTGTTTTGTAAAAACCATGAAAAAACTCCAAATTGAAGCTTGGAAAGAACCTTAATCTTATTAAACCATCTCTTTAACTCTTCATAAATCCACCTTTTATCCAGTACATCCAGACAAATTCATAAAATCTTTCAACATATAATCTAAATCGAAACACAATCATTAATAATGATGATTATAATAGTAATAATGCCAGAGTTTTCAAGGAGAATACCATGGTTGTGGAGAAGAAAGTGAAGCAGGAAAAGCATAAGCACCATCAATTTTTCTTCCTTGGCTATTCTAGGTATTTTTGCTAGTCTCCTCATTTTACAGTCTACAAGAAAAAAGTATTCTACAACATCTAAAGTATTGGAGAATGTTGTATTATTTATTAACAAAACAAGATCATATGTAAATTAGAAACATACTACTTTTAAGGAGTAAATGCAATGTAAGCTAGTAATCTTGATTTTGGTTTTTATGTGATTTAATAGTTGATTTTTTTTATTAACATAGATATATATATATAGATCAACTTGCTTACATCTTTATTAATTTTATAGATCTTAAAGTTAATGATATTATAGGTTTTTATTGACTAAAAACTTTATAAAACTCGAATTAATAATTTTTAAAAAATAAATTTAAAATTTAATTAATTAAATTACATGACTCAGAGTATAATAGTACATTTTATTAATAAAACAAGTGTTAGTGTGGTAGAGATGAAAGTGCCACAAGAGAGTTTTGATAAACATGATTGAAGGAGGTGAGGTTACGGGTTTATGATCGGAGATGATGGCTGGCGAGAGATAAAAAAGAAAAGAAAAGGAAAGTGGCAGCTAGGTAAGATGAGTGGAAGAAGTTTTGCTGGGATTTGTTTTTATTCAATGATAAATTTATAATATTTAATATAAAAGTTTTTTAATCATGGTAAATTTATAAACAATCAAATAATTTTTGTTGGTTTTTTATAAATATGCTAAGTACATAATATAAATTGTTACGCGTACGATTTACGATACAAATTGTGATATTGTAAAATTTTTAACTCAATTACAGGATGGCAGAGATGAGTTTTTTTTTTCTTAAAAAGAAAAACTTTCGGATAAGGCAATTACATAGTCCAACGAAGTCGATCCTTTTTAAGGATTTCAACAGGGTCTTTTGGAATTTTGTAACAAATTTTAAAATGGACAGGTGTGGGTCAGGAGGAGCGAGTAGCTTCAATTTTGTGTTCAACTTTGACTTTTATAGTTCAAAACTTTTTAATATAAATCCTGTAATTTTCAAAACGTTTCAATGAAACCACTCATTGTTAAATAGCTACATGGATGATATAACAGAAGACTAATTTATAAAGGTTAAATTTGAATATTAATAAAAGGTGAGGGACTGAAATATAGTTTATCCAGTTTTTCTCACAGCATCTACGAAATGGCTGCTTGTAATTAAGGAGGTTTTTATCAGCCATGAATGGAGAAGATACCAAACTAGTATGGCCGAATTGCCAGTTGTTATTGTTTTTCTCGTTTCATGATCCAGCGGTATGTTTGGATTATAGGCCAGTGAATACTGTTTTTTAAAATTGTTTATTTATTTATAAGTATATTAAAATAATATTTTTTTATTATTTTAAAATTTTATTTTTAATATTAACATATTAAAATAATTAAAAGATAAAAAAATATTTAAAGTAAAAAAAAATATTTTTTTACAAAAACACGACTTAACTGCATAGCAAAATAAGTGTTTTTTTTTCTCTTTCTATATATATTTTTGTGTGCACTCATTGGTGGTAATAAAAATAAAATTTTAAAAATTTAAAAATTATTTATTATCTTATTAATTAAAAAACGCTATTTCTTTATAGTAATACTTATATAATTTTTTGTGCTACGGTCGGACTAAATTTATATTGAAGGTAAAAAAATTTTTAGGTGTTATTAAAACATTTTCAGCAAAAAACAAATATGTAGAAGTTGACTTGATGTGATTACTAGTGAATTGTAAATTAATATATTTTTAATATTTTTAAATAATTTTGATATACTTGCTAAAAATAAAATAAATTGAAAAAAATATTTTAATATATTTTTAAATAAAAAAATATTTTTTTTTTTAAAATCATATATCATAATACCAAATAAACATCTAATTGATTTTAAGAAAAAAAAGTTTAAAATAATGATCATCATTTTATATTATTATTGCCCATTCTTTTTTTTCTTTATATAAAAAATTTGAATTGAATATTTTTTAAATCAATTTAAGCATCAATTAAAATCTATAATTCATCATCTTGTGAGTTACAATTAAAGTTTACAAAGATAAGGTAGATAATATATGTGGTTTGTGATTATTTACTATCATGTTAATAATTATTTTTTAAAATATTTTTATTTAAAAATATATTAAAATAATATATATATATTTTTTAAAACTTATTTTTAACACAAGTACATTGAAACAATTTAAAAATAAAAAATAATTTTAAATAATAAAAAATAAAAAAACTGTTAAATGTTTTAAAAAACACATTTAAAAATTAAAAACAAATTCCTGTTAACCTCCCGCCATTAGATGACAAATCCATTTTTTTTTTTAATTAAAAGCCAAACGAAAACTAAAGGTCATTTTTTTTTTCTTTCATCATCTTACGTGGATAAATCTCACGGATAACCGCGCCTACTCTGAAAAAAACCCTTCATTTTTCTTTCCTTTTCCCTGTAACTTCTTTTTCATAGGTATTCACCACCCCTAATTTTCCCAAGAAAATCAACAAAATATCCAAACGCAACTCTCAATTTTTTTTTATTCGATATTTAAATGCATTTTTTTAACTGAAAAACCATAAAGAAAGAGGAGAGATTAAAGTAAGAATTGGACTAATAAATCATGGAGAATAGAGCTGTAGAGAACGGAGTTTGTTCAACAGAATCAGTGAATGTAAGCTGTGATGTTTGGAGTTGTAAAAATTCTGATTCTTCTTCTGCTGATCATCTTGTCATTATGGTCCACGGTATCCTTGGAAGGTATGAATTTTTCTATAATTTTTTTTTTATCATTAATTACTAGTTATCATGATTTATTTGTGTTATTTATTGAATTTTTTGATCTGGAGTTGGTTTATTTTTGTTGAATACGAGATAAAAAATGTAAACTTTCTCTGAAAGTTGTCCTTTTTTATTTTGATGAATTTTCACCCGCAATTCCTGAATTTGGAATTCAATTACTTCTGTTGATTGCCCCCAGTATAGTAATTTTTTTTAAAAATCTGGGTTTGGTTTATTTTTGTTGATTATGAGATCAAAGTGTCAACTTCCTCTTGAAATTTGTCTTTTCTTGAGTTAACTGAATTTTTAGGCTTAATTATTGAATTAGTTCTGTTGTTTGCTAATTGTGGGCGTTTTGCTTGAATGATCAGTAACACTGATTGGAAGTTTGGAGCGGAGCAGTTTGTTAGAACTTTACCTGATAAAGTATTTGTTCACTGTAAGTATCATTAGTTATGTTTTCGATATTGATATGAAGCGAAACCCTTCCTTTTTAGTTTGGTATTTAGATGTTTGTTGAGTGGAGTTTAAATCAATTCTTTTGCTATTTGTTTTATTTCTACAAAGAATGGAATGCTTAGGTTGGTTTTACTTGCATTGTAGGTAGTGAAAAAAATATGTTTAGGCTGACACTTGATGGTGTTGATGTGATGGGCGACCGTTTGGCTGAGGAGGTACAGTAGTTCTTAGATTCGTGGGTTTACCTGTAATTATTTACTACATTTGGTTGCATTTTCTATGCTGGATTATCGATGGAATATTTGAATTTTAGGTGCTTGAAGTGATTCAAAGAAAGCCAAATATGCAGAAGATTTCATTTGTTGCACATTCTGTGGGAGGATTAGTGGCGAGATATGCAATTGGGAGATTGTATAGACCACCCAAGAAAGAAAAAGTAGAAGATTCAACTGATGGTACAAGCTTAGACGACTTAAAGGCTACAATTGGTGGCTTGGAGCCTATGAACTTTATCACTGTTGCTACACCACACCTTGGTTCTAGGGGAAATAAGCAGGTATTCTATTTTGACTGTTTCTTTTCTTTTAAATTTTCGAATTTCATCATCATCCACTCAAAACATTGAAAAAGCAAAAGATCAGGTTGTTAAAATGTTTTTGTAAGGAAAAATTTTGCGTGTATTGAGGAGTATAGTTTTGGATATGGTGCTGAAATGGTATTTTATGCTTCTCTCATACTTACATGAGTGTTTGCTTGAAGATGATGAATTTCTCTTGTTTGCTGTTTGAATTGACCATAGCAGTGGGTTAAATGTTATAAAAGCATGTTTGTATGCAGACAGATAAAAGAGACCAACCACGGGTTATCTCTATCCTTGTACTAAGAGCAGTAGGGAACATAGGATGGGTCTGTTTTATTGCAAGCAAACTATAATCTCATACTTGTATCTGGTAGTTTTACTGGATAAGCAACTTTTTAGGGTGAAATCTGGCCAAGACAATGATGATGAAAGAGAAAATCATGTCATACTGTTGTTCATGGCATGGTTCAAACAAGCTGGACTCCTGACTTCTCTATTTTGATTACAGTCATTAGTTGACTACTAGTGGACTTCATTTGAACTCATTTTCCCATTATAACTTCCTTGTTACTAAATCTGAGCATACAAACAGTATTACTTGTTTCCTGCTACTATGCCAATTGCACATGTTAATGATTCCTTAATCTTAGCTCTCATTGAATTCACATTAAGCATCCTTAGTGTATTTTGTTCAAAAAATGTTTCATTGCAGGTTCCATTTCTTTTTGGTGTACCTGCCTTTGAGAAAGCAGCCAACCTCTTGATTCATTGGATATTTAAGAGAACAGGTCGGCACCTTTTTTTGAATGATGATGATGAGGGCCAACCTCCATTGCTTAAACGCATGATAGAAGATTATGGTGATTGTTTTTTCATGTATGCCACATACACAGCAGTTCTTTATGCAGATTCCTTTCTTTTATAGTTTCTTGAGATGCCATCTTTATGATATCCAAATATGTAATTAATAAGAGCACCTAACTAATTTTATAGGTCAGCATTGCGTATATTCAAACGTCGGGTAGCGTATTCAAATGTTTGCTATGACCGTATCCTTTTTATTTCTTCAAAGCAGCTAACCATCAATATATAATCTGAAAACTTGACAGTCTTTATTTCTCTGTTCCCTTGATGAAAACTGTTTAGATATTGTGGGCTGGAGAACATCGTCCATTAGGCGTACTATTGAATTGCCGAAGGTAACTCTGCTCCCACTGTAATTTTCCTCTATATTATTGCCTGTTGGTTAGAATGTACTTACTAAAATGTCACTTTCCTTTTAGTGGGAGGATTATATTAACAAGGAATATCCACATATTGTATACGAAGAACACTGCAAGGCCTGCGACACTGAGCAGTCTGAGCTTATTTCAACAGATGATGATAGTTTCGACAAGTTAGAAGGTATATTTTGAATGAAGCAATGCAGCAGCTATGCTCACTCTATTCGTTTTAATTGCCTTTGCTTTTACCAATTTTGCCAATGAATGTATTTTTGGAAATTTCCAGTGTCCTTAATTATGGTTTGTTCTTCAATTTTACAAGTTTGTTAACTGGACCTTATTTGTGCAGAGGAACTAGTGACAGGTCTATCCCGTTTGCCATGGGAAAAAGTAGACGCTAGCTTCCACACCTGCAGACAGAGGTTTGCTGCTCATAGTGTCATTCAGGTCTCTCCTTCCCCCCCCTATGTATGCGTGCATGCATGCATGTATCTTACATTCATCCTCACAGACGTGCTGTGTTTTTTGGGCATGTGATTTGAAAATGCTAATTATCTCTTAGGAAGAATGGCGGTGTCATCAGTGCTCAGGTGCAAGGAAACACCTTGGAAAATGAAAATAAATGTAATATACAAGTCTCTGTTATCTAAAGGAACCATATGCTACTCTGTATATTTCACAGGTTAAAGATCAGAGCATGCATATAGAAGGCGCGGATGTCGTACAACATATGATCGATCATTTTCTTCTGTGAAGCCAGTGGCTACTTAGGCATAACACATTACAGCTGGATGCGAGGTCCAATATGGTAAGTTATTGTGAGCATGCTTTTGAAATTCTATTTTTCTGGACCATTGATCTGTACATTTGTTGCAGGTTGAAGAATGTCAACTATCATGGTGATGGTGAATTCAGCAAAAACTCTGAGCAATTTAATATAAATTTTGTTTATTCATTCATGTATTGTATGTATTGCACACGTACTTTATACTTATGAATAAACGAATGCTATAAATATAGGCCTATTCATTTGTTAGTGCTCAGGGTTGAGCATATTAACTGAATTATCCAAAATATTCATAAATCCTGATTTGAAATTAACTGAATTGTTTCCCTTTTTTTTTTTTTTTTTTCTTTTTGGATAATTTCGGATAGAAAACTAGAAAAAATTCAGTTTGGTTTTGTTTTTATATTCTTGAAACTGAACTAAATTGAATTGAATCAAATAAAAACAACTCATAAAAAACAAAAAAGTCTATTATAAACTAAAGCTTATTAAATCATAGTTTTTTAAAAATTGTTTCAAATAAAAGCTTTCTATTTAAACAATTTCGTTGTTTTTTAAATAAAAACTGAAAAAAGAAAAAAATCTGTTTTTTGATATGGTCGGTTTGTAATTAAAACCAAATTATCAAAGTTCACAGATCAGAGTTGTACACGACTCCAGAATCCTCGATTGACCGTCAGCAAATCAAAGCCACCGAGAAGTCAGAGATGTTTAAAATATCAACGTGGCACGTAATTAAAGATCCAGCTAAGTTGTCCGCACCTAATCATTCCTCCATTACCGAAACAAACGATCTCTCTCCCACACAGTTTCAGGTTCTCCGTTTCGACGATGGATCTCTCACTTGCTGCCTCTCCCTCTTCGTTTGACTTACTATTATTGAACTCCCACAAATTCTCATTATTTCAATTTAACCCCGACTTCTCTCTCAAATCCAAAACCCCCCCTACAAAATCATTATTTTGGCGCCAAAATTGCCCATTCAGAGCCAGAGCTCTTAACGATGATGGTTTCGTCCTCGAAGATGTGCCTCACTTGACTGATTTTCTCCCTCATCTACCAGTAATCAATCATTCTGTTTTGCCTTCATTAAAACTTCCCTTTTTATTTTCCATTTTAGGATTTGTTTTTCTTTCTTTTTTTGCAGTCGTATCCAAATCCTTTACATCACAGCCATGCCTACGCGATTGTCAAGTACATGAATTTATTATTTTTTTCTTTTAATTAATATAAATTTTCTGCTGTTATTTTTAAAATTTGAATTGGGCAGGCAGACTTTTGTTGGACCAGAAGATGCAGTCGCACAAAATGTAGGCTCACTTAACATATCATTTTTCTTCTGCAAACGACATGTCATTCAAGCATTCTCACTCTATTTTTTTCCTTTGGGTAGATTGTTGTTCATAAAGATAGTCCTAGAGGTGTACATTTCCGGCGAGCCGGGCCCAGAGAGAAGGCATGTTACCTTTATAAATTTTAATAATTATTTATTCATTTTGGATTAATTTTTTGAGGAATTATTCAGTGCACGGGTGGGTAGGTGCACGTGCTTCCACAGGTGGGGGTCGCTCGATAACTACATTTGGCACAGCATGAATGTGATTGAGGGAGCACTGCATCGGGTGTGAAATGGTAGAAGCTGATTGTTTTTTATTGGTGCGATGCCATGCAGGTGTATTTTATGCCTGAAGAAGTGCGTGCTAGCATAGTGACATGTGGGGGTTTATGTCCCGGGATCAATACAGTGATTCGCGAGATTGTATGTGGATTGAATTATATGTATGGAGTTGATGATGTACTTGGCATTATGGTGAGTTTTATTCACAGTTACGTAGAGGGTTGTGTTTAATTGTTGAATGGTTTGCTTTGTTTTGTTTAAGAAAGAGTTTTTGAATGAATGATTGTATTTTCAGGGAGGTTATAGGGGTTTCTATTCAAAAAACACCATTAATTTGACGCCCAAAGTTGTGAATGATATACATAAGCGTGGTGGCACATTTCTTTGCACTTCACGAGGAGGTCATGACACAAACAAGATAGTTGATAATATTCAGGACAGGAGAATAAATCAGGTCGACATGCTTTTTTCTTTGGTAAAAATTTCTGAATATGGTATGCGACCTGAATGGAATAAGGTAGACTGGTTTTTTGGTGGATATTTAGGTATATATTATTGGAGGTGATGGCACTCAGAGAGGAGCAGCTTTAATTTACAAGGTGGTTAATTCTCCAACAATAACTTTTTCCTTCGTTCTATTGTAGCAATCAGTCAGCTTGCATTATGGTATGATTCAAGTTTGTCACACTGGCATGCTTTTTTCTTCACGTTAATTTGTATTTTTGGTTTGTTTTTGGAAGGAAGTTGAGAAACGTGGTCTTCAAGTGGCCGTTGCTGGGATCCCCAAGACGATTGATAATGATATAGCGGTGAGTTGTGTCATCCATTCTGCAATTTTATGCCTCAAAGCAAGGTTTGACTTTCAAGGCTTCTTGCTTTTTTTTAAAAAAAAGGTTTGTAGTGAGGAATTGACGTGGTGGAGGTAAACTGTGTTGAACCCTGGAAAATGAAGTAAATTGTGTTGTTGTTCTAGGTGATAGACAAATCTTTTGGATTTGATACCGCTGTTGAAGAAGCTCAGAGAGCAATTAATGCTGCACATGTGGAGGTTGAAAGTGTGGAAAATGGAGTTGGGATTGTTAAACTGATGGGCAGATACAGTGGTAAACGTTTTGAACATAGATTAATAGATGGCACATTGATGGCCATAAGATTATCACTATATTTATTCTTACCTTCCTGCTTCCTTGCCTTTTGAAACCTGCAGGTTTCATTGCAATGTTTGCAACTTTGGCAAGTCGAGATGTGGTAAGCCTTTTGCTGGGTAACAGTGATTCCTGAAATTACAAACATTTGGACCCATTATTAGAGTGTGATATTTGATGCTAAGTAAATCCAAGGCAGTTGCTGAGAGAATTGGAAACTAATTAGTAACTTGGCGGGGACATAAGATTGAGCAAGTTACTTATTGGCTAGTAACTTTAGCCATGATCATCCTGTTTTATTGAGTCATAACAATAATGTGGTTCCCAAGTTTGGCAGTTTCAGGAAGTTTGGCTTATTTTGTGTGTGTATGAAGCAATGATTTGTTGTTTTAATCTCCATTCCTTAACAACAGAATTTTGTGCTAGGAAAAATTTGGTAGTGCAAAATACGGTCTTTGATACTGGATGTATCAGAAAATGGCAGATTTATGCTTGCTTTTTTCCCCACCCTTTATAGTAATGAACTCGCAGGCTTTTTTTTCTAGAAAACATATTGCTTCACACACACGCGCATGTATGTATCTGTATGTGTAAGTAATTATATAAACTATATTCCTGCTTTTTTCACTTTCAGCGTGCCGTTCTTTTTCCTTCTCCAAACGAAGTGTTGGAGAAGACATTGATTCAGAATGTGCTTAGACGGTGTGGTTTATTGCTTGCAATCACTCATAATATTACAATTGAGTGATATGCTAACCATGGTTGGGATATAACAGGATTGTTGCTTGATTCCGGAATCGCCATTCTATCTGGAAGGTCCTGGTGGTCTTTTTGAATTTATTGAACAGAGGATCAAAGAAAATGGGCATATGGTTATTGTGATAGCAGAAGGAGCCGGGCAGGAATACGTTGCTCAGGCCATGCAGGCAGCTGATGAGAGAGATGCATCAGGGAACAGACTACTTCTTGATGTTGGTCTGTGGTTAACTCAAAAGGTTAAGGTGGGTACTAAAAGTCACCACCTCTCTTAACTCATGTTTTTCATATCAAGAACAGTGTATTTATTACCTTTTCTTTTCCACAAGCCTGTTATTTATTTCCTTTCCTCTGATCGCCACTGCCCTGTCAAGCTAAGCAATTGCTTATCTCAAGCTTGGTGATCTAATTCTCACGGGGCCTCAAAATGATCTCCATGGACCTATAATGCCACATAGCAACCTTGTTAGGTGGTAAATTGGCAATTTGACAATTGCCTAATAGCTAATTTTAATACAGTTATGTTGTTGTATCTATCATTTTGTTGAGATAGACCGTTTCTTTCATTTTTGTCACAGCATCTATTTACTGTTGCACTATTAGTGTTAGTGCTAATTCCATTTATACTTTTAATATCTCGTGTTGCAGGATCATTTTACAAAGGTGAAGAAGATGGAGATAAATATGAAATATATAGGTACCTTCCAAATGATTGCATTAGCATTTTATCGTTGGTTTAGAAACTGTTGCATTTGATGATTCTAACTTCTGCTAAACACTATCCTATTTCAAGGGTGACTTTTTTAAGAAAACTAGTTTTGGATATTGTTTTTAGGAAAAAAATAAATTAAACAATGCACTGGGCATATGCTTATTTGTAGGTAATGAGAGGTCATGCTAAATATCTTGTCCTAAAAACACGTACTGATTTGAGGTTAGACCAGAAAGGTTCATATGGTTAAATTCTGTAGTATTTATCGAGTTTTGGCACAACGTATAACGAAAATAAAACTAGGGCTCTCAAGCCCCAAGGTTATAGATCTAAGCTATAGAAAAATTTAGATAAAACTCTCTGGTATTTTATAAAAATTTGAATAATAGTCTTCATCTTCATAAAATAAACTTGAAGTCTCTATTTATGTTAGTCATAAAATTCTTTAAAGGAAATGATTCATAATTAAAACTAAAATCTTTTATAGGAAATGATTCCTAAATAAAACTTATTTATTTAATAGAATTCATCTAATATTAGGATTTTTAAATAGTAAAATACGAATTAAATTATAAGTTCTAAGCTAAGTAGGAAATCAATAATTAAAATACAAAATTAATTTGGAAAATAATTAAAACAAGAAAACAGTAACTTCAGGCTTTATATGATATGCTTCTGGGTTTCTTTGTGGATTTCTTTTCGGGCTTGTCTTTGTCAATATGGTTCGTAAACCCCTGAGATAATTGTTCTACATCAGCCTCCTCCACTTGAAAAATACTCATCTTCGAGTTATTTGTCAAAAATTAAACTCTTCCACTCCATAGAAAAATACTTCCGAGTACAATACCATAACTAATTTATTCACGAAGTAGCATGTCTTTGATTTTTGAACTTCAAAATTTAATATGGGTATAATAAGGAAAAATCCATATATGATATACTTTTTATTTTTATGAAGTCTACTTGTAGTATCTTCCAATATTTATCTACCTCAAACTTGGAGTTTATCATCATTTATGTCCTTAAACACTTCCAACCATTGTATTTAAATGAACACCAAAATAATCATCCATAATATATCCAAAAGACTTGCTAGAAATTACTAGTCTTCCATGTCATTGTTTGCAAGATCTTCATCACCATATAAATCTTTAATCATCTCCATCAAGTTCACATAGAACATCCTCGTCATCAAGAGGCTGTTGCTTATTCTGACCTTCAATCACGATGATCGATTTCTGTCTCTCAGGTTGTGGTTGTTTGTCTTGATTTGACAAGGTTCCACGAACTCCATCAAGTTCATCTTCACTAACAACCATCACATAGACAAGTGGTTGTCTAGGTGGAATTTTAGGAATAGGTCTAACGTAAGGTCGGTCTCGAGGCAAGTCTCCAAACATGTTCCTCTGCTCTTTGCGATTCCTATTTGTGCTTTCAATCAACCGAAATGGATCTTCTTCATTAGATGAATACTTGTAGTTATAGTGACCACAAGGATTTGTACGAACTACTTCAATGATGCTGCGGGCTTCATCCCCGGTGCGTGCCTCTTTTCTTTCCTGGTTCATGTTTGTGCACAACCCTAGTGTCTCAAGCCTGGTTTTAAGGTCATCAAATTTGGTGTTGATGTTGCCAAACCCATTTTTCACTTGCTCCTTGTAGCTGCTTTTGCTACTAAATGACAATCTAGTTGATTTCAAACAGCTTGCATCTCCTAATCACCGTCATGAAGATGGTTGCCTCCAGCTGCTCCACGATTCTCTTCACGATTCGCTATCAATTTGGATGTTGACCTTATTTGATACCACCTAATGCAATGTGTAGTGAAGATAAAACTAGAGTTCTCAAGCCTTAAAATACAAACTTAAGTTGTAGAGAAATTTAGAGAAAATTCTTTGGAATTTATAAAAATCTGAACAATAGTCTTCATTTTCATAAAATAAATTAGACATTCCTATTAACACTAGTTCTAAAACCCTTTATAGGAAATGATTTCTGATTAAAACTAAAATCCTTTATAGGAAATGATTTTTAATCAAAACTCATCTAATTAATAGAATACATCTAGCATTAGGATTTCTAAATAGTAAAATACTAATTAAATTAAAAGTTTTAAGCCAAGTAGAACACAAATAATTAAAATCTAAAATTAACTAGGAAAATAATTAAAACAAGAAAATAGTGATTTCAAGCTTCATATCATATGCTTTTATTTTTTGGACTTCTTTTCAGGCTTGGCCTTGTCAAGTTTGAGAACCTTGTCAAACAAGAAAATAGTAACTCTTCAAATAATTGTCCTACATCAAATTTGATATTTGAGGATCAAGAATTAAGAAAGTATGCTTGAGAATCTCGTGGAAAATCTCCTCCTGTGCTGATGAAAGAGGAGGTCTATGTATCTAAATTTTTGTATTTTCGTATGCAGATCCTACATACATGATTAGAGCTATCCCAAGTAATGCATCAGACAACATTTATTGCAGTCTTCTTGCACAAAGTGCTGTTCATGGGGCCATGGCTGGGTACACAGGATTCACAGTTGGTCCAGTAAACAGCAGACATGCTTATATTCCCATTGCTGTAAGTACTTCCTCTTCTCAATCTTTGTTTATGACTAACATGACTTTCTATGAATACAGTTTCACTTGCTGGTTTACCTTGGTTTTAAAATATGAGACTTGGCTCCTATATTTATAATTTTACAAATTTAAATGTCTCAAGTGTGAATCAATACATCAAGATTCAATAAACAGCCTTTATATATTATGCATTTAACCAGGAAAAGCTAGATTCTCATAGATTTGGCTGGAATAATAAAACTAACTGACCTGGTAAGTAAGGAGAAGGGGATTGAGAATTATGATGGCTAAATTCCTGTCATCATAAGATGGCCAATACATGTTTTACTGGGATTGATTGTTTAATTATATGTCCCAAATGCTTGAATCTGAATGAAGGAGTAGCAACTTGAAAAATCATATAAGATGGGTAAGAATAAATTCATCTACTGCCTTTGCAGCATGAATGCAAAACTAATTTGGGTGCTCCTGCTGCTTGATGACAAATGAAAACTAGTACCTTTCCTGATCCGTCGTCACTCTTACTTCAGTTTGCACAAAAGCTTAATTTAGTTATTTGCACAAGAGTGCACAAAAGCATAATTTAGTTTCTTTGCACCATAGTGCAGACTCTGTTCTGGTTCCCATGTTGCCTCCCGCTGATACAGATGATGCAGAATATGACTAAATGTTTCTGGCCTTTTTTATCAGTGTTTGATGTTGAGCTAACCTTACAGTGACTCTGTAAATTTCCTGTTCCATTGTGTCTTCTGAATTCTCACTTCTATTGTCAATTATTTGACGATTCTATTTTGGCTGCAATATGCCAGAATGAATGATTTTAAGCGGTTATTGAACTCCAATAAACACAACAATTATTTTCAGTTAGTAGCAGGATAGATCTTGGAGCCTGTGGAAACGTGTATAAATTCTTTGGTACCAGTACCTTAAATATTTCTATACTTTTGGTGACGTTGTCTTCCCGAGTCCTTCCCCTGCACACACCCAATTTCAGTGTGGAGAGATACACAAAGTGACTTGCTGTTAAATTCGTATAGCTGATGCTATACAATTTTGTGATGCATGATAGATTCAACTTTTGTGATATTGCAGCGTGTGACAGAGGCACCAAATACAGTGAAGGTAACAGATAGGATGTGGGCCAGACTTCTTGCTTCAACAAATCAGCCTAGTTTCTTGAATTCCAACGAGATGCTGCCAATTTAAATTTACCAATGCCTTAGAACAAGTAGAAACATTTTTTGGTGGCTGCCATTTATGATGGTTCTCAATTTGTAGACAGCAGTTTAGATTGTATCTTTTGATAGAGTCTGCTATTTTAAGACACTATCTGTTTCTCAATGACTCAGCCATCATATCTACTAAACTCAAATGATGTCAACGTATATTTACAGTTAATGAATATTCTTTTATGCTTGCACCGTTTGTGTTGAGATTGTTTAGCAGATTGACTCTCGATATGAAATGAATTGATGATGATAAAACTTGCATTAGACTGGCTCGGCAGTTTCTATGATTACATGCATGCCTGCCGTACCTGACAAGTGATTGATGGTGCGCCTCTGATGAATTTTTTTTATTGTAAATTCAGACTTGTTCCTCTCGTAAAGAGAAACCTTAGAGAGTCGGTGGTCCATACTCTAATGCTCTAGCAGCCAAAATCCAAATTCAAAGACAGACAGCATTAACGAATCCAAGAAGAATGATATCATCTGGCTGAGAGAGGATGACGATAACAGGGCATGTAGTATCTTTGGTTCTTTCAAATATAAAGTTGCAAGTTGCTTGCTATGCCTATCTTATACAACTGGTTTTGTACCAGTTGCACGTGGTGGCACATTGTATATGGTCACACGCGAATTTAGTGAAGAAAACTGGCTGGCAGACTCAACAGGGCCCCCTCCTTGCAACTTGCTCATGGAGTCCTTCCTGTGAACGCTTTCATAAACATGACAGGAATTACCAATCACAGCCTTGTTGCGATAATTAAGTTCCAAAACTTTGGCACCTCATAGGACACGTGTATATGCATGAACCTGTATATAAAAAGGTGGGACCCTCGTTTTTACTGCAAGTTGACTTGAGGTTCAGTTACTTTACCTTGGTTTCATTGGCTAATTGTCAAGACTGAGATTTTTTTTTTGGTTGATTTGTTAGATTGGAGGGGGATTTCCACTTGCCATTTATATAAACCTCTTTTTGGAGAAGAGGTATGATTACTAATTGTATTGTGTAAAGGCGAGCGATTCCTACAATCATCTTCCCTGTGGTAGCTGCTGGTTTCAGTTCTTTAGTATACCCGACCTGGTTTATATTAATATGACGGCAACCACACAAAAACTATATTCATATCAAACATTTACTTGAAAACCTTTTAGGTGGTCTGGAGGAGTGCTCAACGTAACTTTTTTGTCCACGTCTATGGTAATTTGTTACTTACTACGACTTGAGATGAGGGAAAATATCTGACTCTGTCGTGTACAAGTATATTCCTCACTTTAAGACACCACTGTTTGGGTAGATATCTTTCTCAATAGAAAAGTAAAAGACAACATCGCTTGAGAAAATATCCAAGTCAATTTATGAGATTAACATGAGGAATTTAGGCATAGAAGTCTTTCAGGTGATGGGGCGTTACTTAAAGATGATGGAAATTGACAATGTTGCGATTATTTTCACAGACCGAGTCACGGAACGAAAATCAAAATGGAAAGAGAGAGAACAAGACAAGAGATTCAAGGAGTGGTGGCACACCCATGCTTTAGCTTTTTTGACAAAATTCTGTTCATTCATTCATGGTACTGCCAGCATTTACATTTTAACACTCCGACGTCACCCTAATCACACGATTATTTACACAAACAATACATTCAACCTGAGGGGATTCGATAGGTGGACGAGTCTTGATTCCAAGCCAACTATGGATTAGATTTTGTTTCTTTGATCATAAGCATGGCTGACGTGGTGAGTTTTTGTTCATTTTAAGAAAGCCTTGCCAACATGGTTTCTTGGGTTAACGGTGACAGTTGCTCCTCATCTGAAACACCCTCCTCTACTTCTCCACTCCACTTTACATTCCAATTTTCCGTTGACACGTCAACAGATTCCGGCAGCACCTCTTCTCGCTTCGATCTTCCTCGCTTCCTGCCTGTGGCTGGCGGCGGGCTGGATAGTCCAGCCTCCGAAGGAAAATTCAGGATTGCTTTCCTGCCCCTCATTTTGAATGCAGCACAGTCATAAGCTTTTGCAGCATCAATATCAGTGTCAAAAGTACCCAACCAAACCCGACTTCCCTTCCGGATAGGGTCACGGATCTCTGCTGCAAACTTGCCCCACGGCCTTCTTCGGACCCCCCTGTAATGCCTTATTGTCTCTCCTTTATTTGTCATCTTTACAGGTTCAGGTGGCGGGTACTGATTACTTGAACCTGAAAACACGGGCTCAGGAGGTGTCAAGTCTATGATTTCAGGTTTTATTTCAAAGCTATAGGTTTCTTGGGTACTGTGGTAACTTTGGTCGGATATTGGCGAGTTGGGTTCTGACCCAGAAAGGGAGCTCTCTAGTTTGACAGAGACACTGGCTATACTGGACTCAAGATTACTGATAAACTCGTCTGTGGAGGTGAAGTCTCCAAGAAGATGTTTTCTTATGAGCTCTAATGTTGAGGATTCTTCCGGGGTTGCCATTTTTTAGAGACAGAAAAAATGAGCCAAAAAAGTTGTTATATGGAGTATGGGTGGCAATCAATTAGTTTTTATATATAGGGAGTGGATCCTAGTTGCTACTTTTGCATCGGAAAATCAACATCAAATGGGACTCCCTGAATTTATTAGATGCAGCAGGTTTACTGCATCGTGGAGCATTATGGCACACGGTTTTTACTCAGGTTTTGGAGCTGGATTCGGATCATCTTATCCAAATCCTCATTAATGGGGACAAGTTGATGGTGGGAAGGGGGGACTGAGGCTTGTTTCAAATTGGGCCGGGAGGTAAATATCATCTAGTTTTGGTCTTGTGCGAGTACTTGGTGTCTATTATGCACAACTTGTGCTTGGTGTCTATTATGCATGTTGTCTGTTGACATCTTGACTTGTTTAGGAGAGGGGCAGATTTAGCAACTAGGCTAGTTATGGTGGGTTCCACATGAACTAAGCTCATCAAAGATTCCACGTCATTTCTCTCTGTCAGCCTTCCCAAATTTGAAGTAAATTGACCAGATGCAGGCTGTGAAAAGGCTGATGGTATCCATTTGATTCATCAGCTATCTGGGCCAACATAAGCATTCATGAACCTGCATAAATTAGGTCCCTTTACTAGTCTTCTGTTCTTGATCAGTCTAGTTGATGAGTAATGGAGATGTAAATAGCGAAGTACAGTTGAAGTAAACTTCCCAAAATTGTACCTTCTTGAGGTCCAATTTACTCTGTTCATCTACCTTCGAAACCCTTACAAGTTTAGGATAAAACATGGAAAAGAGACTCTCCATCTGTGGTCATTTTAAGACCCCAAATGTTAGGAGATGATGCGCAAGGGGAGGCAAAACGTCCTTTGAAGCAATGTTCATGTACTACGATTGAGCTAAACAAGTTCTAGTTTAGAAACATACAGAAAAGGAAGTGCTCTGCTTTTAGCAATTTCTCATCTCACTTTTGTCATACTTTTCTCTGGTAACATATTCATAAAGGTTTTTTTTTCTTTTTTCTTTTTTCTTTCTAGTTTAACAGCGTTTTGATATTCCAAATAGAGGAGGAAGAAGGGGCTATAAAGAAGAGCATACAAGGCACACATGAATTAATAGAAACTTGAGTTACTTACATACTTGAGGGAAGTCAAGTAAATTTGTCGGTGAGCTAAATTTATGAAGCTACAAAAAAGCTGCTATGCTGCATTCATAGTGCAGAACCTGGTTTAATGAACGCAGAACTTGGTTCCTCACTTTCCCAGTCAGATAAATTTTTCTTTTTCAGTCAATACTTGCTTGTGCCAAGTATCATAAATGACATGTTTCCCTTCTCAAAATACATAAACTCCCAAAGCAATTAGCCATCACCAAGATGTTTAGGCAACATTCACCTGAGCTTCCATATCTGCTCCAGAAATTCTCCTTGTCAGTCAAACCAATAAGAAAAATCTCCAGCATAAGAGTGTACAGAAAATTGCTGGTCAACGTCAATAAATTCATGGAGAGATTAGCGGTGAAGAATTTTTTTGTGAATGTAATTTTTCAGTGTGAGACACTTTCTTAAAACCTGACTAAGATGGTTAGTTTCAATCAACTAGCTTAAGATAATTCTAGCTTGAGATATTCTGATAGATAAGCCAAAAAAACTTCTAACTCTAGGTAAATATGTTAGAATTGGTTTTATAAAATATGTAAATGGGGCTGTTACAGCCAAATTAAAAAACGAGATCTACTAGAGTTAAAATCATGATTAGACTTTGTAATCCAACCTAAACATTTTAATATGAAACATTACCATGTTTTTGAAAATCAATTAAAAATAAATGAAAATTTATTTTTAAAAAACATTTAAATAGCAAAAGTTAAAGATTCACACTAAAAATAGCTTTGAATATTAGGCAACGAGCTTATAGGTTTATGAGTTTTGATTTAAGTTTGATTAATAAAAGATATTTTATTATTAAATTATTGTTTGGTCAATAATTTTTTTAGACTTTAAAATATCTTATTACATGAACCAATATGTTAATTATATAATAAGAATGAATATAATTACTGCTAATTTACCAATTATAAACATTTATTAGCTATGAAGATTCATTAATTATGAGTATTTAATGTTTTGGTTCTCGGGTTTCATAAATAAATGTTTTGTATGGGTGTAAAGGAGTCTAGATTTTTCTTGAATTTTTTCCTCTATTAATTGTTGATTGTTTTTAGATTTTTTTTCTACTCATTCTTATTTTTTAAAAGCTCGTTTTTTTAGAAAAATATTAAATATAATTTATTTGAATTCATTGGATATTTTTTAAAATGCATCCAAACAAGAAAAAACTGTTAGAATTCTGTGAGGCTAATTAAAGTTAGTCATTTTATACCAAGTAAAGAGGGATTAATCCATCACAACAATAAAAAATTTAGATTGAATATTTTCTACTTTAACTAATTTTGATAAAGTTTAATTTTAATAATTTTCAAAGTTTAGATTCCAGGATTGCTTTTCCATCTTTTACAAGTTTAGCTATTTGTAATTTTTTTTGTTATAAACTGAATAAATAGACTTATCATTTTGTGAATTTTAGACAACGAAATATACCATCCATTCCATTGAATAAATGCAATCAAAGAAGAAATGCAATCTTACAAAACTTATCGTCTTCAACAAACGCAATCATAGTTGCGTATATGAACCCTACTAATTATATATATAGCTATGTATAGAAACTTCCTAATCTCTACTTAATCCGCGACACTTTTGGCCATCAGATTTTTTCTAATTTAGTAAACAGCAAACCAGCCATCCAAACGACATGTTGACCGTCAATCATTCAAACAACCATCAGCCTTGAATACCCAAATGAAGGATGGGGAGATAACGGTGATAATGGTGGCACACTAAATATGCCCATGACTTCACCATCCCAGAACCCCTTCCAACTTGACGGCGTTAATGGTTCCGTAGCCGCTGCTTTGACCTCAGTTTCCGGCGATGAACTTTCCCTCTTCGCCACCTTGTTAGTGATCACAGAACCAGTACTTTCCATACCACTCTCTATTTCTTCAATCTTTCTTTTCTTGCTTGAAGTTTCCAAGAATTGATCAGGTTGCTGAGAATTAGACTTTCCAGCTTCAAGAGGGAAATTCAAGATTGCTTTACTTCCACGTAGCCTGAAAGCAGCACTGTCATAAGCTTTTGCAGCTTCAATGGCTGTATCAAATGTTCCAAGCCATACACGAGCTCCCTTTTTGTTAGGGTCACGGATCTCAGCTGCATATTTGCCCCATGGCCTACGCCTAACGCCCCTGTAATGCCTTTCTTGTTCACTTGAAACATCTGCCTTGTTCACCACTGGCTGTACTGCTTGTGGGGTCATGTTCAAGGTTGCTGGTGGAGGAATTGCGATGTTCTTGATCATGGATGGTTTTCTCTGGCTTAGAGTGCTTGGAGACTTTGGTGAGGCTTGAGGCTTGGGTTCGATGCTAGATTGACTCTGCAGCTTGGGTTGTGGCTGCTCTGATTGATCAAAGGGATCGAATTCTGTTGATTCAGTCTTGATGTAGTCAGCAGTAATACAGGAGCTGGAAGTACTGCAAAGATCATCAAGATTGGTGATTAAGCTGTCCATGGAAGCAAAGTCAGTCAAGAGGTGCTCCCTAATGAGTTCCAACGCTGAAGCTTCATCAAAAGATGCCATAATTGATAAGAGGGGTTGATTTCTCTTCTAATTTTCTTTTGCTTTCTGGGGTACTTGTTGGAGGAGGATTGAAATTGAAGATCAGAAACAAAGAGCTGAAGCTGCGAAACTGGAAATTGAATTCAAAGAATGGGAGAGAAGTGAAGGTTTGATTTCCTTGAGAGTGGAAATGAAGGAGTGAGAAGTGTATTTATAAAGGGTAGAATTTTAAGAAGCAAGAGAGCCACAGCGGAGAGGGCGGTTTCGTTTGAGGTTCCTGGCTAGTGAGAGGAAGCATCGTATGGCAAAATCCAAAGTGGAATTTGAGAGCAGGAGGTCTAGCTAGGTTGATCGTCTTGTCTTCTAGTGGGCGTTGTAGTATTTTTTTATTGCTCGTAGGGGTCTGTGGTTTGTGTAAACTCTGTTTCCTGGCTCCTTCCATCCACAAGCCATGAAGCGACAACATTTCTATGGGCTTCTTACTGTGAGGTTCACTGTAACCATGCTTGTCTCTGTAACTGTTTTATTTAACATGTGAAAAAGATAAAGAAAAGAAGAATGTAATCTTCCATTCTAACAAATAAATCCATGCTTTTCTATAAATGAAGAATTTAATTGTTCACGAATAGGATGAGGAAAGCCGACTATACAATTAACTAGCTGTGGGTTAAGGTTTTTTTAAAAAAAAAAATGTAAAAAAGATTCAAATGTTGCTGTTTTTTTTTTCTAGCAGAAAAATATATTATATAACGTGAGGGTTTATTCGATGTTAATAGATTGATTTTACTGATTCAAAAATAATCTATACAACTCGTAAAAATAATATTTGACTAAATAAAATTTTAAGATGATATATTTTCTTAATATTAAAATAATAACATATTGGATTGATCCGAGACAACTCAGGTCAACATGTCAAATTTACTCGGATTATGAGACTATAATAACCCTATAGAAGGCAAATCAAAATAAGTTATAAAGCCTAATTCCCAATCAATTCAATATTAAAGAATGAAATTGAAAAAAAAATTAAAAATAACCTAAGTTAACATGTTAAACTTGTAACCCTGGTCATAAGACCGAAATAAACCTACGAAAGCAAATCAAAACAAATTACAAATTCCAATCCTAAATCAAATCAATATTAAAGGATGAAATTAAAAAAAAACAATTAAAAAAAAACATAAAAAACAACCTGAGTCAATCTACCAAACTCATGACCTGGATTGTTAGACTGAAATAACCTTGTAGAAAAAAAATGATATGATGTAATCGAAGTTAACCTGTTAGATCTGTAACTTTAATTTTGAGACTGAAATAACCTTATAAAGAAAAAGTCAAAACAAATTATAAAACTTGATTCTCAATCGTTCTTGTCGAACTTAATGTTAAACGATGAAATTTGTAACAATCTTAATTAAAAAAAATGACATAAAAATAAGTGAAGTCAACCCGAGTTAACCTTTAAACATTATTATCGGGTCATAAGACCAAGATAACATAATGAAAAACAAACCAAAACAAATTATCAAGCTTAATTCCCAATCAAACACAATATTAATTGATGAAAATGGAGGGGGGGAGTCCATTAAAAAAAAAGGATAAAAAATGAGTTAATTAAGTTATTCGTCAAACCCGCGACTTAGGTCATAATACAAGAATAACCCAATAAAAAGCTAGTTCAATGTTGAAGGATCCGTGAACCAGGTCATGAGACCGATTTAACATCTTAGAAAGAAAAAAAAAAAAACATGATTTAATTAGGATTAAAATGTCAATCATGAGATTAAGATATTCTCATAAAAAAAAAATCAAAACAGATTATGAAGCTCAATCCCCAACCAATCCAATATTGAATGATAAAATAAAAAAAACAATAAAATAAAAGACACAAAAAACAATCTGAATCAACTCGGCTTAACCCATTAAGCATTATTCTCTGATTATAAGATCAGGATAAATCAATGAAAAGTAAACAAAACAATTCATAAAGTATTAAAGGATAAAATTAAAAAAATAAATATAAAAAATCCGAGTCAATTAGGTTAACCTGTCAAATATGTAATCCATGTCATGAAAATTTAATAACTAAATAAAAAAATATCTAATACTAAAAGAAGAAATTAATAGTACTTTGCCAAAAGAAATACAACTCTTTTATTTAAAATTAATGTTCTCGAAGCGTCGTTTTGAAATTCTTGGATTGTATAACCTAATGACAACAAATAATTAAGATTAAAAAAGAGAAACATGTGTTTACCATTTCAGTGTCTCGTCAGGATTGAATTATAAAAATCTTCCATGTCGACTTGGTTAATTGGATTAATTCAAATCCCACGAGGGGAATTATAATTTCAAGATAAGAACGTAATCAATAGTCATGACTTTTAACCTTTTATAGATTAAAATAATTGATGTAGGCAGTAGTAGGCATGGATACTTTCATCTCTCTCTCATCCATTGATTATAGACTCCTTCTTTAATTTTGTATTTTAAAAATATTTTTTTAAAAATCCGTAACCATACTCGGCTTATGTAAGCTATAAGAATCTATTTTTTTTTAATTGCCTTTTAATCTTCAACTTATTGACTCTTTCTTTGACAACAATGTTTCAAAACTGCTTTAACCTTGCGTTTGAAGAAAATAAATTAACTTTTTTGTACACGTGGAATGAGAAGATATATACTTGATATTAATTTAATCAAATCATTGGAGAGCACAAAAAATCTTCTAACTTATGGGCCGAGTGAAGATGACAATGCTACAATGGAAGATTTCACAATTTCTCCATTCATTGAACATGCAACCAGGTTTCCTCACAAAGGGTTATTATAATTTGTTTTGCTATATTTCTCTTTTGACACGGAGCAATTAACGAGGGGATTTCTACATATTTCTTTTTTAAAAAAAATTATTGACAATAATTCGTGAAATTATCTACAACCCAAATGGATATATAAACCAGATGGAGCATGGCATCAGGAAATTGGAAACGTAAGCTGATCAAAGCTGTGGCTCTTGAGACCAGATTCAAAACAACCACGTGGTTTGAATATTGACTTTATGGTCACCCAAAGAGCAAACTTTTCAATAATCTTTTTGTTGTTTATGCCCGCAAGCGTAGCAAACGTGCTTCCACTTGCAAATTTTTAGCCCCACCCACATCAACTTGCTAGCAAGTTGGTGTTAAATTTGTGGCCATGGTGTGGACCCTCGGTGATGAACTTGGACAGCACACACACAAACATTTTTTGTTTAACCGTTGGTGTTTTTTCACATAAAAAAATTAAGAGTATTCAAGTCGGTTTACATGACCCTCGATTAATTCTCTGAGACTATAAAGTTAATGATCATGTAAACTTTCAGTTGCCTTAAAATTTATAGCATTCAAACTAGTGATTTCTAGGAAGCAAGCTCAAAACCTAATTAATTAAACTACATCCCTCAAAGTTTACGTTAATGTTTTTTTTACGTAATCGCTAGTTAGTTTGTGATTTGTTTAGACCAATATTTGCTTTGCTAACTCATTGATAATGACCCTCCAATCCAAGGTTGCTTAACGTAAGAGAAAATGCTTGATAGTCGTGGGGTTGATATTGTTGAGTTGTCGCTCATTTATCATTCAAAGATCCAGTTTATCTTCTCAGCCTAGCCCGTATTCATTTTGAAGCCCATGGCATAGAACACTGAAGTTTCAGTCCTTTATAATAATAATAATAATAACAATAATTTGAAAGAAGCCATGAGAGTGTGTGCTAATTGTTGGGCTTCTTGGATTTTGTTTTTATTAACTAGGATATTTAGATCAACTTATGTGTATCTTGACTAATTTTACGGGTCCTAAAATTAACGATCATTTAAGTCTTAAATGCCTTTGAAGTTTGTGAGACTCGAACTGGTAATTTCTAAAAAATAAATCTAAAATCTAACCAGTTAATTTATATATTTCAGAACCGTTAATTTTTGATGAGCTAAGTTTAGAGTGAGTTTTTAGGCCAATAGAGAGAAGGTCATTGGGCTCATTGGGCTACAGAGCAATTGGAAAGTTGAATGGCATGTTCTGCACATGACTTGTTTCCCTTTCTTTCCTTTTTATTCCATTTCTTCCCATTAATTAAACTTTGGAGATTGAACTAGGAATTTGTATAAAAACTAGGGACTGAGGTAGAAGAAAGGAAAAGATTGGATAACACGTGTATTAGACGCGCCAGCACGTGAAGCACTCTTAGAACAATGCACATGAACGACAAATATGGCTCAACTTTAGCTTTAATGATGGGTTTTTTTATTCTCTTTGTTTTTTCCACCAGCAATGACAACTTTTTTGAGTTAGCTTTTATAAATCAAAATCGAATTTTATTTTATCGAGTTTTAAATACAATTTAAGAAAGATTTTCTTTTTCATAAACTCATCTTGAACTCAGACCAAGTAATAATATGGAAAACAAACTCGCTAATTACTGGAGCTAATATAGCAAAAGATATATCTTATATTTACTCAAAATGATATGAATAGTTTTATAGATCAATTTTATTTTTTAAATCTTCATCTTAAATTAATTTGTAAATAAGTTGCGTTTGCAGGAGAATTCAGTTTGTTAGTTAAGAAGTGTCCGTCTTTGGGTGAATCGAGAATTATTCATTTCCGTTCATAGGTTCCAGCTTTCATTGAGTAGTTGGCTTTAAATCTTTGCGGCACGAAACAACTTATGGAATACCGTGCAGAAGCTGCAATCGTGCGGTTGTAGAGCTTGTTTGACAATCTGGTTGCGGTTGCTTTTTAAATAGTTTTCCGTGCTAAAATGCATGTCAATGATATTTTTTGATTTTTTAAAAATCATTTTTGACATCAGCACATCAAAATGATTTGAAAACACTAAAAACATATTAATTTGAAGTTAATAAAAAATTAAAAAAATTTCAAATTTTTTCAAAAACGCTTTTAAAACGTAGAAACAAAGAGGCCTGTAATTGGAGTTGATATTGTTAACACACTTATATCGCAGGCAGAGTGGATATATTATGTATTTTTTAATAATTTATTTTAATTCTTGAAGTTTAATTTTTTTTTATTATTTAATTCTAATTAAAAATCAATTACTTTTGATTTAAAAAAAAAAAAGACGCTAACACGGATGGCATGCCAGATATTTCATAAAAATTATAATTAGGTCCTCAAATTTTAAAAATAACACAAATTATAGTATTTAGATCCCTTCAAATTAAAAAAACATAGTTTTGGTATGAAAGTTTATTTGTGTTATTTTTTAGTCCCTAATCAGAGAGAGGAAAGAGAGAGGTTCTTGAACTCCATCAATGAGAGAGAAAGTTACTATTTAAACTATTTTTTACTACCAAAATGAAATTTTTTGGTGTCCACAGGTTCCATGACATGATAAAAGCTTAATGGTAGTTATTTAGAGCTTTAATGTTGCATGATAAAACAGATCCAAGCCAAGAAAGAAGAATTTAACCCGATTTAATTCTGGATTGTTCGATCCTTTTTTGGGTATTTTAAGTTGATGAATTGGTTTGTGTGTGTTAGTGAGGTGTTTTGGGGTCAAATGACTTAAAAATTGAGGGTTTTGAATAAAATAGACACTGCCTTGATTTTTCAATCACCATAATGTGGCCAGAATTTTAGCTTGTTGACTGCATATATATATTTTTAAAAAATATGTCGTTTGTTTATTTTAAAAAATAAAAATAAAACTCACCCTAGACACACAAGCCTGGTCTTGAAGGCACGCCCTGTGTTCTTGGGCTTTTCTTTACAATTTTTATTTGTGATTTTTTTATTTTGATCTATATTTATTTTTTTATTTGTTTTTAGTTATTGTTTGTAATTTTTTTATTTATTAAACGCAAATTTATTTATTTATATAATTATATGTATGCATAAATTTTTATAATTTTAATTTATAAATTTTTTAACTACAAAAATCTGTTGAAAAGATTTGTATATACATATTTTTTTAGGGAAAAAAAAATCTTACTCACGGCGAGAATATATATATACAGAAACAGGAAGCAGAGAAACTTTTGAATCAAACATGAATACCATGAAATATAAATAAAGATTGTTCAATTTCAAATGTTTGAAAAAAATGAATATTAATTAATTGCATCTGGCTGTACGTTATTGGCTATCTCACTTGTTCTGACACGCCAACCATTAGTTTGCAACTTGGAATATTGCTTCTTGTTATGGGATGTGATTTTTCAAACTGAATTATTATTATTATTATTATTATTATTATTATTAATGATCCATGCAAGGACCAGGGAGAGTCTAAATTTTCAGCTGTGATTTCGTATAGAGAATTTTATCCTTTTGCTTTCAACAATATAAAGGTATAAATAACATTACATGGATAATCTCTCGCCCACCAAAACCACCTCTCGCAGCACCCAGATTTCTCGACGACTAATATTTCAACCTAAAACCATCGATTTGCAATTTAAAAACATTAAATTAGAATTTCAAGCCTTTTTTTAGTTATAAAAATAAGAACAAGATCATGTTCTTGATCTTCCACATGCCAATTCTTAACAAATATTCAATTTTCAGCATTAAACAACGGTCGAGTTCTAAAGTTACTCGGAAGGCACACATTTGACTTCACATTATTTATAGTTTGTGTTTTGAAAATTATCAGATCATTTTGATTCACTGCCAGCACATTCTATTATTTATATAGTTTGGGTTTTTTTAATTTAAGTAAATAATTCGGATCCCACCCACGTCCTAAATAATATCAGAAACTATCAATAGCCCCACCATTCTATTTAGAAACTTTTGAGGCTTTTAATCTTAATTTCTATGAGTGAGCAAATTAAATTATTGAGAATGACTCGCTATGGTAAGCTTGTGCACCTGGTCTAAAAGGAAAGGTTGAGGTATGCCTACGCCTAGATAACTAGACTTGTTTGCCTAGGTTTTTTTTTTTTTTTTTAAATGGGCAAATTATAATTCTTTGACGTAAGGTTTTCTTAAAACATACAAGGATAACATGTCATCACCCTAGATAAATAATGTATAGTCTTCTAAAATATATTTTGGTGACTAGAAAAATAAGATACAAAATTTCTAAAACTCACTTAAATGTATTTTCATCTTAAAACACTCTAAAATATCATAAGAATATCTAATTAATATAAAAAAACTGAAAATCAAAATGAATAATAAAAAAAGCTTGGGTCCTAATCTACTTTTTTCTAGCATTATTAAAGATAAAATTATATTTATTAAACTTTTCTTTTTAAAATGAATATATAGACACTAGAATCTACCTTTATTATGAATGAAATATGATCATTCAAAATCTTTTTTTTTATTATTTTTAATTTAACAACTTTCTATTTTTTTCATTCAATATTCAAGAAATGAAACATGATAAATATAGAATTTTTAGAACTGAAACATAAACATCTAAAATTATAAAAATCACATGAACAAAAATAAAAAAAAATTTAAGTATCAAATTAAATTTTTCATGTCACATGACTAGTTATAATTGCACTATTCACTACAATGCAATTTACAATATTTTATATCTTGGTGAACAGTACAAAACACTGTAGAAAAATACCATATATTTTAGTTTCTTTTATAATTATAATATACACGTGTGCAAAAGAACTAAATTCATTACTGATATTTTGTTTTTCCAAAAGAACTTTATAGCATCACAAACACATAGTGTATAATTTATGCGTGTGAGAAACTTTTACGATTCCATGCATTAATTTTAAATCTCAATTTTAAACAAATATTTTCAATTTTTTCACTAATTCAAAAGCTTAGTCACTCCTAAAATCTGATAGCCCCAAAATCTTGTACTGCTACCATCACCCACAACCTATGTGCCTAATAATACATGCTAAATAAACCGAGGCTTGTAGCCCAGCGGTGTCAAGGTTTTCTTGCCTCTGCATCCTGGGTTCAAGCCTTAGCGTGTACGCCTGTCACCTCCGCGGTGATTTATTTGCCTATTGAGATTGCAGGATGTTTAGTGAATACGAGGATTAGTCGTGGTGCGTGTAAGCTGACCCGGACATTTTGGGTTACAAATAATAATAATAATAATAATAATAATAATAATAATAATAATACAAGCTAAATGATTGCAGGTCGCTACTACTAGTAAACTAAATTTGATCAATCTTTTATTGCAGTAAAACACTATTCATCAACCATAATTTACCTATTAATGTTATTGTTTATAGCCACTTTTTCCCTTTTAAGTCCCATTTTTTTCAATTCAGTCATTAAATTTTCTTTCTTCACAGTTTCATCCTTAAAAGTGGTGTAATCATGGTTTTATTTATTGAATTTTGTTTCATATTGCATGCTTTCGTGTGTGTTATGTGTCCAAGGACATTTTAACGTTAAATTAAAGATTAACATGACCAAATCAAATTTTAGGTTATAGTTAGAGAAATTCAAAAAAAAAAAAACAGAGAGATCAAAATTAACACCTTAAGAAAATAAAGCCCTTTTTAATTTTACTGTTCAAAAGGCATGAAAATATTCTGTTTAGTACCTAAAAACTGGATTTTTTTTATATATTTTGTCCCTGCTATTTCAAGATTGTACCTTTTGATCCAAAACTTCAATTTCTTTTCACGATTTAGATCTTGTATGCTTAAATAAAATAGGGAAAGTCGTTGAAAAATAAAGAGGAAAGAGAAAAATCCAGTCAGCCATATATTTTGGCAAAAAAAGATATCATTCTTGTATGTTCAATTAAGATGATTTAGTTTGATTTTTTTAATTTTAAAGTGATATGGGGTGTTCTTGGGATAAAGAAAATAAATTTATTAAGGTTTTTGTTTAGTTTGGTTTTTTATTTTTAAAGTGACATGGGGTGTTTTGGGATAAGAAAATAAATTTATTAATGTTTTTAGGATATTCTAGACGTAATTTTAGGTGAAAATAGATTGAGATTTGGGTTTTTGAGCTACTGAAATTCAGACCCTGACTTTCTAGATATTAGAGGTGGTCACAAACCATACCTGTATACCAGTGGAGGATGCTTCAACTACCTTGATAGACGACATGTTGTTTGTTTTACTAGAAATAACCTTGCCATCCCTTGTTAAAAAATAAAAGAATAAAGCCAAAAGCGCCTATGACTTGTTATCTTATCCCAAACATCCAGGGTCATTCTCTTTTAAGCCCAAGTGCGTAACCTCTTTTTAAATGATTTATTAGTTTTTTTAAAGTTGTTTTTTTGTTTGGATTAAAATTCACTATAGATAAAATAATTAAAACAACATTTTAAAATTTATCCAACTGTTCCATAGTTTCCTAACAAGATTATACTTCTTATGGTAATATTTAAAATTACTTGGTGAATTATTTATATTGACTAACATGCAGTCATTTAAAAAAAAAATTACTTCTCATAAATATTCAATGAGAATCAATATTTATTTATTTTTTATTATAATCTTTAAATGATCTTCGTAGATCAATATTCTTTTTTTCTAATCGTGTAAAAATTATAGAATCATGGTTTTTTTTATTGATATTTGTTGTATTTTTTTTCTTAATTTAAAAACAATACCATAAGATGTTTTCATAAAAGAAGAAGAAGAGGAAATACTTGAATAAAGAAGGGTTTTCTCAAGCAAGACACGTGGAACAAGGTTTTCCATTTCGGAGGGCAACATTGTACAGAAATCTATAGTGGTCGTTGGTTACTATGAAGATTGACTTTGTAACTCTTATCCTCAGGAAGTCATGAATCATGGCTAGGGCTAATGTACCTATACTACGTCCCTTTCACGCTTTGTCCCTTCCCTTTTGCGATTACCATTCTTTCTTTTAGATGGAATCAAAGTTGCTGCCATTTGTACGGACCGATATTTAAAGCCAAATAGTCTCATAAGCTCCTACTTGTACACTGCGGTCAATTCCATCCATCCTTGAACCTCCAACATCAACGAGCAATAATTATGAGTTAATATGGAATTGCCCCCATAATCCTCGAGGAATTGCCCCCATAATTATGAGTTAATTTGGAATTATATCTCCAGTTCTTCATGCTTCATTGCTTAGAAACAACCCTGTTCTTACCAAAGTGAAACTTTTATTTGGACATAACCACTCCACCTCAGCCAAATGTGTAACACAAAAATTCTTTTTCTAGATGCCCTCGAGCATGGGTTATGGCGAATGGATGACGTGAGATAATGGCATCACCCTCCCACATGATCAACCAGGTACAACCACCCTTCTCCATTTGCCCACTTGTTCATTGAAATTTCATCGAAACACACACACACACAAAAAAAAGATAAAAAAAAGGCAATTAAGTGCACATTGGCACTAGCAATAGAATAATTAAAATAAAAACGACAAAATATCACCACCAACTTGCCATTCACCCCCCTCCCCCTCCGTCTCCGACTACATATATATACCACCCCCTTATCAAGTCCCCCATCTTCTTCTAAATTGGAGTCTATGATTTCTTTCATCCCTTCTCCTCTCCTCTAGCAAAACAATCGCAATTCTCTCTGGCTTGCATAAACTAACACAACAAATTAATCATACACCCTCTACCTCAATTCGATTGCCACAAAAGAGAAACAGAAATGAACGAGGTTACCTCATTGTGCGAGTTTAGTACTCTGTCTCATCATCGTCAGCATAGAAGTCCAAGCTTTAGTTCTCTCATCTCTTGCCTAACCGAGACATGGGGTGACTTGCCATTAAAAGTGGATGATTCTGAAGACATGGTCATTTACAATTCCCTCAGAGACGCTGTTCGTTTTGGATGGTCACCGTTAGACCTAACTTCACCCACTGCTACCACTGCAACAGCAACAATAACAAGAGCTACAAGTGTCGTGAAGGCCGAGCCGGGATACGAGCTGGAGCCGGAAGCCGAGCCCATGAAACTGGTTCAAGAAGGTGGATTGAATGAAGCTGCTGTTTCTAAGAAGGTGGTGGCCAAGGGGAGACATTATAGAGGAGTGAGGCAAAGACCCTGGGGGAAGTTTGCGGCTGAGATTAGGGACCCGGCTAAGAATGGTGCAAGAGTGTGGCTCGGGACTTACGAGACCGCGGAGGAAGCGGGTTTGGCTTATGATAGGGCGGCTTATAGAATGCGTGGGTCGAAGGCTTTGCTTAATTTTCCACATAAGATTGGGTCTAATGAGCCGGACCCAGTTAGGGTCACGACTAAGCGTCGAGAGCCGGAGACGGGTTTGCCGGCTGTGGATTGTGGCTCGGCTAAGACGAGGAGAATCTTGGTGGCTAGTGGAGATGAGCTGGAGAGGGAGAGGGGACCTAATGTGTTTCAGGTTGCACACCATATAATGCCACTTGGTGAGCAGTTATTGGTCAGTTAGTTTGGGTTTGCGGTGTTGGTGGAGTTCTGTAGTGACAGAGAATGGGACTCATTGTTGTGCATAGTACGATTATTATTATTATTTTTTAATCTAAAATGGAGTTTCAGTACTTTTGACGTGGACAAATATGCCTAAAAACTCTTTATTTTTCAAACAAACAAGCAAACAAAAGCAATTATACACGCAAATGCGAGTCCCAGGCAATTTCATCGCGAGATGTTGCTAACGAGAAGCAACATTTATCTATGGATCCCTTTTTCCGATCAACATTTCAATGATTCAATTACATAACGTGACCGATCTTCGTCAACGGTTAATTACTCTCTCTCTCCAACTTTACCTGTTCTCCGACGTATACGAAAAACAAGAAAAACAAGAAGCGTAAATAATATAGAATATTATTAAATAAAATCATCACTTTAAAATTCTGATTTGAGATTTTATTATTAAATATTTTATCTTCAAGTATTTTATTTCTCTAGGAGATTTGTAACTCCTTAATAAATCTAAAAAAACAATTCTAATCATAATGTAATAAAAAAAATCCTAAATTAACAAGGAAATTCAAAAATATAAAAACCAAACTAGCCTAAATAACACACTCTAGGTCTAATTTGGAAGACTTTCGAGCACCGGCTTGTTATAGCGAGTCGTCCCCTCCCCTGGTGAAGTTAGGTATTTGCAACCTCCTAGACAAATCCAAGCACGTTCCAGTGAACCTATCATAAGTCATGATCCTTTTTATCAAGTCAATCATTTTATGCCACCCAAGCATCTTATTGGGCTTAACCATCTTTCATTGGTCTATGAAAAACCTTGCTAGGTAATTCACATAATTTAATTATAACAGATTTACTGATCAAAACCACACACATCATGTTCTTGCTATTTTAAATCCCTAAGAGATAATTCGATAAATAAAGTAATAACTTCCAAACTAGAAGGGAGAGCCAGTCTACTCGAGATTCTCAGTTGATCACATACTTCCACGTAGGTTGGGAAATACATGTAATGAAATTCAAACAATTTTTTTCTCTCCTAATTATCTCCTTAACACTTGATTATTGAGCAATAAATAACTTGTGTGACACTATGGAGTTTAACAAGAAAATCTGTGCCACTTTATGCAAATTAGTTACTCATTAGAGGAAGCTATCCAGCTATCTGTTTAACTGTTCTATTTGAAGTGAAAAAGAAAACAAAAAAAAAAAAAAAACAAAAAGGGATGAGTCCTGGAGATTGAAGATTTAGATCGCATGAAGTTTCCTAGGTCTAAAGTCTTCGTGGGAACCTTCTTCATTTTTAACAAAAAAGCATAGAATTAGTCTTTATGAACACCTTGCCCATGTTGTTTTCCTTCCCACTCATGAAAGTGAAGGTCAAGAAAAGCAATGAAGAGAACCGTATGAAAGGAATAAAAAATTTCCAAGCCACGTTAGTTTTGCTTCCAAATCAAACAAAATGTCTCAGTTAATGTGAACAAATGTTGATCAATGGCTGATAGGCAACTAAAAATATCTAAAGTATCAGATTGAATCCATTCTTCACTCCGTTGAATTCCAATGTGTGAACTTGAATACATTTCTTGTTGATGATGATGAACAAAATTTATCAAATGTGATGTTATACGCTAGATTGATGAAATCTTGTTTGTGGGTAAAAGGGGATGTATTTTCAATAATGTGAAAGGAACAAACTTTTAAGATGCAGATGTTTATAATATGTTTGGCAGAGTGATAATAGTTGTTTTTAAAATAATTTTTCGTGCTAAAATATATATTAATAATTTTTTTTATTTTTTAAAAATTATTTTTGATATTAGCACGTTAAAACGATTGAAATCATACAAATTATATTTAATTTTAATAACAAAAAAAATTGAATTTAAAGCAACTTCAATTCCAGTGAAGGGTTTTTTTTTTTTCCACTTCTTAATTAGCTAGGATTGACCTCTGTTGATGACTTGGGTTGGTTGCTTGAGTTCCATCTATAGTCGTTGATAATTAACGAGCCAAAAGGGTAGGGCCAACTGGAAACTTGTAGTTCGACTAGAAATTTACAAGCTAACAATGACAGGCTGCTTTTTTGAATGGATAGCCCTCTTGTGAGCACATTGGTAGAACTTTCCTAATTCAGTCAACCACATCATCAACACTGAAATTTTTAGGTGAGTATTATCATACGGGCTTTCGCGGTGTTGGGATCAAGGAATTGTTATCTGGTTATTCGATTCAAAGTCATTAGAATATTTAAATGAATTGGTCTTATTTAAAATTTTAAGATAAATAATTAATTGTTGTTAGAGAAAATATTAACATATTTAACGCACTTTACTTTGAGATAACTTAAATGGTATATTTTAAATGTAATTTAAATGTGTTGACGAGTTTCTAACTGATGATATATATATGGTTCAAAACAAAAATTTACATTCATGAATAAATATGATATTTTAAATTTATTATGGACTCATATATTCAGATAAATTCTTGTGGGAAAAATCCATGTAGGTGCACTGAGAGAGTTTATTTATCATGGAAGATAAAAGAGTTTTTCACAACTCATATATTATGGTAAAAAATACTCCTAATTAAAATTGATGAATACCTAAAATAATTCTAAGAATTTTTTAGTTAATTTCTAATATTTAAATACCAGCCTTTTTGTATGTCCAATATTTATATCAAAATGTTGACTATTAATTCTCATGAATTAAAATATTTAGAGGTTATTATAATATTGACTAAGTTTTCATGTAAACTAGTTATTAAATCCAAAAGTACATTCAAATATATTTTATGAATTTTTGTGTGTGTGTTTGTGTGGGTATGTATATATATAAAATGTAAATCATGTATTTTTATATATTTTTTTAGTAAAATATGATTTTTATATTTTTGAGAGACTTGATTGTGTACATAAAACAAAATTGTATTTTTTAAGGCTTTATATAGCTAAGTGCTAAAGTAAAAACTAATTAAAAACTAAGGGAAAGGAATTAGGATGTGTTTTCTAAATATACTCTTAGCCTAAAGCTGATTGGGCCCGAAACCCAAGACTAGCCCAATTGGGTTGGGCTGGCAAATGAACCACCAACATGTTTTCTTCCTTTTCACATGTTTTCTTCTTTAAAGGTGGGCTGGACTGAGGGCCCCGCCCACTTCACGCTGGCAAACGCTAACAACAGCAGGATGTGAATTCATCCACATCCTGCGTGCAACAAAACTTATCAAGGAAAGAAGGAAGGGGAAGCGGGATTACTTGGTCTGAGGGAGTCACCGGTGGTGGTGCTCTTCAGTGGTGGCCGCTCACGTTGGTGAGGGTATGGTTCACGACAGGGTTGCTGGTGCTCCACGGTGCAGCTGTGTTCGTTGCTGTGGTGCTCCCTGTCACTGGAGAAGGAAAAGCTGGTGGCTGTGAAACTACAGGAACACGCTGCACTACTGCTGCCGTGAAATGGAGTTGCTCTCGGTTTCAATGAAAGTGGAGCTGGTTGGCGGTGAGTGGCTATGCTGCTGTGTGAAAAAAAAGGTCACGGTGCAGGTGTTGGAGGGAGGAGACGCTGCTGAGTTGAGGTTTGCTACTGCTGCTGGGCGTTACTGGTGCTACACGGGAGGAAGAACCTTCACTTCACGGTTGAAAAGGAGAGGAAGACTGTCTTGGGTGTTTGGAAGGAGGAGATGAGAGGTTTATAGGTCACGGTTTATTGTTTGTCGGGGCTGCCATAGCTGAGGATTTCGTTGTAAAGGAGGATGAAGTTGCTGCTGAAGGCAAAAATGGTAGGGAAATGGTTTGGTCGTGAATAGGAGGTGACATGGACATGATCTCTATTAAAGCTAGAGGAAGGAGAGGTGGAATGGTGGCAGTGGTAACTGGAAAGGGGATGAATGGCTGTTGCTGGTGGGTGAGGGTTTTTGCACTGCTTTCTTGGCTAAAAGAGGAACAGTTTCTATGTTTTTAGAGAGTAGTAACAGGGGCCATTTTCTTCTGTAATTCTCTCTCTTTTTATAGAAAAGGAGAGAGTCTTCAATGGCCCCTAAACCAAAAGAATCTCAATCATTGATACTTCTTCATTTTTTCTCCACCATTGATCTTCACCAAGGACGTTACTTCTCTGTCTTGTGGAGTGGCTAAGGAGAGGACAAAAACCTCCAGCTTGTTATTGCTCTGGACCTCCTACAACAACCTCTAGCTTTGCTTCAACGTGTGTTTCACGGTTTGTGACTTTAGGTGTAAAACTGGCGAAATTTAAAGGCTATTGAGAGGTGGAAGGTAATCCACAGTAATATTCAACACGACATTTACATCTTTTTCCTTTTCTTTTCTAATCAACTCAGTCTCTAATCATTTAATATCACGCAATCAACCTCCCAAGGATTTTTATTTTTTTTTAAACGAGGGATACAAAATTTGATTACGGCAAGTATCATGATAAGCCCAATGGAAAAGGTTTGATTTAGACTCCTTCCTATTCAAAGAAGAAAAAAGATAAAAAGTCCAGAGCCTTGGAAAAAGTGCCCAAGCATGACCACTCGCGATTAAGGAGATATTTGAAGTTTGAACCACTTGTGTGGAATAGTGCTTTATCTTGTTTGTCTTTCTTTTATCAAGATTTCATTTTGGGAAGCAATGTTATTGGACAGAGACAGGATTATTATTAGAAATAATTAGCAAAGCTTGAATTTTGGATAAAAGGTGGAGGAAAAAAGAAGAAGAAGAAAACTTAATAACAGGTTATTGGCTGTTAATTAGGGATGATATATATATATATATATATTGTTAAAAAATAGTTATGGTTAATGATGGAACAATTGGTTTTCTGTCATGGTTAATGATTTTTCAAAAACGTATGACTTCCACCATTAGATTTGAAACCAAAAAACATAAAAAGAAAAACTTATTCATAAAAATAAATAAAAAATATTAACCGTTTATTTCACCATGAAAGGACCTGCCATGGATCATGCCAGTTGTTGAAGCCACCTTTAAAGTTCGACTCACCAAACTTAATTTCCAACATCACTTGTTACGATAAATTAACTGCAACTTGTTTTGGAAGCCATTCTCAACGTTGTCATCATATCTCTGTATCCTGTCTTTAAGAGTTAATGGGAATAAAGAGAATCAAGCAACTCATATGTTGTCCAAAGTTAATTGCAATTGTTTAACTTTAATTTTGTTCAATTAGGAATTATATGGACTTAAATAAGATAAATTAAACAAATAAATCCTAATTGCTTCATTATACATACAAAAATAACAATATCTTAAATAAATGTTTTACGTTGCAATGATTGTATTATTTGTCTTTTAAATTTTATTACTAATTATTAGATACAAATGAATTGATTGCAATTAACCTCTTGAGGATTTCAACTCTACCCCCTTTGATTACTTGATTAGTTACACTATTAATCAAGGTTCACGAACTAGAAAATATAACTAAAAAATCTCTTTATAAAAAACTTGAATTTAAGCTCTAGAATGATTGAACAAAAATATATAGAAAAAAGCTAGAAAAATAAATTTAAAATAAAGGCAGGTAGAAGAGTTATTGCTTGGTGTGCATAATATCTCTTCTTCAACCCTTTTTATATTGATTTTTGGAATTAAGACCGATGTAAAATTACATAAATTAATTCTCTTCATTTTGTCTTCATTAACTGTAATAAGAAATAAAAACATGACAGTTTTTCACCTTAAAAAACACATATTTTCTTTGAAAATAAATTGTTAATGGAGAGAGGTTACGATTCATGTTTTTTTATTCATGAGCTGGCAAAACATAATTCTTCATAAACCTAAAAATTATTTAACTATGAATTTAAGACTGAGCCCATGCTCAAGCGTCGAGTCCTAGGATCAGAGAATCGGACAGGAGCCTAGATTTGATCTCGAGCTTGTGTCATGCAAAACTGAGTGATCAGTGAGTCAGTGCATGTGATTTAAGCTCAAAGCCTGCTTAACTTATAACATCTCTTCTCTAAAAGTTTTAGTGCCTTTTGAGTTCAATTTTAACTCTTTAATTTTCCACACTGTAAGCTAAAATAAAACACTGTAATCTTTTAATATGAAATTGAGAGTTTTTGAGTTTATAAAACATGTCAACCAAAGATGTTTTAGAATTAATTTCTCACTCACACATAATATGTTTTAATCAAGCTAATTTCCCATGTTAAATTACTTTTGTTGTATCATAACTTCAAACAAAGTCTTAACTCTAGAATTGAGTGGACTTTACTTTTAGTATGCCTCAAATATGCAAATTACCAATTTTTTTAAAAACAAATTTCTAACAATCCTTATATGAATGGAAATTGTCTAACCATTATATAAAGACTCAAAAAATCATAAAAATATAATGACTTAGTATATCACTACATCTAGATACATAAATTTTAAATTTTGACTCTTTAATTAAATATTACCATATTTACTCGGGTGATTTGTAAGAAATTTAATTAAAAAAATTACACAAAAAATAAGCCAAGTCAATATAGGTTAACTCGTTATGCACTATTTTCAAGCAATGAAATCGGGATAACCTCATAAAAATCAAACCAAAATAAATCATGAAATCTAATTCTCAATCAAACATAATTTTTAATGATAAAATTGAAAAAAAAAAGTCAATTAAAAAGAAGAAACAAAACAGAGTCAACTGAATTAACATGTCAAACCCGCAACCCAGTTATGAGACGAGGACAACCCAATAAAAAGAAGATCCAATGTTAAAGGATATGAGAACGAGATAACCTGTTATAAATAAAATAAATAAAAAAACAATCTGATTTAATAGGAGTTAAAACATCAAAACTCGAGACCTTGATCGCGGGCTCAAGATATCCATATAGAGAATAATTTAAAACATATTATAAAGCTCAATTCTTAATCGTTTCAATATCAAATGATAAAATTTGAAGAAAAAAAAGTTCACTAAAAAACAAATCGAGTCAACTCAAGTTAACTTGGTAAATACTATTTTTAAATCATGATATTAGAATAACTTAATAGAAAGCAAATAAAACAAATCATGAAGTTTAATTTTCAACTAACTCAATACTTAAAGATGAAATTAAAAAAAAGAAGCTAAATATAAAGAAAAAAAACCTTAGCCAACTGAGTTAACTCGCTAAACCCGTGATATGTGTTATGAGTGTTAGATAATTCAATAAAAAATAAATATAATATTAAATAATAAAATTAAAAAAATATGGAGAAAGTTGTTATAGTATTTTCTCTACATGTTTTAGTTAATTGTTAATAATAATAATAATTACATTGAAATGGTGAAGAACATGAGCCTTGATATGATATGGTGCATGAATCCAGCTTGTATTGATTTGTTGCTTTGGATACCCTTATTAAAGTCACGAGCATGATCCCCAAATAAAAAGGGCCAACTGGAAATTTATAGTTCGACAAGAAATTTACAAGCTAACAATGATAGGCAGCTTTTATGAATGAATATATATACTTAAAGCTGCAAACCTGTAGACGGAAATCAGTGGCATAGAGGTCATCACACAAGCAATCTGCAAGGTTTTATGGTCCGTACAGAATTATTGAAAGAAGTGGGGCAATGGCTTCGAAATTAGAGTTACCATCATCTGTCTGAGTTCACCCGGTCTTTCATGTCTCACAGCTGAAGCAACATGTGGGAAATAAAAAAAAGTGTTTGAAGAGTTACCTGCGATGGTTGATGAATCTTCTTTACAACCCCAAACATTGTTGGACCGAAGTATTGTAAAGCATCGCAATCGAGCTGCTACTCAAATCCTTGTGCTCTGGAAGGGCTTGCCTCCAGCAGAAGCAACGTACGTGAGAGTTCTTGGAAGAAGTCATGCTCAGATTTCCAGAATCCTCCCTCGAGGACAAGGGCGGGGTTTAAGGGGGGAAACTGTTGCAAGCGTTTTTCTGGAATGAATTGGAAGGGGAAACAATTAGGGTAGGTGAAATTTGAAAAGAGGAGTGACCGTTGGTGGATGTTAAGAATAACAAGCTTTGGCTCCATCTCCCTCTTCTCTTCCCTTTTCTAAAAAACCTAAACGATAAACCATTGTAATTACTTATCAGAATCTATAGCTTGCTTAAGTACATAAAACAGCTTGGATGAAATCTAAGTGAGAACAATCGCTATTAAACTTGTTCCGGCTGCATATATGGCCGCGAGAAATATGCCCACTTAAATTATTTTGTTTCAAGAAAACTTCATTCAATTAAAATTCTTGCAGCTATCTCGAGCGCAGGCTGCAGAGGGGATGATCATCATATGCTTGGATTCCTTGGATTTAGTCCTCCCAAACCTGTCTGTCTTTTAGTTTCAATTCTCTAAACAACCCCATATAAAACAAAAACCATCGATCGTGTCCTAAAATTAATACATTCGGGTTGCATGCAACCCTTGTATGACAATCTCCTCAACACGTGCCTCATCTCTCTTTGACACGTGCCTATGGCCTTCTCTCTTTATAACCCCACCTCTCTCGCACACAATGTGTATATCTATATATATATACCATCAGATTTTCATCTCATAAAATCTTACTTGGAGCAGACTCCGTTTGATCCAGCATCGATGGCTGATATTCAAAAATCAAAGCAACCACGGCAACAACCAAGGTCCCACCAAGTAGTCAAGGCAACTACTGCTGTCACTACCGGTGGGTTTCTTTTAGTTGTCTCCAGTTTCACCTTTACTGCCACCGTCATTCTGTTGACCGTAGCCACTCCATTGCTGGTCATATTCAGTCCAGTTATCGTTCCTGCTATGATAACAGTTCATCTCTTGCTTATGGGGTTCTTAGCCTCTGGTGGCTTCGGCGTGACAGGAATCACTGTCATGTCATGGATGTACAGGTACGTACATTAGTTTTCTTTTCGATTTTTGGCTTAGTATAAGCGTAATATTTTGAAATGGACCTCTTGAAGGTATGTTACTGGGAGGCATCCTCCAGGGGCAGAACAGCTGGACCAAGGAGGCATGAAGCTGGTTGGTAAGGCAAGGGAAATGAAAGAACGGGGTGAGCAGTTTGGGCTAAAAGCTGCCCACTAGACACCTTGAAAGACTTGCACGTCACGATCTCCCTTGTACCCTCTTTCGATGGAATTGAAAGAACAGTACTGATGTTTAAAGAAGTATTGGGTGGAGATCAAGGAAATTGCTGCGAGGGATATGTGTTTTTGTTGGAGGAGCTATTTACTGGGCTGTGTAATCTCTAATTTGTCGTGTCATTGTCATTTGCTTCTCGTTAACGAGTCTTTTGTGAGTGTTGATCTTAAATAATTTGCTGTTTGCTGTCTTGTTAATTTTGGGTCTGTAATAAATGATGTCATTTCTTAATTTCTGGTATGTTGGTTTTAATTTGATATCTTTTAACCTTTATATCTTCCTTTCCATTAGTATCTTTCAAGGGAGTTTCTAGTGGAAAATTAAATAGGCAGTAATTATAAATAGATCATGCTTATGGCTAGCTAGCTAGCGGCAAGCGCCAAACAATGCTGGCATGTGAACTAACGATGGAGGTAAATGGGGTACGTAGTTTCAGCAGCCTAGTGGTTAGAAATTTCCTTCCCGATGCCACGGAGTCTTTCATATTGGGGGTGGCGCGTGATGTCGGAAATGGGGTAATTTTTCACAATTAGTGTTTTTTTATTATTTTCCTCTCTTCTCCCCTAAAAAATTATGCCAGTGATCCTAAATTTCAGAGTTGCTTTTATTTATTTATTTATTTACGTTCTTATTCCTTTTATTTTCATTTTGTTTTCTTAATTTATTTATAAAAAAATTTATTTGTTTTTGTATATGAATATTTTACTTGCTAGAACTTGAGCTTTAACTTTTTTTTTTTTATGAAATTATCATATTTTCATGTAATTTATTAAAAGTTGATCTTTGATTTTTTTTTTTAATGAAATTATACTGATTTTATGTTTATAATTACAATTTGCAAGTTAACCAAATATTTTTTTTTTTTTTTTTTTTTTAGTTTCACTTCAATATTAAATTCAAACTGACAAGCATTATAGCAAAAGCTTGAATGAATTTAAGGGCAAAGGATAAATTACCAACTACATATGATTATAAATTAGCTCCATGAACAAACCAAATCTAAATCAGATTACCCATCAAACATTACCTAACTAGTTTCCATTGTTAAATTCAAGAATTTCTTTTTATGATTTTAAAGGCAAGAATCTTAAGGCAAATAGTAATGTCCAATAGGTGGGGACCCAGTTGAGAGCTTGTTTGTTTGGGGACCTGATAGAGAATAGGATGATGGCTGGGGGAGATATGCGGACTTTTCACAAAAATATATCAAACATTACTTTCAATCGAGTTTTAGGTAAAAAGCCTCAAAAGTCCAGAAAACACCCTCTCAAGCAATTTACAAGAATTCTTTCTCTTGCCATCCCCTATTTATAAGAGCGCAATCTTTATCTTCATGCAATCTAGAAAAGAAAAATAAATACTGCACAACATAACAACGTAGAGATTAAAGCACGATCTTAAATATTTAATATAAAACAAAACTTCATCGTGTGGATATTGGTGGTTCTGTGTTTATGAACTTAGTAGATCAACAGGGACATAGTATGATGAACATAGACGAAAGGAAAGGTAGGCAATTGAGCCCCACAATTAAATGCAAGAACAAAATAATAAATGGAAAGGCAAATTTTATTCCTCCTTGTCCATGCAATCTCTAGCTTTTCATAGGATCCAAATCCTGCTTTTGGAATTGTTCAAGAATCATATTACACATGTTCATCGTCCGTGCATCAAGTAGTCCGTGATTCCACAGTTTGATCATAAATAATCTCCAACACCTGCAAGCCCATTAGAATAAGTAATATGCAAAATTGCTGGCTCTGAAAATGGGTGAGCCAGAGAATTTCTGTAAGTGCTTTAATTACTGATAGAACATAATCTGCTTGTGTACGTATAAGAGGGGAAGTTGAATAGGAAAAAGAAACAACCAGAGTAGAATATGAAGACATTTCAAATTAAAATTGGAAGACAACTTACCAAATCAGAGCTGGGGCTAGGACAAGGTTGTGTCCATGCAATCTCGTGAATGCCTCGCATGCCCACGGGATATGTCCATCTGCAAGCACCCTGCCAGAATGAAAAGCAAGTTCAAAACGAGACAATTTGCATAATTTTATATCTATGTGAAAACAAATGCAAAACAATGTTAGTTAGATCCAAAACAGTTGAAACGAAGAGAGTGGTGTTGAATAGGCATAATGCCCAATTCACCATGCTTCCAAATGCCCCCTCCCCAAACTCTCCCATCCATAACTTGCCTCCCAAACATAATCTTGTTCAATAACAACAAACGGATACAAAGATCTACACGAGAAACAAAATACCAATTCAAGGCAGTGTGTAAAGAGAAGATTACCGCTGCTTCCTCACAAATGAGTTCCACAAGTGCATCATTTGCTTCTCATCTTTAGTCACGTCTACAAAATCATCAAGCATCTGCAGCATAATAGATTATTCATGACAGCCTTTTTCTATGGTTACATGTAGGCATTATAATTAAGTGCCTTCAAGTTACAGACCATCAAGTGTCTTTACTTATTTTGGAGTAAGAATTTATTTCATCATTTCATAACTAATTACTCAATAATTGTGCTACTAGCAAATGGTGCATCGCAATTATATTCAATAGGTCTTATTACCTTGAGAAAAGAAAAAAAATATTATTCAGTTTGTAAATTTCGTTATGATTTAATATGAAATATTAAGTATATTTACCTAATGTACCATAATAATTAAACTAATCATTTCATTACTTAACTAAATTTACCATAATTGTGATAATTACAAATGATCACTTATTCATTTATTCCAGCATTCTCGATTGAATGCCACATATCATTCATTCCGACTTTTCATATAAAAAGCAGGAATGAATGATATGTGGCATTCATTCGAGAATGCTGGAATAAATGATGTATGAAAGAGATATCAGATGCATATTGGCTTTTATATAAAAAACCATAATGAATGTTATGTGGCATTCAATCGAGAATGCTGGAATAAATGATATCTGAATAGATGTCAGATGGATATTGGCTTTCATATGAAAAACTGGAATATGTAATGTGTGTGGCACTCAAATGGAATGCCAGAATTACTGGCAACTAATCTAGAAATTCATGGTAATCAAAAAGGGATTACTAGAAAGGATAACATCCGAGGGAAGGATTGTTGATGGAATGATTGATGAATAAGTGGGAATAATTGACCATCCGGTGAGGATGGTCAAAGTGATGTGGATCATAGATGAGGAACCAACTGACTAATGAGTTTAATGATTGTATCATCACTCATTGAATAAATAGACACAATATCTTCTTGCATAAGAAAATTAATAATATTGACATGAAAGAATCTTTAGAAGAATCATTGTTTAATCACGTCAACTGTTAATTATATTTTTACCTTGTTGGCTAATCATTGCAAGTACTTCACATACCCGGTGGGACTTGCTATTCATCAGCTTTGTTTAGTATATGTTAGGTAGTTCTCTTATGTAAATATAAACTGCGGCTTTTGGTATGTAGATGGAAATGCAAGCTACTTTTGAATTGTGCTAGACAGATGTCACTTTTTGTATGGAAATATGAGTTTTATTTTGAAATCGAAGTAGTGTTGTAATGACGAGTAAAAATCATGTTTTCCACTATATGTCAGATTCTCTGTTTTGGTTAATACATGTCTTAATTTCTTTAGTAATTAGTCTATATTTGATTATTTAGCTATGATAAATTGATGAGTCAATTGATGGGAGTCCAGGATGATTGGACTCATGAGGTTGACTCTGTTTGTGATCTCTAGTAATATGTCGACAACTAATTATTATCTTAGAGAAGAAAAAAGTACTACATATTTTGAAAATAATATTGCTAAATGATGATAAATTAATAAGTGCTTAAACTTAATGCATCCTAAATCTTATCACTTCATAAATTCAAGAGGGACTAACTTCAGCTCAGAAAATCAATCCAATGGAAAAAGGTAACATGTATACCATATGCACAAACATGTTTCAAAATTGCATCATAAGAGTACCAAACTAGTATTAGGCAACTTAATCATTAAACATACCCTTCGGTCTTCAAAATCTGCAACATCATCGTCAACTTCATCCTCACTATCCCGATCTGACATAACTTGCTCAGCTGCCATTGGCTTAAGAAAACAAAATGAACATCAATTTCAAAAATTTGTCCATAGAATCTAAGTAATTCATAGATTTTCTTTTACTTTTTATATTGTAGAGTTAGAATTAAATTACAAAAACTAGTCAAATTCCATTAGAGTCAATGAGAACATGGAAAAAAACTAATCTGTGAGTAGCGAAGAGAACAGTACACACACACAGTTGAGACAGATTCAAACATGTATGACATTGATATTCAGCAAAGCATACGGCAACATGCTTGACATTTTAGGAAAACTAAATTAAAAAAGTCAGTTTTTTATGATTCCCTAAGGAATTCACCTCTATTTTTAATAATCTGCATCAAGATAAACCAATTGATTTTGATGATTTATACTAACATGACAATACAAAAAAATGTATGAGCATGTCTTAACTGTTAGAAGTAGACATTTTAAATAAACTCTCCTAAGACAGGTGCATGGCTAGAATCTTCAAAGGTGTCACATGCATTAAAACACTAACACAGGTATATCCAGTATGCACACTCTAACTAAAGTTTGGAATTCATGACATTTGTCCATCAATAATAAATGCCAGTCACATACTTCAGAAGAAAGCCTAACATTCAATTCATTCAACAACAGGCATAGATTAAGAGTAAAGCAAATGACAAAATACAATTGTTTATTGAAAGACGGTCATTACTCACCTGAGCTCTATGTGAGTGAAAAAATTGTCGTTTGTGAAGGAGTGTACGGCTGAAGAAAGATAATAGTTAGATTAAACCCATATTTAAGCTTCCAAAAATATTTATCAATCTGACAAATTATAAGCTTCAAGCAATAAACAATGAATAAAGTGACTACCTCAGATTAAATACATTAGAAAAGTAATTCACACTGTGTATTACAAAACAATAAGCTGCAACCTATAGAACAATTACAATCTACAACAATACTCCGACAAGTTAGTTGGCTACTTCAAGGATACATTCACTCAATAACATTTTAATTTGAGTCACATATTACAGCCTAAACAAGTGCAACAAATAAACTGACCATGCAGCACTTCATCCTTGTTGACCAGACCTAACAAATGGCGATTCTACTACTCGTGCATTTTTCAATTCACTTTAGAATTAAGAAAGAAGATATGCTACAAGAATAAAGATGAACTGAGACCTACTTTCTCATGTCAGACCGTTCAATTGATAATTTTCTTGTCTTTGCAAATTGTAGCATGGCAGGAGGTGCAAGATTATTCCCAGGTACCAATTGAGCACATTCAGCATCAGGATATGCATGTGCTGCAGAACCTGAAACCCCAACAACATCAGCACCAGAACGAATGTGTTCTCCGTACTCTCTGCTACACATGCTAGCAGTTTGCAAATCCTTCCCACCTGAGACATCAGCACTCAAATAAATAAGGTTCTCAACTAACAAACATACAATAAGAAAGTGAAGCATGCAAGCATAAGACACAGCTACAAATAACAGAATTGTAAAATTTGGCACTATGATTACACAGCATAGCATTTGATAAATCGATTGAAAATATCTCATAGTTTCATTACAATAGACCAACCAATTACTAGGTGCCCATTAGCTACATCCACTCCAAACTCTGGCAAGTGTACAAAAAATGCCACTTGCTCCTTCATTTCCTTCCCAAGCAAAACCTTGCAGCAGGAATAAAGATAGATAATGAAGTCCTACAATGAATCAAATGGCTCTGTTTTATTACACCCACCCTATGCTTTCCCAAATTATGTTTTTGGCCCAAAAGAATAATGCTTTGAAATGTGTCCTCTATCCAGTACCTATTATGGAAGAAAGAGGTGACAAATTTTGAAGTTGTGAAGAGCAGAAAAACAATTTTTTTTCTGCCAGGTTAAGTGCAGGGAGCTGTCATTTTTATGTATTTATTCTTCATTAAGATTCATAATCATGACAACAAAAAATAAAAAATCTAGCAGATTATGCATTAAGCCATTGTCTAAATATTTCCATAGATTTCGTTACAAGGATGCCATTCATCAGCACAATTCATGTACATAAGTAGAAAGCACATACCGCCAATCTTGTCAAGCAGCTCACCAGCTCCCTGTTGCCTGCTCAGAGTCTTGTCAAGTACATTCTTTGCCTTTTGAACAAGTTTCCTGGGTCTTTTGCGCTTTGGTTTCTTTGAGCTATGGGTAAATATGGACAGACCCATTTCAGTCCATGGTATTGTAATATATCAACAAAATTGACAGAAGATGAATCAATTTATTACTTCAAGCAAGACAAATCTAAGACTTACCAAAAGAAGAAGGTTTGTTGTTTTGGATCAATACCATCTGCAACAATCTGAATAAAAAGAAATTGGCATATGAATTCCAAAAAAAACAAATAGGATATATACCATGCTTTGTACCTCACATGGATGCCAAGCATTTTCCCCAAATTGCATATTTAGCAGTTCACATAGACCACTTAATTTTTCCCATAGTTTTTACTTGACTTGTATGTATATGGAATAAAGTCAACAATGACAGAAATTTTCCTATCAGCCTTAATAATGATAAACTCAGAAACTCGCCTATCATCCAGCAAATCATATAATTTCCAATATTTATGCTCTAAAGCAGACAAATCCCAGAAATCTCTCAAGGTAATGTAAACAACGTAATGTGCATGTTTGTATTCTCCTTTTATTTTAGTGTTTCATTTTACATGGCATTCTATTAAGCATCACGAGAATCTCCTTCCAGCAAATCATAAAATTTCCAGTATTTATATGTTTATGAGACACTAAACTAAACGATGCTCTAAAGCTCTTAATAAGGAAGCAATATATTTATGTATATGTTCACTTTTAAGTTTTCTGTTTAAAACAAGCAATATTACCCTTTCTTTGTTTTGCTTTATTTCACATGAAAAATTCATAATAGGAGCATAAAGACCAACTGGATATGGTAAATGCTTGTTGACTTTGTAACTTGAAAAAATAACATATATAGGACAAATAAAAGTTCAAATATGAACTGTTGTTATTGCAAATTGGAAGTAACAATAAAATGCCAAGAAGAATTTATTATAGGAGGAATTCTTCTAACCTCAGATCTCCAAATATCAGTTTTCACAAATATATTTACAGCTTGAAATTCTTCCGTTATCTGCAAGACATACACAGGAATGGTCATTATAGTACAAAATATGTAAAGAACCGAAATCAAACGTAAAGAACTGAATTCATCCAAGATTCCTGTAGTTTACCAACCCAAAATTCAAAGTTGAAGAGATCATGTGATGAGGGCAAGTGATATCTCAGACCCTATGGAGCAAAAAAAATAAAATTATATGGAACTCAACATAGGAACTCAGCCTGAAAGAAAGACAGTCATGGTTTTGTTTTCATCACAGGGAACAAAAGGATATCAGGAAAACCTCCAACCTTGAAGCTTGCACATTTTACCAAGCAGAATGGGCAGGAAAAGTCTTCAGTTACTGCGAGTTAGACATCCAACACGTTATAGAAGAAGAGGAAAAGGAGCTTACAAATCCAGAAGCCCAAGAAGAAACTTAAATTGCAGAGACCCATCAATAACAATTGAACAAATATCTACTATCAAGGAATTGAAGAGTTCAAAAGGAAAAATCTGTTCTCTTCAAGATTGAAGCTGTTATAAGTTCTTCCATCTAAGCCAAAATGTGAACCCATAAGACATTAAAATGCATTAAAACAAAACAATGAAAAGAAAATTAGTTTTACCTTCTGTTTTCTGCAACTTATTATTGTAATACCTATAGTTGAAAATCACATTTCCTGCCCTCAACCTACATAATACAAGTGAAAATGTTTTATCATACTCATATAGGAAAACAAAGAATTTTCAAATCAGGACCAGTGCAATAAAGAAAAACAATATCAATTGAAAAGTGTTTGATGCTAGGATGTATAAGAGATATTACCGAATGATATGAGACAACGATGAAGAAGAAATGTCACCACAGGTGTATGAATGATAAGAAGATTTTTCCTTAGCCCCAACCTCTTCTGCAGAAACGTTGACTTGCAGCTGTGATGTATTCTTTGGTAAATACAAACAACCAAAATACATACTTCTGTCAGAAAAGAAACATCTAGCAGTAGATATAATAAATGAATTTGAATTTATCCAACTAAAAGACTTTTGAGAACAGAACAAACCACAGTTTCAGAATTAAATGGAATTTGAATTAAAACACAGTTGTCCTCGGTCAAACAAGTCAACTGCAAGAAGAGAAACACAAAAAAACCGCTCTTAAATCTCAAAATACAAATGGAATCTGATGAGTCCTTGAAAATCAGACTGCACAAAACAAATAAATCACACGCTTAAATTATTCAGGTTAAGTAATGTTCCCGGTCATGAGGCTGCCCAAGAAGATGCTAATGTCAGCTTCCAACCATCACTATTTAATCATACAGCAGAAAATGTAAAGAATTTCTACAGCTGAGAACAGCATGGAAAGTAGAAAGTCTACAGGTCTATGTCAAACTTCGTGAAAGCATACAAGAACACCAGCAGTTAGTAGCTTCTTTACACGGGCCATTTGGCAGAGGATAAAGGAGCAACACCACTTGGCCTGTCAGAGTGATGTGGTGGTGATAAGACCATGGCTAATTTTGTTCTTTGAATAATGAAATCAAACAAAAAAATCAGGCTTAACCCATGACATTGTGTTATAGGCAATGATTAGACCTATATTGTGACGGCATCTGTAAACTAAGATGAATCAGGTCCAGCCTCTCTAATGGGTAATAGTGTGGAGTCAGTTAGGATGGAGTCTCCTTATTAAAACATCATGGGTTTAAGAAAAATATGAAAAAATAATTAGCTAAACAGGAGCTAAAGTGCTTTACCTTTAAGAAGCAAGCATTCATGTCAACAGGAGATGTCACCTCCACTCGTTGTCCCAAACCCAAATTTGGTGACTTCTCCCAAAAATCACACAGCGAGTCTAATGGTATCTTCCCCAATAGACAGCATCCTCCAACATTTTCTGCCATGTACAAGCAATATTTCAAATTGAAAACTGGATTGCACGATGCAAAAAGACAACTATTAGAAAAAAGAAAAGGGCAATTAAAACCCCATCAGCAAGGCCCAGATTGTGATAATGAGTTGTTTGACATGGCATTTTGTCATTATATTGTCTGTTTTATTACTTTTTTTCTCCATGTAGAATAGAAAGAAAAAATTTTGAACCTTAAAAACATCTATAGTAATTTCTTGGCAACAAAAAATTACAAACAGACCAATTACAAGAAAATAGTATAGCATGCATTTGAAACACTTTCCACGTGACATCATATAAGAAGTAGTTGAGGAACCAAAGCATATCTCACATGGAAACAATTCCATACCCAAATGACCGTTGGTTAAATCAATTCCACGCATAGAACTTTGGGCCCCAGCTGCCAAAAATAACAATGACAGTGAGACCAAATATTCTTATATGGCAGATAAGTTCTCAAGTACCAACCAAATATATGAATGCATACCAAAGCTGACAAGCAAGACATACAGTGAGCCAGATTTGACCTCTGATGCTAGCTTATTCATCTCAGGGAGAACGAAATTTGTTTGCGCTTGAGTACTGCCCTCGACTCCAGCAAAGTTGGCCAGAACACACGGTCGACTAAAGTGATATACTGCAGAATACTTTATAGCAGGGTACAAAAGCAAAGGTGGAACATTAGAAATAGATAACCACCACATAATACTACCTCTAATAGCATTGATATACATCAATCTAGCTAGGATAAGGAAATAGATGCATTCTTACCTCTAAACCCCCAATTTTGGATACAAGCCTTGCCAACAAAATGTACAAGGGAAATAGACTGTGTGATTGTACAGCTCCATTTAGAGTAACAGGCATCGAAATTGTCATTTGTATTCTACAAGTTTAATCAAAAGAAACCTGGTAAGCACCTCAAAATCATTTACATCCTCAAAATTTAATCAACAAAAATAAGCCAGCATCCTTACACAACTATAACATGGACCGTATCATTAAATCCCAAAACAACTGATTACAATTCATATAGCTAAACACACACACTCATACAAAAGCTTCAACAAAAATATTTCACTGATGCAAATTACTCCAAACTTAAAGAACAGTGGAAAGGAACATCATTACCTTCTTTTATTCTTCACCTGTATTTTATACCGCAAGCATCTTTGCAAATACGACGGCTACCTCATAGACAAAAAGAAAGTATATTCAATCAGAAACGCAAAACAAATAACGACATAAAAGAAAAAAACAATCAAGTAATACGTAAATATAATTACATTTCCAATGGCGCGACGCTGAAGAATATTATAAAGCTCAACAGGCTTGCAATACATCGAAAGACTTTCTTCAGCAGCAATTTCTTCTTCTTCAGTTAAATGCAAACCACCACCACCACCACGTCCATCTTCACGGCACATCTGATCTATCGTGCTTCTGCTATATCTTCCAATAACAATAAAAAATAAAAATATTCACTCGACAAAAAAATTATTCAAATCCAAAAAAATGAGAAATTAATTATTTAAAAAGCACATACGCGGAGGTTTCACGAGTGACTAAAGGAATCCCCGGCATTCTTCAGTTACGCTAATTCAATGTTTTGTAGGTTCATAGTAGCTACCACTAATATTAGTATACGAGCAAAACTAGGTTTTGTAGGAGACATGAACAAAAAAAACCTGCAAATTAATTGCAAATTGAGCTGAAAATAAATTAGTGATTTAATCTAAATTTGTAAAAAAATCAAACGATTGAGAAAACAAACCCTAGCCAAACCTGAACAGAGTTGCAGTTTATTTGGTTCGATTGAACGGACCGGACCCGAATTTTTTTTAGCCGATGATTGGACCGGATACTGAGAGTGGGTGGAGAACAACGGAGTGAGTCAGCACAAGAGCGAGGGACAGAATTTAGTGAGGGAGGAAGAGAGAGAGAGAGTGTTATTATGATTCTTTCTTTCAGGTTCTTTGTGAGTGTCCGCTTTTTTTTCTACTAGGCAGTTGTGTTTGTACTGCGCCGGGATTATGTGACAGTGCTAATCCGGTCCGAGTCATGCACCTACTCATGGTGACTCATCAACCGAGGCTATGGCTTGCGCCGAGTTTCGAACTAAAATCGCGTGAATTTTTAGGGTGACCAAGTTGATCCAGTTAATACTTTAATTATTATTTTGTTTTTTAAAAAAAGATGAGTTTACTTTGGAGAAACAAAACATTAAAACTTCATCGTTTTGTACGTCAAACCAATTCATGGTAAATCATTCGTGAAACTAAGTTTGTTAAGTTTATTTCTTAAAATTTATTTTTTATTTAATCATAAATTATTGAGAAAAAATGTATTATCTTTCTTAAAATTGCCTTCTCTAATTCATGTAGTTTTGATAACAAAATAATTTTTTTTCATTGCAGCATAGTTCATTTAATAAAAAAAACATCTATCAAGAAAAATATGATAATATAGACTCAAGAAGAAAAAATATATATTTAAAAACCAATAATTTTCTTATTTACAAATTTTTTCATAAAAACATATTGTAAAATAAAAAATTATTATAATCATAAAAGTATATATCAATTAAAAAATCATGAATCAATCATTTCTCTCAACTACATGAAAAAGTATGGGAATAATAAATTTAAGAAAAATACATAAAAGTCTTACAATAAAATATTTTAAAATATATATATTTTATTTTTATTTAATATTAATGAGCAAATTATTTTAAAAATTCTTCATATTAGACTAATAAATAAGTATTCATAAATCTATCGATAATATCACCATGAAAAAGACTTGATATTCTTAAAAATAATGAAATAACTTTTTATTAGTAGTCTATTGTTTTTTTAATAAAAGACCGCCAAAATTAAAATAAAAGGTTTGTTAAGAGTTTCAATTATTTAAAATAGTAGAAAAAAAGGGATTTCTCTAATTTAAACTTTATTTTCTTAGTGATGTATCTTTTTTTTGTTTTATCGATAATATATTTTTTAATCATAAATATTATCTTTTAAATGAAAATTCATTGTGGTCTCAAAAGCAAGTTTCAATATAAAAAAAGCAAAACAATGTCTTAATATTTTGTGATTGAAGGTAAAAAATAATGTGATAAAATCATGTCAAAATCTATCAAAAAAATAAAAAAACAAAACACTTATTAAAATTAAATATCCATGAGCAGATATTTTTTTTTTCATGTCATGTATTATTGAAAATTAAATTGCTATCATTCTCGTAAAAAAGTAAAATATTATTTAAAATTATAGAAAAAATAACTACGAATCTAAATATAATGTCAAGTATTTTATTTATGATGCTTTTAAATTAAAAAAAAAATGTTGAAAAAAAATCCACATAAAAGAGCACACCTAACAGAAAAGAAAGAAAATCTAGAATGCATTGCGTCCAGAAGGTTAGATCCGCACGTCTATTTTTTATTATTATTATTATTCATCCTTTTATTTATTTATTTTGAAAAAATATAAAACAAAAAACATGTTATTTTATAATCTAGATTGCAACAATTAAAAAGTGGTTAGAAAGTCAAGGTCCGATTTACAGGATCCAAAAAAATAATTTTCAAAACTTTTTTTATTTAAAAACACTTTAAAAACCTTAATAAACCCAATTTAACCTTAAATCACCATTTAATTAGTTAAAGAATAGAAATTTAACCGGATTATAAAAACTTTACGAGTCCTAATCTTTCTATTCCAATAATATAAAATATAAAAAACATATAAATTATACTCCTTTTATTAAATGAAATCCATAAAAACAATGATTATATTTTTTTATTACTAAAAAATAGTCAATCTATAGCTCTCTCTTTTTTCTTTCGTCCATTAATGACTTGACTTTTTTTGTCTACGCGGTTGCGGCTGTGTTTTATTTAAAACGCAGTCCGTAACTATTTGATAATAAAAAAAATGATTTATTGTGCATGGAGCCCACATGATTTTTGCATTTAAAACGTTGTAAAGGAAGAGTTACGAAAACCTGCTTTTCATGCACTGTAGCGGATAAAAAATAGCGAACACTGCAAATTCATTGCACTGTTCACGCTAACAGTTCAATTCACTTGCACTGCCCGAAGGTTTTTTTTATTTTTTTAAGTGTTAATTGTATTATTCGCGATGTCAACAATATTTTTTTCTCGAAAAACTAGTATATAGTGAATTAAATTCACTTGCACAGTAATATCAATTTTATATTTGATAATATTTTATCTAATTTTATTACACGCTCAAAAAATTATAAAAACTGTAGTTTTTATCGGATGAATTTCGTACGTAATGGAATTATAAATAGTTTAATCGAATAATAAAAAATATTTTATATAAAGTATTATTTTTTTCATGATGTAACAGGAGTAATTAATTTTACAATATTTAAATTTAAAACCATCAATATTAATATATATTTTTTAAAATTATTTTATAACCTCAATTTTAAAAGCATTCTTAACCAAACACATTAAATTACTTTTTTTTTCAGTTTCAATTACAACCACAGTTTTAACCAAACACCTATTTTTTCAAACCAACCTCAACTAAAAGTATTTTTTATAAATCAATTTTTTCCAAATCACAATCACAACAGCTACCTGTTTTTTAACCAAACACACTCTTTCTCTCTCCTCTCACAAACGCATGTATTGAAAAGCAAATAAATAAAATTTTGGATTACAATTGAAAGTTCAAAAACTTAGAGGACCAGAATAGAAGTTGAAGGGAAATACATGGACAACACATAATTTTTTGTGCCAGTCCGAGATTAGCCATCCCCTTTTTTTTACTTCTAAATTATCATTTTTCTTTTAATTATCTCTATACTACAAATTCAAACCAAACTCATTAAATTTGTCTACAATCAAAATTTTAAATCTTATAAAAACTTTAAAATCTAAACCCCCCCCCCCCCCAGGATAAGAGATTATCAGCTCACAAAACATAAAAAACAGCACATGATTGGATGCAATGGGGAAAAAATAATAATCAAAAGGAAAAAATAAACAAATATTGTAATCCACAATCAAGCCGAGACTGCAAAGTTCAACCCTCTACAGTGTAGCTCTTTTAGTTTTCTTCTTGATCTTGATTTTTTTCTTTTAATTTATTTTTGATAAATTAGTCCCTAAATTTCAAAGATGCTATTGACGACGGATACTTTTATAGTTAATTAGGTATCTCATGTCCATATCCGTACTGGATTCGATGTTTACAGATGCATATCAAATGCTTTTTGTGAATGGTAAAGAACCTTCATGTCGGTAATCAATAAATAATTTGTCATTTCATTAATTTTACATCTACAATTACATGTCACGTTAAACTCTCCGATGACAATCTTAATAAAAACATTAACAAACAAATAAAATAGAGGGAGGTTTCACCATAACCCCTCTTATATTTTATTATTCATTACTATAATGATTATTTTATCATTTCTATAAAAACTTATATGGCTTTTGACCAAGGTTATTTTGGTATTTTCAAAAAGTATATTAATTATTATTGATTTTTTTAAAGATATTTGAATTTATTCAATATTTTATGAATAGTAAAATAATTAAAATACTCCTCAAAAGTCAAAAAATTAGCGATCTCTCATATATGAGTATTTAGATATTTTTTATATACAATAGATTTACACATGTATTTTTGGATGCAAGACATTTAGTTCCTTATAGTAAGAGGTGTTTGGGTCTAGTTTTTTGTTATTAACTGTAAGTTTGGTTTTTTTGTTATTAACTGTAAGTTTGGTTAAGGATAATAATGCAATTTTCTTTTAAAATAATGGCTTTTAATTAAAAAATTATCGGCACATGCAAAACAAGTGTCGGCATGTTGGAACAACCACACACATTAGGCGGTGCATGCAGCGGTTTTTGACGGCCAAAAACTCTCTTTCGTTGTTTTAGTCAAATCCTCTCCATCTTCTCTTTTATTATAGACTGTGTTTGTACTCAAAATGTGGCAAGTGTTGTCTATGACCATTTTTTTTTCTTCATTCATTTCTCTCTTATATCTCTGTAAATACACTATGGTTCTCTTTGTTATTTTGTTTTTCAAATTTAGATCTTTTAGTTTTGATTATTGTTTTTTATTAGGTTTTATTTCTTTTCAATTTAACTCTTACTTTTTAATTTGTATATATATAAGGTATTTTGATTCAATTCTTCTACTTTTTTTTCTTTGTTTTTATGTCTTTCAATTTTATTTTTCTAATCAAGTTTATGAATTTGGTTTTTTTAATGATAAAATGATTTCAATTTGGTTCATTTTCTCTTGATTTCTTATTGTTTTTCTTGGTCTTTTTATATAAGTTTTTACAGTTTTGAATTATATCCTTTAAATCAAGTTCATGGTTTTTTTTTTTCAATAATAACAACAATAATAATTATAATGATGGTCATGGTAGTATTAATAATAGTAGTAGTAGTATTAATAATAATGATGATGCTCATAATAATAATATTAATAATGATGATATTATTTATTAATAATAGTTGTGATAGTAATTTTTATTTTTATTTTTTGAATTCTTATTTTTTAAAATTGTTTTGTATGATTATAATTTTTTTTGTTCAATTTCATTATTTAATATATTTTTTTTATAAATTGAACTTTGTGATTTTTTTAGATTTGGTGCTTTAAGTTTAATAACTAGGGTGAGTTTAAAAAATTAACATATTTTTTTTAAAAAGACTTTTTATTTTTTTTAATCGAATTATTTCAGTTATATAATCTAGACTACAAGTTTGATAGAATGTTTCCGTGTTAGCTTAATTGTAATTAGTGTTTTTATATATATGTCATGAACAATTTATTTATTTATATCTATTTTTAATACCTAAACATTATTTTTTATTCAAAAAACTAATTCAGCCTCGCGGAGAAACGGAGAAACATCGACAAAAAAAGCTTGTTCCTGATGATAGTAGGAGATAGGCTTATTTAACAATTGAACTGGTAAATATTACATAAACAACCGCCAAATCTCTAATATATTTTCTAATTGGAAGTGAAGGATGGTATTGTATTACATTTAACACTTTTATTAGCATCGATCTTGATCCTTCTTCCTTCAATTGTTTCTTCACAACAAATCGAAAATATATTTTGCAAATTAGATCACATAAAATAATATAAACATAATTTGAAATAATAGAATTTAAAAGAAATTAAGTGCAAAGACCAAAATGTGAAAACGCTATGAATATGGGTTGTATTTAATTAGATTCCACCTGTCAAACCGTAACACCATTTGTTTTGGGATTTGAAACTCTATTTATGAACGTTTTAAAAGTATATTAAGCTTGATATTTTTAATGATTTTTTATTAATTTTAATATATTGATGTTAAAAATAAAAAATTCAATTTAATATATTTTTTATTGAAAAAAACCACTTCACGTCGTAAAACTAACCAAACACTAAGAAAGAGAGATATTGTACACTGTAACTTCCTTTTGTTTCTTTATTTTCTTATTTTTTTTAATTAGTAAGTCTCTTTTTCTCAAAGTGAAACACACGCAATAAATATAAAAAATATCAGACACGTACTCGAGTTTATAGAAGCAGGTTTATAATCCAAAAAACAAAATATATATTGAAAAAAAATATCACAAAATGTGGCATGGTTGCTTTAAGCATAATTAGGGTATGCTTTGAAAAAAATCAAATAGTTGATATTTCATAGGAATAAGAGTCTGGTATTATCCTTTTAAAAAGTATTTTTCATTTGAAAATACATAAAATTAATCTATTTTATATTTTTATTTAATTTTTTTTAATCTTAATACATTAAAATCATAAAAAAACACTAAAACATAAATTTAATATTTTTTAAAGTAAAATGCATTTTTAAAATACACTTAAAAACAAAAACTATAAACTATCATCGACTAAATCATTTAAAATCTCAACCATTTTAAAGTAACACACAAAAAAAATTATTTTAAGTGTTTGTTGGAAGTTTGGTAAAAATTATTTTTCAATATATTTTTTATTTGAAAACACATTAAAATAATATTTTTTTAATTTATTTTTTATATCAACACATCAGAACAATAAAAAAATAAAAAATAATTAATTTCAAACTAAATAAAATTGTATTTTTTAAAAAAATTACAATTGAACCATAATAAAAAACACTAACTAAATATTTAATGACAAAATTTTCTTAATAAAATTGGCAAATATATAACCAGGATACGTGTTGCTATAGTAAAGGAAACCTAGACCTATAAATATATGCTCAAATCTCGTTTAGATTTGAGCATATATTTAAAACTTGAGGTGTTCACCACAATTAGATTTCCCCTGAAAACCAAACAAACAATATCTCAGAATATGGAAAGAGTATCTTACAATTTGAAGTTCAATGGTCTTTCCATCTTGCTCCACGGTGCGAATTTTCTACAGAAACAGAAAATCCACTCTATCAGTCACATTCGCAGATCAGAATAGCATTTGCGAGCATCGATACCTCTCTGGTGCTCGCAAAGTCAACTCCAACTGTGCTGATGTAAATGTCCAGATACGAATCATCCTGCACTGGAAAGATAAAAAAGAAGAAGCGAGTTTGCATAAATAACTATAAAATTCAAAAGCTAATATCACAGCAGAAAGGCATGTAATTCTCTACATCATCTTCTCAAGCTTCCATTTCCCCTTGTTTGCATATAAGAGAAGCTTGTATACTTAAAGAATAACACCATGAACTTGAATATAAATAAGAGATGAAACGTTTCACAAGGACAAAAATCAAAGCAAAAGAAACAGAAATGTTGCCTCGATCTCAGCTTAAGACACAAGATACCAACAAAAATTAAAGACCAAGTGATCCAAAAGAGGGAGGAGATCTTCACCATGAAAGAGTCTCAACAAACATATTCAGAGTAGAATATAATCTCATTCACAAAAAATGAGGTAAAAATATTAGCTCAAGCACAAAAAATTACACCCAGTTCAACACATCGAACCTTCACAATTTAATGAGTTCAGGAAAAAAAATATGACTTCCAGAAAATCTCAAAAGCAGACATGATTTGCCACCGCAGAATCCCCAATTAGCAAAAGCTTAAACAAATAATCACTGTCCAAAAAAAAATAAATTAAAACCCAAATCATAAAATTGAGTAACATACAAAACCCACAAACCAAAATCAATGAATCATCCATATCATTCAAAACCAAAGTCAGGCTGTTCGAGCTTCGTGTTGACGTCGTACGTACCCTCCGTGTCCTCTTATTTTTTTTATCCACCGAATGTTCGTGTCCTGTATAGGACAGTAAGAGCAATCATCATCGTCATCATGATTACGATCTTGGAAAACAAAAGCATTGCTCGAAGGAAATTGAATTTGACGAGAGCTAGCTACGTATTCTTCGATTTTTTTTTTTTTTTTTTTAAAAAAAATTGTTTATGTTCGATTAGCAATTATTTCTTTTTAAAATCAACCATGAAATGAATGCTCCAACAAGGGAAGTTTGATATGTTATTATATAATTCACAAAATGATTTTATCAATTAGATTAACTATAAACTAATAATTTTCTTTCTGTGATTTGATACAATAAGCATTGTGTCCAAGCTCATAACATGTTTTTTCTCTTCTGCAGAATGATACTGTGCCTTGACCCCAACTACTGATTGCTTACCTTGGTGCAATTACAAGCAAGGCCTGGCGTCGATAACAGATTTTAGAGTTGAAATTCGACTTTACCATCAATAATTGATTTCAGCTCAATTAGCCGACAAAATCATAACTGATTTGTCTTTTCCAGAAAATTGCCCAAATCTGTTTCCTAAATATTTACGTTCAACTCTCGAAGTTCATACGAGGATATTCCTAAACATAAAGCCAAAACGACGATGATGATTTAAATTTATATATATAAAAAAAATTAAAAAGAAGAGTGATCAAATTAAAAATAAAATATCAAATAGAGTCCTTTTCATTTTCATGTTAAAAAATCATTTTGGTCCATAAAGTTTCAGTTTCAAGAACTTCGAGCAGATAGATCACCAACCCAATCAACATCCACAAAGCCATTAAAATATGATATCAACACGTTTCTTGTACAATAAACCATAAGCAACAACGATAGAAATATAATAAATAATTTGTTAGAAATAAAACAATCAGGCTCATATGACAAGCCCCTCTCTTGAGCAGTGTTGCCACATGTAAATGAGCATTTTCTTGCATTTCAAAACCCCAGCCAAAAAACCTCTCAGAAAAGGCTCAAAAGAGCACCAAACGATATGCAGGTAAGATAAAAATTGGGGAATCTAGAAGTGGGGGGGGGGGGGGTCTATATAGGAAAATCTTGTGTCAAAAGTTACGATTAGACTTGATTCCTAAGCTTGTATCCAGACCAGTTTGAAGAGTAAAAGCTGTAAAATGTTAATTTCCCTGTTATTTGGATGTGGACATTGTGTCAAAACCAGGAAAAATATCTAGTTTTTATCCCATCCAGCTATCCATAAAACTAGAAAACAAAAGATTAACTCTTTGCCGGAAAATAATGGAAAGATGTGGATTTATACAGCTTGTAGATTGAAATGGATTTGGCATGTAATGCACCTGTAAAATCAACTAGGCCAAGGGAGTCTCTCTGTTAGTCTGTTGACCATGTGCTAAGCCACAAGCCCACTTGTACTGTACCCTCCTCAAGACTGCTGGCATCGAGGTCTGTTATTTTCTTGACGAGGACAGAGCATCACGATTATGAACTGCTTGATCAAATCGCACTCATGCAAAAGCTTGTTTGATATATCGTTGTTGCCAGAAGTCAGGCCCTTGCTTCACGGCTACATCATGAAAATACCAGAACTCATAAAATTGCATTACTTTTTTTTTTTTTAATTATTATTAATATGGGTGTCCGGATCAGCTTGTGTGTACCATAATTAATTTCACGGGCCCTGAAGTTAACGACCATGTAAATTTTCAATAACCCCGATATTTGTGAAACTTAAATTAATGATTTTTAGATAACAAAACTAAAATTTGAATATATGATTTGATGCTAAGAAAAAAAATCTGATTTTAGCCATTATTTTGAAACACACCATCCATCTTTTTTTTTTTTAATTAACGTGAGTGTCTAGACCAGTTTGCGAGTACCTCGACTAATCCTACGAGTCCTAAAGTTAATAACCATGTAAGCCTTTAGTGACCATCATATTAGTAACCACATGGCTCGAACTTAAAACTACAAAAAAAAAAAAAAAAACTTAAAACTTAATCACAAGTCTTTACCACTGATCACCTACTACCATCCACCTTTTTCTGCATCATATGGTCGTGGACTGGAATTTACACCTACAATACTTTATTCATGATACGATTAAGGCTCGAGTCTAAAAAATTAATGGGTTATGGAACGTCCTTAAAGGTCCAAAGCTCGAGTATAAATCACACCTATTTAATCCCATTGGATCCAGGATGTGAGCTAACCTATTGACTCAGAATCAATCAGTCTCTAAAACAGGTATGTGCCTCCGCACAATTCAACAAAACAACGCATCCAAGCAAGCAGACAAGCCTATCAAAAAGCACAAACCTGGATACTTGAAAGCATAGGGCTGGACAGGATAAGCCTGTCCTCGAATTAATTATTCCACCTACTTTTTGTATGGTTGATATTTTGTATTAAATGTTGAATATCCTTACAGCACTCGCAAAACAACATTAGGGATGTCCATACCTGTAAATGACTTACATGACATTAATATAGTTTCAACTCAATATTAAATCAATAATCATTAAGGGCTAATATCTCAAATGATTATCATTAAAATCACGTATCATAGTTTTTTTTCCCACTCTGTTCAGGATTTTCAAAACCAGCGGTTCATTTTCAAAATCCCACTCCATTTATGAGCTTTGAGTTTTTTTATTAATTTTTTTTTATATTGTTTAATCATTTTAATATATTAATATTAAAAATAAAACTTTTAATATACTTTCAACAAAAAATACTTTAAAACATAAACTCAATCATATAAAAAAAACCCTTTCTCACTTGCAGCATTACTTGCGTTCAGTGTACAATTCATGTCCTATTATCCCTAGAGGCTGGAAAATTCTATCGATATGCATGTCTGATGTCCAGAATTGACCAAGTGTATTGTGCTTCCACCTCACATGCCCTACTGTTGGGATTTTTGGTCTGGATGTAGCAATTCACCCCTGTCAAAATACAAGCTTTGTTTTAGTTTTGTTGCACAATTTGTAGATTGTTTCTGATGTAATGACTTGAGGTCTTGGAAGTTTTTGAAGCTACTGTGTTTTCTACTCGGTCAATTCAATTTGCTATTTTTTTCACCAATATCATATATCATGTGTCTTTTGAGCAATGCATGTGTTATTTTCAGAAGGATTTATACATTTTTTTTCATCAAGTCTTCCATATCACCATGATCTTAAAACAAGAGTTGTGTTCTGCGTATGCAAATATGTGTCTATACCAACGGATACGTTGGAACTCCTCCTCCTCCTCCTCCTGTTTCTTTTACTTTTGTATAATTTATTTTGACTATATCATCCCTGTTCTTCAAGCAGCCATTTCAATGTGTTGTGCGATTCGCCGGTAGACATGGGACACAGTAAATTGCGGGGTTGGAAGGGGTTCAACCTCCTCATAACAGTCAAACCTTTCGCTCTCACCCACCTCACCAACTAAAAAGAAAATGAATAGAAATTGTGATCCCATCACGGGTTATGGTTCGACCACCCTCATCGACTGAGGAATTACTGACCATATCTTAAGACCAATCCATCTAACAAGAGACAAAATGTTAAATCTGTGGATGTTATGGAGGGTAACTACAATTTAGTCGCTCATTTCAGCTCATCAGTCCTTATACTTTCAACTTGTCATTTTGCAGGTCCTTATCTTCACTTGTAAGTGCATCTGTGGCGACACATGGTAGCCATGTAGTGACATAATTTATACAAAGGGACTGGAACAACCATGAACAGAAAGTATAGGGGCTGGTGTGCCTAAAAGAATAGCGAAGGGATTAAAACGACCAAAATATAGAACTTGGAGAATCACCCTGTTCTTAATAGATGGAGCACGAGCGCACGCCATTTTTTAAATTAATTAAAAGCTTCATTTAATGTAGGTGGAGGAAAATGCTCCTTTCACGTTGAATTGAGTTCTAAAATAAGAAATAAGAATGTCTTTAGCCAATCTCTTTAGTCTTGTGTCCTTTCAATTTCTTGAAGTAGATGTATAAATTGAAAGGGCAATGGGGAAATTTTATTCCTTCACTCATTTTTTCAAATAAACCATTTTGTATAAAATAAACTCAAAAAAGAAAAGAAAAAAGAAACTAACACAAGTCACGCAAATTTGAAGTTAGGTCATCTGATCTTAATCAACTTTCACATATATATACAAGCTATTGTTAATCATCTCTCTCTCGTGTTTGCCATATACTTGTTCATTTATCAATGGGTAAGCTGGTTTTGGTCTTTTCTCTTGTTGTTCTTGGCCTAGCGGTAACATGCAAGGCAGCAACTTACATCGTAGGAGATAATTCAGGCTGGGACATAAGCACTGACATTGGTACGTGGGCACAGGACAAGACATTTGCTGTTGGGGACCTTCTAAGTAAGTATTTTACAACATGGTTAATGTTTTACTCACCAGAGAAAAAGTAGAAAGAATTGAATGGCTACAGGACTGATTTTTTTTTTTTTTCTGTTAATGTTTGCAGTGTTTCAATACTCTTCATCCCACAGTGTTGATGAGGTAAAGAAAGAAGATTTCGACAGCTGCAACACGACCAATGTTCTAAGAACATTCACTACTGGGAACACAACTGTGTCATTGACAAACCCTGGAACGAGGTACTTCGTTTGTGGCAACAAGTTACATTGTCTAGGAGGATTGAAGCTTCAGGTAAATGTAGCAAGCAATCAAGCATATTCACCGACCAGCGCGCCACAAGCACATCCAGGGGGTACTAATTTACAACCTTCTTCTAAGAGCAACAACCCTGCCTCTGTTATTCTTCCAACTTCAGCAGGGTCTGTCTATGGCGGAAGGGATTCTATTGTAATGGCTTTTCTTGGTTTTATGGCTACTATGTTATGGGCAGTGCAAGTTTGATTAGTAAATGTCTGTAATCTTGTTTATTTATTTTTAATATACGGTGAGGTTGATCTCATTTTTGAATTTTTGCTTTTGACAAATCTATGTTGCTCCAATCTTCCTGATATGATCATGGAAATAGTTTTCAAGCCAAGTAAAAGTGTTGTGGCTCTTTGTGATTTGTTAATGGTAGTGATCTGCATTTATAACTTGTGTATTTTGAGTTGCAATGAAGAGAAAAGGGTGAGGCAATTCTATTACAGAAGAGAAAAATCCAGTTGAGCCATCAAATGTATTTGACTTCATGCCCATTAGTATTTCTCGTTTTTGAGCCCTATTCCAATGACAAATTGAATCACCTGCTGTAAGGAAAATGACTGCCCTCATAGAGGCCTGATCTTGAAGGGCAAAGAAATTAGTGAGAGTTTTGAGTCCTGCGACACATGAAAAAAATGGAAGATAAAAATAGCATATATGATTCTCAGGCAAAATATCATCTTTATACACAAAACGGCAAGAAGTTTCAATACAAATAAAATGTGAGAAAATGTGTACGTTATAGGTAGATCGGCGAGGACAGATGAATCAACTGAATAAATGACAAATTTTGTTGAGAAATATTTTACAGCCAACATATGATATGTCTGACATTGCAGGTGAGACATGAATATCATAAACACAGCTATAGCCAATCACATACATCTAATCGAAGGAACATGCTGGACTTTCTGAAGATCTACGCCTTGAAGTCTACGTACAAAGAATCTTGGCATATCTTGAACAACCAATTCATGGAGACTAGTCATGAGTTTCATCTCTTCAGGGAGCATTCTTAGCTCCTTGCAATTGACAATTTGAAATATTTCAAGCCTTGGCAATGCACTCGCTTCTATTTTCAATTCTGTTAGGGATTCCAAGCTGTTGAACTCTAGGAACTCTAACTGAGGAAACCCATTGGCAGAGATTCCCAGTTCTTCTTTACTGTAAGACTTTGCTTTTAATCTAAAAATCGATAACTTTGGAAGCTTCTCTAGAACCTCTATGGATTCTTGCTCAAGATGGGTGTATTCTAATGTTAACTGGGAGAGATTCGGTGGAAACTCTTGCAGACTGGGCAACCGTGTTATCCCACCTTTCAAATGCAACTTGACAAGGGAGTGAAGAGAGCCAAGTTGACTAAGTGTAGGAAACTCAGCACCTTCAGCACGCAGGTAGAGGGATCGAAGTTGCAAAAGGGCTGAAATGGAATCAAATATTGCAATTGTGTCTAAGCTCAAGTTTCCTCTCATCTTCAATTTTCGAAGACTAGTTAGATGTGCAGAGTTGTTCTGTTTCCATCTACTGACATCAATCCCTGACAGAGTCTGCAAATGCTTAAGGTTGTCGATTCTCAGGAACCCGCCAGATTGCCCACACAGGTAAAGGTGTCGCAAATTTCTCATGTTCCAAATGACATTAGGAACTATCCTAAGGTGAAGATTTCTTGCAATATCAAGAGTTTGCAGGTTACACAGAGAGCCTAATGTTGATGGAAGCACTTGTATGTTAGTCTCCTTCAATCCCAAGTAGCTCAAATGTATCAGATCACCAATTGTGCTTGGAATTCTGCCACATGATATACCCTCCAACTCTAGGATTCTTAGCAGTCTGAAATTCCTGCTAATGTAGTCAAAACTGGCATTTGATAATTCACAAAAACCGTAGACATTTCTACCAGTGAAATATCGATAACGAACTCTAGTGACAACTCTAAAGAAGAGGAGGGAACGGAGGTGTGGACTGAAAAATCCCAAGCTAGACAAATGATAATCAGAATATATTGGATGGCGACGACATCTAGCCAAAGATTTGCAATTTTCATCACCCGGAATCTGAAGAAAATTCTGTGCCTTCGCCTTCGAGGTGGAGAGGTCTCGTAGCAGATCATGCAAACGACATTGCTTGACCCTCCCGTTGACACTCATTCTTTCTGCTTGAACCATGTTTCGCTGTATCAGCTCGTTCAAGTAATCTTCTGCAACATCCTCCATTCTTTCTCCTTGCTGTGGAATCAAACCCTCTGCAATCCATAGCCGAAATAATTTATGGGCATGAATAGAATAATCTTCTGGGAAATGGCCTAAGTAAAGGAAGCAAGATTTCAAGTAAAATGGCAAGTCATTGTAGCTCAAAGCAAGTATCGCGGAAACGCCATTCGGGTCTCGAGCAAAATGTGCATCCAAGTTGTTGAGAATTCTTTCCCATTCGCTAGGCCTCCTTTTTCTTGATAGCAAACCTCCAATTACAATAATGGCCAGTGGTAAACCAGCACATCTCTCCACAATCTCTTTCCCAATTTCCTCTAATAAGGGTGAGCAAGTTGTGCCACTGCCATCAATAAATGCTTTCTTACAGAACAACTCCCAACTGTTCTGTTTACTTAGGAATTCCAAATCATAGGGAGTAGTTTGAGGATCTACATGCAGAGCAGCATTCTTGTTCCTAGTTGTGAGCAACAATCTGCTACCGTTACTTCTATCCTCGGGAAAGGCCTTTTTAAGGCAATCCCAGGCCTCGGTGCTCCAGATATCATCCAAAACCACCAGATAGCGTTTCCTCCGTAGATTTTCGTACACCAAGTCCTCCAACTCTTCATCTGTCAAAGCTTCAAGCCTTTCTCTAGGCGATGCAATTTGTCTTATGACTCGCTGCAGAATATCTCTTGCACTAAACTCCTGCGATACATAAATCCAAGCACGGGAAGGAAAGCGAGCCCTGATGGCACCGTGATTATATATCTTTGTGGGTTAAAACAACATAAATTTAAAGTCAAGGGAAATTATCAAAATTAATCAAAAATTAAAGAATTAATAAGTTTGAAAATTTAATTAAAAATTAGATTAGTTTAATTATTGAAGAATTAATAAGTTTGCGTATTTAATTCAATTTTAATTTAATTAATTAAATAAATTTAGAAATTTAATTGAAATTAATCCAAGAGTATAATTAGAAATCAATTATTACTTATTAAGATCCCAGCTGTTAAGTTTAAACTGTTTAGAGACCAATATGAAAAACAGATTCCCAAGGACACAATGGCGCCGTTTTGGAAGCATTGTTCATTGTCTCCTTCGTTTCACGCGGAGGAAGCCGGTTTAACAGGGAAATTCAGCAGATCATGGCCAGGGGAAGATTCAGCAGATCACAGCCACTATGCCCACGATGCCATTCCTGAAGCCACGATCTCTCGCCTCCACGATGCCCACCATTTCTGGAGGCAGGGACATCAGACCTTCTCTGGCTTTATAAAAGCCAGAGAAAGGCCTCAAGAAAAAAGGGGCAGAACCAGCAAAAGGGGAGAAACCCAGAAACAGGTGAACGAAGGCACTGGAAACACATACGGGGAAGACTGAGAAATCCAGAGCAAAAATAAAATACACAGAGAGAAGGAGAGAACCGGGGGAGAAAGACAGAGAAAAAAAAACTCAGAAACACAAAAAAAAGAAGCACCGAAACTGGTATTGGCCCTGCCATCCCTTCAACTCATCTCATCACAAAAAACAGAGGAGCTGTCGGCGTTGATCAGTTCAGCCGCTCGTCTCCAGCTTCACCACACCAAGTCAGTAGCAGCCAAAGAAGCAAAGCCAGAAGAACAGAAGGGAAGTTTGAAACGGGTCCTTTGCTAAGTGTCGCCCAATCATTCGGGAGGAGCATCAATGTCGTCTTCATCGTCTCCGGCAAACCAGGTAAGCCAATTTTTCCTTTCGTTTTTCTTTGCCTTATTTTGAGGGAGCTTTGCACAGTGCGAAGGTAAATCACCTTCGCACTGTGCATGCACGCGTGGAGATACACCACGCCTACAAGTTCCACCTTGCAAAATTGGTCACAGGGGATCAGCCAAAAACCTTGTGTTCTTTATAAAATTGATTTTGTCATTAACACTACACAATCCTATTCTTAAGATGTCCGAAAAGGAACATGCTCTCGAGCACAAACATAATTACTTATGGAAGATATACATGCCGAGAACTTCGGCTTGCAACAGATGGGTTTGATGAAGGCAACGTAATTGGCTCTGGGAACTTCAGTAGAATATACAAAGGGACACTTAATGATGGAAAGGTAGTTGCCATAAAGGTTTTGTTGTGCATATGTACCGAAAGCAAACACAAATAAAACACAAACAACAGATTTACATGGTTCCCCAAAACCGGGTACGTCCACGGACGCAATAGATTGTATATTATTGGAAGAATAATACAAACACTCAACTCAACCCCAATACAATCCCACAAAACCCAGTGTTTCACTATAACACTCTGTGTTTCTCTCAAATCTGTATTTTTCACTCTCACAGTTGCACTCACTTGCACTCACCACACTTCCTCTGCACTTGACACTTCCTCTCTTCTACCCTGCACTCTCTTGTCTCTGTCTTTATAGGAGAGCCTTGGTGGGAAGTGATGGTGGTCAAAAAGCAAGGAGAGAGTGGTTGATAGTGGTTGAGTAAAGGAGAGGGTGGTTGAGAAAATGTTGACAATTGCAAATGTTGACAATTTGCTACAAATCTCCACCTTGGCAAGATTTTTCCATCCAATCCTCGTGATTAACCAATGCCGCCTCCATTGCGCCATATGGCGCTGCACCCTGAAGGTGCTCAACACCGAGAGATGTTGACCAAGTCCAAACAATGTTGGAACTTGATCCCTGAGACACATTTTGTGAGCATGTCAGCTGGATTATCTGCGGTACCAATCTTCTGTAGCAGAATATCCCCTTCATCCACAATTTCTCGAACAAAATGAAAACGAACATCGATGTGCTTGGTGCGGGAATGATGAACCTGATTCTTTGCAAGACAAATAGCACTTTGACTATCACAATGGGCATCCACGTGCTCTTGAACAATTCCCAAATCTTCAATCAACCCATGTAACCAAATAGCCTCCTTGAAAGCTTCTGTTACTGCCATGTACTCTGCCTCAGTTGTTGACAAAGCTACTGTTGATTGTAAAGTTGACCTCCAACTTACAGGTCCTTTAACAAGTGTAAACACATAGCCTGTTGTGGAGCGACGCTTGTCTAAGTCACCAGCATAATCCGAATCCACATAACCAACTAAATTTTGTTCGAGTCTATCATCCCTCTCAAACTTCAAACCAATATCAGTTGTGCCATGAATGTACCGTAGAATCCACTTAACTGCCTGCCAGTGACCTTTTCCCGGATCATGCATATACCTGCTCACCATACTGACAGCATGTGAAATATCTGGTCTCGTACAAACCATTGCATACATTAATGCACCAACTGCATTTGCATACGGAATTTGAGCCATATGTTTGCGCTCTTCCTCTGTGCGTGGAGACATTGAAGCACTTAGCTTAAAATGAGGAGCTAAAGGTGTGCTTACCGGCTTGGTCTTACCATCTACCCCAAATCTCTGTAGAATTTTCTTCAAGTATTGGGTCTGTGTCAAACAGACTGTGCCTTTTCTTCTGTCTCTCTGAATCTCCATGCCAAGAATCTTCTTAGCTTCTCCAAGGTCCTTCATTTCAAACTCAGTTCTCAGTTGAGCTTTCAGTTTATCAATCTCCACCTTGCTCTTTGATGCAATTAACATATCATCCACATATAAGAGCAAATAGATGAAAGAACCATCAAGAAGTCTGCAAAAATATACACAGTTGTCAAACTGACTCCGTGTGTATCCATGTTCTGTCATGAACTTATCAAATCGCTTATACCACTGGCGAGGAGATTGTTTCAAGCCATACAATGACTTCTTCAGTTTACAAGCCCAATTCTCTTTCCCAGTGACTTTGAAACCATCTGGCTGAGACATGTAAATTTCCTCTTCCAAATCTCCATGTAGGAAGGCAGTTTTCACATCAAGTTGGGCTAACTCCAAATCAAATTGTGCAACTAAGGCTAGCAAAATACGAATTGATGAATGCTTAACAACTGGAGAGAATACCTCATTATAATCTATCCCCTCCTTCTGAGCATAGCCTTTTGCTACCAATCTTGCTTTGAATCGGATGTTGTCTTTTCCAGGATTACCTTCCTTCTTGGCATATACCCACTTGCAACCAATTGTCTTCTTTTCCTTAGGGAGTTATACCAAATCCCAAGTCTGATTCTTGTGGAGAGATTTCATCTCTTCATCCATTGCCTCTTTCCATTTTGCACTTTCTACACTCTGTACTGCTTCTTTGTAGGTGTAAGGGATTCCATCATCAATCACTGGAAGTGCATAAGCCACCATGTCACAATACCGAGCAGGTTTCTTGATAACTCTTTTCGGTTTACTCGTTGCAATGGATTCTTGTTGTGTGGTTGCTGGAGTTGTTGCATCCTCTTCATCTGAACTTTCATCTGAATCTCCTTCAGTAGGGATTGTCTGAACAGTCTTTATAGGGATGACTGAAGTCTCCAACTCCACCTGTTGTGCATCACCAGACTGTTTTTCATTCTCCTGTGATTTCTCCTGCTATAACATGCCAGACTCATCAAAAGTGACATCTCTACTCAAAATCACTTTCTTTGATTCAGAACACCAGAGTCTGTAACCTTTTACTCCTCCACTAAAGCCAAAAAATATAGCTTTCTTGGCTCTAGGATCTAGCTTGGACTCAGTAACATGATAATATGCTGAGCAACCAAATATACGCATAGAGTCATAATCATTTGCAGGAGAGCCTGACCATACCTCTAAGGGGGTTCTTCCATTTAATGTTGCTGAAGGTAACCGATTAACAATATGACGGGCATAGCTCAATGCCTCGCCCCAGAACACTTTGCTTAGTCCCGAATGTGATAGCATACATCGGACTTTCTCCACCAATGTGCGGTTCATGCGTTCTGCTACTCCATTTTGTTGTGGTGTTTTGCGCACAGTAAAATGTTGTTTGATCCCTTCATCCTGGCAAACTTCAAAGAAAGGATCTGAAGTGTACTCACCACCATTATCTGACCGAAGAGTCTTAACTCTCCTTCCCGTTTGAGTCTCCACCATTTTCTTCCATTTCAGAAAGATATCAAGGACCTCATCCTTGTGTTTCATCATGTACACCCATACTCGTCTTGAGAAATCATCAATAAAAGTAACAAACCAACGATTACCTCCAAGAGATTCATTCTTTGAAGGTCCCCATACATCTGTGTGAACATAATCGAGAATCCCTTTTGTGTTGTGTACTGCAGTGCCAAACTTGACCCTTGTCTGTTTTCCAAGAACATAATGCTCACAGAACCCATGCTTCCCAGTCTTGGCGCCTTTTAATAGACCTTGCTTGACTAGTCCTTGCAAAGCCTTTTCACCAGCATGCCCTAAGCGCATGTGCCAAAGTCTGGAATTATCTGCTTCAGCATCTTCTAGGCTTTTGGAAACAGCTGCTATACCAGTAACAGTAGATCCATCTAGGAAATATAAGTTTCCTATCCTCGTGCCTCTTAAGACAACTAATGCACCACGGATTGCTCTGAGGACTCCACCATGCATGATAATCTTATAACCACTGGATTCTAGGACTCCAAGTGAGAAGAGATTTTTCTTCAAGTCAGGTACATACCGTACCTCTGTTAGTGTCTTGACTACCCCATTATGCATCTTCAGATGGATAGTCCCAATCCCTTTGACCTCAGAAACATTATTATTGCCCATAAACACAACTCCTCCATCGAACTCCTCAAGTCTCGAGAATAAGTGTTTGTTAGGGGACATGTGATAAGAACATGTAGAATCAAGAATCCATTCACCACAATGTTTTTCTGGTGATGAGACCATGAATGCAGAGTCTCGTTCATCTTCTTCTCGTGCAACATTCACAGTTGGTTCATCTTTTTCCTTATTGCCCTTGATTGGACAATCTTTCTTCTAGTGCCCCTTTTTGTGACAAAAGGCACACTCATCTTTTGCAAGATATCGCCTGTTTGATGATTCTCCTCTAGATTTTGAGCGAGATCTCCCTCGCCCTCGAAATCTTCTAGGGTTTGTTCTGCCTCTAACTGTCAATGCTTCTGACGTTGACTCCTTGTGAACAATCTGGTCCTTCTTCCGGTACTCATTATTCACCAAAGCATTGGACACATCAATGAATTTAATCTTTTCTTTACCATACAGTAAAGTGGTGACGAGATGTTCATATGTGTGAGGCAGTGAATTCAATAATAACAGAGCTTTATCTTCATCATCTATTTCCACATCTAAATTCTTCAAATCAGCTATCATTTTATTGAAATCATTTAGATGCTCATTCATGGAAGTACCTTTCTTGTGCTGAAAATGGAAGATTCTTTTCTTCAAGTAGAGACGATTCTCTATACTCTTCTTCATAAACTTGTCCTCCAGTGCTTGCCATAATTCCTTTGCAGAGTTTTGTTCTGAAAAGGCGTACTTCTGATCCTTAACAAGACAAAGTCGGATGGAACTGCAAGCTAACCGATTTATCCTCTCCCAGCTTTTCTCATCCAAATCCTTCGGTTTATCTTCTAGAGTGAAATCCAAATTCATTTGGACAAGCATATCCATAACTTCACATTTCCACATGCCAAAATTACCTTTCCCGTCAAACTTCTCCACCTCAAATTTGGTATTCGATACCGGGATGTATTGTGGAGGTATACTAGCATTCCCCGCTAATTTTTCTTCTGGAACATCAGCCATTATGACGCCTTTGGATTACAAATGGGCTCCCAAAATTGTTAAAACACACTTTTATGCTCAAAAGAGCCAAAACAGTAACTTCCGTGTGCTGTTTCACAAAACGGACACCACGGTTGCGTCCGGAACGGTTGAAAATGCTAGGAACAAGCTTGACTCGGCCAAAAACGGGCTACAAAATCACTGAGTTGGCCAAAAAACCAATCTGACCGAGTTGACTCAGGAAAGGAATATTCTGTCTCTGATAAAGAATATTCTGTCAAAGCCAAGGGAATATTCTGTCACTGCCAAGAGAATATTCTGTCTCTATTAACGGAATATTCTCATTCTATCAAGAGAATATTCTGTCACTGCCAAGGGAATATTCTGTCTCTGTTAGCGGAATATTCTGTCTCTGTTAACAGAATATTCTCATTCTGTCAAGAGAATATTCTGTCACTGTTTGGTGACGTGGCAGTCTTCTCAGGCAAGAATTCCGGCAGTCTGGTTTTTCTAGCGAAACTTCGGCGAGCTCTACAGGGCTCGTTTTAACTCCGATTTCGATGATCTTTATATTGCCGGACTCGTATCGACGAGAGGAATCTCCGCAGCTGGTAAAAATCAAGATCTGAGAACTTTGAAAATTCTGCAACTTCAAACCGAGAGCTGAAAAACGTGTTTTTTTCAGTGTTCTAGCTTCCCAAACGCTCTGATACCAATTTGTTGTGCATACTGGACCGAAAGCAAACACAAATAAAACACAAACAATAGATTTACGTGGTTCCCCAAAACCGGGTACGTCCACAGAGGCAACAGATTGTATATTATTGGAGGAATAATACAAACACTCAACTCAACCCCAATACAATCCCACAAAACCCAGTGTTTCACTATAACACTCTGTGTTTCTCTCAAATCTGTATTTTTCACTCTCACAGTTGCACTCACTTGCACTCACCACACTTCCTCTGCACTTGACACTTCCTCTCTTCTACCCTGCACTCTCTCGTCTCTGTCTTTATAGGAGAGCCTTGGTGGGAAGTGATGGTGGTCAAAAAGCAAGGAGAGAGTGGTTGATAGTGGTTGAGTAAAGGAGAGGGTGGTTGAGAAAATATTGACAATTGCAAATGTTGACAATTTGCTACAGGTTTTCGATGTGGAAGATGAAAGAAGTTCGAGTAGTTTCGATGTCGAGTATGAAGTAATGTGTAATGCCAGTCATCCGAATCTTAGCACCATTTTCTGCAGCTTGAATAGTATTGATTTAAAAGCCTAGGTGATGGAGTACATGGTTAATGGCAGCCTTGAAAAGTGGCTTCACACTCACAATTACCACTTGGATATCCTTCAAAGACTAGACGTGATGATTGACACTGCAGCAGCAATCAAACACCTCCATTACGATTGTTTGAGGACTATTATTCACTGTGATTTAAAGCCAAGCAACATCCTACTAGAAGAAGATATGATCGCACGCGTTAGTGATTATAGCATTTCCATGATACTAGACCCAGATGAACAGGGTTCTGCTAAACGAAGCAAGTTTTTGTGCACAATTGGTTATGTGGCACCAGGTAATGCTTCTTGATAGTCTTGTTACACACACACATTATTTATAAACCTATTCCATGTAGATCAAACCAATCATAGTTACCTCACCTCTCGGACAAGCATGGGCTTATAGTGTTTTGTTAACCTTTTAAATAGATTTAATTTTTTGAACAACAGCCTATAACGTCATCAGATCCTACCGTTGACTCTAATTTTACATGCAGAATGTGGACTGTATTTCTGAAAAATCTAATGTCTATAGTTTTGGCATCTTGCTGATGGAAACTTTCACGGGAAAGAAGTCGATGGATGAAATGTTTTATGGAGAAATGAGCTTGAAGAATTGGGTGGAGGAGTCATTGGTACAAAATCACATAGCCAGAGTAATCGATCCATGTTTGATGGAGAATGAGGAAGAATATTTTGATGCAAAAATTACATGTTTGTCGCTCATTATGAGATTGCTCAATTGTGCTGTTCAGAGTCACCTGCTCAGGGGTTAAATATGAAACAAGTTGTCGACATGCTCAAAGACATCAAACAATCCTTCGTTGCGAGCATTTTCGGAGAAATTCATGGGAAATTCAACTTGGAGATCCTAAGATCAAATCGCATCAGAAATAACATGGAGAAGTTTGCTAAATGGAGAGGGAAAGCCTGTTGGATGCGTAACCTCACAGTGAATGGTTTTAATTGCAGGAGTATATCCTCTAACCAGCTTCCATACCGTTGGCACTACACACAGTGTTTTTTGTAACAAGAAACGTTCCCTATTTTTTATTTAACTTTTTTCTTGGTGTAATTAAGATTTGTTTTATTGAACTTCTTATGTGTTTATAAATCTATTGAACCATTTTTCTAGGACTGCTCCTTATTTCAGTCATAAGAGAACTTCTGTCTTTGTATCAATTGTCAGAGACTATGATATTATTATGTAATGATGCTGAGCTTAGTTTATGTAATGATGCCATCTTCTTTTGTTTGTTCTTTTAATTCATTTCATTTTCTTTGAAGTTTTTGCCACCTTGGTTTAGGCTGTGTCCTTCGCAGTTTTTTTCCCCAACCCTTTTATTCGACTTTGCTTCCTTCTAATATTCTCCATCAAAATTGACTCTGCTTCTTTTGGTCTCTGCCTTTTTTTCCCGTTTTTTGCTTATTGGATTGGTTGTGCTACACCTTAGGCTGTGATTTATATTTCTGTTTGGTTTCTTTTCCTACAAGATTTTCCAAATTTTAAGGACAACAATCAATTCCCTTGATTTGATTTTTGGTTCTCCTTTATGCTGTCCTGGCTACTCTCTTCTCTTCGTTTCAGATTTCAGTTCGTCCTTGTATTGTGCATTTTCGACTCTTATTTGTAGGGTTTTTTCTTTTTTGGTTTTGAGGGTGTAGGAGTGTGTTCTCTACTGGAGCGGATGTTTGCTGCACTCGGATTTTGGTTTCTCTTCTTTTCCCAGACTATTTGATGCAGAATAAGAAATAATAAGAATTAAAGCAAGAAAAGAAAGAAGTTTTAGAGAAAGAAAAAAGCTAAAGAAAAGAAGAGATTGGAGATATGTAAAATCTGTAAATTTTCATTAATCATCAAAAGTTTCCTAACATTTAGAAAAGTAGGGTATTAATACTAAAACCCTAACTAGAATAAACGATTGGGCTTATGGCTCACTAAATAAAATGCCCAACAAATAAAGCCAAATTAATAAAACTCATCTAAAAGTTCATATAAATTAAACCCAAAATATAAGTTAAAGCCTAATCTCTCAATTGTTTGGGCTATCCTCCATCGTCTATGATCATTCGCGTGCATAAATAATATTTCAGGTTTGGTGTCCCCGTAAATTCTCCCAGTGTTGGAAGAACTCGACCCCGTCGAGTATAGGCCAAGGCAACTTCGATAACGCTCTCAAAGATAAAGATCAAGTTGTTGTGATGTCTCTCTGATAATCCAAGTATAGTCTGAATCTGGTCGTCGAGCCCATATACTGGGATTTGCTGAAGTTCACCATCCCTGGTAAAAACAACTTGTGCATTCAAAGTAGCATTAATATGTTCCTTTTGTGCTAAAGATATAGATAATAAGGTAGGGGTATCATAAGGAGCATCAAGGATTAGCTGTATTTTATAAATAATGAGGTCTTTCATGTTAAAAGTAGAGCTAATATCAAAGTTTAATGGTAATTTAATGACCTAATTATTTGATTTAATCATTTTTAACACTTTGAATGGTCTGGCACTACTTACTTGCAATTTATGATTGGTTTCCAAAGGATATCGTTCAGGTCTAATCTGTATCATGAAATAATCTCCAACATTAAGTGCATCATGATATTTAAGTAAATCAGCTTGAAATTTGTATTGTTCATTACTTTCTTGAATTTGTTTCATGATCTCAATATGCAAATTATGAACCCTACATGGTAACGACTCAGCTGACTTAGACATCCTATCATGAGGGGATATGGAAAGGTGTTCTATAGGCTTCTCAGGTTTGTAACTATAAACACTAAATGATTGAGGGTGTGGAATGAGACAAACATTGTTTGAAACCTGTGTAGATATGGTATGGACACAATCAAGTAAATTAGGATTATCTTCATCTTCCTCATAACGTGCATGTGGTAAAGGGTCAAGAAGCTCAACATGTTGCTCTAAACTTATAATGTGCTGGACACTGAGTATGTGGGATGAGGAATTAGGTAATTCATAAGAACTAATATCATGAGACTCTTCTAAGACCATACTTATCTCTATAGGCGATTCCACTGAAGAGTTCCCTAAAATTTCCTCTACCATTAAAGCAGACATATCAGACTCTTTCTTAACCTCAACCTCAAGCTTATATGGGCTCATTGTGTTAAGTCCCTCTTCTTGCACATCCTCGTCATCTAGGTCACTAAAATCCTCAAGATTAGGCTCATACACTTCAACACTACAATATTCCTCTTTACATATATCTTTATATTTTTGGATGACTAAAGGTTTAGAGGTACAATCTAAAGAGATATGACCAAAACCTAGACAATTAGTACACTTAATCATTGAACTCACCTTAGACACTCTTTTAACAACTCGTTTGCCTTTATCTTTCTTATAAAGTTAGGAGTTACTAGGATTAGGTCTATGGGGTGGAGCATTTAACAAAGAATCACTACTTCTGAATTGGGACCTAGTAGGGATACTATAAGAGTCCTAGCGATTCTTCCACTGATTCTTTATGATCAAGTTGTAGTCTTTAATTAAGGTATAAGCTTGGTTAAGGGTAGATACACCTTGAAATACAACTTCTCTTCTAAGATCATCATTTAAGCCTTTACAAAATCTATGCAAAGTCATGGCTTCATTCTCTCCTATGGCACATCTAATCATGTAATCGTTAAATTGTGTTATATACTTATTAATAGACCTATTTCCTTGTCTTAGATTGTTCCATTGGTTTAAGAGTTTATTCCTATAAGACTGGGGTAGGTACTTTTCCTGAAGTTTTTGTTTCATTTTGATCCAATCAGTTATAAGAGGTTTACCTCTCATCTCTAAATAATCCTCAACATCTCTACAATAAATTTTGGCTTCATCAATGAGTTTCATCTCAGCAAATCTAACTTTTATATTATCAGACAAGTTATGGTATTCAAAGAATCTTTCCATATCACGAATCCATATATCAAATATCCAAGGGTCATGACGACCTTAAAAAATAGGGGCTTCTATTTTTTTTAGGACTCAAGACTCGCTCATCAAAGTCATCGTGTTTAGAGTAACCTAAATGATAGTCATACTGATGGCGCTTAGAGTGAACTTGCTCATAATGATCATTCTTGTGATATTTATTGGTCTTTGAGTATCTTATTTGAAAACTCTCTTGGGGTTCAATTCTTTTAAATATGTTGATCACCTAAGTTTGCAGTTCCCTTTAAATGGTCGTAAGAATATCACTAAAGGTTGAGTCTACAATAATTGTAAACTTAAGCTTGGACACTAGATGATCATGACACAAATGCGTGCAATACTAACTTATAAATGGGATTGAGATCATAAATGGTTCTTGCATGTAAAATCACAATACAAAAAATAAAGCTAATAATTTTTTTTTTCTTCTTCTTAACTGTGGAGATTAATCAAGAACAAATTACACTAATAAAATTGTAAGCATGTAATACTAGATTCTTAAGTGTAAATGATTAATCAAACACGATGTCACAAGCAAGAATTCATAATTATCAAATAGAATAAGATATTAGCTATCATTGATGAAAGAGGTTGATGAACAAAAATTAACAATTAAAAATGTTAGGTGGGATTTCTTTCTTTCTTTTTTTATGATTTTTTCTCCTTTTTTTTTTGGCACAAAAGTAATATTAATGATAATTTCGAATAACAATTGCAATATCAAAAAAGTAAAAATCAAAAAACCAAAAAGTAGAGTTATTTATCGATCAAGATTTAGCTGTGGAATTGATCACGGATGGACCTCAAATTATGTGGCACTGACGTGGCAATAGCCAATGACATGGTGTTCTTTTCTTTCTTTGTGATTTTTTCCCTTTGCTTTTCGCTTCTCTTTCTGCTTATCTCCTATCATACTTTTCTACTGCTTATCCAGTTTATTATTATTATTATTTTAATTTCTCTCCACTTCTCAGGAGGTTGTCCCTCTCCAAGGATGGTTCAATGAGGTGGCTTTATTTTTCTGGTTTGTTGTTTTTTCACGGGTTTATTGTCATTTTTCTATATACCAATGAATCAATTGATGCATTGATTTTAGATTTCATGTTTTTTGACCCCTTACAACTTATGTTTTTTTGGTTCAGGTTTGTTTTTATTTTTGTTTCACCCTCGACGCTTCATTTTTTGGTTTTAGGTTTGCTCCTGCCCCGTATTAGTCTGTTTAATGATTCTTGCTTAACAAGGTTATGATTTGCTTGGTATGTTGTTGTTGTTTTTTGCGTGGTGGTGTAGATCAACACTAGCCTATATTTTATCTCTATCTTAGCATCTGAAATGCCTTTCTAACACTTTTTTCTAGTTTTTCATAACTAGAACATTACATCTTGGATGCTGATATTGAGTTGGCTTATGTATTATGACGGGTTCAACTTTGTATCTTTTAGGCTCTTGACATGTTAATATAGATTGATGCATTGTTTCACTCTATTACCTGGATTTACTATTCTTGCATGGAAACATTGTTTTACTCCTGATGCAATTTTTTTTTCCAGCAATAAAGCAAGCGTTTTCAGGATTTGATCTCAAAATCCTAAAATGTTGGTATTGCCTCTTCGTAAAACATTGCTAGACCCGCTCACATGACAACATTTTCATTTATTGTTTTTCAATTATTAAGCTGCTATTTTGAATTGATAGCATTGCATGCCACCATGCCATGATATTTCTGTCCATTCCTAAATTCTTCTTCAATGCACTACTGTTATCTTCTGTATTCTTACGTTTGTCAATGATACTTTGTTAGCTGTTTCATTGTATGATAACTAGCTTTTATTTTTAAGTCCATTCATTGATGAGTTAAGCAACAAGTGGACAACAACTTTACCTTAACTTCTGTAAAAAAAATTATTGGCAATAATAGGCAGTGTCACCTATTTAACTTCCTTGCATCTCTGTTAACATTTGTACTCTTTTTCTCAAGACTTTGTGACTGACCTGACCTGACATTGTCAAATTTGTCCAAGTTCTTAAAACACATATTACTTAGTCTTTTGTGTTTGTACTACTTTGTTTGCCATGCCTTTTTTTTTCTTCTTGATGCTATTACTGAACCCACAAGAGTTTTTTCCATTTACGTCTATCGGTTCCTTGACGAAACTTCATTTACAAGTTAGCAACCTATGTAGTATACTACTACTTCAATAAGAAAGAACAATATGGATCACGTAACTGTTAGGATATTGCCAATATTATGTGGTAGCATCTGTAGCCCATCTTCTTGAAGAAGATGGCTGCCATTGTCAAAGAGGGTTGTTGGTGCAGCAACCAAAAGTCACAAAGTAGGTAAATGTTAGGTGACCACCATTATTGACAAATGAGCAAGAAGAGCTGCCATTGATGCCTATAAAAGAGGCATAATTTTGGAGAGCAAAGAGAGAGTGTGGTAAGTGTGTATAAGAGAGTAGAGAGATATAGAGAGAGCTGTAATGGCAGTAGCCCTGCTGCCATTGCAGCAGTTGCGAGGACAACAATGTGAGCTGGGAGTAGAGTTTGAGTAAAGTGATCCTCTCCCTCCATGTATTTGTTTTGTATTATTTCTCTATCTCTAATAATATGGACCTCTCTCGTGGATGTAAGCGGTTTGCCGAACCACGTTAAATATTGTGTCAGTGTGCTTAGTCTCCAATGAACAAATATCAGTACATCATCGGTCTGGATTCACCAACAATTGGTATCAGAGCATTTGGTTTAAAGTGGTGTTTGATTTTTGCTCAAAAATAAAAGTTGTCAAAATTATGTTTTGACCATATCACCATGTAGAGGAGGAAGAGACAAAGCCACTGGTGAAAATCGTGTCAAAATCGGATGTCGGACATGACCTCACATGCAGTCATGTGCACAGATGCGTCGCACGCGTACCATGCGTCTTCTTCGCCCGGATGGGCTGACCCGACCTAAATACCAGATGACTCGACCCACATGCTGACCTGGATAGAGGATGATGTCATCATGACGTAATCATGTCGTCAGCATGCACAGTTGGCAGGCCATGTCATTATTATCCATACGGTACTATTTTCGTATATGTAACATTTTGTAATGAAAATGGTGAAGACTAGCAGGATGACGACATAAGGGGAACAATTGGTTTCCGTATGATCAAGGATATGATGGAGTGGTGATTTCTCCAAAGTAGTTAGATTCGGTGACTGTAATTTCTCAAGGGGAGAATTGATGAAGACCCTGATAATGGAAGAGAAATGCAGCAAGGGGATAAAGATTGACACCCTATTTTGACTTGGATAGGTGTTGTGACAGGATGAGCTGCTCTCAAACATAAGCAAGGAATAAGGAGAAAATCAGAAGAACATATATTACACGAGGGCACACGGAGATTGTGCAGGAGTACCCGAAGGATCCAACAAGGTACTGTAATGAGACAACAGGTGCAAGGAGAAAAAGAATTCCCAGATGAAGCTTAAAGCAGAGACTATATGAAAAGTTGTACAACAGGAAGTCTCTTATGCTCTTGATGAAGACAACACGCGAAGACTTTTCCAATGCATGCAAGGATGGAAATATGAGCTGTTATAGAGGCACTTAATTGAGGGGGTGCAAACGTCTATGATAAAAGGCAAACGCCTATGAAAGGTGGAGACACCAAAAAGAGTTAGTGTAGGTGGAGTTATCAAGCAGAAAGGCGTATAAGCTCCAAACATAGAAATCAAGGTAGAGGATTGCGAGAAGTGTACCATAACTTTCTCTTTCTATGTAATCAATGACAGTGATCTCTCCCATAGTCAATATAGTGGTAGATAATTTTGGAGCCACTTTGATGTATCCCAGCTGAAAGAGGATGCGACCGCCTATGAAAGGCAAAGACACCTTAAAGAGAAGGTGTGAGGATCATGATATGAGTCCAAGTTCAGACCGTTGCATGACGAGCGGAGACACCTCAGACAGAAGGTGTGAGGGCCTCAATATGAGCCTAAGATCAGATCGCCGTATGACGACGAATGGAGACACCTTTGAGAGAAGGTGTGAGGGCCATGATAAGAGCCACAGTTTAAACCGTCTTATGACAACAGACGAAGACACCTTAGAGAATGTATGAGGGCCATGATAGGAGCCCTAGTTCAAAACGCCCCAGAGCCAATATGATGGCTGGATATAAGTGGACAAGTGTATAGCCAAATGAAGTGTCTATGATGAGTATGAAGATAAATGCAGGATTGACTTTCATGGATATTACCCCCATGCTAAAGATCAATGAGCTAGAAGACATTTGCCTTGGACAATAAGTGGGTGACTTGTGGAGCATTAAGACGCGACTACTATGTAGGAGCAGAGGGCATGCACATGTTCCTAGAACAAGTTGACTCTTGTCAAGGTGGTGAGCTCGGTAATGGCATTGTAATACTCAGAGTATGAAGACAAATATAGATCAACCTTTAATGGGTTGCCCCCATGGTTAAAGGTGGAGAGCTACCTGGACTCTTAGGACTAAGAGCGAGAGACTCACGGAGAAGTAAGGCTTGGTTCCTATGATGGAACAGAGGGCAGACGCAACTCCGGGATAAGTAGACTCTTGGAAGAGTCGTGAGCTCGTGATCACATTGAAATACTCAATGATTGTCACCCTTGGAAATATTCGTTTGAGGGGGTGCTATAAGCCTTGGTGTGAGGCTTGAAAAATCATTTTGGACCGAGCATGGTGATACGCTCGAAGGGGAATGTTGTGTCCTAGAGACAAGCGTTAACATTCTTCAGATGTGATGTGGGAGACCATCTGGTTGAAGTGATCCTTTGGTGTGAGCAAGGGTGCTTGGGTAACTTTGATGATTGATAGGTTTGGCAAGTACCTGTAAACTTGGCCACAGATGCTCTCAGAATGGTAAGCTTAGAAGAGCTGCAAGATGCAAGCTTATGCTGAAAAAGCAAGAGGACAATTGCCCCACATAAATGGCAAAAAGGGTGGTTATTGGAATATTGCCAATATTATGTGGCAGCATCTGCAGCTCATCTTCTTGAAGAAGATGGCTGCCATTGTCAAAGAGGGTTGTCTGAGCGGCATGCCATATGTGCATACTGACGTCATGCTTATCCAGGTCAGTCACGTGGGTCGGGTCGTCTAGTATTCGGGTCGGGTCAGCCCATCCGGGTGAAAAAGACGCGTGGCCAGCCACCTCGTTAGCGCATGACGGCTCGTGCAGCCTTATCCGACGTCCGATTTTGACGCGGTTTTCACTAGTGTGCTTGTTTCTTCCTCCTCTACACAGTGGTATGGTCAAAACATAATTTTGACAACTTTTATTTTTGAGCAAAAACAAACACCACTTTAAACCATATGCTCTGATACCAATTGTTGGGGAATCTGACCTGTGATGTATTGATAATTGCTTATTTAGAGGCTAAGCACACTGACACAATATTTAACGTGGTTCGACAAATCGCCTACATCCACGGGAGAAGTGCCAATATTATTTGAGATGTAGAGAAAGAGTTACAACACACATGGAGGAGGAGGATCACTTCACTTAAACTCACTCCCATTGCTCTCACACCCTGCTGCCCTTGGCAGCCTCTCTTTCTCTCTTGTTCTCTACTTGCTTTGCTCTCACACTCTCTCATTTTGCTCTCTCTCTTGGTGCCTATTTATAGGCAAGAATGGTGCCACCAGCTCCAGCTTATCTTCAATGAAATTAGTGGCTGCACATGGGTTGATATATTTGTCAATGGTTGGTGCAACTACCATTGTAGCCTTTTAACAATAGCATCCCTCCATCTTAGGGTATGTTAAAAGTTGTTCTATGATTGCTGCACATTAATGGCAACAATCCTAACAATTAGGCAGGTGAAGCAAGTGAGCTAACTCATTAGGGAGCGATCCTTGGAAAGTGTTGTTTCTAATGGATAGGAAAGCAAGGAATGAAAGGTTTCCAATCTCTGAGGGGATGTAGCCAGAAAGACTCATGTGAGAAAGATTCAAGCCACTCACTCGGTCGCGCTGAGCACCACAAGAGACACTAATCCAGCTGCATACAGAGGCAGTGGTGGACCAATTGTTTGCCAAGACGTTATGAGAATCATTAACAATTTTATCTGTTCTGATTGAATGAAATAAAGGAATAGAACGACCTTCTAAGGTTAACAATAAACACACAAGTCCAGAAAATAGAAGTTAAATCTTAATTACACCAAGAAAGAAGTTAAATAAAAAATAGAGAACGTTTCTTGTTAAAAAAAACATGAGGATTTCCAAGTAGTGCCAACGGTATGGAAGCTGGTTAGAGGATATACTCCTGCAATTAAAACCATTCATCGTGAGGTTACGCGTCTAACAGGCTTTCCCTCCTCCATTTAGCAAACTTCTCTGTGTTATTTCTGATGCGATCTGTTCTCAGGATTTCCAAGTTGAATTTTCCATGAATATCTTCGGAAATGCTCTCAACGAAGGATTGTTTGATGTCTTTGAGCATGTCGACAAGTTGTTTCATATTTAACCTGTGAGCAGGTGACTCTGAACAGCACAATGGAGCCAATCTCATAATGAGCGACAAGCATGTAATTTTTGCATCAAAATATTCTTCCTCATTCTCCAACAAACATGGATCGATTACTCTAGCTATGTGATTTTGTACCAATGACTCCTCCACCCAATTCTTCAAGCTCATTTCTCCACAAAACATTTCATCCGTCGGCTTCTTTCCCGTGAAAGTTTCCATCAGCAAGATGCCAAAACTATAGACATCAGATTTTTCAGAAACAATTCCATAGAGTCCACATTCTGCATGTAAAATTAGAGTTAACGGTAGGATCTGATGACGTTACAAGGATGTTGATCAAAAAATTAAATCTATTTAAAAGGTTAACAAAACACTATAAGCTCATGCTCGCCCGAGAGGTGAGGTAATTATGATCGGTTTGATCTATATGGAATAGGTTTGTGAATAATGTGTGTGTGTGTAACAAGACTATCAAGAAGCATTACCTGGTGCCACATAACCAATTGTGCACACAAACTTGCTTTGTTTAGCAGAACCCTGTTCATCTGGATCTAGAATCATGGAAATGCTATAATCACTAACGCGTGCGATCATATCTTCGTCTAGTAGGATGTTGCTTGGCTTTAAATCACAGTGAATAATAGTCCTCAAACAACCGTAATGGAGGTGTTTGATTGCTGCTGCAGTGTCGATCATCACGTCTAGTCTTTGTAGGAAATCCAAGTGGTAATTGTGAGTATGAAGCCACTTTTCAAGGCTGCCATTAACCATGTACTCCATCACCAAGGCTTTAAAATTAATACCATTCAAGCTGCAGAAAATGGTGATAAGATTCGGATGACTGGCATTACACATTACTTCATACTCGACATCGAAACTACTCGAACTTCTTTCATCTTCCACATCGAAAACCTTTATGGCAACTACCTTTCCATCACCAAGCGTCCCTTTGTATACTGTACCGAAGTTTCCAGAGCCAATTACGTTGCCTTTATCAAACCCATCAGTTGCAAGCCGAAGTTCTCGGCATGTATATCTTCCATAAGTAATTATGTTTGTGCTTGAGGGCATGTTCCTTTTCCGACATCTTAAGAATAGGATTGCGCATAATGCCACCATAACTGTTGTTAATGGCAAAATCAATTTTATGAAGAACATAATGTTTTTGCCTGATCCCCTGCGAACAGTTTTGCAAGGTGGAACTTGTAGGCGTGGTGCACCGCAAAGTTCATTGTTCATCATGTATGACTGAGCTGAGAAGTTTCTGAAAGGTCCCTCACTAGGAATTTCTCCCTGTAGTACATTGAAAGACACATTAAAATATTTGAGATGCAAGAGTTTGTCTAAGGTCTTGGGAATAAGTCCAGAAAGATTGTTATGAGAGAGATCCAAGAACTCCAAGCTTATTGGAAAACTATATGGCACAGGAATAGGACCTTGCAATCTATTTGTAGCCAAGGAGAGATAAACTAGATTTTCAAGGTCCTGTGTGATGAGTGGAATTTGATCTGATAACTGATTCCTTGACAAATCAATTTCTTCCGCGACCTTCAGTCTTAATAAATTAAACGGGAGAGACCCGCTGAGAAAGTTTGACGACAGGTTGAGAACCAGAATACCTGCAAGGTTCCCCAAGGACAAGGGTATTGTGGAAGTGAAGTTATTGGAGCTTAAGTTGAGATGTCTTAAAGTTTTCAGATCACCCAAGCATTCAGGGATAGATCCGGAAAGCTTATTACCACCCAAGGATAAGTGAAACAAGCTGTCCGAGTGGCAAAGGTTATCTGTGATATTTCCCTCTAGTTGATTACCTTGGAGATTCAAAAGTTGTAGTTTTGTCAATCTTTCAGTTGCAGTTGGAACTACACTGGCCAGTTCGTTGTTCGCCAAGCTCAAAGCTATCAGGCTGCTTAAATTGCCGATTGTATTAGGAATGTTGCCCTTAAGGTTGCATTCGTCTGCCCAAAACTGTTCAAGTGAGGAAGAGAGATTTCCAAAGGAAATTGGAAGGGTGGTATTGAGGGGATTAACTGACAAATATATCCTTCTCAGATTCTTGCAATTTTCCAACGCAGAGAGAATACTTAACTGTGGTGTAGAAGACTCGCTCGTCAAATGGTTATTGGCTAGATTGAGCACTTGAAGTTGTCTCAGGTTACCAAGTGTCCCAGGAATAAGACCAGTAAATGAATTGTTGGACAAGTCCACGACAACGAGAGTAGATGCATTGGAGATGGAGCTAGGAATTGTTCCCTCGAGTTCATTTCCCCCTAGACGAAGCTCCCTTAGGTTCGGCATGAAAAGGCCCATGGTTGGAGGAAGACTCCCTGAAAGCAAATTTTGAAGAGCGCGGATGACTTCAATTGCCGATATATTGAAGAGCGCGGATGGAACATTGCCAGTTAAAGCATTGACGTCGATTCTCAATGTTTTCAGGTTGGAAAGGCCACCCAATTCAGGTGGTAATACACCTGCCATAATCAGAATATCAAGGCACAATATCAAGTTTTTTTCACTGAAACTCAATAGAACTAATCATAACAAGGTAAGTTAGAAAGGGCCAGTTTGGCTTGATCTCACCTGTCAAGTTGTTTTCACTGAAATTTATCTCCTCAATCAATGTACAGTTCCCAATAGTTCTTGGAATGCTTCCTGCAAATTCACCAAATCCATCTTTCTCAAGCACTAGAAGAAAATTTCTGGATAAATAAATGATGAGAGACTATTAATCAAAGATCAGTATATAATGTATATTGAAGATGCCGGTGAATTTGCAGGCATTTTGAGTTTCATAATAATGTTCTGTTTCTAAAGACTAGTCTTATTAACAATGTCCACGGTCATAATCCAGATACAAAAGCTAAAGTACCCTACCAAGTCCAGAATGGAAACAAGCACTGCACCTAGAGTTGATAGAACAACTGTTGAAGATATTTTCAGAGATAAATTCTAATAGGTTCGTAGGCAAGTCCCTTGATAAGAAACAAATTATGGATACCATTTGGCTAGAATCAGGTATGGCCAATGTGAATAATAAGATCAAACCTTGACATATCATTTTGTAATGCACTTCAGTGCATCTACTTAAAGGCACAAATATCTCAATAATAGATGTTGAAAGAAGAATTCTGAATTCTGTAAACGGTTACGAGTCCTATAGTCTTCTTGCAAAGGATTTGACATGAAACACCTTCTGGAGCATTGTTACATAGGATGCATAATGCATCTACTGCAGAATCTATGGCAATGTCTATATCCAACACAATTAAGGACATGCTTAAAAATTAAAAAAGAAATGGCAGGAGCATACCACTGAGTCGATTCCTGGAGAAATAGATCCCTCGTAATTCAGGGAGATGATTGAAAATATCCGTTGGGATTTCACCTGATAGCTCATTGAATCCAAAGTCAAGATACTCCAGGAATGAAAGGTTTCCAATCTCTGAGGGGATGTAGCCAGAAAGACTCATGTGAGAAAGATTCAAGCCACTCACTCGGTAGCGCGGAGCACCACAAGTGACACCAATCCAGCTGCATACAGAGGCAGTGGTGGACCAGTTGTTTGCCAAGACGTTATGAGGGTCAGTAAGATGGGCTTTAAGAGCTAGAAGAGCAGTTTGATCGGCTGTATTATTAGTTACTTCCATTGCACTGTAAGCCATGGAAACTAGCAACAAAAAAGATGTAATGAAATTAAGAAAGCAAGTTCCCTTCATGGATTTGAGGATGGAATTACGACAGGAAGGAAAAAAAGATGTTGAAAGTAATATACCAAGAGTTGGGAAGGAAACTGTCGGGGAAGGTTCATCCTGAAGGCCTTTAATATATATGCTGTTATTACGTTTCTGTTGGGAAGAAGTTGAGAAGCAACAGAAAAGGAGTTATGAGCAGGAGAAGAAAGTTCATGGAAGGAGAGCAAGAAAATATATTTATATATATAATTCAACGCGAGGTGGTTTAAGGAATGTAATAAAAAAAGTAAAAGATATTGGAGAAAAATTCAGACTTAAAGGATTTTTTTTTCGATTTATCCAGAGATTCATTAGATTTTGCATAGGATAGGCGTTTCTTTACATAATAACCAAAATAAAATAAAATTATTAGAACAAAGACAGAAAATTCTCGAATACCATTAATTAAGCATAACTTTCTTAATATTTGGTATTGTGTTTGAAAATATTTTGTATTTATTTTGAAAATATATTAAATTAATTATTTTTAGTGTGTTTTTGGTGATTTTAATATATTAATATTAAAAATTAAAAAAATATCTAAAAAATTATTTTAATATATTTTTAAATAAAATATCATATATTATAATATTAAAATCACTCCACATCACATTAATGAAGCCGCGTTGCATTGCAACCAGTCTACAAGAAATTGAAGGTAAAATAACCGCGTTGATTTATGTAGCCAAACTAGTGGAACGGGGACCACTAAAAAGCAAAGTCTTGGCTTTATACGAAGTCTTACGCGGCCCTGTTTATTTCTGCGATTCAAAAGTATTTTTTAAAAAATTTAAAATTTTTTATTTTTTTATAACATGATAGCTAGATTATATATATAAAAAACATATTTGAAGCGTTTCTTTTTGTATAATTTGATCTATCAAGTCAAGGAAGAAATTTTTATAAATTATTGAATTTTTAATAGAGGAAAAAAAAATCACATAATTACTTCGTATTTTCACTAACTAAAATTAATTGGCTATTTATTGATGTATTAAGGACTTAATCAAAATAAAAATAAAGATGGAGGATCTAATCAAGATTGCCCTTATAAGTTGATTACTTTTTAATTGAGGGTTTCCTTAAAAAAATTGGTTTGTTTTTACTATTATCATTTTCTTTATTAAAAAAAGTGGGCAGTGCAGATGGTTTAGCCTTATTGTACTCAGAGCCAGAGGTGCCAGGAATAATCAAGAAAAACTGATAGGCTTATCCAAAAGATATAGAAAAGGAAAGTAAGAGAGAGAGAGAGAGGTTGAAGAAGGAAGAGGAAGCATCATATGGCTGAAGCTGCCGTTTCCTTTGTTCTTGAAAGGCTTGCTGATCTGTTTGATGAACTTGAATTTCACACCGATGTCCATAAAGAAGTTGAGCGGTTACAAGATGAACTCAGGAGGATCCGTTGCTTCTTAAGAGATGCCGATGCAAAGCAAGATGAAGATGAAAGAGTGCGTAATTGGGTGTCTGATATCAGAAACGTGGCTTATGATGCTGAAGATCTCATAGACAGGTTTATCATGAACAGTGATCCTCTGAAGAAGAAGAAGAATCATTTTATCAAGAAATGCACTTCCTATGTCAAAGGATGGAAACAGAGGTCCAGGATTGCTGAGGATCTTATGGCCATCCGTTCAAGACTTCAAGACATCTCAGCCAGCCGTGAAACTTATGGCATCCAAAATGTTGGAGAGGGGACTACTGCAGCGGGTGAGACTCTGAGGAAGTTGAGAAGATCGTCTCCTCGCGGTGAGGAAAGGGATATTGTTGGCTTGGAGGATGACACGGCTAAACTGGTGGACCAACTTCTTCAGATGGGGGATCATTGGAGTGCTGTTTCGATAGTTGGAATGGGCGGTATTGGTAAAACCACTCTTGGTATAAAGATATATAATCATAGTGCTGTCAGGGCTCGCTTTCCTTCCCGTGCTTGGATATGTGTATCACAGGAGTTTAGTGCAAGAGATGTTCTGCAGCGAGTCATAAGACAAATTGCATCGCCGAGAGAAAGGCTCGAAACTTTGACAGATGAAGAGTTGGAGGACTTGGTGTATGAAAATTTACGGAGGAAACGTTATCTGGTTGTTTTGGATGATATCTGGAGCACCAATGCCTGGGATTGCCTTAAAAAGGCCTTGCCTGTAGACAGAAGTAACGGTAGCAGATTGTTGCTCACGACCCGGAACAAGAATGTTGCTCTTCATGTAGATCCTCAAACTACTCCCTACGATTTGGGATTTCTAAGCAAACAGAATAGCTGGGAGTTGTTCTGCAAGAAAACATTTATTGATGGCACAGACACAAGTTGCTCTCCAATATTGGAGGAAATCGGGAGAGAGATTGTGGAGAGATGTGCTGGTTTACCACTTGCCATCATTGTAATTGGAGGCTTACTTTCAAGAAAAAAGAGGCCGAATGAATGGGAAAGAATTCTTAACAACATGGACTCTCATTTTGCTCGACACCCAAATGGCGTTGCGGCAATACTTGCTTTGAGTTACATCGACTTGCCATATTACTTGAAATCTTGTTTTCTTTATTTAGGCCTTTTCCCAGAAGATTGTACTATTCAGGCACACAAATTGTTTCGGCTATGGGTGGCAGAGGGTTTGATTCCACATCAAGAACTAAGAGGGGAGGATGTAGCAGAGGATTACTTGAATGAGCTAATTGAGAGAAACATGGTTCAGATGGAAGGAATGAGTGTCAATGGGAGGGTCAAGCAATGCCGTTTGCACGATCTGCTGCGAGACCTCTCCATCTCCAAGGCAAAGACGGAGAATTTTCTCCAGATTCCTGGTAATGAAAATATCCCATCTTTGACTAGATGTCGTCGCCATCCTATCTATTCTGATTCTCATTTATCTTGTGTGGAACGTCTTAGTCCACATCTTCGTTCACTCCTGTTCTTTAGAGTTGTTAGTCGTGTTCGTTACAGATATTTTATCGGCAGAAACGTCTATGGTTTCTGCGAATTATCGGGTGCCAAATTCGATTATATTACCAGGAATTTCAAACTGCTAAGAATTCTTGAGTTGGAGGGTATATCATGTAGCAGCATCCCAAGTACAACTGGTGAACTGATACATTTGAGTTACTTGGGATTGAAGGAGACTAACATACAAGTGCTTCCATCAACATTAGGCTCTCTGTGCAACCTGCAGACTCTTGATATTGCTGGGAATCTCCATCTTAGGATAATTCCTGATGTCATTTGCAACATGAAAAATTTGAGACATCTTTACATGTGTGGGCATTCTGGTGGGCGCCTGAGGATAGACACCCTCAAGCATTTACAGACACTGACAGAGATAGATGTCAGCAGATGGAAGCAGAACAACACTGCAGATCTAGTCAGTCTTCGAAAATTAGGAATAAGAGGAAACCTGTGCTCAGACACCATTAAGATATTTGATTCCATTTCGGCACTCTTGCAACTTCGATCTCTCTATCTTCGTGCTGAAGGTGCTGAATTTCCATCACTTGGTCAACTCGGTTCTCTTCGCTCTCTCATCAAGCTGCATTTGAGAGGGGGGATATCACAGCTGCCCAGCCAGCAAGAGTTTCCACCAAATCTCTCCCAGTTAACATTAGAACACACCCAGCTTGAACAAGAATCAATAGAGATACTAGAGAAGCTGCCAAAATTATCAATTCTCAGGTTTAAAGCAGAGTCTTATAGCAAAGAAAAACTAACAATCTCTGCCGATGGGTTTCCTCAACTGGAGTTCCTAGAGTTTAACAGCTTGGAATCCCTGCATGAATTCAACATAGAAAAAAATGCAGTGTCAAGGGTTGAAAGTTTCCTAATTGTCAACTGCAAGGGGCTAAGGATGCTCCCTGAAGAGATGAGATTTGTGGCCACTCTCCATAAGTTGGTTATTGAAGAGATGCCCAAAGTCTTTGTAGATAGGCTTCAAGGAGAAGATCTTCATAAAGTGCAGCACATTCCTTTGATCAAATTTATATGAATAGGCTGTTAGCAGGGTATCTGATGACATTATTGGTTTCTCGGCAGCAATGTCATAACTTCGCTTTGCAATATACTAAGGGGCGTTGGTTACCCATTGAGGTCCTCGACTTCCACAACTTAGTTTTTCAGTTTTCCAGATGATTCATCTAGACCTGCCAGCATGTCTATAGCATACACATTTTCTCTCATTTTAATCTGTAGGTAGACTATGCATGCTACCTTTTTCATCCATTTTCTGCTTCTTTGGTTGTAGGAATTAACAATGCATGCATTCTCACTAATGTCTTAGCACTTAAACATCATAATTACACGAGGGGCAGGCATTTTTCTTACAGCAGGTAAATCCAATTTCTTTAAGGAAAAGGGCTCACAACCCAGAAATGTCAAGAGGCATTAAGCCTAATACATTTCAGTGCTCGCTCCTTTTGGCATGGAAATAACACAACAGCCTCACCATTCTTCCTCCACTGTGTATCTTCATGTCCAAATGCAGATCACTGCCATGTAAAATTAATCACAAAAGGCTATTATGCTTTTGAAAGCATCCAACTTTACTTATGTTGAGTTTTTTTCTTCCTCTACATGATATATGTTGACAACATACAATTGTTTAAAACTTAAAAGGTAGCCCGAGGATATCACCAAACCGTCAAATCACAAAAAAGAAGAACAATTTTTAACATTTTTTTGTTAATCAAAATTGCACCGACCGTAAAATGCCAGCCTTTGAGACCAAGAAAAGCCATCATAATAAAACCCCTTCCGCCATTGACAGACCCTCCAGAAGTTGGAATAGCAGAAGCAGGATTGTTGCTCTTTGAAGAAGATTGAGGAAGAGTCCCCCTGGCTGTGCTTTGGGAGCGCTGACATGCAAATGAGCAAGGAAGATTTTGAGAGCTGCAACACGATTGTGAGGACATTTGGGACAAGGTACTTTCTCTTTGGGGTAAGAGGTTACATTGCCTAGGAGGAATGAAGCTTCAGGTAAATTTAGAAGGCAAAGCTATAGCCATTCAATGAAAAAAGGCCCAACTGGGCCCAGGACAAAAGGAGGAGAGAAGAGGAGAGGAGAAAGCGAAGAGAAATAGGATCAACCGGGTCCAAACAAAAAAAAGAGGAAAGAAGTGGAGGAAGAGAGGAAAAAAAACAAAAAGTCCAACCGGACTCAACACCCCAAGCCCAATGTAGCCCAGCAACCAGGAAAGGAAAGATAAAAAAAAAAAAAAAAAAAAAGGAAGCAAGGAAAGGAGAAGCACGAGTGGAAACTGAGAAAAAGATAGAGGAGAAGAAAAGGAGAAAAGAAAGACAGGTTATTGGCATAGTTTTGAAACCCAGTGGGTCAACTCGGGATCCAGCCGACCTGGTACTGGAACTTGAATGAATTGAAGAAAAAATAGGGCAAGGAAAAACTCGGCATGACCCGGTTGACCCAGATGACCTGGCAAAATACGGCTGTAAACCCGTTGATTTTTTTTTTTTTTACTAAAACAAAGTTGTTTTGATTTTTAAAAAAAAAAATTTGACCCAATCGATCTGGTCAAAACTCGAAACCCTGGTCTTGGACTAGGCCATGTCTTAAAATTATAGCTATTGGAGCCTTATAATAATTTTTTTTTTCATTACAAGCATTGTACAAAATAATTATTCTTGTCAAGACAAAACCAACAACACAAAAAGCGACGTGTCACCTGAATATTGAACATGCAGTAATACACACATCAAACTCAATTTTTTTTTTCATTTCAATTCTTGATTCTTTAATAATTGTTCATTTCTTTTTCTATTTTGACCCAAATAAACCCAACAAAACAGAGAAAAAGAAAAAAAATCAACCTTGGAAAATGGCAATAGCTAGTACCTCTCTTTCTTTTTCTTCTTTGTTATCTTCTAGTAATTTTTTTTTTAAAACTCGTAAACTAAAATGTAAATAAAATAAAGTTTTGAATTAAAATATATAATTATTACACTAAAATGATCGAAAAGGATTTTCAACAAGTCTTAAGGCCAGAAGGCACTAACCATTGTTTTTTTTTAAAAAAGGGTTGTCATTTTTCTTTTTTCTTTTTTATTTACTTTGGTCCTTTAACTTTAAATCTCTTACAAGAAAACAAAGTCATTTTTTTTCCGCGCAAAATTGAGCACAAATTTAAAATTAGAATATTTTTTGAGATCATAGTAACTCTAAAGAAATCAAATAAAAATAAATTATGAATTTTAGACTTAAATAAATACAATATCAAGAACTATATCGAAAAAAATGAATGTAAAAATAAATTAAAGAACAAAAACGAAAAAGCAAGCCATTGAGCAAAACATAAGAGACTCACGAGGGGATGAACAGTAAGACTAAAGGATAAATTGATTTCTTCTTAATTATTACTATTTCCCTAAAAAATAATGATATTTGGTTTTATCACATTCTTAAAAAAAAAAAAAAACTTTCTACAAACATCACTCATAACATGTAATATATTCTTTACTTAAATTGGTACGTGTAAAATAAATTTATTTTTCTATCTAATTAAAGGAACAAAACTCAGACATGATTTACTTGACTCGTGACACTTAATTTTATGAATAAAATAAATAATAATTAAACATAAAAATACATATATCTCGGTGAAATGCTATCATCATATAGTCGTAGATGCTCTTAACATTTAGCGGAATGCTAACAATCTATATATATATATCAAGCATAGAATTCGGTGCCGAGGAGCGGACCTACGACGAACTTTGTGGGTGGCACCCCAAGCTTGCTGGAGGTCATTTACTGGAGTTTAATTTGTAGTATAGTTGTGATTATTTTTAAATAAATTTTTATATTAAAATATATGTTAATAATGTTTTTTAAAACAATTATTTTTAATATTAGCATATTAAAATAATTTAAAAATATTAAAAATATATTAATTTAAAATTAATAATAAATATATATTTTTTAAAATATACTTTTAAAATCTAAAAACAAACACGAATACCTAAACATAATAAAAGTATCGGTGATGGTGATCATTACGATTGTATATTCTTGACTTTGAAACATTAACTTTCATTCGTCAACTTCCAGAACATTAAAAGAAGTGGAGTTTTGTTGATTTTCTGGGAACATTCTCTAACTCTAAACGTGGAAACTAGCTAGGCGCGTTATAGACGGTCCAAGTTCACGAAGATGCATAGAATTTCCACTATATTTATAAATTTTGTCTTCAAAGTTTTCAAAAGTCTTAATTTTAGTCTTTAAATCTTCAATTTCTCATAAAAAACATGCATTTAGCCCCTCTAAAAATGAATCACCCGTTCAAACATATTTAACACAGAAGCACTGACTCCCTCTCTCCCTCCCTCCCTGGAAAATTGTACAACGCCGAGGAAGGAAGAATGATTCGTATCGATGTTCCTTTCAGACCAGTCATCAGCAGGGGAGACTAGTCTAGGTATGGGGTGGGTCCGTCCAATGCGCTACTGCTCTGGCACACACCTGTCTTAGAATGATAGGGGAAAAGGTCCATGGCTGTAGGCCTGTAGTTTGACAATCGTACCACTGTATAGACTTGAGGTGTGGACGTCTTTTTCGTCGGAACAACACAAGCCCACCACGAGCCTTATAATCTTGTCGCCGACGGACACAAACCGGGCCTTTTCTCTCTGCGATCTACACAGTCAAAATAACGTTAGACCATAAGTGTTGACTATTTCTTATCTGGCATGGAATTAGCGACCGCTACAGCCCAAAATTGAGGTCTAAATGGGCTGGAATTTGACAAAAATGGATAACGCTTTCCAATTGAAGCGATGTTGTCTGGGCTTTCTTCATCGTTGTTGAATATCAAACCAAATTATCGCAGCCATGGTTTGAAAACTTACCTCCATCCTTGTCGTTTTGTCAATGAGATTGTAGAACCTAACAAAAACAAAAACAAAAATAAAATAAAAATAAAAATAAAATAAAAATAAAGGTTATATTCCGAATATGAACTGATTAAAGGTTTTCGACGTGGAAGATGAAAGAAGTTCGAGCAGTTTCGATGTCGAGTATGAAGTAATGTGTAATGCCAGTCATCCCAATCTTATCACCATTTTCTGCAGCTTGAATGGTATTAATTTTAAAGCCTTGGTGATGGAGTACATGGTTAATGGCAGCCTTGAAAAGTGGCTTCATACTCACAATTACAACTTGGATATCCTACAAAGACTAGACGTGATGATCGACACTGCAGCAGCAATCAAACACCTCCATTACGATTGTTTAAGGACTATTATTCACTGTGATTTAAAGCCAAGCAACATCCTTCTAGACGAAGATTTTATCGCACGCGTTAGTGATTATAGCATTTCCATGATTCTAGGTCCAGATGAACAGGGTTCTGCTAAACAAAGCAAGTTTTTGTGCACAACTGGTTATGTGGCACCAGGTAATGCTTCTTGATAGTCTTGTTACACTCACACATTATTCACAAACCTATTCCATGTAGATCAAACCAATCATATTTACCTCACCTCTCGGACAAGCATGAGCTTATAGTGTTTTGTTAACCTTTTAAATAGATTTAATTTTTTGAACAACAGCCCTGTAAAGTCATCAGATCCTACCGTTAACTCTAATTTTACATGCAGAATGTGGACTGTATGGAACTGTTTCTGAAAAATCTGATGTCTATAGTTTTGGCATCTTGCTGATGGAAACTTTCACGGGAAAGAACCCGACGGATGAAATGTTTTATGGAGAAATGAGCTTGAAGAATTGGGTGGAGGAGTCATTGGTACAAAATCACATAGCCAGAGTGATCGATCCATGTTTGATGGAGAATGAGGAAGAATATTTTGATGCAAAAATTACATGTTTGTCGCTCATTATGAGATTGGCTCAATTGTGCTGTTCAGAGTCACCTGCTCACAGGTTAAATATGAAACAAGTTGTCGACATGCTCAAAGACATCAAACAATCCTTCGTTGCGAGCATTTCCGGAGATATTCATTGGAAATTCAACTTGGAGATCCTGAGAACAGATCGCATCAGAAATAACATGGAGAAGTTTGCTAAATGGAGGAGGGAAAGCCTGTTGGACGCGTAACCTCACGGTGAATGGTTTTAATTGCAGGAGTATATCCTCTAACCAGCTTCCATACCGTTGGCACTACCCAGAGTGTTTTTTTTTTAACAAGAAACGTTCTCTATTTTATATTTAACTTCTTTGTTGGTGTAATTAAGATTTGTTTTATTGAACTTCTTATGTGTTCATGACTCTATTGAACCATTTTTCTAGGACTCCGCTACTTATTTCAGTCATGAGAGAACTTCTGTCTTTGTATCAATTGTCAGAGACTATGATATTATTATGTAATGATGCTGAGCTTAGTTTATGTAATGATGCCATCTTCTTTTGTTTGTTCTTTTAATTCGTTTCATTTTCTTTGAAGTTTTTGCCACCTTGGTTTGGTCTGTGTCCTTCGCAGTTTTTTTCCCCCGTCCCTTTTATTCGATTTTGCTTCCTTCTAATATTCTCCATCAAAATTGACTGTGCTTCCTTTGGTCCCTGCCTTTTTTTCCCCTTTCTTGCTTATTGGATTGGTTGTGCTACACCTTTAGCTTGGATTTATATTTCTGTTTGCTTTCTTTTCCTACAGGATTTGCCAAATTTTAATGACAACAATCGACTCCCTTGATTTGTTTTTTGGTTCTCCTTTATGCTGTCCTGGTTACTCTCTTCTCTTTGTTTCAGATTTCAGTTCGTCCTTGTATTGTGCATTTTTTACTCTTATTTGTAGGTTGTTTTTTTGTTTTTTTTTCAGGGTGCAGGAGTGTGTTCTCTACTGGAGCGGATGTTTGCTGAACTGGGATTTTGGTTTCTCTTCTTTTCCCAGACTATTGGCCAATCTCTTTGGTTCTTTTCTTTCTTTGCGATTTCTTTCCTTTGCTTTTCGCTTCTCTTTCTGCTTATCTCCTATCATACTTTGCTACTGCTTATCCAGCTTACATTTTCTTTTCTTTTTTTAATTTCTCTCCACTTCTCAGGAGGTTGTCCCTCTCCAAGGGTGGTTCGATGAGGTGGCTCTATTTTCCTGGTATGTTGTTTTTTCACGGGTTTATTGTCATTTTTCTATATACCAATGAATCAATTGATGCATTGATTTCAGATTTCACGTTTTTTGACCCCTTACAACTTATGTTTTTTTGGTTCAGGTTTGTTTTTATTTTTGTTTCACCCTCGGCGCTTTATTTTTTGGTTTCGGGTTTGCTCCAGCCCCGTATTAGCCTGTTTAATGATTCTTGCTTAACAAGGTTGTGATTTGCTTGGTATGTTGCTGTTGTTTTTTGCGTGGTGGTGTAGATCAACCCTAGCCTATATTTATATATCTTAGCATCTGAAATGCCTTTCTAACACTTTTTTCTAGTTTTTCATAACTAGAACATTACATCTTGGAAGCTGATATTGAGTTGGCTCATCTGTTATGACGGGTTCAACTCTGTATCTTTTAGGCTCTTGACATGTTAATACTTGATATAGATTGATGCACTGTTTCACTCTGTTACCTGGATTTACTGTTCTTGCATGGAAACATTGTTTTACTCCTGCTGCGTTTTTTTTTTTTTGCCAGCAATAGAGCAAGCGTTTTCAGGCTTTGATCTCAAAATCTTGAAATGTTGGTATTGCCCCTTTGAAAAACATTGCCAGACCCGCTCACATGACAACATTTTCATTTATTTTTTTTCAATTATTAAGCTACTCTTTTGAATTGATAGCATTGCATGCCGCCGTGCCATGATATTTCTGTCCATTCCTAAATTCTTCTTCAATGCACTGCTGTTATCTTCTGTTCCTTGACGAAACTTCATTGACGAGTTAGCAACCTATCTAGTATACTCCTACTTCAATAAGAAAGAACAACATGGATCACGTAACTACTATACAATCAACTAGTTTTAACTCTTATTAATTATTATTTTTTCTTCAATCTCTTTAAGCCTTCAATTTTAGTTGTTAACGATACATTTATACGAGTTTTTATATAGCATAAACTTGTAAGCAAATCTAAGTTTTAACGATACATGTACTAGTTTTTAGAGATTTGACATGTCAAATACTTGAAACCTGTACCTAAGCCCAAGCAACATACACCTGAGCCGCATTTTGTGCTTGAAAGCCAAGAGCTCCCATGTAGAATGTAAGCATGACCTTATCAGGACTGTAAATGCAATAAGCAGGACAATGCCATTTGGTACTACAATTTCTAAGCAAAGAACAAAGGGCTTTGCATGGACAAGAACTAATTACAAGCTGACTCTAACGTTCAACTGTTGGTCTCGTATTGGTAATCAGGCAAACGCCACTCGAGATTAGGCAACAGGGTTTCCCTCCTCCATTTCACGAACTTTTTCATGTTATTTCTAATGCGATTCGGATCTAACTCCTCCAAATTGGACTCACTAGGGTTGTCTCCAGAGATATTCCAAATAAACAATCGTTTGATCTCATCAAGTGTGTCTACTACTACTTTCATATTTAACCTCTCAACGGGCGACTCTGAAGTGCACATCAGAGCCAATCTCATAATATCCGATGAACATGTGGTTTTAGCATGGAAGTATTCTTCCTCATTCTGTAATAAACAAGGATCAACTACTCTTTCTATTTCACTGGGTAATGTCTCCATGATCCAACTTCTCAAGCTCATTTCTCCTCCAAACATTTCATCCGTCGGCTTCTTCCCTGTGAAAGTTTCCATCAACAAAATACCAAAACTGTACACATCTGTTTCTGTCGAAACAATTCCATGAATACCATATTCTGCATTTAAATAGAGTTAATCATAAGAAGGAGCCCATAAGCTAGCAGCATAAACACGGAAGATGATTCATGAAGCAGAAGCATTACCTGGTGCCACATATCCAATTGTGCCAAGAAAGAGGCTTGGTCCTGAAGAATTCTGTTGACCATCTCGTTTTAAGAACTGAGAAATGCTAAAATCACTCAAACGTGAAATCATATCTTCATCTAGCAGGATGTTGCTGGGCTTTAAATCACCATGAATAATAATCCTTGAACAACCAGAATGAAGGTATTCTAAGGCTGATGCCGTGTTTATCATTATGTCGAGTCTTTGTAGGATATCCAGACTGTAGTTGTGAGTATAAAGCCACTTGTCGAGGCTCCCATTAACCATGTACTCCATTACTAAGGCTTTAAAATTAACAGCATTAGAGCTGCAAAAAATTGTGATGATATTGGGATGACAGGCATTGCACATCACTTCACGCTCAACTTCAAAACTCCTACAACAAACTTCATTTTCAGCATCGAAAACCTTTATTGCGACAATCTTCCCATCACGAAGTGTTCCTTTGTATACTGAGCCAAAACTCCCCCTCCCAAGGAGATTGCCTTCACCAAATCTATCTGTTGCTTGCTCAAGGTCTCGGTATGTAAACCTTGTATTGACCAGGTTCGGACGGGCACGGACATTCTTGTTTGGGCATCTTAACCATATGAATATAAATAATGCTGCCATTGTAGCAGCAATTAATGGTAAAATCAATTCCAGAAGGAACACGAGGGTTACTGTTGATCCTCGGAGAGCATAAGTTTTGCAAGGTGGAACATGTAGGCGTGGTGCACCGCAAAGTCCATTGTTCATCATGTATGACAGAGCTGAGAAGTTTCTGAAAGGTCCCTCACTAGGAATTTCTCCCTGTAGTCCATTGAAAGACACATTAAAATATTTGAGATGCAAGAGTGTCTCTAAGGACTTGGGAATAAGTCCAGAAAGACTGTTATGAGAGAGATCCAAGAACTCCAAGCTTACTGCAAAACTAAGTGACCCAGGAATAGGACCTTGCAATCTATTTGTAGCCAATGAGAGATAAGCTAGATTCTTAAGGTCCCATGTGCTGTTTGGAATTTGACCTGATAACTGATTCCTTGACAAATCAATTTCTACCGCGACCATCAGTTGTTTGAATACTAACGGGAGAGACCCGCTGAGAAAGTTTGACGACAGGTTGAGAACCAAAATACCTGCAAGGTTCCCCAAGGACATGGGTATTGTGGAAGTGAAGTTATTGGAGCTTAAGTTGAGATGTCTTAAAGTTGTCAGATTACCCAAGCATTCAGGGATTGATCCGGAAAGCTTATTACCACCCAAGGATAAGTGAAACAAGCTGTCCGAGTGGCAAAGGTTATCTGTGATGTTTCCTTCTAGTTGATTACCTTGGAGATTCAAAAGTTGGAGATTTGTCAATCTTTCAGTTGTAGTTGGAACTACACTGGCCAGTTCGTTGTTTGCCAAGCTCAAAGCTATCAGGCTGCTTAAATTGCCGATTGTATTAGGAATGTTGCCCTTAAGGTTGCATTCGTCTGCCCAAAACTGTTCAAGTGAGGAAGAGAGATTTCCAATGGAAATTGGAAGGGTGGTATTGAGGGGATTAACTGACAAATATATCCTTCTCAGATTCTTGCAATTTTCCAATGCAGAGAAGATACTTAGCTGTGGTGTAGAAGACTCACTCGTCAAATGGTTATTGGCTAGATTGAGCACTTGAAGTTGTCTCAGGTTACCAAGTGTCCCCGGAATAAGACCAGTAAATGAATTGTTGGACAAGTCCACGACAGCGAGAGTAGATGCATTTGAGATGGAGCTAGGAATTGTTCCCTCGAGTTCATTTCCCCCTAGACGAAGCTCCCTTAGGTTCGGCATGACAAGGCCCATGGTTGGAGGAAGACTCCCTGAAAGCAAATTTGCATACATCCCAATAACTTCAATTGCCGATATATTGAAGAGCGCGGATGGAACATTGCCACTTAAAGCATTGTCGTCGATTCTCAATGTTTTCAGGTTGGAAAGGCCACCCAATTCAGGTGGTAATACACCTGCCATGATCAGAATATCAAGGCACAATATCAAGTTTTTTTCACTGAAACTCAATAGAACTAATCAAAACAAGTTAAGTTAGAAAGGGGCAGTTTGGCTTGATCTCACCTGTCAAGTTGTTTTCACTGAGATTTATCTCCTCAATCATTGTACAGTTTCCAATAGTTCTTGGAATGCTTCCTGCAAATTCACCAAATCCATCTTTCTCAAGCACTAGAAGAAAATTTCTGGATAAATAAATGATGAGAGACTATTAATCAAAGATCAGTATATTGAAGATGCCGGTGAATTTGCAGACATTTTGAGTTTCATAATAATGTTCTGTTTCTAAAGACTAGTCTTATTAACAATGTCCACGGTCATAATCCAGATACAAAAGCTAAAGTACCCTACCAAGTCCAGAATGGAAACAAGCACTGCACCTAGAGTTGATAGAATAACTGTTGAAGATATTTTCAGAGATAAATTCTAATAGGTTCGTAGGCTAGTCCCTTGATAAGAAACAAATTATGGATACCATTTGGCTAGAGAATCAGATATGGCCAATGTGAATAATAATATCAAACCTTGACATATCATTTTGTAGTGCACTTTAGTGCATCTACTTAAAGGCACAAATATCTCAATAATAGATGTTGAAAGAAGAATTCTGAGTTCTGTAAAAGGTTACGAGTCCTATAGTCCTCTTGCAAAGGATTTGACATTAAACACCTTCTGGAGCATAGTTACATAGGATGCATAATGCATCTACTGCAGAATCTATGGCAATGTCTATATCCAACACAATTAAGGACATGCTTAAAAATTAAAAAAGAATGGCAGGAGCATACCACTGAGTCGATTCCTGGAGAAATAGATCCCTCTTAATTCAGGGAGATGATTGAAAATATCCGTTGGGATTTCACCCGATAGCTCATTGAATCTTAGATCAATTGTATACAGTGAAGATCTGCTGAAGATGCTGGAGGGCAAGAAACCCTGAAGCTGGTTGTAACTGATATTGATTGTTTGCAATGAGGATATATTCAATAATGATAAAGGTAAATTGCCTAAGAAAAAGTTGGCTTCTAGCAGCAAGCTTTTGAGTTTAGGCAAGGAACCTAAGCTTGGAGGAATGTCTCCGGTGAATGAGTTGAATCCAAAGTCAAGATACTCGAGGTGAAGCAAGTTAGCTAACTCATTAGGCAGGGATCCTTGGAAAGTGTTGTTTCTAATGGATAGGAAAGCAAGGAATGAAAGGTTTCCAATCTCTGAGGGGATGTAGCCAGAAAGACTCATGTGAGAAAGATTCAAGCCACTCACTCGGTAGCGCGGAGCACCACAAGTGACACCAATCCAGCTGCATACAGAGGCAGTGGTGGACCAGTTGTTTGCCAAGACGTTATGAGGGTCAGTAAGATGGGCTTTAAGAGCTAGAAGAGCAGTTTGATCGGCTGTATTATTAGTTACTTCCATTGCACTGTAAGCCATGGAAACTAGCAACAAAAAAGATGTAATGAAATTAAGAAAGCAAGTTCCCTTCATGGATTTGAGGATGGAATTACGACAGGAAGGAAAAAAAGATGTTGAAAGTAATTAACAGGTCTTGAATAGCGATATATATACCAAGAGTTGGGAAGGAAACTGTCGGGGAAGGTTCATCCTGAAGGCCTTTAATATATATGCTATTATTACATTTCTCTTGGGCAGAAGTTGAGAAGCAACAGAAAAGGAGTTATGAGCAAGAAATTCTTGTCCATCATTTAAAACATCATTTAAAAAGATGTTGAAAGTAATTGACAGGTCTTGAATAGCGATATATATACCAAAAGTTGGGAAGGAAACTGTCGGGGAGGGTTCGTCCTGAAGACCTTTAACCTATATATATGCTGTTATTACGTTTCTGTTGGGAAGAAGTTGAGAAGCAACAGAAAAGGAGTTATGAGCAGGAGAAGAAAGTTCATGGAAGGAGCAAGAAAATATATTTATATATATAATTCAACGCGAGGTGGTTTAAGGAATGTAATAAAAAAAGTAAAAGATATTGGAGAAAAATTCAGACTTAAAGGATTTTTTTTTCGATTTATCCAGAGATTCATTAGATTTTGCATAGGATAGGCGTTTCTTTACATAATAACCAAAATAAAATAAAATTATTAGAACAAAGACAGAAAATTCTCGAATACCATTAATTCTGAATTCTGTAAACGGTTACGAGTCCTATAGTCCTCTTGCAAAGGATTTGACATGAAACACCTTCTGGAGCATTGTTACATAGCATGCATAATGCATCTACTGCAGAATCTATGGCAATGTCTATATCCAACACAATTAAGGACATGCTTAAACATTAAAAAAGAAATGGCAGGAGCATACCACTGAGTCGATTCCTGGAGAAATAGATCCCTCGTAATTCAGGGAGATGATTGAAAATATCCGTTGGGATTTCACCTGATAGCTCATTGAATCCAAAGTCAAGATACTCCAGGAATGAAAGGTTTCCAATCTCTGAGGGGATGTAGCCAGAAAGACTCATGTGAGAAAGATTCAAGCCACTCACTCGGTAGCGCGGAGCACCACAAGTGACACCAATCCAGCTGCATACAGAGGCAGTGGTGGACCAGTTGTTTGCCAAGACGTTATGAGGGTCAGTAAGATGGGCTTTAAGAGCTAGAAGAGCAGTTTGATCGGCTGTATTATTAGTTACTTCCATTGCACTGTAAGCCATGGAAACTAGCAACAAAAAAGATGTAATGAAATTAAGAAAGCAAGTTCCCTTCATGGATTTGAGGATGGAATTACGACAGGAAGGAAAAAAAGATGTTGAAAGTAATTGACAGGTCTTGAATAGCGATATATATAGCAAGAGTTGGTAAGGAAACTGTCGGGGAAGGTTCATCCTGAAGGCCTTTAACCTATATATATGCTATTATTACATTTCTCTTGGGAAGAAGTTAAGAAGCAACAGAAAAGGAGTTATGAGCAGGGGAAGAAAGTTCATGGAAGGCGAGCAAGAAATTCTTGTCCATCATTTAAAAAGTCTAACTTTTCTATGTGCCTGCTTACTATTGTGTTTTTAATTGTGTTTAAAAGTATTTTATGTTTTTCTTAAAAATATATTAAATTAATTTTTTAGTATGTTTTTGATGATTTTAATATATTGATATTAAAAATTAAAAAAATATATAATATTAAAAATACTGTGCATTACATTAATGAAGCCGCCTTGCTTTATGCAACCAATCTACAAGAAATAAAGCTAAAATAACCGCGTTGATTTATGTAGCCAAACTAATGGAATGGGGACGACGAAAAAGCAAAGTCTTCGCTTCATGACATTGACTTTAATTTATGTTGAAATCCATTTCAATGGAAATTCTAAAAAAGACCTTGTGGAGATTTGAATTTCATCTGTTTAATTTTGATAAATCTCATTATAATAAGTAGACCTATTGAAGATTTCATTATTTTAATTTTAATTTTCATCTTTATTTTTTATTTTAGATTTTTGGTGCAAATATTTTTTTCCTTTCATTATTTAGTATTTAATTTGCTAAAAATCATGTTTTATTATTTTTTCATACATGACACTTATGGTTTAATAAATTGGATCACGAATTTAAAAATTTAATATAAACCAATATTTTTTATTTTATTTTATTGTTCAATATTTTTTAAAAAAATTATCTTTGTGGTTTTTTTTATTTTTTTGTTAAATTATCCTGATTTTATAATCTAAACCATAAATTTTACAAGTTAATTTAAATTGACTTATTATTTATTATCTAAGTTAAATATCTATTACATTATTTTAGGTCAACTTAAAATGTTTTTTATTTAATTTATATTTTTATATAAAAAATTCTTCAGATATTGCGATTTAAAAATTATCTTTATTATCTATTTTATTTTTAATTAAAATAATATAAAGTTAAAAAAAACCTCACAAAGATTTTTGAATATATATTTGAAAATATATTAAAATAAAATATATTTTTAATATTAATATATTAAAACAATTAAAAAAAAAGAGTATGAATTTTTTTAAAAAGACCACCAAAAAAAAAAAACTTTGCCGTGTCCTGAGCCCAATTCTTCTAAGATAATGAAGCCGCGTTGCTTTATAGTTTATGCAACCAAACAACAAGACAAATTAACGTTCAAATAATTGCGTTGATTTACGTGCCAAACAAATGTCATGGGCTGAGTAATAGCGTGTTTCACAAAACATTATGTAGCGATTTTTAAAAAATATATTAAAATAATATTTTTATTTTAATATTTATTTTTTATATTGAATATTAAAATGATTTAAAAATTAATTTAAAATTATTGAATTTTTAATAGAGGAAAAAGAAATCACATAATTACTTAGTATTTTCACTAACTAAAATTAATTGCCTATTTGTTGATGTATTAAGGACTTAATCAAAATAAAAATAAAGATGGAGGATCTAATCAAGATTGCCCTTATTAGTTTATTACTTTTTAATTGAGGGTTTCCTTCAAAAAAATTGGTTTGTTTTTACTATTATTATTTTTTTTATTAAACAAAATGGGCAGCGAAGAGTTTAGCTTTATTACGTTTTTTAGGTATGATTGTAGTTAATTTTTAAAGTGTTTTTTATTTAAAAAAATATATTAATAATATTTTTTAAAAAAATATTATTTTTAAAATTAATACATTATAAAAAATTAAAAATATATTAATTTAAAATAAAAAAATATTCAAAACTTTTTAGAAACACCTTTCAAACACCCTGCTAAAGACTTTTATTGTCGTCGGAGCCAGAGGAGGTGCCAGGAATAATCAAGAAAAACTGATAGGCTTATCCAAAAGTGAGAGAAAATAAGAGAGAGGGAGAGAGAGAGTGGTTGAAGAAGGAAGAAGAAGCATCATATGGCTGAAGCTGCCGTTTCCTTTTTACTTGAAAGGCTTGCTGATCTGTTTGATGAACTTGAATTTCACACCGATGTCCATAAAGAAGTTGAGCGGTTACAAGATGAACTCAGGAGGATCCGTTGCTTCTTAAGAGATGCCGACGCAAAGCAAGATGAAGATGAAAGAGTGCGTAATTGGGTGTCTGATATCAGAGACGTGGCTTATGATGCTGAAGATCTCATAGACAGGTTTATCATGAACACTGATCCTCTGAAGAAGAAGAAGAATCATTTTATCAAGAAATGCACTTCCTATGTCAAAGGATGGAAACAGAGGTCCAGGATTGCTGAGGATCTTATGGCCATCCGTTCAAGACTTCAAGACATCTCAGCGAGCCGTGAAACTTATGGCATCCAAAATGTTGGAGAGGGGACTACTGCAGCAGGTGAGACTCTGAGGAAGTTGAGAAGATCGTCTCCTCGCGGTGAGGAAAGGGATATTGTTGGCTTGGAGGATGACACGGCTAAACTGGTGGACCAACTTCTTCAGATGGGGGATCATTGGAGTGCTGTTTCGATAGTTGGAATGGGCGGTATTGGTAAAACCACTCTTGGTATAAAGATATATAATCATAGTGCTGTCAGGGCTCGCTTTCCTTCCCGTGCTTGGATATGTGTATCACAGGAGTTTAGTGCAAGAGATGTTCTGCAGCGAGTCATAAGACAAATTGCATCGCCGAGAGAAAGGCTTGAAACTTTGACAGATGAAGAGTTGGAGGACTTGGTGTATGAAAATTTACGGAGGAAACGCTATCTGGTTGTTTTGGATGATATCTGGAGCACCAATGCCTGGGATTGCCTTAAAAAGGCCTTTCCTGTAGACAGAAGTAACGGTAGCAGATTGTTGCTCACGACTCGGAACAAGAATGTCGCTCTTCATGTAGATCCTCAAACTACTCCCTACGATTTGGGATTTCTAAGCAAACAGAATAGCTGGGAGTTGTTCTGCAAGAAAACATTTATTGATGGCACAGACACAAGTTGCTCTCCAATATTGGAGGAAATCGGGAGAGAGATTGTGGAGAGATGTGCTGGTTTACCACTTGCCATCATTGTAATTGGCGGCTTACTTTCAAGAAAAAAGAGGCCGAATGAATGGGAAAGAATTCTTAACAACATGGACTCTCATTTTGCTCGACACCCAAATGGCGTTGCGGCAATACTTGCTTTGAGTTACAACGACTTGCCATATTACTTGAAATCTTGTTTTCTTTATTTAGGCCTTTTCCCAGAAGATTGTACTATTCAGGCACACAAATTGTTTCGGCTATGGGTGGCAGAGGGTTTGATTCCACATCAAGAACTAAGAGGGGAGGATGTAGCAGAGGATTACTTGAATGAGCTAATTGAGAGAAACATGGTTCAGATGGAAGGAATGAGTGTCAATGGGAGGGTCAAGCAATGCCGTTTGCACGATCTACTGCGAGACCTCTCCATCTCCAAGGCAAAGACGGAGAATTTTCTCCAGATTCCTGGTAATGAAAATATCCCATCTTTGACTAGATGTCGTCGCCATCCTATCTATTCTGATTCTCATTTATCTTGTGTGGAACGTCTTAGTCCACATCTTCGTTCACTCCTGTTCTTTAGAGTTGTTAGTCGTGTTCGTTACAGATATTTTATCGGCAGAAACGTCTATGGTTTCTGCGAATTATCGGGTGCCAAATTCGATTATATTACCAGGAATTTCAAACTGCTAAGAATTCTTGAGTTGGAGGGTATATCATGTAGCAGCATCCCAAGTACAATTGGTGAACTGATACATTTGAGTTACTTGGGATTGAAGGAGACTAACATACAAGTGCTTCCATCAACATTAGGCTCTCTGTGCAACCTGCAGACTCTTGATATTGCTGGGAATCTCCATCTTAGGATAATTCCTGATGTCATTTGCAACATGAAAAATTTGAGACATCTTTACATGTGTGGGCATTCTGGTGGGCACCTGAGGATAGACACCCTCAAGCATTTACAGACACTGACAGAGATAGATGTCAGCAGATGGAAGCAGAACAACACTGCAGATCTAGTCAGTCTTCGAAAATTAGGAATAAGAGGAAACCTGTGCTCAGACACCATTAAGATATTTGATTCCATTTCGGCACTCTTGCAACTTCGATCTCTCTATCTTCGTTCTGAAGGTGCTGAATTTCCATCACTTGTTCAACTTGGTTCTTTTCGCTCTCTCATCAAGCTGCATTTGAGAGGGGGGATATCACAGCTGCCCAGCCAGCAAGATTTTCCACCAAATCTCTCCCAGTTAACATTAGAACACACCCAGCTTGAACAAGAATCAATAGAGATACTAGAGAAGCTGCCAAAATTATCAATTCTCAGGTTTAAAGCAGAGTCTTATAGCAAAGAAAAACTAACAATCTCTGCCGATGGGTTTCCTCAACTGGAGTTCCTAGAGTTTAACAGCTTGGAATCCCTGCATGAATTCAACATAGAAAAAAATGCAGTGTCAAGGCTTGAAAGTTTCCTAATTGTCAACTGCAAGGGGCTAAGGATGCTCCCTGAAGAGATGAGATTTGTGGCCACTCTCCATAAGTTGGTTATTGAAGAGATGCCCAAAGTCTTTGTAGATAGGCTTCAAGGAGAAGATCTTCATAAAGTGCAGCACATTCCTTTGATCAAATTTATATGAATAGGCTGTTAGCAGGGTATCTGATGACATTATTGGTTTCTCGGCAGCAATGTCATAACTTCGCTTTGCAATATACTAAGGGGCGTTGGTTACCCATTGAGGTCCTCGACTTCCACAACTTAGTTTTTCAGTTTTCCAGATGATTCATCTAGACCTGCCAGCATGTCTATAGCATACACATTTTCTCTCATTTTAATCTGTAGGTAGACTATGCATGCTACCTTTTTCATCCATTTTCTGCTTCTTTGGTTGTAGGAATTAACAATGCATGCATTCTCACTAATGTCTTAGCACTTAAACATCATAATTACACGAGGGGCAGGCATTTTTCTTACAGCAGGTAAATCCAATTTCTTTAAGGAAAAGGGCTCACAACCCAGAAATGTCAAGAGGCATTAAGCCTAATACATTTCAGTGCTCGCTCCTTTTGGCATGGAAATAACACAACAGCCTCACCATTCTTCCTCCACTGTGTATCTTCATGTCCAAATGCAGATCACTGCCATGTAAAATTAATCACAAAAGGCTATTATGCTTTTGAAAGCATCCAACTTTACTTATGTTGAGTTTTTTTCTTCCTCTACATGATATATGGTGACAACATACAACTGTTTAAAACTTAAAAGGTAGCCCGAGGATATCACCAAACCGTCAAATCACAAAAAAGAAGAACAATTTTTAACAATTTTTTGTTAATCAAAATTGCACCGACCGTAAAATGCCAGCCTTTGAGACCAAGAAAAGCCATCATAATAAAACCCCTTCCGCCATTGACAGACCCTCCAGAAGTTGGAATAGCAGAAGCAGGATTGTTGCTCTTTGAAGAAGATTGAGGAAGAGTCCCCCTGGCTGTGCTTTGGGAGCGCTGACATGCAAATGAGCAAGGAAGATTTTGACAGCTGCAACACGATTGTGAGGACATTTGGGACAAGGTACTTTCTCTTTGGGGTAAGAGGTTACATTGTCTAGGAGGAATGAAGCTTCACGTAAATTTAGAAGGCAAAGCAATAGCCATTCAATTTTTTTAAAAGGAAACATTTATTCAATATGCAAAAAACAAATACCAAAATGTAAAAACACCCAGAAAATCCCCGACTACAAATTTCTCGTCCTGTGCCCATATATCAAGGTCAGTACTTATGTCCAAGCCTTGTCACCTATCATGTGATGGCCCAAAATAAAATAAAGAGATGAGAGGGAAAAAAGGCCCAAATGGGCCTAGGACAAAGGGAGGAGAGAAGGGAAGAGGAGAAAGCGAAAAGGAATAGGATCAACCGGGTCCAAACAAAAAAGAGAGGAAAGAAGTGGAGGAAGAGAGGAAAAAAACAAAAAGTCCAACCGGACTCAACACCCCAAGCCCAGTGTAGCCCAGCAACCAGGAAAGGAAAGATATATAAAAAAAAAAAAAAGGAAGCAAGGAAAGGAGAAGCACGGGTGGAAACTGAGAAAAAGATAGAAGAAAAGAAAAGGAGAAAAGAAAGACAGGTTATTGGCATAGTTTTGAAATCCAGTGGGTCAACTAGGGACCTGGCCGGCCCGGTACTGGAACCTGAATGGATTGAAGAAAAAACAGGGCAAGGAAAAACTCGGCATGACCCGGTTGACCTAGATGACCTAGCAAAATACGGTTGTAAACCAGTTGATTTTTATTTTTTTTACTAAAACAAAGTTGTTTTGATTTTAAAAAAAAAAAAAAAAATTGACCCAGTTGATCTGGTCAAAACTCGAAACTCTGGTCTTGGACTAGACCAGGTCTTAAAATTATAGCTATTGGAGCCTCATTGTACAAAATAATTATTCTTGTCAAGACAAAACCAACTACATAAAAAATAATAATGAAACGGAGGATGAAGCGAAGCTTGCATGTCACCTGAATATTGAACATGCAGTAATACACACATCAAACCCAAATTTTTTTTTGTCATTTCAATTCTTGATTCTTTAATAATTGTTCATTTCTTTTTCTATTTTGACCCAAATAAACCCAGCAAAACAGAAAAAAAAAAAAAAACCAACCTTGGAAAATGGCAATAGCTAGTACCTCTTTCTTTTTCTTCTTAGTTATCTTTTAGTAAAAAAAATTTAAAAACTCATAAACTAAAATGTAAATAAAATAAAGTTTTGAATTAAAATATATAATTATTACACTAAAATGACCGAAAAGGATTTTCAACAAGTCTTAAGGTCAGAAGGCGCTAACCAATTTTTTTTTAAAAAAAAAGGGTTGTCAATTTTCTTTTTTTTATTTTCTTTTTATTTTGGTCCTTTAACTTTAAATCTCTTACAAGAAAACAAAGTCATTTTTTTCCGCGCAAAATTGAGCACAAATTTAAAATTAGAATATTTTTTGAGATCATAGTAACTCTAAAGAAATCAAATAAAAATAAATTATGAAACTCAAATAAATACAATATCAAGAATTATATCGAAAAAAATGAATGTAAAAATAAATTAAAGAAAAAAAACAAAAAAGCAAGGCATTGAGCAAAACATAAGAGACTCACGATGGGGTGAACAGTAAAACTAAAGGATAAATTGATTTCTTCTTAATTATTACTATTTCCCTAAAAAATAATGATATTTGGTTTTATCATATTCTTAAAAAAAAAAAAAAAACATTCTACAAACATCACACTCATAACATGTAATATATTAAATTGGTACGTGTAAAATAAATTTATTTTTCTATCTAATTAAAGGAACAAAACTCAGACATCGATTTACTTGACTCGTGGCACTTAATTTTATGAATAAAATAAATAACAATTAAACATAAAAATACATATATCTCGATGAAATGCTTTTATCATATAGTGATAAACGCTCTTAACATTTGGCGGAATGCTAACAATCTATGTGTGTGTGTGTGTGTATATATATATATCAAGCATAGAATTCGGTGTCAAGGGGCGGACCTACGACAAACTTTGTGGGTGGCACCCCAAGCTTGCTGGAGGTCATTTACTAGAGTTTAATTTGTAGTATAATTGTGATTATTTTTAAATAAATTTTTATATTAAAATATATGTTAATAATGTTTTTTTTTAACAATTATTTTTAATATTAATATATTAAAATAATTTAAAAATAATAAAAATATATTAATTTAAAAATAATAAAAAATATTTTTCTACAATAATATACTTTTGAAATCTAGAAACAAACACGAATACCCAAACATAAGAAAAGTATCGGTGATGGTGATCATTACGATTGTATATTCTTGACTTGACTTTGAAGCATTAACTCTCGTTCGTTAACTTCCAGAACATTAAAAGAAGTGGAGTTTTGTTGATTTTCCGGGAACATTCTCCAACTCTAAACGTGGAAACTAGCTAGGCGCGTTATAGACGGTCCAAGCTCACGAAGATGCATAGAATTTCCACTATATTTATAAATTTTGTCTTCAAAGTTTTCAAAAGTCTTGATTTTAGTCTTTAAATCTTCAATTTCTCATAAAAAACATGCATTTAGCCCCTCTAAAAATGAATCACCCATTCAAACATATTTAACACAGAAGCATGATTCATTTTTGTACAACGCCGAGGAAGGAAGGAAGTATGATTCGTATGATTCGTACAACGCCGAGGAAGGAAGTATGATTCGTATCGATGTTCCTTTCAGACCAGTCATCAGCAGGGGAGACTAGTCTAGGTTTGGGGTGGGTCCGTCCAATGGGCTACTGCTCTGGCACACACCTGTCTTAGAATGATAGGAGAAAAGGTCCATGGCTGTAGGCCTGTAGTTTGACAATCGTACCACTGTATAGACTTGAGGTGTGGACGTCTTTTTCATTGGAACAACACAAGCCCACCACGAGCCTTCTAATCTTGCCGCCGGCTGACACAAACCGGGCCTTTTCTCTCTGCGATCTACACAGTCGATATAACGTTAGACCGTAAGTGTTGACTATTTCTTTTCTGGGATGGAATTAGCGACCGCTACAGCCCAAAATTGGGGTCTAAATGGGCTGGAATTTGACAAAAATGGATAACGCTTTCCAGTTGAAGCGATGTTGTCTGGGCTTTCTTCATCGTTGTTGAATATCAAACCAAATTGTCGCAGCCATGGTTTGAAAACTTACCTCCATCCTTGTCGTTTTGTTAATGAGATTGTAGAATCTAACAAAAATAAAAATAAAGGTTATATTCCGAATATGTACTGATTAATTGGATTAAAATGTATACAGTCAAAGTGAAGAATCCAACTAAGAAATTAAGGATTAAAGAGGAATGCGATATACAAGAAAATAGGTTAGGATTGTATCAGATAAAATAAATACACAATAAAATAATATCGAAAAAAAAAAGATTACATGATAGAAAAACTTTTCTTGCCTAATCCTGTTTTGTTTTATATGCCAAATTAACAATTGAAAATGACTTGAAATTAGAAAAACTGAAGAAATGATTAACAAATCAATTGGTTTTTAAGTGAGAATGCATCTTTTATTTGGTCAAGCTAGCCATTGAAATGCTTGTTGCTGTTGTTATGGAAAGAATATATTTCTCCAAAACCAGAGTGTGAGCACGGTTCCACGAAGAATCTTATAAAGACCTTACATATATATATATATATATATATATATTTGAACGAAAATTAGTTTATTTATTTTCCTTTTTTATTTTTTATTTTTTTTTATTTACGTGGGTGTCCGGGCCAGCTTGCGCGCACCACGACTAATCCCACGGCTCACTGAACATCCTGCAAACCCAGTGAACATGTAAGGCACCGCGAGAGTGACAGGCGTACACGCTGAGGCTTGAAATTAAGATGCAGAGGCAAAGGAAACCCTTTGCCACCGCTGGGCTACAAGCCTTGTGTATTTTCCTTTTTTATTTTGATTCCACGCCTGATAACCATTTTTCGTGCAAAACTTCCTCTAATAGGACATCATCTCATGTCCATGTTGCTTGTAGTAATGGTATAGGACGACCAGGAATTTAATGGCAAAGGATGATATAATTATGGCTCTGAAAAATATAATTGGGAAATAGTATAATCTCGTGACTAATAAAAAATTTTGAACTGTGGTTTTTCCTCGTCTTTTCTAGAGAAGTTTATAATAAATTATTTCTTAATTGAAAATCAGGTGCTACTCATGGCCTTTTTTTACTCTTTCCTCGCATGTAATGAGTGGAATTTCTCCAAAACCTCCCCCCACTTGATAGATTTTTTATAGCCAAAATGGGATCTTACTAAGCCCATCGTTGCTACGTGATGATATGCTCGCACCATTGATCAATGCCTAACTTTTTAATCCAAGCACACCAAGCTTGTACATAATTGAAATTTGAAATTTATCATATTCCACAAGTCTTCCACCTTTTAGATTGAAGTCTATTTGGGTGAATGGAAGACACTTTATTATTTAAAATACATCAATCTGCTTTATAGCCATACAAATTCAATTTTTAAATGATGGTAATATTGTGATCACGTTACACATTGTAGTGGTTTTATCTTTTAATGAACTTTTCTCCATCCATCGGAGCATTCTAGTCAAATTTAAAGATCATTCTTCGTGTTTTTAAGTCATATAAGGATAGTTCAATTGATAATAAATAATATCTTGACTAGTAAAATAGTTCTTTATTTTTAAATTTTCATGAGTAATTACTAAATAGGTCAGAACAATAACAATAACCCTAACTTGATAAAATCGTCCAAACTTTAAAGTTGAATTGAATTTTTCATGGATGTATTCGGGTTAAAGTATATGGGCTTGAAAGTAAATTTTATCTTTAAGCCTGATTATTTCTGTAAAAACAAGTTTTTTTATTGAAATACAAGATTTTCTAATATTTAAATTAATAAATATAAAAGAAGATATAATATACAAAAAAAAATATAGAAAAAATATATTTACTAAATGAATTAGAGTGAGATCCTTGGACGAGTTTGAATGACTTGAATGTTTTACTTGATAATTAAAGATATTTATAGATCCTAGTCCCGTTGTAAAGTACAAAAAGATTAGTGCTCGTTATTGGTTTGTGATGCTTGTTTTGTCAACACTGAAAAGGTTAATGCTTTTGCTTTGTGGATAGAATTCGTATACACGGGGTAAAGTTACCGGGTAGTTTACTCTGACTTGTTAGAAATTAAAAAACACAATAAGATGCATGCCTCATATTGCATTGGACATCTGATCATGTAGTGAGTCGACGTGGGTTAAGCCATTTGAGTCAAGCCCGAACAACTAAAAAGCTAGCGATTATCGACCACACAGCTAAGTTATTTCTTTTACAAAAAGAAGAAGTGTGGACTATCACCAGCTATATTTATGAAAAGGCGTTTCTACACAACCTAAGGGAAATTCCAAAGGTCAATACTAGCCTTACAATAATATAATACGTACCCTTTGAACAATAATACCGTATATTTTTCCAAGGAAGTTTTCTTAAGATAAAAAGCAATATCTATCTATCTATCCCTACCTCTGTATCTAATTTGGCCCTCAACTGTAAGAACTCATGTTCTCTCTCTCTCTCTCTCTCATTTTCAGGATAATTGCTTGGGACCTTCCTGCACTGCACAGCAGAGACTTAGCTTCCTTTTAAAAAATATCTTAATTTCCACAGCTTTCCAAGTTACTTCTGGTCTTAGCATTTATATGTTCGGTCCCTCACGAAAGACCCGTCGACGTTCTTACAGATAAACTTTCCTTAGATTACCAAATAAACACAAATTAAGCAGCTTAATTTCGTACAAATTAAACCCGAACAGAACCCTCGATGGTCATAAAAGTCAACATGAATCCTTGATTTCATATTGTTGACTAGCGTTGTGCTGTCTTTCATGAACACGTGGCCTCTCCTCCTTCATCATTCACATTTTCCAGCAACTAGAAATAACGTGGCTTCTTCCAAAGAAGAATCCCAGTTGCCCATCCAGATCCATTTTCCTCTTCCTTTCATCTCTTCTCATCCCTAACCCTAATATTAGCGTAGATAAATCTTAGTACATGATACATATATAGGAAATCGTTGATCAATGTAAATTATATTTATGTTTTCAATCAACTAATATTTGCATTAAATTACATCAATCAAATTCTTTATTTAATTGGAGACCTTGACGGTATAAATTTTATCATGAAATAATAAATAAAATGTTTCTAGTTTAGGAGCCTGTGAATATTTCTCTTTTGTACATCTCTTAATATTTTGATTTCTAGTTTTTTAATGATAAATAAACTGGTTTTATTAATAATAATTAAAAAATCAACCACTGCTTATTAAATAATAAATATTTATTTCTCCTAGCTAGCTAGCTATGTGGCGGCCACGCTACAAAAACCATATTTTTCTCAGGTCAGACGAGAAGGCATGGTGCGAGCCATGCATCTATTTTTCTTAATCTGTTTTGTTTTTTGTGAACTGATTAATTGTCATTATTTTAATTTTTTCTTATAAAAGAAAGACGTTGTAGAAGCCATCAAGGAATAATTAATTGCTAATTTATTCTTAGCATAAATATATATAATTGATTCCGTGAGCCAAGAGAACTTCCCAGCCTATATGTGCCATGCCCACACTCAATAAACTTCAGTGTCCTTTAGTGCATGCAAATTGCATTGCCACCAAGGAAATTAACGATGCAAACAAGGGAAAATATCAAGGGCGGGGAAGCAAGCCAAGAGAATTATTAACAGGAAGCAAGGAAAAAGGAATATCAAGGGAAAGCTTTCTTGTCCTCTATGCTACTGCCATTTTAATTTCTAATGCTTATTTTGTAATTAATAATCAGCTTTTTTAATGCTGAGGCCGCCGACGTCGAGCCCTATTTATGACGTTTTTGAATGGAAAATCACAACAGTCAAGACAATACGAATCCTCATTGAATATTATAGCAGTCACAGACTCACATTTTCCGGTGGGTGCGTTGGAAGATTCAATGAAATGGGAAAGCTATGAAGTTGCACAATGAGAATGTGGCTGGAAATGTGATAACAAATTGGGGTAGATTTTCTACAAGGTCTGCCTAATATAAAATAATAATTTTTAATTTTTAAAAAAATTATTTTTGATATTAGCATATTAAATCGATTCAATAAAATAATTTTTTTAAAAAATAAAAATTTTAAAAGATGCTATTTCAATCGCATTTCCAAACACATTTTTTTAAAATGTTTTTGTTTTTATGGTGACTTCTGCTTATAGGATAGATAAAAAAAAACATGCATTCATAAAAATATAATTAAAAGATAAAAGAGATGGAATAAAAAAAATATCAGAGGACATGGAAAAAATTAATTTCTGGAAATGGAGTGGGTTGAAATTTATAATAGATGATTAGTGGAAATCCAAAATCCACGTCAGTTTTTTGTTCTTTCAACTTCTAAATTACATTAAGTTGCTTTCCGTTTTATTTTTTTTTAATTTTTTGATTCATTAATAACAATATTTTAGACATTCAATTATTGAGCCATCACTGTGTTGTAAATATAACATTATATTTACGAACACTACTTCAACTAGACAATTTGCTTTGGCTTCATCTTAAGAAATGTTGTCTAATGATGATAATGAAGATGATATAGTGTTTTTTTAAAATTTTAATTTTTTTAATTTTAAATTATTTTATATATATATATATATGGATTATTTTGATTTATTAATGTCAAAAATAAATTTTAAAAAATAAAATAATATATTTTAAAATAAAAAATACTTTAAAAAAAACCTTCCGTGGGTTCTAAACAATCACGTAATCTGTTAACTGTATACATAGAGAGGATCTAGCATTTTTGATTGATTGCTGCAATGAGAGTAGTCTCTAGCATCGATGTTCTGTACAATATTACATAATAGATACATAAAAACTAACTTCATATAATAATTTATTGAGAGAAACCTTGTATTCCACAAATTAATGATGAATCTCCTGCATCCTAAATGTAATATTTTTAGGGGAAAGGCAATTATGTCAGAGGATATTCATTAAGAAGTTAGCTATTGGCCGTTGCGATACTAATTAATGAAATTTTAATGTTAATTAAACCACTATTAACTAGTTTTGTATATTAACTATTGGATTTGTGATATGATTAGATGATATGTTTAAAGTTTAAAATTATATAATTATCATAAAATTATATTATCATGAACCAATAATAACTAATCCTTTAACAAGGTTTTTTTTTTATATGATAAAAATATTTATTAATCGAATCCTTATTTTTACGGGATTGGCTAATTGTTCGCTTTTCATATTAATTATATATAATTTAGAACTCGGATTTAAGAAAATATTATAAAAAACTAATTGATTTCTCATGAATAAATCAATTATTATTTTCTTAAAAAGGAATGGAAAGAGACTTGATTGTGCTACAGGAAAGTTGATTTGGCAAATCTTTGATGACTTAGACAATATTGTTTAACATTACTGTTAGAAAATATTTTTGAAAATTTTTAATTTTTATTTTAAATTAATATATTTTTTATATTTTTAGATCATTTTGATGTATTGATATCAAAAATAATTTTTTAAAAATAAAAAAAATATTATTTTAATATATTTTAAAATAAAAAATACTTTGAAAAATAATCGTTACTATATTTTCAAATATAAAAGATTATTTCAGGTGATTAACTTCACTTTCCACACTATTTAGCATCCACAAACGTCCATATTTATAAATGAATTGATATGTAAAACCATTTCTCACTTAGCAAAAAACCAAAATGGGAAACGCCCATTTTGTCAAACAATTAGCATCTTGTGGATGACTTCGTCGCCATTTTCATATTCTTGTTAGCAGATACTTTTCAAGATGAGCACATCAATATCGTTTTTCTCTCTAGTTATAAGATATGATCAATATTGATCTCCGGTCACCTTTTTATTATTTTTGGTATAATTAATATTTTTAAAATTTATTTCTTAGCTGTTAAGATTAATGTTTAGATTTTAAAGAGTTTTTGGACAAGTCCAATGTGCAATATGACGAAAACAAGCATAAGAGCTAGAGTCTACAAAGCCTTCAAATTAGGACCATAAATGCTACTTTTGTTGTTTTAATTGTTTTCCAATTTTAATTTTAATTTTAATTAATTTTTCTACTTAGCCCATTTTCTACATTCGTGATGTTACGTAAAAAGGAATACAAAATCACTAATATTCTCTCACAAGAAATCATCACTAAATAGTTGCTTTCTTCTACCATTCAAAGATATTGACTTGGACCAAAAATTCTCTTTTCACACCCTATAAGAAGGTTACATAACAAGCACAATCGAATGATAAGGTACATATATTGAGAGTTAACGGAAGGGAAATGGAGTTGGATAGGTTGATTACTACTTCAAAGGATTTTGAAGCAGATGATGATGATGATATCATGGCCCCTGGGTTTCGGTTTCATCCGACGGACGAAGAGCTTGTAGGATTTTATCTTAAAAGGAAAGTAGAGAAGAAACTTATCAGGATTGATCTCATCAAACACATTGATGTCTACAAATACGAGCCGTGGGATCTTCCAAGTATGCATTCTCTTGTACTCTTGCTCCTTCGTTCACTGATTCAACTATTTATTAATTTGTAACTATTTGTATGAAATGCAAAACTGTTATTTGAACACCATCAAATTCATTAGTAGAACTGTAATTTTGCAGTTTTGGTCTCAAAGATACACATAAAATCTGCAGTTGTTCTTTAATGATTAATTGTTCTTAACTCTATTAAGTTTATCATCTCATTCTGTACAATTGTTGCAGAAGACAAGCAATTCATGTCATTAAACTGCAACAATTTCCTTGATGAATTTACTCATTGCCCTTATTTTTGTGAACGTACAGAAGAAGCTAGCTTTAGTGCTGGAGAAAGGGAGTGGTACTTCTTCTGTAGAAGAGGAAGAAAGTACAAGAACAGCGTGAGACCTAATAGGGTCACAAATTCTGGATTTTGGAAAGCTACAGGTATCGACAAGCCAATATATTCTGTCGGGAAACTCCATTACTGCATTGGCCTGAAAAAATCTCTAGTCTATTACCGAGGAAGTGCCGGAAAAGGCACGAAAACAGACTGGATGATGCACGAATTTCGCCTTCCTGCTAGTGAAAATACTGCCAATCTCACCAATCCTGACGACTGTAATATTCATGAAGCAGTAAGATTCATTATTCATCTTGTATATTTTACTATTTAAAAATTGGAGATGCTTAGTTCATTCGGTTTTTGATAGTTTTTATTCCTGTTTCTTGATGTTACAGGAAGTTTGGACTCTTTGTCGAATATTCCAGCGAGAAGCTCCCTTTAACAAAAAATGCTTCTCTTCAAAACAGAAGTATGTTAATGATTCAAGCTCTAGCCCTTGTGAATCAGACAATCGTAGGCACGCTGATGAAAGCTTCGAGGTCTCAGCAGTTGATAATAATGTGAACATTGAAAGTAGAGCTACCAGTGATCAATATACCTGCGGAAATAATAACCAGTTGTTTGCAGCCCAGCTGAGCTTAAGAAATCAAGTTCCATTTACAACACCATATCTAAGCTTTTCCGATCAGAACAGAGACCAACTTTTTGGAGATGAGAACTGGGATGAGCTCAGACCAATGGTTGAGTTTGCTCTTGACCCATCAATGCTATATAGTATTAATTAGATATATAGACGTAGGGTAGACTATATTGCTGGTCCTATTTCCTTTCTCTTGCAAAGAAAAGTCAGTCATGCTTTTGGTTTTTGAAACACAGTGTGGGGAAGGGAAGGGGTGGGGTGGGATTCGACGAACGTACATAGAGTGGCGCACTCCAATGATCCTCCGTTTGTACCGAGACGATCAGGCTGCTTCTTTTTATGCTCATATCTCTTTTAATTTGCTTGCTAGTGTAATTTCCCTTCAGTTTTCTTCATTCCCCACCACACCCTCATTACTCTCGCTCTCTCTTTTTAATCTGGATTCGTATTCATATATATATATATATATATATATAATGGGAAAAGCTAAAGCTGTAGAGTTGCAGCTCCTCTTTGTAAATGAAAGACTCGTTTGTTGGAAGGGATGAATGGAAAGAAGGAAGGATGGGAAGAGAAGAGGATGTATAAACTACTATCTATTTAATTATTTGGTTAACAGGGGAAAAAAATTGAAAATCAAGTGTAATCATAAAAAAGAATATAGGATGAGAACAGATCCATCCAAATTGAGAGAGTTGATAAATATAAGGTAAATTAAAAGTACTAAGAATTACATGTAATTAAAGATAAAATTGAAAATATCCTTCGAATCATCACTTGAAGTTTCTATCCTTCTTTCCAGGCAAAATAGACAATTCGATGACTCCAAATAAAAACAAAGTGTATTGTTGCCAATTTTCTTCCTTTTCTTTTAGAAAACATACCAGTGAAGAAGCCGCAATTATCTCGTAATCATGTGACTTTTACAAAATACTTGGAATCATTAAGCTATATTGATTCATGAAGGAAACCAAGAGATTTATCAAGTATCATACAAATCAATCATAATCATGGTAATAAATCATGAAAATTTAGTATGAAGAGTCATGCAAGTTCACATTGAGCATGCTACTATCTTAGATTAAGGTAAAATATTAGATTGCTTTGAGAATAAAAACAGTAAATAAATTAGGTCATGGATCTTCGGGTAAGCACATAGCAGAGCTGCCGCCAAAGGTGGGAGCAAAGTCGAGAACTTCGAGGTTTATCAAGTTAAATTACATTTTCTTTTCCAACTCAATTAGGCACCATCAAGTTGCTTTACAAAACAATAATATAGATTGTTGGGATAGGAAGGAAAATCCAGTCACTCATTTGCTTAAACAAAACAGAGAGTAAACAAAAACCAGCTCCCAACAAAGCAAAACTGGGGGCAGCATAAACAATTAAATCTATAACCTAAAACCATTGACAAACCCAATTCTTTTCTTAACCATAATACGTGAGAATATTTGCTTAAAGCACTAATCTGTTACCCTCTGAAACTTCATGCTTCCTTCATCCAACATTGTGATATCCTTCCTCTTTTTGGATAACTTGGCTGGATTCTGGAAACCATCTTGCTCGTCAGTAAACTGAGCAGCTGTGCGAGCCCGTAATTCTTCCAAGCTCTCACCTTCCTTCGCTCTCTCCAAAACCTGAAAATTTGAGCGGTAGTGATATATGTTTGCTCCTTGTGTTCGGATAATAAAACATAGTTTACTAAATTTTCAGACAACTCTTACCAGGTGCCGACCATACAGATGGGTGCTTGAGAGTGCTTGAAGTGCGTTCTGTGCCTCTTGCTTTGTGACGTATTCCACAAATGCAAAGCCTCTGTGGTTTCCAAACTTCATTGGCAACCTTAAGCTCTTAATCTGCATTTTACCCAACTTGAATTAAAAATCAACATCAACATAATCTAATTGGGATAAGAAAGATGATTCATTGCCTGGTGCACATAAAATCAGCATGAAGGAAGAAATCCTAAATGCTACTTATTTGTATGTACAATTTGATATAAGCGTACTTTGTTCAATCATACAATATCCCTTCACTCTTTGTTGCACTGTCTTCATAAGGAGGCAAATGAAGGAAACTGAAACAACCAAAAACTAATGCAAAAGCCGTTGAATAAAAGCACAAGCTACCACCAAATATCCAAACACAGTTTGACAATGATTTGTTTAAATAGTAGAGCTTCTCCCCTAATATTACTTAACCTTGGTCCTAGACTGGCACTACATGCATTGGAGTCATGTGCACGCATTCTAATTTTCTGAAACAAAATAATTACCTGGCCAAATGGGCCAAATAGCTGTCTCAGATCTTTCTCTGTTGCCTCAAAAGCTACATTTCTCACAAGTAGTTTTGTGGAACTCTTATCCTTTCCAGCCTTTTTCACTGCATGCTCATCCTTCTTGGCATGGCAGAGTTGCAAAATAAGAGCATGGCCATCCAAAACAGTTCCCTGAACAAGAGATTGGAAAAACGAAGGTGAGCAAAAACAGCAGTAGATTTCAACAAATATATGCTATGTCTGGATTTGTTATTACCTGTAGATCTCTGCAGATATTTGTAGCTGTTTCCACGGAATCAAACTCTATAAAGCCAAAGCCCATTGAAACATTCTTCCCTTTTTTCATGTGCTTCTTTATCTGCAAATGAAATGAAATCCAGCATAAGAGTGACATAGAATTTACTGTACATGCAAGGTTACTAGGATCTAGATTGTTACCCTGACACTTTGGATTCTCCCTTCTTTCATGTGTTCACTAAAGTGCTTTTTCAAACTTTCATCAGCCGTCTTGAAATTCAGGTTCTTGACAAATAAAGATCGTGACTGAAGCAAAACAGGCAACAAAACAAAGAATGATAAATATTGAATAAAGTTGGAAGTTGAAACCACAGAAACAATAATCAACGTAGAATCCATAATTTTTGTGTTATTTATATAATTCACAACCTTGCAGTAGTATAATTCCTAAATTGAATGAGAATGATTTGCAGTATCTATAATTATGGAAAAAGAAAAGAAAGGAAAAGAAAACAAATGCAGAGGAGAAACATTAAATGCCTCACCTCGATTCTGTCAGGATCAAGATCCATTTCAGATATTCCTTCCACACTTTGCTCCAGTATCACCCTCTTGGCATCATGTTCACCCACAGCTGCATCACTTTCATCACTCTTGGAGGTTGAGCTTTGACTAAGGATATTGGCAGGAGCCCACTCCAAATATAATGGAACACCCCTACATCATAACAAAGAAGTGAGAGTTACATTTCAACTTAAACTGCAAACCTGGAGAAACAGCTTTTGAAAGTTCCAACAAGTCTTCTTTTCAACAACTTCAAAGTAGACAAGATATACTCACTTGTACTGCTTGTATGCTAAACCTTTGAAAGCAGCACGGGCTTCAGATGGTTCAAGGAACACAACCTGAAATATCATGACATGGAAAAATGATAAAAGGACAAACAAAAACAAGCCTAACTAAAACTTAATTAATTCCAATAGTTTTTTTTTTTTTTAATTTTAAGCTCATGCACTGAAATTTTTTTAAAAAATTCTTCTAACAACAAAAGAGAGGGAAAGGCTTAACCAAATTAAACCAAGCCAAACAAAGTACCAACAGTATCAAAAAGTGCTTCCAAACTTTTTAAGCACTATTATTAACTCTTCTACTACCCCAGAATTTGTTCCTGTCATCGCTAAAAGCGTCATCCACCCAAGAAAACTCAGCAGTATAGAACATGGCCAGACAAAGTAAAATGACAACTCAAAATCATCAAGTCAACTGATGAGAACTTAAACGTTTGCAATTTAATCACTGTGCTTGATATCCATCCCAATACTATGCCATTATCCTAGCACAACCAACTTCCCCAACAGTGTTTCCAACGAGCAGTATCTCCAAACCACAAAGCAATAACCTAGATGTATAAAAAAACAAAAGGTTTTGCAAAACAGAAAACCAAGTCTTGCATTGCCTTACTTCTTTCCATCCAACTGCTAGTTGCTTAATATCCTCATTTTATACCATAATACATTAGAAACACCATGCGCGCGCACAAAATGAAAGAGGCATGGCCCAATATACACATGCACATGTAATATCTACACTTCAAGCCTATAGAAATCCTAGCATTGATCTTGTAAGAATGAAGAAGAGTAAGATAAAATGTGGTTCATTGAAACCTATAGGAAAATGTGAAATTCAGAAAAATGTACCAGGGCCAATGTTTTTGTTGGAGGGAGAATAATTTTGTCCAAACTCCCGAATTTCCCAAATTTCTCAGCTAGTTCAACCTCAGAAGAGCCATATGGCAAGTTCTTCACTAAAAGAACATGGTTACTTCTTTTCGTGCCATCTTTTTTCCCTGCAGCAATTTCCTCTAAAGCTGCAATGTTGACACCAGCATTTGTGAGCGCCTTTTTGGTCTCTGCAATCACTTGAGTTTCTCCCAAAGCAACACGAACAGCAAGATCATCAGCTTCGCGGTCAAGTAAGTCACTCTTACTCACACCATGTCTCCTAGCAATGTTTTCAATGACCTGTTTACAGCAGAAGAGGAAAAAACAAGGTGAATTTACATTTATCTCACCCTTTGCCAGTGATAAACCAGGGGAAAAATATACCCTGTCAGATATAACATACTGTATCATGGTGGAAGAAAAAACTATTCCATGCTCTTGTATCTCCGCTGGCTTCAGCTGCCTTCCTTTCTTCCTGTCTCCGCTGTTTCAAAGTTTTTGAACCTTGGCTCAGGAGATCGCTGGTCCTACAATGTAAGAGAGTACGCAGTGCTGACTCAAGCCAATTAATTGGAAAGCAAATTGGTGGTCACAAGAGACAAACAAACATTAATGCTTCTTACTCTTGCTTGTTTGATAGTTTTTGTTTTGCAGGCATGACATGCAATAATCTGCCCTGAAAAATTGAATTGTCTAATTCTTCCAATGCCCTGCATAAGAATATGGATTTATTGATCCAAAAAACTTACCCTCAGGCCACAAGTACGAACCAGATACAGCTTTAAAACAAAGTACCTTGCTGCAGACTCTGGAAGTGTGTAGTGAATGTATGCAAGTCCCTTGGAACGTTTTGTATCTTTATCAACAACAAGATGGACCTGTGAAATGTTACCAAATTTGCTGAAATGCTCTTCCAGCTCATCCTCACTGTTATAATAAACACATGATAAAACTTAAAAAGCAGCAAATAAAAACTAGCACACTTTGAACAGAAATGGAACCTTAGCTACTCACAAACAGTGATTTACATGCCCTCTAAAGGAAATAAGTAGTCAAATGCACATGTAAAAAAGGCACTAGCATGCTTACATTGCTGTATATGGCAGATTGCGGACAAAAAGACGACAAGTCTCAAGAATTTCCTCTTTCTCATCTTTTAAAGTTGAAGATGGGTTCTCATGGTCTTCAGCACGGGTATCTTCAGCAACCTCTGCTTGTGCTACATTCCCCCTCTGAAGGCTTTCATTAGAGAAATCACTGTCTACATCTTTGTCATTACTGTTGTCGTTGTCGTCGTCGTCGTCACTTCCACCACTTTCACTTTCAGAATCTGACAATTCTTTCTTCACTCTACTCCTGAAGTAATCCATATCTGAAACAGCCTCATCACGTGCAGGATCATTTGACTCTTCATCTGTATCACTATTGCCTTTATCTATCTCAACTTCCACCGGAACCGACTTCTCCTTGCCTTCTTTCTTTCCTTGACTTCCCTTCTTGCCAACTTCACCATTTATATCAGCCGTGTGAGAAACTATAGAGTCATTTTCCCATAATTTCGACTTGGCACGTGGCTGCATGACCTGAAGAAATTCTTGTAATCGAGGATCATCAATCTCATTGCCCTTTCCATTATCCTTCTTCTTCTTCTTCTCATCTCCAGCTCCCTTGACGTCTAAGCTTTTGGAACCAGTAACATTATTCTCATCTTCACTCAATTTCTCTTCTTTCTTTTTAGAATACCTACTCCATGGTCGAGGAATATCCGCGTCCCCAACTTTACGAGCAATCTATAACCAAAACAAAAAAAAAAGGTTTATTCTAACTCAAATTCTAATCAATTGGACTACTCCTACATCAATAATTCAGCCAAATTTGCGCTCTAATTAAACTTCAAATGCTAAAGCTACAAACTTTACAGTGAACAACTGAACACGTATCCAAATAAAACACAGAAAAAAAAACCCACCTCACAAACAATTCTACAAGTATCAAGGTAAGATTTATTGAAGTATTTGATAGCGTCTTCAGCTTCACGGTCTGTCCGGAACCCAACAAAAGCAAATTGCCTGCTCTTACCATCTCTAAAACCCCAAAAATAAAATAAAACCCAACATTAAAAAACAATCATCTACGAAACAGTATTATCAATACCATTATTATTCAAAAAACAAAAACTAACATCAAAAAATTGAAAAAAAAGGTGTGATAATAACAAATCATTACGCAGTTCTCATAAGCTTAGCATCAGTAACTTCTCCTTTCTGTGAAAAAAATTCTCTCAATCTATCCTCTGCTACATATTTTGGTAAGTTCTTCACGCATATTCTTGACCTAAATAAACAAATTCAATCAGAAAAATTTCAAATTTAAATTCAATTATCAACAAAATTATAAGGTGAGAAACTGAATCCAAATCTACCAAAAAAAAAAGAAGAAGAAAAAATGCGAATTATAACAGAAATAACAGTGCCTACATGCTTCCTTTTCTTTCTAAAGCTCAGGTTTTGAAAAATAGGCGTTCTTTTGGTTGCTAGAGAGCAGCAGCAGCGAAAGAGTGAGAGAAAGAGATGCCGGTGGTTTTGTAATTTAAGGTACGGAAACGGGGCGGGTTATGTTTGTGCGGGTATGAGTCGACCGGGTCTACAATATAATCACTTGTTGAAAACTACATTTTACTCCCTATAGATTTACAGATGATCTACTTTGTCCTGTAGTTTTTTACTTTTTTAATATTAATCCTAATGTTTTTGAAAATTTTCAATACAATATAATGTTGATGAGTTGATCTAATTTTTGTTTTATAAAAAAAGTAGACCAGTGCAGCTTAGATTGTTAAGCTACCAATATATATATACTAAAAAATCATCCAAAAATCAAAATCAACTTGAAACAAAAAATTAACTCGAGCTTAAATTTATTTTTTTATAAATTTTAAAGATAAAAAAATACATAATATGAGCTCTACTCATCAAACAAAACTACTTAACATAAATATCATTTGTTTTGATAGTCTAAATCGATATCAATATTTTTTTTTTCCGCCGGAATTCAATAATCTCTCTCTTTCCTCTCTCAATCAGGAACTAAAAAATAACAAAATTAAAGTTTTATATCAAAATTAAATTATAAAAATATTGATGTGTTGAAATTATATAATTTGTATGATTTTTAAAGTTAAAGGATCAAAGTGTATCTTTTGTAAAATTTATAACACTACTCATGTTTGGCATCGCTTTTATTTCAGTCCTTTTTTTTTAATTCCACCTTTTTATAAGAAATTAAAATCAATTAATTTTTAATTGGGATTAAATCATTGAAAAAAAATTAAAACCAAATTAAAAATAAAAAATAAAAAATCTTGCACAATTAATCTTCTACAATAATACATGAGAGACAGTACTAAAGCCTTGCATCATGAAAAACTCAGGCTTTGAGAGTTATATTTAATAATTAAAATGTTGTTTTCTTGGGGTCAAACGGCAAGAAAACGGTAATGATAAGACTCTTCTCCTCGCATTGAACATTGTAACTTCAGGAAAGAAGCATAGAATACTATGAAATATTATGTAGACTTTCTTTCCATAAAATTAGGAATACTCATTTTAATTTTCAGGTTTAATAACTAGCTAAACATTAATTTTATTCTTGATAAAAATAAATATTAAAGAAACCACTGATTTTATTGATGAGACGAAAATTCTTTACATGGTAGAGAGGAGGTACGAAAAACAAATAATGATATATTGTGTACCTAATGTGACTATTCATCACTAAAATCGGGACATCTTTTGTTAATAACATAATCAGAAACTCTTCCAGAAGTGCAGCAGCATCAAGCTCATTCCCTTGTTGTAGTGTCCTCAAGCAAGAATTCGCCCATGTCATTTCCATCTTCACAGCAGTATAAGGTAACAGCTCAATATTCAAGCACACTTCCAATCGATTCTACGCCCTGAGGATTCCCCCCGAACGCATCAGAACAGAAGTCATAACGTAGATATTTTTCATTTTGTGGCTGAACCATGCTTGTCCATTGTGTAATATCTTGTTGAGACTGTGGATTTCCATAGAACACGTCAGAACTGAAGTCATTGTACTGATTATTTTGTGGCTGAACCGTGCTCATCATTTCTGTAAACTCTTGTTGAAAATACTGCAGATTTTCCCAGAATGCTTCAGAACTGAAGCCATTGCATGTATACTGATTATTTTGTGGCTGAACCGTGCTCGTCACTTGTGTAAACTGTTGTTGAGAGTACTGTGGATTTCCCCAGGATGCGTCAGAACTGAAGCCATTGCATGTATACTGATTATTTTGTGGCTGAACCGTGCTCATCACTTCTGTAAACTCTTGTTGAGAGCACTGTGGATTTCCCCAGGATGCGTCAGAACTGAAGCCATTGCATGTATACTGATTATTTTGTGGCTGAACCGTGCTCATCACTTCTGTAAACTCTTGTTGAGAGCACTGTGGAGTTCCCCAGGATGCGTCAGAACTGAAGCCATTGCATGTATACTGATTATTTTGTGGCTGAACCGTGCTCATTACTTCTGTAAACTCTTGTTGAGAGTACTGTGGATTTCTCCAGGATGCTTCAGAACTGAAGCCATTGCATGTATACTGATTATTTTGTTGCGGAACCGTGCTCATCACTTGTGGAAGATCTTGTTGAGACTGTGGATTTCCAGAGAATGCGTCAGAACTGAAGCCATTGCATGTATACTTTTTATTTTGTGGCGGAACCATGCTCATCACTTGTGGAAGATCTTGTTGAGACTGTGGATTTCCAGAGAATGCGTCAGAATTGAAGCCATTGCATGTATACTGATTATTTTGTGGCTGAACCATGCTCATCACTTGTGGAAGATCTTGTTGAGGCTCTATGAGATCATTATGACCCCCTGGTAGATTCCTTGTAGTTACAGATGTTGAAGAGACTAGTGGTGCCGGAACTGTAAAAGTAGATGCTGAAGAGACTAGTACTGCCGGAACTGTAAAAGTAGATGTTGAGGAGACTAGTGCGGGAACGGAAGGAGGAGATTCCGAGGAGATCAATGTTGGAACTGAAGGAGACGGCGAAGAGAGCAGTGCTGGTACGGAAGGAGGAGGAGATACCGAAGAGACCAGTGCCGGCGGAACTGAAGAAGTAGTACGCTTTTCATACTTTATGTGAGAAACAACATAATCTTGATCCTGTAAGAGCATAATTAAGGAACAAATTAAGAATGAGATTTTATAATTGATCACCTATCATTACTATGTGTTTCCATTATCTCTATTGAATCTAAAATCAAAGTAAGGGTGCGCATGCATATATGTTCAAACTCACGTACGTATATATATTTCTCCTATTTTTTTCCGCGTGTTCTTTGGGCGCCTGTGGCCTAATAGACATACGATTAATCTCAATACCAACACGTACACTGCTATGAAGTTCAACCCGTGAGCAATGCAATATGCAAATCTTTTCTAATGCAGCTGATCTATATATATATATATATATATATATGGTTTAGTACTCGAACATTTTACTAGAAGTTTATGGATCTTGAAACCCTAGAAAGGATTTGAGTGGGGATTTATACCCCGATTTAAGTACATCTTGTTGAAGGATAACAATAACCAAGGCTAAACAGATTAATTAAACGCATGTATGCATGTTTAACAAGGCTAAACAGAACCGTAGCAAAAACAACTTGACAAGATTAATAAAGAGAGAGAAATCTTACTGGTGATTCGATACCGTGAAGAAGGTCAGAAGCAAGTTGATATTCATCCATAAGCACTTTGCCATTGATCTCAAAGCCAATGCTGCTCTTCGGAATGAACCTAAAAGCTCTCTTAGAGCCCACCTGCATGTCGTGTCCATTGCTACGAACGTAAATCTCTTTCGTCTTCTGAGTTCCTTTCCATGTACCGCTCTTTGAAACTCTATCTTTATTTGATCCTCCATGCCCTTTTTTCTTCAACTTTGTGAAGCAATAAATATCGCGTTCTTCGCTTTTTTTCAACATTTCCCACCATTCCTCTGCGCTGTCATTATAAAGATCACATTCGATGATTGAATCGCAAGGAAGGGGTTTGCTTTTCACTTTCTTCAACAGATAATGAATAAGCAACTCTATGGAACTGGGTTTAAATCTATACCCTACTGCGGTTCTAGTACTTTCCATCGTGAAGCGCTTTCGCCTTGTGAAAGTTATTTTTTCTTCTTCTTCTTCACTGAGTAGCGGTGTTTATATATGAAAAAAGAGTTCTATTCCAGTTACGATAAGGAATCCCTTTATAAATGGATCGCAAAGGCCTACTTCATGATGCAGACTCATAAGATTCTCCACTCCTTATTGGGCTGGGTCTTGACAAGTTTGACAAGTTAAAAATAATAATAATAGTAATTATGACTGAGCCCTTGTAGTTTAAGGAAGTTAATTAATTAGTCCATGTAGTATATGTTGACTATAGTTTAATAGTTCTTTGTTTAAAAAATGTGCTCTTTCCTAATCAAATTCCCCTCCTCAGCTACTTATCTTTCATTTTTGCGAACCTTGATAAAGAAAAAAAACAAATAAATTAATAAAATAGAATTGATGAAAGGATTAAGTTATTAAAGGACGTCACAAACATACTTGGTTTAACTTCAAGGACTAAATTAATTAACTATAAAATAAAAATTGATTTCTTAATTCCAGCAAGATATTAAAGAAAACCAATTTATAATAACTATTGAATCTCTCTGGCTCAATATATTATCAACGTACTGTTAATTTTTTATTCATCAAATAAAAAGTTTTTTTCTTTTTTTTGGGTTCAATTCTAAATTCGGTTGGGAAGTTTTCACGGGCGTTAGGTTGTTGCGAGATTCCTGATGATAAATCCAGAAGTCGGCATGAATTCAATAAATGTTAATATGTATTATTATAATGCTATTTTTTTAGTAATAATTAGAGAATAAAGTATAATAGATGGAGAATAATTATGACTGAGCTCTTGTAGTTTAATGAAATTAATTAATTAGTCCATATAGTATATGTTGACTATTTATAGTTTAATAGTTCATTTGCGAACCTTGATATAAAAAAAAACAAATAAATTAATAAAATAGAATTGATGAAAGGATTAAGTTATTAAAGGACATAACAACATACTTGGTTTAACTTCAAGGACTAAATTAATTAACTATAAAATAAAATTTGATTTCTTAATTCCAGTAAGATATTAATGATAAAGAAAACCAATTTGTAATAACTATTGAATCTCTCTAGCTCAATATGTTATCAACGTACTCTTATTTTTTTATTCATCAAATAAAAAGTTTTTTTTTTTTTTTGGTTCAATTCTAGATTCGGTTGGGAAGTTTTCGCGGGCGTTAAGTTTGTTGCGAGATTCCTGATGATAATAGATGGAGATAGTCATGTATTAATTAATGAGATAGGAGATAGCCATGTATTAATTAATGAGATAGTCATGTATTAATTAATGAGATAGGAGATAGCCATGTATTAATTAATGAGATAGTCATGTATTAATTAATGAGATAGCCATGTATTAATTAATTATGTTCCTATTTTTTTAAAATCAAGATTTAATTGGGGTTGAAAATAAAAATTAAAAGAACAAGAATCATATTTATTAAAGAACAAAACCACATGCCCCTCTCTGATTTTTTAAACTACTTTGTTAAACTCTTTCTAAAATAGTTAATGGCCCTTTAAAAAAAAATACAATGCCTCAAAGAAAGTATTATAATTTTTTTTCTTATATTTTATATAGAGACATATTTATATATAAAAAAATTGTTTTTATTAGCCATAAGAATTAACTTTTAATATAAATAAATAAAAACATTTAAGAATACAAATATTTGTATCTATCTTTTAAATTTAATAGAAAGATTGCTTCCTAATTTATTGTTAATATTTTTTTTAGTTATTATTTTATTATTTTTTAAGCATGAATAATATATTTTTTTAATAAAAAAAATTATAATACCTGAAAACACATCTAGCACATGCTTTTCTTATTTTTTTTTATTTGTTAGAAATTAACTTTAATATAACCATACTGTAACACGAATAGAGGCTAGTTATACTGTAAATTGGATATTTCTTATCTTCGAGTAGAATATTTTTAATTTAAATAATATTTGAAATTATAAAAGCAATTATTTTTTAAAATATTTTTTATTTAAAAATATATTAAAATAATATTTTTTTATTTTAAAATTTTATTTTTCATATCAAAAATTCAAAATTATTAAAAAAATTAATTTGAAAAAAACAAATTAAATTAAAAAAAAACATATTTAGAACACAAAAACTTATACACTCCAACTTGCAACACTTTTTTCCAACTAGATCTCCAACCTATAACTCGTCTTTTAATTGGGTCTCCAAATTATATTTTTAACCAACCCAACAATCTGATATTATTCTCTCATTTATATTATGAGATTATTTGGAAACGCAATACATGATATGTTTTTTTAAAAAAAATTATTTTTTTAAATTATATATTTTATATTTTTAGATTATTTTGATATGTTGATATCAAAAATAATTTTTTTAAAAAAAATTATTATTTTAATATATTTTAAAATAAAAAATATTTTAAGCTATGAGCACTATCACAACCCTAAACATAACCTATAACATGTTGCATTTGTCTTGCAATTTAAAGGAATCGAAATCACCTTAAATTTGAAAGTGAAGGACTTGATTTTATCCAATTTAACGTAGAGGTTTAATTTGATAAAATATAAAACCTCGAAAGGGTAAACACCAAGCATCTTTTTATTTTTATGTTTTAAATTTAAAAAAATTATATTTTTTATTTTTTTATTTTAAATTAATTTGTAGTATTTTTTGATTTTTTTGATGTGTTGATATTAAAAATAATTTTTTAAAAATAAAAATATATTATTTTAATATATTTAAAAAAAACTTTAAAAAATAATAATTACTGCATTTACAAATACCCTCTAAATCACTCAAACTGGGTTTGGTGAAAAAAGACAATTTCATCTTCTCGTCCATTAAACAACACAAAACTTAGACTTGGATCATAACACAAATATCTATTCAGTATAATTATTATTAAAGAACTCTAAAACGCGTGGGAAAGCACTGTAGCTTCCCCACACCTCCTATGCATCAGTTGTTTTTTTTTTTTTTCCAAGCCTCATTATACTTATTATTATATTATATTATATTATATTATTCCTAAGCATCAGTGAATGAGAGTGTTTTTTTTCCACGCCTCACTTTACTCATTATTAATATATTATTATTATATTATATTATATTATTTAACTGTCTTATTTTTTTTCGTTTTATTTTTTTTTGTTTTTTTAATGAATTTTTTTTGTTTGATTTAGTTTGTTGGTATTAAATTTTTTCTATTTAACTATCAGATTTTCATAACATGTATTTGACGGGTTAACTTGGTTTGATGGGTTGACCCAGTTAACTTTAGGTAAATTCGTTAATTTTTTCATTTATTTAGTTATCAAACTTTCATGATGCGAATTCCAGATTTGACGGGTTAATCCAGTTAATTCATTTTTTTTCTTTTTCTTTATTAGTTTTTTTTTTCTGTTAGTTTTTTTTTGTTTTTTTCTTTTTAATCAATCTATTTAATTATCACACTTTTATGACACGATCTTGCAGCCAGACCCACATCCAAGACTATTGGATTTGGTATTGCAGCCACCCCACTTAAACTTGGGTCATGCAAGTTTAATTTTATTATTAATATTATTAATATTATAAATCTGATAACTAAAAAAAATATATATAACATTAACAAACTAAATCAAACAAAAAAATTCATTAAAAAAATTAAATTCTATTTAGTTATCAAACTTTCATGAAAGGGTTAACCCAATTAATTTAATTTCTTTTTCTTTTTTTTTTCATTAGTTTTTCTCTTTCTGTTGATTTTTTTTCTTTGTTTTTTTTAATTAGTTTATTTAATTATCACACTTTTATAACACGACCTTATAGCCAGACCCACATCCAAAATTCTTGAGTCCGGTGTTGCAATTAGGCTCACTTAAACTTGAGTCATGCAAGTGTAATTTTATTATTAATATTATAAATATTACTTTTAGGTCAGGCGTTGCAGCCAAACCCAAGATTCTTGGGATGACCTTGCAAAAAAACCCAAGATTTTTAAATTTTTATTTTTTTTTAATATTTTTATACAAAAAAAATGACCTGCGGCATGGCGCGGGTACCAAGGCTAGTAGAACTCTAAAACGCGTGGGGAAAGCACTGTAGCTTCCCCACGCCTCCTATGCATCATTTTTTTTTTCAAGCCTCACTATACTTATTATTAATATATTATATTATATTATATTATATTATTCCTAAGCATCAGTGAATGAGAGTGTTTTTTTTCCGCCTCAATTTACTCATTATTAATATATTATTTAACTGTCTTATTTTTTTTCGTTTTGTTTTTTTTTTGTTTTTTTAATGAATTTTTTTTGTTTGATTTAGTTTGTTGGTATTAAATTTTTTCTATTTAATTATCAGATTTTCATAACATGTATTTGACGGGTTAACTTGGTTTGATGGGTTGACCCAGTTAACTTTAGGTAAATCCGTTAATTTTTTCATTTATTTAGTTATCAAACTTTCATGATGCGAATTCTAGATTTGACAGGTTAATCCAGTTAATTCATGTTTTTTTCTTTTTCTTTATTAGTTTTTTTTTCTCTTAGTTTTTTTTTGTTTTTTTCTTTTTAATCAATCTATTTAATTATAGAACTCTAAAACGCGTGGGGAAAGCACTGTAGCTTCCCCACGCCTCCTATGCATCACTTTTTTTTTTCAAGCCTTACTATACTTATTATTATTATATTATATTATATTATATTATATTATTCCTAAGCATCAGTGAATGAGAGTGTTTTTTTTTCCGCCTCACTTTACTCATTATTAATATATTATTATATTATATTATATTATATTATATTATTTAACTGTCTTATTTTTTTTCGTTTTAATTTTTTTTGTTTTTTAATGAATTTTTTTTGTTTGATTTAATTTGTTGGTATTAAATTTTTTCTATTTAATTATCAGATTTTCATAACATGTATTTGACGGGTTAACTTGGTTTGATGGGTTGACCCAATTAATTTTAGGTAAATCCGTTAATTTTTTCATTTATTTAGTTATCAAACTTTCATGATGCGAATTCTAGATTTGACGGGTTAATCCAGTTAATTCATTTTTTTTCTTTTTCTTCATTAGTTTTTTTTTTCTGTTAGTTTTTTTTTCCTTTTTTTCGTTTTAATCAATCTATTTAATTATCACACTTTTATGATACGACCTTGCAACCAGACCCACATCCAAGACTATTGGATCTGGTATTGCAGCCACCCCACTTAAACTTGGGTCATGCAAGTTTAATTTTATTATTAATATTATTAATATTATAAATCTGATAACTAAAAAAAAATATAACATTAACAAACTAAATCAAACAAAAAAAATTCATTAAAAAATTTAAATTATATTTAGTTATCAAACTTTCATGAAAGGGTTAACCCAATTAATTTAATTTCTTTTTCTTTTTTTTTTCATTAGTTTTTTTCTTTCTGTTGATTTTTTTTCTTTGTTTTTTTTTAATTAGTTTATTTAATTATCACACTTTTATAACACGACCTTATAGCCAGACCCACATCCAAAATTCTTGAGTTCGGTGTTGCAATTAGGCTCACTTAAACTTGGGTCATGCAAGTTTAATTTTATTATTAATATTATAAATATTACTTTTAGGTCAGGCGTTGCAGCCAAACCCAAGATTCTTAGGATGACCTTGCAAAAAAACCAAAGATTTTTAAATTTTTATTTTTTTTTAATATTTTTATACAAAAAAAATGACCCGCGGCATAGCGCGGGTACCAAAGCTAGTATATGATATAACTTGTAGCTTCTTTTAAATAGAAAAGAAAGGGCATGCATAATATTAAATATGATATATAAATAAATAAGTTATTTGTTGAAAAAAAATTGTGATTGAGGTGGATGTTTGGAATAAATGCAAAGCTTTTTATTATATATATATATATATATATAACGGGGTCTCAAAAAATAAGTAATTTCTGCTGGGCCATTATACCTTTTTTTTTAGTTTCATTGAGGTTTTTATTGATTGGAATTTATCTGACTCAGGCCTACATGACCGGTCAATTGAAATACTCCCAACACTCTACCTTTGACATATATTCCATACATCACACTATCACAGGCAGTCATTCTTGTAAGTACACAACAACTCACGTCCAGGCAAGGACAGCAGAAAGTCAATGTCTTCCTCGTTCTTGACATCGACATCTTTTGCAACTCAAAGACGAACATCCCAAAAATTAGGAAACCCAATAACTGCCGGACCCCTTGATCCGTGTATAACTCCTGCTCCAAATCCCAGACCCATCTTTCAGTTTCTAGCTTTTGGATTGATTATATTCCTCGCCTTGCTGCAGTTACTACCCGCCACTCATTTTCGAGACCCTTTCGACCCTTTTAGAAACTGGGCTCCTCTCCATTCTAATCCTTCTTCTCCAGTTAAGTTCAGTTTATACTCATTTTTTTTATATAGTTGGAAACTTTTTTTGTACCTGTGTAGTGATCATGATTGATGCTTTATTGTGTGTGTACTTGTGACTAAATAGTTCTGTTTTTTACTTTTACATTTTTTATGGTTATAGTTGAGAGAGTTAAGGGATGCAAGAAATGCTGATGGAGGTGGAGATGATGGAATGGTGCATGTTGTTTCATGGATGGATTGTTTAGACCTCAGAGCTCTTGCAGTTCTGGCAAATTCAACTCTGTCAAGCTCAAGGTTTGTTTCAACTTATGGAAGATGATCCTTCCATTGCTGTCAATTTAGTAACTGATTTATGGATAATCCTTGTATTGTTAGTGTTGAAAAAGGGCTTAATCTAGCTACTGCAAATTTTCAACACAGGATGTTATATCCTTTGCATGTTTATTGTCTGTATCAATATTTTAATTTCATACTGTGTATTAGAGTTATTGTTTTACCTTTTTCATTGGCTTATTCAATTGCTTGTTATTCTTTCTAGTGGGAGTTTAAACTTGGTGCAAAAGGCTTGTTATTATGTTTTGTTGATCTCGTTTCTCTTTTCTTGTTGATGATGATCAGCCATCCAGATTTGGTTTTCTTTCATTTCTTTATTCCTGGAGGGAATGAAGACAAAGTGTCTTTCTATAAGTTGAAGGTCTTGTTTCCACATTCAAACCTTGAAATTCATGGGTAAATACGTCTATTACTATTATATTTTCAAACTTAATAATTCACTCGGAGAGGGTGTAATCTGTTCAATTGTAATCATGTTGTGGTGAAATATTGTAGGCAAGAGCAGGTTAAAGAAATAATGAGGACTGTTTTTTCTGGGGGACAATATGCTGAACCCAGTTATGAGGAAATAGTACCTTTTATCATACCCACTGTGCACAATTTCTTGAGAAAATTCATATTTGTCTCAGCGAATGTAATTATGAAGGTTAGTTCTTTACGTTTAGTAGTTGCCTCTCGTTTTCTGTATTGCAAGTGTTTATAGTGTTTTTTCCCTGCTTTGTTTATCTTTTTGATGAAATGGGGTATTCTTTTGAAATGTAGAAATGAGCGCAAATGAAGCTGTAGAAAAAAAAAAAATCTAAACTGGTTGTGATTTTCACTTGGATAAGTGGCATCAAGATTTAGGCTTTTTTTTTGGTCAGAGGATAATTCATGATATTATAAGTGGCAACAGAGTATTTATCCAGATGATATTTGTCCTCAAAGATCATAGTCATCAAGTTCCTTTACTTCTAATGCAGACTAGAGTTGAAGAACTAATTGGAGTTGACATGAACAACTATGCCATAGCAACAGCTGAAGACTGCTCCCAAAGATTAAAAAATTATGTGAATTTAGATGTGTTGCATGCTATTCAGAGATCGGCTTCAAAGGCATGGGTATCTGAGGAACCTTATGCTAAGGATTCTTGTTTGCCAGACTTTAGCGTACTAGTTATTAATGCGAGGAAATTAGAAAAAGATTTTTCCGAGATCGTCTTATGGTGGAGCAAAGCTCTGAATTTGAGGGAAAGGTTTCAAATTCTCCTCTATTTCAGATTTCCTTTCTACATTTATGAATCTGACATGGTACCAGTTCACCTTTGTCTATTTAGGAGACTGTTGACTTGGTGAATAAAATTTTTTGAGCTTAATTTTTTGAGCAATGTGTTGTTTTACTAGTAGGAATTTGAATGTTTAAGGGTTTGTGATTATTTCATCAGTTTGTCGAGTAGTGGGATAGAACAATTGCAATATAAAAGGAATTCAGGATTAACTTTAACATTCTATGGAGTGTTGATGCACTTTTAAGTTTCATTTATGAAAACAACAGGGCCATTTTGGCAGGGTGGTACATAAAATGTCAAACGAAAACAGTGGATAAAGCTTCTAAATGCTGTTATTTTTCGTACTTTATTATCACCTGGCCTCATACTGTTTCATTTGTTTCTGATTGCTAGAGAACATATATTATTTTATGGAATCACTCATCACTCATCACTTTCCCCCCCTTTTTTTTCTTTTTTTTTTGGGTCTTGGGTTATTTGCAGGACCAATAAAAAACATTTAGCCGTTGCATTAGCACTCTACAATAGCTATCTCAAGCTTTCTTCATCTTGGCTGGTCAAGGATTTCTCATCATCCCAAGTTAAAAACAGTATGGTTATCCACTACGATGGGCCCAAGACTAGCTGTAAGAAATCCATCAATGGCACTGCCTCGGAATACAGTCATGGCACTGTCTGGACTCAGTACCTTCCTTCAACCTCAGATCGAATCTTGGGCAGCTAGAATATGTACCTCTGTAACAATGCAGAAGTAGGGCATGGGATGAAATTTGCCTTGAGATGTATCATAAGGCACTTGATGTTGTAAGTCAGATTGAACATGAAAATGTACGTCTTTGAGATAATTGAACATTTAATTTTTTTTCTTTGCTCTGATGTAATTGATACATATCTAATATGAATGGAAATTTTCTCCACAGTAAAATCGTTCTTTTGTTGTAGAAATTAGCCATTTTATGAAGGAATTTGGTTACAAGTTTCTCTCATAGGAGCAGATTAGAAGCATAACTGTTGTATACTTTGGCTCTTATCTACCAGTATCAATTTTGACTTGAGCTGTTGAAGATTATTTGAGATTAAGAATCCTGTTAGTAGCACAGCATGATAGGTATGAAGTTTCTGGAAAAATATATGTTCATCTGATGGGATGAGATTCTTGTGTGTAGGTAGCTAAATCACTGTGCACCTGGATAATCTAATGCTCGGTTCACTAGAGAAAACTGTCTGTCATCTGATTTTCTCATGGTTATCTTTCATGATGCTTGAAACATCATGTGGAGTTTCCTTGAGGTCAAACAGTAAAAATCAAGACAAGAAAACAGTTAGTCCGAGATAGTCGAGATAAATCCAGGAAAGGAAGCATAGACTGCCATGCAATGTGTAAGAACTTCAGCCTGATTCTTCTGGATTTTTATTTGAGCTTAGGGATTGTTTAAATTTTTTTTTAAGTAAAAGGAAGTAGCCGTTGGTTCCAAGGTCCTGTCTTCAATTGTTTTTATTTCCCTACAAACTTCGCAAGTTCTTTCCATTTTGTCTTCTCTTAGTCCCATTGGAATCCATTTCACAGCCGGTAAGCGTGGCCGCAATCAAATCATATTCTAATCATTAAAGTCCCATCTGCTCTGCTGATTTTCGTAATTCTGGGGGAGATACTTCTTCATTTTCGGTTGATGCTTACCTATTATGTCGTTACCAGAGCCCATACTATAGTGGCATTAAAATAATTCTTAAACAGATTTCTAAAGAAAGTGCAATGGAATGGTAGAAAGAAATGTTTTTATTCAAGGACATAAATAGCATGCTGACTTGCAGACTTACTGTCCTTCTACACCCGGCACCATTGATTACAATGTTAAGCTTTGTTTAATAATGCAGCAGCCATGAAATTTGAGGATTTATGATGGCTAAATTACTAAACATAACTTGTATTTTGTATTTTGAGCAAGATAATATTTATACATATAAAAGCATGAAATATTACAAGTTTGTCATCCAACATGTGTTATGACATTATCCAAAACGCTCTTGTTTTATAATAAGAAGCCACTTTATTTCAACAGAATTTCTTAGCAGGGGGTGATAGGATCGATGAACTTCCACATGTGGACGTTAATACCGCGAGTTCAACATCTCAGATTCGGAGGAAAGTTTACAAGATCTGGCTCACAGATCTAGAGGGAGTTCAGAGTATACTAAATTAACTAACTTGCCGTTTTTTGATAAAGACGCTAGCTTACTTTATTTTGCAGTAATCGTGTGTCTTTCTTAGTATTTTCACGTTGTGTTGATCGACTTCGGAAATTTCGAAGGCATGCATAAACAAAGCTGACATTTATTATATTCAGATGAGAGAGTTCCGCCGCATGTGTGAAGCCCAGTCACAGGCCTGCAAGCTCCAACAAAGTTCAAAATTTTGGGTTGGTGTTGTCTTTCTCAGAAAAGATTAGTGATGGTGAAAGTTTAAAAATTGATAAAAGTATGGAAAATCTCAATAAGCAAAGAAATGGTTAATTTAAAAGGCAGACATTTCCAATTTGATGTGGGATGTTATCAGCACCCACTGTTTCATGTTAGAGTTCTGACAAAGTTTGGATGGAGACAAGTTGCACTCACTTGGCTATTAAAATCATTAGGGCTGGTCTTCAAAATTCTGGTTTTGGTGATGGTGAAATGAAAAGGCACTTTATATTTTCTTATAGTTGAAGTTCTGTTTTCTTTATCATTCTGCGTTAACAGAAATTTGTGTAGCGAGAATGATGCGGGAATCATGTAGGAGACCAAAGGGGAAGGTAAGATGGAGCAAACTGTATTCATTCTCATGCTTTAGACCGCAAACATCCGATTCTGATCGGCTCAAGAGTTCATTGGTCAGCCAGGATTTTCTCGGGTGATTTTCTGCAATGAACCTCAACTGCACAAGAGAAAACCTTACAAGTACACAAACAACTCGGTATCCACAAGAAAGTACAGTGCTGTCACTTTTCTACCCAAAGCACTTTTAGAGTTCCGCAGAGTTGCCAATTTGTATTTTCTTTTGACAGCAGCGTTGTCTTTCACTTCTTTGGCTCCTGTTAAACCTGTAAATTTTGATTGCTCCATTGGTATTTATGGTGGGAATCAGCATGCTCAAAGAGGCTGTTGAAGATTGTTATAGGTTTCCGCAGGTAACTTGAAGCAAAACATAGCATGAATTCTGATTTTCTCCTCGTATCATTTGACAGTTCTCATTTCTCATCAATTATTATCTGTCACTTTATTTTCCATCACCCTGACAATTCAGAATTTTTATATTCTTACTTTAAAGTGAAATTTAGATAGATTTTCATGCTCTGATTGTGCTATCATTAATTCTCCGCAGGACTTGAACGTAAACACTCGAACTGTAAAGGCTCGTGCAGGAAATGGCTTATTTGTGGATAAATTGTGGAGTGGACTTTCGGTAGGAGATGTTGTTAAGGTTAACGAGGATGAATACTTCCCGAGTGATCTTCTTTTGCTGTCTTCAAGCTATGAAGATGGTGTTTGGTATGTGGAGACTATGAACCTTGATGGAGAAACGAATCTGAAAGGCAAGAGATGTTTAGAGGTCACACTTGATCTGAATGAGAATGCCAAATTCAGTGAACTCAAAGCTACTATCCGTTGTGAGGATCCCAATCCAAGCCTTTACAATTTCGTGGGGGAATTTAGAGTTTGATAACAAAATGTACACCTTGAGCCCTTCTCAAGTACTTCTAAGAGATTCAAAACTTCGAAACACCGATTCTGTATATGGAGTTGTGATCTTCAGCTTGCATGATACAAAAGTGGTAAGGAATTCCACAACGTCGCCATCAAAGCGAAGCAGGCTTGAAAGAAAGATGGATAAAGCCTACTTTTCTCTATACATGTTCTGATTTCGCTGGTAACTTCCGTCAGGTCTGCTGTGGTCATCAAATCTGATATGGGTCAATGGTGGTACCTTCTTTTGGAAGATTCTGATCCTCTCTTCAATTCGTTAAAGCCTGTGAAATCAGGTTTTCTACAGTTCACAATGGGCTTTCATATTTCTCTGTTTGTCTCCATCGAATCTGTCAAAGTTCTAGAAGCTATGTTCATTAACAAGGATCTACAAATGTATGATGAAGCAACCTGTAAGTCTGTCGAAGCTTGAACTTCAAAATTGATTGAAGAACTTCGGTCAATTAGAAATCATTGTGTCAGATAAAACTGGAACTTTGACTTGTAATCACATGGAACTTCAAATTTGATTGAAGAACTTCGATAGGCTTGCAGAAAATGGTAGGGCATAGCAAGAATCAACAACTTCACACCTTTCAAATTATGCAGAAGATGGATTTCGAACTCTAGCATTTGCTTACCGAACACTTGAGCATGCCGAGTACGAACATTGGAACTCACTATTTACGCAGGCAAAGACGACAATAGGTCCTGAGAGAAGAATTACTGGATCAAGCAACCGAAAAAAATAGAAAAAGAACTAATTCTGTTGGGGGTTGCTTCTGTCAAAGACAAGTTGCAGAAAGGGGTTAGCTTTCTCTCTTTCTGAGTGAGTACATGCGAGGGATTGAAAGTTAAACATTTTGTTTTATGGAACTGATGCATCATTCTTGACTTCTACATTAGGTTCCAGGATGCATAGATAAACTTGATCAAGCGGGGATGAAAATATGGCTGCTCACCGGTGACACGAAGGAAACTGCAATAACTATCGGGCGAGGTTTTTGAACGTTTCTTGAGAGAGAAAAGTCCCTAAAGGAAAAGAGAAGAAATGTGGAGATCATCCTAAAGTGTATCATTTTTTCCCCTGTTCTGCAGATTTTCTCGCAGCTTCCATCTGCAGAACATGAAACAGTTCCATGTATGTTTGAGCAAAGAAGCTGAGTCTAACAACTTCAAAGAGAGATGCTATTAACAGCTTTTTTCCATTTGTGCACCATCTCAAAACTGAGAAATCAGTGGAAAAGATAACATAATGGTCATGCAAACTCCAAACACAATTAATGAGGAGCTCTTCTTTTCCTTGCCGTGTCTTCCTGTGAACTTGGTTGGTAATTGCAGATTTTCTTTGGTACTAATAGACTGCCTTCTCCTTGTATTTCAGGCTATGAAAGAGGATATTGTGCATCAGATTGAAAGTTCATTCCAAGATACCGATACAGATTCCCCCTTTGCTTTGGTGGTGGATGGAAGAGCTCTCGAAATTGCTTTGAAACCCGATGAGAAGGACCAGTCCTTCATTTCTTTTTAAATTTATATTCAAAATTCAATTATACACCATGTTTTAGCCAAGATAAGAAACTATTTTTTCTTCCTTGTAAGAAATAAAGGAAAACCTTCGTATGATCACTAACCTATATATCTCCATCCTTAACGGAGTCCCAAAATAAAATATTTTATCAATTTAGTCTCAAATCTTTCAGACATTTCTCAATTGGAATTTTCTATCAATGTTTACTTAACATGTCTATGCGCATTATGCTATAAAACGATGCTGTTTGTAAAACTTGTCCAAAAAAATGATAGATATTGATAAAAGGATCCAATTGAGAAATGTCCAAGACGTTTATCGGAGCTAATTGATAAATTAGTTTGTTTAGGGACTCAGATGATAATAAAGTGGCTAATTTTAGGTTTTAATAAAATGATTTTAAGGAGAGAAAAAAAAAATATTCGAATTTAACGGGCTGCAACTGTCTAGCTGCCATAACCTAAACGCCTCTGTTTCCTCTCTTCCCAGCTCCTTAGGGTTTGCTCGCTACCTCAGAACCACCCCACCGCCATCTCCTCCACCCGCGGAAGCATCCGGAGCTAAACAATCACAAACCCTCTCACATGGATAACAGAGGAGAAACTTTGGTTGATAACAGTCCCGAAGACATACGCTGGCTCTGTAACCTGTCAGAATCGGAGCTTGTAAGTTAAACATGGATTTTCTCATTTATTTCTTGCTCGTATAATTCATGATGAATTAAATAGCTTTATTTTTTTAATTTCTGCTCGCAGGATATGCTTATTAGGTTAAAATCATTAGTTCTTCATCGGGCAAAGGTACTCGGTCATGATGAACTTGCCAAGAAATTCGATTCGCCGACGCTTCGAGCCGTCGGTATTTTTTATGCTCTTTTTTTCTTTTGTTTTTAATTAATTTTTATCGATTGTGAATTGATATGGAGTTATGGTGAACTGTTGAAAGTTTAATTCAGAAAATAATTTGTGGCGGGAAGTTGCGCTTAGCCAGCTAAGTGTCTGTCCGGGTTTTATTTGACCTGCACCAGAAGGGTGTGCGCCAGAGTTTCTCACCAAAAAAAAAATAAAAAAAATCATGCAAGCTGTGCAATTGTTGCATTTCAGTCGTGTGTGTGAAACATCTGTGCTGAAAATTTGATTCTAACTCGCCACACATGTATTGTATGCATGGCTGGAATGCGATGCTCATGATATGTGTGACTATTGCTATTGTTGCTCTGAGGTCTTTCTTGTTAAGTTGTCTTATTCATTTGTTTGTTTGGTGTACAGGATTCATTTTTATTAGGGTTTGTACTCTGTTTGACTTGTTCTCAATGGCGATTGACATTAGAACTGGAGTAAAATGTTGTGAGGTTAATTTGATGGCCGCATTGTTAGAGCTTGAGATGCTTAATGTTATGTGGCCCTAACTTGCATTCTAGTGTCATTTATGACCTCTGCTACATCCTCCAAACCCAATTAGTAGTTGAGAATCCACTGAATCTTCTAGCCCTTTAGGGATCACATTGCGGTGCTCGTCTCTATAAGCTTGTGAACACAAACATGATGTCCAGATTCCAATAAAAAAATTGATTATTGTGTCCCTCTGATTGTGTTAGGTGTTTGATATGATTAAAAATGAAGGGTAACTGAGTATGATGAAAATTGGTCACTGAGTGGTGCAGTTGTAAATTTTTCAGGCTGCCAAGTAACTGCATGGCTCAAGTCCTAAAACTGCAATTGTGAATCACTCTTGATCATTTGCTTAGAATCCTTCTTTGGCAGCTCCACCACTAAAAAAATGCCCTTACATGCCGAATATAATAACAGAATGTCTGCATCATTTCCCTGGCTGAATGCACCTTCCTTGTAACTTGAATCAATTCTGTGAAGTTTTCAAATTTTATAGTGGCTAAGAAAGTCTTGTGTTTTCTCTGAGCCATGTGCAGGGCTCTTTTTGATGGAATATCTGAAAGGAAAGGTTAAAGATTTATCACATGTTCAAGCCTTGACTAAGCTTGCTGCATTCTCGGATTGTTGCAATCTATTAGAAGGTAATCCTGGGGATGACTCCAGCATTGAAGAGCTGAAGGCTTCCATCGCTATTAATGAAAGAAGGAGACCAATCAAAAGGTATGAAGTATCTCAAAGTGCAGTTGTTAATGACTTTCTGTTAAGTTATGATTTATTTTGGTTAGATGCTTGGACCTTACTTATAGTTCTAGAATTATTTTTTTATCAATTCATTTACCTACCTTCATTGGAAAGTTGGAATTCTATTGGTGGTGATGCTTTAAAGGAAACAAGTTATGATTTTGTGCAAGATTTGTACTAAGAACACCATGATTATCATTCTAGATTTAGTATCTAGTTTTTGTCGAAGATTTGATCTCTGTCTTTCCTTGTGCTTTTATTCATCTAAAACTACATCCAATTGATCAGCATCTGGTTCATTTTGTTACTTTGATTTTCCTGAAGGACGATTAATACTTGTTCATTAGTTTAGAGAAAATGCTTGAGGGGTTATGTACTTGCTGAGAGATTTTGTCCTTTATTTCTGTGTGGTCAACTGATACTGGTTCCTGCAGATTTTAATTTAAAATTAAAGGTGATGTTTGTGTTTCTTTGGCAAACTATGGATTTTTTTGCTGCCCTATTATCACTTCCTTTACAACCAAAGTCTACATCCTTGAAAACATACCCAACCACAACCATACAGGCAATGTAGTCATTGTCATTCATGTTTCCTAGATTGCAAAATCCATCTTGGACAATGAATCCGCTTCCTGCCAATTGAATATGTGAAAAGGTTTTTCTGGACACCAGTGCAATTGAGTATACGTGGCATACATTTTTGTTTCTCAGCTGATTGTTTGTTTGGTGGTTCCTTGCTGAAATTTGTGGCTGTTAAAACAAATGGTATTGATGAAGTTCTACTGTCTACCCATGATTTCTGATACATTTTGTTAATCTTTCTGTTAATCGATTTTTTCACAGAGCAGGTGAAGAGGCAACCAAACAGAAGAAACAGAGATTATGACATTATGTCAGCATATCAAGGCAACACTGTAGACTAACAGCAGCTAACCAATTTCTCAGAGGAAGGTAGGCTTTTTGCTGATGTTGGCTCCAAAGATGCAAAACTGTATCATATATTTTTGCCACGAACTAGTCTTTCTACCCTCCTTTGTGGATCTTGTATGTGAACATGGGAAGATCTATATATAAAGCAATCTAAAAAAAAAGAAAAAATTCCCCAATAGATTGTTATTAATTGAGATATTGACCAGTTCAATTTAGAAATGCAATCTTAATTTCGGTGCAGAGCTTGTTCATTGTTTTCAAGCCAATATACGTATTTTAGAAGCCATTTATCTGAGAATCCTGGTGCAATAACTTTGTGCAAACCATTTATCTGAGATGCAAATCAATTTGGATTGTAAGCCATATGAGCAACTATGGAAGCCATTTGGGTGAAAAAGCAAACACAAAACGCAAGACAAAAGCCGAATTCAAGATAACCATGGAAGTCCAGTTATGGTCCGAGTTCTTCAGGGAAGGCCACCTGCTGTCCGAGTTCTGGTGTGAAACTGAGATTGGATTTTGAGCTGCATGGCTTGATGAGCTATTTCATAATGGGGATTAAGGATTCATGGGATTCTCGGGGTGGGGAGGGGACAAGAGTGGGGATGTGATGGAAGAAGCCACTGAAATACATCGAACAGCCTTTTGAGGGAGTGGGCTTTAGTCATTTCTTCATTCTTTCTCCTGTTGCGACCAAAGCATGATTTTCTTGTTGGCCGTGCTTGTTTTTTTTTGTACCAACAAACGCATGGCAGCAAGGGGCCATGAGGGCCCTCTTGCTCTTTAAAGATCTTGAAAGGAAATGTCAATTTCTCCTTTCACGTACAACAACATTTTGTTTTTTTGTTTTTTTGTTTTTCATGTCGAATTATAAAACATTATTTGATATCCCAATTCCTAATAATCCAATAGACTGCTTCACCTAAAGAAGCAGTTCATAAGATAAACAAGTGTTTCCGGCCAGCCCTAAGGGACACACACTCTGCTTCAACAAGTTAATTAGAGACATTAATGGAGAGCCTCTCTTGTGGAATTTCCATTTGGAAGGGAGTTAGCTCCCTGAGCCGGAAGAATCAATTTCTTCTCTCCAAAGTCAAACTCTCCATCCCCTTTATCAAAATAACCCCCATGCTTTGTAACATCAGAAGACAATATCATAAATTAGCGCCATTCATCCAAAGTTTGTTCGAGGCCAAAAGAAATGATTAAAGATACATCACACTGTCCCCCCCCCCCGCTCTCCATATCTTTCTTTTTTCCAACTTTTCCTCCTCGTTTATTCCAAAATTTCACCTGCAAGCTTCCATATATATATATATATATATATATGGAGACAATCACCGAGCAAATAGACGCCCGAGACAATTACTTGAACGGTGTTGTGTGGTGCCATCAGGGGAAAAAAAGAGTGGATAAAAAGCTGGGTAGGTCTACAAGCCATGCGAAGGGATCTTATCGTATCATAACCTTGTACAAGATTATAACATGGTGTCGGTTTAAAAACGAATAAACGTACGCTAATCACTTTTAATTAGTGGATAATGGACAGTACTGGACCTAAAAAAGATTTACTTAAGCATCAAGGCACCCTCTCCCAATGATGTTATCCTCCTATAAAATTTATTCCCCGCTCCATGAGTTCACCCAAGACAAGAAGATGGCTACTGTCTCGGATGGAAAAGCAATTCCACCAATGAAAACGAGACTCAGATTCCACTTTGAAAATTATTCCTACATAGTATTATTAACTGATTAACAAACAAACACGGCCTTATGACTCTTGGCTGATTAGCAGAGGGAGGTATGTTTTACAGGTCAATGTCACCACATCATTTCTGTGATTTTGTTCATGTTAAGCTCCAGGCAGAATCTTTCAAATGAAATCAATCAGGGGAAAATCTTGGTGACAGTGCTAATTCGACCACTCCTATTTCTTTCTTTTTTAATATGAAGCGAAAGGGCAATGGGATCCCGTCTCTTTCCTGCTATGATTCAAAAGAAAAGTGTAAAGTATCCCTGATTTTATATATATATATATATATATATATATATATATATATATATATATATATATTACCATTATTTATATATTATTTTCTCCCTGTAAATATTTATCTGTAATTTCCTGCCGGCCGATGGAATAAGTTGTATGATTGTATTTTATTGTACAAGTAAAATTGATTTCCAGTAACAAAATTATTAGAGGCCTGTCATTATCCTTATCCTCAGTACAAAAGGTAAGAACATGCCAACATAACTTTTTTATTTGTCTGTTTCATTTTTCTTACCTTCCTGTTTTATATTTCTTCGTGGTCAATTTTTGTTACCTCGTTATGGATGACAAGGTACCTCTTTAGAGGGTGTATATTTTTGTTTTATGATTTTTTATTGTTTTGATGTGTTGTTCTTAAAAATAAATAAATAAAATAAAAAAATATTAATTTAATATATTTTAAAAAATAATTATTACTGTAATATTGAACAATACCTTAGTTTTTTAGTAAAAAAAACTGTGCTTCGTCTTCCTTTTGATAGGGCTTCAAACTTACAGAGTGTTGCTTGCTTGTTAATCTGTATCACCGATAACTGAATGTTGCTGTATACTAATCCCAAGGATTTCTCTATTAATGTATTGACAAAAGATGTATAGTTTTGGTTTCAGGACAGAAGAAGAGACAAAGACAAAACAGTAAATTTCCTTATTCTTCTTTGAAAGCATTAATTTAACCGCACAAAATTGTTCAAAAACAAATTTAAAATAAAAAGAAAAAAATTTATTATTGAAGAAATTTAAAACAAAATTCTTGAACGGATTTAATAATATTATAAAAAAAACTCTATATTATTAACTTTTTTATATAAGTTTTGAAAAAAATTAGTCTCACTCGCAATGGAGTGGAGCGCAGAAAAATATATTAGTTTTATATATATATATGTCGATCACATGGGTTTGAACTGAAGCAAATTCAGAACTGGAATCGATTTCTCACGACAAAAACCACTGTTATGCATGGGTTTAAATTTTCTGGATTGCGAGCATGATATTATTTATTTTTATGTTTTAAATTTTATTTTTTTTACTCTAAATTAATATTTTTTCAGTTTTTTCATATATTTTTAACATGTTAATATTAAAAATAATTTTTATTTTAATACATTTTAAATAAAAAAAAACTTTGATAAACAACTAAAACTCCACTCGCAATCACTTAGTTAATAATATCATGATTTGGAGAAGATCTGTATCTAGTCACTATAAATGTAAACATAACTTGATATACTATTAAAAAAATACGTGGATTAAATCATAAACTCGATCAAGTCTTGGTGAGAAATTAATAAATTAATAAATTATATATATATAAGTGTTGGGAATATTTTGGCAAGATGAATATTATTCCAAACATAAATAATTAAAAAAAAAAAAGGAAGAAAAAGAAGAAGAAAGGGAAACGACTAAGAATTAAACTCTCAGCAATTCTTTTTTATACAAATCCTTGGATCCTAAAAAGTAAAGAGCTCCAGCCCTCGTGTTTCATGTCATGCAGTCACTTGGCTACATATCTATCTACTCAAGATCAGCCCTCGTGTTTTATACAATTATTTGTAGAAATTTGTCGTTCATGTTACACGATCTTAGACTATATATCTAACATCCTCTCACCATGCCTTTTGTTTCAATGAGAAGACTTTAAGCAGCCTTGAGTCTTTTTTTCTTTTTCTTTTTCTTTTTTTTACCTTAACTAAGAACATACATGCTGGTGTAGGAGTCCTCGACCTTGAAGCTTTATTGGGTGGACTAGTCAAATATTTACTTACAAATTTGCATGAAAGGTCAATTGTACGTTCCCACCCACGAGGAATTTAACCTCTTTTTTGTTAGTTTTGTGTTTTCTCCCGTTAATTATCCTGAGAAACTTATTTTAATAAAAAACAATTTGTTCCCTTTATGATTATTATTTTTTTGAAAAAAGTTGATTAATTAAAACAATATAAGGTTAAAAATAAGATATTCATTTACCATTGAAAAGATTGATGAAAGAAAAGTACGGCGATGATTACTCTCTTATTTGGAATTGCAGCTTAAATAGAAATGGGTTAAAATTAAATTTTATTTTTTTATTTAAAATTAAGTTTTTATATTTTTAAATCGTTTTGATATGCTGATATTAAAAAATAAATTTTAAAAATAAATAAAAAATTATTTTAATATATTTATAAATAAAAAATACTTTGAAAAATAACTCCCACTACAAAACACGTCTAGAAAAAAAACATCTAGAAGAAAAATAGCGATGGCCAATCACGATAATGCTAAAAATTTGTGTGAGAATTGTACATCAGTGAGGGTTGTTTTGGGTCCAAAATAAGAGTATAATTTCTTCTATATTGGGACCCTCTTTGCTTTGAATTCCATGCCTTTTATTGTTTCTAAAAATTTGAAATTCTTGCTGCTGCCTCTCCTTTTCTTTATACCAACCGAAAGAGATTGTCGTTTTTTATTTCCCCTCTTCCAACGCTAGAAAGGATATATATCTCTATATGGGTTGACTAAAACGACTATGCATATCAAGGAGCATCACTACAACATCATCACCAATATGCAATATTTCCATTGCTTTGACCAGAAAAACACCTAATTAAATTGTCTCTAAGCGGCGGGTTCTGGATTTCTTCCTCCATGATAGAATAATTGTTTCACCTAATTTACCTGCCTAGGTGAATTTCTGCTGTTCCTCCAAGGGATGCAAAGCAGTGTAATTGCTCCATCATCCAATTGCGTTCTTGGATGGTGAGAGTTAGTTGAGTGATTGAAGACACGGCTTTGAAATCACACAAGACAATTGAACAATGCCTTGTAAACCAACGTTGTCGGATTGACATCAAATTAATTAAGACCACTTAATTAGTTCTTGGGAATTTTGTGTCTGTTCTTTTTCTCGAAATTAACCCCCCTTTGTCATAGCCAAATCAACTCTTTGTTTGCTAAATTTTAGGCTAAATTTGTATTTCAACATCCTTGATGATGAAAACGATGTTTTGCCCAGGGAGAAAATGACATGGCGGAAAAACCCCATGTTCTTAAAGTATAAATTTTAATTTAACTTAAACCCGAGGTTACATTATGACAATTAGTAAAAATTTCATGAATCTTCAAATATTTTATATGAACTGTTTCTATTATTCATCAAGTGAACTTAATTTCGACCTATAATGAACAGTCATCTCCACATAATTAAAATAATTAATTAAAACATCGTTATTCAAATAATTATATCCAATATCAACAGTTATTCAAATAAAAATTCCTAGATTTAAATCACCACAGTGTTCTCAAGCAAGCAAGACACTAAAAAGGTAACATTTAATAATCAGCCTCAGTAATAGGTAGAAAACTAGAATCCATGATGGTAACTCGATTGATTTTGATTAAGTGTGAAAACAATCATATCAAAACCTAATGATGACGAACATTGAGATCATCAAATTGAAGACATTAATTATGAGTTAGTTAGGAAATTATGGAATCCTGAAGTAACCATCAACTTTTAGAAATGTAAGACCGTTTACTACTTTCTAGGGCTTGATTAAAAATGATAAATCACCTTGGTTTAATTAATCCTTTGGTACCACCTAGCTAGCACTGGAGCCCTACATCGATCCTTTCCATGATAGGGATCATGCAGCGCCCAGCGTTTTGCGTTGCCTTTTCAAAAGCATACCGTAAGGTAGCGGTTGGTTGCATCTTTAGTTAGTTCTTGTCACCTCCAGTACTGATCTCTAATGCCAATCAACTTTTTTTAATTATTAATTAGCTAGGGTTCAGCATCTTTAGTAAATAGTTCGGTTTCTGTTTCTAAATTTTTCAAAACGAAAAAAAAAATAAAAAACTTGTTGGTTTTCCATTATTTTGTTGAAAGAAGGCAAAATCAACAACCATCATCACGATTTTTTAAAATCATTTTGTTTGATTTTAAGAATTTTCGATGACTGGTTTTATGCTGTTTAATAAGTAAGAGAAAAAAAAATAATAAATAAAAATATTCTTATTATTTTTAATAAGTCATAAATCTTATTTTTTTTAATGGGTCATTATATTTGTATCTATATCTTTTTTACATAAATTTCATAAAATAATTAATATGACATAACTAATTATTTCATATGCATCATAAATTTTGTTTTCCAAATTATTATTTGAAGTTGTGACCTATATAATAAAATTGTTACGTGGTGCCTGTATGTTTGAGAATGTAGTTGTGATTTTTTTTTCAAAATGTTTTTTACTCGAAAATACATTAAAATAATATTTTTTATTTTTTAAAAATTATTTTTAACATCAGCACATTAAAATAATTTGAAAACACTAAAAAAATATTAATTTGAAACAAAAAATAATAAATTTTTTTTTCAAATTTCATGAGATTACCAAGAGACGATTCAATTTCTTGTTGTGTAACTATCCAACCGTCAACCTTTAAGGGGGGAAAATCCAGTTGAAGAAACCTCTATTTTAAAAAAACAAAAGTTCTTCCAGGGAAGTTACTATTCATTAATTGATTATGCCAAAATAAGCAAGCAACACACTAAGCTAGCAGTGCCTGGCCTTTATTAAGCAATAAAAGGAAAAGCAGGATTTGTATTCCAAATTAAGACATGTTGTTACTCTATTCTCAAATATGTTTTTAGGGTTAGTGGGAGATGTAATTAGTGTGTTCTTGAAGCATATTCATTGACCAAATGCTTGGAAACCCCACCGTTGACTAACACACAATTATTGTATCCATTAACCCAAAAGATTATGCAATTGAGCACTTCATTATGAGTTAGCTTAAACAGGGCCACCTGAGATTGATTTAACACACATACACATATGGTTAGTTTATATATAAAAAAAAAAGATCTAAGTTCTGGACCATTTAATTTGTTGTTTTTACTCTCCTCTTTTTTGTCACTGTAGAAGGACATGGAGACTTGCATGCGCGCGCTACCTAAAGCTGAAGCAATTAAGTTCTTGATTTAATTAATCAGATTTTGATCTCCAAGTTTCGTAATCATTGCTTTGATTTAATTTAATTAATTAGCAATGGCTTCTCTTTAATGATATATATAGCTGACTTTTGAAGAAGAACAACATGCCTTGCTCATATTCATAATTATTCTTGCCATGATATTGCTACATGCCATGCTTGTTGGAAATATTTAAAATGCGTGCGTTGCTATATTTGATAAGCAACGCTTCATAGTATTAATTCTATATTAGCTTGACTTTGATATTTGTCGACTGTGCTTTTATTTCATGGTGTTTTGTATTTATGTATCCTTCTGAAGATAACTACTTGTATGGATTGATCAAATTGACACGCCTACTTGCAAAATGAGCTACCGACAGCACTCCTGTCCTCTTCCTCATTCTACATATTTTATTAGTTTCCAACTACAAAGTTAGGACCCCCCTTGTTGTGGATAACTTCTCAGTAAGGTTATTAGACTCAATTCGTGAGTCAACAATGTGATTTGTAAATTGAATTGTTGGATGGGTTTAAATTTTAAAACTGATATAGCGTGTTTAGAGTACTAAAATACGTAGAAATTGATCTAGCATGATCTAAATAACTTGAAGAATGTATCTACAAGTCAGTCAACCTAGTAAAACCTTGTTTGGATATATTATATATATTCTAGAATGACATGCAAAAATCATGATTTAGATTATAAGATCAAGATAAATTCATAAAAAAACTTTGAAGACAAAATTGATATTAAAAAAAAACTAATGCAGAATAATATAATTGTACAAAGATGAATTCCAAAAAAGCATTAATTACACAAAAGGATAAAAAGATATGAGGGTGAGAAAAAACATTAATTATGGATATACAAATTTTAATTCAATTGAAAATAGCTTTAATAAAAAAAAATCAAAAGAATGAGTGTTAAAGTGAAAAATATAGATTAAAGCATGAAATTGAAAGGAAAAAAAATCAACAAAAGTGCCAAGAACAAAATTAAAAATTAAAAAAAAAAAGACTGGAATGAAAACTCAAACATATGAGAAATTGCAATTGAATGACTAAATTAAAAAGAATAAAAATATCTATAAATAAAAAAGGAATGAAATAAAAAATTAATAGAATGAGAACTGAAATTAAAAAGTAAAAAATAAAAAGGAAAATAGTATACATTACCTATTAGAAGAGATAAAAGAAGGCAAAAAAAAAAAAAACCAAACAACCACTTGTGACAATCCGATCACTATCAGCTGCCACACATTACTCCAAATAGAAGAGGATACGACGATGTATCTTGGGAGACGACAGAAGGTGAATTACGTTCACCAAATGACGACACACATATCACTTGAAGAGCACAAATGTCACTTGTGTGTTGATGCCAACATGTTACAACAACTTTAAGCATAAAAAATGTAAAAATACCAAAATGGGGTGGCTAATATAATAGGGGGGGAAAAAACAAATGGGGTGGAAAGGGTGATGGTGTTGAATCGACTGATTCTAATGCTGGTGCAAGTTTTACGGGAGAAGATTTTGATGAGAGTACTACATGTAAAAGTTCTTATAAAGAGACTCTGATTAGTGCATCCCTTGATATTCCTGTGGAAGAGGAGCACGAAGTTATTTGGTTTTAGGAGGAATCCGATGATGATCGTGAAGAATGTCCTACTATTCGTTTATCGTCTAGCCATATGAAACGAAAAGGAAAACCTTAGGAACCAACCCTCATAGTCAAAAACAGGGTACAAATTCTTAGTGTCTAATATTTATAAATCAATGGAATCTCAAGAAGGATGCTGTCCTTGTCGATTTGTGTAACGAGTACTACCTTGCTTAGTATCTTTATGATGAGGATTATAATGACCCCGACTGGTGTCTGTTCATATCTTAACGGTCCTGGAACGGCATCCAAATTTCGATCCTCGTAAAGCTTCCATTGATAAAGATATGGCGTGGCTCAGAATTCCCAGGGTCCTGGTGTAATATTATGACAAGTTAATCCTCACACACTTTAGGAACAAGCTAAGGTGTAGAATTCTGGTCGACGAGAACAATGAACTTAGCACTAGAGCAGGATTTGCTAGGGTTAGTGTTCCAATCAATCTGAATGAACTTGTGAGATCTACGATTAGAATATAAAGGCGTTGAATTTGGAAGCCTAAGAAAGGCACAAAGCACAGCCCATAAGGACACATGTAAACAGTTATACGAAGGGTACTTTATGTGAGGACATTATTGTGTCTATTATAGCTGAAACTAAAAATTGTTCTTCAGGAGTGTCACTCCATTTTAGGGTTTCTATGAAGACATGTAGTTATATTGTAGATAAGGTGCAACAGAGACTTATCGGCCGGAATATTGATAAGCTTTCTCTAGCAGGTTGAATAACTATTTGTCAATCAGTGTTGACTTCCTTAGCTATGTATACCATGAATGCTGCTTCTCGTGAAGCTTTGATGGGGTTTTTATCTGGTCAAAATCATTCATAAATTAAAAACAAAATATATCTGGGAGGATGGTATGCCTGTTAGCATAGCTGCTGCTTCACCATTATGCATGGATCAGGGCAATCTGCAAGATCTTATCTTTAGTTTTGAGTAGTGGCGCTTGACTTTCGATTATGGATGACGATTTGAGAGCAGGGTTTGATTCTAAGCTGGTGGATTGTGATGTTGGTATTATTTCTGAGGAACAGCGCTTAGTTGGACTGTTAGTCGGTTTATTGATGTTTATGGACGGTGGAATTGGTCACTGTTTGATCACTTACTTCCGATTGAGGTGTTGTTAAGGGTGGCAGGTAGCTACTTTCCTTCCTCGTCATGATCGTTCAAATATGTTTCAGAACCCAAAGCTCCATCTTTAATCTTCATTTTTTTTTACTGCATGGTCGGTTTGTTTGGAGGGAACTGGTAATCAGGAATCTTTTAATGCTGGATATTTTGATACATGGATTTACTCTCACCGGAGAGGGGTGGCAGGGACCCGGCCACTGCAAAGAAATGCCCTTTCCTTATAATATATTTATAATTTTAATAAAAATATATGAAATGTTTTCTTAGCCTCCTAATTTATACCTTGACCCCCCTTAACTTTTTTTTCTTGTTCCGCCCTTGCTCACCGGTGATTATGGTAACTAAGATGTGGGTTTGGAATTTCAGTTTGAAAACTTTAGAAACGGCAAAAAATTAATATATAAAAAAAATAGGTTGTAATAAAAAATGGATAGTTTTGTTTACTTAATCTTCAAAAAAATATTAAACTAGAACATAAATATTAAAAGATTAAGTGTTGAGGTAGCCGGATTTGTAATGAGAAGTTCTCAATTTGTGACAAAATAAAAATAACATTGTTTTTTGTATAAAATAAAAAGGTAGAAGAAGATGAAAAGGAAAAGGAAAAGAGGAGAGAGGGGTCATCTAATAAGTTATAACTTAAATATTGCTGATGGATTCCACAATAAAAATTAACAACAATACTTTTTAATCGATAATTTTATCGATAATATTGACATGCTAGATTTATTGACGAAAATATCAAGGAAACACCTATCCAGTTTTTTTCATAACTTGAATTCTACCGATAATTTATTCGGTATTCATCAATGAAAATTTTTCTAGTGATAAATACCGATAAAAATAATGATGTCATGTTTCATTGGTAAATCTCATTGTAATTTAATAATGATATTTTTTTATTAATATTAATATTTTTATTTTTATTTAATAATTTTTTGATAGTGTTTCTTTAAAGCCCACACATATGTTTCTCGTCATGATAATCTTGGTTGTGCAGTCGCAAAATGTTTGATTCATGACGGTGTTATTCTTAAATGAGTCTTGTCGAAATACATATGTTTGATTAAAGGAAATGGCACAAAAAAAAAAAGATAACAAGTATAATCAACACAAATTCTATTAAAATAGGATCATTATACAAACATTTTAATTCAAAAAATTTATTATTAAATATTTTATCTACAAATAATTTGTTAAAATACAAGCTATAAAAATTTATTTGTACTAGTATTAGGTCTATCTTTAAGAGGAAAAAAATCCTAATAAATAATTATAGAGTTATTCTATTATTTCTAAACTAAAAAGGAAAAATAAAATTATAAAGAATAATTTGATTTTCTAAACTAAATAGAAAAAAAAACACCATAAATGAAAATATTTTCTAAACTAAATAGTAATGAAAATAATTAAAGAAATAAATAATGTTTCCTAGGAATCCTCCAATATTAGTCTCCTTATAGAGAATTTGTCATTGAGTTCAATTTGATCTTCTTTTAATCTTGTGGATATTTAATCAAGACACTTCCATCCCTGTTCTTTATTTACTATAACAATTTTATATATAAACTTCATTCTTTTCATGTGTGAAATTTGCATAAGAAATAATAATTAGCAAATTATTTCTCTTCCAATAAATTCTAAAGTAATGAATTGCAAATCTTAAATTTGCTTAATCAAAATTTGTTGTATACACATAACCCTTGAACAAAGCTATCTTTGTAATAATAGTAAGTTTTTAATAAAAAAATTTTAACATATCCTAAATCAATAATTTTTTTATTAAGTGCTTTTTTATGTTTTTATTGCACATAACCTTTAACTTATTAATGATAACATTATTGATGACATCATCACTGATATTAATATCATTGTTTATACTAATTATTATTAATGTAATTATCATCAAAATAAACATTATAAATTAATGTATAATATTAATATATATAAGTCATTATAAATAATATCATTAAAATTTTCACGATATTTATCTTGATCAAAAGGCCACCCTCTCTACTCTTGTCCTTAAAATAGGTTTTTAAAGTTGGTCAAAGATTAAATTAATTAATCTTCCACCATAAAATTTCCAAATAGGAGATCCTCGTTAAAAAAAAAAGTATATAAAACAAATTATATATGTTATTTTCTTATTTGGCACCAATAATACTGTAAATTAACAATACGGGTTTTTACTGTAGCAAATTTCAATGTGCATTCTCTTAAAAATCATTGTGGATTAAAATAGTTAATTTTTTAAAAAATGAATTTAATCTTTAAATTTGTTTGTTGCAATTAAGCTTTTATTAGCTCAAATTTGCATTCAATTGTATTTTTTAAAAAAATTATCCCTATGAATTTAACTGATCTGTTTAAATTAACCTAAGTGATTCAAATGTTTTTCATCTCAATATTTACATTAAAATATCATTCTTTTATTTATTGAGAAAATGATGTGATCATGTGTTATATTTGTTTTCTTTTACCAAGGAATCAACCCAAGAATGGGATGATACTTGAATGAATCTTGTTTTTTTATTAAGTAATCTAGAGATCAAATTGTGCTAGTAAGAGTGTTTTTTTTTTTAAAAAAAAAAACTGTAATAAATTAAGAAAGTAAGATGAGGTGTGTCGTACATTATATAGTCCAAAGACCAGCGCTTTGATGGAAAACAAAGATAAAGAACAGACACATCCCATTCGCTAGCTGCATCATGGTGATTCGTGAATCTATTCAAATACGTGATAGGGCCCACCAGAAAAAACATCATTGCATATCTTTAACTGTCAAAAGCATGCCTTTAACCATTCCATTTTCTTCCGTATTATAATTACTCATGCTATCACTAAGCTGCTGTGTTACCATTTCTCACTAACTAGTTACGATTTTTAAAAGTATTTAAAAAAATATATAATTTTTTTACTTTAAATTAATATATTTTTAGATTATTTTAATACACTAATTTAAAAAATAATTTTTTAAAAATAAATAAAATATTATTTTAATATTTTTAAATATAAAATACTTTTCAAGCTTAATCAGAGATAATAAATATATAACTTATTAATTTTTTATTTTTTTAATAAAAAAAAACTTATAAATATATCGATCTAATAAAAGAGATTTAGACATCATCTTCGTATATAAAAAATTGATTTAAAATAAAAAACCAAAAAAAGAAAAAGAAAGCGCCAAGGGATGTCACAATTCAAGAGATGTTTCTTGTCGAGCAAAAAATCACCGCTTCCTTTCATGGGACCCATCTCAGATGGACTGGCTTTGCTTATAAAACCACCGCTCCCTCCCCTCTACTTGACCCCTCCCTCCCCTCCTCCCCTCTACGCTCTTATCCTTATCAGAGCTCTCTTTTGCTAACTTTTTTTTAGCCCCTACCTCATAGCATATATCCTTGTCTTTTTAACCATCTAGCTTGACCTCCTTGTCCTTTCTCTGAGGCCAAAGTACCTCATGCGAGTTTGCTCACAACAGTAAAGATTGTTGGGTTTAGTGTTAACTTGGAAAGGACCTTTGGCACCATGAAGGAGGGTGGCAGGAAACAAGGTGCACCCTCGCCATGTGCAGCATGCAAGCTTCTAAGGAGGAGGTGTGCCCAGGATTGTGTCTTTGCCCCTTATTTTCCGGCAGATGAGCCTCAGAAGTTTGCTAATGTGCACAAGGTTTTCGGTGCTAGTAATGTCAACAAGATGTTACAGGTTGGTTCCTGTCTAGCTTTACTCTTTAATCTTTATAGCACTTTTAAAGTCTTTTATCTTGCAGAAAATGAACTAAGGGTGTGTTTGGAAGCAACATCTTGGTCACAGAAAATGACTTCATTACACTTCGATTGAAGAACTTGAAACCAAACTCTTGAACTATATAATAAGAAGTCATTTTTTACATAATTTTGGGGTACCCATTTTCTGCAGAAGTTGCTTCCTTAATTTGATGCCCAGATTGGTGGTCGTTTGTTGATTTTTCAAGTGTGCACAATAAATACTCGTGAATTAGTAATTAGGCTCTTATGTCGATTCTTGTAATTTAAAGAAAGAGCTTAATTTTATAGCGATTGAGAGATGCACTTCTTTGATGGAATTAGAAGAAATCTAGAAAAAAAGAGGTTAAATGATCACTAATTACAATGAAGTGGGTAATCCGTCTACATGATAAATGTGGTTACCCTCCTAATTCTTCATTGGAAGGGTTAGAGGTAATGGTTTTCCTCCTTCCACCTCTCAAATTATTAGTTTCAGCTTGGGTTGTAAGAATATGGGAGCACAGGCAGGTTCTCGCAAAACCATGTCAGAGGTGGTTTTGCTTTCTACAAGTGGTTGGTTCTATGTGGTTTTTTTTCCAAATCAAGACTGTTTCTTTGATTTCTAATGGCACTCGGTAATCTTAATAATTGAGGGATGACTAGAATCTGGGATTTCTCAAAATGACCCCCAGGATCTCAAACGCATATTATCATCTACAAGGAGAGGGGCACCAATGCCATTTCCTTAAAGAGATTGGAATTATTTTTTTTTATTAAGGCAAAGATTTTTATATACATAAATATTAAAAAAAATTCGGTGCACGGAGGAAGCTTGTAATCCCAATAAGAAATGGCACAAAAGTGACAGAGACGGGCACCCAGAAAGAATCCAAAATAGAGAAGACTGGAGCACCTTGTAATTGACTGGATGAAAAACCATGAGAGAAATCTACATATATTTATTAATTTCTATGCATACGGCAGTATAAATGACTCCTGCATAATGTAATCATGATATCATGTGCACTTGTCCAATGTTTATTTTATTTTCTTGGTGCAAGAGAGAAGAAAGCCAGGGCCTTAGGAAGGCCACTCTGACAACAGTCAGCCGGCAACAATGACGAATACCCGGAGGGGAGGGGAGCCTGTCAAATCAAATTAACAAGGGCATTATTCAATTGTAAATCGCGTCTACCTCTGTTTACCAAGTCAATAAGTTCATTGAATGATAATAGAGAATGAAGAAATAATTGCATGAGAAATGGTCATCATGACTTTATAACACAAGATAGTGGATCTTGCAGTCATTTCACAGTGAGTCAGCATGTTTATGTTTTTAACTTCATGCATGGCAAGGCAGGCTCCATTGACATATCTGCACTGAAATGACTGAGGTTATGCCCGTTCTCTTTCCAGGAGAGAAGTAAATGTTCTTCCTTTTCATTTTCCAGGAACTACCAGTGCACCAACGAGGAGATGCGGTTAGCAGCATGGTGTATGAGGCGAATGCCAGGGTGCGTGACCCCGTCTACGGCTGTGTGGGTGCTATATCGTCCTTGCAGCAGCAAATTGATGTCCTGCAGACTCAGTTGGCACTGGCTCAGGCAGAGGTGGTGCACCTTCGAGTGAGGCAGACAGCAACTCTATCGAACCATGGGCCAGCTCCTGCTAGCCCTGGCAATAGCGGGTCGCCTTCCTCGAGGCTCATGGGGTCCCAAATGAAGCCCATTTTTGACATGGAAATGGTGGACCACACCAGCTTGGGAGAGTCAATGTGGTCATGCTAGGGTCTGCATGCTGCCTTTTTATGTCATGCCTAGCCTTCCTGCTACTATATCTAGGTTGATTTTGTCTCCTGTGTTTTCAATCACCCCTTTCTCTTTTCCTTTTTTTAATCTTGATATCCTCCTCACTATATGTCAATATGGGTAAAGAGGTATAGACACTAGTAGTGGCGGTGGTGGTGGTAAGTACTATTGTGGCGGCGGTGATAGTAATAGCAATGTGGCAGTTGCTTTCAATATAGGCTCTCCTTGCTTTCGGAGTAACTATAATGTACATATAATTTAACTATATGTATACAGTGAGTAATTAATTACATGCTGGTTGATTGTGGACTTTGTGGCTACACATTGGATGGAATTTCCATGTAAGCTCAGCGATATATTGACTTTGGCTCTGCTTTTCTTCCATGGTGCGATGTTCTTTACTCAGTTAGACTCTGAAACGATTTTGGTTTGTGATAATGTGTTTTATAGCTTGTTGATACAGAGACTTGAAAACGACTCAAGCATTGTTGATACAGACAGAGACTTGCTTTTTCAAATCACGCTATTAGCAATTTGTACAATTTGTCTTCGTCCTCTGGATTGTTTGCTTTTAATTACTGGTGTAATCCATCCTTGTTTACTAGTGAAGAAGGCGGTTAGAAGCTACAAAGGCTATAGATGGGCTCACATTTTATCTTGGGCTGTGGCCCACAGAGAAGATTTGTCGAACTGCAAGCTTTTGCTGTCGTGGGTTTCCATTGCTCGTAGAAGCAAGCCCTGGACTTGTATAATTCCATAACCCAGTTTTACCCAAACTGCAGGTTGTTTTTCAATTTCTCTAAATGAAAAAAATAAAGACTTGGTTCATCTAATTTTTTATATCCTTTTCTTTTGTTGTTTTCAATGTAAGTCAAATAAGTTTGTTGGTTTCTGTTCTTATGAATTTATATTTAATGAAAGTATTTTCTTAATTTCACAAGAAAAAACCCTTTTGAAATAATAAAAACAATTAAAATAGAAATTGAAAAACAATTTTAGGTTTTTTCTGTTTAGATCACCAACAAAATTTTGTCAAGTTTAGCTGCTCAATGAAGTTGCTTTCATGACAACTTTCCCAGTGAACTAGACATTTCTACATCCTTCATACCAAACGAAAAAAAAAAACAGAAAACACAATCTAAAGATTCCAAACAATGTCTCAGTGTCCAACATATGCATTAGATACATACAAGTAAATTGTTCACAAATAAAATACAAGAAACTCCCCCTCCTCATCAACACACTCCCAACATAACCTGGGTGGTAATTTAAACATCCTTGACAACAAGATCACCATTGACTAACTCTCTGTAGGCAGAAACAGGCCAAGAAAAGCCTCTAAAGATCAAGCTAGTAGCCAAAGGCACATCAATAATGATCTCCTTCATTGCTGGCTTCTTCTCATCACTTATAGCAATCAAGTAACTCCTACCAACCCATCCAATCCATCCAGCAATGTATAAGAACAAAACCCCCGGTGTAATAAACTCTCCCCAATGCCTTTGGTCACCACTCACTATCAAATGAGGCAGCCCGTCTGACCCGCATAGCAACCCTTGCTTCCCATAGTTGTCAAATCTTCTTTTTGTCTTCTCAATTGTAGCTTTGATAGCCAAAGCAGGTGCACTGTCAGGTGCATAAAGTTTGAGAGAAGATTCTAGCTTCTTAATCTGCTGTTTCTCACGTTTGGCAAATTGTTTGGACTCTTTGCATGGGGTTAGGCCGGAGATATCAGCAACAGCTGGCAGGGGAGCTGATAAGAGGATGGAAGAGAGCGCGAGTGCAGCAGAGAATGCTTGGAGTGGTGATGATGATTTCCCTTCTGTTGATGGAGTTTGTGACGCTGAACATACAATCATGGATCTTGGTTTTGTTGGGGTCACCTGAGAAACCCCAAGTTTTGGCTTCAACATGGAGAGGTTGTTTGGTATTGCAAGAGACATTTTTTATGTCCTTTTTTCCCCCCGCTTTCTTTCTTAGGGATCTAGTGCGTTAGACCAGAAAGAAAGAAAGATTGTTGAAACAAGGAGCATTGAATGAAGAGTGTGGGATAGGGGGATGGGGAGGAGTAAGGAGGCTGAGGTGGACAGTTGTCATTGGTTAGGAGTCTTTTGCTGTGGGTATCAGCTTCTCTGGCTATCTATCCTTCAAAAAACTTTTGGATAAGAGATTTGCCAGCATGGCAAGAGTATTCGCGTGGTTACCATGAACTCACTTTCACCTACCTATCCGTGCAGCAGCTGATAAGCACATGCTCTTATTTCACCAGTCAATCGTGAGTTACATCGGCTTCTGAGACGAGTTCAAACCAACCCTCACAGTTATTATTTTTAAATTGTTAGTAAACAATGCTAATGCTAATTTTATTAATATCTAATTCGATATCCCTTTAATGAAATTTTCTGGGAAGCCGTTCAGGGAAAAATCTTCCTGTCAAATTAACATCGATAAATTTATTTAATTCGTCTACACTGAGGAGGCAGGACACCTATTTCAGGTTACCACGGCTTTCATTTCTGCCATTTTAGATATGAAAAACATGACAGCTTGAAAATGCTGTCATTTCTTTCTTGAGTGAATAAATATGACAGCTTTCATTTCTTTCTTTTTCCTTTCCTCTTTTCTTTTCTTTTTTTTTTTTTTGGGAGGCTCTGCCATTTTCAAAATTTGAAGCGTCCCGTTCATTATCATGTATGAAGACATATGCCATACAGGCAATCCAAAATCAAACTAATACAAAGCAGTGTTCAGCCAAGATCATGCTGATCACATAACCAAAATACAAAGGGAGCCTAACATTTACCTCACAAGTGATTATCTTGAGAATGCCTTCTGTGCTCCCTGTCCACATAACCACTTTTGCCCATCTTGTGTCCATCTTCTATGGTATCGCGGTTGTGATTCGGTATATAATCATGCCGCCTCTTTCCCTCTGACTGCCTTTCTGCTGGGCTCCCTTTTCTTTTTCGACCATTCAGCATGGGAGAAGCATCATCTAACATTTCCCCTTCTTCTACATATTCTGCTTCCAATCCCCGTGACGACTGCCCTTTCATGATCACGTGGTTTCCATCCCCGGTTTCTGCATTATCATTATTAGACCAGCTCTGTCTTCTCTCTCGTTTGATTTTCTCATCCTCAGCTGCCAACTCAACCCCATCTTCTAGTTCCCTTTCAATAAGATCATCCTCATCCATAATATCCTTTTTTCTTGTCGTCTCCCCTCGAGATTTCTTCCTCTTCTCAAGTGCTGCCTTCACCTTGTCCTTGTCTATCATCTTAATAGCATCTTTAGGGGACTGGTTAACTGGGCCTTCTCGGTGATCCAAATTTCTACCAACCATGCTGCTGGACTTGCGCGATACAGCATCATCCCTCCACTCTCCAGCTTCTGCACCCTTGTTTCTCCCTACAGTTCTTTTCTGGTCTTCTTCCCCTATTTGCTCTGCCTCATACCTGACCTTACTGGGGTCCTCTCTAGTGATTTCCTTGTGGGAGGCATGCTCATGGTGCTGATTGTCTCTAGTTTCTACCTCAACCTTGTGATCGGTGATAACACTCTCAGTTTCTCCACTCCCATTTTCATTATTTTGAGCATGGGTGTTTCTTGGTGGTGCCACGTTGATATCTTGGCACACAGGTTCAGGGGCTGCTCGTGACGATGTCTGCTTTGAAACATGGTCCTCACTTACAGCTGGAGTTCTAGTCAGCAGTCGATGCCCTGACCCACCTCCAGCACTTCCTTCTACCTCACTCCCCTGTGATTGGGGCACTCTGTTTTGCTCATATAACTCCAACATTTGATTGCTAACCTCTGCAAACAAATCAACCTTAATGATACAACAAAATATCCAAATGCATATTGAGTAAATAAAAGACTCAAGAGGACAGCCAATCAACACCAGCAGTGACCATGGTGGGTAAATGGGCAGCCTCCCTATAGCCTGCCCAAACTCCTGACCCTCATAAGAGCAGCCCATAGTCTCTTCTGGTTGCCATCAAAGTAATTGCATAAAAAGATACCTAAAACCATCTCATCAGGGTCAAAGCTAGAATCATCCAATCAGGATCAGTTCTAGCAAAATATCATGGGTCAAAGTGCTGCTATGATTTTGTGCAGCACTAGTAGTGTCATGAGGTTATTTGAAGACTGTTCAATTGAGTCCATAAAAGTCTTACAACACAATTAAGGGGAGGGAACCAACCCTCTAACTGGCGCGGGGTGACATCAAATTCTTGCCACCAGACCTTCTCACCATCCGATGGAAGCTTCACTTTGAGGAACTTGGCAGCAAGGAAAATGGCACCTGCTGCTATGTGATGGGGCTTAAATTGCAGGCAGAGCGAAGTCCTCAGCCTGCAAGCCGCTTTCCAGAGTGTGAAGAAAAGAGGAGAAAGCATTGCATTTGATTATTAAGAGCTCAAAAAGGACATTATGCATACCCGTCATTGACAAAATTCCATGCAACTTGAGCAAGGGCATTTTGTGCAACCTTAAATTTCTTTATTGCTTCAACTAGAGGTTTGTAAGGGTGATGAACATTGAAGTCAAAACCCAACGTGGCAAGTACAACCCTCTCCCCAATTAAAATAAGCTCTTTCTGTTGCTCGTATACTTCCTGCATGATAAACGTTGATCAATGGGTAAGCCTTAGAAACTCCATAGTTACTGAAACCAAGAAGGAAAAATTCAAGGAGCATCCAAGGCAGCAGGGAGATTATTTGCCAATGCTCGGCAAATGAAAAAAAGAGGATTCTGAGCAAGTTTTTTAATTCAAGAGAAGCACGGTGATAAAATTCTGAAAAAGTGAAAAAGATCTGTACAACACCCACTAAGCAACTTTTGCCAAGTAATTCCATGTACTTTGGCAATATAATTCACCATGTGTCACATGATAAACCAGTCTTTCAAATGTGAACTACAATGTCAAGGTGCTGATCACTCACAGCCATGTTTGGTTATCTTATATAAAGTATGAAGTAGAATTAGTGGGGTGAAAATTTATGTTCTAGAGATGGGGGTGAGGGGGGCGGACAGCAACAACTAAGATATGCGCAGAAAATGCAGTGAAGAGAGACCGGGGTTGTTCAGAAACATAGTAATAATCTAATAACAAAAAGAAAAACTTTTCCAGTATTTCAAATTTCTACCAAGTTTGGAAAACACATTTTAGAGTTTCTCTGCAGTTTTCCTTTACAAGTTTTCCACTGTTTTCCAAATAAAGAAAAAACACGAACAATACAATTGTTCTTTTATATACAAGCACTTTTTAGCAATGTAAGAGATTCAAAATATTAGTTTTTTTAATTTTCATATATTTTTATTATAAATCTAGTATGATTTTCTTTTCTTTTTTAGTTTACAATATAACTTTTCATGATAATTTTTAATTTGAATGAAATAAAATTAATATTCTACAATCAGATTATCACGAATACAAAATATTAAGATGACTATTATAAATTATTATTTTATTTTTATGAAAAATGAGAAATGAAGATGTTTTCCATTATTATAAATGAAAACTAGAATAGGAAAAGAAAACTGAAAATGGAAAAGGAAAATGACAATAACACCACAACTTGGTAAGAATCAGAATGATGCAGTGCACAAATAAGCTGGTCAAAACACCATTAAAATAAAGAAAACCTTTTGTTTGATCCTCTGGGCTGCAGCGGGATCTTTTTTGTGCATTATCTCATAGGAAACTACAATAACATCCTTTAGTGGACGAGGAGTCTCTTCCACCTTCCCGGCAAGGAACATGCACACAGTTGCTACGGTCTGCAAAGTAAAAACAACAAAAAAAAAAGAGATGGATGGAGCATGAGAACAAATCAGTATGAATTTCAATTCACCGAATCTTTTTTTTTTCCAGTCATTTTCCTTGAACTGGATTGATCTTGTTTTTTCTTAAATTATTTTACAACCTACATGCGCATCCAAAGGATCATTTGCAAGTCTCCATAGGTCCGCATCTATCACATAAGAAAACGACCTAAAGTATTACCAACAATTTTCTAGTGACCAGCTTCTATTTCAAAAGATATTCTCACAGCATTACTTTATGAGTCTCTATGACCTAAATCTATCACCCTTAAATTTCTGTAAAGACAAAAAATTCATATAGAGGTACAAAAATATCAGATTCAACAATTGATTCAATGCAAGCATTAAAGGTTCAAGTGGCTTAGAAAGCATAAGCAATGTTAGTTTGAGCATCAATTGACTCACCCTTCTATCATTATTTGCATGTGATTGGCGAATAAAGAATCTGTGACAAAATATTATTGCTGTGGCTATGGTTACCTGGGGCCTGCACAAAAACAAAATGTTAGTTTCATTTTCCAATTGTTGTCTGGATCTCTTGTGCTCAAAAAATACATGCGAAACAGGTATGCCGGACACAAAGTGGAAACACCCCCCCCCTCAAGAAAAGGAAAGAATGAATGAAAGAAACACAGTTCAGCTAGGTAATCAATAAATTTCACAAGACAATGCCCCACCCTAAGAAACAGATGAAAACATTCATTTTGTAGCACAAGTATTAAGTGGTTTTATTTGTGCACGCTGCTGTCAGCTTTCCTTTTTTTAGACAAAATAAGAAACATAGTTATAATAACAATTAAAAAAAAGAGCATGTAGTTACAAATTTGGGGAGCACGTCATTCTCAAAAGTAGCATGAACAAGACAATAACCAAATTCAATTATTAAAAAGAAACAGCCACAGTTACAAATTCAGGAAACAATTCAATTCATTCTCCAAAACAAATACAGTAACCAAGTTCAAAAATCGAAGTGCACTCCTTACCTAGGAATATCAGTCCCCTAAAAACACCCACCAAAATGCTTTCAAGATAAACAAGAAAATGCTTCACTTTCATAACACTAATTCTAAAATTCTAAGGATAACATCAATGCACAACTTGGTTTGCAAGCACATAAATACACAACCCTTGACAGATCAGAGATAGCATTTCAATCTATCAAGAAAGCAGTTGATGGGTCCATTATATAAAGCAATAATTGAGATTATCAACAGCATGGATGAGTTCTCCAAATTCTATTCTCCTAAGTCCTTTCAACAACATCCCTCCATGCAGACAAAATGAGAGTTCACTGATGAAATCATTGGAAGCAAGCAATGGCATCAATAATGGAAGTGACAGGCAGGAGCATGCAAAGGAAGGTGGTGTAGGTGTTTGAAAGATCACATTGCATCAGAAAGGCCATGATTTCCCATTCAAAATTGTAGGGGTCATGATTATCAATTCAAACTTCTTCACTACCACCGCCAATGCAATATTGTAATGACATCATACCACATTGATCAATTAACTACCAAATGGCCCTCAGTCGTGTCTGAGTGCACATGCATGCACTTGCCCTTCATTGTTTCAGTAATCTATCACACTCTCCCCACCAAATTTGCAATTGAAGCCTAGTTCTTGTTGTATCACAACCTCTCTCTCTCTCAATAAAGTATGTCATAAATAAGAGTTGATATTTCAATTGTCTATCACATTCTTTAATTGCAAAAGATTTCAGTATCTTTAACAGGGAAAAAAAAAAGAACAAAGAAAATTTTCTCCCATGGATCTTCCTAACAGCACCCTACACCAATACATCAAATATTACCCCATGCGTCACTGTCCATAACATATTTCCATAACCTCAACAAATTGGTGTGACAGGATTTCATTCCTAAAAAAACCTTCACCAACACATCCCACATAAAGTCCAATGATTATTGAGTGATGGATAAGATGCAGATCATTAGAATTCCACTTCCCCCTATATTTCTAAATGATAACCATCTCTCAAAGCATTGCTTCTTTCTAGAATGCTCAAGTGACATGTTACAGTCTAAACCTGAAGAGCGCTCATATGCCTTGTTATTATATACATTAATTAAAATTAAAGGAAATAAATATAGTGCTTGAGATAGAAATCCTTGAACCATGATAGAGCTCTAAGATTAACCATGATGAGAATTTCCCTATGCACATCAGCATCAAAAGTATCCTACAAAGTATAAATTTACAATTTAAAAATTCGTTTTATTTTAAGAAAGCTAACCAATTAACCATTTTAAATAAACAAAATCATTAAAAAAATTAAAAGGATTCGTCTATTCTTAATAATCATGCATCAACAATCTAGAAGCACCAGGATTTACACTTGAGCTACCATATAAAATCATCAAACATGATAATACCCTGCATATGGTCAGAGCTAGTGCTAAGAAATATCAAGTGAATACTTATAAGAACTAATATCCACTTGCGTTATCGAATTCCAAGTTTTTTATTTAATTTTATGTATAGTAAGCAAAACAGAACACTTTGCATCTCCCTCAATGTAAATGATGGTGCAAAAAGAAAAATGGAATGTATATATGTACAACAATATACATATATACATGAACTCACACTTTCAATCTCATGCCAAGATCCTGCAAAAACGTGCAATATGATTTCCGTAGATATGTCTCTTTCTTCAAGTCAATATTATCTCTTCTTGATGGGGAATTCTCTTCTATTTCTTTCCTTGAAAAATACCAACGATCCCCTTCCTCTGGCCTTTCTTGAGAACTCCTGGACGGCCCGCCCTCGGAACTCCCATAATGTGAAGATTCCCCAGGTAACAATAATCCAGCCATAGTTTTCCAATATCAGGATAAGACAAACAAGATTCGACTGCTATGTCGAGAACTAGTCTTCTATCACTTCATCACCAGCAAGCATTTTATAATTAAAACCTTCACAGAAATTAAATCAGTTCCAACCCCAAGAAACAGATACACAGCCAATACCAAAAAAAAAATTGAAACTTTTCTTGAGCTAAGCTACGTAAATAAATAGCACTTAATAAACCATATAAAAATGCCTCATTTCGTATTTGTGGAAATTTTATGTCTTCTATCCTTCTACTTTCTCTTCCATTTAACCTGTTGAGAAGTCCATGTGTAATAACAAAGGGAGAAATTTTGCACGCGATTTGTATTCTGACTTCTTTTTTTATCAATTAATTCAACATACATTGTGACAGAGACAACAGATTGAAGAAGGCAATGTCGCCTATAAACAGTGCAATTATTCTTACTTCTTTTTTGATCCATTCATTCAGCGGGTTGTGACAGAGACAGCAGATTAAAAAGGACAATTTCGCTAATAAACAGTGTAATAGACACATAGCAACCCCAAAACCTAAAATTTGAATATTTTATTGAGTTTAGCAAAGTAGACAAGTAACACTTGATGAAACAAATAACAGCGACCCAATATGAGCTTTAACAGCAAGAGATTTCATAGCTGATCCAAGTTAGGGTTTGTCGATCCATTTTAGGTGAACCCTAAAAAATACAACAGATTTGACCTCAACACTTCATTTTGAAAAACGTAATCGTAATTTCTTCAAAAAAAAGAGACGAGGCAAATCAAGATCGAACTAATAATTTCTAGGGTTTGAAGAAGGAAAGAAGAAAAGGGAAATAAATAGATAAGATACAGAAATCCGACTGACCTGCGAGAGGGAGAGGGAGGGGAAAAGAAAGCCTTGCTTGCTGGAGCGACGTCGTTGGTGGCGTTCTTCGTCTTCGGCTTCGCGGCTTAGGCTTTTTGAGGGTTTGCTTGTGTTGTGTGCGCGTCTAGTACTGTAAAACGTGGGAGAGCTTGGGGAGGGGCTAAATGATGGGATTTTTTATTTTGGGATATGGATCTAAGTGCATTTGCTTATTTTCATTTTAGTCCCTATACTTGTTTTTCTTTCGAAAAAGAACGTTCGTTATTTCCATTATAGTCCTTGTAGTTTTTCCTTAAAAAAATACATGCTCTGTTCCTTTTTAACCGGATCATCATATCCACAGTGGCTTTACTGATACAGTAGCAGTGATGCATCTTTTAGTATTCTTTTAAGCTTTTTTTCTGGTTGAAAATACTTTTGTGTTCAAGATAATATTAGTTTTTTTCCTCTGATAAAAATACCAAACCTAAGTCGTCTTCACAGTTCTGATTAAATACAAACGAGGATTCAAATCAATTTTTAGAAAATGATTTTTAACTATTTAAGATTTTAAGTACTATTTAATATTTAAAAATGCAGTCCAAATCATGTTTCTAAAAATTTTAAATTTTAAAATAATAATCTGTTTTTAAAAGTATTTTTTATTTGAAAATATATTAAAATAATATTTTTTTTAAATAATTTTAGCATTTAAAGTTTAAACATTAAAACGATTCATAAACATAAAAAGTTAAAAATGCGTTCCAGGACCTCTTCAAAGGCCTTCCAATTCCGAAGGCAGGGTAACAGTAAGCACACTTAAAACTATGAAGACACAGTGGACAACCGTGAGATGTAATTCAATGGAATTTCTCAAACTTCAAAACAATCTCGGCTCTAACCAGCAGGCAGATACGAGGAGATCAGTAAGAAAATATAGTGACATCAACAAAGTACACGAAGAGCAATTTATTACAACAAGGTTAACCAAACCACTCATTTTCTGAAAATTGGAGACCACCTACCTTTAACTACCAGGGAGTCTATATAGAGCTCTCCATTAGGCAAACTACAAATGAGCTTCATCGTTACCTACTTCCTTTACCAGGAACGAGGTTTTGTAGTTCAAAGAGCATATTCCGCCTATACGAGAAAGCTCCCCACTCCTCAACCCAAAATGAAGGGAGAAGAAAAGGAGCAGCTGCAATGACATCTGTGTCTCAAGTCAGTAAGTATGACTGTCATCAACAGATACCACCTTCATAAACCATCTTTCTATTCTGATACACAAAAACCATTTCTAGATTAGCGTGTCACAAGCCAACCTGGCTTGATCAGTGGATCTCGCTTGAAGTCATGACCTGTGACAGAAGTGGACTCTCCCAGACGACGGAAACACTGCAAATAAAGCATGTAGATTATAGGTTATGTTATCTTGCTTCCAAAGCCCCCATGGAGTTTTTGTTAATGAAAAATATAACAATGACCAACCTTGTAACAAACAACAGTGTCATCTGGGTACATTGCAAACAGTTTGGTTCCTAACCGGGCATGACAAGAATCACAAAGGCTCTCATCATTTATCTGCACATGCCGCAATCTTTCCTCCAATCTTGCAAGTTTTGCATCAACATTTAGAGCACGGGACAGATTATGAACAATCTGAAATGTTAAAGAGAAATTTAGAAAATATAGACAATGGAATGTAGAACAAACCACAAAACGTTGTTCTATTCTTTTCTGAGACATGTTCTAAAGGGGGGTTCAGTAGAATATAACACAGTGCGGTATGCTATAGTGCTATTTGACCCTCTGCATGACTATGAGCATTACATGTTTTCAGATGGGAGTGGTTCAACCAAGCTAATAGATCCAATAAAGCAACTAAGAGGGGGGGGGGGGGGAAGAGCCTGAAGGCTCATGTTGGAAAAGGCTATTTGAATAGGTTTTTCAGTAACTTTTAAGTAAAAAATCTTACTTGTCCTTGGCGATGATGGTGAAGCCGAGCCCTCAACATTCTTAGTATTGTATCTGAGGCAAGTTGGAGGGGCATATCTGGGGACAATGTCTGCAACAAAAATTAATCTCTCAACAAGAGAAAACAATGAAACAAGAACTTTACAATCAATCCTACAATTCCAGCCAAGGAAATGGGTATCACATAATGCCATGTTGCAGCATCTCTCCGTAAAAGGGAATAATATCAGTAGATCCTGAATAGTATTGATTATGATTTCATTGTGGATCAATAGGTCTTTAGTTAACACAGGCTTGGAGACCAGAGGAGGTCAGAGAGACAACCCAACAGGAGCAGCTATATTAGTATGACAACAAATTAGAATTCACTTTTGTTATTTTAAATATATCCAGACTAGATGTCATTCATTCCCGCATTTAATGGTAGCTGAACATTATATATATATATATATATATATAGCTCTGATGGAATTCTTACACGTGGAGGCAAATAACAGATATAAAATATAAGAAAATGCGAACATCTTAAGTATAATGTTGGCTTTTCTCCCTGCTAGAGTTTCAAAATATTGAGAATAGCTTGCTTAAATTTTTAAACTCGAACACAAGCCATTATGTAAAAGTTGTCCTGGAATGCATGTGCTGCAAAAGAAAGGAATGAGGATAGGTGGATTTTCTACCTCTAGAACTTGCAAAGGATCTAGTAATTCTCCATGATTATGCAGAAGTCGAACAGCAGCGTTAAACATGGGCTCTTTACCATTTTGTGGATCCAAATACATATCAAGTAACCTGAAGAGATCACATCACAGAAAGTAAAAGGCCAGTAGTAAGAATATTTATGTGTATCTGTTGGGGAAAGAGGAGAAAATAAGGAAAAAAGAGAAGAGCAAAAAGAAACTAACTGCATATAGGCATCTGGTCTTCCAATCTCTGCACAATATTGTTCAGCAGCTTCACTGTCCTCCAGCTTCCTGTGATGACAATGAACGTTATTTAAAATACACACAATTTACGATCAACCAAAGCAGCAAGGAGACAGAGAGAGGTATCTGTGAAACAACAGCCTCTTTAATTCAATTTAGTAATGAGCGGCTAATAACCAACAAAAACCACAAGAACCATGATATATATTACACATTTTTCTCGCACAAGAATATTTGAATAGTAGAGAAATATATAATGAAACCACTATTAGTGAATGGAATGATGAAGTTTTCTCAAAGCCAATACATATATGTCAGCTGAAAACCCTCTGATTCTTCCCTAGCCACATAAATTAAGATTTGAAAAGGCTGGCAAACAGTTCCTGCCAGTAATATTCAGAAAGCAATGTGCAGGCTTACAAGGCCAAAATTTGCAGCACCAAAGTCTCTTGCCCTAATTTTCTGTATAGAATCGCCTGTCAAAAAAATCAAAACTTAAATCAGCAACTGATAAGCAAAACTTGCTCTTTCTGCCATATAAAAGTATTGATGCCATTCATACTTTCCTTTTTGGCAGAAAGATATAAATGGCACAAATACTGATGGGGGGGGGGGGGCCTTGACAATGATCAATTAAGTACAATTAAAAACCGCATGACAAAAGAGATCCACCAACCTTTTCCAGCCAAAGCTCTGATCCCTCAATCAAGTCAAGAACCTCTTCCGGATCATACAAGTCTGATGACTGTAAGAATATCTGCAACCTTTCTCGTACAGGACTTTGAAAGATTGAGTTTCCTCCAGGATCAGAAATTTTTGTTTCCTCCAGCTTTCCATCATCAGGTTCCTGGGAGGTACTTTGCACTTCAAAGGTTTCAATTGCTGACTTTGCAAGTGAGAGCGCGTATAGCGTGTGGAACTGTGTGTCACAAAAGGCTTGATCTTCAATCAACCACTGGAGATACCTGCAGAACGCAATCCAAAGGCAATTGCAGGTCATATGACCTACCAAAAACCAATCATTTGCATAGCTCTGGAGCTGTAATTTATGGAGTATGTGGTAAGCATACCTTTGGAGAATTTCAACCTTTTTTGGATCAATGGCAGCAATTATTTCATCTGCAATGAAAGAATTGAAAGGGCAGATTCACTTTAGGAAATATAAAAAAAAAAAATAGTAACTATCATGAACTTTCTTGGCAGCATAAAACTTATGATGGCATAATATACACTGATCCATGCCATTGCAAATTTACAAGATGTTAAATCTATTCATTTTACAAAATGTTTTCACTTATTGCAAGACAGAAAATAAATTGAGTAACATCACAAACTAAGTGGACTGCAAGAGCTACCTGGTATATGAATAAAACCTAGAAATTTGCTAAAAATCAATTAAACTTCAAAGCTTAGAATACATTCATGATGGTAGTAGATTCATCAGTGAGATGCCATAGAGTAAAATACGCGAAATTCTTAACTAGCAAGTAGTAAAGACCCAAAACTCACAGTGAGAGTATTCTCTGAAAACCAAGGCCTACCTGGTGAAAGCTGATCTACTCTTTTCTCTGATGTCAAAACTTGAACTGTGAGTAATGGGTTAACATCTGCAATCTAATAAGATTTCACCGAAATGTGAATTTAACTGTTAGCTTCAAAATTCTGTAAAAACATAAAAACACCAACTTCAAATGCTACATACCCATCCAAGATGTTGCAAAACCAAATCCTGATCAGACAGCTCCTCAAGAATTTTTGATGCCTCAGTTGCAGCAACCTCTCTGCCAGAAATAACATTTGTATTGCCATCCAGTAACTCATGCTCCCGAGCAGGATCTTTCCATAGACCAGAAGAATAATTTTTTGCCAAAATGCGCCATAAGGTAAGAGCCTTTGAGCTCATCCCTTTACTTGCATACAAGAAGGCGAGAGTCCGTAAATGCCCAGATTCATCTAACAGGGTTTCTAACTCCTCCTGCACTGCCCATGGAAGTTGTACGGTCATCCTTCAAGCAAGCTCCTGACAACAGCCCCTCTGTTTTGCAATGCATTGGAATACTAAGATTCCGCAGACTACTATTGACTTGAGGCTTATGAACTATTTAGTTTTGACTTCTAGCTACCAGTTATAGAATTTAAAACCCAAAGCAACTGGCTGGTTTGACTGTTGCCATCAATAGACTGCTCCTTTTACAAGTTTTATATAGTTCCAAAATATCTTCCGTAAAATACACCTTCAGTGTAATCTATAAAAATCAACCAACATTGACAAAAACAAGACATGAGACTGTCTACTTTGAGAGATGAATTGCACCTGACTTCATCTAACAAGTAAACTTCAGAACAAAGAAAAGATGCAAATATTTTCTTCACATAACATTTTGTTAAAAGGATCAACATTGAACTGCATTGAGGAGACATACATGATCCAACCAGATAACTGGAACTGATGCTTATTTGAGTTTAAATGAATTCAGCTGAGAGATAGGCCATGCTTAAAGAGAATAGAGGGAAAATAGAGTAAAGAAGAATGGATCACGTGCAACACCATAAAGTTTTTTTAAAGATTCTTAATATCGATTCAAATTATGACTTCTTCTACCTTAATTATACATCATAGGAGTAACCGCGAACCTTAGAGCCAAGTGGTAACTCTCTACATTGATTTAAAATTTGGTTTATGCACATGACAGTAACTGATTCATCTGATCATCTAAAAACCCATTACCAGTATAAAAAAAAAAAGTAAAAACTTTGTAGGGCAAAATTATTTTATCAACTCCAGCAAAGAGAAAGTGGAGCATACCACGATACAGCTGTTTCCAGAAGATGCAAGCTTTTCCATATCATCAATGCGGTTTAGGGCTCTATAGAGGTACATTAGAAGTGTGTCAACTCCCTCTTTCACTGACAAAGTCAATTCTTTTTCACGAGAAACCTCAAGATATCTGTAGTTACAATAGGAGGGAGCAGAAATTGAAAGTTACAAGCTAATGACAGAATGCAAAAGCTATAACATGTAAACCTTTCAAAGCAAAGTCGTAAACACCTGCTCATATTTTTTATTGCCAACTCAAGTAAATCAGCTCTAGTTGGTGGATTCATAAGAAAATCTTCATCGACTGTAGTATCTACACCTGCCTTTTTAAGGAAAATAGCTCTTTGGATAGCCATCAACCCATCATCTACAACATCTTCAAGAGGAGCAGGGGGAGGATGCAAACCCCAGTATCGATTCCTAGGAACCTGAAAGGGTGAGTTCAATGTTATGATTTCAAAAATGCAGACAATTCAACATAAGTTTAACGTACTCTGCTCAAACAAAAACAAAATAAAACAGGACATGTACACAAATATACAGTCTTAGAATCTATTGCAAATCCATACACAATCTTAGAAACAATTGTTTATTCATTTAATATCACAATCAAATGATAGCATGTCACCATCCTGATCAGGTATACCCAGTCACCAGCTAACCAACAAGTGTATGGTTCCACAAATGCAAACAAATATTGCACCATTTCAAGATTCCACTTCCAATCCTTTTCACTCAGTATGCTATTTCTTTGGCTTTAGAGGTTATGGTATATATGGTTCCTGAATTCAAATTCAGTAAACTACTTAAGGCACAGTTACCCTATTACCATCAATATTCATTTTTTGCTTGTGGCTACTCATATAAAAGAGTGGAAGGGAAGAGGACGAAGTTCAAGAGTTTGGCATCTGTAGAATGTATAGTATGCTAAAGGAAATGAAGAAAGACCCCATGGCTGATAAATGATTTATCCTTGGGGCCATGGAAATTAATGAAACTAAAGGTAAGCATATGATCCATCTCTTGTCAAATAAAAAATACTGACAAGGGAATAGGTCGTGCAAAATGAAACTGTAAACACATACCAGAAGTGACCAGCGATTTGGGTCTCGCATTATAAATGGAAAAACTTCAGAAGGTTGCATTGTCTCTGACTGCAGAAAGTGGTCAACAGCTTCCTCGAAATGCAAGTCAAAAAGCAGCAGGAACCCTATTTGAGCATGAACAAAGGATAGCATTTCATTAGATATTTCACCATCACTCTTAAGCTCCTCCACCAGGGAGACGGCTTCCTTAAAGTTTTTCTTTCTCAACAGATCTTTGATTTGTTCTTCAGTTGGTACTCTCCGGTAGAAAATAACCTGGCAATATTCAAGATGAACGAGCAAAATCAATAAAATTTCTTTTTAAATAAACTTACATCCAGAGGCATATGGATTGTTCCTAACCAGGACACGAAATCTTAAACAAGTATTTTATGCCACCAATTTCATAAATCTCTTAACAATCAGCTTGAAATCTAAACAACTTGCATCTTAAAAATGTACTAGGTATGCAAGAACAACATCGCTTACAAGAAAAGAAAGCCTCGGGGTTACTTTTGAAGATGCTTTCTGTCCTAAGGTCCAAATGATCAGCTAAGCATTTAACTCTGAAACTCAGCTCAACACAATTAATCTATATGAGCACAATGATTAACACCACAGTTCAGCTTAAATAATTAACAAGTAAACCTGCCAAAGAACTAAGAAGCAACATGCATAAAACTAAGGTTTGTGTCCAGACATCAATAAAGATGCAGTGATACAATGTAATCAAAGAGATAACAAGTTTACACACCTTGGTGGGCGTCGCAACAGCAACAAGTTTCCCATTTCCACTTTCCTCATCCGCAACAATACATGGCCCAAATCCTTCACTACCAAAACTAACAGTCTGTACACAACCACCCAATTTCTTATGATACAACTCCATCTTCCCATCCCTCGCAACCATTACATAAGAAGCCAACTCCCCAACAGAATCTGGACCCTTACGAAACACCAAACTCCCTCCAACTGGCTGCCCATGCGCATCAACAACAATCCCAACATTATCCACCAACAACAACACCTTCTTTTCTTTCCACAACAACTTGAGCAATGGCGAACTAGACACATCAGGCAATGTAAAAATCACCCCACTTTGGCCCGTAACGCACGAAAACAAACTATACCCGATGACAGTGCCAACAATTATGGAATCATTGATCCAAACTAATGTCTTAACCCCGTCAATACACTGCATTTCTTTCAAAACCATCAAATCAACTTCCTTGTCATTCTTACCAACTCTAAGCTCTATTAACATCAATTTTTTACCAACCACAGCAGCAAAAACATAATCACCCTCACTTTTTTGCACATAATCTTTAACACCATTAGCTCTAACTCCACCTCCTAATCTGCTCAAAATTCGAGAACTCGTACTCGCACCCTCCAAACTACTAAAACCGAGTAAATCACTACACTCCGAATCACTAGTCTTAACTCTCTTAGTGATAAAAGAAACCCCTTTCAAAAACCCCAGTTTCCTAACGGGTTGAACCAAGCCCGAATCCGTCAAGAACAAAAATCCATCAGAGAGAACAATAACCTTTCCAATCTCATCAAGCAAAAGAACCTTTTCTACAGCCGAGTCACCAACAGAAACGGATTTTATGAACGAAACGTTTCGAGAAGGAACATCAAAATCCAAAGTCGAATTCGGATCTTTGGTGGAGGGGTTTTTGTCATTTGGGGTATCTGGGTTTATGGAGAGCAAGAGAAGGGAACCAGAAGAAGTGCCTAGGTAAATGAAAGATTGAGAATTCGTTGCAATGGATTTTATTGAAGTATGAGAGTGAAGGGTGGGATCGAAGGTGAGAAGTGGTTCAAGGACAGTTCGGGTGGTCGTAGGATCGTTGTTAGTAGTAGCCATGGAAATGGAGGAGGAGGAGGGCCGATCTGTTTTTACATTTACAGAAAGGAGTTGATATTCTTACAAGTTTGTTTGTTGACTACCTAGCAAGCACGCCATACCATCCAGGAGACATAGAGCACGTCTGGTTTAAAGTTTCAAGAAAGAAATTGATTTTTAAAAAAATTATATTTTTTTTATTTTTTAATTATTTTAATGTATTGATACTGAAAATAAATTTTAAAAAATAAAATAATATTATTTTAATATATTTTTAAATAAAAATCACTTAAAAAAATAATCGTTACAATAGGCTTTCATGTTTTAAAATACAATAGTTATTTTTTTATATTGATGTTAATACATCAAATAAAACTATAAAAATTCATAAATTTTGGAAACTATAATAATATATCACAATATCAAATGGTCAGTTGTTAGAGGTGTTTAGCAAGGTTTCTATTTTTATTTTTATATGCTTTTTAAAATTATTTTAGTTTTGAAAAAAATATTAAATTAATTTTGATATTAAAAATATATATAAAAAAAACATATTAAGCCTCAAATCCATACATCACTTATATTGTTACCTTCCTTTTTTGGTAATGTAGTGCAAAGAGTTTTTACAATTAATTAAAATTATATTAATATTGATGTTATTTAAAAGTTATTCTAGTTAAAAAAAAATTAAAAATCTTTTAAAAAAATAGTAACATAAAAATAAACATCCACCTCATCACAATAAACTTCTGAGTTGTTTCCTTGTTTTAATTTTATTTTGCCCTTTACAACAAAATATATTTTTTGAATGAATCAAACATTAGAAATAATAAAATATTTGACAAAATTATTTTTTTCATAGAAATGGGGATAAAATTTGATTGAAAAAAAAAATTATAAAATCTGAAGGAAAAAAAAAAGATCTCAAACAAAATAAATAATAATCAAAAGAATGAATATCAAATTTAAAATATTAAAAAAGTCATGGGGGGTGAGATTGAAAAATATTTGTAATTTAATAAATTATTTATAGATCAAAAAATAACAATGAGTTTAATTAAAAAAACATATGTAATCTTATAGCTTATTATAAAATAAAAGGTATTAATCAAAAGGATAGCGACCAAATATGAAGGAGAAAGAAAATTGAAGAGGTTAACGTAAAATTCAAGGGATAACATAAAATCCAAGGAAGAAAAAGAAGAAGAAAGAAATAAAGAAAAAAAATGGTTATAAACATCAAATCATAAAACAATTATGATACAATGCATCATATTATCATGTAAAGGACACTGAGATTTTACAAACACCATCTTAGAAGGCGAGATTTGGTGCCTAGATGACTCCACACACATTACCTAAACATTACGAGATCCATTCACAATAATATTCTCAAGGAACGTTTAAATGTATTGTAAAATCAATGTAAAATGTCAAAGAAGCTTCTATAAGAAAGGAATATTGTTTTTGTTACAGGAATATCAGGGTAATATATTATTTTGAAAAAAATAAAAGGACTATAACACCATGAGTGAAAGACATTAGATTTTTTTTTTATCTCAAGACTAAAATTGTAATTTTACTAATAAAAATATAATGAATGTAACCCCATACAATAAAGTAAAGATAATTGTTTAGTGGTAAAAATACAATCTTGTTTTCAATGCATAGTTCAATACTTTTTTTTTTCAATGGCAAATATGTATTTATAGTATTATAGTGAACAATATTCCGAGTCTTGTTGTAGAATAACTTTTTAAAGAGAATTATTGTTTTCTTCATTAAAAACATCAAAATAATTATACTATTTTGAAAAACATTAAAATACCAAGACCCGGGCATTCTTTTTTTTTTTTAAAGAAAAAAAATACTAAGACTCGGGCATTCTTTTTTTAAAAAAAAAACTAAAATAATAATTTTATTATTTAACCTTGTCCTGTCTCGAGTACTTTTTTTTTTCAGGGGCAACTATGTATTTATATTATTGAAAAAAATTAAAAATGATCATAAACAAAATAAATAGTAATTAACCCCGTTTGTTTGCTGGAAAGTTGTTTCCTTTTGGAAAATAAATTCTGGAGAAAGTGAATTCCGAGAAAATAAATTCCGAGAAAGTATTTTTCGATATTTGGTAGTGTAACGGAAAATAAGTTGGAAAACACTTTCCAGTGTTTGGTTATGTCATGGGAAATGAGCTGGAAAATAACTTATTAATATTTTATTTTTCTCAAATTTATTAAAATAACGAGAAATAAATCTTACAAATTAAAAAGTTGAATGAGAATAAAATTGAAATAAATATAATTTCATAAATTATCTCAAATAAAATAAATAATAATCAAAATAATAGAGATCAAATCTAAAAAATAAAAAAATTGGAAGATGAAAAAATTAAAATAATAATAATATACGTTTCATAAATTATTTCAAATAAAATAAGTAACAATCAAAAGAATGGGCACCAAATTTGATAGACAAAAAACTTTAATTAAAAAATAATAAGGGAAAATCAAATGGCAATTATAAAAATGAGAACCAAAGTTAATATAAAAATTAAATTCTAAGGGATGAAATTGAAAAATAAATAATCAAAACAAAATATATATAGCAATCAAAAGTTTGAAGATCAAATTTGATATAATTAACAAATAATATGACATTTCTAAATTTTTCACAATTTCCGAAAAGTGTTTTCCGCCCAAAATAAAAGGAAAACACTTTCCTAGAAACCAAGTCAAATTTTTCTTTGACCGGAAAGTGTTTTCCATTGACCGGAAAGTGTTTTCTGTTGACCAACTTTTCTAATGACAAACAAACACAGGAAAGTTTGGAAATTGATTTTTCAAAAACCACTTTCCAATAAACAAATCAAATTTGAAATATTAAAAAAGTCACAGGGGATGAGATTGAAAAATATTTGTAATTTGATAAATTATTTACAGATCAAAAAATAGCAGGGAGTTAAATTAAAAAAAATATTTGTAATGATATAACTTATTATAAATAAAAAGTAGTAACCAAGAGGATAGCGATCAAATGTGAAGGAAAAAGAAAATTGAAGAGATTGACATAAAATTCAAGGAAAAAAAAGAAGAAGAAGAAAAAAAATAATGATTTCAAACATCAAATCATAAAATGACTATGGTACATGTATCATATTATTGTGTAAATGATATCGAGATTTTACAAACACCACCCTAGAAGGGGACACTTGGTCCCTAAATGACTCCACACATGATATCTAAATAGCCCAAGATCCACCTATTAATATTCTTGAACAACCTTTAAATGTATTGTAAAATCAATGTAAAATTACCAAGAAACTTATATAAGAGAGGAATATTGTTTTTGTTTATGGAAGTATCAAGGTAATTATATTATTTAAAAAAAAAATAAAAGGATTAGAACACCATGAGTGAAAGGCATTAGATTTTTTTTTATCTCAAGACTAAAATACTAATTTTAATAATAATATAAAAAACTAATTTAACCCCATACAATACAATAAAAGATAATTATTTAGTGGTAAAAAGACAATCATAGTTCAATATTTTTTTTTTCAATGGCAAATATGTATTTACAGTATTATAGTGAATAGTAGTCCAAGTTTTGTTGTATAATAACTTTTTAAAGAGAACTAGTGTTACCAATTTATTTAATTAAATATATATTAATTGTTTTGTTTACAATACAAAATTTTCTTCTAGCTATTTTTTTTTTTTAAGAAATAGCTAGATTTTTGTATGAACCGAAACATTGCACGGGTAAATAGGCTACTTACAAACGAAGATAGATGATATCTTTCCTAAATGAACCATCAATTATCAATGTATAGAATATTACTAGTTACATTACCCGCGCGATGCCGCGGATTAATTTATTTTTGCTTAAAAAATAAAAATAAAAAACGAAGGGCTAAAAGTGTTACATTTTTCTGTAAAGTTATACCCAAAAATCTTGGATTTGGCTGCAACAACTGACCCAAGAGTAATATTTATAATATTAATAATAACATTAAACTTGCATGACCCAAGTTTAAGTGGGTCTAACTGCAATACCGGATTCAATAGCCTTGGATGTGGGTCTAACTGCAATACCGGATTCAATAGCCTTGGATGTGGATCTAGCTGTAAGGTCATGTCATAAAAGTATAATAATCAAATAGATTAATTAAAAAGAAAAAAAAAACCAGCAGGAAGAAAAAAACTAACGAAGAAAAAGAATATTTTTTGAATTAACTGAGTTAACCCTTCAAACCAGATTAACCCGTCAAACCTTTGATTCGTGGCGTGAAAGTTTGATAACTAAATAGGAAAAAAAATTGATGGGTTACCTAGAATTAATTGGGCTAATTTGTGAAACCAGGTTAATCCATCAAACCCGGGATCCGTATCATGAAAGTTTAATAACTAAATATAAAAATATTTAACAATAACAAACTAAATTAAACAAAAAAAATTAACTAAAAAAAAATAAAAATAAAAAACAGAAAGCATCAACATTTTCATTGTGGACTGCATTGTGCAGTCCGCAGTCAAAGGTATAAAAACGAAAAAAAAACAAAAAGAAAAACTAAAGGCATTAAATGATAACTAAATAGAAAAAAATTTAATATTAATGAACTAAATTAAATAAAAAAATATTAATTAAAAAGAAAAAATAAAGAAAAAAAACATATAAGAGGAAAAAAGTTAATGAAGAAAGAGAAAAAAATTCTTAATTAACTATGAATCAACTGGGTTAACCCATCAAATCTGGAATCCGTGTCATAAAAGTCTGATAATTAAATAAAAAAAAATTAATATTAAAAAAAGAAATTAAAAAATAAAAAACAAAGAAAAAAGAAAAAAACTAAAGGCATCATCTTTTTCACTGTAGATTGCACTGTGCGGTCCACGGTAAAGGGCTTAAAAAGGAAAAGAAAAAGAAAAAAAAACAAAGGCACATGCCACGGGTAAATTTTTTTTTCTTGCATAAAAAATATCAAAAAATGTTAAGATCTAAGAGTGTTAGGTTTTTCTACAAAGATATACCCAAAGCCTTGGGTTTAGCTACAATGCTTGATCCAAAAGTAATATCTATAATATTAATAATAATATTAAACTTACATGGCTCAAGTTTAAATGAGTATGACTGCAACATTAGACCAATAGTCTTGGATGTGGGTTTGACTGCAAGATTGTGTCATAAAAGTGTGATAATTAAATAGATTAACTAAGAAGAAAAAAAAACCAACTTGAAGAAAAAACAACGAATGAAAAAAAAAATCTGAATTAACTGGGTTAACCCGTCAAACCTGGAATTCGCGTCATGAAAGTTTGATAACTGTGTAGAAAAAACAATTGACGGCTTAACCCATAATTAATTTGGTTAACCCATGAAACCAGGTTAACCCATAATTAATTTAACAAAATAAATTAAATGAAAAAATTAATTAAAAAGAAAAACCAGAAAAAAAAAATCTGGGTTAACCCATTAAACCCGGAATGTGTGTTATAAAAGTTTGAGATAGAAAAAAAAATTAACATTAACAAATTTTTTTTACAAAAAAATCCATTAAAAAAAAATTAAAACAGGAAAAAAAAACAAACAAAAAAAAATGACAGCAAAATCCATTAAACAAAACAAAGAAAACATGAAGAAAAAAAAAACCTAAGAAAAAAAAATGGAAAAAAATGACAACTCAATTTTTACTGTTAATTTGGTTAACCCATAATTAATTTAACAAAATAAATTAAATGAAAAAATTAATTAAAAAGAAAAATCGGAAAAAAAAAATCTGGGTTAACTCATTAAACCCGAAATGTGTGTTATAAAAGTTTGAGATAGAAAAAAAATTTAACATTAACAAAAAAAATTTTAAAAAAAATCCATTAAAAAAAACAAAGAAAAAAAAACCTAAAAAACAAAAAAAAAACAAACGGAAAAAAATTGACAGCAAAATCCATTAAAAAAAACAAAGAAAAACTTAAAAGAAAAAAAAAAGAAAGAAAGAAAGAAAGAAATAAGCATGACAGCTCATCTTTTACTGTGGACTGCACAGTGCAGTCCACAGTAAAAGTCTGAGCTCTTTTAGCTATATACTAGTTACATTACCCGCGCGATGCCGCGGGTTAATTTATTTTTGCTTAAAAAATATATAAAAAAACTAAGGGTTAAAAGTGTTACATCTTTCTGTAAAGTTATACCCGAAAAGTCTTGGATTTGGCTGCAGCAACTGACCCAAGAGTAATATTTATAATATTAATAATAACATTAAACTTGCATGACCCAAGTTTAAGTGGGTCTAACTGCAATACCGGATCCAATAGCCTTGGATGTGGGTCTAGCTGCAAGGTCATGTCATAAAAGTATGATAATCAAATAGATTAATTAAAAAGAAAAAAAACCAACAGGAAGAAAAAAAATAACAAAGAATTTTTTTTTTTTGAATTAACTGGGTTAACCTTTCAAACCAGATTAACCCGTCAAACCTTGAATTCGTGCCGTGAAAGTGTGATAACTAAATAGGAAAAAAAATTGATGGGTTACCTAGAATTAATTGGGCTAATTTGTGAAACCAGGTTAATCCATCAAACCCGGGATCCGTATCATGAAAGTTTAATAACTAAATATAAAAATATTTAACAATAACAAACTAAATTAAACGAAAAAAATTAACTAAAATAAAAATAAAAATAAAAAACAAAAGGCATCAACCTTTTCATTGTGGATTGCATTGTGCAGTCCACAGTCAAAGGTATAAAAACAAAAAAAGAAACAAAAAGAAAAACTAAAGGCATCAAATGATAACTAAATAGAAAAAAAATTAATATTAATGAACTAAATTAAATAAAAAAAATATTAATTAAAAAGAAAAAATAAAGAAAAAAAAACATATAAGAGGAAAAAAGTTAATGAAGAAAGAGAAAAAAATTCTTAATTAACTATGAATCAACTGGGTTAACCCATCAAATTTGGGATCCGTGTCATAAAAGTCTGATAATTAAATAGAAAAGAAATTCATATTAAAAAAAGAAATTAAAAAATAAAAAAACAAAGAAAAAAGAAAAAAACTAAAGGCATCATTTTTTTCATTGTAGATTGCACTGTGCAGTCCACGGTAAAGGGCTTAAAAAGAAAGAAAAAAAAAAACAAAAGCACATGCCACGGGTAATTTTTTTTTACTTGCATAAAAAATATCAAAAAATGTTAAGATCTAAGATTGTTAGGTTTTTCTGCAAAGATATACCCAAAAGTCTTGGGTTTAGCTACAACGCTTGACCCAAAAGTAATATTTATAATATTAAACTTACATGACTCAAGTTTAAATAAGTCTGACTGCAACATTAGACCAATAGCCTTGGATATGGATTCGGCTGAAAGATTGTGTCATAAGAGTGTGATAATTAAATAGATTAACTAAAAAGAAAAAAAAGACCAACATGAAGAAAAAAACTAATGAAAAAAAAATCTGAATTAACTGGGTTTACCCGTCAAACCTGGAATTCGCGTCATGAAAGTTTGATAACTGCGTAGAAAAAAAAAATTGAATGCTTAACCCATAATTAATTTGGTTAACCCATGAAACCAGGTTAACCCATAATTAATTTAACAAAATAAATTAAACGAAAAAATTAATTAAAAAGAAAAACTAGAAAAAAAAATCTGGGTTAACCCATTAAACCCGAAATATATGTTATAAAAGTTTGAGATAGAAAAAAAATTTAACATTAACAATTTTTTTTTTTTAAAAAATCCATTAAAAAAAAATTAAAACAGAAAAAAAAACAAACGAAAAAAAAAATGATAGCAAAATCCATTAAACAAAACAAAAAAAATGAAGAAAAAAAAAACCTAAGAAAAAAAATGGAAAAAAATGACAACTCAATTTTTACTGTTAATTTGGTTAACCCATGAAATCAGGTTAACCCATAATTAATTTAACAAAATAAATTAAACGAAAAAATTAATTAAAAAGAAAAATCAGAAAAAAAAAATCTGGGTTTACCGATTCAACCCGGAATGTGTGTTATAAAAGTTTGAGATAGAAAAAAATTTAACATTAACAAAATTTTTTTTAAAAAAAATCCATTAAAAAAAACAAAGAAAAAATGAAGAAAAAACAACCTAAGAAAGTAGAAAAAAAAACGCAAAAAATGACAGCGGGTCAATTATTTTTTGTATTTCAAAAAAAGCTAAGATCTAAAAATGTTAGTTTTTTTATAAAGTTATACCCAAGAGTTTTAGGTTTGGTTGCAACGCCTGATCCAAGAGTAATATTTATAATATTAATAATAACATTAAACTTGGGTTAACCCTTAGCATAAAGGTGTTTGGACTGCAATACCAGACCCAATAGCATTGGACGTGGGTCTGACTGCAAGGTTGTGCCATAACAGTGTGATAATTAAATAGATGGTTAAAAAGAAAAAAACAAAGAAAAAAAAACCAACAGGAAGAAAAAAACTAATGAAGAAAAATAAAAAAAATATAAATTAATTGGGTTAACCCGCCATACCTTGAATTCGCATCGTGAAAGTTTGATAATTAAAAATGAAAAAACAAATTAATGGGTTAACCCAGAATTAACTGAGCTAAGTCGTTAAACCAGGTTAACCTGTCAAACCCGGAATCCGTGTCATAAAAGTTTGATAACTAAATAGAAAAAACATTTAACATCAACAATTTAAATTAAACGAAAAAAATTAATTTAACAAAAAAAGCAAAAAAAATAAATCAGGTTAACTCGTCAAACCAAGTTAACCCGTTAAACCCCGGATCCTTGTCATGAATGTCTGGTAACTAAATAAAAAAATAGTAAACATTAACAAACTGAACTAAATGAAAAAAATTAATTAAAAAGAAAAAATCAAAAAACAAATCCGGGTTAACTCGTCAAACCATCTTAACCTGTTAAACCTAGGATTTGTGTCATGAAAGTCTGATAACTAAATAAAAAAAATTAACATTAACAAACTAAATTAAACAAATAAATTTATGAAAATAAAAATAAATAAAATAATTGACGGTTCAACCCAAAATTAACTGGGTTCTTTCGTGAAACCAGGTTAATCCGTGAAACTCGGGATATATGTCATAAAAATATAATAACTAAATAGAAATAAATTTAACATTAACACTAAACTAAACTAAAAAAAAATAATTAAAAAGAATAAAAAGCAAAAAAAAAATATTCTAGGTTAACTTGTTAAACCAGGTTAACCAGTTAAATCCGGAAAACGTGTAATGAAAGTTTGATAACTAAATAAAAAATTTTAACATTAATAAAAAAAATAAAAGAAAAAAAGTTTGCTAAAAAAATTAAAAAAAGATAAAAAAAAAATGAACTGCACTGTGCAGTTCACTGTAAAATATTAATCTCTTTTAGCTATTTATAATAATAAATAGAGCACAAACATTAACAAATTCTATCCTAAACTTAACCCAGATTTAACTATGTGTATGTATAAAATATTTACATTTTTTGAATTTAATATAATATTTACGTACCTCAAAATATGCATTATCTTTTTATTTTATGTTGAGTAATAGATAATAATTAAATATTCAAAAGTAATTGATACATAAAATATAAGTTTCTAAATTTTTCATCTAATAAATATTTTACAAATAATAAAAATTTGATTTGTGGGTATTTATATTTTATGTTGAGTAATATATTTTTTCTTCTTTATTTCCACGAATTAAGTGCACCATTTCAAGTTATATTTGCTCTTTAAAATTAGGTGGAATTTAGCCTAATCAAAACGGAAAAATTACATCGAGTCTCTCTTGAAAGAAAAAAAAAAAAACCCGTAAAGCAGCAGGGATAAGAGATCAGTGTTTACTGTGGACTGCACAGTGCAGTCCACAGTAAAACACTGATCTCTTTTAGTTATATTTTAATTATTCTTTTCGTTATTAGAAACATCAAAATAATTATATTATTTTGAAAAAAGTAAAAAGACTAAGATCCGGGCATTCTATTTTTTTATTTTAAAGCTAAAATAATAATTTTATAATTTAATCTTCTCCTGTCCCGAGTACTTAGTTTTTTTTTTCTTTCAAGGATAACTATGTATTTATACTATTACAATGAACTACTTCGAGTCTTGTTGCACATTATTTCTCGAGGAGAATTATTAATTTTTTTTTTATGCTTTTAATTTTCATTGACAGACACGTAATTTTTATTTTTATTTTAACTAGAGAAACGCAATTGATAAAAAATGAAGTTAAATTACTCAATTATATGAAAAAAAGACGCTTAAATATTCTTTATCTCAAAGTGAAGGAAAAATAGTAAGCAAGAAAGCAACACAGCCAGTCTCTAAAACCCAAACAATAAATACAAGGTACGAACCCCTCTAGCTCTCTCTCAGGACTTCCTTTTTTCTCTCTACACTGAATTGATACTAAGATTCCAAATCCATTCCAATAATCTATTTCTCAGATTCTTAGATTTCCAGGGTTCAGGGAAGATTAAGGTTTTAGATTGGTGGTTAGAATGGATATAGACTGGTCTGAATCTAGGCACGAGCGACGGGAGGAGAGGGATGATGTGGAGGACGAGGATATGGCGGTGAATGGAGTTGAATAATCGAGTAAGCATTCTAGGAAGAAGAGCAGCAGAGGAGATGAGAGGGAGAGGGATCATAGGAGTAAAGACAGATGAACAGTCGAAGAAAACCAGCGGTAATGATGGGAGTAGGGACAGTAAGGCGAAGGATAAAGAACGTGATCGAGAGAAGGCTAGAGATAGGAAATTGCGGGGGAAGGAGAAGGAACGGCAGAGGGAGAAGGAGATGGAAAGAGAAAGAGCGAAGGAGAAGGACAGGTATAAGGATAAAGAGAAGGACAGGGAAAATGATAAAGATAGGGAAAGGGGAAGAGAGAAGACTTAGGAGAGGGAGAGAGACAGGGAAGTGGATCAGGATAAAGAGAGGTCCAGAGAGAAGGTCGGGGCAAACAGAAAGCCATGACGAAGATTATGATAGGAGCAGGGATGACAACGATTATGAACAAGTCTAATTGAGATTAGAGGTAAAGTGTGGAGTGTGGAATGACCCCAATGTTACATGTCGCTAATTGAGATTTTCCTGGTTTTGCTTTTTTGTTGGTGTCCTCCATTGCTGTATTGGGGTTAAATTGTGTTACATCTTAGCGTTTTCTTGATTTTGATGATGTTCTTCTTGTTTTTCTGATATTATTCCATTTATAAGTTCATCCAGCTTCGTGTTATTTTTATGTCCTATTTATCTTTTTAGTTTTTTTTTGGCTCAGGATGAAGGAAGAAAGAAGAAAGAACAAGGAAGAAGGCTGAAGTTGGTTCTGATGTCTTAGCATGGGTCAGTAAGAGTCGTCAGATTGAAGAGAACAAAAATGCTGCAAAGGAGAGGGCCAGTCACCTCTCAAAGATTTTTGAGGAGCAGGTTCCATTCTTTACTGTGTTTCCTGTATTCTTACTGGCTATCATGATTTTTTCCATGCTATTTTGATTGTTGATATTATTATGGTTTAAATTTCCCCGGGACAATATTGGTCAAGGTGATGTGAAGATGAGGAAGCAGACCAGCATAATGCTTGTATGATCCTTTCTGCATATTTTTGTCCTCTATCAATGACTAGTCATTTAAAAACAAGTCTAGATTGGATGATACATTTGTTTCAACTTGGTAGTTTTCATAATAATCAGAGCGAATGAGTTGGTTATGGTCTTATTTGTTCATCAAAAATTTCATTAAGAAATGAGATATTCAAACTCCATCCGAGCTCATTTGACAGCTAGGTTTGTTATTATAACCCACTAGTTTAATTTCTTGGAATTGTAATTGGCAAGTGTAAGGTCATTTTCGTGGAAGCCAAACCATAATGATTTGTATTTGAAATTTTGGGGGCTATATATTTCTGTTTCTGGCTGATTGAATCAGTTATATTTTAGCAAGGAGTTATGGTTTACACTGTAAGATTGTTTTATTTTTTATGGTGGCGCCTTTTGATAGATGTTCTAGCTGTAATTAAGGTTCTCCATGGCCTTGACAAGGTAATGGGAGGTGGAGCAGTTGTTTTGACACTCAAAGATCAGAATATACTCTCAGATGGTGACCTTAATGAAGGTATAAATAGTTGGGTGTTTCCTTCATATACTTTATGTCCAAGTTTCCTATAATGACGAAGCATTTTTGTGTGACAGAGATTTTTGATATGATATGGAGGAGGTAGGCCGGCTCTCTTTATAGAATAGATTCAGAAGATATAAGCAGTGTATGTTAGCATAACTCTGATGAAGTGAACATTCATTTATTTCTCCTTTTCTCTTTTGTAACATGTCCAGCTCCGCAGAAGGCTACAAGGTGATTCCACAAGTAATCGCTTAGAAGATCTAACTCATCTGGAAAGAACTCATCAGATTACTATACTCATGAAGAGATGCTTCAGTTTAAAAAGCCAAAGAAAAAGAAATCATTGTGAAAGAAGGATAAGCAAGATATAGATGCCCTTGAAGTAGAAGCTGTGTCAGCAGGGTTGGGTATTGGAGATCTTGGTTCTAGGGAAGATGGGAGAAGGCAGGCCTTAGAGAGGAACAAGAGAGATCTGAGGCTGAAATGAGAAACAGTGCTAACTGATCAGCTTATGCTAAAGCAGATGAGGCATCAACATCACTTTGACTAGAGCAAACTCCTCAAACTAAAGAGGATGAAGAGGAAAGTCTAGTGTTTGCAGATGATGATGAAGATCTTTATAAGGCACTGGAAAGAACAAGGAAACAAGCTCTTAAAAAGCAAGAGGCAGAAGCATCTGGTCCTCAAGCAATTGCTCTCCTTGCCACCTCCACTTTGTGCAGTCAAATTGCAGATGATCAGAACCCTGAAATTGGAGTCACTAGAAAAAAAATTGTCTTCACTGAGATGGAAGAGTTTCTCTCAGCTATCCATCTTGCTGAAGGTACTTTTTTTATTATATGTTTTGTTTTATAAAATATTACACAAAAAAGAAAGAGTTCTGATGGGATGGAAACTTGTGTTGCATTCAGATTGCTGATAGCATAATAGTACACGGACCAGAAAATCTTGCATATACTATATACTATGTTGAGCTGCATGACCATTTCTGACTGTTCAAGGTTTATGCTAGCTCTCGACCTTGTATTATTTGGTAAATCAATTTTTCTAGTTATCATAGTTATGCTATCATGCTGCTGCTTTAGTCACCTATAATCTCCCATCCATTTTACTGTATTATTGTTAAATGTGAATGTGACCTATTTGATGCTCGAGATCAACGGGAAATCACACATTTGACCTGCTATGATGCCTGAGATCGGCTGGAAATCCTAGATCTTCTGCTTTAGTATGCGCGCACACACACACACACACACTCTATTTGTTACTGATTTTTCAGTTGTCCTTAATTTTCCATACCTAAAAAAATTACCATTGCTTGTGTTGAAAAATTCAAAGCAGTGCTTGTGCTATTTCAGAAGTTCAATAGACTGATAATGAAGATGTTTTCATGGACGGAGATGAACCGCCAAGAGCTTCTGATGAAGAACAAAAGGACGAGGCTGGTGGATGGATGGAAGTTCAAGACAGTGGTAAAGATGAAAACCCTGTTAATGAGGATAAGGAGTAGACAGTTCCTGATGAAACCATACATGAGGTTGCTGTTGGGAAAGGATTATCCGGTGCTTTGAAGTAACTCAAAGAGCGAGGTACACTTAAAGAAAGTATTGAATGGGGTGGCAGAAATATGGACAAGAAAAAGAGTAAGCTTGTTGGCATCATAGGCAATGATGCTGGTAATGATAATGACAATAAGTTCAAGGATATCCGCATCGAGAGGACAGATAAATTTGGGTGAATTGTAAGCACTTCACCTGATCATCCGATTAGTTTTACTGTTGAGTTAGAATTCCTTAGTTTTTTTTGTTTTTTTTTTGTAACCATTATGCACATGGTGTGGAGATGGGACCTCCAATGGTGCAGGTTCGATAGAGGAGAGTTTGTAGGCCAAATTTCTATGCATATTATATCTCTTGATTCAGTGCATGCTTGACCATTTTATTAGCCTACCCTGTAGTAATTGGAAGAAGTTGGGCTTATGCTGTGGAATTTGTGCTCCACAGTCTGACTTGCCTCTGGATGCTAATCATTGAGCAGTGGCACTGTTTTGAGGAGTGTTTCATAGCTGCTACTGTGCAGTTGGTGGGTGGGTGTTTATTGTTTTTGTTTGGGGGGGGGTGGTTCTTTCTGGACTGATTGTTTCATAAACTAGGGTCTAGGGTCTGACCTCGTGGCAGAATCAAGATTGATTTTTATTCTCATCTGTTTAGTGTCCAAAATGAGAAGTGAAAGATTTAGTTATGCATCTGGTTATAAATTAGCGGAAGAGACCTCTGTGATGGCCTTGTACAATTGTGGAGTTTCTCTGAGGTAGCATGCCTCAGACCTACCATGATCTACTTTCTACTTGCGGACATGCGTGGCTGATGTAGCTCGCAGCAAAAGTTTTTATTCGCTGACTGATTATCTAGCAATTTTTTATATTTTGGGCTGTTTCCTATACTTAACAGATGACTCGGAAGGAAGCCTTGTGTATGATTTCTCATAAATTCCATGGGAAGGGACCTGGCAAAATGAAGCAATACCAGGAAGAACTGAAGTTGAAGCAAATGAAAAATTCAGATACACCATCCCTGTCTGTGGAGCGGATGAGGGAGGCTCAAGCTCAGTTAAAGACATTAGACACCCTACCTTGTTCTCAGCGGTCATGTTAAACCAGGGTAAGATTTTTTTGTCTAATTTATATCTCAAATATAAGGTGTTACTAATTAAAGCATAGGAAAATAGTTTGAAGTAGAAAAATGTTAATTATCAAGAACGAGTTATTCTCCAAAAAACATCTGTTAAGAGTATTAAAATGTTTTTGTTGATTTTGATGCAGTAGCCATTCATTTGAGTCTTTATGATTATTTTCTAGTGATAAATTCTTAGAGTTGAAAATATTTCTCTCTCTGCAGTTTAAACGAACTCAACACTGTAATTTTGTTGAAATCTTGGTTTGCATGATGCCTTGATACATTTCAAACTAAGACCTTACTAGTTTTAGAAAGTGAAGGATTATAGAATATCATTTGTTGTGCATTATCTTTCTACAATTGGCATGATCACCCTTTTTCATGAATTTCATTTGCAGGCAAACCAGTGATCCTAGAAGTGGCTTTGCTACTGTTGATAAGGATCTCCCTGGAGGCTTAACACCCATGCTTGGCGATAAAAAGGTCAGCCAGATTCTTACAACAGTTTACACTGGCATGGTGATAATGATGCAGAAAGGATGCTTTGTGCACGTTTCATTAGGTTGTGGATGCATCATGCAAGTTGTGAAAACTGACATGATTTCTCGTACAATTCGTGGTGGCTTTTTGATATGAACTCTAAATATTAGTATCTGGTGTATTAGTTTGGAAATTTTCATCTCGTAGATTGTTTCACTTTATAGGAACATTCCCTGTCCTTTCTGGAGCATCATTAGCCTTCTCCCTGATCGTATTGCTATAGTGGTTGCAAAGCAGCAGCCTTTTAGTGCTACTCATTTCTTGCATTATTGTCTCTCTCTCTCTCTCTCACCCGCGTGCACACACACCGTCACTGAAGAAAATGAAACTGCGTTATGGGACAATAATGAGTATCATGATTTGCTTCAGAAGCATGCATACCTGGAAGGACGCCTTTTCTTCTTCACAACCCCCTTTCCCCTGCCCCACAAAAAATCCATCTGATTCCCCGGTACCATTTCTGCCACTGCTGTGATTACAATCATTTTTAATCCCAAATGTTTTCCTAGCAACCACCAACCCCTAGTATCTTAAAATCATCTATAAATTCCTACATTTTTTTGCTTCCCAGAATCTCCTAACACCAAAATCTTTGACTCCAGCAATCAAACAGCCGTTGTGACCTTAGCTCATTTACCATGTCGCCAGTGATACTCTGTCCAGACTCCAGGAAGGTTGGATTATTCCAGGAAGGTTGGATTATTCTTGTGTCAAGGAAAGATTGAACTTTGATAAGAAAGTTGTCAGATCAGGTTCATCACTTTATGTTGAGCGTCTTGTTCAGAATGGTTGTGGATGGCTAGTTGCACTGTTAGGGCCCCTTACAATTCACAAGCCTCACCTATTTGTTCTTTTACCCTCCTCTTAGAGGCAGGGGTTTGCTGACTTTTAACACCCTTTCATTTTTATTCCATAATGTATGCCTGCTGATATATTGCTTTGCTTTTTTCCTCCCAGGTTGAGCACTTCTTGGGGATAAAGCGGAAGCTTGAGACTGTGAACTCGAGTGCGCACCAAAGAAGCCTAAAATTTGAAAGTGTCGTTGAAATTTTCTGCTGGAGGACGCATGGCTCAAAAAGAGATTCTGAAATTTTGCGAGCACATTATTCAGTTTCTTTGACGCTAAAAGGGACGCAGTCAGATGGGTATGGATATTTTTCCATTTGTTTTGGTACGGTATAAATGAAGATTATCTCACATTCTCAGGTGTATGTTTAGTTAGAGCACCAGAACGTTGTCTCACTCTACCAAGCAGGTGGGATCAATTTTTTTAAAATGTAAAAAAAAAAGTCCAGGTGTAGTTTTCTTCGAGCATGCGAGGGTTAATTTAATGTGACCGATCTATCAATCTGAGGTTAAAAATCTATAAAAATATAATTTGATTAAAAAAAAAAATTAAAATAATTTATTTAAAGTATTAAGATGTAAATTGGATTAATTTGTTGAATTAATGATTATAAAAGTGTAATAACTTGATAAAAAAAATTAAAATAAATTATAAAGTTTAATTTTTAATCAATTAATGAAATTAAAAAAAATCAATAAAAAAAAATTAAGTTTGCCGTTATTAATTTGACTATCAATGACTTTTTGAATTATAGAACTAAAATAATTGTATAAAAAATAATTATATGGTTTAATTAGAGATGAAATTGAAAAAAAGAAAAAAGAAAAAAGAAAAAGAAAACTCAGTTAAATTTTAGTGAACCTGTCTTGTTTCATTAAACCAGGATGCCCTGTTTTAACAGTGCTTTTGTACTATTTACCTTTTCGCGTTTTTAATGCATGCTGTTTCGTCTCTCATCTATGCATAAAACATGGAGTTTTCCTGCGCCGATTATATCATCATTGCTCATATATATTTACAAGTATAATTCACTGATTTGAGATACCCTAGCGTGATAACCTGATGGAGAATCAAACTGTAGTCTGTTGCCCCCTATGGTTAGAACTTTGGTAACATTTTGCAAGAGATGTCTCGAGACTTCAACTGGATCAAACTCTCTTGCAAGGAAAGCAAGTTATACTGTTCAAATGAACTGTCCTTGTCGTTGGATTACAAAATCTCGTGCATTCGCAAAAAATAATGTCAAAACAACGTGGTTCTGTTCAACCAAACGTAACTTATCCTGTACTCCAGTATCCGATTCAAACAAAAACTAACGAAGCAATAAATCATGTACAAATTCCAATCCAATCCACACAATGATAAACCAAATTAACAACAACAATAATAATGATAAAAAGAAAATTAGGGTTCAAACCCCTAAATTGATTTCATTAACCTACCAGAGAGTTTCTTCCTCGTGTTAGTAGTAGATGCAAATCAATGCTGATCATTCAAGCTGGAAGACTTTGTTAGGTTGTGGGTGCCCAAGCTACTCTCTGGGTGCTAAGTTGAGAATCTGTGACTTCAATACCATGCTAGTCATAGATGGTGTTTCATAGCTACTGGTAATACTCGTATCTGAGTTCCCACCTTGTGATAGAATTGTTGTGGAGTGACCCCTAGTTGCAGCTCTTTGCCATGAATGAGAACTCATTCCCGAGAGAACATATGCGCGCCCCGACCGTTCATACAACTCCCTAGTTTCCATTCTCTCCCTGGTTTCTTTCAACTCAGCTTCGAGCTGATTACATAGATCATCTCCTGCTTGGGAAGAAGCTGTAGTTAGAAGAGTGGATAGTTGCTTTGCCAGCAGGGCCTGTGCACCCTTTAAATCTCCCTTTTCAGCCATCCTTTGTGTCTTGGCAATAGTTTCTGTCACTAGCAAACGATTTCTTTGCCTATCAACCTCCAAACACAGCACCCGATCAATTGGAGATAAAGTTGGAGGTCGTCGAATCTCAACTCTCTCACCTTCTACCTGGACTGTATCCACTGACACCGAACCTTTGTGGAAGCACGAAACTTCCACCAATGATGTGTTTTCCAATCTTTCCTCACCATCAACAGCTGAGGATGCAGGAATTGAGAGGAACACCAAAAATTCCTTCTCCTCTTCTGCATACAAGTCTCCAATATCAATCACAGCTTGGTGTCCTTGGTCAAAAATCTTATTCTTGTGTCTCCCAGAAGGTGTTGACAGAATTTGCACTCCTGGTGATGCTGACCTAACTTTGAGTTGAACGTCCCGAGCCACAATACTTATAAGACCACCAATGCATCTTGCAAAAGCATCTTGTAAAATGTTAATTGACTCAATGAAGGAAAATGTGCCGCGGGATGCATCAGATATAGCATGCATTGCAGCAGAATCATGATCCGATCCAAACCCGAATGCGTAAACTGGGAAAGTTGGCTGCTTAGACTCCTCTCTAGATGTATTATTGCTAGGAAAGATTGAAGTTGGTAAGAACTTTAGATAAGCCAATCTATTCTGCGCATTGTGACTTTGTGTATCACAGCCATCAGATAAGAGGATAATGGTTGCAACTGAATTATGTTGACGCCGTTCTTCAAGAACCTGAACCCCTTTCTTGAGCCCTGCAACGATATTAGTTCCACCAACTGCAGAAATAGAGTCGACAACGCTTGTGGCATCTTCACGGCCACTTCCAGACATTCTCCTAAGTGGTAACATTCTTCGAGCTGATGAAGAGAAAGTCACGATCGAAAGTCGATCAGAAGGGCCCAAGTTCTGTATGATAAAGTTGACCGCACGCTTGAGAAGTATCAGCTTGCTTGCCATGCTACCGCTAACATCCAACACGGTTACAACATCAATTGGTGCCCGCGCACGGTGATGAGGGAGAGTATTATCAAGTGGTGGTGCGAGAATACGGACAAGAACACCAAACTTGGAGAAGGATTCTGATGCAGAAACAGCAGGATATTCTGCAAAAGTCTTCACAGTTATAGCATGGGGTCGAGACGAAAGGGATTGATCTGGAGAGACATCTGAGAGTACTTCATCATCTGAGAAGTGCTCCGCCTCAATTTGAACCGGTGGAACATTGTAAGGAGATACATGAGCATGCAATGAACCGGCACGTTGAAAACTGGGGGCATTTCTTGGCGCTTGAAAAGGAACATCTTTCCATTTTGAGCGGCAAATAGGACACTTGAGATTTCCATGCTTGGTATTGTCAGCAATGCAATTGAAGTGGAAAGGGTGAGAACACTCAGCATAGAAGATGGCTTCGCCTTGCCCTTTTCTCAGACTCCTCAGGCAAATGGCACATTTTTTCTGCGATAAAATAATAAAAATATTATAGCGAAAAAAAGGTACATTTCAACAACTTTCAATGGAGACCATCAAATCAAATGCATGCCAATTTTTTTCTTCTTCTTCTTCTTCTGCACAAGTTCGATTATGTAATATCCAACAAACCAAAGACAATAAAACAGATAGGATTTTTCACAATATCTTTCTACTCTCACCAAGTCAAGAATAATAATGGCTATTCAAAGGTGTTCAAAATACAAAGCCAAGCAGGCAACCAAGTTTATGGCATTTCAACACCACAATCAAAACTCGAAAGGAAACATCCATCTATGAGCGAATGGAGACCGTCGACTATGCCTAAACTTTGAGATTCAAGTTTCTCACCAATTAATTCATGAAATAAAAGCAACCTAAGCATCTCAATTTACTATCATATCAAGAAAAGCAGAAATTAATCAAGCTACTTTCAATTTTTTTACGGAATAAAAAATCACAATCAGGAATGACATTATTGTGACTTTTCAACTAAAAACTTGCAAAGCTAACACAACATTCCACTAATTCTTAAGTGTATGTTCCCGTTTCCCACAAGAAAAAGACGGTTCCTTTCGAGCTTCAACAACACGAATAGTATTAATTACCCACAAAAATATGCTTCTTCCAAAGTCAAGCCTAACTTCCACACGCGCACACACAAGAAAAGGAGAGGATTTGAATCCCGATACAAACTACAAACCCTAAGGAAACAACCGCATATTTTAACCTTCAATCCCCACCTAATCCCCTACATTCTACAATAAACAGCAAGACGTCATGTTGTTGGCTACAGCGATGACCTAGCATATGATCATGTGCTTGCTATCCTAATTTTCATGCGAGACCCTCGCAATTGAGAAAACAACAAATTACTTTTTTATTACTTATTGGTTAGATTTATGATCTTAGTAAAAAACGAACAACAACCCGTTAATCAAATCGTTGGACTTCTTGAAGCCTCCTATAGCATAATCAAAATAAATGCAAATCTCAACTACCGCCAACAGCTCTACTTCAATGCTATTATTCCATTGCTCCATTAAATGCATCGCCTGATCTTTCAAGCAACCTTCACCCACTTTTACCAAAACACCCCTAGTCAAACCAAGAACAAGGAGAACACACAACGGCATTTTCGTGATTACAGTCGAACGATGCCGAACTCACAGGGATAACAAGTCAGGTTTTTACGCGTTAAGTAAAAAAATAAATAAAAACTCTGCTCGCCGGGCGGTTACAAAATTAAATCGCAGCTGTAAACAAAACAATGTAATTAAGATTTAAGAAAACATAAAAAAAAAAAGAGAGGGGGGGGGGGATGATTACAGAAGAAGAGTGGAGACTGAAGCTACGAGAGAGACGAGCACTGAACGAAGAAGATGATGATGCTGGGACTGGTGGTGGAGTGGCGGTGGTGAAGCGGGCATTTTCGGTGGTGAAGGTTGTGGGATTGGTGGGGGTGGGGGTCGGGGTCGGGGTACGGGTGGAGTTGGAGAGAAAAGAGAGCTTTGACTTGAGGGCTTTTTTGAGCTTGCGCCATGCACTAGAAGCCATTGCTTTGGATTCAGAAATGAAACGGACAAAAGGGCATAAAAGTTTAGTGGGGAGAGAGAAAATGTTAGGTTTATTAGCATGAAGTCCTTTTTTGTAGGAGAGAGAAAAGATGGGATGCCTGCGAGCCAGATTTTGCAAATCAAAAGGGAGTTATTTTTTACGTGTGAGAGTTTAGTCAAAACCATGTTATTTGATACTATTCTCTCTTTTTCTATTTTGGCACCTTTAGGTAATTGAATTTGAGATTGTCTTTGATACTGTGTTACTGGTTTTTCTAAAATATATTTTTATTTAAAAAATAAATCAAAATAAATTATAAAACATATTTTCTAATCAAACCAATATTAATAAATAATTTTTTAAAAACAAGTCAATTAAAAAAAAACAATAATTAAAGTTAACCGAATTAAATTATCATATCCATGGTCGGATGATCAAATTAAAATAACCTTGTAAGAATCATAATTTCTAATAAATTTAATGTTGAAGTATAAAATTAAAACTAAACAATCGATAAAAAAAAATGTAAAAAAAAACTCGAGTCAACTTGAGTTAATTGTTAAACTCGTGACCCGATTTATAAGATGAGAATAACCTTATTAAAACAAACCGAAACAAATCATGAAGTTTAATTTCCAATTTATTTAATGTTGAGAGATGAAATTAAAAAAAAATTAAAAAAATAAAAAACAAATAAAACTCAAGTAAATCGAGTTAATCTATTAAACTTGTAGTTTGAGTTATAAGAGCAAGATCATTTTAAAAAAAAATTAATTTTTTTAAAATTCAATTCAAAATAAATTTAATATTTAAAAATATTATAAAAAAGATAAAAAAAAATATTATTATAGTAAATAGTATTTTGTAGGAGAGTTACAACAAAACTCTCTCTCTCTCTCTTTTTGTTAATTAATTAATGTTAATTAAGACTGTTGCTTTCCATCCAATTGCATCAATCACTTGGAACGTCCATGAACCACAATTGAATGATAGTGTCATTCGTCAATAGACGTGGATCATTCATGATCCAAAATACAAATTTCATATCTATTTTTTATTTAAAGGGAAGATTATTTCATTTCTAACATGCAAGTAGAAAGACGATTTAGTGACTAAGATTTTTGATTCAGTATAAAAATTTATATTAAATTTGAAAATGGATGGAAAAGTCGGAATAACTGTTCAATCAATAGTGTATTTGTTTTTATTTTTCTATTTCTAAATTCGAATTTTGATAATGATATTTAAAGAATTTATTTTTAATATATATTATACATGGAAAAAAATATATTTTCAAGATTGCATGGAAAAATAGTTTTGATTGATACAAAGCTGATCTTGGAATATCCTACCAATAGAGAAGAAAATCTCAAAGATTTTGAAAAAAATAATTACTGCTAGGTACCAATACAATGATCAGGGAACTTTGTGGTATAACTGTAAAACTCAATCTGGTATAAAGTTTGAGTTATTTACAAGGAAGGTTAATCCAAGTTAATTTTTAAAAAATATATATTTTTTTTAAATGATGATATTTTGATTTTAAAAAAATCAATTAAATTAATAATTAATTTTTTAACAAGAGGCATGATGGGTTAACAAGTGAATTAAGTTTTTTAAGGGGATCATTTAACAAGTGAATTAAGTTTTTTAAGGGGAACATTTGTTTTTTTTTTCTTTAACTTGGACGTCTAAATTGATTAGGCCAGCATTACAACACACACTCTAGTAGGTTTGGATCATAAATAATTGCAAAATGCTTACGTGTCAATATTTTGTTCGTTCAATTAAAGCCCTTTTTCCGGGTCAATTTTAAGAAATTTATTGAATTTGGTGCAATCTTATTCTAATTACACTATTGAATAAAAAAAAGAAATAAAGAAACTTGCGATTCATGTATTATTATAAAACCGCAAGGAAGGGAAAAGACAGGGTGCAGTTTTATTTGAACATCTTTAAATGTTGCTTTTTATTTATTAACTCGGTTGACTGAGCCTACCATCTTTGACTTTGTTTTATTTTTCTATTTAATTTTGATGACCGGATTCATTCTTTCAAAATACAATCCCTACCGAATCCCATGAGAAATCAAATTTTATTTTGAACTCTATTTTGTCAAATCTTATTTGATATTATTTCCGATTCCAATTTCCTAGATAATTAACCACTTAGATTTATTGTATAGATACTAGGCCTCTGCCTGATGGACTGTAATCCACTATTATTATTATTATTATTTTATTGCTGCTGTGCTTGAGTGTGGCCGGTTGCTATTAAATTTTATTTTTTATTTTTTCTAAAAGAAACGAGTGATAGTTGAAAAACATCACAAAAATTAATAATAGGTCGACACATGGACCGGCACCGTATGGTACAGTTAACGGGACATGGGCCTGGATTTATGCTGGGCAAGCATATGACTGGCCATGAATCGATACAACATTATATATCTGGTTCATTATACATGATGAACCTGTTTTTTTTAATTAATTATTTTTTGTTTTTTAAAAAGAAAACTCGAATATCCATAATCTATAATTAATCTTCAGGATTTAACGTAACCTAATAATTTAAGAAATACGAGGTCTTATTGTTTAGAGCAATAAATATACATACGATCGATATTTTTTTATTTATTCTTAATAAATCCAATGAATCTTAAATTAATAAATAGACATACACGGATAAATACATGTATTTTTTTAATAAATAAAAAAAACAAATCCTATTCAAACAGTATTTATATATCTAGAGAGCCGAGACGTCTAATTACCATGAATGATCAAATAATTAATTAGTTAAGCAAGCAGCAGTTATGGCACATGTGCATCAGTTTTCTTGAAATATCATGGGCTGTGCAAAAGGGAAAGCACGCGTTCTCTTTCCCTAATAGTCTTGAAAATCTCGAGCTAACTTTTGTTTGCTATAATTAAATTAATCCATCACCGATCATATCTCTGGCTTGTTTGAAGATTTATTAGGGTTGGTCGCATCCCAATTCACAGGTATCATCAATCTTCATGTCTGGTTAATTGATCTCCTTCGCATGTCTTTTATTTTGTTTTCCGGCGGCTATAGAATTACTTAATTGTTAGGGTTTCTTTTGAGGTAACTGCTATGCTTTTCTCTTTTTACTGTAAGATTTATCCTCCGATTTATGATTTTTAAGTTTAAGAAACTATGCCATGATTTGCTTCGTATGACCATGAAGAAAAATATATATATGTCTATGTTTATATATATATAGAGAGAGAGGGAGGGAGAGGGAGAGGGAGAGCTTGTGAGTTGATGGAAACAGTAGAAATTAGTTTCTGCAGTTCCTTTACTCAAAACTTGTCTTTATGTTATATGCTGCTTAAGAATGAATTTGAGACTTCAGTGCTTGCAGTTGTTTTTGGATAAAGGCTTGCGATTCAATCACTTTAAGAAGCAACAACACCAATTCATATGCTTCTCATTAGTCTTGCCTCGCTCTAGATTTAACTGCATATTAAGTAGGGAACCAATCGAATGAAAAAGAAAAACCTCTAATTTTTCCTGGCAATCAGACAAAAGCCATCATCGCAAGGAATGCAATATTTAGCTTACGGACATTGCTTTATCAATCATCCCAAGATTATGAAACGAGATTTTGAACTTGTTATGAAATTTCTAGTTTTTTCCTATTTGGCTTGATTATTTAAGATGTAGATTCTACGCTGTGGGATTGAGATATAGATTGGACTCTAGTCATTGAGTTTTATTAGGTTCAGAATGTTCTCTTTTTCTCAGTATGCCCTTCTTGTTTGTAAGACCAGGAATTTTAGGTCCCTTTGCTCCACACCATGGATTTACTGGAGAATTTTGACAGCAACATGGTTTTTATGGAGAAGGCAGAAAACACTATGGATTTACTGGGGAGTGTGGATCTTCTGGTTGAAAATTTGTGGGAAGCCGAGAGAAGTTACTATCAGCACTTTGATCTCAACTTTCCAGTTCCTGTTGAGAACAATATACCTCCCTGTGGCCTTTGGTTTCCTGCCCAACCACAGATTTCTCAAGCTGAAGCATATGGATTGACACGACAACATCAAACTGCACGAGATGTTGAGGTCATTGATGATGATATTGCTATAATCTCCCCCAACACATTTGATCGAGTATGTCACTTGACACAATGTTTATGGTTGTTTGGCTTGTCTTCTTCAAGTATCCGATTCTCTATAATTAAAATGATCCTCCTTTTACCAGGCCAGGAAGAAAGCTAGGAGAAATCCTGATGCAGAAGTAAGGGAAAATATAAATATGGCCAATCAGGTTCATGCTGTAATTCACTGCTATATCTTCTGTTTCATTTTCCTTTAGTTTAGCTAATCCTTCACCTTTGTGTCCAGTCCTTTATGCAATCAAACTTCTAGTAATCATAAGAAAACTTAAATTCTTACCAACGTCATTTGCTTTGGCAGGCTGGGAGTGTGCCCCAACTCCCTGGATCATCCCAGGCTGTGCCACCGCCCCAACTTTCTGGATTGTCCCTGACAGTGCCACCACCCCATTTTTCAGGATTGTCCCAAACTGCGCCGCCGCCACCAGCACCAGGGTTTTGTTGCCCAATTTGTATGGACGAGATGAAAGAAGCAACATCAACAAAATGTGGTCATGTTTTCTGCAAGAGTTGCATTGAAAAAGCACTAGCTGTTCAGAAGAAGTGCCCTACTTGCAGGATGAAATGTTTAGCGAAATCCATCTTCAGGATCTTTCTTCCTGCGTTTCTTTAAAAATTCCTTTATTTGTAATCGTAGACTTTGATTTAACTTAATTAAAAGACTGCTAAATATCTTAATTTTTTTTTAATCGTAATATCATAGTCCTAAGCAGTTTTAACAGAGGCTTTCACTTAATTTATCTCAGGAAGGCCCGAAATCATTCTGTTAACTGCATCATGAACTCTGTTATTGACATCAAATTTATTTGATTCTGGAATGTTGACTTTGTAAAGTCTCTGCAATTTGCAGAATTCGAATGCTCAATTTAAAGACTCGGTATGATTTTTCTCAATTCTAGGAGGTGCCTATATTTTTATTATCTGTCAGAGAGTATTAAAGAATTGATTTTTCTCAATTCTGGATTGATTCTTGTAAATAATTTGTTTATTTTACATGATATAACTAAATCAAATACTGAAAAGTATTTTTTAATTTATTTTTCATTATTCTATCAAATTTACTTTTTTAAAATTTATTTTCTAAAAAAAATAATTATTTTTTTTCGCAAACAAATACCTTAGTGAGTGTAAATATTGGAAGTCTCGGAGTGGTTTATGTATATAGTGTTGGCCCATTTTTGTATTTAGGTAAGCATTATAGATGTTGCCTCATCTAGCTCTCCGTCTCTGTCAATCCAAAGATCAGCGCAGAGATGAAACGACTTTGGCTGCCACAATCCTTTTCTCTGTTTTGACGGGAGAGGTTAATAATAAGAAACACACAATTAAGCGCCGGGGAGAAGGAGCAAGGACAAAAACTGCTTTCTCTGAGGATACCAACGACATCTGGGCACCATTCACGTTGTCTCTCTCTTTTTTAGGTTTACTCATGATCAATATTCTCCCTGAGCACAGATTTTTGCAGAAGATTATACCCATTTGATTTGTTAAAACAAGTTATTCACGTCAAAACTTTGTTTTTTCACGATCTGGTGATTAAGGGGAGAATATATAAGATATTTTAATAAACAAACCAACTCCCTTGTGTTACAATCCACACGGCATCGGATATGATCCAAATGTTCATCAAGGAGCTGAAGAGCAGCGAATCTGTATCCAAGCAGTGAATCTAAGCACTTGTTGTTAGAGATGCACTGTGGGCCATCATGATTGTTGCCACCGTCAACAATTAATTTTAAATTTTTTTATTTTAATATACTATATAAAAATAAATTTTAAAAATAAAAAATATTATTTTAATATATTATTTAAAAACACATTTAAAAACTAATTACCATCACATTTACTGACATTATCGTTCTAGATTACATGGACAAATATCTTCGATGGCTTTCTACGTCAAGAGAAGCGCGCACATGAAAAACTCAAACCAGCATTTTCAACAAAGAAAACTGAATCTGACCTTCATAATTAAAAAAAAAAAGTATGTGCTGCCAATGAAGAAGGGCCAGAGAGCAGCTCTAGAAGGCGATGGGGTGTATGAAGAAGGGTCAGAGAAAAATGTGTGTGCTGCCAATGAAGAAGGGCCAGAGAGCATCTCAAGTTGCAGAACTTACATCTCATGTCAATTTCTTAATGATGTCCTACTCTTTTCTTTTCGTGCTTGGTCCTTGAAATTTTACTCTGATTCTTGTATTTTATTTTCTTGCAAATACTTTTTAATTGATTTTTTTTATCCTCGTATTTTACAATGAAATTCAGTCCCCTAATGATACTTTTTTTCAATTAAGTCCCTGCATGTCAAATCTTAAACTTGATCAAGATTAGTCAAATGATTTTAAATGGGTTAAAGGACAAGATACGATCTGAGGAGATTTAAGAAGTTATATATGTTTTAAAAAATAAAATTCTTATTTCCTACAATATTATCATATTTTTATTGTCATTTTAAAAAAATTATTTTCAAAGATATTAGATTAAAAAACCAATTAGACATGATATGCGAAAATGATTTAAAAATAATAAAAAAAGGAAAAATACTCTCATAATATTTATATGACATTACAGGGAAAAACAATCTTTATTGAAATTTAAATTATAAATACGAAAATGTACATTCATGAATATTCATGTTGTGGGGAGCCAACACGTGGCTTTTAACAACGTTAATGATAATAATAGATAGAAAAACTATAAATACCACCCATAGGCCATAAGTAAGACTTAAGAAGGTTGATTTTATATGATTAAATGCAAGTTTAAGTTTTATTTTATTTTAGTTGGAATGCATTAATCTTAGATCAACCTGCATCTTGTAAGCAAGATTTTTAATTACAAAAATATCCAAATCTAATTGTTTGCATGCGTGTAAGAAAGTTTTTGAAACTTTTCTTTTATAAATATTCCAAATTAGATATATGTTTACGTTAAGTTACACTAACATAAAAAAAATCTAAATAATAATAACTTAAATCAACATAAGTTAACTTGATTAATATGTGATTAAGATATGAGATCGAGATAATATACATAAAAAAAAATTAAAAAAAATATTGTAAAGCTCAAGATCCAATAATCTAGTATCAAATGATGAAACTAAAAAAAAAATAGTTTTTTTTAAGCAATGTCAAAGAAAAAAACTCGAGTCAACTCAAGTTAACTTGACTAATATCACATTTTTGATATGAGATCGAGATAAAAAAAAATTAGATTTTTTAAAAATAAACCTAGCAAAAAAAACTAAACTTAAATATAAAAATACTATAAAAAAACCTGAGTTAACTTTACTAATCCACAACCTAAAATATAAAATTAGAATAACTTTTAAAAAAAAACTGAACAAATAATGTAGCTCAAGGCTAAACAATCAAATATGAAAAGATGAGCCAAAAAACAAAAAAAATATTTTTTAACAAAGGACCTAAAGAAAATATCGAATTTAAACCGAGTTTGGATTATGAAACTGTGATTATCTTATGGAAAGACAAACACGTAAAAAACCACAAAGTAAAAATTCCAATCATAAAAAAGTTTTAAAACAAAATAAATAACAATTAAAATAACTAGGACTGGATCTAGTATAAAAAACTAAATGAAAAAAATAATAATTACAGGCTAAATTGAAAAATAAAATAAATTAAGAAAATGATAAAACAATAGCAATAAAAAAACAGGACCAAAGTTGGAAAAAAGGTTAATGAAATAAAATGTTGAGAAATAAAATTGAATTTTTTTTTAATAAAAAAAAATATTAATTAAAAGAATAAGGATTAAGATATAAAAATAAAATAAAATGATTAGGGATAAAATTAAAAAAAATCAAGAAAACAATAAAATAAAATAAAACAATTAAAAGAATGAGGTTTAGATTGGATAATAAAATAAAATAAAATGTTCAGGGATGAATTTGAAAATAGATTAAACTTCAAAAAACATTAAAAAAAAACAAATAGCAGTCAAAATAATAAGAATCAAAACTGATAAAAATATAAACCGAAGAATATATTTGATTTTAGAAAGGATTGACACTAATTTCTAGGTTAGGGAAGAGAAAATAATAATAAAAAAATCATCAAACATGTGCACGTGACTCACCAACACAAAAGGGATGTTCATGTTAATGATATATTTTTTTAATTTTTAAAAATTATTTTTAACATCAATGCATCAAAATGATTTGAAAACATTAAAAATATATTAATTTAAAATTAATAAAAAAATATAAAAATTTTAAATTTTTTCATAAATACTTTTAAAATGCAAAAATAAACAAGTTAAAATCTTGGATTATAAATTTAAGTAACTGAAGAGCTCTTTATGCACAGTTCAAAGGGCATGAAAGCTATCACGTGCTAAAACTTGTGTTGTAAGCATTAATAATTTTTTAAATAATATTTAATTTTTTAAAATTATCAAAATTAATCTAAAAATAACAAAAAAAATCACAACAAAAAGGCTAAAACATCCTAGAAACCAATCCTATAGTTTTTTTTAATCTATTTTAATAGCGATCCTGTCTCTTCATTGTTAAAAAAATAAAAATTAAAAGACAAAAATGCCTCTTTGTGCGAGTTTAATGTTTTTTTTATTTAATTTCTGAAACCTGGGAGCCGTTATTTGAATTGTTTCACTTTCAATAAGAAACAACCTAAAATGAAAATCAACTAACAAAAAATGAAAGGAGAAAATTTTCTCAACAAAAAATAGACATTTTGGCGCCATTTAAGAAAATTCCATCGACCTTCCTGGCCAAGTTCTTTGCCTTTTTTTTTTCACTGTTCACTGTTGCAGTGTCAGTGGCTTTTTTTTAAAACCTTTGACTTTGTTTTAAAATTTTAATTTTTTTAATATAATAATATTAAAAATAAAAAATATTATTTTAATATATTTTCAAATAAAAAAAATATTTTAAAAAACCATTTAGACGGTACTTCGAAGTAAACAGGATATATATCTTCGAAGGATCCTTTTTTGACTCTTTTCTCTCTCTAGAAAGCATCCATTTTTGACTCTCTTTTCTCTCTAGAAACTTGAAACTACACACACTTCTCTACTCCTAGCACTATTTAATAGCAACTTTATTGTTACCCGGAAAGGGTAAAACAATAAAACCATCTGTAAATTATCTTCCTCTTTCTCTTTATGGACTCTAAAGAAAAACCATTTCAGCTTAGGATTCTTGAAGTTTTGTTGGGGTGAAACACAGAAAATAAATGGAACTTGAATCCGGTTCCACGAACCGGCAATCTAGATTGGTAAATTAATGTTTTTTTCACTGCAACGTATGCTTTTTTTGGGTGCTTTCTTCTTTCTTTTCGGTATTGCAATGTTGGGTTTTAAGTTTGTTGTGCATTTGCTGTTTAGTTGCCAAGAAAATGTAGCAGAATGAAGGAAAATTTCATGGTTGGAAACTTTTCTTTGGTTTTTTTGACACTCATTTGACTGATTGGTCCTTTGTATGTGGCATCTGTTTGGTTCCCAAGAAAATGCTGCAGAACGAAGGAAAATTTTCCTGGTCAATGAAAATTTAGAAGCTCTTCTTGATTTTGTTTGACACCCTTTTGTCCGATTAGTCTATCTTGTTAAAATCCGCCCCTTCTCTTTTAGTTGGTTATTTTTATACTGTTTCATTCACGTTTAGTCGAGTGAGTAAATTTAGAAACTTGCTGCGATTTTCTTGACACCCTTTTAGTTGCTTGAGCTAATTCTGTTCAAATTTGCCGTTTCTTTCATTGGAGAATACTTTCTTTAAACAAATTAAGGTTTATTAATCTTCCACATGTTAATTATCGTTTCATTCAAGAATTATTTGAAAAATAGTAGTGATGGTATTGAATTGAGGAAAAAGGTGTGATTTTTTGGTGTTTGTTAATCTATTTGCAGAAACTTTATAAAAGTACTTTGATTCTAGCGTACCAGAGTTTTGGTGTGGTATATGGTGACCTTAGCACATCACCAATTTATGTCTACACAAGTACCTTTTCGGGGAGATTGAGACTTCACGAGGACGACGATGAAATTCTCGGGGTACTTTCTATGGTTTTCTGGACTTTGACTTTAATCCCTCTCTGCAAGTACATTGTATTTGTATTAGGGGCTGATGATAATGGCGAAGGTGCTTTCAAAGACCTGCCTTTGTGTTTGTTTGCCTTTCTAATTTAGAGATGTTTCCGTACTTTTTCTGTGGATTGTTGAAGGAGCCTCAATGTTACAGGAGGGACATTTGCCTTGTATTCATTACTTTGTCGCCGTGCAAAGTTAGGACTTTTGCGTCCTTCTCATTCGACAGACGATGACATATCTTCTCAAGACTCTTGTCTATTGATCAAAGAGACCAGGGCTAGTTCTCTTCTGAAGGAGTTCTTTGATAAGCATCATAGTTCTCGTGTTGTACTGCTGCTTATTGTGATTTTAGGGACTAGCATGGTTATAGCTGATGGTATCTTGACCCCATCAATGTCAGGTATGTTTCTTTCCTAGTTTCCTAGTAACATAGATTGACTTCAGTTTGTAAAGATGTAGAAGTATGGCCATTGTTGGTACACAGTTTTGGGTTGTCGCTAATCAAACAAGACCACTGGAATGGTGGCCATTCAAAAGGTAGATTAAGGATTCGTACTCTTTTGACCTAAATTGCATTCAAGCAATGGCCATCCAAAAGGTCTACCTCTGGTAGATTGAGGATTGGTAATCTTTGCATCCAAATTACTCAGTCAAGCCATCGCTGATTGTGTTGTAAAAGACACCTCATACATAGACCAGTTGTCCCAAATAGAATATAGTGCTCAACGTTTTGTTCTTTGTCAATTAATTCAAGAAGGGCTTGTCACTTTTATATTCTCTTGGTGATTAATGAAAGATGATTTTATGGTTCTGCTACTATCTTGCCATACAAATATTTTTTAAAAACACCAAATATTATAAAAAAATGCCGTCTACTTCTTTAATAATCTTTTTTTTTTCCCAGTCCTTTCGGCTGTATATGGCATCAAAACTAAGGCTGGAGGTCTGCATGACAGTAAGTAATGTATCATTTCTTGTTTGTCCTTTCTGACAAAACAGAAGTAGAACTTGTTTCTCTCATTATAATGGTGTAACAGACTTGCTTTGCGTAATATATGCCTACATACTTTATTCCCAGGATTTAAATTCTCATATGATTGTTATAACATTAGCTAGAAGGCTCAGAAGAAAAGTTGAATATAATTGCCTTTGGAATGAACGAGCAAGATAAGGAGCATTTGTAGTATCTTTTAGTGATATATACTTCTACAATTTTCTGTGCAGATTATGCTGTTTTGATAACTTGTCTGATTTTGGTGGGCCTCTTTGCACTTCAGCATATTGGGACACATAGGGTTGGCTTCCTTTTTGCTCCTATCATCTTATTGTGGCTATTATCCATTAGTGGGGTTGGTATTTACAACATAATTCAGTGGAATCCTCGTGTTGTGAGTGCTCTGTCACCATATTACGTGTACAAGCTGTTCAAATTGACAGGAAAGGATGGGTGGATTTCTCTTGGAGGCATTGTCCTTTGCATTACAGGTTTGTTGGTTCCCCTTCATTTCCCCCTTTTCTGCCGAAGATTATTCTTGTGAGAATGGCTGAAAAAATGAACTTCTTAATAAGGTGCGGAGGCTATGTTTGCTGACCTTGGTCATTTCTCTCAGCTTTCAATCAGGGTAAGTTTCCACTCTAGTTTTATGAGTATGGCCAAATTTCATGACTATGTTTGTGCCTGTATGCTAGGCAGTTGTTTTGTGGTCATTTTGTTTGTTTAATGATCTAAATAAAACTTTTCCAGGTTATGTACATTGATTTTTCACATCATCAATTTATTTCCCTTTTGACTTTTTATTTTTATTTTACTTACAAGAGCAGATTGCATTCACCGCAATTATTTATCCTAGCTTGATTCTGGCTTATATGGGTGAAGCTGCTTATCTCTCTAAGCACAAAGAGGACCTTCAAAGAAGCTTCTACAGAGCAATCCCTGGTAAGATCTTTTTTTAATTTCTTCTCCCAAATCCTATTTATTTGTTTGTAATTATATCTGCAATTCTGCATATACTAGATCCTAGAATTTTAATCTTGGAACATAGATAATGGAAATAACTAGATTTGAATTATTTTGAGTCTAGAGGGTGTCAGATGTGATTTCATATAATTGTGAGGTTGTTCCTTGTCTTTCTTGATGGCAAATGAGATTGTATGGTCATGTCTTGAAAGGCTTGTGTTTTCTTTTGTCTGCTGCTAATATGAAATGTCAAGTTTTGAACTTCCAATTTTTTGCTCCTGAATGGCAGAGACCTTCTGTTTCTTCTTAATATGATATTCAACATGCATTTTATTTTCTGATTTTGCTAGAATTTTTTGGATTCTGTGTACAAAATTTTGCTCAAAGTGCAAGTTATTTCTCACGAGGATCAGCTCTATCTTACACAAAATATTAAACTTTATCTGTAAGTTGTTAATGGTTCTTTAAAGCACAATTTTCAGGCTGGGACCTTTGATAGGGCTGGCCAATGTTTACGTTCTCATCACCAATCTTTTCTAGTGTGCATGATTTACCATTATTTTGGGAAGAGGAAGCATGGTGCTGTTTAATTTTGCAGTTTGGCTCACCTTGCTAGCTATCTGCAAAGTGTTTTTCCTGCTTAGCTATATCTAATTTTTGATTGCAGCATTGTCTTGGAGCATACTCTTATGGGATTTTTTTAATTCCTTTTCCTTTCAGAGGTTGTATTTTGGCCAGTATTTATCATTGCAACTCTTGCAACAGTGGTGGCAAGTCAGGCAGTCATATCTGCCACTTTCTCGATTATCAGCCAGTGTTGGGCACTGAAGTGCTTCCCTCGTGTTAAGATAATACACACATCAAATCAAATGCATGGGCAGATATACATACCGGAGGTGAACTGGATGTTGATGGTTTTTTGCCTTCTTGTTGTGATCGGCTTTAGGGACACAGATATGATAGCCAATGCATATGGTACTTGCCTCTCCCTCCCGTCCTCCCTTCCTCTCCATCTCCGTCTCTCTCTCAATTAAGTTAGCAATTTGATCAGTTTATCTCTTTGTACCAGGTCTCACAGTTATCATTGTAATGTTTGTTACCACCTGCTTGATGTTTCTTGTCATTGTTATGGTCTGGAAGCGGAATATTCTGGCAGCATTTATTTTTGTAACTGTTTTTGGATTTGTAGAGTTGCTCTACTTGTCTTCTTGCCTGGCCAAAGTGGCCAAAGGTGGCTGGATCCCACTCATTTTCTCCCTAATAGTTTTGTCTGTGATGTACATCTGGCACTATGGGACGTTACAGAAACAATCATTCGAGTCACATAACAGAACATCTTTGGATATGCTTCTTAGTCTGGGCCCAAATGTTGGTTTAAATCGTGTTCGTGGCATTGGCCTAATCTATACAAATGTGCTCTCAGGGATCCCGCCTATGTTTTCACATTTTGTCACCAACTTTCCTGCCTTCCACCAAGTCCTCATATTTGTAACATTTCAATTCCTGACAACTCCAAGAGTTTCTGCCAATCAGCGTTTTATTGTAAGCCGCATTGGTCCCGCAGAGTTCCGTCTCTATCGGTGCATTGTCAGGTTTGGTTACAAGGATGCAAGGAAGGAAAGTCATGCTTTCGAGACCGACCTGATTGAAACTGTGAGAGAGTTCTTGCAGCATGAGAGTGATGATGGTGATGCTCGAGACTCAGTAAGTGAAATGCCTGTAAATCAGACTGGATCAGACTGTCTACGGGATGAGGTTAGCATGAGAGTTGAGAATTGTTCTGGGGTTGGGTTGACTAGATTCAAGAGAGTAAGATTCCGTGGTGTCGACAATAGTAAGGAATTGGATGACCTGGAGGATGCCCGGGAAGCTGGTCTGGCATATATGATGGGCAATACTTGTGTCTTGGCAAGGGAAACATCATCATTTGTGAAGAAATTTGCCATTAACATTGTATATGGTTTCTTGAGACGGAACTGTCGGAGGCCATCAACAGCACTAGGGGTTCCTCATACATCTTTGATTGAAGTAGGAATGGCTTATCGTGTTTAACATCAGTGATTGATTGATATTCTGAGTAGGGAGGGGGGGGTATTATTGGGATTAGGAGGTAACAGACAAAATGGAGGTGGCATCAGTCCATCTGGCTGGCTTCTGCAGCTAAAATGAAGCATTGATGAGGAAGCCATCTTGACATGGTTTCTGGAAAGGATTGCGGAAGGGTTTACCACTGTAAACTAAATGTAACAAATAGAGGCTCAAAGAATCTGAAGTGGCTGATTCAATTACACTGTTATAGCTTACATAAAGATTCCTCAGATTTAGAGATAAGTTTCAGAGTACACAGGACTGACTCTTGTAGTCAATTCTTTTGTATAATAGCATAATTTTCTTTCCATAGTTATTTTAAAGTGTCTTGTTTCCCCAGGGGGGGCGCTTCTTCTCAATCTCCCCCGCCAGCATGAAAGGAAACCTGTCTTTTTTCTCTTCTTCTCTTGGAGGCGTCATTTGGAAAGATGCCAAGCACTTTGTGGAACAAAATGAGCAGAGGCTAACAAATTGCATTCCAGAAAAAATAAATCAACCAAAAAGTAAAAATACAAATCTTTATCAGTTTCATTCATACGACAACCAATATACAATCGCCAACCCATATATTACAGCTCAATTCAATACCTCAAAATTCAAAGACAAATAATGCTCAACAAACACACCACACATCTCAACAGCATAAAAAATCACTCTCTACACCCCATAGAAGAAAGTGGAAAGTAAGGCAACAAAGGGAAAGAAAAAAAGTCTAAACATTTTCCAAGTTTCCTGGCTTGGAATGAGGTGGAGGAGGTGGTTTACTAGCAGTACCAGGTGGTGGAATAGGTAACCCAAAAACTTGAGCATTTGTACGGACATCTTGTCTTCCTTTGTATCTCCCCAAGTAGTAGCATCCAAAACCAAGAAGTAAGCAGAAGATTATCAAAGGCAAAGAGATCACCACTACCATACCCATTTTCCAATATTCCCTTCAAGGCTGTTTAGAGAGAGAGAGAGAGAGAGAGTCGAAGCAGGTTTATGCACTAGATGAGAGGGAAGAGAGACACTGCAGGAAGGTTTTCCTACGTTTCTTTGGTGGTCTGATGAATGAACTGGAGGATTCGGATAGGGGATTTTAAAGAACTTGGTTTCTAACGGTAGGCTTAACGTTCAAGCTTCTAACGGGTACTTTTTTTGGTGGGCCAACGTCATGCTCCATGTTACATTCACATGGATGGATTATTAAAAGCCCAGAATTAATTGTTATAAATTATGTACGATGTTGAGCTGTCTTGTCTTGGAATTTTAGCTTTTGTGTTAAAAAAATTAAAATGGACAAATTTCCATGGGCAGGACAAAGACGTTGCCATTGAATCGAAGTTTTGCAAAGTTTTGGATTTTTTACTTTTGTATGAAAAAGTAAAAAAATAATTTTAAAAAATATGAGAGAGGATATTAATTTAAATGAAAATAAAAAAGATTAATGTAAAGTAAAACACATATAAAAAGAAGATTATTAATTAATTTTTTAAATAATCAAAATTAGAACAAAAATACAAAAAATAAAAGAGGTCAAGCCGATACTTCTAACCTGCTACCTAGAAAGCCAAGCATGCCTGACCTATATACCTGAGTTTTTTTTTTTCAACTCATCCTACTCTTTCTTTATATATATATGTTTTGGATGACAAAGGCAGGAGACATGTCATTATTTATAATATTTTTCATAATTTTTGATGATTGAAATATTAGGGTTCAAGTTTTGAAACTTTTAAAACTTATTTTTAATTTATTTTTATTTTAAAAAATCTAAATAAATATTCTTAAAATTTTAACAAACTGATTTCTCAACTTAAAACATTTATAAATTAATTCAAAAACATAAAATTAAATCAATTTTTTCCCTCAATTTAGAGATCTATTTTGAATAGCCAAATGAAAGGTAAAAAATATTTCAATAAAACTTATCTCATGAATAAAATTTATTAATATAAAAAATATGTTTTTTATTTTTAAAATGTGAATAACTAATAACTTTCTCTCTACTTTTTAAATTTTTGGTCACTTTCCTTTTCCTTTCTTAGACTAGGAACTTAACTATTAACAAAATAAAAATTTAGACCGTTTTCAAACTAAAAATTTAAAAATAGAAATTTAGAAAAACCTCAATGCATTTTTCCCCAAAAAGCTTTAAATGAATAGTGCTGAGTTAAAAAAGGGTTTTATTTTCCCATTACTTTTAATTTTGGTCCTTTTAATTTTTGTAAAAAAATAATATTTTTTTATAAAATCAAGTATCAATCCAATATCAAAATTTTTTTATAGCATGATAACTCCATAAAAAAAAATTAAAACAAATTATCAAGTCCAATTACTAATGAATGCAACTTGAAAAGATGAAATAAAAAGGTGTAGATGTTATTAATTTAGTTTCCATACTTCCTCTGAATGTTATGAGATGATCTATAGTCATCTCAATATTTTATATTTCTAATAATTTAATTATAAAATATTAATTTTATTTCATTTAAATTAAAAGTTATCATGAAAAAAATTATATTATTAACTTAAAATATTTACACTTAATTTATAATAAAAATTAAATTTATGATACCAACTAAATATGAAAGTGTAAAAAATAATTTTAATCTTTTACATTACTAAAAAGTGTTTATATATATATTTATAATTATTATTCATGTCTTCTTTCATTTAAAAAACAATAAAAACTTGTAAAAGAAAACTATGAAAAATCTTTAAAATATGTTTTTCAAACTTAATATAAATTTTAAAATTGGAGTATCACTTAATATTTAAATATAAAATATAAAACATTATTTTTCTGACTATTTTTTTTTAAAACTAGAATATTACCTTGTTTATGAATACTTTTAATGTTTTTTTTTCCTCGGAGGCAATAAAGTAAGAGAATATAAAGATAGTTTAGGAAATACTTGTGTCGTGGCACTTATGAAAATACAAATCATCTGGACCATTGAAAGTTTTCTCTTACTACGTGTCATCTATAGAGAACCAAAGGTATTCTAAGGCGAGCCTTCATAACAAAGGCACTCTTGAAGCCCCCGTCTAATGTTGGCTTATTGTTAATCATGGCGGAGTTGTATTAAGCGTTCGTCGCAAGCAGATTTTACTTGGACGGTGGGCAAGAGGAACACTTCAGGTATTGTTTGCTTGAAACTTTGTTTATAGTTTGTAAATATAATATATAATGTTCTTTCACAAGTGTGAGCACTTGGCAAGAGTTATGACAGGATGAAATCATTTTTGTTTTTTTTTCATTTTCTGGTGACAATATCATTTCACATATATAGTGCCGTAGATTCCTTGTACATTTTTTTGTACAAATGTTAGTGTTTAAAGCTTGTCATGTCTACAACTAATCATACAACTGGCTAGAAAAACAAGGCATAAAGTGCTATATATACTCTATTTGGCTGCAAACTATGCGGCTCTGTAGCAATAATTAACCCCTTACCTTCCATCCCCAATAAGGTCACTCAGCCTTGGTTCAGTGATATTTAATGGGGAGTGTATTTGATCACCTCCTCGACTAAGATCAATTGAATTATGATGCTGGCTTTTATTCTTGCTCTTGCTATCATCAGTTGAAGCGGATGCTGGAGTGTTTTCAGTCGAAAAGCTGCCAGTTATATCCTTAAAATCCATATCAGTCAAGTAGCTTGGCTTTGATGTAACAGTGCTCACTTCGATGTCTCCGGTGAACATTGCCACAACTCTTGACATTGTCGGCCTCATTGCTGGTGAGGCTTGAGTGCACAAGAGAGCTACTCCTATAACTCGAAGAGCTTCATTTTCATCAAATTCTGTTACACTTGGATCCATCAGTAGCAAACTTTGTCTACTTTCGTACAGAGTCCATGCCTAGAAACATTATACGATCAATTCACAATGAGAAGGATTAATTTCGTTAGGAAAGATACGTCGGCAAAAATAAAAAAGGTGTTGTTTTCTCTACCCATTCAAGAAGATAGACCCTTTCATCATCCAAGCTATAGTCAGAATTTGCTCTCCCGCTTATGATCTCCAAAGCAACCACACCAAAACCAAAAACATCAGCCTTCTCAGTCAGATGTCCACGCATTGCATACTCCGGTGCCAAATAGCCACTATAAGAAAATTAATGTTCTTGGTGAAAAGGTTTATTGGGAATACATTCAAATAATCTCCATTGGTTTTTACATATGGCTTCTATATGCCGCACTGTGGTATAGAGTATAGCACAGTTCATGGTCAGGAAATTACAAATGCTCCGATGAAAAGGTTGAAGGAGATCTTACATGGTTCCTGCAACTCGAGTGCTGATGTGAGTTTTCTTGTCGTCGTATAGTTTTGCCAATCCAAAATCTGATATTTTAGGGCAGAGTTCTGCATCAAGCAAAATGTTACTTTGCTTGACATCTCTATGTATAATCCTTGGACTTGACTCCTCGTGGAGGTAAGCTAACCCTCTAGCAGTTCCCAGGCATATATTGAAACGGGTAGGCCAATCAAGATGCATTCCATCTTTTCCTGCATAATAAGTAAATGCATGCTTAGTACATAATCTATTCCATAATCAAAATGGAGTCTGAAATCTGAACATGTATCTTATTGAAGTACAGTTATTTGGCCATCCACGATGCCCTTTTTTTTCATGTACTTCAACCACCAAAAGTAACTTGTGTCTATATATTTTGATCATCTGGATGGGTATGAAGAATCAAGTTTCTATGGTTACTTAAAGGAAGCAAGCAAAGTATTTTGGGCATCTTCATACCAAAGAGATTCTTATCAAGGCTTTTGTTTTCAAGGTATTCATAAACCAGGAGGCGTCCATTCCCTTCGATGCAGCATCCGTACAGTTTCACAAGATTACAATGTTGAACTGCCGATATGGTGGCGATCTCAGTTGTAAATTGGCTCATGCCCTGGTTGGATGCAACTGAAAGCTGCTTTACAGCCACTGCCCTCCCATCAGAAAGCAAACCCTGAAAGGTATCAGAATTTAGTAACATAAAGCATACCTCTTGCAAGGTAAACTAAAAAATCTTGAATCACAAGCTTGTCATTTTTTAAAAATAAAATTTAGAGCAGTCATCTTGCGTTTCTTACCTTGTATACAGCTCCAAATCCCCCTTCCCCAAGCATATTTGAAGGACTGAAGTCATCTGTGGCCGCTCTCAACTGGGTATAACTAAAAGTGTTTGGTCTAGGGCCCATCCCAGGAAACACTGCATATTCAAGTAGAAAAATTAAAGTGATTACTCAAGATACCTTTCTTTGTCTAACATATACATTTCTATGTAGGAAATGGTGAATCATTCAAGTACAGTCAACCTACTCTAAGGAAATTACATTTCAGATTCGAGGCATAAAATCATTTTAGGTTGCTACAAGAAAATCAAGGAAGTTTTGAAGGCCCTTGGCAGCATATCAAGATCAAGCAAGTTGTATCATTATTGTGATGATCTTACCTTCCTCATCTTCGCTGTCTTTTTTCCTCATGATGTAAACAACTGCAAATATCAGGGTCAGGCACACAACTCCAGCAGAAACTGAAATACCAACAACCATCCCGGTCCTGCTCTTCTCTTTCCGAGTACTGGGTGGTATCCCACTAACAGTTGGTGTAAAACCTATGCAGCAAAAATGGTTACAAACAGCAGTGAGAACCAGAGAAGGAAAACCTGGACATACTAAGTTCGATTGGTGAGTTATCACATGTTACCTGGAACAACGTTAAGGGCTGAGATGATTGGTCCATAGTAGCCTTGTACAGGGGTACAACAGGTCCCCTTACCAGCCCAAAACAAATGAATTTCCAAATGATTTTCTGACACAGTAACATTAAAAGTCCTTGTAATTGATCTCTCAACCCCACCTGCCTCCTTTGATATGTCAAAGTCTTTCAATTGGCGACTTCCCTATAAAACACATGAACACATAAAGAATGGAGTTACAATTATAGAAGTTTTGTACTGTATGTATTTGGTTTCAAACATTTTCTACCTGAATATAGATATCAAAAACGCGTCGTCCTAAACTCTCCCAAGTTTGTGAGCTTCGATCCGCAAATGCAGTTTCGGCAAATAACAAATGTACAGTATAAGGCCCATTCTCTAGACCCAGGCCAAAGTACCTAAGTGAACCAGGAGATATCCTTGAAGTCTGATAGAGCTCTGGAGTATTAGTGCTGAGAACTTGTGTCAAGGTATTTTCAACATACTCAGGACTTCGTCTATCAGCAAACAAGCCCACATTGCTCACCGCCCATTTTTCGGTACTAGTTACACTGAATGATGCTGCACTGAGAGATGAGTTTTCAGCTTCATAAACTATGCCATCAGCGGTTCTCATCTCTGGACCACCACACTTGATTGCGAAATTTGCATCTACAACAGATAAAAAGAAAGGAACTAAAATCAATTACTCTCTACCACATTGATGAACACATGAAGCCATTTTCACCTATACATGTAACCAAGTCCTCAAAGCCTAGACATATGCTGTAGTGTACTAGGATGATTATCGGAAGGGTCTAGGAAGGCGTATTTCACATTGAATCAGACAGTGAAAAGTTATATTTGGAACTAAATTACTGGATGAAGAAGCGTACAGCGTGGAGTATCCCGATTGCATGGGTAATTTCTCTGTAGACAGTTCAATCCTGGCAGAACACTACATAAGAAAACAACTCTTATTGCTTATCAAAATTGGAAAATAAGAAAGAAAAAGAGGAGGAAAGAACTGGTTCCACATGCAGGTAATATGTTGCACCAGTTTTGCTCACTGTGCACACTATTAATTACAATGGCTTTGAAAGGACATGTCACTTCACCTTATATTTGAGTTGTCAAAAATGAAGTTGTTGGCCACTAAATTCCTGCATGGTTCCACAAAGATTACTGGTAAAACTTAGTAAAGATTCATGATGACAGAATACAGCGACATTGCATCTTAAGAGGTAGTAATTTATTTGGAGTTTAAGAATATTAATTTAGTGACAAACTCAGAATAATGATGGATGAAGAAAGTGCCCTGATCGGGAACACATACAATTGTACATTTGAGGCTACCCATGAAGGAAAAGTTCCTGATAAATAATTGTAAGATAAATCTCTGCATACAAAAATATATCAAAGGGGGTTAGTAAGCACATGATAAAAAATGAGTTGGAATAAGATGAGATTCTGACTAAATTCAGATATGAAAAGAAAGGAAATAATGATGGCTTCAGAGTATAGTAAAAAGAAGAAAATGGAAGCATGATACGATCTAACACCTACTTCAGAAGCTGTTATGTAATCGCTGCTTGGGAAGTGCCACCAGATTCAATTTATAATATGCTTTGTATGAGGACTTACATTGTCTGAAGTGTATTGCTCTTCTGTTCAGGGAGGGTTCCAAATAGACTATTGTTTCCAAGAAACCTGGCCATTACAATAGCATAGAAGAGAAAATAACAAGGTGAAGATTTCACCAAGAGTCTCCGAACTAAAAAAAAAAAGACAAAGAAATTGATCAAAACACTACAATTGAAAGGTTAAGTGATACTTACAAGTATTCAAGAGAACTCATCCTGAATAAAGCACTTGGAACTTGGCCTGTTAAGTTGTTAAAACTTAAATCCCTGAAAAAATTGATGAAAAAATCACAAAAGAAACATACAGGCATAATTAGATTTCATGGATGGCTTTGGCATTTTAAGTTGAATGTATTGAGATCTTACAGTCTATTTAAAGCTGGGAGCTCTCCAATATCAGATGGAATACTACCATTGATCAATGCATTCCTCAGATTCCTTCAAAGAGAAAAATCAAGTAGCTAGTGCTAATTCATATGCATATAAAAAGAATGGATAGACTAATCAACTACTTACAAGTCGGTCAAGTTCTTCAAGTTCTTGATAAAATCCAGGGTAGAGCTCATGTTGCTTAAATCGCTGATTCGCCTATAGTTATGTGAATTTATTACTGAAACTAGTTTTTTTTTATATGCGGATAAACATATGAATGACAGAGAGATAATTATATATATAAATAAACAAACTCACAGAGAGTTTAATGAGGTCAAGTTGGAAAAACTGAGTGGTATAGGACCTTCAAAATAATTCCCTTGAAATCTCCTGGAGAAGCATTCCATAAACCAATCAAACAAATCATTCTTCTCTGTAGCTGTAAACATACTACTGTCGCATCTAACAAATGAAAATATCAGAAGATTCTATGATTTACAATGATATAAGCCCTGTCCAGTTGCCTATGAAGTCAGGTATGTTGCCTGTGAAAGAATCATCCGATGCCCACCTGAACATATACAAGCCAAGGTAAGCCATGCTGGGGTATAGTAACCTTGGATTTTAAGAGGAACAAACTGCAGTAAGCTTATAGAATGTGATTTCCTTACAAGACTCTCAATCTTTGAAGGTTGGCAAATGTTGAGGGAATTTCACCACCCAATCCACAACTATTAATATAACTGCAAAACACACATATATGTTAAAATCTTGTTAACAACATGTGGTACAAATCCTTACAGAGCGGAGATTGTTTACATTAGAGGGAACATGTTGCTACAACTTACAGTTCCTCAAGATTGACAAGATTACCCAGTTCTGGGGGAAGTGTGCCTGAGAAATTATTTACACCAAAAGACCTGTTGAAAATGCAAACACATAGGGCATTTTTCAGAAGGTATCATCCGAACAAGCTTTCCCTATTTGCATAAAAGTTGCTTAATACTTCTATCTTATAATCTGTCCATAACTTAAAGAGTACCAGAATGAGGGTGTTTGTGGAAGATATCTTTAACAAAGTAAAATTTAATTCAAAAGAAGGCCAATCTTACAGCAAAGTGAGCTCCTTAAGATTGCCAAGCTCCTTAGGAATGGTTCCAGAAAATGCATTGTGGGCAATTGACCTAGTCACATAAACAAAGGAAGGTCACTGAGACGCCATACTTAAATTTTCTGGTAACAGAAATTTTCAAACGTAACAAAATGTTCTGACAGGAAGTACTTCTTTACTTACAAACCCTTCAATGCTGATAAATTTCCAATAAACGCAGGCAATGGACCAGTGAAGTAATTTTGATCAATTTTTCTACAAAATTCCATCAACAATGTGAGCTAGAAAGAAGCCTTGAATCTTTCAACAAAAAATTTATAACTTGGGCGTGTTTCCTTACAGAAAGGTAAGATACTTCAAAGCTGTAAGTACTTCTGGAATCACCCCTTTTTTGTTCAAAGCATAAACTCTCCTGAAAACAGTTTGAGAGTTAAATGCAGATTAAAATATAGGAAAACAGCTCGGGGATTTTTTGTAGATTCATGCTAAAAGTCGAAATTATAAGAAAAGAGAAACGAGAAAGAGAGACATACAGTTGGGTAATGTGACATGTAGTTTGAGTACATTCACATTTGATGGCAGGGTTGTTGTCAGGGTCTTCAAAATCAGTTTGGTCAATGGCAGATCCGCTGCATGGCTCTCCACTCAAGTTCCATAACCCCACAGCTTGTGCGTCCCATTGTTCAAATAGCGAGTTCAATGCACTCACTGTCTCACCATCACAAAAACAACTTTTAGAAGCAGTGCTAATTCTTATCCTCATTAAGATGCTTACACATGCTCATTTGATGGAGAAATCATTTTCACTCAATGGTGATTATAGGTAGACTTCCAAACAAATTGCCTTAAAATAGTATATTTTACTTGAAATTATTTTTTAAAGTTTTTTTTAAAATTTTTTTAAATAATATTTTTAATTTTTTAAAATTTGTTTTTAACATTATTAAATTTTAAGATGCTTTTAGAAAGTAAAAATAAATAGACTGTAAAACTGAATCTTAGCCAAATACTGGACTGGACATAATACCATATATAGCACTGCTCTCATGGCCTGCAAAAAATTGAGCCAGGAATACTATAGCTTTTCAACCCACAGTAAAAAGTTGCCCATGTTCTTCTTTTTTCCTAAAATATTTTTTTATGTGTATAATTAGGATATCAATCAGCTAAAATCCATCGTCTGATTAACTAAAACTTTATAATTAACAACATATTAGTGAATAGTGATGTTCATGTTCATGTTCTTGGCTAGTAAAACATCCACACTATGATTACCCTTTTCTTCAGTAATTTTTGAATTGAAAAGCTTATGTAATCCACTACGAAGATATGGGCAGGGACACCATATTAAATCTACATTTCACTTCTTCTTATGTTTCTAAAAGAGAATCTTTGAAAAAATCATACTACTCATTTACATATGTTTTTAAGAAAGTGTTTTTAAGGTAGTGATTATATATATATATATATATATATATATATGATGATGTAACAGTCCAGGAAATGTAATTGAAGAACCACATGCGGGCGACCACAAATATAGTGGGCATTGATCGTGAGCTACCACACGCATCCACAATCTCTTTCAGATTGCTATCATTCCAAGAAAATATCTGGAAGGTTAGCCATCGGTACGAGCATTGGTGAAAAAGATCACATTATTCTTTGGCTACCAGCTTGTGATATTAAGGTCTTAGCTACTTAACGAAAACATCATTAAATACACAGGTAGCTTCTTTAGTTTTCTTCTTCTGCTGAAAAAGTAATTCCGATCAGCATAAATATGAACCAAAAACAAACCCAGAAAGAAAAACAAGACTTTCAGTCTGGTTTTTCATGTCGTACAGTCTATATATATATATATATATATATTCTACAAACAAGATAAAAAAAAACATTTTAATTGGTAAAATCATTTGAAGCTAAGAGCTTTTTTCGATACATCTCCAATGTGTAGTTATCATAATGGCTAATTTTTTAATTTTTTTCTAATCCGACTTTGCATCCCTTTGTGTGAGCCGAGCCTATATTCCTAGTGATAAAAAAAAAACTCTCGTAGCTAAAGCTAACGATGCCATGTACACGCAAAGATTTCAAACTCAGAGAAAAACAAATTAAGATGCAAGAAAAACCGATATACATGGTTTATTTTGGTACCGTTTGGACCTCAAGAGGATTCATACTTGTACTGTAGAATTCAAGGGATCAGGGAGAGGTACCTTCAGATGGCTCAGTGGTGGCGTTTTGAGCACTGGACAGGTGAAAGGTTGAGAGAAGAACGAAGAAGGGAAGAAGGCAAAAGTAGTAAGCAAGTGCTGAAGAACAGAGCAACTTTACACTCAATTCCATCTTCTCTCTCACACTGAGAAACATAATGCTTCCCTTCAGACCTATTCAACGTAAAATAAAAGCTTGTTTATAAATACAGAGAGAGAGAGTGAAGAGGACTCTTAGCTGGTGAGGTTTCTTTCTTTCTTTCTATTTGGCATAATATTTGAAGTTCAATCTTGAAAAGTCAAGGAACTGTAAAATCCTGTCCATTTCAATTATTTATTTATTTATTTACTGTGCGATACGGTATCCTCGTACCTTCTTCCGCATACTTGAAAAAAACTCAGCCTTTTAATTTGACTGAAATCAAATATTCAAAGCCAGCCAAAGACAAGAAAATTCATGAGAATTTATCTCACCTCCTCTCCCAGGGCTTCAATTCAACTTTTTTAGGCTCTTTGGCTGCAAACCTTTATAGCATCGAACTAGACTGATGGAGTTTCTTCCTGCGTTAAAAAAAAAAAATGTTAAAGAGACATAAGTATTCTAAAAATAATAAAATAAAATTATAAAGTCTAATCTAATAAAATCTTACAAGAATCAATTAAAAAAAATTTAACTTGTAAAATTTGTCATTTAAATCATAAGAGCATAATAATTTAATGGAAATTAAATAAAATAATTATAAAATTTAATTTTTAATTAATTTAATATTAAAAGATGAAGTTGAAATTTTTTTTTAATATTAAGATAATTTGTCTCTTCACTAGAAAAGGAGAGAATATCAAAGATGTAGACATTTAGTATGTTAGTCAAATATACTTAATGTGAAATAGTATCTTTATGTGAAAGCTTGGAAAGTAATTCATTGATTTTTATTCATGTCAATATCCACTGTTTGCATTAAAAGTCAAGCATGTGCAGCAGTGCACATTGAGAAGATGCCTTCATAAAATAGAAGATAAGCAACCCTTTTCTAATTTCATGGCCTTCAATATTTCAAGTAAAACTCATATGCACATATCATCAGTACTCACACTCTCTCGACACTAACAAGACCAGAAAACACTACTCATTTGACAAAACAAAAATCAAGAAGATAATTGAGAGTCATTGCAGATTAAGAGAGCACAAAAAACTAATCAAACACAAAGGGAAGTGAAAAATAATTAATTACGAAACGATAAGATTAGTGGATCTGATGGGGGTTTTTTGTTTCAATAGAATCCTTAGCTGTGCCTTTTGACACTCCAACTTTGTGCCCCGATGCTTGTTTTTGGACCCTATTGCTCGAACCACTCTAGGGAATTCGACAAACCCCTTCATCCCTCTCTTGATGTGAGGATTCTCAGGTTCTGGTGATTCTCTACTTCTCTGAATTACCATTGATGAAATGCTACTAGTGTTATCATTAAATGATGACTTTTCACTCAAGATCGCCCTTGTTGATTCACTGTTGTCATAACAGGATTTCTCACTCAAAACTATCCTGTTTAGCTTGCCAGACAAAATAGCTGTAGTCTTTAATGGAGTTGCGATTTCAGGTTCTTTATCTTCTTGACTCTTCTGTTCCATTCTGGAAGTTGAATTCTGGTGAGGCTCTGCCTGTGTAGTTGTTCCTACCAATTCTAACAACTTCTCTTCAAAGAGCATTTTCGCCTCTGCAAGCTTCATTTTAACTCTTTCTTCTCTTAAGACCTCAGCCATTCTTATCATCTCTCTTTCCTCTCCCATTTCTCTTTTCATGTGATCAATCTCATCTCTATCAGAAGAGATTTCTCTAGCAAGCTCTTCACAAACTCTCTCAAGCGCTTCCCTTCCTCTTCTCTCTTCAGCCAATTCCTTGGCTAGTCGTTTACTCATACTCTCCAACTTCTTTGGTGCCTTACGTTCACATTCAAGTTCAGCTATCAATTCCAGGATCTGGGCTCGAGCGAAATCTAGCTCAGTGTCCATGATAGGTGTAAGAAAGGTGAGATCCCAGAAAGAAGCTGCGATCTTACGAGCTGAAAGAGGAAGGTGTAGGTGACGAAGATGTTTTTTACTTTGAAAATGTTGTTGATGATGGATATGTATTATGTTGTGAATTATAAAATGGTTCTCGTACAATTTCCAGCTTGTGCCGGTGGTGGTGGTGGTGGTGGTGGTGATGGGGTCTCGAGGATTGGATTCACTCGCGGAATTGTCTAGGCTGTTGATTGATGATCATCACCTTCACTTATCGAGATATATTAAAATTAAAATGTTACGACACGTTCTGTTATTATTAATTATTTGACAATGATATATTCTATATATGATCTAACTGGCTATATGCTGGATATGTTTACACTCGTAGAAGCTCTTCTTCGAGTCCCAATCTTGCCTTTACTGTCCTAGGAACTAAAAGAGAGGGAAGAGAAGAAATGAATCTGGCTCTTTCACTGAAGAAAAAACAAAGTGAAAGATGAAGATGGCTTTTTCTTAATTTTTGAAAAAACAAAAAAGGTTGCCGCCTTTACTTTATTCGATTCGGACAGAGATTGAGCTAACGAGGTAAATCACCATAACCTGATCTAGGAATCCACAAAAGAAAAGAAAAATAATAAAGCAGGCTTCTGTTGATGGCAGAGCAGTGAAAAGTTGATACCACAAAAGAGTGCTATAAATAGCAGATATATATGAACTTCTACTGATCATCCGAATAAAACCAAATACAATAATAAATCGTATTACAAAAAGTTCTCTAAATATATGAACTTCTATCGATCATAAAACTCAAGTGCTGTAAATATATTAGCTCCGACTGATCATAAAAGTCCACCCTGATATATGAAAGCCCTGACATATTAAGATCATTCATTATATTAGAAAGTTGAAACAATATTTAAAATAAATTCAAACATAAATGCATCATTAACTTCTTGCCAAAAACAACTTTCAAAATCTTACAAATCATGTTTTTATTCTTGATACTAAATAAAGATTCAATAACTTGATTATTAGATATTCTGATGCCACTAGCCCATTTAGTTGACTAGTCTAAACAATTATTTCCGTCATTTATCATACAGACACCACTAGTTTCAACTAATCCAGCTAGTCTCAATTAGTCTAGATAATCATCCATGACATAGATGTTACATCATATTTAAACAATTTTTCTTTTTGTTTTTTTCCTTCCATAAAATATATTACAAGGAATAATACGCATTTAACAAAATTGCAGATAAGTAAACAATTAATTCCTATAAATATTTAGGTGTAGAACATATATAGCATAAATAAATCAATTTTCCAGCACCACTGGATGAAAACATACATAGCATGAAAGAATAATACCATCGTAATCGTACTCAAGTGGGGTACAAATTTCTCCATGGGAGAGTTTAGAGACCATAAAAACTAATGATCTTAGTCGTTGACAAAGATCATATGACAATTGCATCCCACTGTGATAATACCCATTCAATCAGACTAAATGAGTGTTTTTTTAAATAAATACCTTACCTAATAATTAATAAATAATATATAAATATTGTAAATCTATACATGTACTAGTATTTTATTCTGCTTTGAATAATAAATAATATTTTTTGAATAATAAATAATATTTATATGATTAACAATCTGATGAGTGGAAAGATAAATAAAATATAAATATAAAAAAAACTTTTGGCAGATAGCAGAAAAAAAATATGGAAAATTGTATACAGTTTAGCCTTTCCAATGGGGCAAGCTCGGAAAAACATGAAAAAATTGGAGAAACCACGAGATCCAAATCTCTTCAAAGTAATCTTAAGCTCTTAGAAGAAGCTCTAGAAATCATGTAACCCAAACCCAAACACATGACCCAAACCCCAACATCAATAGCCCATCTGACAACCTCCACTTCCATCTCAACCTCTGCACAATCTCGCTCACACCCCTCTTCCAAATCTCCACCGTACGAGAACCCCCTCCCGTCACAACCACAACAACATCCACCATCCGATTCATCCGAATCGACCTCTCTCTCCTCTGGAATCACCTCCAGCCTATCACAGCCTCTTTTGCTCTTCCTTTTCCTCGTCACCACCTTCTCAACCAAGACTACCAGTCCCTCAGCCGCCACACGAACCTCCACCACCCTAGCGTCATCACCGCCTCCGCCGCTACAACACTCCAACTTCCACCTTTCCAAGTCAGCATCTCTTCTAAAAATCCCCTCCAGCACCCTCTCTTCTCTTAAATAAACCTCAAACCGAACCCCTTCGTTGACCCGAACCCGTTCTCTTGATCCGAACATAACCTCTCCGTCTCCTTCCTTTTTATCCACATCAACAATCCTATGAAGACCTAAGAACGCTTTAGCCACGGGTCGAAACTTGTACCCATCACTGACAAGATCATGAGCACGAGGGAGATAAACAAGAGTGAGTGACTCGGGTACCGGTTTGTTATTGGGTCTAAGACCAGTGAACCGGACGTAAAAAGATTTAATCTTCAAGTGCTTTTCTCGGGTTCTTGGTTGTAGCCCATGAAAGTCCGTGGTTCTACACATTGTAGACTTGCAGCAAACTACAAGAATGAAATGAAGTTGCGAGGTTGTTCAAAGAAAGATTTTTATGGCTTCAATATATAAGGAGAGAGAGAGCACGCGGACTTCAATATATAGTATTAACGACAGCTATGAGAGCACGCGGTTTTTATGTTGTTGAATGACAATCTTTTTCTTTCCTGCAAGCGATGGACTTGCTACGTGAGAGGAAGCTGCTTGTTTTGGTGTGTTGTATTGGAGGAGGGGAGCTGGTGGACAGCCGGGTTTTAATCACCGTTGATCTTGTAGAAGATGTGTGACGTGTGGTGATTTTTTAGGTGTCTAAACCACCTTACACCTATCTTATATATATCTTAAAATTAATAATTATATAAATTTTTAGTGGTTTAAAGTTTATAAACTCAAATTAATAATTTTTTAAAAAATAAATTTATATTTTAAAAAAAATAGACTAGAGTTATCATAACTTTTTCGTTTAATTGATTGGGTTTTGTACTTTTATAGAGTTGTAAAAATCAATCCCAATATAGAATCTAAATCTTTTGGATTTTTTTTAATTCATTGTCAAATTAGATTATAAGTTTTTATCAAATAAATCTTGGCTTTATTAATTAAAATCAATTTGACATATATAATTCTTTATTATTAGATTTCAATCGTAACAGATATAATTTCTTAATTGTGTATTATGAAATTATTTTGATAAAAACATATTACAAAGAAAGAAAACCTATTCTAGTCACGAGGCCCGGCAAGAATCTTGATGGCTCGACAATACCCGAGTTGATCTAAGCTATGTACAGAAATGAGAGAGAAGAGAACGCTACCCCCAACCTAATAACTATTGGACAATATTTGGAATACAGCTCCAACATGCATATAATTCTGAATGAAAGAAAAATACTCTAATAGAGGATGATCATCACGACGACCATTCTCCGGCCCTTGACAATGGAAGAACCAGTACGCAGAATAGTCAACATCTCACACCAGCATGCATCTTGATAGCAAGAAGCTTACCGACGATTCTAAAATGACATTACATGGCAGGCATATTCTAAATAAGAATTCCAAGTATATATATCAACATCAAGATTCCCGTGTTATAAACTAGCCTACACGGTAACATTCAAAACAAGAGGTGACTCCCTCTCTTCGAATTGTCTATATAGTAAGAGCATGATGAAATTCCCAAATAGTAAAACATAAAAAGCATTATAAGCAACAAACCATGGCAACCATTTCCCTGTGGATCAATCTAACAGAAATGCACTGAGATTGTCCAAGTAACTAAGTCCAACAAACCATTACCACCGATCTTGCCAATGATGAAGGAAACAAGAATTCATGGATCAGTTCAAGATTGAAGGATTGTACAATTGTTTTTGTCAACAGGAAACAGAAAGTAAATCAAATAGCTACTTGGCATGAACACAGGCTCCTATGATAACGTTATTATGAAACAAGTTTTCTATTACACTAACCAAGATATCATTCTCTGCCACTCAGAATTCAAAGATAAGCATGCATCTAGCTGAACACCCACCAAAATACTATGTGCAAGACAAATCAGACTCAGAAACTGGTGTTGCGTATTTCCCTTAAATCCACCAAGATTCTATCATGTACGAAAAATCAATCTCCAATTTTCAATTCCAAAGAGCACAGATTCACCTAAACTCAACACTTGTATGCTACTTAACGCAAGAACACACACAAAGGAATCAAACAAGAAACATTGTCAGAACAGTGGCCAATTTACTTCAAGAGCTTGTACATATTGTTGAATATCCACTTTCACGGAGATACATGAAATTTATAAAACTATTCTACTAACCCAAAAACCAAAATAAAGCACATCAACAAGAAATTAAGAAAACCACACAGTAAACCATCCCATGTAAGCAAAGTTACTGTGGCAATGTTCAAGTATCTACCTCGAATTCTTGACATGTCCATCTTCTTCGAACTCCAAAGTTACAGCTCAAACTCATCTTCTAGCTTCAAAGCCTCAGCTGCAGCCTCTTCCTCTTCATCATCCACAACAAAATAAGGATTATGCGCTTCTGGCTTAAACTTATACCCAGTAAAGACATAAAATGCCAAAGTAGCCAATTCTCCAGCCACCACGCTCGTCCATAAGTACTTATAAGAAGTAATTGTCTCCAACGCATAAACCACAACCCTTGTAAAGTAAATATAACAAATCACCACAATATAATACTGCCTAAACAGAGTCAGCTTCATCAAATTCACCGCCGCCTTTCCATCCGTCCTTGCAGCCTCCCTCAAATTCTTAATGGACCAAACAATCGGAAACAAAACAGCGCAACAACAAACAACATCAACCAGCAAGAACACTTGTTTCCATGTAATCCAATCCTGCCCATACGGTCCAGTCTCATCAATAACAACTTGGGCAATATTGGCAACAACTTGTAATGGAATCACAATCATCAAAACCTTCTTTTCTTTATCTTGTAAATACGGTTTCAAAAACGACCACCCAGTACCAATCAAAACAATCAAAGTAAACAACGTAATCCCCTTCAAAAAACTGAAAATGTAAAACAAAACATCCCATCCATGGGCATAACCCGTTCTCTTAATGTAACTCTTATCCTCAGCTTCGCATAACAAATTCACTGTCTTTAAGATTACCACAGCAAGCATGAAGAAATGAATTCGATAAACAGTAAGCCGTTTCCTATATAAAACATAAATCCAAACACCAACTAAACCGAAATAAATAAGCGACAATAAGTAATAAACCCGCGGCAAAATAGTTTTTCCCGCCGACAAATAGTCACGAACTTTACCGCCTCTATCGAGATTATACATGACCGACTTGACGTCCATGGAGACTTTCAACGACGTCAAGCAATTGGCGAACACAAGCGTGTACTGATCGGCGTTGTTTTGAGGTACACTTTTGTAGAGGCCGTCTTGGTCTTTCTTGAGGTCGTTGAAAGTGAAAACGGGGGTGATAAGATCCGATTGGAGAGCGCACGTGATTTCACCATCTTCGAGTTGGTTAATAACGTGAAGCCAGGAATCACGAGTGCAGAGAAAGAATCCGATCTTGGATCGGTCGAGATCGGGGTTAGGGTTAGAGAGGCGGATGTTTGTGACGTTGAGTTCGAGTCGGCCGAAGTGGGTGAACCCGAATTCGTCGAAAGGGATAATTTGACGGTCATCGGATCGGATATCGGAGAAACGGATCTCGGCCTGGGAAAGGGAGAGTAGAAGAGAAGTGAAAAGGGAGAGGAGGAGGAAGCGAGGAGCCATGGATCTGAGAAAGAGGGAATTCGATTCTCAGATCTGTTGGAATCTGAATTGATTAGATCTGTATTTTATTTATCGTTTGCGTCGTGTCGGTCAATGCTTGAAGCTGAAGGAAAGAATACATACATATACATACAAACATACATGCATACATATATATTTATATTTATATTTATATTTAGGTGTGAGTTGCTATACTAATCTTTGTTTGGTACTCGTTACCACCTCCTTTCTTTTCTACCTTCTAGACTGTTACACCAAATTTTTTTATCATATATTTTTCTAATATTACGTTCTTAAAGTTCGAATTCACAAACCCAAAAATCATACAAATTTTATTTTCTTAAGCACCAAACATCTCGAAGGGTTTCGATTTTTTTTATTCTTCGGCCTTGATTGATATCCAATAAGATAAATATAAGTCCAGATCTGAATAAATTGAAATAAGATATAACTTCGTCGCGAAGAAGACAAGGAGAGAGAGAGAGAACTTGAGGAATCTGGGATCTAAAGAAAGAAAATGACGGAATCACAAACAATTTATTAAGACGGGAAAGTCTTGAGTGAGATTAGGAATTTGGGTTGGGGTTTTCTTGTAATTACCAATTTGACATCCAAGAAGGTTGCGTGAAAGGAAGGGAAAAGCCTGGGGTGGTGATAATTCAACGGAGTTTCTTAAGAGATAATTTCTCGATTTGATTTATGTAACAAGTCAACTATATGCAAAATTTGTTTTTAATTTTTTTATTTTTAAATTTGAAAAGTTTAGTTTTTAGACTTGGCTTGGTAGTCAATCTAATTTAAAATCCAGATTTTAAATTTTGATCAGGTCATCAATAAATAAATTATTTTTTTTAAAAAAATTAAAACAATATTATTTTAATAAAAAAAAATTTAACAAATTTCAACTAGATTTTTTATTATCTTATCAGATGGTCGCTAAATCAACTCATCAAATTACATCAAGTATATTTTTTATTGTTTTATTTTAACCCAATTTAATTCTAGCTTCAAATTAACCAAATCTTGAGATTTCACAACTATGTTTGAAAGTTTCAAAAAAAGATGTACAGAGAACATGAGAAAATTCAAGTATTGTCGGCTATATTTGGGCCTTGGTTTAGATGTGGATTCCTAGGTTGAGATTAAAGGTGTTGGTTATTATTTTAATGTAGGTCCTGTTGCTAGAAAGGAGGTTTTTTCAAAAAGTAAATTTTAAAAAAAGTAAATTATTTTTTATATTTAGTAATTTCATAGAAAAAAAAATTAAAAAACATTTTCCAGTATTTGATTATGTCATAGAAAATAAGTTGAAAAATACTTTATTAATGTTTAATTTTTTTCAAGTTTATTAAAATAATAAGAAACAAATCTTACAAATTAAAAAGTTGAATGAGAATAAAATTGAAAAAAAAATATAAATTATATCAAATAAAATAAATAATAATCAAAATAATAGAGATCAAATCTAAAAATAAAAAAAATTAAAAGATGAAAAAATTAAAATAATAATAATTAACATTTCATAAATTATTTTAAATAAAATAAGTAATAATCAAAAGAATGAGAACCAAATTTGATAAATAAAAAAATTCAATTGAAAAATGATAAGGGAAAAGCAAATAATAATTATAAAAATAAAGACCAAAATTAATATAAAAATTAAATTCTAAAGGATGAAATTGAAAAATAAATATTTAAAACAAATTATATATGACAATCAAAAGTTTAAGGACCAAATTTAAATTGATCAACAAATAATATGATATTTCTAAATTTTTCACAACTTCCGGAAAGTGTTTTTCGTCTAACATAAAAGGAAAACGCTTTTCTGGAAACCAAGTCAAATTTTTCTTTGACTGGAAAGTGTTTTTTGTTGATCGGAAAGTGTTTTTCGTTGACCAACTTTTCTAATGACAAACAAATACAAGAAAGTTTGGAAAATAGTTAATGCAGCCATAGTTTTGTTTATTGTTCCCAGCTCCAGATCTCTCCGCGTTGTCCGATTAGCTAATGATATTTTTTTTATTATATAATTCCAAAAATTTCTCATCTAAATTTTATTTTTTCTTTGTATTTTTATAAAATACATTATATATTCTAAATTAATAACAGATCCAAATATAATTTATAAAAATATAAAGAAAAAGTAAATTTCTAATCAAAGAAGATTTTTTTAATTATTATTTTTTCTCTGTTATTTTAGATTAGCGAATGATTTTTTTTTAATCATCATCAGCAAGGTTTTTTTTTTTTATGTTCCTCTTTTGGATTTTAAGTAATTTCATTTGTCGGCCCTAATAAAATGTACTTCCATATGTGCAACATGAGAGCTATGAGCATGTTCTAGAGAAATGTAACAAAAGAAACAATTAAAAAGGCTTTGTTTTTCTTTGAAAACAAAATCTCAAATCAGTCCTTAAACTACTACCAACCTCTAGAAAAACAATTTTTTTAATGTTCAATTTTCTTTTTTTATCTAAGTAAAAATCACTAATTTCTTTCTTTATTCTAATTAGAATTTTTTTTTCTATTCTGGAAATCAAGCTAAATTTTTTCTTAACTAGAAAGTATTTTTCGTTGATTAACTTTTTTAATAGTAAACAAACATAAGAAAATTTAAAAAATAATTTTTCAAAAATCAATTTCTGAGAAATAAACGCGCCGTAGTTTTGTTTATTGTTCCCAGCTCCAGATCTCTCCGTGTTGTCTAATTGGCTAGTGATTTTCTTTTTTTTTTATAATTACAAAAATATCTCATCTAAATTTTATTTTTTCTTTGTATTTTTATAAATTACATTATATATTCTAAATTAATAACAGATCAAAATATAATTTATAAAAATATAAAGAAAAAGTAAAATTCTAATCAAAGAAGATTTTTGTAATTATTATTTTTCTCTGTTATTTTAGATTAGCGAATGATTTTTTTTTAATCATCATTAGCAAGGTTTTTTTATGTTCCTCTTTTATCATCATAGTTGGATTTTAAGTAATTTCATTTGTCGGTCCTAATAAAATGTACTTTCATATGTGCAACATGAGAGCTATGAGCATGTTCTAGAGAAATGTAACAAAAGAAACAGTTAAAAAGGCTTTGTTTTTCTTTGAAAACAAAATCTCAAATCAGTCCTTAAACTACTATCAATCTCTAGAAAAACAATTTTTTCAATGTTCAATTTTCTTTCTTTATCTAAGTAAAAATCGCTAATTTCTTTCTTTATTCTAATTAGAAATTTTTATTTTCTTTTTTCATCATACAATTATAATCCCCTGTTTGATTATTTATCCGATTGTCTCCAAGTTTTTGATAGCTTTTGTAATTGATTTTATAATTTGGTTTTGATTTATTTTGTGAAATCTTTCATGTCTCTCTTTCTGTTTATTTGATTTTTGGGTGGTTTATGATGGTATTTACGTCTGAATCTCTGATCTTTGTGGGTCTTTTTCCTTTATAAATAGTTTATCAATAATATTTTCAAGCACTAAATTGATAATTGTTTCATAGTTAAGAGACTAATTTGAGGTTTTTGTCTGTTTGTTTTTGGCATTTCTCAGTAATTAATGGCGATTTCAAAAGCTTATATTGTTAATCATCCCGTAAATCTCGTATCAACAAACAATTTTCGATATTGGCAATGATTTGTTGCTCCTCCTGTTTTAGTGCCAAATGATCCTAGCAACAGTTCAGTGCCATCAAAACCCAAACCCGACTCTAAAAACTTTGCCGGCTGTGGTACTTATTATTGGAAGATGCGTCTTCTTCCTTCTCAGATGGCCTTAGCTTAGCGTCAGAAAGCAGCTCGGGAGAGCTTGGGGATCAGAAAGCTGGCTCGCTATGCCCTTTTTCAAAGAGAAACAGGACCGTCCGCTGCTAGTTCACGGGAGCTCGCTAGGGCTATTTGAACTAATAAGAATCTGTTAGAGTGGGCAAGCAAAGAAGAATCGGAATCATTGCCCGAAAGCAAAGCAAGGGAATCAACGATCTACGGTGAATTCGATTTCACGATGAGAGAGATTGTCTTTGTTGGGGAAAATAGGATTAGGAAGAAGTATACAAGGCCACTGAATGAAGATCGGAGGAAATAGATTAATGGAAAGTAAAACGAACGGAGGTTTCTCATTGCTCTTGCCTCCTGGTGTGGTCTCGTCACAAACTGGGATGACCCTCAACTCAGAAAGTTGCTTACTAGTTTCCAATCCTGCTTACCCTATCTTGTTAAATATTCTCATGAAGTTCTAGGTAAAGTATGCAGCAGTTTCTGATGGATTTAGCAGGTAAGCAGTTGCCTCAGCTTCTTAAAAGATCACGAGGAAATTAAATGAGCAAATCTAGGATTCAATTCGGTATGTAGCTGTTCCGGAACTGAACTGGCAAGCATGATACCGTATCTCAATACACTAAATTTCTCTCTTAACAGCTTTCTTGTGAGAATGTCTTTTCCGACATTACATCTATAGATACAACTAATATGTTGATAGTAGAACTGTTATTAGTTTTTGGCTGAGAAGAAAGCAAGAGCGCCAACAAATGGTGCATTGATATAAGTAGCTGGCTCGGATTGCTGATAGTTGTTTCGATCATCAGCGAAATGGTCTCTGTTATCAGGACCGCCTACTATGGCTCCAACAAGGACATTCGGATTGGGAGAGCTGGAGTAGAGGTACTGAAACCCATCGTTACAGGAAATGCTGTTCGGGTGTGCATGTATAGATGGCACCGAGGAACCCCTGTGATGCACATGTTGTGGATACTTGTTACCGAATCCAACCATGTAAGACATCTTTGCTGGATTATCACCTAAGATATAGTCCACTTGCTTCTTCGCCTGAGCGATGAGTGCCTCTGCTGTCACGGTTGAACCACCGCATTTGGCAACTCCTCCATTTGAGCCAAGATACTTAGCATACGTCAATAGAAGGAAAGTTGTGGAGGTCACGTATTGCAAATTGCTTTCAGTTGCTTTATAAAAAAGCCCCCCTGCAAAGCACATGGAAATGCTGTCATATTCACTAGCATTAAGTTTTCTTGTTAGTATCACAAAAATAATGAAAAAATTGCCCACCAGGAGTGTATTGGGCCTGGAAACTAGAAGAGCCTGGCATTAGAGAGCATATGTAGTTGTCTGAATGCGATTTATATATCTGAAATTCTTCAGTAGTTTTGTCCAAGAATTCCTGTTGAACCACAAAGTTCAAGCTTTATGCGGTTTCTAATATTTAAGCAGGTGAAGCAGGAGATCTGTTTACAATAGAACCTTGGAAAGGAGAATCTTAGTCCCGGGTCGCTTGTCATCCCAGCTAAAGGAGTAGTCATCATCATCGGAACCCATTGTGTGACCATTTGACTGGATGTAAGCCAAGTATGTTTCATTCAGCGAGGCTTTATGAAGCCACGAGGCACCCCAGAGAAGCTCATCCTGAATCGACAAACTTAGGTTAAGATCTATGATTGACTTCCGAAAGCCAAGAACTGAAGACAATCTTACCTGGTATCCAGAGTACGAGCAGTAAAATGGGCAGACTGCGGAACTGAGAGAGTCGCTGTAAGATCCTCTATGCCTGTCTGCAAAATCGAAAACCTGCATAATCACAATTAGATATTTCTTGCAAGTGCAGAAGCTGACAATTAGTGAACAGTCGATTTAGTTACAATGGATGCTTACTTTCATTGCTGCATGAAGCAATTCGGTGGAGTAAGAAGGGTCAGACTCTTTGAACACAATTGAAGCTGCAGCCAAGGCGGCAGCTGTCTCAGCAGCCACGTCGGATCCCGGGTTCTGCGTGGTTACTTTGTACACATTGCGTGGTGTGTCCATGTCTTCTGGCCTCTCCCAGCACCGGTGATCCATGTTCGGATCTCCAACCTGCACCATCCAGTGTGCAACTAAGTCTCATTTCAAATTATCAAGTAACGCAGAAACCTATTGTGCTTACTGGCCCCTGCTGTCATCCAAGAGTTCAATTTTCCAGCTGCTGTAACGCCATTTCGCAAAATTCTTAATTTATTAATTTGAGGGTAGTGCGCATTTCTCTTGATGAATATGGTTTTATGTGCAAAATTTACAGAATTTCATTATGCATGCTTACTTGAACATATAGCGTGTCAGGGGTGGCAGTGGCCGCTTTTAAAAGGTAGTCAGTGCTCCATCGAATGGCTGCTTCGGCATTCGTAATCTGATTCTGCATCGAGCTACCGAATTCAATGACACTCCATGCCAGCAATGTAGTGGTGAAGGCCATTGGAAGGCCAAACTTGACATTATCACCTGCATCGTAGTATCCACCAACCAGGTTCACCTGAAATCCACAAAATAGTAAAACCAGGATAGTCAGTCCCGCTACCTTCATTTTATTATATTAATGAACAGGAAGTTAATTTATAGCAGAATTTGAAATAGTACGTGATAAGCAGAGCCATCAGACAACCCAGAGTCCCCCCTCCATGTTTGCCGTTGGTTCACTGGCAGTTTTCCTGACCTCTGACCCTCAAAGAAGAGGATGGATTTTTCAAGAGCATCAGCATAATCTTGAGAAGTAAAGGCAGTGCTGAAATAGCTACGACAACAAAAAATGATGAACAAAATCTGCAACTTCAGGGAAAATGCAGTAGCAATAGCCATTTTCCCACAAGGCTCCACACTATTGAGTCTGTGATATACTTACTGCAATGTATAGGATTCCTAGAGCTTGTGGGTCTGAGCTATATTGAAGAGGAGCTGCCATTTTATAGACAGGAGTTGCAGGAAGTTTGAGAGTTCGTTGGTCGTTAAGAGAGAGATTCATGCTAGTCACGGGATCAACTGCGCAAAATTTGGACATTTTGCTGTGGAGACAACAGCATACGCAAAACTTATCCAAAATGCTTAATACAGTAAACCTGAAAGTCGTAGACATGATATTCAAAAGAACACAACAAAAGTAAAAAAAATCATATTTCATACCTTAAATGACAGTTTTCGTGTATTAAAATAGTGGGGTTATCTAGAAGAAGAGAGTAGATAAATAGAAATCATGCCACGGTCTTAAAGACTGCTCGGATTTTTGTGACCTTGGATACCGTAATTAATGGCCGGAGGGTGGAGTGCGGTACTGGATTTTGGTGGACATGTATCTTGTCTTTAGCAATGAAGTCACGGATACGTAGAGTCCAAATCACATGAGACTCAACAGAGCCAAGGTGAGGCTTATCAGTTATCACACACAGGTTGGTTACCAGCCATCTGTATGAACAATTTTATTAGTTAAAGTTCAATCTAGTCCAACAATAATTCCATAACTGATCTGATTGGTCTTACTGTCCGGTTAGAGTGGGGTGAATATTGATTTTTCAAGTAGTTTTTTTTATTTTTTAAAATTTACTTTTAACATTAAAATGATTTAAAAAATAAAATAAAATTCATTTATGATCAAAATTTAACATAGTTGGTCAAAGATTTTACAATATTGTGGGTAGGAATCACCATCTTGTTTGCAATATTAGCGGCTTGATTTGTGAAGTCCTGAGAGGACAGGAGCCTAAAGATTGGACTCGTTCAGAGGAAAACTTTTTGAGTTAGGAATTTGTGGAATTCGAGGGTCATCTTTAGATAAAGAGACAACATTCTCTGAGTAACTGCTGTTGCTCGAAACTAAATGTTGGTTCCAGAAAACGTTTTGAGGCACCGATTGAAGATTCACATGGAAACCATGTAAAGTATAAAAAAGAAAGGGAAAGGTGCAGAAACACTAAATCGTACCATAGTTAGCTCTGTCAAAGTGGATAAAAGCGAGAGGTTTTCTTAAAATATTTGCAAAGAGTATTCAAATCAACCTGTACTTTTATTCTTTGTTCTTCGTTATGTAATTATTTTGAACACTTAGCTTGTTAGCGTTTGCCTTCATTCATTCAAGATCTTCTGTTAGAAACTACGTGATCAACAGAATATCTGCAAGGCAAGGCTGTTTTCTATTGGATCCTCTTCAAATGGGGGTGGAACTTGTCCATAAACCATTTCGAAACCCATGTCTTCAAGATCTGGTAGTAAAACAAATCCATAAACATGATGCAGAGTTTAGTGTTTGCTTCAAAGTCATCACTGTTTCAATTGATAATGTGCACAAATCTCAGTTTGAACGGGCTAAACAAAGACTTACTAGGAATCATAGTTAATGGAAGCCCAAATTCATTAGCGAAGAAGTCTTGAGCAGGAATCTTGCACATGTTCAAGCACATTCCTACACGTCCACTATTCTCAAAGCTCTGTGGTGAGTTTAATTCTTGGATTTTCACTAATGTTCTTATGAGTTTTATTTCTTTTTCGTCTATATTAATGTTGGGAATTTCAGAAGGAAGGATGTGTGAAGGTTAGAGGAGGGTGTGGTTGGCTGTTGTGTCCTATTTGATCATGAGCTAAAGGCTGTTGTGTCCTATTTGATCATGAGCTAAATATGAAATAGCTATAACACAAAATCTAGAATAAATACGGAATTAAGGGAAAATAGCTCAAATCTCGAGCAATCTGGAGTGGTTCTATAAAAATAAATTATAAAAGGTTAAGAAATAGATCTTTTAAATGGATTTTGATGTTGAAAATAATATATTTAATGGCTTTGTCACCTCTACTTTTATATCAACTTTTTAAAATTTTAAGAGGTATAATTTAATTGATCATGTTTTATATTTATTTTTTAAAAATTATTAGTTCAAGTCTCACAAACTTCAGGATTATTAAAAATTTATATAATTATTAATTTTAAAACCCATAAAATTAATCAAGATACATGTAAAATTAGTTGTACATTTATATTGATAATAAAAATTTAACTTTTCAAATTAATAATATTAACTATGTTAATCGACACTCATGGCCCATCAAAACAACAATTGCTCATTTATCCTTCGAAGGTATTTCTCGTGGACTTCCACTATCATAACATGATGTAAGACAATAAAATTTCTTAGATCGATCACTAATTTAAGCTTGAATCACCAACAGCAGAATTCAATAAAATATACAAAATAATTGAAAAATAAAAATATATAGATAAGTAGCGTATGTCCTCAATGAAGAGGATGCTCGTCGTGTTGATACAAGTGGCCATTGGATTCCAGACAAAAAGGACAGCAATTGCATTACGGATAAAAAGAACTTATCAAAGAAAAGATAACAAAAAAACCAAAACAAAAAACAAAAAATCTGCTTTTCTATGGATAAAAAAGTTAAAGAGCCCTAAATAAACATAAATAAACAAAATGTATAATAAATAAATAAATAAATAACTAAATAAAAAGAAAGAAGAGAAAAAAAGTCGAAATGTTAACTGACTTTGTTAAAAATGCTAAATCTTATAAAAAAGATATCATGTACCGAAGAATATCGTTCATTGAACGAGAGGTCTACTGATAAACTTCAAGTTGAGATTTGTCGAAGAAGTAATCTGGAGAAATTATTATTATTTTGTAAGATTAGCAATATTAAGGAAGAGTTTCAACACGAGATTATCTTCCTCGGAAGGGATAGTATTGGATATGTTTGTGGGCCAGTAAGCCCAATATCCAATTACCTAACAACCAAGTAGCCCAGCACAAAATCTCATCTTGATAAGAATCTGGCCTACAAACATTAACACAAAGACCCACAGGCAAGATCCATTCAAAATTGCTGTTCCATGCTTTCTGATAATAATTAAAAAAATAATCACTGTCTGGGTTTGCAATCGATGAAATTCTGCTAAATACCACCTTCTTAGTGGAAATGTTTGTTGATATTAGCATTAAACAAATAAAAGGGAAGGAAAAATGACATGTTTATGATCATCCAGGTAGATAGAATTAGATTTGAAATGAAATTTGTGAAGAAATCTGGATGTCTTAGATATGAAACTTGATGAAAATCCGATATTAAAAATTTCGAATGTTAAATCGTGTTTAAATAAACTAATTGTTTTTTTTAATAAATTCTAATATCATTTTTCCCATTAATAACCTGCTGGGTCTCCTAAAATCTTAATTAGACTCTAGTTTTGTTTGTTTTAATTATTTTTTTAGTTATTTTTAAATTTTAATTAGTTATTTTTTTCCTAGTGTTTTTAGTTATTATTCTTACTTTTATAAAATATCGGATATTATTAGAGCTTTGACTTTGAGGCTTAGCTTTTTTCTTTGCTCTATTTGCCCACATGCCAATCTCCTCCTGGCTGCTGCATGTTCCTGGCTACCTGCTAACCACGACATGCAAAAAAAAAGAACAGGTGTGACAGCTCACAAGAGGCAAAGCATTACAGATCGCATGCAAAGATTAAGAAAGTAGATGCATCTCACATGGTAATGGCTCAAAATTCAACACTGACTTCGGGTCTTAATTTTACAGAAATCCATATCCTGTTGTAGGGGACTCAACCCCATATATACATGGTTTCTTTTAACACTCAACATCTCATCTTTGCTTTCAGTTCTTTCAATGGAAGGAAGTCAACGTTGGAACTGGAGGGATTCCAAAGAAAAGAGGGACAAATCAATAAATAAGAAGCTTCGGGAATGCAGAATTATGACAGGCTTGACAGCATAGAAAGTTATGGGTCATCAGAGCAAACTTGAGTCGGGCTTTTGACTTTTGGTCTCTCTTGCACCCAACTCCACTCAGGACTGATCAATTCAGCTCTTGTCAGAATATATATATATATATATATATTAATAGATGTCTTTCTTTTGTAGTAATAGCTTCATGTGATGGTGGTAGTTTATATATAAAGAGAATATCGAAGTCAATTGCAGAGAGTAGTGCTAGTGATCATCTTTGTTTTCTTAGAGGGAAATGTAGTTGGCATAGAAGGATGAATTCATTGATTCTGTGACTCTTTATTAAAGCAAGACAACCAGCCAATGCAGGGATGACCTGCAGGTTGAGCTAGCTTGGTGATAATAAATGCTAGCTAGGAAAACTCTAAGATGATGCTCTTGAATTCATATCTACTGCTGTGAACAATGTGTTCCTAATGTGAGTAACTTATTATATAGTTCTTAGCTATTGCTCGTACAAAGAGCATGTAGTAATAAATCTCTTAGCATTTTAGAGTTTAAAATATTACAAAAGATGGATCAACAGTATTGAAGCGAATTATGAAGCTGTCAGTTCAAACACAAGGCCATACAGATTACTTGAAACAAGAGATGTTAGGGAACTGCCTTTTGGACTTGGAGATGATGTCTACCATTATATGTAAAACCTCATATACACTAGCCCGGTACGAATATGTATCTCCAGGAACACAGACAACTGCCTAACAATAGAATCACAGGTAAAAATAGCACACACTAGCTGATGAATTATTTAGGAAGTATAGTTGTGGAGCTGAAGCATATTAAGAGCTTATGCTTCCATCATCATCAAGCAATTCTTTTGCAATGGTAGTATTAGCAGCTTTTGTAGGGTGATGAGCATCTCAAAACAGCACATACTTGGATCGATCATCACATAAAATAGATTGCGTGTTTCATTAGCAGCCTTGAAGCAAACAAATGGGGGAAAGTGCCCCCCACAACATGGCTCAAATCCTAGCACGTTAGCACCCAAGTGACAATTAGAAACCAGCATCAATGGGAGAAAAAATAAATTTATCTACAAGAAATTAAAATATCTGAACGTACCATATTGGAGATAATTTAGGATGACCTTGAAAGCAATTTCACGTGTTAGTTGTTAAATAATATTTATATAATTTTATTTATTAAAAGTAAAATAGTACTTTTAGTCTAATCTATATATATTTTATTTGTATTTAGATTAAGCTTATGAAGTTATAATATATAGATTATTTATAATTTTAATTTTTTTTTTTTGTGTTTGATTTTAATTATTTCAACATTAACATACATAAAAATAGATTGAGGACCCATCTCCTATTAAGTCAGCGAGCATTATTTTCAGTTTCTTGTTGTAGTCCTACCAAACATGGTGGTAGATTGAGAGGACGAACAGACGGTATGCAACCGAGCGTTCAAAGTCCAGCTACGATGAACTTTCTAGCTCCTAATTCATGGAGTCTTTTATATATAAACAGAACATAAAATTATCAAATAAGGGATTAAAATTGTTTATTTAAATATGATACTAATTAAATACATAAAATAATTATTATTTTATATGATAACGTTTTAAAATGTTTATAATAAATTCTAAGTTAAAAAAACTAAGCACATAAATTCATTAGAAGAATTAAATGATTATGTATTAACAAATGCGCTAAGGTCATCCGAATGCCTGACCAATTCATCTTAACTACTTATTATCTTTTTTCTCTCTCTCATTTATTCCAAACCATTAATTTTTAAAACTAATGATGAAATTAAACATGACTAATCATGTTCCTTTAAAAATATTAAATATTTTGTACTTATAATGTTTATATTTTTAAGGACAGAAGCAAATTGGTCTTATCGGGTGCTTTGGTTTGTAAAAATTACAAACATTTTTTCTTTGTTGATGTATTGTTCTTCGCTTTGTATTCGAGTTTCAAACGCCTTTAATGTAGCATTTGGAGATGTTTATATATTTATAACCATACTCATAAGTCATAAGGAAATCGCTACAGAGAGATCGAGCCAGTATTTGATTGAAGTTGGGAGGTTGAACAAACATCTCCCGATCTCTAAATACAGGCTGCAAGTTTTTATTTTTTTATGGCCTTCTGGTTTTATGAGATGGATTGGTGGAGATAAAACTTGCTTTACACAAGGAGTTTTTCACCTGGATGCAGGGGCGGAGACAGGGGGGCTGACAGCGGCTGGGGTCCCTGCTAAAGAATTTTTCTCCAACCCCTCCTTTAATAATATTAATATATTTAGTTTAAATAATAAAACAACTAATATTTTAGATACTTTTAATTCTACTTTCTGGTTCCGACCCTGCCTGGATGGTATGGACCCTTTTTTATTGGCGGAGATGGTTGATGGGGTTCCCTATGTTTAGCAGATGTGAAGACTTGCTCATGGTGATTGTTTGAATGAAGGGCTAATGAGCTTAATAGGGGATCACTCATGGAGATTGATCACAGGGATTATTGATAGAGACATCGTGATCTCCAAGGAAACTCGGATACAAACAAAGAAATTTATTAGACTTGAAGATAACTGGAGAAAATCTTACATAGGGAGATATGTACACTCGCACTCACACATGAGGGATATTAATAGAGATTCTTATGGTGACATAGAAGTAGCAATTGAGATTTTTATGGATACAACATTGGATATAGAGATACCGTGAAAAGAATTTAATGAAGACAGCGAGATACCCATGGATAATTAATTTCATGAAAACTTGGAGATGACCATGAATACATGAAGATAACCTGGAGACATGGAGATATCGAGATAACCACGAAGAAATGGACAAGTAGAGATACCCATGAAGAATGAGTTGACAATCATTGCCCTTCAATAAGTTTAGGTTAGTTTAGAGTCCTTTATAATTCTTTTTAGGGAAGTATTAGAGTATTATGTAGCAAGGGCATTTTATTCTTGCAAATGTAATATTATATGTTTTATAAGTGAGAAGGAATGAGATGTTATTGGTGAAGGATTTTGGTGTAGTTTTGTATGTTCATAAAATTTCTTCAAAGGGTTTTACCCATCCTTATTTAGCTTTTAATATCTTCTTTCTAAAACCACTCAAGAGAACTCAGTTAGTGAGCTATAGCTAGGTATTGATTCGTGAGTAAGATATCAAATATAATCTAATATTTATATAGATAGCTCCTTCATCTTCTGATTATTAAATATTGTCTCATTATTTATAATAAGAATTTTAGAAAACCCAAAATGGTAAATTATGTTTTATATATTAACAAAATAACTTTATTTGTCATGATTTTAGCAAGAGCTTTTTCTTTTACCCACTTAGTAAAGTATATGACTACCACCAAGATAAATTGCTCTAGATGGCTACATACATACCCCTAATAGTTATTAAGGCTAATCTTTATTTATTGTTATGAAATCCTAAGGAAGGCTAATGTTCAATATTTATTGAGATATAGATGAACCTTTCACTTGGTAGGGAATGCAATTGTCATCTAAACTTCATGGTGCAGTAGACCTATTCATTTTTTTATATATTATTATTATTCTCTTTCTACTCAAGGTTCTCAATGAAGGATTTTAAAGATGATAGATTTTGCTGATGAAGGTATTTGGAGCTTGATACTTTGTCTTAAGATTGAATATAAATATGATTATTGTCGTGACGTGCATAATATTAATGTCTAATGGCGGAGTTGCCTCCTGGAATTGAATAGGTTTTGGGTTTAACCATAAAATTATGATTAAAGGGTTTAGAGGTTGACATCTAGTATTATGATCACTAGAAAATCAAAACATTAAGTTTGATAATCTAAAATTGATCTAATCTTCTTGAATAAACTCAAATTGGGCTTCCAAACTTAATATTTCACTAGTTAAGTCCATAATAAAATTAATTTGACCAATTAAAAGTATAATTAAGTTGTTGCATCTAATTAAATTTTTTAATTTGACCCATAATTAAATCAAATTGGTGTATTAAAAATCTAATTAAGTCCAAGAACTTAATTTTATACAAATTCGTTCAATAATTATTTAATTTGATTTTAAATCTGCACTGTCTCTTCGATCTTGTATACAATATAGTACAATTAGGCTCTCAATTTTGTTTAAAACTCCAGCTTGATTATTTTATACATTTGAAATCTTTTTATCAAGTTATATATTAGGCTTTTTGTTATTTTTATTTTTTTAAAAAAATAAAATTTGAGGGGAAAACCCCAAAAAGAGATTATTACATCTATAATGCTTAGTTAAAAAGGATTCTTTTTGCTATCGAGAATATCTTTGTGGATGAGGAGAATCTTGATTGATTTTTTTTACCTTACTTTGTCTTTTTTTTCTCTCAAGAAAATAGACTTGTTTGCTCGCGTTGGATACGTGCAGCGAGCTTAACGGTTGAGCCTTAAGACGTTCTTGTGCGGTCAAGGGGACTTCATCAAGAATTCTTATCTATTGTGTTAGCTACTGAAGATCTAGAGTTGCAAGTGGTGTCCAATCTAAAACCCTCTCATGGGTAGGGTTTCTAAGCAATATACCATGAAATATTTTCAGAGATTGTCCAAGTGGAAGGAAGGGGTGTCAACTAGCTTTTAGTTTATGATCCCATTTAAAAGGTGCCAACTAACGAGACTTGATCTCGTCTAGAGGGCTTTGGAGGGGCTGCAAGCTTCTAATAGGTGGGATGGACCTGTTGAGCCTGCATAATTCTACAACCAAATAATTAATATGTTGAATGCACAAAGGACTTTCTGATATTTAAGTTAGTAAAGCAGAAGGATAAAGGTTTTTTTTTTTTTTAATGCTAGTGGAGTTAATATATAAAATTGATTGAGAGAAATCATAAGAAGCTTTGAACGTAACAGCTTAGAATGCTTGTATTTCAAGGACGTCGGCTTTCTTCCATGTTCTGTTCTTACCTCGCATCACAGTTAAACTTAAAACATTTATTCTTGAAGGAATACGTACGTCCACTTGAATAAAGGCGGAGGGCACAAAATACATTACTACCTCGTCTTATCACTCATAGAGGTCTTTAGCTTCTGGTGGGTAGCAACGCCCTGTTTGGGGTGGCGTTGTCACCTCCACCGTCAATTTATGGGTGAGTTGGGTATGGCTAGCGTTGCCATGTGTCCCCTAGTTCTAACATGGTAATGTGTTGCTGTAGGAACATGTTGCACTCCTTTGAAGTAGAGTAGATCCTCGTGTAAACAAAACCTTCGGGCAAAGCGGCACATGAAGGCTAACCTCGGTAAGCCGCCATACTTGAGCTTGGGTTACATCGATGAAGACTTTTTGATCACAATGCGGCCACCGATTGTGCCTTGCCTATTTTTAGGTCTGTCAAAGGAGCTATGGGCCCTCGTCCCTTCAATATTGCACTATTTTTATTTTTTAGCACCGAACTAATATTTGTGATATGAATTTCGTAATTTCACGATACAATTAATGTTATACTTGTATCTAAATTAATTAATTAATTAATATTAAAGGATACTATTACGAGATTTTCTAAGTAAAAATTAATTTTAGATAATACTTGATCCGCAGGTCAACCAATCTATCCAAGACTCTTGGGTTATTAATTTTGCGTTCAGTAATTTTGAATTTCGAGTTGAAAGTACTAGACTAATTACTCTATGTTTGGATCAATTTCACAGGTTGGGTTTTTATTTATCACATGTAATCGCTTTCATGAGTTCGAATAGTGATAATTTAGGTTGGGAGATTATAAGAAGAAAAATGTTATGATGATCCCACCCATTAATGACTCTCACTGATCGATGACTTTGAGTGAAAGAAACGGGCTCGTACTAATGACATTGAGTGAGAAGAACTTGAACCTGATTAGTCTTACCAATTCTTAGAATAGTTTACATGGGAGTTAATTAATTAATGTTGGCACCTTAATATTAAAACAAATTGAGTGCTACATGTTTCTAACCATAGTCAATTTGTCATGTTTCATCGTAATACATATGGTGTGGTTGGGTTTGAACTGATAAGAGATCAATGCTATGCATCGTTTCTCTGGAAAAGAAGAAGAAGAAGAAATTAAGGTCATGTAAGTTCAGTGCGAAGTTAACACTAGATTTAGCTATATGATTATCAATTGCTTCGGGTATTTTTTTAGTCGGTATACACATTATCGGACATGGATATGTGAACCTACACCGTGTGTGTATGTGCGTGTAAATCAACTGAGTAAAAATATTTTTGAAGCTTTTTTATTTAAGTGTGAGGGTATATTTGAGTCAACTTTTATAAAACAAGACTCAATACATATTTCAATTCTAATTAAAGATAGTCGCTATCCTTATCAAGAGTTGGAAAAAAAAATTGATATCCCTTAACCACCAAACTAGGTTCTTGAACTATTAACACAATAAATTGATATGTTTGGTACTTATATATAGCATAAACCATATAGATGTTTGCACTTGATTAAGATATTAATCATATAAACAATATGAGCGATCAAGGACAGGACACACCAACTAATGACATTCAAAAAGTTTGTTTGGAGGTTGATGATTAGATTATGAAATGTGGTTGATAATTGATTAGAACACTTGGGCAAATTTATTAGGCTCCCCCCCCAAAAAAAAAAAAAAAACTTGGTTGCCATTAATTCATTTTTTTTTTGAAGAAATCGATATACTAAAAGATCTAACAAAAAAAAAAGCTAAAAACAAGATACAAGAAAGAAAAGTAAAAAAAAAACAAAAAAGAAAAGAAAATTACAAAAACAGAAAGCAAATATGAAAGGAAAGAAAATAAAAGCCAACAGATATATAACCAAAAAAATACATTAGAATTGAAAGAGTTGATACATCATGTTTAAAGCCTTGATTTGATGTTAGACCAATCTATAATACCTTCAGACCTCATAATTAAAGTAGTGCCAGTAGCCATGAAGAACTTATCTGCAAACTTGAGCCAATTCGATAGGCGATAAAGAATTAAAAAGAAACTGTCTTCGAAGATCGCAATTCCATCATTGAAGATTACATTGTTTCTCATAAGCCATGTACTCCAGCTAACACAACAAGAAAACATAGGTCAAACCTTAAGCTGGAATTTTCCAAACACTAAATTAAGTCATTGATATAAAAGATCATCCATACAGCAAGGAAAGCAACTATTAATACACCACAAATTCAAGAATCTCATCCATAATTTTCCAAGACACTTGGTTGCCATTAATTGATTCCCTTCTCATTTTGAATGAAGATATAGTGATCAATATATGATTCACTTAATTTCACAATCCAAATCGCACGTCGAAGTGAAAATCCTGTCCCATCTAATTCCTTGAATTAGGAAGCTGTCATCTTCTCATTTTCTCCCACAGGCCTTATAACAAGATGACCTCAGGAATTAGGACGGTGGTGGTGATCAGGAGCATATTAATAATCCGTAACTAAGAGGATGGAAGTGATCCTGTGGGCAGGCAAGACAGCCAGCAATAAATACGAGAGGTTCAGAGAGAGCTGTTCAATTTTGAAAAAGAATGCTTACATTAATGTGTTCGGCATATATTTCTGATCAGGGTTAACAAAGGATGAGTTGTAACATGGTGGATGAGAAAAAAAGTGACCTAGCTATAGTAGTATTTCGCATGTGCAAGAAAGAGATCTTTTCTTCTCTACGAAAAATTATTTATCTTGGTTTTCCTAAGGAAAGAATAAATAAAGAAAAGACTTGTGTTTTCAAGTTAATGGTCTAGTTAAATATAATAATACATTATTTCATCTGAAGTGGGACAGCAAAGAAACTTAAAAGCAGCCTTAATATTTCCTAAGAAGAATTGTTTCTTCTCCTGCAGAGGAGAGGTTCAACTACCCCTAACTTTTTTTCCATGGCCAACAAACAATGTTCCATGAAACTATCAATTCATGTATCTGCTATCTATAATTGTGATTTTCACTCTCTTTATCCCCCCCCCCCCCACCATGTGTTTCTCTCCCTCCCATGTCTCTCTCTCTCTCTCTCTCTCTCTCTCTCTCTCCCACTCTCTCTCTCTCTCCTTTTAAGAAGGTAGAGAAGTAAGTCCCTCACGATTTCATCAAGTGAGGCACTTTTTGGGAGTGGTCAGCAAGTTAGGGCAACATTGTTTCCACAACCATTTTCAAGAACTCTAAATCAAGAAACCAAGACCAAGAAGAGGAATGTGTGCTTGGAATATTGACATTCTTGAATAGGAGCAAATAACTTCCTTCAAATTTTCCTAGAATAGCTAGCCACTCATTATTCTGTCTTCTATACGTCCTTGTATTCTTCTCTTCGGGGTCTATTCAACTATTTTAAGTGAGGAGTACTGATGCCTTCTAGTGAAATGGCTGTAATGGGAAAAGCCATAATGATTTTAAGGCTAACAGGCAGGGTTTTACATGATGCTGTGAGCTTCATTGTCTTCTCTCTTCTAGACATCCTTGATCTCATTCTATGTTTTGCATTCAAAGCTGTGGACTTCATCATTGAAGCTGAATGGAAACCTTGTTATTGTACCTCAGCTAAAGAAGTCATCACTAGTAGCGGCAAGATCTTTGTCTCTGAACAAGGTGAGTCCAAGATTGTTTGCCTTACTTCTACCAAGTTAGAGTTAGAAGAGATCTCAGACACTCTTTACACTCGTCCTTCATTAGTGTCTGAGATTTCAAGATCAACCGTCAATGAGCTCAAGAGATTCAAGGTGGAGGATAAGTCCAGTACTGTCACTGTACAGTCATCCGAGAAGAGTATCAAGAAAGGAACTACGAGATCCACATTCACTGTTAACTCTACCATTGTTGGAATGCTTCGAGGGAAGATTGGAGGCCAGCAATTATATCCCATTCCAAGATGGTCTGATTGTGATTGCAAGTTTTGCACCTCGTGGACGACTTCTAGCAAAGAAACCCTCTTTGTTAGAGCTGAAGGGCCTAGAGGTAAATAACTAAAAAACACAAGTGTCTTAGCAGCATATGCATGTACACTAATTAATCATTTATTCATTATAATTTTAATGTGTCATAATTAAATTTTGGTTTGTAATGTTTGATCAGATAAGGCAAAAGAAGATGTCCTCTTCGTTCATGGATTCATTTCATCTTCAGCATTTTGGACGGAAACATTATTTCCGAACTTCTCAAATGCAGCTAAATCAACCTACCGACTGTTTGCCATTGATCTACTAGGGTTTGGGAGGAGCCCTAAGCCAGCCGACTCCCTTTACACATTAAGAGAGCATCTGGACATGATTGAACAATCCGTTCTTGAACCATACAAAGTCAAGTCCTTCCACATTGTTGCTCATTCTTTAGGCTGTATTTTGGCCCTGGCACTCGCCGTAAAACACCCTGGCTCGGTCAAGTCCCTAACCCTCCTTGCACCGGTAAGTTAGTTTTTATTTCTGATGCTGTTTTGTATAACTGTTTCGATATCCATGAAATGATTCACAAAATCGTTCAAAATTCCTAATGCATTAAGTACTGTATAACTGGTTTATGTGACCATGGCAGCCATATTACAAAGTACCAAAGGGTGTACAGGCAACACAACATGTGATGAAACAAGTGGCTCCAAGGCGTGTGTGGCCACTAATTACGTTTGGTGCATCCATTGCGTGCTGGTATGAGCACATCACCAGAGCAGTTTGCCTTGTCATGAGCAAAAATCACCGGCTGTGGGAGTTTCTTACAAAACTAGTCACACGAAACAGGTGAATTCTCATCAAACCCCACCACCTTAAAAACTGTCCTAACAATTCAAGTGCTGGCCCTAGTAAAACTCAAACATCGAAACTTCTCGTTTGGTTCATAATAAAATTTTCTTCATGTTTTTTTGTGCTCAATTTCATAACTACCCACCAAACCTAATATATATCATCTGGTGTGGTCTTAATTAATTTCCTTTATTTTTCGGCCATAAATATAATATTTAATTAAGAGTAGGATTTCGCTGTGTTCTTTTAATGTAGTTTCTCTAAGAAAAAAGTAGGGATCTTCAGATTTAAGCTACACGACTCATATTAATTAGTAATTTTGGACCTACTGCTAATTAATTAATACTTTTAGAATAACAAGAAATGAAGGAGACCTGGCATTGCACAAACCAGTCAATTCCCTTACACAAAGACGAGGACCCCTAAACCCCATTCAAATACCTCTCCTTTCCTTCATTAATAGTGGGACAGATCCCTAAAATCTCTCCAATCCATTTATAGGTCCATTTTGAGATAATTGGCTAGAAATATTGTTACTTAGATTTTGAGCATTCTAATAATTAGAAAATAACATTTATGGTAGGTACTAATGAGAGATTTTATGATGTTTACATAGTAACTAGCTAGCAGCATTCTATTAGTTATTTTTTAAGTTTACTTAAAAAAAAAATAGATATAAGAAGGTGAAGATAGTTTTATTACTTTTTTTAGTGGGTTATGTATTTTATTTTATCTCCTCTTTGTGTTTATTTATTTCTTCAAAGTAAAGCTCTTGAAATAATTAATAGAATAAAACTAGTTATTTTCTAACCACCATAATGTTTTTTTGATACTAAGATACCATTAACTAGCTAGTAGTACAAAGAAAAATTTTATATTATTTTTAAAATAAATATCATTAGTTATTCGAAGAATCTACTATAGTTAAAAAAAAATTAACTTTCAATTTCATAAGAAATAATAAATATATTTACATCAAACATAAAATCTTAAATTTTTTTTTCTCTTTTTTTATATCAATATCTTTTTATCTAAGTAACCGTTACACTAACTTGTAGAATAACATATGGCCTAAATCTTTCAATGGTTACAAATTCGAGTTATTTTCAGGATTATTAAAAATTTACATCATTATTAATTTTAAAATTTATAAAATTAATTAAGATATATATAAACTATCCGAAAACCACATTATATATATATATATATATATATATATATATATATATATATATATATATATATATATATAGCCCCCAATTATAACTGGGGGCATGGTGGGCCACAGCACAAATGACAATTGTCAGATCCTCATTAAGATTGTTGCTTTCTTATAGTTATTGTTGAGATTAATGACAGACCAGCATAAAAGTGTCCCACCAAGATTTAGGGGCTTAGCCCATAATTTTTTGGCCCTTAACTGGCTAGCTAGATAATCTTCGGCTGCTTTATGGCAGTGGTAGGCTTTGCAAAGAGGGCTAACCTGTGGTGCTCCTGGATGATTTAAAATCACATAAGTTAAAAGTTTGCTAATTTGTACCAATGCAGTATGGTAGTAAAATCTGTAACTTACTAAATCTTTTAATTAGGTTCTAAATTTATTAATTTTGGTGGCAACTTTAGGAATTTGTGAATCTTATTTTAATATCATGTCGGTTTTGAGCAAGCAAAGCCAGGAAAGAGTTCGCAAAAATCCTTCAGAAGGACAAAAATAGTAGTAATTAACCATTAAATGTAATACACAAGCGGTAGGTGAATCGCTCGGTGTGGAAGTTACTCTGGAAGGCGAAAACATGTGCCAAGTGATGGGGACAGGTGTTTGGTTCAGAAATAATCCTGTTTTTCTCATATATTTAATTCTTCATACGCTCTGCTTTAATTGACTCCATGCAAAATGATCTCCGATCCCCCGTTGACATAAATGCAAAACTTTGACAAAAAATGTGTAGGATGAAGACGTTCTTGATTGAGGGGTTCTTTTGCCACACCCACAACGCTGCCTGGCATACCCTACACAACATTATATGTGGCACCGGCAGCAGGCTTGACGGGTACTTGGATTCCGTCCGTGACCACCTCAAATGTGATGTCAACATCTTCCATGGCAGAAATGATGAGCTTATCCCTGTTGAATGTAGCTACAATGTTCAGCAGAAGGTCCCTCGGGCTAAAGTTAAGGTGATCGACGGTGAAGATCATATCACCATTGTTGTTAATAGACAGAAGGTCTTTGCTCGGGAGCTTGAAGAAATCTGGAGGGGAGGAGACCGAGTGGTTAATTAAGGCCCTCGTCCTGCTCAAGCTCGATCAAATCAAGTCGCCAAATAAATATTTCCTGTCCGAATTGGGTATAATTAATTAAATTGTCTGAGAATGGCAGGTTTTACATTTACTGCTACTTCAAGCACTTTGAAGCCTCTCATCAACTGGCGTGATGATCGTTATAGCGAATTTATTTGATAAGATAAAGGCAAGTGAATTAAATATCTCTTGACAACAAATCGTGTTGCTGTATGTTGCTCGGCAAAGTTCACATTCTTACAAGATTTAATTTAATTATTTCTTTTTTCTTGGTTGTTCCTTTCATAAATAGCGTTCCATAAATTGTATGGTCAGTCCATAATTATTTCTCTGCCAGTTTATCAAAACTAGCCAGCATAAAAAACAAAAATAATTAAGTAGTGTCTTTATTGATCCTCAATTCAGCAGTTTTTTTTATTTTAAAATACTTTTTTTTCATAGTCAAATCTTCCCATCTCATGTAATTCTCTTTCTTATTTTATTTATCAAGAAAACAAATTGAAAACGAGCATGGAATTAGTAAAAGAATTAAATTATACACAAATCTAAAATTATATGGGCTAAATACATAGTTTCTAACACTACAAGGATTAATTATTCAGCTTTACTAAACTACAAGGACTAGTTACTCTTTTGTTTTTTTTAAGAAAATTGGAAAATTAACCATTTATTGCATTTATTTCTTACCAATCCCTGCAACCATCATTAGTAACTTGTTCTTGTTAGGTATTGCCATTTATTGGCAATACCCCACCACCATTGGAGTGGCCACCACCACTAGGCAAGTGGCACCAGCCTTTGTTGAAGAGCATGGCAGCCACCCACTCCCATGTGCAGCTGCTGGAAAGAAGAAGAGAAGCCACCATTAGCCTATAAATAAGGCATGCAAAGAGAGCCAAAGTGAGAGTGGTGAATAACGTGAGTGTGAAGAGAAAGAGAAGAGAAAGGGCTGCTGTCCATGGCAGCAGCCCTGCAGCTGCAAGGCAGCGAGAGTGAGATGGGAGTTGAGTGATTATATCCTCCTCCATGTATTTATTGTAATTCTTTCTCTACCTCAAATAATATTGTCTCTCCCGTGGATGTAGGCGGTTTTGCCGAACCACGTAAAATATTGTTGTCTGTGTGCTTCTCCTCCGATGAGCAATAATCAGTTCATCACCGGTCGCCGGAATTATCCCAACAATTGGTATCAGAGCACATGGTTTAAAGTGGTGTCAAAAATGAAAGTTGTCAAAATTATGTTTTGACCATACCACTGTGTAGAGGAGGAAAAGACGAAGCCACTGTTGAAAACCGCGTCGAAATCGGACGTCGGAAATGGCCACACACGCCGTCACGCGCCGACGAGGAGGCTGGCCACGCGCGCAGACGCGCGCCACGCGTCACACGCGTCTTCTTCGCCCGGATGGGCTGACCCGACCCGAATACCAGACGACCCGATCCACGTGGCTGACCCGATTCATGATGACGTCAGCATGATGTAATTATGGCATCAGCGGTACAGTTGAATGGCCCTGGATGGCATCATCATGATGCAACGGTGACGTCATATACACAGTCAGCATGCCATGTCAGCACTTGTCAGTGCCACGTCAGCACCGTGGGACCCACATGCCATGTCATCAGCCGTGAGCCGAGCCGAGCCGAGCCGCGAGCCGAGGGTAAGGATTCTGTGCAGCAGAGTCTACGTGCAACCGGATCTGAGAGTGAATCTGAGCCGTTGATCAGGCCAGAAATGTTTTGATCAAATCATAGCCGTCTGAAGTGCGATTTGGACGATTCAAGACATGTTTCCAGCTAATTTGATCATTCCGGATGCAATGGTACGGTCCGATCGTTGAGATCTGAGACCGAAAATGGCAATGGTGAATAATTAAAGAGAGATTGTCCGATCAGGAGGCATTTGAGGGTCTTGATGGTGGTCGATGGTGATGAAGAAGAAGAAGGTGCACATGTTTTCCCAATTACATGTGCTAAACTGTTAAATGGTTAAATGTAATGCCTTGATGGAAGGTAAAATTGGGACACTCTGGACACCCAGTTATGTGGACAATTTGAGGTGGAGAGTGAAAATTGACGAAGACCAATCTTGACGAATCTAAGCACTAGTAGTCTCGCTAGATGTTGAGAAATCATGTATTAAAACTGTATATTCCAGATCACTTGTAAAGGAAAGCCGCAACAGAGCTAGCAAATGGTTGTATATACGGAGAGACAGTACGATGGATAGATATGGCCTAAGAAGTTCTGTCTAGGAGATTGGGTTTTAAGCGGGACCGTTGTGACCCCTTCAATCTTTTCTGGGAACTTGCTTAGTGGAAGGATTATCCATACGGTACTATTTTCGTATATATAGCAGTTTGTAATGAAACGGTTGAAGACTAGCAGGATGACGGCACAAGGGGAACAGTTGGGTTCCGCATGATCAAGGATCTGATGGAGTGGTGATTTCTCCAAAGAAGGCAGATTCGGTGACTGTGTTTTCTCGAGGGGAGAATTGATGAAGACCCTGATAATGGAAGAGAAATACAGCAAGGGGATCAAGATTGGCACCCTATTTTGACTTGGCCAGGTGTTGTGACAGGATGAGCTGCTGTCAAACATAAGCAAGGAATAGGGAGAAATCTGGAGAACAGTAATTGCACGAGGGCACACGAAGATTGTGCAAGAGTACCCGAGGGATCCAATGAGGTACTGTAATAAGACAACAGGTGCAAGGAGAAGAAGTGTTCCCAGATAAAGCTCAGAGCATAGACTGTTAAAGTTTGTACAACAGGAAGTCTCTTATGCTCTTGATGAAGATAACAGGCAAAGACCTTTCCAATGCATGCAAGAATGGAAAGAGAGCTGTTGCAAAGGCACCTAATTGAGGGGGTGCAAACGCCTGTGATACAAGGCGACCGCCTATGAAAGGCGAAGACACCAAAGAGAGTGGTGTAGGTGGAGCTGTAAAGCAGAAAGATGTAGAAGCTCCAAACATAGAAATCAAGGTGGAGGATTGCGAGGAGTATACCGCAATTTTCTCTTTCTATGTAGTTAGTGGCAGTAATCTCTCCCAAGTCCACATGGTGGTAGAGAATCTTGAAGCCACTTGAGTCATCCCGATGAAGGAGGATGAGACCGCTCCACGACGAGCGGAGACACCTCAGATGGAAGGTGTGAGGGCCATGATATGAGCCTAGATTTCAGACCGCCGCATGAAGACGAGCGGAGACACCTAAGGAAAAGGTGTGCGGGCCACGATATGAGCCCAGTTCAGAACGCCCCAGAGCCAATGTGATGGCTAGATATGAGTGGACAGGTGGATAGCCAATGAAGTGGCTATGATGAGTATGAAGACAAATGCAGGATTGACTTTCATGGATATTGCCCCCATGCTAAAGATCAATGAGCTATAAGACATTTGCCTTGGACAATAAGTGTGTGACTTGTGGAGCATTAAGACGCGGCTGCTATGAAGGAGCAGAGGGCATGCGCAGGTTCCGGGAACGAGTTGACTCTTGTCAAGGTGGTGAGCTCGGAGATGGCATTGTAATACTCAGAGTATGAAGACAAAATATGGATCAACCTTTAATGGGCTGCCCCCATGGTTAAAGGTGGAGAGCTATCTGGACTCTTACGACTAAGAGCGAGAGACTCATGGAGAAGTAAGGTGTGGTTCCTAGGGTGGAACAGAGGGCAGGCGCAACTCCTGGATGAGTAGACTCTTGAAAGAGTGGTGGGCTTGTGATCATATTGAGATACTCAGATAATGACTGTCGCACTTGGAATATTCGTTTGAGGGGCTGTTGTAAGCCTTGGTGTGAGGCTTGATAAATCATTCCGGACCGAGCATGATTGATACGCTCGAAGGGGAATGTTCCCAGAGAGAAGCGTTAACACTCTTCAGATGTGATGTGTGAGACCATCTGGTTGAAGTGATTCTTTGGTGTAAGCAAGGGTGTGCTTTGGTGACTCTGGTGATTGAAAGGTTGGGCGAGTACCTATAAAAGTAGCCACAGATGCTCTCAGAATGGTAAGCTTGGAAAAGCTGCAAGATGCAAGCTGGTGCTAAAGAATCAAAGAGGACAATTGCCCAGATAAATGGCAAAGGGGGTGATTGTTAGGTATTGCCATTTATTGGCAATACCCCACCACCATTGGAGTGGCCACCACCACTAGGCAAGTGGCACCAGCCTTTGTTGAAGAGCATGGCAGCCACCCACTCCCATGTGCAGCTGCTGGAAAGAAGAAGAGAAGCCACCATTAGCCTATAAATAAGGCATGCAAAGAGAGCCAAAGTGAGAGTTGTGAATAACGTGAGTGTGAAGAGAAAGAGAAGAGAAAGGGCTGCTGCCCATGGCAGCAGCCCTGCAGCTGCAAGGCAGCGAGAGTGAGATGGGAGTTGAGTGATTATATCCTCCTCCATGTATTTATTGTAATTCTTTCTCTACCTCAAATAATATTGTCTCTCCTGTGGATGTAGGCGGTTTTGCCGAACCACGTAAAATATTGTTGTCTGTGTGCTTCTCCTCCGATGAGCAATAATCAGTTCATCACCGGTCGCCGGAATTATCCCAACAGTTCTGATGTCTGATATTTACGTATATATCTTTCTACGACTTGGTCTTGACCTTGCCATACAATGTTATGAAATTGGAAATCTTGTTTGTTTTTTTGTGTTTTTAAAAAAGTTTAAGTTTTTAAATTTTTTTATTAATTTTAAATTAATACATTTTAGTATTTTTAAATTATTTTGATGTGCTTATGTTAAAAATAATTTTTTAAAAATAAAAAAAAAAATTATTAGCATGTATTTTAATACAAAATATTATTTAAAAAACAATCTCAATCACACTACCAAACAAGTTTCTAATATTATAAAACTTTAGGATTGTTGTTCTTTTGAGAAGTCATAACTCCCTCACTTCTGATGCTATGTACATCAACACTGATCCTTTTTTTTATTATTAGGTCCTTCAAACCTTTTTTATCACCTAAATTTTTTTTTCATTTACATCCATTTTTTATTGTCCTTTAAAAAAATATCTCATTTGCATCCCTTTTGTTTATTTTTTATCAGATTCTTTTTTTTAAGACCATTAAAAACATGATAAGAGGCCTACTTTCATGTACAATGGACCGACAACAAGGCCTAATTAGTTGGAGTACATGAGGAGGGCTTCAACTTCTGGTAACGAATCTGGCCTCAACTTATCCTTGGTTAACCAGAGGAAGTGAATGGGCCTCGACTCGGCACCTCCTAAAACGATAGAAAAATAGAATTCCATCCGTATCGATTAAGATATGGATTTATGGGCAATTAGATAATGATGCAGTGATGATTCGAATCGCCATTTCAACAGGTATGACTTATGAGCTTTGCTTTTACAGCTTTCCTCGTTTGTCCTTACTGCCAAATCTCTTAAAGTGCCGAGGAAAAACACGTCAACCCATGTGATTTCTTAGGGAGAAATCACTCAGATGCACAAATCATGCTCCTAGCTGCTAGAGGCTCACAACCTTCAATTCCTCAATCTTAATTTGCTACCTTGTCCACCCTCAAAAGTAATGATCGATGACAACAAAGTCTTAAACTCAGGCTTGGACGGATGTGACAAGACAAGCTTATTCTACTTGGCATTATTAGCTCTCTTCGTCCTAAAGTCATTTATATTATTCGCTATGGTGGACCATTGTACAATATATCTATACTCGTATGTAGGAAATTAAAAACTTGGCTAAATAAAAGCTCAGTAGAAGAATATCCATCTATAATGAAATTAAGAAAGATACAGTATAGGAAAATCACTAGCTAGCAGTGACCTATGATGAATCAAAACATTAATTGACGCCCAGAAGAGAAGAACTGATCAGGTTAATCCACCTAGCCCGCCCTTTCAAGTTCTTATAAGATGATGCACGATCATTGAAACGTTTAATCACTACACTACTGATCATAGCTCTAGTTCTTTACGGACCATCTATAATCTCAACCTGGGAGAAAATTCTCTAGCATATGAACATATAACTTAATGAAGTATCCGTGTGCTCTAAATATTAAGATTCAACGATTGGAAATATGTAATATTCATAAGATGAGTACTTCCAAAGCATATCAAGGGAGGAAACTAACAAGGACAAGAAAGATTGAGCAAGCAAGCAACTGACAACATAATCTAACTTATCACACGATCGAGTGGGAGAAAGCAAAGGAACAAGCAGCTTAATTCAAGTACATATGGTAATATCATTTTATGTTCCTTGCGATAGGAACTTCACCTTGGAGCTTGCGTGATTTCTACGACGAAATCGAACCGTTTCTCTTACATCGTAGCTGGCCTAGTTCTGCATTCTTTGAAAAATAGCAGCCCTCATCGCCTCTTCAGTTACCAGTCCATCATCAATCCTGATTACAACATCTTGCAGCACCAGCGCCTCGACCCTAGTCACGCTCAAATGATGAACTGGAAATTCTAGCTCTCTAAGTGCATCCATCAATCTTGCAGCAGGATAATTAATATCCGGGGACTGTACTCGGATCAGACCTTCCGATCCCAAAATCTTCACATCCACTTCCACTGCATTATTGGACATATAATTTGGAGGAGGCCTTATGTGATTCACCATGGTGCTGGTGCTGGTGCTTTGATTGTCATAAATGTTTGCACAGCTTGTGATTTTTGATTTCTTGTATACTACCTGTAGATTTGCTTCCAATTCATTAACTTTTCTCTCGAGCTCTTTGATATAAGTGACTGCATCTGCAAGCAAAGAAGCTCTGTCCATTTTTGACACATTTGGAACCACAGATCGAAGTGCGTAGAATCGATGATTAAGCTTCTCTCTTCGCTGCCTTTCTGCTTCCACGTGGTTTAGAGGTGATTCCTTTCCACCTGGCTTTCTTCCTTTCTTCTTGAACCCAATACGATTCTCTCTGAATCCAGCATCTGAATCAGAACGCCCCGAGTCGGAAGATGATCGGCCTTGGCCGGAGACCTCTTTTTTATTCTCTAGAGAAGAAGTTCTCTCCGTTTGAGGACTTGAAAACAACCCAATATCAAGGAGATTTGAAACATTACAGTTTGGAATTTGAGGTTGAGATTCATGGTTGGACTGCTTTGGAACCGGATTTGCATTCAGTTCTGCACCGAAAATTGATTTGGCTAGTTGCACAAGGCTCCAATCTTCGCTGATAAAAACTGGGGAACCCAATTCAAGAACCCCAGATGGAGTTGAAACACAGACGAAAGTCTGAATTCCATGCATCCGAGCTTCTGTAACTCTTTCGCATTCGTAAATTTGTAGTTCACGATCACCTGCCAACCAAATAGAAGAACCGGAGGTGAATGCCCTGCCAAGAATTCCATCTCCAACGGCAAATACTCGTGTTACCGATGCTGTGTAGTACCATTCAGCAACATCACCATCAACCAATCTCTCCAGGTCCATATCCTCATTGAAAAGAGACTTTCTTTCGATATCGAACCCGAATTTGGGATGGTTTTGCTTGTTGCTATCCTTGCTTGAGTACTTTTTATTGCCGCGGAAATGACCATCACCCCATGATAACACAGGGCGGCCACTAACATCCTTTGATGCCTGCCAGAAGATTGAGTAAACCCACCATTCTGGCCGGCTATGAAGGAAGAATTGGAGGCGTTGTTGAAGCGTTGAATATGTTACTTGAGCAAATGAGATGCGTGAAGAGGAGGAAGAGGGGGACAGTATCTCTTCCATTGATCAATTTTCTTTTCTTTCTTTCTTTCTTTCTTTGGGTTTTTTTTTTATTGGCTTCTCTGCTCTACTTCACCGTGTTTGATAGAGTGTGAGAGTGGTGGAAATTGTAGAAAGCCAAAAATTAATTAATCGTGTATGGAAGAGAAGTGAGAGGGTTATGTACAAGATATTTCTGCTTGAAGACTTCCATTCAAGCAGTGTCTTTCGTCATGTAAATTTTTCACTGTTTGTCAACATTTTCACGGGAGTTTCTTACAAATATGAGGATCCGCTCTATTTGGTATAAATTATGTTCTGGTTTCATTGAATGTTGTCACATCTATTATATAATGATTTTGACTGACATTTGTGGTGACGTTTAAGGGGCCATTAGTTCTGTTTTTGATTTAACCCTTTTTAAGTACTTTGCTTTGATACGAGGGAAGATCCATTACTTGATTTTTTTTTTTTTTTTATCAGAAGTGTTTGAATATATATTATTAACAAATATTCTAAAACGTGCAGGGAAAGTATTATAATTTTTTTCATATATTTGTTTTTACTATTTTATTATTTATTTTTGTATTTTTTATGTTTTGTTTTTTTATATTTTTTTTTACAAACTCATGTCAATGTACAAACACGCCACGAGCCTACAGCATCACACCAACATGACTTTTAATTATATATATATTTGCCTTTTGCTTTTTAATTAAATTAGTTTGTTAATATTAAATTTTTTATATTTAGTTATTACACTCTCATAACATGGATTCCAAGTTTAAGGGGTTAATCTAATTTGACGGGTTAACCCAATTGATTTATTTTTTTAATTAGTTTTTTCATTCTAATTTCATCTTTTAATATCAATTTGATTGTAAATTAAACTTCATGATTTATATTGTTTACTTTTAATTAGATTTTCGTGATCTCATGAGAGAATTTTACTGTATTTCTCCTCGCAAAGTACTATTTATTGGAATAATGATTTGCTTTTTTTTTTATCTTTTTTTTTCCTTCTTAAATAATTTTTTTAATTTCATTCTTTAATATTAAATTTTATTTTATTTTATTATCGCATTTACATGACACGACCTTATAACCAGATTCACATCCAAGGCTCTTAGATATGGTGTTGCAACTAGATTCAAAGCTCTTGGGTTTGGCGTTGCAGTCAGACCTACTTAAACTTAGATCATGCAAGTTTAATATTATTATTTTTATTTTAATAAATATTGCTTATATAATAATTAATAAATTTAAAAAATATATTATTAATATTGAAAAACAACCATAGATTTGATTTGAATGGTAAACTTAAAAACTATAAGAACTTGAGTAAAACATGTTTAATAATATTATTTTCATTATTATTAATATAATTATTAACACATTGGAAAAAAAATATTATTACTATTAAAAAAATTATAGATTTGATTTCAAGGATAAAATTAAAAATTATTGTTGTTGTTGTTATTGTTGTCGTCGTCATAGTTGTTATTCTTATTATTATTATGATTATTAGTGTTATTTTTATTATTATTAAATTTGAAAAAGAAATTATTGCTATTGAAAAAAAACCATAAATTTGATTTGAATGGATTAAAAACTATAAGAACTTGGTTCAGACAAGATTAATATTATTATTTTTATTATTATTAGATGAATCAGACCCCAGAAAAACTATAAGAATTTAGATCAGACAAGATTTATATTATTATAAATATTATTATTTTTATAATCATTAGTATTATTTTTATTGTTATCATTATTATTATCATTAATTTTTTTAAAAAAAAAACTTACTATTACTATAAAAGAAAAACCATAAATTTGATTTCAAGGGATAAAAAAATATAAGAACTTGAGTTAGATAAATTTAATATTATTGTTAATATTAAAAATATTATTATTTATATTATAAATATTACTATTTGTATTATAACTAATTTTATAAATATTACTTTTGGATCAGGCGTTGCAGCCAAATTCAAGACTCTTAGGTTTAGCTTTGCAAATCATTGACTTTACCATTGAAAAGTTCCTAATTCCCACTAAAATGGACTGTTTTGCGGGTGTTAAGTCTTATATCACCAACCAATGATTTCATGAAATCTAGAGAAGGGAAAATTGAATTGAACGTGTGATTTGTCAAAGAATCATCTCAACCCAATAGCTTAAGCTGTTAGGTGAGTTTCTAAGATATGATTTATATTATTCTGTAACACATTCTCTCAAATGAAAGTCTTTTAGACTTGAAACTTGTACAGACTCACATTATATTGTACTTAATTTTTATCAAATAAATGAAGATGATGAGATTCAAACTCGTGACCACTTAGTTATCAAGATTCTAATATATATCATGTTAAAAAACAATTTAACCTCATAGCTTAAATTATCAGGTGATGTTTTAAAATATAATTTACATGATTACTCATTCTTCAAACACTTAAAAAACTTTATTTTTAAACATATTGAATATTTGGAACATCATCATGCTTTTGCACAACATCTGCTCAACCATTAAACCATCATGCTAAACTTTATGCAAATCCCTCATCCTTGAGAACTACAGGATTAGCAGAACAATTTACTCTTATCAACCAAGGCGCACAGCCTCCGATAAAATACCTTTTATGTGACATTGCCAAAGAGCCGACTTTAATTGGAGTGCCAATTCCTAACCATCCTCAGTGGTCTGGGTGCAACAATATTTACGAGTGGTCCAACATGGGAGAGAGTGTGATGGTTTCTCTTCATCCAAGATTATGTCATATAAGTTTCCCCATCTGATCTCCCTGTGTCATCTCCTTCACTTTTGTCATCTTTTTATTATTCCTATCAATGCAATAAAAGCCATAAACTCCCATTTGGCACCTTCCACTCTACAAAGTCGTCATCCATTAGAGCTTATCTACACTGATTTTTGAATGTTTATGTTGTTCATGGCTTTGTCTAATAATCTAATCAATTAGAACTCAAAGTTCTCCTTTCTACATTTTAAAAAAACCGTATTTCTTTATATATATATATATGAACCACCAATCAAACCCACTTATATCATTCGAACTGACTCGTTGTATATCTTTTTTTCTTATGTCCTGTCTTACGCAATAAAAAAAATAAAAACATGAGATTGTTCTCATAAAAAAACAAAAATGGGTTCTTCATAGTGAAAACATCCCCTTTCATTCCTACATGTGATTCAATTAACGTGTTAGAGATTTGTCCTTTCCCAAATTAGGTGAAACTTTCTCCAAAAATTTCAATTCTTAATTTAGTCAGTTTCCATCAATAAGACGCTCTGCTAAAGTGGTGGACCAACAACCTGTGACAATGAAAATAATTATAAATGCCTATATACCTTCCATGATAATTTTCCAAACATTGTACCTGGTTCTTTTTCTTAATCAATTGATTTTGTCGTCCCTGAAAACTGTACTGGGGCCCAAAAAGTATCATCGAAAGAGAGGAGCTAGCTAATTATATTAATTATATATCAGTGCAGCCTTTCTTTTTCCGAATCTAACAATTGATTATTAATTATATATATTCATGCAAGAATCCCTTTCAGGTCACCCAATCCTCAGTTATCACTAATTGAAAGTTTCAATTTGAAACTATAATCACGTGATGAACTCAGCATTTAGTGATCTTGAAATGGGAACAAAGACCTGACCGTCCCAGCACACTATTGGGACCATGTCCAATACTGTCGTGAAGCTTCCTAGCTAGGTATCCAAAGGTTTCAATGAATCTTGTCAATACTAAATCTTTTCGATTTTCATGTATGTTCACTTAGACTTACGTGATAATCTGTCTTGGTTTTCAATTTTTAGTCACGTGCTATATCTTCCCAGCAAGGTTCTTGGAATGTCCTGCATCTGTGTCTCTCTCGGTACGACTAGGATAACACCACATGCATAACACATGGCAAAAAAAAAAAGAAAAAAAAAAGGGAATTTCTAAAAAGCAGCTTTGACTTGAGAATCTAAAGCCTGATGGTGATCAATGTTTTGTTTAACTTGACGATGCGTAATCGTGATTGATGTTTTTCTATATATGGCTTCCAGAGTGAATTTTGACCGAAGTCGTTTTTGTTTTTTTGTTTTGTTTTTATGCATTAAATAAAAATAGAAATGATTTATTTATACATAAAAACTATAAAAAAAAATCATATATAATGTTTTATTTAATTACATTATTAGCTACTACTACCATGTTTTTTTTTTAAAGGTAGATCTTTTCTAAAATAGAGAGGAAACTCATATATCTTTGATTCAAGTTGATCGAAATTAAATAGATATTTTTTAAAAGGATTTAGATACCATAATACAAACTTTAAAAGAATACAAAATATATTTTATGCAATATAAAATCTGATTGACATTAGATAGAAAAATATACTATAAGAGAAATAGATACTTTTATTTTCTAACAATTTATCCAACAACTCTACTATTTTGGAAAATCTTTCTCTAACATACTTGTACTTTGGCTCAAATAGTCTAGACTCCAAACTACCAAAATTTTAAATAAATCTCCATTATAACATCATAAACCTATGAAAAAGATGCAAAAAGGATAAAGATAAACAAAAACAAATTCCTAAAAAATAATAAGAATAATAGATAAAATAAATGAAAAAAGACCATCAATTATGTTAGATATTTGTTTTAATTAAACAAATTATGAGTAAATAAAAACATTAGTCTTAAAAAACTTTTAGTTTTTTCTCAGAGAACTTTTGGTTTTTCTAAATTTAATTCTTGATTTATAGTGGCTAATTAGTGGTTGATAAACGAGGGAAATTAATTTTTTAACCTTTTAATTTTCAAAATTCATTATAAAAGGGAGATAAAGAAAGAGTTTCTAACTTGAAATTTTTAAAATTTACACTTTTTTTCATCTTATTTATTTTCTTCTCCCTTTTATACTTTAATTTTTCTTTCAAATCTAGAGTTTATGTTCATCTTGTTGAGAGATATTTGAATTACATATCTTTGTTTCAAAGACCTTGTTTAAAAATGTATCTAAACCAAAGTGGTGGTGTTAGAATCTTATGAGGTAAATTGTAAATTTTTTTTTTAATCAAATGTAAGAATATAATAGATCAAAATAAAATAGGCTAGGAAGCTGGTAAGTCATATATATACATATACAAAATCAAAAGCAAAATGGAACATGCTCTTATTCATTAAAAATACAAGGAGACAGCTACCTAAAGAGAGAACCAAAAGGATCACATCAGTTAGCTAAGAAACTCAGGATCTAGCAGGTGTTAAAGATAACCAACCAAAAAGAATACAAACCAAAAGAAAATCCAACAACTGACACAATTTGCAGCTAAAACATAAAAGAACAGCCAACAGCTACTGAAACACACAAAGGCTATTAATTGCAACCCCAACAACAAAAACAAAATAAACCTATCCAACATCCAGTCAGGAGTGGTCTACGACATGAAAGTGAAATATTATGTAGAATAAGGTTTGAAATCTCCTAAAGCTTCTATCAACCCCCAATCACTTACCCAGTTACAAGATTATTGTGTCAATTAGCAGGTCATCAATCAACTCATATGATTAATAACATACTACATTAAGATTTAGCATGATGAATATAAATATATTATTCAATTTCAATGCAACTTCTAACCTCAATTTCAACATAAATTTTACTCAATCTAAAAAAATAAATAATAATTTAAAGATTTAAAAGTTAAAATCACAAACATAGTTCAAATATCCAAATACAAGTCTAACTTAAAGTCTTAAATATTAAAATGATAACAACCACAATTTATTAATAATAAAAAAAAAACCACGCTTCTTTATTATTGAAGAGTTTTACTATTTTTTATTCTTTTTACTTATAATTAATCTAGTCAAATTTAAATTGAGTTTGATCGAATTATTGGGATCATTAAAAACCTACTTGAATGGAATGAGTTTTAGCTTGTGAAAATATCTATGCCAAAAGTCCAAACAGCTGCCCCCCTGATAGGTGCACCGTCCACGGCCCGCGGCCCGGGACAAAAGTTTTCTAGCTAGAAGGAAAGAGACGGCAGGAATACTATTTCCTGGTCAGATTGCTTCATGTGAAACGAAACAATTAAGACATGAAATGCATGGAGAAAAACAAATTAAGCGAAAGGAAATGATGTGTATATATAACAAGAATATCGAGTTCATGGAAATTAGGACCATTGCCGATCGACTTTACAGAGGAAAGTTCATTTTCCACACAACTTAATTACAACCCTAGTTTTTGGTTTCTCCAAAGCGAGTTTTCCTAAGGAAAGCAAAAAAAAATAAAAAATCATGGGACTCTGAGAGCATTTTGAAAATATAGGTCAAACTAAATGAACGCCAAACCACATGATTGTAAGGTTTCTCGGTCAATATTCAAATGCTCGTTACTGTTTAGAGTGTGCATTTGATCATCATGCAAATATAATATCTATAAATCGCCCACTACAAACATCTCAAGAATGAAAACAATTCTTAATTTGTAGTCCTGCAATTATTGTTTTATTACTTAATTATTATTGTTTTATTAATGTGGGTATCCGAGCCAACTTGCACGCACATCATTATATTAGTAATCATAGGGAAAGCAAACCCTTTGATATCAAGCTCTTACCACTAGGTTACCTACTAGATGATTTTTATTGCTTAATTTCATTTTCTTAGAAAGGAGGAGTTTTTTTTTTTTTAATCTTTTGAAGTGATTGAAATAATGATTGAGATTGTTTTTTAAAGTGTTTTTATTTAAAAATATATTTTTTATTTTTTAAAAAAAAATATTTTTTATATCAGAATATTAAAAGGATAAAATATATATATATATATATATATATATATAATTTAAAATAAAAAAAATTAATTTTTTTATAAACAGGTGCGTACACCACTACCCCAAACACGCATTTATTCTGTAACCTTTTGTGAGTTCTATATTTCTTAATTGCATGGATTTTTTCTAAAATGCATCGGGAAGGCATCCCTTGAACAAACTTACCTGCTCCCTTCTTGTATTTGCATTTTTTTTTTTTTTCCATTTCTCTTTCGCATTTTCTTTTCTCTCATTCCATTTTTAATTGTTTTTGAGCATTGAAGAATCCATTTTAGACATTTCTCTCATTCCATTTGTTTTAAAAATTAGCATGTGCTTATTAAAGTCGAAGGCTGACCAAGTTTACAGCTCCAAATGCTTAGTTTTAATATTTAATTGAAAATAAAGATATACATACATCTTTTTATTCTATAATTATAGAAAATGATGAAAAAGCAAGTTTTATTCATTTGGTTTTATTTGAAAAAATAAAATCACATTAAATTTTAAATAACCAAATCGAACAAGTCAGTCACTACTTCGGCTTCGGCTGCAAGGCTTCTTGTATTTTATTTTTTATTTTTTATTTTTTTCATTAATCTTGAATTTAATATCCTTTTTACGAGATCTGATATTTCTTCTCGCATTTGTCCAATTTATCTAACATTTTACTTGGGTTAAAGCTTAATCTTGTTTATTTTTTTCTTGTATCTTGTGTGTCTTTGGACTGCATTGAAAATTTCATGTATTTCAATTCTCAAATATTTTGGTAAGAACATGTATCAAGTAAAAATAAAATTAACATAGATATTAGTGAGTTTCTACAACAACAAAAAATGCTAGTTGTCGGTCTATTTGTGAAATAATATCAATTTCTTAAATCTGGATCTTATATAATTTCATGTAGATTGTTAATATTTCAGTTTCTTTACGGACCATCTATAATTTCAACCTGGGAGAAAATTCTCTAGCATATGAACATATAACTTAATGAAGTATCCATGTGCTCTAAATATTAAGATTCAACGATTGAAAATATGTAATATTCATAAGATGAGTACTTCCAAAGCATATCAAGGGAGGAAACTAACAAGGACTAGAAAGATTGAGCAAGCAAGCAACTGACGTGCCTGCTTCTTCAATACATTAAACTGACAACATAATCTAACTTATCACACGATCGAGTGGGATGAAGCAAAGGAACACGCAACTTAATTCAAGTACATATGCTAATATCATTTTATGTTCCTTGCGATAGGAGCTTCACCTTGGAGCTTGGTGATTTCTATGACGAAATGGAACCGTTTCTCTTACATCGTAGCTGGCCTAGTTCTGCAATCTTTGAAAAATAGCAGCCCTCATCGCCTCTTCAGTTACCAGTCCATCATCAATCCTGATTACAACATCTTGCAGCACCAGCTCCTCGACCCTAGTCACGCTCAAATGATGAACTGGAAATTCTAGCTCTCTAAGTGCATCCATCAATCTTGCAGCAGGATAATTAATATCTGGGGACTGTACTCGGATCAGACCTTCCGATCCCAGAATCTTCACATCCACCTCCACTGCATTATTGGACGTATAATTTGGAGGAGGCCTTATGTGATTCACCATGGTGCTGGTGCTGGTGCTGGTGCTTTGATTGTCATAAATGTTTGCACAGCTTGAGATTTTTGATTTCTTGGATACTACCTGTAGATTTGCTTCCAATTCATTAACTTTTCTCTCGAGCTCTTTGATATAAGTGACTGCATCTGCAAGCAAAGAAGCTCTGTCCATTTTTGACACATTTGGAACCACAGATCGAAGTGCGTAGAATCGATGATTAAGCCTCTCTCTTCGCTGCCTTTCTGCTTCCACATGGTTTAGAGGTGATTCCTTTCCACCTGGATTTCTTCCTCTCTTCTTGAACCCGATATGATTCTCTGCGAATCCAGCATCTGAATCAGATCGCCCCGAGTCGGAAGATGATCGGCCTTGGCCGGAGACCTCTTTTTTATTCTCTAGAGAAAAAGTTCTCTCCGTTTGAGGACTTGAAAACAACCCAATATCAAGGAGATTAGAAACATTAAAGTTTGGAATTTGAGGTTGAGATTCATCCAGGTTGGACTGCTTTGGAACCGGATTTGCAATGATTTCTGCACCGAAAATTGATTTGGCTAGTTGCACTAGGCTCCAATCTTCGCTGGTAAAAACTGGGGAACCCAATTCAAGAACCCCAGATGGAGTTGAAACACAGACGAAAGTCTGAATTCCATGCATCCGAGCTTCTGTAACTCTTTCGCATTCGTAAATTTGTAGTTCACGATCACCTGCCAACCAAATAGAAGAACCAGAGGTGAATGCCCTGCCAAGAATTCCATCTCCAGCGGCAAATACTCGTGTTACCGATGCTGTGTAGTACCATTCAGCAACATCACCATCAACCAATCTCTCCAGGTCCATATCCTCATTGAAAAGAGACTTTCTTTCGATATCGAACCCGAATTTGGGATGGTTTTGCTTGTTGGTATCCTTGCTTGAGTACTTTTTATTGCCGCGGAAATGACCATCACCCCATGATAAAACAGGGCGGCCACTAGCATCCTCTGACGCCTGCCAGAAGATTGAGTAAACCCACCATTCTGGCCGGCTATGAAGGAAGAATTGGAGGCGTTGTTGAAGCGTTGAAGAGTTTTCTTGAGGAAATGAGAAGGGTGAAGAGGAGGAAGAGGGGGACAGTATCTCTTCCATTGATCAATTTTCTTTTCTTTCTTTCTTTCTTTGGGTTTTTTTTTTAGGCTTCTCTGCTCTACTTCACTGTCCTTGATAGAGTGTGAGAGTGGTGGGAATTGTAGAAAGCCAAAAATTAATTAATCGAGAATGAAAGAGAAGTGAGAGGGTTATGTACAAGATATTTCTGCTTATAAATAGACTTCCGTTCAAGCAGTGTACATTTTTCACTGTTTGTCAACATTATCACGGGAGTTTCTTACAAATATGATAATCCCCTCCATTTGGTATAAATTATGTTCTGGTTTCATTGAATGTTGTCACATCTATTGTATACTTATTTTGATTGAGATTTCTGGTGACGTTTAAGGGGCCATTAGTTCTGTTTTTGATTTAACCCTTTTTAAGTACTTTGCTTCGATACGAGGGAAGATCCATGACTTGATTTTTTTATTTTTCATCAGAAGTGTTTGTATATGTATTATCAATAACTAAAAATATATTAATATTTCACTATCCATTGCACTATATAAATTCACAGTAAAAGACGGCGAATACCCTTTAATTATATATTGTTTTGCTTTTTTTAATTAATTTTATTTATTTAATTTAGTTTATTAATATTAAATTTTTCTCTATTTAGTTATCACACTCTCATGACACAGATTCCAGGTTTGACGAGTTAACCTGATTTGACAGGTTAATCCGATTTAACGGGTTAACCCAATTCTTTTAGTTTTTTTTAATTATTTTTTTTCCTTTTAGTTTCATCTTTTAATATTAATTTGATTGAAAATTAAAATTTATCATTTATTTTATTTATTTTTAATTAGATTATCATGATCTCATAAGAGGATTTTACTGTACATCTCCTCACAAAACACTATTCATTGGAATAGTGTTATGCTTTGGTTTTTTTTTCTTTGTTTTTTCCTTTTCAATTAATCTTTTTTTTATTTTATTCTTTAATATTAATTTTTTATTCTATTTAATTTTCACAGTTTCATGACACGACCTTGTAGTTAGATCCACATCCAAAACTCTTCAGTCTGTTGTTGCAACCAGACTCACTTAAACTCGGGTCATGCAAGTTTAATATTATTATTTTTATTATAAATATTATTATTTTTATTATAATGAATATTGCTAATATATAATTAATAAATTTGAAAAAAAAATTATTAATATTGAAAAATAACCATAGATTTGATTTAAAGAGTAAAATTTAAAACTATAAGAACTTGGGCCAGTCATGTTTAATATTATTAGTAATATTATAAATATAATTATTAAGAAATTTGAAAAAAAAATTATTACTTTAAAAAAAATCATAGATTTCATTTGAATGATAAAATTAAAAATTATTGTTGTTGTTGTTGTTGTCGTCGTCGTTGTTATTATTCTTATTATTATTATGATTATTAGTGTTATTATTCTTCTTAATATTTTTATTATTTTTATTAGTATTAAATTTGAAAATATATATATATTATTGTTATTGAAGAAAAACCATAAATCTAATTTCAATGGATTAAAATCTATAAAAACTTTGGTCATGCAAGTTTAATATTATTATTAATATTATAAATATTATTATTTTTATTATTATTATTAGGGGAACCAGACATCAGAAACTTGGGTTTGGTCGGGGCGCCAGACCCAAGTTTATGATCATTAGTATTATTTTTATTATTTTTATTGTTATCATTATCATTATTATTAATAAAAAAAATTTTAAAAATATTATTGCTATCGAAAAGAAATCATAAATTTGAATTCAAGGAATAAAAAACTATAAGAACTTGGGTCAGATAAGTTTAATATTATTATTAATATTAAAAATATTATTATTTGTATTATAAATATTATTATTGGTATTATAATTAATATTATAAATATTACTTTTGGATCAGGCGTTGCAACTAGACCTAAGGCTCTTGAGTTTAGCTTTGCAGATAGACTTAACACTCTTGAATCTTAACTTTTTTATATATTTTTTTTATGCCAAAAACAATTAGCCCGCAACGTAGCGCGGGCCACCTAACTAGTATATATCAAATTTTGTCAGCCAATAAGTTGTGGTACGACTGATATTATTAAATTAAATTATTAAAAAAACTAAAAGATAAAGGTTTCATTGTAACATTTCAAAAAGTATTGTTTATTATAATGATATTTTTTTATTAATATATTTTGATTTTATTCCTTAATATTAAATTTATTTTTTATTTTGTTATCTTACTCTAATAACATGGATTACCGGTTAACCTGGTTGACTCGAGTTTTTTTTTTAATTAAGTTTTTGCAATTTTATATTTTAATATTGGGTTGATTGGAAATTAAATTTCATGGTTTGTTTTGTTTGCTTTCTATTAGGTTATTTTAACCTCATGATTAGGACATAATGCTTAACAGATTAATCCGAGTTGATTCGGGTAATTTTTATGTTTTTTTTTAATTGAGTTTTTTTTTAATTTTATCATTCAACATTGGGTCAATTAAGAATTGACTTTATAATATATTTTAATTTGCTTTCTATAGAGATATTTTGGTCTCGTGATCAATCAGTTTTTGGTATTTTTCTCTGTTAAATCAAGTCATTTATATGATTCTTTAAACGTTATCTTTGTTTTATGATCCGGATCATGGGTCCTTCAACATTGAATTTGCTTTTATTGAGTCATTGTCATCCATTACCAGGGTCGCGAGTATGGCAGGTTCACCCAATTGACTCAAATTTTTTTAATTGAGTTTTTTTTTCTCAATTTTATCATTTAATATTGTGTTTGATTAAAAATTAGACTTTATCATTTGTTTTGGTTTGCTTTTTATTAGACTATCTCGGCCTCATGACCCAAGAATGGTGCTTAACAAGTTAACCCGAGTTGTCTTTGCTTATTTTTGTGTTATTTTTTAATTATAATTTTTATAAATTTTATTATTCAACATTAGGTATGATAGGGTCGATTTGGAATTCAGCCTCATGATTTGTTTTAATTTACTCTCTATGGGGTTATCTCAGTCTCATTATTAGAGTTGTAAATTTGACAAGTTAACATAGGTTAAATCATATCATTTTTTTTTATTTTTTTCTATGAGTTTATCTCGCTCTCATGACCCGAGTCATGGGTTTGACAGATTGATTCAAGTTGTTTTTTATATTTTTTTAATTCATTTTTTTTTAATCTCATCCTTAAATATTGGGCTGATTGAGATTTGAGAATTGAAATTCATACTTTGTTTTGATTTACTTTCTGTGAGGTTATTTTGATCTTATGACTCAGGTCGTAGGTTTGACATGTTAACTCGGGTCGCTTTTTCAAGTCTTTTTTTCAATTGATTTTTTTTTATTTCATCCTTCAACATTGGGTTGATTGAGAATTAGGCTTTATAATTTATTTTGATTTGCTTTCTATATATGGTGTTATCATAGTCTCATAACCTAGATCGCAAGTTTAACATGTTAACTCGGGTTGATCCAAGTCAATTCAATATGTTGTTATCTTATTATTAAAAACAAAAAAGTCATCTTGAAATTTTTTTAGTTAAATTATGTTTTGTTTGTCGATTGGGTTGCTTTCAAACCCGCAAAGGCAACATTTATATTGTTTTTTTTTATTTACTGGAAAAAAAAATTAGTAATATCTAAATATTTTTTATATTTAAGAAAAATTTATCTCAACTCATAGCGTGGCGCTTTTAAATAATCTAGTTATTATTCAAGAGGTTTAGAATTCATTTTTTTTTAAAATAAATGTAATATAATATAATATAATATAATGTTCTCGTTCTAACGCGGCTGTAGATTTAGCAATAGCAACAATCCTAATGAGGAGACGTACCGAGTTCAGAAATATAAATGCAAGTCAATCTTGGTTCCTAAGTACTGAAATTTTAATTTGGTCAGAATGGTCGGTTTCCTGAATTATTCCTGGTTCCAAAGTCAATTCTTCACATTCTTGTAATTGAATTACAAACATTTTCATAATTAACATCAAATATTAAAATTTTTATAGTGATTAGCTTGAAACAAAATTTAATAGAAAAGGCAAATTATTGCCTGTAGCTAGCCAATCATAAATATAATATGGGACTAGGTTGAGAGCCTGTGATGAGTTCGTTAGTATATTTGGCCCACTAACAAATTTGAATGCAAATTAATACCATAAAAATCTATTTGAACTTGGGTCCAATTAGCATGCATAAGCTTAGCTTTGATCAATTAAGATATATTGTTTACTAATGGCAAGTTCTCCAACATTAATTACTTCACAACGCCTAGACTTTTTATTTCGCTAAAATTCAATGTAATGATTCTCAAATTCGGACATCTATAATATTGCTGGCGTAACTTGAACAAACTTAGCAGGTGTAACTTGTAGAAGTGGCAATTGACTTTAACTAATTAAAAGGGTAGATAGTTTAAGATTAATCTCCACCCCAAAGACAAGTCTCGAGCATAATTAATATATATCCAATGCATATAGTTTTAACGAGGATATTTATGAATGAATGCATCCTCTTTTTTCCATGTTGACTAACTAAACCAATGTGAACGAGCACCAAGGAAAATCAAAATCATCCCACGTGTGCTAAAATTAACTTGACCCTCCGTAGAAATTATTAATTTGAGGCTTTTCAACTTGACAAATAATTTTAAGTAAGTTAATTAGCGCATATATATATATATATATATAACATAATTACAATGTCTTAATTATTAATGAAAACTTATTAGTTCAAAGCAGTACTTTGATTAACATGGTGTGGATATATGGGTGTTTGGGAGTGTGGTAGCGGTTGCTTTTCAAATAACTTTTCGTGCCGAAAAGCATGCCAATAATGTTTTTTTATTTTTAAAAATTATTTTTGACATCAGCACATCAAAACGATCTAAAAAGTATAAACCGAATTTAATTTTAACAAAAAAAAAAACATTTGAATTTTTTCAAAAGCAAGTTTGGCCGCAATGCCAAACGGGCGGAAAGCGGTTCGATTATCATGGCGTACGTGGATAGTCAAGCTCCATGGCGTCACCGAATACATCACCATTTTTCTTAATTTCAATTCGCATGCCACTGTCCTTAATAGAAGACCTTAAAAATGGAAAAATATAGCGGTTCCTTTTTCGCTGTATATTGGTTATTTTTCGTGTGCATGAAACACGCCCTCGAGGTGGAATTTTTTTGTTTTTTCTTTATTGCGGGCAGGACAGTCTTATGCATGCATTTGCTTTCTCTCTCTCTCTCTCTCTCTCTCTCACACACACACACACACACACAGAGCTTGTTATTGGATCCCGCACATGACAGTGTCCCTAGCGAGGTGATGTAAGAGCCTGCCATGGTATAGTCTTTACACATTCTGCGAGAAACTAATTCTTGGATACAGCAGATAAAGTGATCGTACAATGGAGAATTAGCCCGCCAAGAACCAGGAAAAATAAATGGAGAAGGGGAGAAAGACGAAGAAAATGGCTTCCTGTCGTGAACATCATGGTTCTGTTGTCCTCGAGCCTATTGGTATCAAGGTTGTCAATTCTGTTTCGATAGGTATTTCGTTTTTTCAATTGGAACGAAATGTTTCGGTTTCGGAGTGTTTCGGCGTGCCATTTCGGGGTTGTACTGTTCATATATATATTCCACAAACATAATTCAAATTCAAGATAAATTAATTATAAATTATGCAATACAAACATAATGCCAAACAAATATAATTTTAAAATTTAAAATATTTTTAAATAGTAAAGATTAAATAGATCTTTAACTTAAAATAATATAAACCATATATTAATTTTTTAAAAATAATATTTTTTGGCCGAAACGGAACAACCGGAATGAAACCGGAACGTTTCGGCCGGAATTTGGCCGGAATTTTCGGAACGGGCCGAGATTTAAAATGAGATGGAATTTGTTCCATTTTGTTTCATTTTTTAAATTGGTATGGAATGTTTCGGCCATTCCGGACGGAACGGAACGCAATTGACAACCTTAATTGGTACACGGTTTGACTCAATAACCTTAATCACGTCAAATGATGTGCTCAAGACTATTGGTACACGGTTTGCCACTTGTCACGTGTCCTTTCCTGTTCTTCTCGTGTTTTGTGGCAAATACATTCAGCAAGGCATGGCTAGTGTACTTGCCATTGAAACATCCGAACAGCTTGTAGTCCGAGGGGTTTGAACGCAGAAAATATATTAATTATATTTTGATGTTTTATTTAACCATTTAAGTTATTAGATTTTAATATAATTTTAGAGTTTGGTTAGCTAAAACATCACAAATTTAAATTTTTCAATTTATTCTTTTTTCTAATAAAAATTAATTAATAATACAAGATATTATAAATTTGTGTAAGTTTCAAGTTTAAAATTTTTTTAATTAAAAAAATATAAAAAAAATATAAATTATATCTTGAAATATCCATTTATTGCTCTCATTGGATAATTAGATAATAAAAAATAAAATTCACATTTCAGATATAATTTTATTATTTTAACATGAATGAACAATTGAACTTAATAATCTCCAATAACAATATGACAGGTTAAATGATTTGCTTTGTAATATTATTGTAATTTTTCTTTTTTCTTTTGGTTTTTCCCTTTTGGTAATGATATATCTACATATTTTATACACAATTTGTTTATTTAAAGAGTTCCATGAATAGAATGATCAAAAGTAGGATGATAATCTATCTTGATAAAATACCAAGTCTAGATAATATAGATCTAGTTTTATTTCCAAGCTTAACATCTTGGTTTAATTACATGCTAGAACTAAGAGTATGTGATTTTGACAAGATCCCAAACATAATATTTTTAGACTTAGTTATGCTGAGCTCAAATATTTATAGGTATGGTAAGATTCTATACCAACTTCTTTGAATATTAAAAGTAGTATTATCTTTTTTAATATTTTACTAATTTTAAATACTTCTTTCAATCAAATTAAATAAGTTCAAGGATTTTTTTTTAATTAAAAGTACTTTTCAGTTTTTTTTAGAAAGCACAAGTATTTTTTTTTCTTCTTGATTCTCCCATCTCTATCTTAACTTCGAATACTTTTATCGGTTAATTACCATAAAGCTAAAGTAATGAATTCTCGAAGTTCCTTGTCTATTGGTTTCATATGTTAATTATATATTTGAACACATAGGTGTTTGCTAGCTAATTTATTTGTTCTTATGAGAAGAAATAAATTTTGCAGGTTTTTTTCTGAATATTTATAATACATGAGATATAAAAGGATATTTGACCCGGAACACTTTCTTCATTATTTTTACCATAGTAATGTTTATTATATTACTTTTTAATTGTTAAAATTTTCTAGGTTATGAGTTCGAGAAAAGTCAAAGACACAATCATAAGGATCCTACAAATATAAGGCCTGGTTTTTGACAAAGGGGATAGGGAATATGCATGAGACACAATCAACCATTTTAACTCTTCCCAAAAGACTTTTGCAAGTAACATTTCTGAGAGAGAAAGAACTCCTTTAGAAGAAGTATGTACTTAGGTCCTTGAGAAATAATAAAGCTGAGAAATAATTGTCGCACCCCAAAAAATCCAATATTTTCAGTTGAGAAATAATAAAGCTGAGAAATTTTTTTTATTTTTTATTTGATTTGGTTCTTTGGAGTCGCCACCTAGTATTTTGGTCACTAGGAACCCTAACTGGTCTCAGAGATCGGGTACGGAGACTGGTTGCGTAAAGGGAAGGTGTTAGCACCCCAAATACGCCTTACCTAAGGTAAGCTGCATTGTTTTATTGTCTGATAAAAAAAAAACTAAAGTGTTATTGTGTTTTCCTAGTTGTTGGTCTGTCTATGGTTCAAGAAAAATCCCCCTCAGTAAGAAGGTCTTTATCTTATCGGGTAAAAATCCTAACCGTTCTAACGTCCATACCAAAATTTTATTAATAATATTTAGGAATACGTTTTACGTATAAATTCGTAATCCCAAATATTAAAATAAAACAAAAAGATTTTTTTTAGAATTTTTGAAATATTGGCTTAGTTCTCATGGCTTGAATAAACTGGTTATTAAAGCCAAAATGCATGTTAATACATATATTGTTTTGAAAATTTTCTTTGTTGTGTGAAAATATGATGTTATAATATTTATGTATATATATTGGAGAGACTAGGCCGTATTTTAAAACAAAAACAATTTTTAGAAAATATTATTTTTTTATGCTTTGACGAAAATCGGGTATTTTAATACTGAGCTTGTATCCTTACGGTATAAAAATACAACCCAATATTAATCCGCTTTTTTAAAAAATATGCAAAAAAATCAATAACATTTTTAGAGAATTTTTAGAAATTTTTTGAAAGCAAAAACATTTTTTATTCTGAAAATCTTTGATATCTTGACGAAAACCGGGTATTTATAACACTGGTTTTATATCTTTACGGTATAAAAATACAAACCAAAATTAAACCATTTTGATAAAAATATGCAGAAAAATCAACAATATTTTTTTAAGATTTTTCAAAATATTTATTTTTTTATTATTATATATATATATATATATATATACATATATACACACATATATTATAACATATTGTAATATATAATATATATAATATTAAAAAAATTCGGGCTGGGCCGGCCCCAATAAACGGGCCGGACTCAGCCCAACAAGGAAAGGTTGGGCCGAACTCGGCCCAACCGAAAATTCTTCTTCGGTCTGGGCCAGAATCGGCCCAGACGTGCATGGGCTGGGCCAGCATCGGGCTGGCCCAGCGTTAGCAGCCCAGCGGGGGGGGAATTAATTTTCTTCCCCCCCCGCCTCCTGCATGCAGCATGCAGGAGGCGAAGCTGCAACGGGCAAAAGAGAAATGCAGAGGGAGATGAAATGTGTACCTGGCGTGGAGGAGGAGGTCGCTGGTGGTGGTGTGGCTCGTGCTCGGAGGTTACAGGCGGCGGCGCGGCGGCTGTTCGGTTCGCCCTCTCTCTTCGGTCTCCTCTCTCTCTCTTCCCTTCGGGTCTGTCCTTCTTTTTTTCTTTTTCGGTTTTCTTCCCTATTTATAGGGAAGAACCGTGGGGGGACCATGGGAGCCGATCACACAACGGCTGGTCGGCCATTGTCTAAAGGTAGTGGGGACGAAGAGAGAGAGGCGGGAAGATTTGAAAAAAGAAAAAAAACGAAAATGGTTTTCTTCTTCTGCTGCTCTGCTTCGGGCGAAGGAGGAAGATGAACAGTGTCGTTCAAAACGACACCGTTCTGGGCTTCTTTTTTTTTTTTTTTTAATATATATATATATGAAACGGCGTCGTTTTGGATAAAACGCGCCGTTTCATTTAAAAGAGCCAAAATCCAGATCAGTCCTCCATTATTTCACCTTCGGTCTCCGCCCCTCTTGTTGGCCGCCTTTTGCACTTTGGTCCTTGGTCTCTGATTTATGCAATTTAGCCCTCAATTGATTAATAAACTTTCAATTTCTTCAATTAGGCCCCTGAACCGAAAAATTAGCAGCCCCTCCATTTACGCGCCTCTTCCAATTTGGTCCCTGGTTTCGGATTTTCTTAATTAAATCCCTAATTGGTCCTTAAACTTCAATATTTATGCAATTAAGCCCCTGATTTGACCCAATAAATTCCTAAAAAATATATTTTGGCCCCAGAACTTAAATTTCTCCAAATTAAAGCCCAAATTGACTTAAAAATTAATTTTTCTTGCAATCAAATCTTCTATAAATTCAAATAAAAATCCAATTAAGTCCATAAAAATCCAATTAAGTCCATAAAAATCCAAATTTGGGCTTTTCTCCTCAAAATTCAAATTTTCCTTCTCAATAGGGCTTTCATCCTTCAAGAATATACTGTCAAAAATTTAATCCTTGTATTTTTGAATTTCTTGACCAATTTTCTGACTGTTTCCTGAGCGCTTCTGCCTCCTGTTATTTTTCTAACCTTTTTTGGCTATTTATTTTATTTTTTCATGGGGACCCAAAAATGGGTTACAACAGATGCCCCCTCTTTATAATACTTACGGAGCATGGGTTTTGCGCAGTAAGTGTTATAAAGATAAACCCAAAACAGAACTCCCGAAACTGATCTGGTTGAAGCTTAATTTATCTGAAACTTTGTCCTTTACAACAATCCTCCTTAGCCCAAAAACTATGATCAAAACTTAGCCATCTCGAGATCCTTATCCAGCGATCCTCTAAATTTTTATTTTAGTTTGATCAATATGGAAAATCCATCCGAGATCCCATCTGGTGATCTTCTTTAACCTGGAATCCCATCTGGCGATTCCTTTACCCATAATCAATACAAAAAATGTGTGTGTGGTCTTATTATGATGGGTGACCTGCCCGAGTGGAAAAGAGAAAGAGTGGTCTCATTCTTTGGGTGACCTACCCAGAAAAGTATGGTCTCATTGTGATGGGTGACCTGCCCGAGGAAAAAGGAAGAGTGGTCTCATTCTTTGGGTGACCTACCCAGGGGAAGGAATGACCTAATTTTTATGGGTGACCTACCCAGATAAAAAAATGGAGAATGGTCTCATTCTTATGGGTGACCTACCCAGAAAAGATGATGGTCTCATTGTAATGGGTGACCTACCCAAGATGGAAAAAATGTGAAGAAGTGGTCTCGTTGTGATGGGCGACCTACCCAAATATAAAGAATATGAAGTGCGGTCTCATTGTAATGGGTGACCTACCCAGAAAAATAATGGTCTCATTGTACGGGTGACCTACCCAAGAAAAATGATGGTCTCATTGTATGGGTGACTAACCCCAGAAAAATAATGGTCTCATTGTATGGGTGACGAACCCCAAGAAAAAAATGATGGTCTCATTGTATGGGTGACCTACCCAAGAAAAAATGATGGTCTCATTGTATGGGTGACGAACCCCAGAAAAATGATGGTCTCATTGTATGGGTGACCTTCCCCAGAAAAATGATGGTCTCATTGTATGGGTGACCTACCCAGGAAAAATGATGGTCTCATTGTATGGGTGACCTACCCAAGAAAAATGATGGAGAATGGTCTCATTGTATGGGTGACCTACCCAGAAAAATAATGGTCTCATTGTATGGGTGACCTACCCCAGAAAAATGATGGTCTCATTGTATGGGTGACCTACCCAGAAAAATAATGGAGAATGGTCTCATTGTATGGGTGACCTACCCAGGAAAAATGATGGTCTCATTGTATGGGTGACCTACCCAAGAAAAATGATGGTCTCATTGTATGGGTGACCTACCCTAGAAAAATAATGGTCTCATTGTACGGGTGACCTGCCCAAGAAAAATGATGGTCTCATTGTATGGGTGACTAACCCAAGGGGAATAATTCTTAGTAAACTCCATGCTTTTCTAAGAAATAGTTTCAATATAAGGTCCCTTCTGGCGACCTTCCTTGATGAATGTCGAAGTACGAGATCCCTTCTGGCGATCTCAAATAACTTGGAATCTCATCTGGCAATTCCTTTTATTCAAAGCTGAAATATTAGGTCCCTTCTGGCGACCTTCATCGAAATATGAGATCCCTTCTGGCGATCTCCTTTAGCCAAACAACTTGGAATCCCATCTGGCGATTCCTTTTATACCAAAGTTGAAATTTGAGGTACCTTCTGGCGACCTCTATTGACGAATATCGAAAACGAGACCCCTTCTGGCGATCTCAAACAACTTGGAATCTCATCTGGTGATTCCTTTTATTCAAAGCTGAAATATGAGGTCCCTTCTGGCGACCTTCATCGAAATATGAGATCCCTTCTGGCGATCTCCTTTAGCCAAACAACTTGGAATCCCATCTGGCGATTCCTTTTATACCAAAGTTGAAATTTGAGGTACCTTCTAGCGATCTCAACAACTTGGAATCACATCTGGCGATTCCTTTTTACCGAATGCTATCGATGTCGTTCTTCCTGCTGGCAGGGTTTGAAAACCATTATCTTCTCTTCTTGTTGTTCTAGAATCAACTCAATGATTTTCTTCGTCCATAATCTTGTTGGAATGCGCTAAGATCTCCTCCTGTAACGATCCAAAAAAAAACATATATGCAATGATTTATGATTAGATGCAATGCATGCATTCGTACCTGGTTTTGAAACATAGGCCCCATCCTCTTCTTCTAGTTCATGGGACTCCCTCTTAACATGAACTTGCTTTTGAAGTCGTATGCTGGATTAATCTCTCATGTTGCCTATCATATTCTTGGAGAAAAGGTCTTTGACTTTCTTCAAGTAGTCCTTTTCTCAAAATGTATGACTTGTATTTGCCTCTTTGTCATGCTTTTGTCAAATGCTTTAGCTTGGTTTTCAAATCGTAAAACTTTTCATAAAACATCCCGTCTTGCCCCCTAGTATAGGGGTGCGATATTAGTCTGGGTTTTTATATAGAGAAGCAATTCATTCAGCCGGTGATAAACTTTTTTAGTGAGTGAATAGATAATGATTTTTTTTTATTTTATTTCAAAATGCCATTGTTACGGTTGATAAACTCTGTTCTTTAAAAGACAATTACAAAGTGACCACTTAAACATTTATCCATGCTATCAGAGATAGGGTTGTACTTTATGGTTAGCTTTTCTTAAATTTCATATTAAACCATTTTATTGATACTTTATTTGTAAACACTCAAACTTGTTAAAAAAAAAATGCAATAACTCATCATTTATTTAAAGAAAAGGTAAGCTCAAAGACAAACACAAAAATCTGGCTGACAATATGAGCTCTGAATGCTCACTAGAGAAAATAAAAGCAAAGACAAAAGCAAATGACAAAAACATGCTAAGGCAAATAAAGTTGTTTTACATTTTGAAAACTACGAGAAGTTCTTGGGTCAACCTGTTCTGAAACTTCTTCTAGTGTGTGGAAAGTCAACCGAGGCAATGCTTCATCTTCCTTCCCCACTTGCATTTCCTTGTCTTCTCCTTCGATCTCGCCTTCTTCATTATTGACGACTCTTGACCAAGGTTTTCCAACCTTTATCCCCTATCACTTTTGTCATGACCATGCAATGGATTTGAATTGATATTGGGCGTGTCTTCAAATAACACCCATCCTATCTTGATGAGCTTCAACAACTTGTTCTTGAAACCGTAGCACGTTTCAAGACAATGCCCAGGAATACCAGCATGGTACTCGCAAGTCAACTCGGGCTTATACCAGATGGGGAATGGTGGCTGTAGTGGTAATGTAGGGATAGGAGCTATTTGTCCAATGCTTAGTAATTTGGCATATATATCCTTCAGAGGCATGGGTAATGGCGGTAGTTGTTCTGAAATGTATCTTGTGTTTGGTCTTTGGTGGTTGTTTTGGGTGTTTGACTGGCCATTTGCTCGATTAGGGGAAAAAGGTTTGTTAAAGTTTATGTGGGCCACATGAGAGGTAGGTATTTGTGGGTTATATGAATCAGTTATCTTGTCATTGGACCCACCTTCGAAGTTGTTGACGGGACCTTTCAATTTTCATCCGAAAAAACCCTTTGTCTCCAATGGCTCAATTATGCGTCCAGCTTTAATCCCTTGCTCTATTCTTTCCGCTATGCGTACAGCATCATAGAAATGTTGAGATGAGCTACCCATTAAATGCTCATAGTAGGGTGCCTTGAATGTGTTGGCGAACAAAGTCACCATCTCCGTTTCTATCAAAGGGGGTTGCACATGCATGGCCTCGTCCCTCCACCTTTGCGCATAAGCCCTTACTGATTCTTGGCTTCTTTTTTCCATTGACATAAGGCTCGTTCTATCTGGAGCAATTTCCAAATTGAACTTGTATTGCTTAAGGAAAGCCTCAACTAAATCCTTCCATTTCTTGATCTTGGCATTATCCAGCCTCATGTACCAACTTAGCGCTGACCCCGATAGACTGTCTTGGAAAAAGCAGATCAGTAACTTATCGTCATGAATCACTTCAGCCATCTTATTGCAATAAGATCGAAGGTGAGTGTTTGGGCATTCCAACCCAGTGTACTTTATAAACTCTGGTATCCTAAATTTTTTTGGTACCGTGATGTTTGGTACCAAACATATTTCAGACGCTCGCATGGGGTCAAACCAGTCATTTCCCTCGACTGCTCTTAACCTTTCTTCCAAGGCTGATATCTTGTCATCGTTCATAAATCCGGTGGACCTATTATCGGGAGGCCCTTCCACAGTGATGTGAGCTTGAGGGGGCTGAATGGGAATGGTAGGTGCAAAGTGCTGCCCCGTCACTGAATCTGCCCCCAAGTTCTGAGATGCCCCCGGAACATGAACTGATGGTGCTCCTATATGTGGTTGGGTAGATGTTCCCTCCCCATTCTTGGCTCTTAAAAGTTGCTCAAGCAGACTGGTCAGTCGAGAAACTTCATTTTTCACGGATTCCAACTCGGTCTGGTAGTGCGACTCTAATTGAGCTCTTTCTTCGTTTTCCATTCTTGATCTGGACCGGGTTTGGTGGACTCTGGATGTAGGACCTATGTTTCACGATCTGTAATGCATATGATAAAAAAAAATATGTGATGAAGATGTGATGCATAAGTGATGCGCGATGAGTTTATCCTTATTGATCTTGATGCAAATAAGAAACATAACCTAAGGACAAGCTCTATTTATTAAGTGAGAGTGGGTAGGTTTTCTATCTGGTCTCGAAGGGTCTCATATCTGCCCAGTGACGTTCTTCGTAAAGACAGTATGGGGGCGTTGCAAGGAACAGTTAAGACACGTATGTCCACCATTACCAAGCAGGCACTCAGATATGAGTTGGGTGTTTCACGCATTTAAACCCTGACCAATAGTCTTAGGGTAAATCACTAATTCCCCACTTAACTTAAAGTTTGGGTGTGCTTTTCAAAATTAAGGCAAGTGATGCATGAAACAATTATATACAATGCATGAATAATATGCGTAAAAAAAATAAATACGCAAATAAAAGGAAGGGCATATTAACAATAAATACACAAAAAACCAACAAATCAGACAAAAACAAAGCTTAGTCTACAAGGTCCCCAGTGGAGTCGCCATTCTGTCGCACCTCAAAAAATCCAATATTTTCAGTTGCGGGTTCGACTGGCGAATTTTTTTTTATTTTTTATTTGATTTGGTTCTTTGGAGTCGCCACCTAGTATTTTGGTCACTAGGAACCCTAACTGGTCTCAGAGATCGGGTACGGAGACTGGTTGCGTAAAGGGAAGGTGTTAGCACCCCAAATACGCCTTACCTAAGGTAAGCTGCATTGTTTTATTGTCTGATAAAAAAAAAAACTAAAGTGTTATTGTGTTTTCCTAGTTGTTGGTCTGTCTATGGTTCAAGAAAAATCCCCCTCAATAAGGAGGTCTTTATCTTATCGGGTAAAAATCCTAACCGTTCTAACGTCCATACCAAAATTTTATTAATAATATTTAGGAATACGTTTTACGTATAAATTCGTAATCCCAAATATTAAAATAAAACAAAAAGATTTTTTTTAGAATTTTTGAAATATTGGCCTAGTTCTCATGGCTTGAATAAACTGGTTATTAAAGCCAAAATGCATGTTAATACATATATTGTTTTGAAAATTTTCTTTGTTGTGTGAAAATATGATGTTATAATATTTATGTATATATATTGGAGAGACTAGGCCGTATTTTAAAACAAAAACAATTTTTAGAAAATATTATTTTTTTATGCTTTGACGAAAATCTGGTATTTTAATACTGAGCTTGTATCCTTACGGTATAAAAATACAACCCAATATTAATCCGCTTTTTTAAAAAATATGCAAAAAAATCAATAACATTTTTAGGGAATTTTTAGAAATTTTTTGAAAGCAAAAACATTTTTTATTCTGAAAATCTTTGATATCTTGACGAAAACCGGGTATTTATAACACTGGTTTTATATCTTTACGGTATAAAAATACAAACCAAAATTAAACCATTTTGATAAAAATATGCAGAAAAATCAACAATATTTTTTTAAGATTTTTCAAAATATTTATTTTTTTATTATATATATATATATACATATATACACACATATATTATAACATATTGTAATATATAATATATATAATATTAAAAAAATTCGGGCTGGGCCGGCCCCAATAAACGGGCCGGACTCAGCCCAACAAGGAAAGGTTGGGCCGAACTCGGCCCAACCGAAAATTCTTCTTCGGTCTGGGCCAGAATCGGCCCAGACGTGCATGGGCTGGGCCAGCATCGGGCTGGCCCAGCGTTAGCAGCCCAGCGGGGGGGGGAATTAATTTTCTCCCCCCCCCCCGCCTCCTGCATGCAGCATGCAGGAGGCGAAGCTGCAACGGGCAAAAGAGAAATGCAGAGGGAGATGAAATGTGTACCTGGCGTGGAGGAGGAGGTCGCTGGCGGTGGTGTGGCTCGTGCTCGGAGGTTACAGGCGGCGGCGCGGCGGCTGTTCGGTTCGCCCTCTCTCTTCGGTCTCCTCTCTCTCTCTTCCCTTCGGGTCTGTCCTTCTTTTTTTCTTTTTCGGTTTTCTTCCCTATTTATAGGGAAGAACCGTGGGGGACCATGGGAGCCGATCACACAACGGCTGGTCGGCCATTGTCTAAAGGTAGTGGGGACGAAGAGAGAGAGGCGGGAAGATTTGAAAAAAGAAAAAAAACGAAAATGGTTTTCTTCTTTTGCTGCTCTGCTTCGGGCGAAGGAGGAAGATGAACAGTGTCGTTCAAAACGACACCGTTATGGGCTTCTTCTTTTTTTTTTTTTTTTAATATATATATATGAAACGGCGTCGTTTTGGATAAAACGCGCCGTTTCATTTAAAAGAGCCAAAATCCAGATCAGTCCTCCATTATTTCACCTTCGGTCTCCGCCCCTCTTGTTGGCCGCCTTTTGCACTTTGGTCCTTGGTCTCTGATTTATGCAATTTAGCCCTCAATTGATTAATAAACTTTCAATTTCTTCAATTAGGCCCCTGAACCGAAAAATTAGCAGCCCCTCTATTTACGCGCCTCTTCCAATTTGGTCCCTGGTTTCGGATTTTCTTAATTAAATCCCTAATTGGTCCTTAAACTTCAATATTTATGCAATTAAGCCCCTGATTTGACCCAATAAATTCCTAAAAAATATATTTTGGCCCCAGAACTTAAATTTCTCCAAATTAAAGCCCAAATTGACTTAAAAATTAATTTTTCTTGCAATCAAATCTTCTATAAATTCAAATAAAAATCCAATTAAGTCCATAAAAATCCAATTAAGTCCATAAAAATCCAAATTTGGGCTTTTCTCCTCAAAATTCAAATTTTCCTTCTCAATAGGGCTTTCATCCTTCAAGAATATACTGTCAAAAATTTAATCCTTGTATTTTTGAATTTCTTGACCAATTTTCTGACTGTTTCCTGAGCGCTTCTGCCTCCTGTTATTTTTCTAACTTTTTTTGGCTATTTATTTTATTTTTTCATGGGGACCCAAAAATGGGTTACAACAATAATGATGGGATGAAGGGCAACATGTGGTTCATGAACTGGATAGATTAAAAAAGAAAGCTCGGGAAGAAATCTAAACGCTTTAAATGTACAATCTGACAAAAATAATTATAAACTTAAATTAGATCCGATAGATGGATTAAACTCAAATTAATTATAAGATCTTACAAACTCGATTCTACATGGGTTTAGTTTGTTGTAACTAGGCCTAATTCAAATGAGGCTGGAAGATGTTGTTTTGCTATTTTAAATATTTTCCTAGTTAGTTTTTAATTTTAATTAATTTTCTTATTTGTTTTTTAATTGTTTTGGTAAGATCGGTTTTCATCTTTGTATAAACAATCAATATTATGTTATTTTGAAAGTATAGATATGGTTGTTTTTAATTTAAAATATTTTTTATTTGAAAATATATTAAAATAATATATATTATTATTATTATTAAAAAATTATTTTTAACATCAGCATATTAAAAGAATCTAAAAATACAAAAAAAATATTAATTTAAAAAAAATTAAAAAAATATATTTAAAAAAAAACAGTATTAAAACATAAAAACAACAGAGATTTAACAACCACACCAGCCAAGATCATGCTAAGGATTTGAGTGATATTGTATGTGTACTTAATCTTATGCCATGTGTTTCTCTTCAGTTTGATGTACCAAATAAAGTTTGTACAAGCAAAAACATTTTCTACGATCACTTGTATATCTTTGAAAGTAAAGCATTTCTGCATATCCCTAAATAAAAGGTTTAAGATTGATATGATTACCTAACAATGCATTTTTCTTAGTAATGGTCTAGATGAGTTTGGCTATAGATTACATGTTTAGTTGATAAGAAACTAGTACGAATCCAAGACATTAATGTGTACAATGAATATCAAGTTATGCAAGATATTGAAAAGATAGAGAAAGCATTGTTTCGGTGCACTTTAAGTCTAATTAACTTGGGTCCAGTTTCTTTAACAGATTTTCCAACATGGATTAAACATGATGTTTAAGATAACCAATAGGGTCTAAATGATGCGGATGCTCCCTTTTAAGATAAGATAAATGATGAGACTACTAGCAGTAGAGTTTCCACTCAAGAGGTCGATCAGATTTCTATATACAAGGACGAGATGGCATGCTCACGACCTACCGCGAGTTTATGAAATAAATAAACTTGATAGTGATATATATATCAGTACTAAATAAATAATAAAAATTAAAGATATAATGGAACTAATATTTCATGACAGAAAAAAAAAATTATTGTTGATCAAAAACTTAGAGATTAAACAAAATGATTTATAGTAATTTATAGTATTTTGGAAGGAAAAATACAGTGCTTTTACCATATAATTTAATTTTTTTATTAATAAAAAATATTATAAATTATTATTGTAATTTATCGTGCATTGAGTGTAGAGGAACAGTAATTTCCTCCACACCCTTTAGTTTTTATGTATAATAATATATAATGTGTTAATGACTAATTAACGGAGGAGAGCCCGAGTGTTACGCTACGCTGAAGTCATGAAATTAAGATGAACATAAAACATAATAGCTGATGCCATGTAAAATGAGATGCCGTCATTACATGATAATCAATTTTTTAAGCTGGTGAAGTTGACTAAAGGTAAAATAACTTTGAAGAACAAGTGGGTTTATTGGGTGAAGCAAAGATGAAAACACTTCACGACCATGGTATATAAAGCTGGACTTATTTTTAAAGGATTCAATATAAAAAAAAGTTTCTTTTCATGAGATTTTCTCTCCAATTATAAAAATGCCTTCTATGATTATGGTTCTTGGCTAACAGCTAACCAAGACTTAGAGATTGAATAGATGGAAATAAAAATTACATTTTTACATGGTCACTTGAAAGAAGAGATTAACATAAAAAGAATTAACTATATGGTTTTAAGGTGGATAGAAGGTAGGATTACAATTCTTAGCTAAAAAAAAATGTTTATATGGTCTAAAGCAGGCATCCAAACAATGATATAAGAAATTTGAGTTAGTTATAATTATATGTTTTTAAAGTGGATAGAAGATAGGATTACAATTCTTAGCTAAAAAAAAAAATTATATTGTCTAAAGTTGGCATCCAAACAACAATATAAAAAATTTGAGTTAGTTATAGGATAACAAATATAAGATCCAGGTTCTAACCTAGAGGTAGTGATCCCTAAATAGCCCATAACTCAAGTATTTTAAGGGCACTCTTTTTATGAAATAATGTAAGAATATTAAAAGTTATCTAGTATGTCACACCTAAAAAAAAAAAAATCAATTGCGGGTTTGACTGGCGAATTTTTTTTTATTTTTTTGATTTGGTTCTTTGGAGTCGCCACCTAGTAGTTTGGTCACTAGGAACCCTAACTGGTCTCAGAGCTCGGGTACGGAGACTGGTTGCGTAAAGGGAAGGTGTTAGCACCCCAAATACGCCTTACCTAAGGTAAGCTGCATTGTTCTATTGTCTGATAAAAAAAAAACTAAAGTGTTATTGTGTTTTCCTAGTTGTTGGTCTGTCTATGGTTCAAGAAAAATCCTCCTCGGTAAGGAGGTCTTTATCTTATCGGGTAAAAATCCTAACCGTTCTAACGTCCATACCAAAATTTTATTAATAATATTTAGGAATACGTTTTACGTATAAATTCGTAATCCCAAATACTAAAAGAAAACAAAAAGATTTTTTTAGAATTTTTGAAATATTGGCCTAGTTCTCATGGCTTGAATAAACTGGTTATTAAAGCCAAAATGCATGTTAATACATATATTGTTTTGAAAATTTTCTTTGTTGTGTGAAAATATGATGTTATAATATTTATATATATATATATTGGAGAGACTAGGCCGTATTTTAAAACAAAAACATTTTTTTTGGAAAATATTATTTTTTTTATGCTTTGACGAAAATCGGGTATTTTAATACTGAGCTTGTATCCTTACGGTATAAAAAGACAACCCAATATTAATCCACTTTGATAAAAATATGCAGAAAAATCAACAACATTTTTAGGGAATTTTTAGCATTTTTTGAAAGCAAAAACATTTTTTATTCTGAAAATCTTTGATATCTTGACGAAAACCGGGTATTTATAACACTGGTTTTGTATCTTTACGGTATAAAAATACAAACCAAAATTAAACCACTTTGATAAAAATATGCAGAGAAATCAACAACATTTTTAGGGACTTTTTAGAATTTTTTGAAAGCAAAAACATTTTTTATTCTGAAAATCTTTGATATTTTGACGAAAACCGGGTATTTTTTAACACTGGTTTTGCATCTTTACGGTATAAAAATACAAACCAACATTAAACCACTTTGACAAAAAATATGCAGAAAAATCAACAATATTTTTTTAAGATTTTTCAAAATATATTTTTTTTTTATTATTGTATTATATATATATATATATATATATATATATACATATATACACACATATATTATAACATATTATAATATATAATATATATAATATAAAAAACAAATCGGGCTGGGCCGACCCAAATATCTGGGCCGGACTTGGCCCAGAGAGCTGGTATGGGTCAGACCTGGTCTGGCCCGTCAAACACAAGGCCGGGCCAGACTCAGTCTGGCCCAAAAAAAAACAATGCTGGGCCAGGATCCGCCTGGCCCAGCTACGCATCAACAGGGGGGAATTAATTCCCCCCTCCTCCTGCATGCAAAATGTTCATTCTGCATGCAGGGGAAGCAAATAAAAAACTAACGAAAGGGGGGAGAAGAGGTGACCTGGCGTGGAGGAGGCGGTGCTGCGGTGGCGTGGCTTCACGGACGGCGGCGCTGTGGCTGTTGCGGGGAGAAAAGATTTTCTTCCTCTTCCCCTCTTCTTTTTTTTTTCGGTCTTTCTCTTTTTTTCCTTCAATTCTCTTGGTTTTCTGTTTTCTTCTTTTTTTTTGTTTTCAGTTTTCTGTTTCTATTTTCACTCTCTCCTGTTTATTCTCTCTCTCTTCGGTCTCCTCTCTCTCTCCTCCCTTCGGTTTTTTCCTTCTCTCCGTTCCTTGCAGCTTCGGTTTTCTTCTCTATTTATAGGGGCAGAACCATGGGGGACCATCGTTAGTGCGTTGCAACGGCTGGTCGGCCAATATCTAAAGGTGGTGGGGGCGAGGAGAGAGAGGTGCAGGAAGATTTGAAAAAAAAACGAAAAATGGTTTTCTTCCTCTCTGCTCTGCGTCGGGGGGAAGGAGGAAGATGAACAGTGTCGTTCAAAACGACACCGTTCTGGGCTTTTTTTTTATATATATATATATATGAAACGGCGTCGTTTTGGATAAAACGCGCCGTTTCATTTAAAGGAGCCAAAATCCAGATCAGTCCTCCATTATTTCACCTTCGGTCTCCGCCCCTCTTGTTGGCCGCCTTTTTCACTTTGGTCCTTGGCCTCTGATTTATGCAATTTAGCCCTCAATTGATTAATAAACTTTCAATTTCTTCAATTAGGCCCCTGAACCGAAAAATTGCAGCCCCTCCATTTACGCGCCTCTTCCAATTTGGTCCCTGGTTTCGGATTTTCTTAATTAAAACCCTAATTGGCCCTTAAACTTCAATATTTATGCAATTAAGCCCCTGATTTGTCCCAATAAATTCCTAAAAAATATATTTTGGCCCCAGAACTTAAATTTCTTCAAATTAAAGCCCAAATTGACTTAAAAATTAATTTTTCTTGCAATCAAATCCTTTATAAATTCAATTAAGAATCCAATTAAGTCCATAAAAATCCAATTAAGTCCATAAACATCCAAATTTGGGCTTTTCTCCTCAAAATTCAAAATTTCCTTCTCAATCGGGCTTTTATCCTTCAAGAATATTCAGTCAAAAATTCAATCCTTGTATTTTTAAATTTCTTGACCAATTTCTGACTGTTTTCTGAGCGCTTCTGCCTTCTGTTATTTTTTCTAAACTCTTTTGGCTATTTATTTTATTTTTCATGGGGACCCAAAAATGGGTTACAACATAGTACATTAAAGGAGAAACAACATTTAAACAAGCACTGTGACTTTTAGAGTTTTCTCTAGACAATTCCTTAAGCTTAGGTGTGAAGGCTTTTTTATTTAAGATTGTTTGTAGAAGTGATAACAAGGTAAGATCATCCCTAACTCTTTAATTTTTGGATTATGAACAATAATTTTGGCATGCTTTGGCTCGATGAATGAATTTGGGGTTAGAATGATTTTAATGTTTTTGATGGAATCGATTATGAAAAACTTGTTATAATGTTTTATGATATGTATCTGAACTATTTGGGATTGAGATGGAACTATTTTGATATTGTTGAATGTGTTGTTGAGATTGGGCATAATCAAAATAGGTTGCAGGTTAGGATTTGTTTTGGATTTTTGATCAAAATAGTTGACCGGTTGTTGGATATAAGATGTGGTCGACTATTTGGATTGCGGTCGATCAATCAGTTGGAGAAACAGTAACGGGGTAAGTCTATTATGTTTCATATGGTTAATCAAAGAAAAAGGCAGTCCACCAATTGGGTTGGCTTGTGATAGTTGACTTTTTGAGGAGGTGATCGACTAATTGGATTAAGAGTCACCTAACTAGTATTTTATTAATTTATGAATAGTAGTTACGATTTTGTGATTGGATATTTCTAAAATCTTTTGTGAATTTTATTTTGTTTCCAATAAGTTGTTTTTAGGATTGTAAGTTCATATGTTTATCTAGTGAGGACAGTTGTAACGTATTATTTATTGATAGGAGATATTTTTAGTGATTGACAATAGCATTTATGTATATTCTCAAAAATAAAAGGTCTATGTTTGATACGAACACTCTATAATGTATCTTTTTTTAATTATAGTCTGAATGAGTTTTGCGATCTAGTTAATAGAAAACTAGTGAGAAGCAAAGACATTAGGCTTAATAAAAATCAAAATAATGAAATATCAAGCCATGCAAGATATTGATAAGAAATAGAAAGGGTTATTTATGTACATTGAATTTACTTGTACATGCTCGGTATCTTTATATAACTCGATCGAGAGGTCTAGTTTTTGGCATTCAAAATATGTAATTAAAATGAAATTTACAATTATAATTAACTGCAATATTTATAGAAATAGAAAACTAATCCTAGAATCATTAGAGACACAAAATGATAATGTCAATGGTGACAGCTAGGCTTGAGTTCGCACTTTATTGATTTCTTCAGTTTCCTTGATAGGGTAGACTTCAATGACTCCGAAGCCATGTTTCAGCATAATAAGAATTGAGTTTTTGGCTTAAACTAGTATTGTTTTATTGCTGAATATTTATAATATATTAGGATAGAAGTCTAGATAACAGAGGTTTTCTATTTGTGACAACAGCTTAATTATATACGATATTGACTAAAATTCCAAATAAAAGACTGGAATCAATAATTGTCTCTAACAGTTGTGTAATCTAATTATAGTTTGAGTTTGGGATTGAAAAGATATGTTTTATTTCTTGACTTTGTAAATACAAATTTTAGGGTTAGCATTCATAGAATTTGTTAAATTCTTCTAAATGTACCAGGACGTTGATGTTTCCTTACAATCATCCAAGAAAAAACTTGCTTTGGTTGATACACAAACTAGGCTGAAGATACCCAAACCATTGGAATTTCTTGTTCTTCCTTCTTCTTCATCATCATCGTCATGAGTGTTGGTATTATTTTCCCGTGAATCTCCCGACTTTAAAGTTCAGACTTTCATGCACCTTCGAGCCTTGGCTTTTTTTTGCATAAATTATACAATCAAAGGTTGTTTCACTAATTCTTTTGTATTAATGTCAAGCATTGATCATCAGGATAATCAAATGATAGTGCTCGAGAGACAAGTACAGATTCACACGTGATCAACGTGGGCTGCTAAGCGTGCTAAAATACAGCGAATATTGAATCTCCTTGCACCCATGTTAGTTATCCAGCTTGTCGGCTTGTTTGACATTCCATGCCACACTAGAGACCATGGCTATGGCTACCAGTACTTTGCTGACAATGATTTTGCAACCTATTCGTGTTTTCAAAGCCTTTGGGAGAAAAAACAACACTATACGGACGAATAGTGAACTGCATAAATCTCAGTGCATGATGACATTTTGCCAACAGTTTGTTATTTGTCACTTTGTACAAGATTCAGTAAAATTTATTTGTCTGTAATATTTAAGTTGCTCTGATCAGTTCCAAGTTGATAACCATGCATGTGCTTAGTCTATACATTCAAGCATTTCAGGGGCATCAAGACGCGTTGGTGAAGTTCATGCATCCTAAATAGGTATCCGAATCAATAAAGTGCAGTAACCATGCATGTGTTTAATTTATATTTTTAATATATTATCTAATAATATATATTATAAGGTTAAATTGATTCTTTAACAATAACTTCATGCGATGATGATATTTTAATAATACAATATTATTTCAAAATTTTATATATAAAAAAGAATTGAGAGCTTTTTTAAAAATAAAAAGAGAGAGAGAATAAAGTTATTAGTATTAGTTGAGTTATATTTTATGTCAGATGTAAGGGTTGTTTCTATCAATATTAATGTTGTGTGAGGGATGTTTCTTAACATCTATGTTTTCGAGAGGAAATGATTCTCCATCATTTCAGCAAATCAATAAAATTTAGAAGCTATAAATATCCTACGGATTATCCAGGTAAAAGGCTTATAGTTTTCAAATTCTCTATAGTATTTTTATTTTTAGAGCATTTATTATACATAAATAAAAATAAACATTTTTGTTTTTAATTAAAAAGCTCATTCTTTTATTTATTGTGATTCTTTATAAAAATTCTTTAACTTTATCATCGAAGGGTCCTTAAATCCCATTAAAATAGATTATTTTGTAGGTGTTAGATTTTTTATCATCAACCAATAATTGTGTAAACTCTAGGGAAGAAAATATAAAAATAAATGTATGATAATATTTTATCCTATCACTCAATATTCTCATTCTTAAATATAATGGATTTTTATAACATCATCAATGCGAGACACCATCAAGGTGGTGGTTATAATTGAATAATACCGTGATTACAATTAAACTAAAGCAATTATATATATATATATAGTAATTTACAGTTCGAGGATAAGAAATGAAGAGAGTAGACGGATTAGTAATTGAGATATAAAGCCCAAAGAGTGCATGGGCTATTCCCGGTAGGATACAAGCCCAACAAGATTATTACTAATGGATCGTGAAAGAGAAAGATTGTGCTTAATATCATTTCCAGTAATATACTTGAGAGAATTGTTTGTTTTTTCAATTTCTCTTCTTGTGGCATGCTGACATGATCAACAAAGACTATATAATAAATTTCCCATTCTTTTCCTCAAGACAACCATACCATAATAAATTCTCAAGTCAAGGAGCACCACCACTACGACATGGACCCATGTCCCTTTACTAGGAACACCTTCATGACCATCTGAATGTATGGTTTCTTTCAGAAATACAATGTTTGATCAGAATTACAAGTTCTCGGAATGAACTCGTGATTGGATTGATATCTTCCAGCGACAACAATTATTTTCTTATATATATATAAAACGATCAATTTCTCTGAGTTTTAAATTTTCAACAACTCTCTTTCTTGTTAAATTTTCAACGACTCTCTTCCCTCTCCTCATTTTCAACGACTCTCTTTCTTGTTAAATTTTAGGAACTAATACATTATAAAATGAAGTTTTGGATTGAAAAACAAATCCCTCGAAACACAAGGACCAAAAACAAAAAGAAATAAAACATTTTGGACCAAATTGTAGTTTTTCACACTCATAAACAGCAAAAAAAGGTAAAAGGACTATTTTTTCAGGTTTTAAATCTGGTCCTTGCTGTTTAATTTTTTAAATTATTATAATTAAACTCAATTTTCAAAGACATTTTTTGACATCATGAAAATGCCATAGCATGTGAAACATAACAAATTATTAGGCTTAAAACCATATTAACATAACTTGGAAGGGTGAAATTGAATAAAAAGAAGTTCATTAACTGAAATAGATAAATTTGCAAAGGCTAAAAAATAAAGAGGGATCAAACTCAATGGCATTGTAGTAATCATAGTGCAGCTAAATCATAAGCAACAATAAAAAAAAAATAGCAAGACATTGTTTTTTTTTAGTTTATTTATAAAACTATAATTGTGAGTTGTGTTTTGCTGCAGGTCGTATATTTTTCTTAAAAAAGAAAAGTACATACTTAATTTTACATGTTTTTATACATAAAAAAAACTCAAACACAATTCAAAAAGTTTATACATGCATCTAATTAAAAAAATAAATTATTATTTAAACAACAAAAAATTTAAAAGTAATTGAAAAAAATATCAAGCTCAAATAAATTATATTTATTAATTAATAATCAGTCAAATAATATTAAATGTTGAAATTATATATAAAAAAAATGCAATTATATACACACACACACCCCGCAAATGATAACTGTACTTTCAAGGAACCATTTCTTTTTAATTGTCTCAGCGACAAGCACTGCCAAAGCATCAATGTCCTCGCTTTGCTGATGGGCTACAGTAGACGTAACTGGATCAGACCAGTTTAATTTCTTGCAACTAATGGGCCACAAGGGACGTTGTCCTGGCAGCTATACATATCTGTTCAATAGCTAGGCAGTTTTTTTTATTATTAATTTAACTTTTTTTTTAGATTTTTTTTTAAAATTAGTTTTTATATCTTGATTTCATAGTGTAAGCAGAGGGTTAGAAGAGTGAACTCAGGGGTTTTTTTTGCTGTTTTTTTAAAATCTATTCTCTCAAAATTAAGCACCAAGTGCACCTTAAAATTGTTGAATAGAGAACTCAATTTCAAATGACACTTAAGCCAAGCCAAGAACAAACTCCGACCATTGGAAAAAAAAAAAAAAAAAAAAAGATACGGGCAAAAGGTAAGCCGGGTGATAGGAGGCTTGTTTACTCCTTTAGTTCAAACTTCGAAACCAACACTTCAAAAATTTATTCTCTTAATGAAAAACAAAAGCCCAAGAATTTCATAGTCTGATGCCATGATACTTGGGGACTCGAGCACGACGAGTTGAGAGTGACAGACCGTTTTGAGGTGTGAACAACGAATCTTGAAGAACCAGATTACATGTCCTTGGCATTAAGGGTTCAAACGCTATATTTCGAAACGAAGCCAACAAGTTTCATCTTAATTCTTAAGTATTCACGTGTCCAAAATTCCAGATAATTGATTAATGACGATAAAACCCACAACTAATCAGTGGCCACGTTAATACGAGGAAAGAAACACCTACAACTTTTCAAAAGAAAAGGATCATGTTGAAGGGGACCCGTTCTTTTGACCCCTACAACTGTGTTGTTAACCATTGGTTCTTGAAGGACCGCGGGACAGCTTTAGACTAGTCTTTATCTTACGGCCAAAGCTGCCATTTTCATAAGGAAATGGCTTCTGTATCAATGGCTTCTGTATCAATGTGGCAGCCTAAGACTGTAATCCCATGATGTTTTTCCACCAAAAAAGGGCCTTCCTCGGCCCTGTAAATTAAGAGATTATGATAAATCATCAAAAGGATGATCTTAGGACTCTTGATCATAAAGCAATTGAGAAGGGTATTCAAAATCACATATACGATAGATCATTTAGGACATATCGCCATGTGGGCTTGATTGACAGGGGTTGCAAAAACAATTCACAAACAGAGTACAAATAGATCAACAAGATGCTCTTAATCAAAGAGTACATCTCTCCCTATCAATTCAGGCCCGCCATATGGATGCGTATATAGACACGAGTTGCCTGGCTATTTATTAAATCACATTCCATTCGCAAACAAAAACTCATCAAAGCAATGTTAACAAAGAGATAAAACACCCCCAGCAACGGCAATAGTAAAATTATCAGGCAACAGATCGAGGCATGCATTCTTTATCAAGTGTTCAAAAGAACGTAAACAAGAGAAGGTTCAGCAATGAACAAATAAAGTCCTGGAAACTATTTTTCGAGTCAGAATCAAGACCAGAGTTGGAGATAAAACAACAGCTGGCTAATGAAATTGGACTAGAGCCTCGGCAGGTTGCAATATGGTTCCAGAGCAGAAGAGCTAGACTGAAGACTAAGCAGATTGAGAAAGAGTATAGTTTACTGAAAGCAAATTATGAAGCTCTAGCTTCTAGATTTGAGTCCTTGAAAAGAGAAAACCAGTCATTGCTCACCCAGGTACCCTTTTTTTTTTTTTTGTTGGTCTATTAGCAGTTTTTTAAGTGTAAAGGAAAACCAGTCATTGCTCATCCAGGTACCTTTTTTTTTGTTGTTGGACTATAAGCAGTTTTTTAAGTGTAAAGGTACCCTTCTGACTGAACTAAACTGTCCGGGATGCATGCTGAATCTAACAAGAGCTTCAATTTTCAACGGTTGCAGAAACCGAAAAACCAACGTGTAAAGCAACATGGGAACAGCAATTTTAGACACCAATCTGAAAGCGGCCATTATGGCAGATTTGAGGATAAGGGTACTGACTCAGAATCAAAAAGGAAACCCAGCTTTCAACTGGAAGGTAATGACCGTAAAGAAGAAAAGACTTCAAGTGACAATAACAGTAGAAATATTGAGTGCACGAGGGAAAAGATAGACATTTTGAACCAGACTGAAGATGCAGTCGACTCAAAGACATCATCCGACTGGCAAAGTTTTCAGTCTAATTGCTTTCTTGACGAGTCGAGATGCAGTTCACAGTGGTGGGAACTCTTGTCATGATCGTTGGAACACTACTTCAAATGAAAAAAGTATGAATAAACACAAATATGTTTAGCATCTACATCATGGAGCAAAAGTCCACTTGCATCCAATACTTCTAACTGTCTCTTCAAGCAATGTTGATAAATTATTTAATTCCACGTAGAAGTTTAATCAAGCATCAAATATGTGTAATAAAATTGAGGATATTTATCCTTCCTACTTCCCAGGAACTAATGAGAAAAGTACCAATAGCACTATATCACAACAATCTCCAAATCAAAGCATGCATACAGAGAGTGAATAACATTTATAACATTATACCATTAGAATAGATCATAAGTTGTTACATTCACAGATTTAAGCAAAAGGTGATGCTACATTGAACAAATTATACAACATAATCCGGCATAGACTGACTCCTAATGCTACATGGTGAAGTCAAGTTGGTGTAAAACAAAGAATCTGATTCACAGTGGTGTGACAATAGATCATAAGTTGTCACGTTCACAGATTCTACATGGAACAAGTATACAAAGTAATCTGGCATTGACTGACTCCTAATGCTACATGGTAAAGTCAAGTTGGTATAAAACAGAGAACCTGATTCACAGTCGTGTGGCCCCTTAATGCTCTGGTTTTACCTTCACATCTCCGTTGGGTAATGAGCTTTGTGATTGAGCAAGCCGTTTTGCTTCCTGAAAGATGTAAAGAATCTTAAAATTATAAATTTTTCTTGGGGAAGAAAACAAAGAAAGAAAAAGAAAAGCTTCCACACGTTTTAAGGGTATCTTATGACAAATGATATCTGCTACAGAAAACCTAAAATGTTATTAGATAAGCCTAGGTTAGTTGACACCATTTTACATGAAACTGCTTCCATGCAATCAATTTGGGCTCCTATACAATTTTGACAGGTGTTATGTAAATAATTCTCATTTCTAAAACTGGAAGTCAACAAAACTGCCAAAGCTACACCAGGATGTAGCAACCATATTGAATATGATAGCGTTAATGTGTTTGAGACCACTGAGGAGGCATAAATTTCAGTTGCTGGTAGGTTAATAAACACTAGCTGCTTCAATAATTTCACTGTTCATCGTATCAAAAAAAACATTAAGGATTGCTGTTCCCCACCATAATAAATCTCATGCTTAAGGTGAGCTGCATTCATTGCTGCCAGCATCCTAACCTTAAAAAATGATTTAACAGATATCTTTGCATGACAAATTTTGTTTCATATTACAAACAGAAAGATGGGAGAATTGAGCTGAGAAATCCATCCAACATGTCATAAATATAACTTACAGCAGCAGACATTGCACGTATCTCCCTGTATGATTCAACTTCGTCTGGAAAAGTCTGTTCAAGTTCCTCCAGTAGATGCTTGCGCACACTCTATAAAATCAATGGTTATATAATGAATTTTATCAAATGCACACAAAGCAAATTGCACGCATGAATATCTAATGGGATATATATTGCACAAATACATCCAGAGAAAACAGCATATCATAGTGGGAATCAAAGAAGTACCTTGAAGGCATCAGTTTTGCCTTTGGTGACTTGATTTTTTGTGATGCAGCTGTTTATAACACCCCTTGTGAATTCATCTGGATTCTTCCCATCATCAATCAAACTAAGCACAAAGCAATAAACTTACTATCAGTTTGCCAAAGCCGACAAGCTGGAATTGGTTCATCTCAAATAACAAATCACAAAGATACACTCACTTCAAGACCTCCATAGGAACCTGAATGTTGCACCTTTCAGACAATTTAACCATATTGTCCAGCTCGGTAACAAGACCATTGCTGCAAAATCACACCGTTATATCATAACACAATGCATCGAGTAACAAACCAAAACAAAGGATTGATAGAAAAGTACAGTCTCTGTAGAAGAGGAAGCTGTGAAGCAGTGTTGAATGAAGAGACTGTTAGGTAAAGCTGATGGAGTTGACCAAGAGTCTTCTGTATGGAATCAATAACTTGGTTCAAATTCTGCTTCGGATCATCCACTGCTGCTGCTGTATCATTCAATGGAGTGGCCAACATTCCATTACCTCCACTCCCCAACACTGTATTCTGCGACGAATCCATTTTGAACAATGCGCCTGTCCAAAGAAAAACAATAAATAGGTCATTGAACATACAGTAAAGAAATTGACAAAATTAAGCCAACAAATGATCAACCACGGTATATATGTCAAAGTTTCGGAATTCATCCGACAACCTAAAATTAAAGTTCCGAGCTTTACAAATGAAACAAATCAATGAAAACATACATATATGTTCAGAACATTAAACAAACACTAACGTTTTCCAAATGCATCCAAAATCCTAAAACTGAAAACCCACCAAAAAAAACTGACAATCTAGCTCCATAATTCCATTACTATATTACAGTTAGCAAGAACCAGGAAATAAAATTTAAAAATAAAAATAAAAAACAGTATAGTGAAAATTAATGAGTTCTACGCGAACCCTGATTGTAAAAGCAAACAAATGACCAAACACTTAACTTTAGAAAAATGAAACTGGGATTGCTTTACCTGTTGAAATTGGTAAGGGATCTCTGTTGCTTTTGGGTTTTCAGCGGGGAGAGCGATCTCTGTCGAGAAGTGCAAAATCTAGTTCTTCTACTCGCATGCCGTTTACATTTTATCTACAAGGAACCACACGTTGCTCATACGACTGGGTTTTGGGCAAACCTCTTATAAGTCCCTACGCTTTGGGGTAAATCTTGATTAGCTCTCCCTCCTAATTTTCATTTCAATTAGGTCCCTAATGTATACATGAATTTTTAATCAGATACTTATTTCGCTTTTAGTCAACAAATGAGTGATCGCATGAAGTTTACATAACTTTTCCATAAAACAACTAGTGGATTTTTATTTGGGGACTTCATTATAAACATTGAAAGAGTTGCAAAATCTCGATGATATAATTTTATTTTTAAAAAATGACCACACGCTTGCATTGGGAAAAATTATGACAATTACCAAGCGGATAATAAAAATTTGGATGCTTAATTTTTATGAATTATTAGTTAGACAATGTTACAGAATAACATAAAATTATTTATGGGGCTTCACCAAACTTAATTTTCGAGTTTAAAATAATTCTTTAATATATCATTGGATTCTTAATAACTAAATAATTAATAATTCAAATTTCATTATATATATTTTCTCTAGAAAAAAAAGAGCAACAAATATAGTATCAGATATTTTACAAATAAAACATGAATCAAATAAAATTTTAAAAACTTCTATATTAACCCATGAGCATAATCAAAAGTATAAAATTAAAAAAAAAAACTAAATTCATTCAAATTATTTGCGGCCTCATTCATCTTAATTATAAAAATATTGGTAAAGTTTATAGAAAAAATAATATTACAAACATTTAAAATGTAATTAAAATCACCTTGGAAGCAAGTCTCATGATATTGTTTTAATTTCCTTAATTCAAGTAAGTGATGACATTAAATATTCCACAATTCAACCTTTATAAGATGTATAGAAATAATTAATATTTAATTGAAGAGCTTTTCAAATTGTTAAAACATCACTCGCATTAGATTTCTTTCTACATATAAAACAAAAAAAGACACATAAGACTATCAATGAAGATTCAACTAATAACCAATAAACTTTTTTGTTAAGATATATTTTTTTTTATATAGACCACTAGTTCACATGAAAATAATATAAAATATATTTTGCAATGCATAAAAAAAAATTAAAAAAAAATTGTGAAGCTGTAAGCTGGAGATGCCAATTTTAAGCCCCATATATAAGTCACAACTTTTTCTTGAACAAGGTTGATGCTCTTCTCGTGAATCCAGTTGATCAAGTTTGACTTTTGTTTGGTTCGATCAATCCTATTTTAAACATTAATATAGATCGGTCGTTGTAGAATTATGGAATTTTTTTTTATCAAATTGATTATATGATCCACTAATCATATGATTCTAAATAAGATTTTTTTTATATTATGATAATGATTGTTTTTAAAAATATATTTTGTATGAAAATATATTCAAAAAATATATTTTTTTTTTTAAATTTATTTGTAATATCAATACACTAAAATAATTTTAAAAAATTAATTTAAAATTAAAAAATAAAAAAAATATTTTTTTCAAAACTATTTTTAAAATATAAAAAACAAACCGTGACAACTAACACTAAGAAAAGGACTTTAAGAAAATGTGTGCTTTATAGTACATTTGGGCCTCTTAAATTTTCTTTATGTTTTATTGCAGTACTTATGTGGAAAAAAAATAGTAATTATTGATATGTTAATATGTAAATTGAAAGGACAAAAAAAGAGAGTTAAAATATCCAATGCCTTTGCTTTTATAGTTTTCAAAGCTTTATCCAAACTTGCCAAAATTAGCTTCACGCTATTTTAGCTTCCCGTTCCTGAAAATTATAGAAATCGTAAAAATAGTCGTATTAAAATTAAAAATAATACTAAATGATAGAGTGTATGACTATGGAGGATTCGGTAATGTGGTTTGTTGAAATGATTTTTTTTATGGTTTTATAAAAGAATGTAAAAACTAGAAAGTGCTTTTTTGGATTAAAAAAATAAAATTGAGAAACACTTGTTTGTTTTTACATTTTAAAAATATTTTTAAAAAAAATTGAAATTTTTTTATTTACTTTAAATTAATATATTTTTATTATTTTCAAATTATTTTGATGTGCTAATGTCAATAATAATTTTTAAAAAATAAAAAAAATCATTGACATGCATTTTGGTACAAAAAGTTATTTAAAAAGCAACCGCAACCATATTTTATATAGAGCATGTCCAGCCTATGGTTTTTCTAGCGTAAGATTTTCGTACAATTTGCATTGTTTTTTATTTTTTGTGTCATGTTTGGAAGTGTGGTTGTAATTATTTTTAAAGTGTTTTTTATTTAGAAATGCATCAAAATAATATTTTTTTTATTTTAAAAAAATTATTTTTTATATCAACACATTAAAATGATATAAAAATATTAAAAAATAAATTAAAATAAAATAAAATAAAATAAAATAAAAATATTTTTCAAATATAAAAACAAACAGTACCGAACTTCTTCGGTCTTCCCTTGATTTTGTTGTGAGACCACATACTACAAAGCTGCGGGCGGAGAAAGCCCGAGGAGCTTCCCTTCATCGGCTTCGCGGGAGCCCCACAGCACGTAGCTGGAAGTTAGAGGGCCTAAGCCTATACTACCTGCCTAACCTTTCGCTCCGAGTGACCGTAAATATTTTGGTAATAAACTGATGTGTTGCCGTATGACTAAAATTACTCTACTGTTTGATAATCTATTATTGTGATCTTTGAATTAAAATTGCCATTAAGGACATAAATTAAATCTTTTTCTTAAGAAACTAAATAAATTGCATAAGAAATAAATTCTTTCTTTGAAAAACAAACAGTTATAAAGAAAAAACATAAGCAGAAAAGAAACATAAATATAAACATTATATCATTTCTTTTAGCAAATAGAACTTCTAAAGAATGTAATAAGATATCTGAGGGTAAACTGCGTATTTTTTATAATTTTTATATATTTAATATTATTTATGTTTTTTTAATAAAATAAGTAGTTTATTATTTATATAAAAAAACATTATTTCTTATTGTTAGAAAATAATATAAATTATATCTTGGAATTCATAAAAGTTTAAATTATTAGATTGAAATAGTTATTTGATATGATATCAGAGCCTTGATGATTAAACGATTAAGAGTTTAAATCTCACAATCCTTATTTATTTGATAAAAATTAACCACAAAGTAATATGGATCTGTGTAAGTTTCAAACTCAAAAATCTTTCACTTTAAGGGATGTGTTGGAGAATAATATAAATTATATATCGAGACCTTATCTAACAGCTTAAGTTATTGGGTTGAAATGTTTATTGACACTTGTATTTTTGAAATGGAAGTTAACATACATTTAACCTATTTTTTTTAAAAAAATACATTTCACTTTTAAATTTTAGACAATTGGTTTTTTTAAAATCCTTACCAATACTTTTATAATAAATAAAGGTCTTTTTTTTTTATTATGATTCAAAATTTATTGAATGCTTTTTTTTTTTTTAGAAGTATATGGTTTCATTAAACGCCATAGCCTGGCGGCAAGAAACATTACAAAGCCTGCCGCGTATCAATTTTGCAGGAACTACCAATCAAAGCAAAGTCCATACAAAGAGGACAAAACATCAGATATAGTTTAAGAAAGCAACAAGAAAATCTGCACAAGAAAACCATTACTGCAAAATCCAGAAGAAGCTTCCTAGAGTTTCCAATTTAATTTTCACGAGAATCTAGACCTCTGAAGAGATGCACATTTAGTCTGATAGACATAATCTGAGAGATGAATCAAAACCAAGCAATGAAATCACTGGATCTGCGCACTCCTTGCTTAGCCATACAATCTGCCAGACTATTGCTCTCACGGTACACATGAGAAAAAGTAATTGAACCAAACAGCCTAGTCAATTTCTAAACTGTGGAGAAGAGGTCGCTATGCATCCATGTCCTGTTATGAGGATTATGCATCCAGCTGATTACATTGGCAGAATCAGATTCAATAATAATATGCTTATGATGAAGGAAACACTTTGAGGCTGAGAGCTCAATAGCTTTGACAACAGCTCTCAGCTCAGCTATGTTCGAGTCTAGAGTTCCTATTGGTAGAGAAAAAATACCAAGGAGATGACCTTGTGATTATGCACGGCACCACTTATACCTGAGAGTCCAGGCTTTTCAAGAAAGGAGTCATCCATGTTCCACCCAATGGGTGGAGGAGATCATATAACACCAATTCTATAAATCTAAACATTGGATCAATGGATCAGACCTATTGACGATCTTAACAGTTCTATAAATTTATCGAATGCTTAATTCAATTAAAAATAAGCAATTCACGTGTCATAAAGTTCCTTTGTGAAGAGGGGGGCAAACTGATGATGCTTTGGCCTGTAACATGCTATAAAGTTGATCCACCCCTCAAAATTCCCTAATGTTTAATTAGGCTTTTGTAATGGAGAATAATAATAATATATAATTCACGTGCTAATATATAATATGTGCAGAAAAATACTCGAAGATACTCTCTTGATTACTAAGGTTTCAAGGCTTTATGCAGTCTTAATCAGATTTATCTGCACTCTGTTACAGAATCAAAAAGCAAAGTGAGTGTGGCGGCCTTTAGTGCATTTCTGAACATTCATCAAGAAAAACAATTTTTTTTTTATTTCCATGGAGCTTTCTAGATTTATGTTGATTTTATTCTTATCAAATCGTATAATATTAGCTAAATTATATGCGCTACAGTGTGGGCGGAGTAAAAAATGAAAGTGTTAGTATTGAAGTCGTTTTCTAGCTTGAGGAAAACTTTTCATTATTTTTATCATGGTGGTTAGTTGATGTTATTAAAATCAAATGATTTTTATTTTTATACAAAATCCATATAAATATATTAACTCGAACACATCAAACCAGTATTAAGATCACATCTTTGAAATCGTCTGTGAAAATTTCTTAACAGCAAATTGACGTAAGAAAAAGTAATGACCATCCGCTTGAAAAAAATAAAACAAACCATCCCATCAAACAAATGACTACTGCAACATGATTGCCTTTGTCAGGGGTCCCCTTGCCCGTGGTTTTATACATGTACAGTTCACTTTCTGTCCTCGAATGGAGCATGAAGGCGTCAATATTCTTATATATCACCACCTGATCACCTTAATCCTGGATCGATATCTGTGGACGCGTGCAGTTATACATAGATTTGTTTCAAGTACAATCGAAGCCTCTGTAAGATATTACATTGTTTTGTTCAAGTTTGATGCAACCTATGATAACAATCCAGTATATGAAGTTGGATAATTCTCTGTGCAGTAAGAAAAGAAACAAACAAGATGAATTCTGGAGCACAGTTGTATTATGAAGAACCGGTGTTTTCTTCCTACAGTCGCCATTGGGAACCTTTTTTTTTTCTTTTTTTTTATGCCTTTTGTATTGAATCAAAATTAAAGTACGAATAGAAACATGGTAATGACAGTACTGCTAAATGACCATGGCTAGGGTTCCTGCTTAAAGTGAAATACTCGTAATCTATTTCCAACAAGAATCATTGATTTAGAAAGCTAGTGCCCATTAATTGACCGGTGTGGATAAGCTAAGATTTGATAATTATTTTCTTTTTAGCAAACTATCAGATATCTAAATTAAGTCTCAAACACTAAACTTCGATGCTCCGCTAGCTCTACAAGATCATAGCATGGGCCCTGATTAGAGAAAGCATCAATGCGCGATGCTTTAGCCAGCTAGTGAGGTTCATATTAGTGCTTGTGATCTGGACTCTAAGAAAAGAATTGGCTTAGCTGATCAAATCTCAATTGAATTAAAGTACGAGATCAAGCAAGTTGTCTCGTTAAATCAATATGATAATAATCATTCTCGTGAATTTGGTTAGTGGCATTTTGACTGGTCCAGCGCAATAAATATATCTGTGATTTGCTATCTTTCTTGATCGCAACTAATTAGCCAGTTGTTTGTCAACAGCAATTCATAAACAAGATTATTAATTAGACGAAGGTGGATATGGTGCCCAGGAGGGACTTGCTTTGAGCTTTCAAGTTGAACATAATTTAAATGCTGAAGCCACCTTATCTTCCATTGTCCCCGTTTTCTTCCTTGTCATTTCATTATTATTACATACCTTTCATAGTACTTTTCCACCAATGAACTTCCCCAACAATGCATCAATGTCTCTCATCGAGCTGGACACCATGCGCGTGGCAGGAACCACATTTTTAATTGTAGAAGACAGCAGCACAAGTCGGAATCACCATTCTTCAGCCAGAATACTAACGGGGTGGTATTCCTTCTGCTTTGAAGAAGATAGGTTGCAGGTTCTGTCCCTCAAAACTCAGATTCTTAATCACTAAAAATATATATAATTAATTCAGCCAAAATTAAGATGAGACTACATGAGACCGAGCGCGTATTTTTAAGGAATTATCTGATTAATTTCAATTTAATTACGTGTGTGTGTGTGTAAAGTGTCGAAATAGAGTTCATGAATCATGGGTCATGAAATTGAATGATAATGTCATTGAAGATGAACTTTGTTTTTACATTTTAAAAGTAATTTAAAAAAAAATTGATTTTTTTTTATTTTTTTAATTATTTTAATATGTTAATGTAAAGAATAAATTTTAAAAAATTAAAAAAAAAATATTATTTTTAAATTTTTCTAAACAAAAAACAAATACGCAATGTGTGCAAATTGGAGCAAAAGCTTTCGTGATGGCGATAACGAAATCAAAATATAAATTAAGAGCAAGAAAGGCATCTCTCAGCATTCAAAGATTCACATTTTGAACAAGTTGAGTTAATATAGACCTTCCAAAACCACCTTTAATCACCATATATATTATACTTAGATTTAAAAAGGAATATTCCGATCATCTTGTGTGCTTTAATTTAATTAATTTGCTAAAGTGGAAAAGACCAATCAAATCCACTAAACGCTAAATCATCAAGCTAGGAACTCATAAAATGCGACCAAAACGCCATCTGAGTTATCCTTGATGAACCACTCTCATTCCTTTAGCATAAAATTCGCCATTCTAGATCATATAATATGCATATCTTAGCAGTTGTTCTGTAAAAACAAAGATTTTTCTGAATAATAAAAATATAACCAAGAAAATAACATACACATAAGATAAATTTACAGAACTAATTCCTAGTATTAAAAAAAATAGCTAAATCATAACGTTTTAAAAATCAAAACAAAAAATATACCGTAACTAAACATAATAAAAACTAATCAGAAAAGGTATTAAACCTGACAAATTCAATAAGTCTAAACATATAAATAACTATGAGTCAGCAAAAAAAAAAAAACTTTTTATACCAAAAATGTATTTTATAATTAACACAAATACAAGTCTGAGCACGCGCAGGTGTTTTTAATACAAAGCTCACATTTCCTGGCCTCTCCTCTACGGGTCCAAATCTCACTTTTCAAGACACCGCTGCAGAAACCACTAGAAAACCTTATAAATCTTCTAATATAGGATTAATTTGGTTTTTAGGTTTAAAGATTTTGACATGTTAATATTCTACATTATATAATTTAGATTAGATGATATTTTTCAATAAAATCCTAATCTTAATCTTAAATATGAGCAAACTCTATATATTTTCAATTTAGTTTCAAATATCTTAATATATCATGTTAATTACCAATTTCCCAATAGCACACGCACGCATGCACACACACGATGACAATATGCAAGGTTCTTGATCCCTGGTGTAATTCATATATCATCAAAGCAATAACCTCTGATCTCTTTATGTATGTTCATGGAGAAGGAATCTAGCTAGCTAGCTAGCTAGCTAGAACTATGTTGCTCGATGCACAAATTAACCAATTAGAGAAAGAATTAAAGCAATATTGATCAGCTCTTATGTCACCACTTTATATATATATAAATATATGTGTGAAAGTGTATTGTATCGATCGAATAAGATTTGCTTTTCATGTTCACTTAATCAATTCTTTTTATTGCGGCTTAGAAACCACTAGAGCTATTGTGGCGATTGATCTTATTTAATTTCTTACTCTGGCACTTGCAATTATAAAATTATTTATTAAACTATATTTAATAATTTAAAATTTTAAATTAAAATGATTTTTTAATATTATATTAATTACAAAGCTTTTTTCATCACTTAATTTCATCCAATCAAATTAATAAAATTAAGTTCAAAATAGTTATGGTCTATATAAATTTTAAGTTTAATAACATTTCACTTAAGCAAATAATATATATTAGATAATAATATAAAATCATTCATTAATACATTAATCCTCACATGCAAGTTTTGAATCGAAAAAATTGTTATTTCAACATAGAAACACATCTAAAAAATGCCTCTTAACTATATATTGGATTCATGGCAATTTTATTTTTAAATGTCAAAAAATCATCTCAACTCAATAGCTTAAATTATTAGGTTAGATCTCAGGATATGATTTATATTATTTTATAACACGCACCCTTAAGTGAAAACCCTTTAGACTTGAAACTAGCACAAATTTATATTATCATGTGTTTAATTTTTATTAAATAAATAGAGATAATGAGATTCGAACTGGTGATTACTTGGTTATTAAGGCTATGATATCATGTCAAAAAATCATCTCAACTCAATAACTTAAACTGTTAAATTATATTCTATAAAATAATTTATATTATTTTCTAACATCAAACAATCTTAAATACAAATACAAAGGGTCGATTGAGAATATCCATATACAGGGGTTTCAGTTTTTCATGTTTTCCAAACAAATTACCATACACGAACAGCCTGTTCCTGGGGCCGGGGGAGTGCAAAATGTTCTATATATATATATAGTACTACAAAATTAACAGAATACAGACACAAAATTATGGTGGTCTTGGTTATAGATACCAACACGTATTTCCTTGGTAACTATTTGAGCGTACGTACGTACAGCCTGAAAACCATTAGCTGTGCTCTAGGAATCATTCTTCCTAGGAATCAAAAGGAAGTTGAAAATTAACTAAAAATATCTTTGGTGTAACTAGCTAGATATGGGAGATCCATATTTGGGGGGGAAAAGAGAAAAAGAAATAAGAGGTATCAGCACTAATCTTTGATTGGGGATCATGGCACTTGTTGCAGCTTTACGCAAGGAATATATGAACATTAAGAAATATAATTTGGAATAAAAGTATAAAACAAAGTGATCAGAGCTAGATTTGGTTTGTGTGTATGGATTTATTCTGATGATGTCATTTTAGATTCGAAATTAAAAGGAAAGAATTATTGTAAATTAACTTCATTAATTGTTTATCTTTTACTTCATTTTATAATATTATCACAAAAGCTAAAAGATAATGGCCTTTTTCACAGCATAATCACTGTAGCTACTGTTGATTGGCAGTCCTGTAATCTTTATCAACTCTTTTTTCTTCTTCTTTTTCTTATCTTCATTTATATGTGGCATCTTGTTCCTCTACCAAAATATCAGAGCCTCATAATTTCTTTTTAGAAAGAGCACATCAACCATATTATTCTTTTAACCTTTTCAGTTTCTGTTCTTAAGTCATAAGATGCTACCTGACTGCCTTTTTTCTCCACACAACAGTGCTGGGAAACTAAGTCTAATCGAACCTCCCGTCTGAGGAGGATTCAGCAGAAGGGCATGGTTTCACCATTGAGACTAGAAAGTGCCAATGGACATTGCCACCATCCAGCACACAAATGGATTGTATTTTGCTGTTGTTTTCTGGCACCTTTTCATGCTTAAGTAGCGCTTAGTACGTGAAAAAATATGTGATAGTCCTACTCGAACAATTGTATTTTCATATTTTCTTTCGAGAAAATCATTTTCTGTTAATTTTTTTTTTCGTAAGATCACCTTAGTCGTGACCATTGTTTTACCCTGCGTTTGAGTTTGCTTTACAATGCGAGAAATAAACATGGCTTTGTCCTACATTACTTTGTTTGCTCTTTTAAAACATAAATTGGTGATAAAATATGTTGTGTAAGAACATGTTTAGTCGGGTGCCTACACTCTCGCACTATGTTGGATTTTTTCTTACATATTATACGTTAATTATTGTTTCATTCATTTCGACTTCAAGTCTACATGCTATCATCACTCCTACCAGTTTCTTTTCGTTGCTGCAGCAACCATGGTTGAGTTGGGACTTCTTTTTGTGCATGTTGTCAACATTATCTACATGGGGATGTCAGTCTATGTTGTGCAAACCGAACCACATTCAGTGCTCTTGCTTTTCTTTCACTATTTTTTAATCCAACAAATCACACACTCATCGCATCAATGTGTTTGGTGTTGATTTTATAAATATATTGTTGCTTTTATTTAGCTTAAAGATACAGTAATCATTGGCCTCTCGACCATCTTTCTATTTTGATTTTCCTCTGATGTATTCTCCTATCATGCTTGGATCTTCTTTTTATCTTTATCATGCATGGTTCCCTGCCAAACAGTTGCTTTTTAACCCTTCATATCCATGTGTTTTTGTTTGCTTTGTTTTTCCAGGTTATTATGATGTTGTTTGCTTTGTTTCGAGCTCCTCCATTTATTTTCTTTATGAATCCTTAATTTGGAATATGGTTGCAGGAACAGTCAGCAAGTGGCCACAGCTCTGCAAATTGATATATATATATATATATATATATATATATATATATAGATCGTCGTGGAGGTTTTATTACACCTTTTTTGCTCTTCTCCAGAATCCTTCTTCAAGGCCTCTTCTGCAGATTCAGATGAAGGATGCGCATAACAATAGCTTCATTGTTTAATTCCTTTCTTTTAATTTTCCAAACAAGACTTGCGAGGCACGCTAAGAAAATCTATGCTTCTTGAACTATGATCGTCCTAAAAAAATGTATGGTTTATGCATTTACTGCTGGTTTTGGCCTTTTTCTTGCTATGTTTGTTAAAATTCTTCTTCCCATAAAAATTCATTTTTAACTGACCTCATTGCTTTCATTCCAAACCAATATTGTCGATGAACTTTATTTCAATTGCCTTTCGATTTCAACCAACCGAAGTTAATGAACAATTCAGTGCCAGCTCGCTACATAGCGCAAGCGCAAATCTAGTTATAAACTAAAAGACATAGGCATTTTATTATAATATGTGCACGGTTTACCAAGACGTAAGACACCATACAATGCATTGTTCCCTTACAAAGCAATTTTTAAAAGTTCAATTTCTTCCTGAAATTTTTCAAAATTTTAATTTGGTACCTAAAGTTTTTTATTTTTGCATTCTTGGTCCCCGTAGTTCAAGTGCATATGTTTCAATTTTTTTATTTTCTTTTCTTCCTGACTTAGAATGTATTTGGTATTGCGATAGTGGTTGTGGTTTGAAAAAAGTTGTTCTATAAAAAATACTTTTAGTTGAGGTTGGTTTTGAAAAAATAGATGTTTAGTTAAAACTGTGGTTGAAATTGAGGTTGAACAAAAAGTAGTTTAATGTGTTTGGTTAAGAATGCTTTTGAAATTGAGGTTATAAAATAATTTTAAAAAATATATATTAATATTTATGGTTTTTAATTTAAATATTGTAGATTTAACTATTGCTATTACATCGTGAAATAAATCATGTTTTATATATATAAAAAATTATTGTTCCATTAAACTTTCTATAATTCTATTACATATAAAATTCATCCGACAAGAACTATAGTTTCCATGATTTTTTGAGCGTGCAATAAAATTAGATAAAATATTATCAGAAATAAAATTGAGATTACAGTACGAATAAATTTAATTCACCTCAAACTAATTTTTTTTTAAAAAAATATTAACTGATTTTTCAAAAAAAAAATTTAAAAAAAAACACTGTTCACTTTAGTGAACCGTGCGAGTGCACGGTTCACTAAAGTTAACAGTGTGGAGAGATGCTGATTTTTCAAAAAAAAAAAACCTGTTGGCTAAAGTGAACAGTGCATAGAGATGCTGCATGGTGCAACAGAAGAAGCAGGTAGAACCTGCTTTTATTTTTTAGCGTTTCAACTGCGTATTTTGGTAGGACCCATGAATAGAATTTTACGTTTTTTTTTTACAACGTTGTTACATCTGCGTTTTAAGCAAAACGCAGACGCAACAACGTAGACAAACACATTCTTAATTTCTGGTCATTTTCTAAGAGATGACATCATATTTGCCTAGACAAACAACATGTCCACTGATTTAACAAAAAAAAAAAACAAAGCCTAGGCATGCATGAGTTTCATTATCTTGACCCTTAAATTTTATTTTTTAAAAAATAAAATTCTCTTTAGATAAATAATTATAATAATATTTTTAAAAAATGATTCAATTATATCATTCTTTTTAAATAAGGTTAGAGCTTTTTTATGATAATATTTTCAATTACTTTATGAATAATAATATATGAATCTAATTAATATGGAAAGTTTTTTAAAAAAACATATTCAGTAGTTTATTGCGCCTATGTTATTTTTAATTAGTAGGACCCTATATAGCCTATATTTATAAAATATTTGAATGTATATTTATTTTTTGCTTCTTATTAGAAAAATCATCTTCTCGTTTTATTTTTTTATTTAGCATTCACAATTTTTTTTTATAATTTATTAGTTGACATATTTTTAATTCATTATGTATAGATTATCTTTTTATTCTTCAATTAAATATAGATTATCTTTTTATATCATAACTACTTAGTGTTTATTTGGTATCATGATAATAATTATTTTTTTAAATATTTTTTATGTAGAAATATATTAAAATAGTATTTTATTTATTTTTAATACTAACATGTCAAAACAATTTGAAAATATAAAAAAATATTTTTTAAAATATTTTTAAAACATAAAAATAAAAATAAACATAAACATGCGACTATAACCGAAACTAATCTCTGAAAAATCAACCACGGTTTTGACCTCCTGGGACCAACAATAGGACCCAATTGCAATGACTATGACCAGACTTGGACTATCCTGTGGCCTCTCTTATTTTGTCCAATATGTCAACATGACAAAAACAATTATATCCCTCCACTTAACGGCAAATGATTAAGACAAATCGAACATAATTTATTTTAAACAAAATAAATAAAAGGATACTTTCACCATTCAGGCCGCTATCATGGCTAGACGCGTGGTGTATTTCACAGAAGCCTGGGGGAGGCGGGACGCCGAATTGTCGTCGTCAAACTGCATACACCATGGCGGGTGGTAATGCATTCTCGACACTAGCTACCGTTGAATAGGATAATTAATTTTCATCTTTCTCCAAATAAAAAAGGAGTAATGCCATCGGATTCACAACAATTATTAATTATTTTCACTGAATATATATATATATATATATATATAATAAAAGAACAATTTAAGTATTTTTAATAAAATACCAGGAGGACACCCTAAGCAATAGCATTTATTCTTCTAACAAAATATATGATATGAATGATGAGGAAAATGCCTCTACCTCTCATACGTGTGGTCTCACGCATCTTAGATGTGAGTGGGGCTGAATCCATATTTACACTACCTATACTATGTTTTGATTTTATTTTTTTCAGCAGCAGATTATATGACTGGCGGCGGTCATTGAATGGTTTCGTTAACTTGCATTGAATTCTCGGTTAATTATAATAATATCATAATAATTCACTATTTTTAACCGTTATCAGAGGTACTAGTTGGTATTTAAAAAATAAAAAATAAAAAAATAGTTTATTATATTCCCTCCCCCCTACCCCCATCCTTCGATCTTGCTCTATATAAGCAGCCCCTCCACTTCATGGTTTAACCCAAAAGAGGAAACCCACAATAAACTCACTCTCTTAAAAAAACTCAAGTTTTCAGCCATTTCCTTGTCTCCATGGAAACACAGATAGACGACAGCTTTTGGTTATTGGCTCTAGTTTCCAAATGCAAAGCCTTTTCTTCTCAAGAACCCATCTTCCTTCTTCTTTCTCTTTTCTTGGCCTGGCTAGCCATTGCTCTGTGCTACTGGGTTTACCCTGGAGGCCCCGCCTGGGGCAAGTATTGGCTCAAAAGAGGAACCTGCTCGAAAGCCAAGATGATTCCCGGACCTAGAGGGTTCCCGGTGATAGGAAGCATGAACCTCATGGTAAACTTGGCTCACCACAAGCTTGCTGCTGCAGCCAAGACTCTTAAAGCAAAACGACTCATGGCTTTTAGCATGGGCGAGACTAGGGTTATTATCACATGCAATCCTGATGTAGCCAAAGACATCTTGAACAGTTCAGTATTTGCTGATCGTCCAGTTAAAGAGTCTGCTTATCAGCTCATGTTTAATAGAGCTATTGGTTTTGCTCCCTATGGGGTTTATTGGAGAACTCTAAGGAGAATTGCAGCAACCCATCTTCTTTGTCCTAAACAAATCAGCTCCACAGAGCCACAGAGACTCGATATTGCTTCTCAAATGGTATCAGTAATAGCATGTCGAGGTGCAGATTACTTTCGTGTTCGAGACATACTGAGGAAAGCTTCACTGAACAACATGATGTGCTCAGTTTTCGGTCGTAAGTATGATCTAGGCACATCAAATAATGAAATTGAGGAACTTGGAGGACTTGTTGCTGAAGGTTATGATCTTCTAGGGAAGCTTAATTGGTCTGATCATCTACCTTGGCTCGCAAATTTAGACCTTCAAAAAATCAGGTTCAGGTGCTCCAATTTGGTTCCTAAAGTGAACCGTTTTGTGAACCGGATTATTCAAGAACATAGAGAGGACCAAGGTGGCCAAATAAGAAATGACTTTGTTGGTGTTCTACTCTCTCTTCATGGACCGGACAAGTTATCAGACGATGACATGGTTGCTGTTCTTTGGGTAAGCAAAAAACTTGCCTCAACAATTTTCTTTCTTTATGCATGTATATATATAAACATACGCTCAAATTTAAGAGATTCTGATTTACATAGAGAAATGCTATTATCATTCATACATGAGTGGCATATCTGCGAACAAGAGATTATATACTGTGTGATGATGCAGTATCAGTGCGGCATATATACATTAATATTGTTTTCATATATATGGATCAAAACTTAACTAGTTTTTACATGAATATATATTCTGTGATGTTACCGTAGCACCACAAGATTCGAGTCATTAAGTGTTGCTCTTTATATTTATCAGAATTGCTGCGTCAGCCAATAAAATCTACATCACTTTTCATTTATATATATTTCTTATATGTTTTCTCTCGCGTGATGCTTTTTTTTATTTGCCCTCGATGATGTTGGTTGTTTTTTTATATATACATCAATAGGGCAAAGAAAAGAATCGAAAGTGAAATCTTAGCTGAATTTGCAAGCTGCTTATATTCCTTCCTTTCTTTTCTTGGATTTAATTGTCGATCCTGACGTATCGCTATGTGTGCTCTTTCATTAATTAATTTCTTTAACTATATCGTCTGATAATGCAGGAGATGATTTTTAGAGGAACAGATACAGTGGCAGTTCTGATAGAGTGGATACTAGCGAGGATGATACTTCACCCTGATATCCAATCAAAGGTGCATGAAGAGCTTGATCAAGTTACGGGAAGATCAAGGCCGTTGATGGAAGCAGACATACGATCAATGGTTTACCTGCCGGCGGTTGTGAAAGAGGTTCTAAGGTTACACCCACCGGGGCCACTCTTGTCGTGGGCGCGTTTAGCAATCACGGACACTGATGTTGATGGATATGATGTGCCAGCGGGGACCACAGCTATGGTTAATATGTGGGCCATAACAAGGGACCCGCAAGTTTGGGCGGACCCACTAAAGTTCTCGCCAGAGAGATTTTTTAGCAAGGAAGTCACTGCTGACGTGGAGTTCTCTGTGTCAGGGTCTGACCTCAGGCTGGCTCCATTCGGGTCGGGTCGTAGGACTTGCCCGGGAAGGACACTGGGTTTGGCCACCGTGAGCTTCTGGGTTGGGAGCTTGTTGCATGAGTTTGAGTGGGTGCGGTGTGGCCATGAGCCGGTGGACCTCTCTGAAGTGCTGAGGTTGTCTTGTGAAATGGCCAAACCACTCACAGTCAAGGTGAATCCAAGGAGACGATAATCATCGAGCATCGTCGTCCGATTCGCTTGGAAATGGATGCAGAAAGGCTTACGACAACGAAGAAATGTTATGATGTGATGCGCGTTCACTAAGTTATAGATACACCCTTCATAGCCTATATATGTACGTAATTATGGTTCGGGTATTTGCTTGTAGTATTGAGGTGTGCTTTCGGTAGATGATGAAGAAATAATATCCAGCCTTTTCCACTGCTAGTCAAGCAGAGGAAGAAGATAAATGGCATTGATGCATAAACTAATCAAGAGCATTCAAGATTCATTTCAATGGCGCACTAACGACTAATATATAAATGGGCACTCTTCACAATTCGATCTTCTTTTTTCATTTTCAACACTCAGCGTATTAGCTTCCGACAAATCATTCACAGTATTCATAACTCTGTATGAATTATTCACATCTTAATTAACAATTAAAAAAAGAAAAAGATGTACTTTCCATGAATATTTTATTCTACTCCATATAAAATACTATTTATTATAATAGTATTAAAATATTATTAGGGATTGAACTTTTTTAATTTACTTGTTACAAAATAATTACACTCTCATTAGCAAGATTATAAATTTTACGAGTTAACTATGTTGATTTGAGTTTTTTTTTTCTTTTCTTGTTTGATTTTTTTTTTAATTTTATCCTTTAAAATTTGATTGATCGAGAATTAGTTTTCGTTGTCTATTTCGGTTTACTTTTAATGAGATTATCCTCGATAACTCAAGTCATTTGATCATCAATGTTTTGATACGCTAGGCTGATCTATATCAAAGAATAATATCAATCCAAAAAAATATGGTAATAAATGAATCTCAATAAATAGTTTTTATTCTAAATAAGTGGCTCATACAATGCCGTGAGCTGACCCAAATTTTTTCCATCATAACAAAAGGATGTTAAAGCGATGTGAGTGTTTCCAAAGAAGCAAAAACAAATCAAGATTAAGGTCATTGACTTCATTAGATTAGATAAGCCTGAATAATTTCAATAACATAAATAAAAAATGAAGCAATAATAAAGAAACTAGAAAAAAAAAACTAGCAAAGAAAAAAGCTATAAAAAACCTGAGCCCATCTGGGTAGTATGCTAAATTTGTGAATTGGTCGTGATACTAAGGTAATCCCGCTAAAGACAAATTGGATAAACCAACGAAACTTAATTATCAACCAACTCAATGTCAAATAGAGAAACTGAAAAAAAATTACTTAAAAAAAACAACAAAATTTTTTTTGAGTAAACCCAGGTTAATTTGTTGACCTTGCGATTATAGGTATATGATGGGGATAATCTTATAGAAAAAAAAATATAAAGATCAATTTTCAATACATTAAACATTGAAGGATGAGATACAAAAAATAAAAATCAGTAAAGAACCAAACAAAAAAAAAAAGTTAACCCGTGATCTTAATCATGAGCCCGATATTAACCCTATAGAAAATAAATCATAAAAATAAAAAAGTAAAATTCTCAATGACAAAATAATAAATAATGAGGAATGAAATTGAGGGGGGGATAAAAATAGAAATAGAGAATTTGTCAGTAATTATTCTATTAACTAGTTGTTTATATGTAAAAAATTTGATGCGAGTTAGTAATAGTAAATCTCGTATCTTTATTATTTGATGCTTAAATAGTCTCCTGGAATTCTTTTCAATGAAGTTTGAATATTTTTGCAATCAAATAAACATAAAGTTTTTCAAAAGAATTTTTCATACATGATAAATAATGTTTGGTATCTTGAGTTTTTTCTTACTTTCTTCTTGGACAAAGCGAGTAATTCGCACATTAACTTTAAAACCACTACATCAATTAAAATTAAGTCTAGCAGTTGAGGGCCTCAAGGCTGCCTTCTTCTTCTTCTCCTGGTATGAACTCGCCACAACCATCTTTTGCTTTCCCACAAATAGTTGCTGCATGGTTTTTAAGGCATTCCTTGTACCTCGCCACTTAATTTCTTGTAGGGTCTTTTGATCCTCCTGCTGGCTCGAAGGGGAATGTCCATTGGCGGGGACTTGAGTTGTTGTTGCTGTTGAAGTAACTGTGTGCTCGTGGCTAAATTTTCCTCTCTAGCTATTTTATTTCCCTAGAAAATGGAAAGAAACAAAAACAAGTGACTTGTGCATAATTTAATTACATGTGGTTTGTGAAGCGGGAGATGTTAAGTTGTTGTTTTCTTAAAGTATGACAAACTAAAAATATATATTTTTTTTAAATGGTGTTAATCTGCCAATTTATTTTAATTACTGTGCTGATTCTTATTTTTAAATCCCTCTTTCTTTATCTTTTATGGGAATTTGGTTGTTTTTTTCTTGTTGTAGGTTCCTATATTATACCAACACTAATGATAATGATAAATATGACATATTCTTTTAAGCATTTTATAGACTAATTTCCTTCATTTAATATTAAATATATTTAAGTAATGTATTTACAGAAAGCAAGCGTGTTAGATTCATTTATGTCTTTATGATTATTAATCATTAATTATGTATATTTACAATATCAACAACATACTAGATTAAGTGCAATCCTTTGAATGCAAGGTATCTTTTTATGATAATGATCATGTCTCCAATAATAATTAAAACCAAAAGCAAATCATAAATAATAATTAAATAAGATCACCTACTAGCCTGCATACATCCCCTAAGAATCAAAATCATGAACCATAATTAAGTGAGTGTATGTGTCAACCTCTAAAAGATCAAAACACACATGGTAGCACCCATTTTTCCTCGGTCCAAATAATTGAACAAATCATAGTTCTAGGTATCATAACTACATGTTTTCGCATTTGTTTTACTATATTATTATGTTTTATGACATTGCTGGGTATCATTTTCAGTGGCATTTGATTGTTTTTGTGGGCCTTGGGCCCCTCATTTACCTAAAAAAAAAACTGTCTCAAGACTGTTTATTACATGCTGTGAATAGTTTTTTTTTTTTTTATCTCCTTTCTACAAGTGCCCATGTTAATATTATATATATATATATATATATATATAAACTAAATTGAGGGTGGTTTTATTTTGGGCGCCACTCGACCAGCTCTTTTACAATTCATTGTGAATTTTAATAATGATTTTTTTTATTTTTAATCACCATTTTTTTTTTCAATTGCATCTTGCAAGTGTTATTTGTAGTGTTTCATGAGTTGAGTGTTTCTTCTCTTTTCATATTATTGAGAATTTAAGGTTTTTACCATATTTTAAAGCTTGATTAAGAGTAAATTGAATTAGATACATTTTGAATTTGTATTATAAGAACATGATTCAAAGAAAAAAAAAATTAACAATCACAAAAATCTGTTTAGTCAATCTCATATTCTCATGAAAAAAATATGTATTAGTTCACATATTTTTCATTGACTTCTTTTTTAGTTCTTTTAATTTTAATCCAAAATTTTATATTCTTTACGTTTCAATTGTCTAAGTTCAAGAAAAAATAGAGAAAATTATTAGTTAATTGCATTTTAGCAATGAAAAACCACAGGAAAAAAGTAAATCAAGGCTAAAAAAAAAAAAGTTAATTTGCCATTTTTAACCTTTGAAGGCCGATTTAAGATTAGAAATGAATATATTATGGTGTTTATGATTTTTTTAAGTTTTTTTTAATTAAAAAAATTGAAATTGTTTTTTCTCTCATATGTGTGTGTATTCACTCTTTTACACCACACAAATTAAATGTTCCGTTTCAAATCCTTGAAATGACATTCTAATTATGTACCCAACAAAATAGTATTAATAAAATTAATTTCCTTATCCTACTCGAAAGAAAAGACTGATTTTTTCTTGGCTTTACATGGTCCAACAATATGATCTTGATATCTATAAACAAACACTAGCTATCTTTTGTCTTGAGATCCTTTTCTGGACCCTCCTGATCACCTTAAATAAGATATCACATCTCATAAACACGTAGCTGCTAGCACGTGAAAACAGGTGGGCTGAAGGACATTGATACTGCTCGGTGAAAGTTCCATTACATGGGAGGAACTCCGACCATAGTTGGCCCCAAACAAAGGAGTGATCTAGTTATGTTCCACTGCATCTGTAGTTACATTGTCAAGCCTCTATCAGTACTTGTCAGTCCTAATATGAACAAGCCCTATGCCTATGAGCTACATGAAGAATCCAAACATCTAGCTTGAGCACCCCATGTCTTATTGGTTTGCTTCAGTGTTCAATCACATACAGATATGTTTGTGGACGTTTCTGCTTTCAAGATTAAGCTAAGATTTTCTTACGAAACTTGTTTTTTCTGGGGAGATGCTTCTACAATGTGTAGATGTAGATGTTTATATGACACCTGCTTGTGCATGTCTCCATCTGGTACCAGCAAGGCAGCAACTAAATCTTAGTGGATTCCTTTTGTTCTTCGGAGATAATGCAAGCTTTTTTGCTCCAAATTAAAACCTATAATCTATAGAAAATCGACAGCCTCTTGTTATTTTGTACCTCCTCCTAGTTCACCATCCTCTGTTCTATGCCTGTTCTTGGTCCGATACTCTTATATCCAGGACAGATTATTATTATATTGATATATTAGCCTTGCAACTAACAAATGAATGTCATCAAACACTGAATTTTAATTTGTATAACCCTGAATCTTGCAGTTCTGAAAAAGCCTTCTCAAATTGGCTCGATTTCTGGGCCAAAGTTCCAATGAATCCCTCAGACATTCTCACCAATCCTGGTGAAATGCCAGCAAGTGCCTGTTCCTTTCACTGCTAGTGCTACTACCAGAGCAAGACATGAGGAATCCTCTCTGACAATTCAAAGGCAACCTTGGCATTCATTAGGCTCCTCGCTGAAGATCCATCATTGAATTAACCAGGTTGGCTAGACCACAGACAGCACCTGAGGATATTCCATTGATGCATTAGCAATAATTCTTGTTTTAAGTTTTGGAATACACCAGAATATGGCTATTGTTGGAATCAGTCGTGTCTACCGTGTGCTAAACCTACTAGCATATGTGGACCGTCGGTAGCCTGCCCCTCGAAGCCCTCCAAAACATCTTTTGTTTTCGAAGAAGAAGAAAAGAGAAAAATCCGATCCGCAAAGAAACAAGATAAGGGACACATCACACGAACAATCACAACAAGAAAAGGGACGCATCACACAAACAATCACATGAGAAACAGAAGGAGTTATCAAACTCAACAATAAGAACATCTTATTGAAATGTCAAAAACAAAACCATAAAAAATATTAAGAAAAATGTATGGTATGAATAATTGGTGAAGTTGACATGCTCATCTTTCACGAGAGGAAAGATTCCATTACTTCAGTAAATTATATCTTTTTTATTTAAAAGAAATATTTGTAAGCCTAAAGAATCCCCTCAAATTTTGATTCGCATTCCCTGTTTCTTTTCAAAATGAAAGGAAGAATTACCACTGAACGGTACACTTTTTAAATTCCATTGCCACAAGTTTAAGACTTTTTTCCCCCGTTTATGGCAAGTAAATTAGCCAAATTCCACAACATCTTCACCTAAAAAACAAGTATGCCATTGCTCATCAAACGCCTTTCGCGTTGGACTGCGACAAATCATCCTTGTTAGGCTGCCACATATGGAAATACGTTAATTAAGAAACTTGGACTCTTAATTCTGGAATTGGGAAGCGTCAGTTTTTCAAAGTACCTGCAACGATATCAGCTCCGCCGCTAATAAACTTGGAGTTGCTACGCACAACCACATCAGCTCCAAGTCTAGCTGGGGACAGAACCATTGGAGCAAAAGTGTTGTCCACAACAACCGTGACCCCTTCAACTGTTGCATTTTTCACCATCTCGTAATCATTGATGTCCACAAATGTTGTCGTTATGTTACACGCCCTTGGTAAGAATGGGTGAGTAATGCATGGATCCCTCCATAGAGAGTCCTTGATGCCACCATGCGTCCTCCACTACAGCAAAGTTGTAGCAGCACTGATGATATGGCTGACGTACCTGTCCAAAATTAAACCATTACAAGTTCATGAATTTATGTACCAGTATATTACACATTAATTTACATGCCTTCTCAAGTGACGTAATTAAGACAATTTGTGAAATTAGGACATACAAATCTTGAAAGGTATGACCATTTATAGCATATTATCTGTAGGAATCATAAACAGACAAGATATCTTATTAGAAATATACGTCAGATCATGCATAAGCTGGCCGACTGTGAACCAAAAAGAAAAGCGCTATTCTTAAATCGTAAAATTCAACTTACCTCTAGCTGTACAATAGTCAGCCTCGGTGCCTTCAAGAGCATCCATCTGACGGCCAAGATTTAAAACGGTGGGATTAAAGTGTCGGCTGTATATGAAGAAGTCGGTCAGGACCAAGCTCGCTGGAAAACATACGGCGCATGGTTTCAGGCTCCATGACAGTGAAGGTGGCAGAGGCCTAAATGGACATGTTAACACCACCAAGTTCACCAAATTCATGCCTTGAGGTAGCTAATGCTGCAGCTGGATCCTCCCACGTGGAAGGCATGCCTGTAGATAACATTGCTTTCTTATTGGCAACAATACAATCATCATCACCATCTTGCCCTGTTGATGATCTTTTCTTGCCAACAAAAACAAAGCCTTGTTGGTTCTTGGTTTCAGCCATGCCAACACCGATAAAGAAACCAAGAAGAAAGAGATATGCAGAGATGGGTTGGCGAGGAAGAGGATTTATGCTGCTATTTAGAGAGAGAGGGGAGCTAAATGTGTGTGGAATTTTATTGAATATATTGTTAAATTATGCCATAAAAAAAAAAAGGAAAGAAAATATTGGTAAATTGTGATGAGGTTACAAGTTAATGTGGCTATAAGATATTGAATTTAGACTTGCTTTAGTATAGTGAATGTAGACAATGTAGGCACTTGCTGGCATTTCACCAGCATTGGTGAGAATGTCTGTGGCAGTTAGCTGTATTACTATATCTATACATCAAGTGAATTTTTAGAAAACCTCCATTCGATCCCGCTGGCATATGGCAAGACAATATTTTTTGTTTTTGTTTATTTATTTATCTATCTACTCACTCCATATTTATTTATTTATTTAGAACAATCTCAGCATTCCTTAAAACACTCATAATCCTCGTTTGTAATTTTAACTTTTGTTTATTTATTTGTCTACTCACTGCTTATTTATTTATGCAAACGTTATCGGTGAAGAGAACTAACTTACTATATGGTAATCATTTCAAGTTTAGCTACAAACTTAGAGTTGGAAGGATTAAAATGTGGTTTTCAAAAAAAAAAAAAAATAGAGAACAGAATTTAAATTCTTCAACAAGAAGCTATTGCTCCCAAGCAAGGTCATGAGCAAGAGCGATGACAATAGCACAGAGTAGTTTCTGCATTATGAAAGGCAGAGGATAAGATGCAGAACAACTTTTGTGGGCTTGTAGCTTAGAGTGCCACAGAAAGTTGAGACTTGAATTGAACATCTAATAGTGAGAGGAGACAACAAAAATCTGAACCGATTTCCATTTTTTTGTTAGGTCTCTTTGATGAAGGTGAATAGCAGCTCAGTGAGTTTGTTCGGTGCAAGTGATGATTTACTCTAATGACAAGAAATTTCCTCATTAACCAAAGAAAAAGAAATGTGGAGAAGACATAAAAGAAACACAAGAGATGTCATAAAATTTAATTGTCATTTTTAGGAGGTATATAAATATCACAGATTCATGATCTGAGAATGCAACATTCTGAGATATCAGAAAGTTCAAATAATCGAATTTTTATATTTCCAATTGTATACTGAAAATGGTTTCATGGCCAACAAATACCAACTGTTGGATAGCATGGATGTGTCCTGTTTGCTGGGCTATACTTCTAGGTGATGCATGGCCTCGGTAGAGTGTTGCCCGCCTTCTGTGCCGCTATGCGATGCCGGGGCTTTACATGCACCACTTTGTAGATATTCTAGAAAATCCATCACTACTGTATCAGTCCAAGGAGCCCCAAGTGGAGCTTCACTACCAGCAATCCACCCTAGATGGCCACCTTTTGGCGTCACGATCAGCAAACAATTTGGATTTTCCTGTGACAGCAAGCCATATACTTGTTTAAAAGGGGACGGGAGAGATGACAAAATGATCGGATGCACAACGAATCAAAGAACATTTAAGTTTTCCCTGGTGGTGATCAATTGGGCGGTTTATGGTTCAATGACATTGTTGTAGAAAGTGAATGCAGACTTTGGTAGAAAGTATACGGTTAACTAGAAAATCCTGCGCTGCCCTGTACCACTAAAATTAGCACCATGCATCTTTTTAAAGAATTTAAAAAAAAACAAAATTAACATTTTTTTTAAAATGTTTTGGCAAAATAACACAGTTTGAAAAAGTTTTGGCGAAATAGCATTGATACATGTACACAACATGTAACAAACTGTGTTATTTCACCAAAACTTGGCTAATATTTTTTTCAAATGGTGTTAATAAGCCAAAAAAACCCAAAATCAGCAAAGGTGGGGCATGCCACGGGCTGGCTATTTTTAGTAAACTTCGAAACTTGAGGACCAACGAGGGAGTTCCTAAAGCATTTCAAGTCAGACAATTCGGACAAGATAGTTGATAACTTGCTTAAAAATACTACTAAAATTTATTCTGGACCTAAACTTTTATAGATGTAGGAAGGATCAACATTAGTCCCAACCTAAAAAAAATTCCCATCTAAAAATGGCCTTTGTGTACGTGCTAAAAAAAGGATAAACCATTTGGGAAGGAACATCAAGATGAAGAAAATCAACCATGGTTATTTTAGGTATCATGACTTCTAATTTTAAAATGGCAGATAAAACAATTAACAAAGATGAAAAATGGTGGATGAAGACAAGGGGTGACCATCGAAGAATCGCTGGATCAGGTAAAGAACACTTGCAGAAATAATGAATTTATTATAGTGTGCTAACAATTGTGACTCTTGATGAACCTAAAAGTATTTAGTAGAGCCAGAGAACCTTACCTGGTTATGCAGAAGTAAGAAATGGCACAAATAGCTATCCAGAAAAGCAAGGATATAGAAGGATACAAGATAGGGGGATAAGAGCACTACATGACTTCTAGAGAGAGAGCCCTGCATACCATGATATCTTCAAAAGGAATTCCCCGGGCTGGAGCAATTGGATCATTGGCGGCCTGCAAATTAATTACAAGTAAATCCAAAGCTGAGCCAAATCTGAATACAATTTCACAACTTTCTGAAATCCAAGTATCAAAGAAGGATCGCAATTATTGGCAGCCTGCAAATTAAATACACATAAATCCAAAGCTGAGCCAAATCTTAATACAGTTTCACAACTTTCTGAAATTCAAGTATCGAAGAAGGAACGCAATTCAACGCATGCAAATCTATTTTCCTAAAAAATCTTTGATGTATCATGGGAATTATAATGCTTTCAGCACCTTATAGTGAATAAAAACAACCAAAAGTCCAGTCCTTAATTGCTTCAGGTAAGTAAGATTGTGAGTATATGTTAGAGAAACATCCACACTCCCAGTAAATCCTTCACCCAGAACTAAATAAGCAGTCATACAAGGAGCCTAGTTGGTACAGACAAGACAAGACAGAAGTTCCAAAAATATCACATATCAATGTAGCTCGACCACAGCTTCAGCAACAAAATATGACCAAAAGTTTAATGCCCATTAATTCTCTGCAGCACAGTATCAGACAAGATGTTCATGTAATCTGCAAAATTGGCACAGATGCATACCTGGATGCAAAGCAAAGGTGTGCGAACGTGTTTTATGGAATCTGAACTGCATGAATTAGAGTAGTAGTCATCCACCGACTTGAAACCAAATGAAACTGCCCAGTGAAGTTAAAAGTTGTGTGAGCTGATGGCATACCATAATAACCTCAAACACAGCCATCATAAAAGAAAAGGAGGAATTGCTTCTACGAGGAGCATCTACCTCGGGTTAGTCCTTCATCAAACTCCCTGACAGACTTGGCATTGGCAGCCAAAGGTATATTATATTCACCACCCATGTCTTCAAAGAGAATAGCATGACTGCACAAAAAGGAGATTATGATATCATCTCTAAGAAGAAATATTGGCTGTGAGATGGAAGAACTTTATTTCAGAATTACTTCTTAAGAATTTTACGCAGAGCATTTGTGAGAGCTCTGTCATAAACAACATTAAAGCCCTTATGGAAGTCCTCATCCGCAATGACCAAATTGAAAGGATTACACAATGATACAGCACCGGTTATTGTTTGAGATTCCTGAAAGCAAAAAAAAAACGAAAAAAAAAATAAATAAATAAATGCAGTACTGCAAGATTATGGACGAGGAAAAGGAAGCTAAAATAAAATAGTTGATCCTTAAGAATACATCATCAACATACAGTAAATTTATATTTCATAATTCAATGTAACAGAAAAAATATTCAGCACACAGAAAAATGTACTTTAAAGTTTTAACTGAGCTCGACCTCGACGCCCTGATAATGCCTAAAGTAACCCATTAACACTCAACTAAACTCCAATCTCAAACTAGTTGGAATCAGCTCCAATAGTTCTGTTTCCTTCATTGAATGTGTCCAAGGATCTATGTTGGATATGGCCAAACCATCTCAAGCATCACTTGTACTCGATAAATGCCCTCTCCAGCTTCCAATGGATGCACCCATTTCACATTGGTTCCTATGTTTCCACATCTACATCAAAAGTAACCATCTCAACATTCCGGTTCTTGATGGCTATCTCAAGTCAAATACTTTTCATACCTTATACTAAAACCTTCAACTTTAACAGTTTTTTTTCTGAGTTAGAAGAGGATTACAGCATCTTTTCCATAAAAGTTCCACGGACTTGAAAGGTGTCGATTGGTTGGAATGAGCTGAAAATATGTAAATACTATAACAATATGCATCACCATATTCTCTAGCAAGAACTAAAAATTATCGTGCGCGCAGATATTTTAAAAACTAAATTAACATTTCCAGCGAAGTCATTAAACTAAATAAAGCAACAAGCAATGATACTTACCTGAGCCAAATAATTGACAAGAATGTTGGCACCAAGAGACCACCCAACAGCATACAAATTAGCATTTGGATACCTAGTCCCAACATGTGCCACCACTTCATGCATATCTCCTATAAACGAAGCTGAATAGAACTGCATCATCAGTCCTTTACTTGGTAAAAATGATCACATAATGAAACCAACTCCTTCTTTATTCCGATACCAAAATCAACTAGAGATTAATACAATAATCACATAAAATGTACCTGAGGAGTAGTGACAGGGCTGTTTCCACATCCTCTGCTATTAAAAACAACAACACGCCACCCTTTATTTCTTGCTTTAATTAACATATGCCTTACATATGAATCCCCACTCCCTCCTGTTAATCCTGGCTGCATTATAACCAAATCCAAACAACTCTCTTAATATATATATATATATATAAACCTTTATTTCCTTTTGCTACCAATCTATAATGTGCATAACGCCCCCACTACGTAGACTCAGGTTGCGTCTGGTTAATATCTCCATAACAGAAAAGAAAGATGCAAAAGAGATGTGTTTTGGGTGGAGGGACAGAGACAAAGACATAAAAGTAAATCTATGTTTGAGACAATTTTGGATGAATTTATGTGTTTTAAAACAGAAAGACACGCAGACATGTCCCTTCTTTCTCTTCTATATCTATTTTTTTTGTTCCGAGATAGTGACCAAATGACAGAGTCATACCAACAAAAACAAATAAATTTGATTGCTCTAGTCGGTGCCTTTATCAGTATTTTTAGTAAGACTGCTGAAAAGGTACCGGTTGACAATGTTTGAAAAATCTGTTCGGAAATTGTCAATGCGTTAATTTCTCGGTGTCTTTGAATACACTAGGATTGCGTTTGGTAGTGTTTTTGAACTGCATTTCAAAGTGGTTTTTAATGTGACTTCTCAGCTTTTTGTTCGAATATTTTCAGATGGTTTTGATGATTATATCAAAAGGTCAAAAAAGAAATAACGAACTTCTCACCTCGTTATCAATTATAAGCTAAACAAGACAACTGCTAGTATACATAAACAAAATATATCCAAAAATTTTATCCACAGAAAAATTAAAAACACAGTTTAAGAAGCTTTATAATAAATTCATACAGACCAGTAAAATGAGAACAGGAGAATTTGGTGGCAAGATTTGGTTGTCACCGGAGACCCAATCAAGAGCGACAGCACCATCATCTTTAGTACGGAGGCACTCACGTTTAAGCCTGGCATCAGGGGTGGCACGAAAGAATGAAGCGAAAATGGTCTCGATGTGACGGTTATTGCCGAGAAGAGGGAAAGGAGTGTACGGCCGGTGCAAGGAATTGAAGGCTGGGAGAAAGAGGTCACGTGCGCCCCCGATTATCTCGAGGGAAGGGTGGGGAGTGTGTTGGTCAGGCATGGTGGTGGCGGCGGCGGTGGTTTGGAGGGATGAGTGCGGTGGACGGGGGCGGCAGACTGGGGATATGAGAGTGGATATGGGGGTTAAAGAGAGTTTGGCCATTTTGGTGGTTATATGGGAGCTTGTTGAAGGTGGACGGTAAGGTGAGCGACACAAAGGAGAAGGTGTCGTTGGATGGAACAGAATATTCGAAAATATATATAATCAATTTTCAAAGTATACCCCTTGTAATGTTATAATGCAAGAGTTTTGTATTTTTTTTTTTTTGAGAAATAAGTATTTTCATCTGTTCAGTTTTGGTTTTGGAAGTTTTGTAATTTATTTTGTTTTATTTTTTATTATATTATTGTGGTTTTAAAAAAATATTAGTATTTGATTGGTGCTTTATTTTATAGTTATTTATTTTTATTACCAAATCGTTAATCACATTACAAAGTTGATTATAAAAAACACTAAAAGTTACGAGAATTATAAAAATTATAATATACATGAAATATTATTCACCATCTCATATTTTAATTTATTGTTCATAACTTTTATTTTTTATTTTGATTATCAAATTTTTTTTTTTCATGATTACATCATTTTGAGGGTAAGATAAAGTACAATTAATTCAACTTTGTTCAATAAAAACAAAATTGAAAAAAGATTGCCAATATAAAAAAGACATTGACAAAACATTTTTTTTTTTAAATAGTAATATTCTTCAAAAAAACAAGCAAACTAATTATCTCTCTTGCATGCTCATTAACAAAAGCCATGTGAAGTATAATTTTTTTCTCTTATTAAGTTTTTTAAACATAAATATTTAAAAATTTAGGGATAAATAATGGTGCATTAAATTTTTTTAAAAAAAAAAACTATCTATTAAATGATCTAGTGATAAAAACTTGAGACTAAAAGATTTGCTTTCTTTGTAATTTCATGTTCGAGTATTATGACTACTAATATAATAACCATTTAAGGTTTATATAATTATTAATTTTAAAATTCATGAAATTAATCAAAATACACTCACGTTAGTTTAAAGATTCATATTAATAATATATATATATATATATAAAGAAATTTTTTGAGCTACGTTCAAATTGCCCGACACCTTTCCACCTAACAACCTTCCAAAACCATTCGGTCTATGAGCAAGCCCAAACTCGTTGTCCGCCATGCTTTTTGGCCTTGAGCCAGTACTAACTAGATTCCCAGCTACCAGCATCCATCACATTACAAGTAACAAGCTCACTCTTCTCAACTTGCTCACAAACTGTTAGTATGATACTTAGTTTTTTTCTTGTCAATAACAATTGTCTATCCATATATCACCTGAAAAGGCACTTATTAACCTGATACCTTTCCATCAATAGCACAACGAGACACCATAATCAAAAGCAAACATTAACTTCTCTACCAATGAAACAATGAACAACTTATTTTTTCTACTTATTTTAAGGCAACTTTCCATCATTATAGAACTACTCTCAACGAGATAAGTCTATTATATAGCTAAGGTTTATAAATATTAATATTTTGGGTCCAAACAGCTTAGATTAAAACCATTCAAGAACAATCTCAAGTTCATTCGCCACTCCTTGCACTCCTCGCTCTCCTGGCCACCACCTCATGGTTATTACCACCTTCTGGTCACTATCATTTCATGATAACTACCGCCTCTTTGTCAGTGCTACCTCCCGATCACCACCACCTACTGTTCAACACGTTATGATCACTACCACTTCGAGATCATTACTGCCTCTTATCACCGTCACTTTCTAGTTAACACCGCTTGGTCACAACTTCTTAACACCGTAAGCACCTCCTCACACCTCGTGCTCTTTCTCTCACACCTTTTGCTCTCGTGTGGTATTGTCTTCCTATGTTTACTAACTTTAGATACCAAAGATCCTATATTCTAAGACTTGTTTTTGTAAGAAAGCTCATGGTGTCATCCCGTTACCTCACCAACTAGTGGTTTAACCTAACAAATCCAATAACCCAAGGCGCAGCCGTGAAAAGCCCAGCCTGGTTTGAAGTTCATCAATCCCTAAATTAAATTGAAGGATTGATTACAACGACATGGAAAAAATAACTGAGATCGCACAATACGATTTTTTTCCTTGAGGTAAGAAACGACATGAAAAAAATTCATGGAAACTTGAACAGCAGCGTGTTTATTGATGAACATAATGAAAGACTACAGCAGTTAAAAGAATTGATGGACTAGATTTCATCCATGGACTTCCTCCAGCTTTTCCTGCTGCTCCTGCTTCTCCTCATCAGTCATGAAAGCAGAGACAGGGAAAGACTTGCCAATCCCCATTGGAGTCTTGAAGAGAATTTTCTTGCTCGAAGGATCTTCGATGCTCATTTCAGATATTGGCACCCATAAGAACATCTGCTTGCTCTTAATCCCAGTCATTTTCTTCATCTTGAACTTCTCTACATAAGCAGTCACCTCTATGGCATAACTTACTCTTGTGTTGGATCCAACAAAGAAGTGCTCATAAGGAGCCTTTTGTTTCATCCACACAAACCCGGTTTCTTTAACCCTCCCACACTCTTCAAGATCTTTCAGAGGGAGGACACCTTTAGGGAATCCTAGCTCTTCAAGAAGCTCTATGGAGTGGCGATGACACTCTTCAGGACCATACACAATTTCTGCCCCTGCGCGTTCATCTTCTTTCGACCTGATCAAGCCTGCCATTTTTATCAAGAATTGGCTGTGCGTTTTAGAGTTTTATAAGTGGCGTCGGGGTATAGATAAATGAAGAGGAAAGGACAGAGTAGTTGGCTGGAGGTTAATGCTATTCAAGAGATAGTTCACCTAACTTTTAATAACTCACATCACATTAATTATTATTGTTGTTGTTGACCAAACTAAATTACGTGGAAAAAATACTTAGCTTTCTTTATAGAAGAAAGTAGATTGCTGCAGTTTTCACCGCATTGACATTTTCTTTTCTTTTTTGTGTTTTTTGAATACATGATTTTCTTCTTTTGTTTAATTTTTTATTATAATTTTTTAAAACTGCTTTTATTGATTTTTTTTAATATTAAAATGATTAAAAAGTTATTTTATAATTTGTTTTTGTTTTATTTTTTTATATTAGTGTGGTTTGCAGATTTGTCTAAATAAACTTTTTTTGCCCTGATTTATGGGTTTGTTAAAGTATTTTTTTTAATTAAATTTTATTTTCTTATAATTTATTTTTTTTCTCATATAATTTAAAAAATTAGTAAATCATATTATTAAATTTTATAAATTAACAAAAATTAAATAATGTAGGGAAAAAATTATTCACCCACACCCATTGCATTATAGAATGTTTTGCTTTTTAAAAAAAAAAATTATGATTATGTTTTTTTTCATATTTTTTTTTAAATTATCTTTTAAAATTTGAATTGTTGAGAATTTAACTTTGTAATTTATTTCATTTTATTTTGTCTTTATATGAGCTTAACATAGTTTACAGGTTTGCCTAAATAATATAGGTTGTTTCCATTTACATATTTGGTGGGTTTTATGTTTTTAATTGAACTTGATTTTTTATAGTTTTTTTTCCTTGTATAATTAAAAAAATTAATTTTAGAAAAAAATCATATTATTAAACTTTATAAAATAATAAAAAAAATAAAAGGTTGTTGGAAAGATATATTAAAAATATATAAAAAAATTAAAATTAAAAAAAATCAATAATTTTTTGAAATAGGAATAAACCACACTCCCAAAATACCCTTGGTTACTTTTATGAAGAACTTGTTGCTTTCATGGGTGGATGGTTGAGTGTAACTAAAATAAAGAACTCAATTTTTCCAAGCAAGCAAAAGAAGGTTTCATTTAATTCATCGGAATTTATTCCATGCTTTTCAGCTATCATTTGCTTTTTCACCTTTTCTCCACTTGCAAATTGATGATCCCAAAATCTGGCAAGGAAGATAAGTGATGAAAAAAACCAGATTCCCAGGTGATGTGAGCACGGCAAGTCTGGGAAAAGGATGGCATCGTCAAAATCGTTTTACCCCGCATCAATGAAGTTGATTATGCTTGGGAGGGTAAAACGATTTTTATATTATAGTTTTAAAAATAATTAAATAGTCCCTCTGTTCGTAAATGCATTTGTAATTTGATCCTTTTTGCCCAAATCATGGTCCTTTCAATTTGTTTTGTTTCAAGAAATAGAAAAAAAAAATTAAAAAATTTAATAGATGATATGAAAATATTGATGAGAAAAGAAAATATTCTCTTAAAAAATAATATTAAATTAAACATAGTCAATATCGGTTAAGGGTTTAATTAATAAACTAGAGGAACTATTTAATTTATTTTTCAAAACTAGAGGGACTAATATATAATTTACTCTTTATTGGTTTGATTTGAAGTATAGAACAAAAAAATGTTGGGTGAGAATCATAGTTTTAAAACCCGATCCAGTGGATGGCCCGGTCCAAGGCCCGGGTTCCGGGTCTTGACCGGGTCGTACAGGTTGGTCGAGTCAAAGTTTTTTTAAAAAAATTCGTTATTTATTTATTGAAAAAATAAAAATGACATTAAATATTTTAAAATTAAACACCATCGGTCATTTTTATTTTATACACAGTAATTAACTAATATTTAATTACAGAGTTTATAATCTTAAATATTTTAGAATTAACTAACCTTAATTGCTGTATTTAAGTGTATTAAAATTCAGCTTTTGTGCATCTAAATTAAATTATTTAGTAGTTATATTTTCTAAGAAGTAACTATGTAATATGATTATTATTTATTTTGTATTTACATTTTTATTTTATTTATATGTTTGTTTTTTAAAATTCATTTCTTAAAAAATATTCAATTTAATTAATGATAATTATAATTTATATAATTTTACCATATGATGACACGACAATACATTATTAAACCGTTACTGTTTATAATTTTATAGCAAAACACAACACAGAACAACTACTGCAAGGGTCAAAATCAAATAGGCCCATAATCTAAGGTTAAATTGTGAAATAATTAACTTTCCCTTTTCAGCTCAGCAATCTCTTGCTACAAATGCTGCCTGGTACTTCAATTAGCACAACGCTGCAAGCTTTTCTTCTAATCCCCCAATTCACGAACCGCCAAGCGGATCCTGTACTGTTAAGCGAGCGTTTTTAGCCCAAAACGATTTGTCAGGGAAACATAATAGGCCCATTGGACTACAATTGTGCTTATCGGTGTTAAAAAATATTAACTAATCAATAATATTATTTTTATTATCTGATTCAAATAATAAAATAAAATAAATATAACAGATTGGGAAATGAATTTTAAATAGTTATGTTTTAGAAAATACTTGTATAAATAATCTTTTTCTTTCTTCTTGTTCAATTTCTTATCCCTCGCCACTTAGCCTTGCATTCTCTTGACCACCATTTTAACAGACTAAAATCAATAATCTTTAACCTTAAAAAAATCAAAACCCTTGTAATATAAACTAGTCTATAATAATATATATATATATATATATATATATATATATATTAAACTAGTGAGTAAAGATAATTAGCTATCGTCAACAACGCATGCTAAACAAAAACTGTTCAACAAAAATGCAGAATTTATACTTATTTAAAACTATAAGTATGTAAAAGCATGATAAATAATAAGCATACTTTCAATACAAAAATAAAAATAGAATATTAGCATGCATACTAAAAATATATTAAAATTTGTAATTGATATAAGATAAAAAAAAATTTAGCATGCATAATAATAATAAAATCAACTATATTTAAATTAAAATAAAAATAATACTTGTTGAAATATTTTAAAATAATGAGTTTTTTTATTATTGTTAATAATAAATACTTTGCTATTAAAGTTTTATTACTCATTCTTTATGTAACCAGAATGTTTTTAACATGCCTCTCAAAATTCTAACAATATTATCTTAGTTTGGATGCATTTTTAAATAAGATCCGTGAACAAAAAATTATGTAACTCAAATATATTTTAATAAGATGAACTTAAACTCTGGACTTAAAAGGAAAATCAAAGCATAAAAAAAACAAAAACATTACAAATAATACAAGGGAGAGTAAGTGTGTAAAATCTAAAAAACTCAAGTTATACACTCTTCATTTATTGTTTTTTATAATAAATTTTAGAAACTGAATGATTGAAAAATTAATTATTACCATTATTCACCTTTGATTAGCTATCATAAATTAATAATTAAATATAAAAAAATTCAAAGATTATTTGAGATTAATTTTCATCCATACATAATTTATTTAATTAAAATAAATTTCAAACATTAACTATATCCATGCTGAGTTCATGAGTCCATTAAAAGCTACCTTTCATTTTCTTGTTACTCAGGCAACACACGGAATTCGTGTTTCTTTCTCATTTTCCGGCCAGGCTAGTGATCAAGGGAGACCGCTGGCTTCATCACACGACGCTGTTATTTTTAAACATGGCAGTGAACGTAACTTGTTTCGAATTCTCAGGTGCGTGTCATTCGTTGTTACAGAAATGACAAACAGGAGTTCTTAGACAATTTTATTTTGTTGGCTTCTCTCGCAGATAGAAATTCAGTAGTTTCTTGATATTTAGGAACTGGGATCAGGGTCATTGCCTTCTGCAAACATCATGATTACATGTAGGGCCCAACCGATAACTACCGGTGGACCCATTGGGTGATGGTGGCCTAACTCTTTATTCTTCATGGACCTTCGAAGACATCGACAATGAACACAAAGCCATATAGTTTTAATTTTTTTTTTGAATTTTTTCTGTTTAAAATAATTTTTATTTATATATTTTTTTAATTTTTTGATTAATTGATATTAAAAAATATATTATTTTAATCCATTTTCAAATAAAAAACACTTAAAAAAATAACTTTCATTACAATATTAAAATACTAATAATCATGTGGTTTTGATAATTAAATACATGATCAGTGCTGAGATGCTCTTAATATTTATTCAATATCAAATAATTAAGAATAACATGTTATAAGATGGCATAGCCGCATAGGTTAGTAAATCTTTTATATATATATGAAGAGCAATGTATCTTTAGATACTATGTATATTGAAAAGAACAAAAATAAAGCTCCATCCATGTGACTTCTTTTACACTGGAGTGCAGGGCAAAGCAAAGGCATGTGGTCCGGCATAAATGGGTGTCTTTGTCTCCCTCACGGCCTCTCTCCTTCCTTTCCTCCACCTATTTTGTGGCGCCATGGGTGCTAGAATCCACCTTTCATTTTGCCCTACCATAAACATAATTACTTGCCTTTGACTCCTGTTTGCATGCTGGGTTTTCCATCTTTCCTTCCTTTTTCTTTTTGCTAACATGTTTAGGATGGAGAAGATGTCCTCCGTTGAATGCTCCGGCGAGAAAATCAAACCCATGCATAAATAAAAATGGAAGCACTAAATCAACAGTGCTGTCTCGTCCGAAATAGATGCCACAGTCCAAGCAGCAAGAGGATAAAAATGATTCTCAGGCAGTCCTTCCGGATAAATATTAAATTTTTAAAAATTATTTTTAATATCAATTCATTAAAATTACCTAAAAATACTAAAATAAATATTAATTTAAAATAAAAAATAAACATATTTAAATCATCCCAAGAGATCCTTCCGGATAAACGAGCTGCAGCTGCCACAGGTGATAATCACCAGACCATCACATGCCAGTGTCCTCTACACGCCGGCATCGTTGTAAATCTTATGTGATCATGACCAGCAGAGAGCATGGTTTGGTGTGCTCCCATAAGTACACCTGGAAAATGGAAAAATAAAATAAAATTACTTAACTATCAATCTTCCCTTTTCCGTTTAGAGTGGTAAATTTTGTTTCGCAACAAAATGAAAGTATTCTTTTCTCCACTTTTGCCATCTTCGGTTATTCTCTTAATATTTTAATCTCGTGAAAATAATATATTTTCACAATACTAAATTATAATATTCAATAATTATTATCATCGTCGTACCACTATCACATAACTACCACTATAAACATCATTTTATTATTAATATAATTACTATTTTATCAACATCGCGTCCTAACTTTTCCTTACCCGTTAACCACCACTTCAAGTTCTGTGACTAATTTTAATTCATCAATGGATGTTCCTTCTTTCTACTATTTGTATATTAAGTCAAAACACCAATATCATTTTTACACCAATAAAGAGAGTTTGTTGAAGTAGAGAGAGTTTGTTGAAATAGAGAGAGTTTGTTGAAATAGAGAGAGAGAGAGAGAGAGAGAGAGTATATTTTTATTGATATTATATTGTTTTATTGATTTTTAAAAATTTTTTAAATTATTTTAATATATTTTTTAAATAAAAAACATTTTTTTTAAATCAACGATTATAAAAACACTGGCTATGATTATTTACTTCCTTTCATGAAAAAGAAAGCTGAGCACTGAAAAAGCAATTAAAATATCGAGAGAATAAAATAAGGGAAAAAAAAAAAAAAAACACTTTGAGAGAGAGAGAGAGGCCTTTAGGCCTTAAGAGTCTCTTCACTTTGGTGATGGTGTTATCGAATCAAAAGCCGGGACTCCTAGTACCACCATCCCTTAAGGTCATCTCCGTCATTTCACTGTCGATGCTCTTCTCCTCCTCCGCCGGCGGCGGTGCTTTTTGGAAATGGATCGTGTTCGCCGAAGCTAGCACCGGAAACACTGGGACAGGGAGGAACGGTTGGGTCGTTGGTGGCGTTGGCGGTGGTTTATGGGGCGTCGCTACGTCTTCTTCCAATGTTGGTATAGCCATCGCTGTCACGGCCATGGCCGGTATCGCCTTGGCCGCCACCGTCGTCTATTCTCGTAGGTAAAATAACAAAGTCAACATTAAAAAAACCCCCGAGTGTTCGAATAATTGACACTCTAATTCTAAACTTAGATTAACCGTCGCCAAAGAAACCCTAGATAGATATATTTAGATGTTGATGCAACAGAAACCGTTAATGAGAGCCTTAAGGCGAAGCCATACTCCTTTTTCCACATCTTCTTCGACGTCAAACTCCTCCTCCTCACCGTCACCGTCATCGTCATCATCGTGGATATATTTGAGATCATTTTTATTAGTAGTTGCTTCCTCTTCGTTGTCCTCATCATCTTCCTCCTCACCAGCTTCTACTAATCGGTGAGTTCTTCAATTCCTTTATGTAAACTTTTCTTCTTCTTTTTTCCCAAATCCAATCTCTTAGTCGTCTAAAAATGACCTCCTTTGCGCTCTATGTTATTCTATCAAGCTAGTTTCTAATTCTTCCTGCTTCTTTTACTTGCCTTTTGCTGTCTTGTTATTAGAATTTCGGAACAGTTCTTGAATCTTCGATTTGCAATTAAAGAATAAATTCGAAAATGTTTAGGCCTCGTGGAAGAATACTGTCCCTCATAGAATTAGTTGTTCAATGTAGACTCCCATCTAAGAAGGTAGTGGAAGCAAATCGTTAATAGTATCTTTGGATGCCATATGGGAAAAAAAGAATTTTGAGTTGTAATCGGTGGTTTGGGAATTTTGTTTCTGTAGATGATTATCATTGAACAACTGATCTTTTGTTTCTTCTTCTTTTTTTTTTGGTTCAGGGGTAGTCTTAAATCGCCTTGGTCGCGTAGGAGAAGAAAACATGCGCTTTTACCAAAGCAATGGAAAAGTTTATTTATGCCTGATGGGAAATTGTGTGATGGCGGTGTCAAGTTTCTGAAGAAAGCCCGAAGTGGGGTATGTTGCAGTCTCTACTGTGACTGATATTTTGACTGTTTTGTTTAGTTATTCATTAAGTCTTATGTTGTTATTTATATATCTGATTCTGTATTTCTAACTGCTGAAGGAGTGTTATTTTTTCTTAAACTCTAATGCAGGGTGTTGATCCAAGTATTAGACCAGAGGTTTGGCCATTTCTCCTTGGAATGTAAGTTCTGTTTTAAGTGGCAGCTTGTATTTGATTTTCTTAGTATTTAAATACCAGCTATTTTTTTTTATTTAGGTCGCTTATTTACTTGAGTTTGCTTTCTGAGGGTATATTTATAACCAAGCAAAGTAGCAACTTTCCATCACTGCATTTTGTCATTGAGTTTTTTGGGCAAAATCATGAAAGGTAGGCCAGGAACAATGTGATTGTTGGCGACACATTTGCTAAATGCAAACATACTCATAGCAATCAGAAAAATGTCCTTGACATGTTGGAATGCGTGCTTGCATTATACGCTATCATTTTTCTGATTGTCCATGCTAGGAAGCTTTTCCTTTTTGTTTTGTGTTCATTTATTGTGATGATGTATGAGCACTGCTCATTGTATTGATGTTGAGTTCTTTTCAACAGCTATGATGTGAGCAGTTCCAAGGAAGAAAGAGATTGCATTCAAGATGAGAAAAGGTATCATAATTCTCTTCCTGTACAGTTTGTAGTTATGGATGAATGCTCTCTTTTCCAAATTCCTTGTAATCATGTATTTTCGTTTCTTTCCCTAGTCAAGGTTCTTATGTATATTTGCACTGCAGAAAAGAATATGAGAATCTACGGAAACAGTGCCGAAGACATCTCAGATGCAATGATAGGAGTTTTAAGGCCAAGCAAGCTGTTGGAATCAGCAGCGCTGAGGTTAGCGGGGACTCGAGTCAAGTTATGGATTTTCCTGGATTAGAAGATGTTAACAGTACCAGGATGACACCTTCTGCTGAGCAAGGCAACTTATCTGCTGAGGATTCAGATTTCCCTGATGAAGCTCCTCAGGGCTCTGAATCAATATTGGAAGGAGGTGATGATAGGAGTGTGGTCACCTATGAAGATGGCATGGCTGGAGACACGGAGTCAACTGATTCCAATTCCTCTGAAGAACCAGAAATTGCAGAATCTTTTCGTGCAACTGAATTTACAGGTGAAAATGATTTTGATTTGCCTTCTCAGGAGAATTCCTCTCCCTTTGAGACAAAGAGCAGGTTGAACTTGCAGAAAGATGAGGATTTTGCCACATGGCAGAGAATCATGCGTGTTGATGCAGTGCGGGCAAATGGTGAATGGATAATGTATTCTCCATCTCAGGCAGCAGTATCAGAGATGAAGGCACGGCGATTGGCTGAGAGTGTAGGGTTGCAGGACTATGATCACTTGGAGCCAAGCAGGATCTTTCATGCTGCTCGGCTCGTCACTATCCTTGAGGCATATGCACTCTATGATCCTGAGATTGGTTACTGTCAAGGAATGAGTGATTTACTCTCACCCATTATTGCAGTGATGGAGGAGGATTTTTTAGCCTTCTGGTGTTTTGTGGGCTTCATGAAGAAAGCTCGGCACAATTTCCGTCTCGATGAAGTGGGAATCCGGAGGCAACTGGGTCTTGTTTCCAAGATAATCAAGTGCAAGGATAGCCATCTCTACAAGCACCTGGAGAAGCTTCAAGCAGAAGACTGCTTCTTTGTGTACAGAATGGTGGTGGTTCTTTTCAGAAGGGAGTTAGACCTTGATCAAACACTCTGCCTCTGGGAGGTGATGTGGGCTGACCAGGCAGCAATACGGGCAGGGATTGCCCAGTCTGCCTGGGGGAGGATGAGGCTGAGGGCCCCTCCTAGTGATGATTTGCTGCTTTATGCAATAGCAGCTTGTGTGCTGCAGAGGAGGAAACTGATCATTGAGAAGTACAGCAGTATGGATGAGATCATGAGAGAATGCAATAGCATGGCCGGTCAGTTGGATGTATGGAAGCTTCTCGATGATGCACATGACTTGGTGGTCAACCTGCACGACAAGATTTAAGAAAGAATTCTTCCCTTTTCTCTTGCTCTTCTTAGATTCCCATTTCGTCCTTGTTGCTGTGCGCAGATCCCTTCAAAACTAAGGGATCTTCGGATCACTTCAACTCCTAGCTCGAAACAAAAGCACCTGATAGGCAATTTGTTTAACGGGGTAAATTATGGAGTTCTGAATGCTGTGCCCGCACTCTCCGTGAGTGATAGTGGCATCATTGCAAATTTAGCATTTTGATCTTCCTTTTCAACTTGCCTCATTTTCTTTACAGTTTTTGTATCTTTCGTTTCCAAAGACACGGGCAGACAATTAAGCTCAATGCTTAACCTCTTTATGAATGCCTTTGGATCGCTTCTTGCCCAAGATTGTTGGTAATGTGGATCGTGGGTGACGCAGACAGAAGCATGATAAGGATAGTAACAACACAAAAAAGAAAAGCGTTTTGGCAGAAAACAGGATTATCACAACAGAACCCTTAGTCAGTTTTATTTCTGAATTAAACTCAAATAAGGTCTGCCTCCCTACGCCAAAAGGAAAAAACAAGGTTTGAAATTGCATAAAATCTAGAAAACTCAAGAAAGAATAATAAAATTTGCTCAAATAGTATATTTAAGGTCTAATTTGGAGCTTGGTTGGTTACAACTAAGTCTTCTATAAAACTAGACCTTGAGAATATTTTTTTTAAAAAATTAAGTTTGATTTAATGGTTATATCAAGAGTTATGATTTTTTTTTTATCACTAATATGATGGTTTGGCGCAACTAAACCTTGTTTTAGGCTTATTTATATCTCACTGATCCATACAAGTATCTTCTAGGTTATCTATATCATCACACTATAACAAATACAAGTCTCACCAAAATTAAAGGAAAAAATAAAAATAATGAAATCATCACAAGTAATAACTAAAGAAAACTAAGAGTTCTAAAATGAACATTGGTTTCATGTGGTGAGTTAGTTATTTTTAAGGAAAGATTGACATCATTTTTATCTTATCCTTTCAAATAAATTGTTACATTTGACATGTGTTTAATCCTAAATAAATTCTACATATACTATTAATTGTCTAAATTCATTTCTAAACTTATTCGTGATTTATTAAAAAAATAATGTCAATTCCTAAGAATAAGACTCATCGATAAAAAAGAATTTTGACGTTAATTCCTAAAAATAAAGGATTTCTTCGATTTTAAGAAAATTTAAACATTATTCCCTAAAAATATATGATATTATCGATTTATAAAAAGTTTGACGTTAATCTTTTAGAATAGATGATTTTGTATATATATTTTTATTTCTTTCTTTTAAACACAAGATTTAATTTTGATAAAGTCTAAGATAAATTCAAAACAAAAAATTTTGATTAAATTAATTCTTTCCTAATCAACAAACCTAGATAAACAAACCAAGACTTAAAAAAAAAAGGTTTCAAGTATCTTCTTATTCATTCATGATTCATTTAAGCTAAAAAAATTCAAGTTAAACATCTTTTATGTCTTAGGTTTTTTTTTTATTTTTAATATCTTTTATTTTTGTAATTTAAATGTTTCAATGATTTTTTAGTCATTAATTAAAATATAATAAAACTTTTATATAAAAATCAATCTATATTTTTTTAAAAATAAAAAAATAACTGAAATAGAAGAGTGTCATTGTAATTTTACTATCATGTTCGAAGTTTAGACCGGCCTCGCTCGGTGAGCCACACATACCATAGAAGTGAGGAATCTATTCGACTAGTTTATAACTATTGGGCTTAATTTCAATTTTTTAAAATCCTAAAAATAGTATTTTGACGTTAATTCCTAAAAATAGAGGATTTATTCGATTTTAAGAAATTTTGAACATTATTCCCTAAAAATAGGTGATTTTGTGGATTTATAAAAAGTTCGACGTTAATCTTTTAGAATAGATGATTTTGTATATATATTTTTTTATTTCTTTTAAAAACAAGATTTAATTTTGATAAAGTCTAAGATAAATTCAAAACTTAAAATTTTGATTAAGTTAATTCTTTCCTAATCAACAAACCTAGATAAACAAACCAAACCTTAAAAAAAAAAAAGGTTTCAAGTATTTTCTTATTCATTCATGATTCATTTAAGCTAACAAAAATTCAAGTTTAACATCTTTTATGTCTTAGATTTTTTTTTAATATCTTTTATTTTTGTAATTTAAACGTTTCAATGATTTTTTAGTCATTAATTTTAAAAAACTTTTATATAAAAATCAATATTTTTTTTATTTTTTTTTGTGTAAATGTAAAATTTTATGAAATTATAAATATAAAATTTAATCTATATTTTTTAAAACATAAAAAAAATAAAATAAAAAAAATAAAATAAAAAAATAACTAAAATAGAAGAGTGTCATTGTAATTTTACTCTCATGTTCGAAATTTAGACCGGCCTCGCTCGGTGAGCCAGACATGCCATAGAAGTGAGGAATCTATTCGACTAGTTTATCACTATTGGGCTTAATTTTAATTTTTTAAAATCCCATACCCTAAACAAACAAAATCCAAATATTCTGGAGGCCCATAAAAAAATAGTCTAATTTTCTTTTTCCTTTCTTCTCTTCTCTACTGTCCCCCCCCCCAACCCCCACCTCTCCCCCCCCGGTCCGAACCCACCTTCCACTTTACTTCAACAAAACAGAAAATCCTTTGAACCACCTCCAATGACTCCCGAAGAACCCGAATTGAAAAATGGATTCGAACCTAAACCCGCAACTGAACAAAAACAAGATCCGGAGCTAGAGACAATGGCAGCACCGGAATCAAAGCCAGCACCGGAACCAGAGCCAGCACCAGAAACAATTCACGTCACCAGCGCAGATCATGAGGTAGAGGAGCCAAATGAAACCGAGATCCAATCAAACGAATCAGAGAAACCTGAATCGAACGAGCAAAATGCGAGTCGTCCTGCTGAGCTACAACAGAACAGAACATTCACGATGAGAGAATTGCTCACTGAATTAAAAACCGAAGAAGGCGACGATGCGGCAAGCACTCCTCTCAGGTTCGGTTCGATTTCTATAATTAATACATTTCATTGCCAAACGTTTCAATTCTTTCGCTTTCACGTGATTATTGAGATTAGATTAGATTAGATTGCGTGTTATTTTAAGTGTCTTTCTAGATCTTACCGTAAGATTCTGAAACTGTATCATGCCTGGTAGATGTGAAATTTTGTTAGACTTCTTAGCCTGTGATTTTTGAAAATTTGTTAACAGTCAACAGAGCACACAGCAGCAGCAGCAGCAAAATAATGCGGCAATGGAATTGATTGATAGTGTTACCAGTACTGATGAGGAAGGTCGGTCGCGTCAACGTGTTCTCACATTTGCTGCCAGGAGGTAATATATTCATTAATCAGCCTTGTTTTTTGAGATTTAGATGCCTTATTATTGATTGTTGAAGAATTTTGCTATAGGTATGCGAGTGCTTTAGAGAGAAATCCAGACGATTATGATGCGTTATATAATTGGGCATTGGTTCTTCAGGTATGTGAAAAGAAAATGCTTCTATGAAATAGTAGTTATTTTAAGCATACTGAGATTTTTTAAAAAAAAAAAATTAGAATCTAGATTGATTAATTGTGTTGATGTGATTGGCATCTTGGTTTGCAGGAAAGTGCAGATAATGTTAGTCTGGATTCTACTTCACCTTCTAAAGATGATTTGCTTGAGGAAGCTTGTAAAAAATATGATGAGGCTACACGTCTTTGCCCAACACTTAATGATGTATGTTTTAAACCCATATGCTAAATGATCCTTTTGAATGTCTATAGATCTGGTTATGATGAGGATTCTGACTTCCTGAAATGCAAAAGTGAGATAATAAACTGAAAAAACTTGCTGGCTGCTTTGAATTCTTGCGAGTGATTATATTTAATATTTATCCATTTGAGCTGGTTTCCTTTTCCTGACAAAGAAAAGGAATCTTAATAGATAATGAGGAAAATATAATTGCTAAAATTGAGCATTTGCATGAGGGCCATGTCGTAATGATTACTCGTTACGGATACTTTTCTATTTTTTTTTTTTAATTTCAAACTCTTTGTATTGATGTTTCCTGGAAAAAAAACACTAGATTTAATTGCATCTATGGGTCTTTTGAACATGATAATATTTGTGGAGAAAGATATGATTTTGAGATTTTACTCACCCAAAAGTTGTGTTATGTTTATTGACAGGCTTTTTACAATTGGGCTATAGCAATCTCTGATCGGGCCAAAATGCGTGGTCGTACAAAGGAGGCTGAGGAACTGTGGAAGCAGGTTGGTATATAATATTGTTTCACCAATTCAATTTTGTTGGTTCTGCTTTTGTGTGTGCACCAAGTGAACATGCATCTTTGTATCCATTTTCCCTTCTACTAAATCATGCTATCATGTGATATGATAGGCAGTCATTCAGGTTATGTGACCTTTATAACTTGCCAGGAGCCATTTATACTCAAAGCAAATTCCATTTTGCCTTTCCACCTAACCTTTTCAAGCATGCTTGATTTTCTTATTGCTATGTCCTTCATTTACATGCAGCTCTGCTCATATTTTCCTTAAGAAAGTTCTTTTAGAGAAGTGAAATTTACAATAATCTGCTTTTGCAGGCAACAAAAAACTATGAAAAAGCTGTCCAACTTAATTGGAACAGCCCCCAGGTATTTTTTTATCTATTAAATTCTTAAAAGTTCTTTGTTGTTTCATCTGAAACCAAGGTCCACAACTTTCCCATCTGTTTGTAACAACCTTCTACTGCTGATTCCAATCGTTTATGAAATTCATTTCAGGCACTCAATAATTGGGGACTTGCTCTACAGGTATTTTATGCCTCCTGATTCAACACTGTTTATACTTCTTTTCTTCCTGCGAGAACTTTTGTTGATTTTAAATTTTGATACTTTGAGATGTTCTGGTACGTGTGGTTGTTCTGGGTAGTTTAATTTGATGCTATATTGGATTTTGCAATTTTAGGAACTCAGTGCAATTGTTCCTGCAAGAGAAAAACAAACCATTGTGAGAACTGCAATTAGCAAGGTACAGAAAGTCATTTGGAGATGTTAAGAGTGCTTGGATGAATATATAGGACAAGCAGCAAAGTGATTTTGATTTTGGTATGTCCGAGGAATAGGTCTACCTGTATCTTCTGTCCTTATGATCCCTTTTGCTTGTTTCTAATGCAGTTCCGTGCAGCAATTCAGTTGCAATTTGATTTTCATAGAGCAATCTACAACCTCGGAACTGTTTTGGTTTGTTTAATCCTTTCCATCCTCATCTGTAATATCATGATTCAACTGTGATTATATCTGTTTTCTTGCTTTATTCAATTTGTAGGTTAAGGCAAGATAATTGACTGTCTTTTCACCTCCCCCCCCAAATCAGTGAGTTTAAATCCTAAATATAAATGCTTTTTTTTGGCAGTATGGGCTAGCCGAGGACACATTAAGAACTGGGGGAACACCCAATGCTAAAGATGTTTCCCCTAATGAGTTGTATAGCCAGTCTGCTATCTACATTGCAGCTGCTCATGCATTGAAACCAAATTACTCGGCAAGTATTGCACAGTTTCATTTTTATTAAACGTGCTTGTTTAAATTCTGTGATACAAAAAGCATGTAGCCTCAGAATTATATTTTCAATTAGCCAAGGGATTATAATTCAAAGCTAAAATTTATTTGATTCCTTACAGGTATATAGCAGTGCATTGAGGCTTGTGCGTTCCATGGTCAGTATTGCATTTTCTGAATTTATGGTTGTTATTTTATCCTAAAATGCCTTCCTCAGGATATCTAACTTCTTTCTCAGTAGTTATGGCTGTGTTATCTTTTCTTGGACTGTTGATATTAGGGTGGGACATGTTCTGTGACTTATGTGAACTCTGCTGTTGTCTTGATTGGTTGACCATTTCCTAAACCTTGGATTATTTACTAGTTCTTATGCTTTTGGTTTTTGCATTGTTGCCCAAATCTGTGGCTTGAACCCTAAGCTGCTGTTTCTGGTTAATACGGGCACATAAAAAACTGAACTTCATATCCACCCTTTTCATTCCATAATTTTGGATTCAATCAACACCTCCACACTTGTGTGTTGTGGTTGCCAGATACTTTTTTTTTTTATTTTAGCAAAACACATTTCCATATTGCAACCAATATCTTTTGTGCCTTACTACTACTTATGACTGGAACTCCTATAGCTACCCTGATAAAATGCAAGGCATTTTGACTTGAAAATGAACTTGTTTTCATAGGTCTTTCTCTATATATCTGAATTTTAAACTGGCTGGAGAAATTATTCGTTACAAATTAAATCTGATCAGCCCCAATTTTTTGACAGTTACCTTTACCATATCTTAAAGTTGGATATCTAACTGCTCCGCAAGCAGGGAAACCAATTGCACCTCACAATGATTGGAAGAGATCAGAATTTGTTTTGAATCATGAAGGGCTTCAACAGGTAAAATCTAATTTGTTTTGTAATTGTGGATGTCAAAAAAAATTAAATGGATCTAAGTTATCTTACCTCTCAGAACATTACAAATAAAAATCATGGCTTTATTTCATTAAGAAGAATTTCCATGTCGGTTATCCATAATGTTGCCAACTTTGGTTCCTTGGAATACATCTTTCATTTCCTGAGCAGGTTAGCAAATCAGAGCAAAAACAAGTTCGCCGGAGCCTCTCTGGCAGACCATCAGATGTATCGAATAGTGACAAAAAGGCTATCAAAGTCGAGGTTCCAGATATCGTTTCTGTATCAGCATGTGCTGATCTGACTTTGCCACCTGGTGCGGGCCTCTGTATAGATACTATTCATGGGCCACTTTTCTTGGTAAGCACCATTTCTTTTTCATTTTTCTTTGAAACATTCCTTTACAAACAGATGGTTTTGACTTGCTTTCAGTGTTCAAAATAGTTAATCTTAGCCCTGGAGTGATCATGTAGTGAGATTTGCTCATTTGAAGAGCATATGTAGCTCTATCTAGTATCTCCTTTAATATAGCATCGATTCATTTGGCATTTATGGTTCGTGGAATGGATAATTTAATAATTTAAAGAAGCTCAGTTGTCAGCATGATAGATTATTAAAACAGGACAGGACAGAATATAGGTGACTGGGCTATAAATTGGTCCTCTTCTCAAAATTCTTTTCCTTTTCAGGTTATATTCACGATTATTAGAAAGGATTTTTTTTTTTTAACTTTACTGTTCTTCAGTGAACTGTAATCATTTTGAGGGTCTTTTTATCCAAAAAATGGGGATAGAAGTTATACTGTTTCACATCAAGAACCCATGTTTAAATTCTGCCCATTGATCAGGTTGCTGATTCATGGGAATCCCTGGATGGATGGCTTGATGCAATTCGTCTGGTGTACACAATCTATGCACGAGGCAAGAGTGAGGTCCTAGCAGGTATCGTAACAAGCTGATTGCAGCTATGAATTATCTGCTTGAACGATGCAACCTTCTTCTGAACATGTATGTATGATTCATGTATTGAAATTGGGATTTGGTCATTTTGAAATAAGCTGTATATGATAGAATTTGTCATAGAGATGCACTTTTGTAAAATTTTCTCTGCATGATCAAGTGTTGCACATCAATTTTAGTTTTGGGTGGCTGGTGAGTAATTTTGATGCGTAACATTACATACTGAATGAGTTGGATTCGTTGATTTATGTTAGGCACGTGTTTTGTTTTAATCATAACATTGGCACTACAAATGTTTTGAAATATAATCCCAGTATATTGCATTTTTCTGGCAATTCCAATAATGATTTAGAAATGAAAGCATACCATGATTCATCAACTCTCTTAATTTACAGTGCAATATTTTTGCCTGAAGTTTTGGATCCTATAGCAAGGGAGAGAGAGATTAGGAAAATTATGGAGATCTGATTGATTTCCGTGTTTGATGTAGAACTTCACCATCGTTAGTTCTCAAAGATTAATCTTTGGTTTGATGCATAGAAAGCTGCTCCCTTCATCACACGCATGCGCTCACGCACACATCTATCTTTTTTTACGTGGTGGTGCGTAAACATAAAATGGGTGCTGCCATTACTTGTTTGGCATCGCCTCTGCCTGAGTGTCTCTGGTTGGAAAAATACCTTGAAAATTATTAAATTGATATTTTTTTGTGTTTGATATATTAGTGTTAAAAATAAAATAAAAATTTAAAAATTATTTTAATGTATTTTTAAGTCAAAAGCACCATTCATTTCCCTATTTGTTTTTGTGCTGGTAAGTATTTTTGCAATAAATTGAATAATTTTTTGCTTTAATTTATTTATTTATTGTGTTTTTAAATCATTTTAATGTGTTTGTGTTGAAAATGAAATGAAAAAAATATTATTATAATATATTTTTAAAAGAAATATTTTAAAAAATAACTATTATTACAATACCAATAATTTATGTCATAATTTTTAATGAAACTTGCAATAATCCATTCGTGTTTAACGAACTCAAAGGTCATTTATAGAGCAAGTTTTTCTAGGAAACTATAAATATATTGCGAATGGGTGGTTCGGCTTTACTTGGGCCAAAGCAAGAACAGCTTCAGGAAGAGTCCACAGCTCTTCTCCACAGATTAAGCCCGAGGCAACAGCAGGAACCTTCAACTCAGCTTTCTTGGTGTTTCGTTTATGCCATATGAAAACAATCAAACTTCCAATACCCATATCTACTGCAGCTAAAGATGGGAGGGGTGATACTGCTTAATATTGATTATTTTTGTATAGATAATGAAACGGGCTTGTATGTCTCTAAGTACGTCTTAATAAAACATGAAATGAAAATTAAATTTAAAAAAATCTAAAACTATAGTCTAAAAAGTACTGTTATTTTATAAGTGGACAAACAACTAATGCTTCTTTTTTAGCAATTCATTAGTAACTTTATTACCTTAAATCTTTCATTCGATACTCATTTTTTTCGCCACGTCCAAATTCTATCCAATCTAACTATCCTTTGCATTTTATGTGAAAATCAAAATCTTACTTGTAAGCATATACTAGCAAATGTACCAACATGTTGCCCCGAAGTCATTGATATAATTTTTAAAAATTGCAACATGTTGCCGCGAAGTCATTCGATATAATTTCCATCTCTCCACGTGATGGCTAGGCCAAGTGTTCCAAGCTCGGCCTTACAGGCAAGTCAGGCGAGATGTTGTTGCTTGTCTTCTTCTCCAGCTAACAAGCACCGCGAATCGCTAGAGTTTTGTCCCCGAAGTCTATTTTTGATCATTTTTATTCATTTTCAGCTAAATACACATTCCAATTATCCCAATTAACAAGAACTAGTTTAGAAGATATTTTCACGGTAGTTTGTGAGTGAAACAACTTTTTATTGGAACCGTGGTTTCATGTTTTTGCTCCTCCACGTAACAAAAATAACCTTAATACTAGCTTCCAAGAATATTTTAGTATTTTTGTAGTTTACTACAATCTGCAGAACCACAGAAACCACTTAAAGATCATATCTTTTAACATCTGGTTCTCTCTCCTTGTTCTTTCTTAAAGCTTGTCATATTTTCTTAAATCTATCCTGAAGCGTATCATCGTCATACTGGTTACGTGCTTTGATTCAGTCTTTCCTTATCCTTTCTTAACAATTCTAAAACCGAGTTCTTACCTCCCCTGTGACTAAAGCAGATTGACCGGTGTGTTGGAAGAGCCGTGCTAGTCATATACTGCTATCTAGTGTCTCCAGAGGCTTCGTTGCACCAGCCTTGCTTATTCAAATTATTAGCAGGCATCACACGTTTGAAGGCGTAATAAGATGCGCTCAATTTTGAGTGCTCATGATACCTAAAGGGGTTATTGTAATTTACCCAAGAAAAAAAAAAAGAATTGTTCATGTACTGCAGAGATAGCAGGACTGAAAACCTATTTTCAGATCCAAGCAGCAATAATCACAGGGTTCTTACCAGTCAAGCTGTTTTTTGGTAGAACGTAGCCTGGGTCATTTGTGCTCCCGTCGAGGTCCAAATTTTAGCAGGATAAATCGTAAGAGAGAGGCCTCTATTCAGCTTAGCAATTACCCGAACATTGAACTTTTGCCATTGTCACTGTGAACAATTAACAGAGGGTTTAGGGAACTAAATCTTCCGTCCGTTTGGCATTTATTTACGCAGTAAGACGCTCTTTTAACCAGTCCGGCTGCCATCCATTTTGGCTGGTAATTTTTTGGTGTCAAAAAAATGATACTTGCGCCCCCAGATGCAGAAAGAGTTGTTCTACTTGAGCACAAATAGTTATGACAGATTTAAAGAGCCAGCAACCTTCCCAGATGTGGAAAGAGTTGTTCTACCTGAGCACAAATGATAACGACAAATTTAAAGCGCCAGCAACAAGGTTTCTCCTCCACTTTTTATGAATGCAAACATAAAAAATGCAAAGCAGTGTCTACCGCTTCGACCACAAAGGCATGTCAGTTGGGGACAATATCATCCAGCCCGTGTTTTGTTCATTATTGGAACGATTTGTCATTTAAGTCGCAAAACAAATTTTGTCCCTCTGCTTTCCTAATTCAAAACAGCAACATGGGAGTATCTCTATCTTTTGATCCCATATCTAAGGCCAAAATATGTTTCCAAAGTAGTGTGCTGTGAAGGAACAGGAACCATGGCATTGCTATCAAAAGAGCATCTATTTAACCAAGTCACATTAACCGCTGTTGTTCTATTGTTTCCTCTGCTCATCATCATCATCCCAACCTCCATTTGAGTGCGCTCGATTTTCTGGGTGGTTTCTTGGGACTCCTCTCTGCCGACGCTCATTTCTTGATTGCTTGTCTGCGGATGGCAGATTCATGTGTTCTCCTTCTCTCTCCTAACATGGAAAGTGAGAAACTCAACTATAATCTCACAGATCATTAGAAGAATGAAATGAAAATTAAAAAAGGACTTCCATTGATTGATACCTCCTCCAATGGTTCCTGATGCTCCCTCAAAATGATATCTTTCTTTTTTGGCAGCAATGGAAAAAACTTGGCTGCTTTGCTAAATAATTGAAATCCCTGAACATCTCCATTTTTTATGCTTGCTTCTAGCTGCAAAAAATTAGTGGCACAAATATGAACACTTTATATCTTGGATGACGGTAACCAAAATCATTAAGTTGGAGTTCTTGCTCTTATTTAGTTCTGCTAATACTTCAAACATTATGTTTCTGTCAGAGTCTATCTTCCATAGTTTCTTCTACTGGTCTATCATAACAATGTGAATACGTAGAGAAACCCCAAACCAGAAGGTAACCAAAATGGTTTTATAGATGTTATACCTGAACATGAACAATTCCAAAAATAATGCTAGCAATGGGCAGCCAGCTATCCTCGGGAGACAGAGACATATTTGATCTATTAAGCCAGATAAGAAAAATTACATAATCAAATCCACGCATCCAATCCACAATCAACTAACATGTTCAAATTAACTGTAATTAAGCAGGCACTGTAGAATATCCTTGATAGCTTCAGGCAGTGTAATATATTAAGCCCGGAAATTGTTTTACCACACACTTAACTCTTTAATAAAGAACAAACTGATTCACATTATAAGTCCATCATAAATATATCAATCGAACTAAAATATATAGCTTCTAATCAACATTAACAAATTTGTGAAAATCTTGAATGAATACCCTGTAAACTCCAACTCGAAGTTCACATTTTGCATTCAACAGTCATAACCAAACTAGCAAGACACAACATATGTGGACAACAAGTCCCAAATGTTCACACTCCATAATCACTTCCTAACCAAGAAAGACAACCTACACTACAAATCAGCATCTCTTATAAAACTTAGCAAAGCATCAATAAACAAAAAAAAAAAAACAAAACTGGATGCCATATTAAAAAATCAGAATAAAGAGAGATAATGTAAGCATGGTACTATAAAACAAAAGGGGTAAAAAAACCTCAAATAAGGGGCCAAGTACACAAGAGAATAAATAGCATATCTCCTTTTCCCAGTATCAAGCCATGCAAAAACCCAACTCTGCCAACAAAACAACAAAAGATCAGAACTTTATCGAGACCCAGATTCCAAAAACCCAACAAATACAAAAATTTTAAAAATCAAACACAGACCAACACACTTACCAACCAATTAAAGTAAGGAATGAAACTGATGATACCCATAACAGCAATTCTCATATCAGTAGTAGTAATCCCCGAATCACTCTCCTCCTCCTCATCCTTAGTAGCTGTGTTTGGTAAAAGCAAAGAGCTCAGCATACACACACTGATAGCAACAGCAAACGGGGTGTCGTCTGACAACGCTGCCCTGCATATTCCCCTGTTAAACTTCTTCCTCTGTATTAACAACAACAAAAAAAGGTTCAAAGGGGAGTAAAAAAACAAGAGAATTTGCAGTGTTTTGTTTTGTTTTGTTTTGTTTTTTACCTTGATGAGGGTTTTACAGTGGTGGTGGAAAAAAGAGGGTTCTAGTTTGATGGGTGGCGAAGTTAACTTAGGAGGTTTTAGGGAAGGAGAAATTGAAGCGGTGGTGGCCAGTGTGATCATTGAAGGGAGCAGATGGAGATTGGGTTTTAAGGAGAGAGTGTGATCAAAGGTAGGAAGGAAGGAATTAAGGCAGAATCTTGAGTTTCGTACTTCTTGAGAAGAGTGTGTGGGGGTACATCATGGTCATACATGTTGACAGCTTCTCTCTCTCTCTCTCTCTCTCTCTCTATATATATATATATATATATATATATATATATATATATAATCGCTATAAAAAAATATATTTCGTACCATTATTATAATGATCATTTTTACTCTTATCTTTATTATTTGTATTACTATCATCCTTAATAAAATTACTTTTTAATTATTATTTTTATTTTTATATTTTAAAAGCAAAGTATTAAAATTTTAAATTTAATTTCAACTCTTCATTGTTATTTCAAATATAATATTTAAATTGAAATGTCTTTCTAATTCCTTAATTTTCATGCCAATTAGCATACCATTGACCTCAAGGGATTTGTTTATATTGTTAAAAAAAAAAACCAAAAAAGCCTCCAACTTAATGAGAAAACCTCAATTAAATCCCTAATATATTTTTCATCACGAATTGAGTCTCCAATCTAATATAATGTTCAAGTAGTAATGAGAATATCGTGTAATTTCTCTTTATTTCATTCAGAACCCATAAATTTACTAAAACTCTTCACATCATGCAATAGAACAAATTATACAAATAAATGTGAGAGTTTTATGTTTTTTTAAAAAAATTTTATTTATGACTTGAGTGATTCAAGATGAGGATATTTGAGAATTCACCTGTTTTTACATTTCTTTATGTATAAGAAAATTTAGTGTGGACTTCAAGTGATTATTTAACAGTTTTATAGATTAAAAATAAAAAAATGATTGAGAATTCATTGTTAAATTGAGAATCTAATTGAGATGAAAAATAAGTTGGAGATTTAATCGAGACTAGCATCAAAGGTCGGGGACTTTTACGAGGTTAACAAAAAAAACTCATTCAATTTGACATTTTAGAATCTAAACATGTCACCACAGACTAATCATCTTAAAATCCAGATTTATATGGTGGAAATTCCTCCAAATATGGGTGGATTGAGAAGGCTAAGTTTCTACTATGTCTTGTGTAAACACTCATTAACAAACTTATTAACAGTGAACCAACTGCCTTCTTTTTTTCATTTTCTATCTTTGTTTTTCAATCAAACCCTCCTATAACTTAATTAGAAGAAGTTAAGTTTTAAATTATGGTAAAAGTATAAAATGTAAAGATAGGGGACTAAAGTGTAAAACTTGGAGAAAATATACTGCTATTCCCTTATTAATGATAATTTTAATGATCTAAAAGTCCATTTTCTTTATTTCTCGGTTCCTTAGTTGGAGAGAAAATAGAGAAACTCCTTTAAATGAAAAAAAAATAGAGAAAGTGGTTAATCTTGATATCAAAAGTTTCATTCGACAAAATAAAATCCATTTGAATGTTTTCTAACCTTCACTTTGCTTGAAATGATAGATCTAAACTCAAGAAATTTGATGGTTATTAGGTCTTCAAAATGTTTTTTCAGATGTTTTCAACAAGGGCATCGCGTACAGTTAACATCAAGGCTTTTGAAAGTCATGGAAGGCTTAGATCAAGATGCTGGCAAAAGGGACTCTTTTGCTCTGTTGTATTACGCTTGCACTGAAATTAACTTCCATCTTTCCATCCCGGTTACAAAGCTGCTGCTACATTGGACTCATAATTCATGATGCCTTGACTTCACATGAAATAGAGATATGTACGTGCACCCCTGACAATGAGGCCGATAGCAGGTATAACAAGCATCAAACAAAAAATCCATAAAGAGGGAAGGGGAAATTTATGGCTCTCCATTCATTTATTACCATTCTCTAATAGTTGTGAAATCCCCAGGTGCGTAGTAGCAGCAGCAGCAGTACAGGTGAGAGTTCTACCAACATGTACAAGATCGAATATGTATGAACAAAATAATACATTTGAATAACCTGATTAAGTATTAAGTCGTATATATAAACAAACACTCGAATCTTTCTACTCTCTCATGGCAACTGATTTAAACAAACGGTTAAAAAGGAAATTTCTGTCAACCTGCAGATACACTTCGCCTGGCACAGGAAAAGATTGTTTCCGCTTGAACTTGATACGGTATGATCTTCAAAGAACTGCTTGTAACGGATTTGCAGAAGATAGATGCAAACCGTACTTGTCCTTTGCAACCTTCCTCCGTAGCCATACTCGAAGATGGTTCCAATCCGGCCCATAAAAAGAATCGCAAGCACTTATCTGCATGATGTACAGCTCTTGCCTGAATTTACGAGGTTTCACTTTACGGTGATAAGAATTAAGCTTTCAGGAGTCAACATCACTCCTTTCACCGTTCTCTTCCCCACCAGTTATGGCTCTCAGCTGCTGTTGCAACTGTAAAAATGACAACATTCTCAACTTAATTCACCTCAGAACTGGGTATAAATGTTCTACATATTCAATTCTTGTGTTTGGCTCATCATGAAAGAAGGGGTGAGGCTCCTATTAGAAATCATCCTACTTCCCTAAGCGCATGATAATAAAGCAGGGCAAAGACAGCAAAATCGATCCTCACAAGCAACTTACTTGCTCATATTTTAGCTTTTCAGAATTTAGTTCATTGGTTAAATTCATCATCCTGCAACACGTGAGTGAGAAAATTAAACTTAAATATGTATAAAGACCAGAAAGGAAGGTATAAAGACAAGTAAGGAAAGGACAAATGATCAACCTATTTTGAAGCTCGGTGATCTTTATCAATAATGACCTCTCCCTCTCAGAGGATGCTGATTCAACCTGTGAGAATGAGTAGATCAGAGTTTGGGAATATTCCACAATGATACAGCAATCCCAATGGTCACTATGAAGCAGACTCGGTAATTTGAGGAAATGCAAAAGAAATAATCAAAAAGCAATTTTCACAAATAAGTGTCCTCTTGCAAAATGTGGAATCAACACAAGTTCAGTTATATGACCCTGCGTACCAAGTCCCAATAAAACATCATCACCAGAGAAATACTTAGATCTTAACAATGGATATGCTTGAATACAAGAATTTGAAACCCAAGAGCAGAATTATAGATAGAAAATCTGCTCACACTTCCATTATTCTCTGAACCACGAGGCAGTGGTGGCAACTTTCCATTTTGAGCAGCTGACACAAAATAAAACACCCACAACTTGTTCAATTGCTTCATCCCTAAAATCATACCAAATAGCATGCGGTAACAGATTTGTTACTCACCTTCTACAGCCTCGGCTGGCTGCAAGCTATTCAATAAATTCAAAATAATATCCTGGAATTAAAAAAAAAAAATCTGATTACAAGAACGACTGGCTTTAGATTTTACAGAAATTAAGGCAAACAAACCTTGAAAGGAAAAACAACTCAACTGTAAGTCTTTACCTGTTGAATTGAGGTCTGCTGAAAAAGATTCTGAAGATGAGGCAAGAGTAATGCAGGTACACTATTGTTGTTAACCTCTTTTGGAGGCTGATTATTCACAGGCTGAGAAAAAAACACGAGAATATTCAGAGTCTGAGAGAAAAAATATGAGTAAGACAAGGCATGATTAAAGGATGACAAATTTAAGCCAGTGGCATAGTTAGCGATGCGATTCTCATAGACTATGCAACAAAAGGACATATATACATATATAAACTAAAATGCTTCAGTTTTTTTAATGTGAATTTGCACAATGCAATCAACAGGTCGATGCCTTTTAGTTATAGGTTTTTTTTTCTTTTTAATTTTTTTAGTTCATTAATATTAAAAATTTTTCTATTCAATTATCAAACTCTCATGACACGGATCCTAGGTTTAACAGATTAACCTAGTTCGGCGGGTTAACCCAGTTGACTCAAATTTCTTTTTCTTAATTAGTTTTTTTCATCCGATATGTTTTTTTATTTTGTTTTTTTCTTTTTAATTAATCATTTTTTGTTTAATTTAGTTTATTAATATTAATTTTTTTTTTCTATTTAGTTTTCACACTCTCATAACACGGATGCCAAGTTTGATGGGTTAACCTGGTTTTGCGGATTAACCCAGTTGATTCAGATTTTTTTCCTTTTCTTAATTAGTTTTTTTCTTTCAATTTCATCTTTTAATATCGATTTGATTGAAAATTAAACTTCATGATTTATTTTGTTTACTTTTCATTAGATTATCGTGATCTCATGTGGGGATTTTACTGTACCTCTCCTTGCAAAGCACTATTTATTGGAATAGTTCTTTGCTTTATGGTTTTTTTCTTTATTTTTTCCTTTTCAATTAATCTTTTTTTTTGTTTAATTTCATTGTAATATTATTATTTTTTTATTTAGTAATCAAACTTTCATGACATGGCCTTGCAGCCAGACACGCATCTAAGGCTCTCGGGCTTGATGTTGTAGGCAAACCCACTTAAACTTGGATCTTGCAAGTTTAATATTATTATTAATATTAAAAATATTATTATTTGTATTATAAATATTACTATTGATATTATAATTAATATTATAAATATTACTCTTGAGACAGGCATTGCAGCCACACCCAAGACTCTTGAGTCTAGCTTTGCAGATGAACCTAACACTCTTGGATCTTAATTTTTTTTATAATTTTTTATGCAAAAAAAAATAATCCGCGACATGGCACGGGCCACCTAACTAGTGTAAATATAAAAGTAAGACTTGATAACAAATCAAGTCATGCTTTATCTTGAAATTAAGAGCAAAACTATGCCCAACTTGGTTTCTAAAGCTATTGACTCAGTGGACACTTTAATTCCACCATCTTTCAAAAAGAATCTTATAAACTTACAAGGTATGTGGTGATAAATTTGTTTGATCAATATCAAGAGCTACATATATCAACAAAAGGTCAAAGCACATACCATTTGTTTAGGTTCAAACATCCATTCACCAACACTAGCAGACTTTTTCAGTGGAGACTGAAAATCAAAAGAACAAAACATCATATGAGAAGTAGACAACAATAGTAGTTACTAAAAACTACTGGGTAACGATGAGCCACTTACTTGGGAAGACCGGCGTGGAACTGTACTTAATGGAATATCCTAGGGCACATTCTTTAGTTAGTGAGAGTCAGATAATAAGAGAGCATGCCATAAGAATTGAGTGTTACCTTTACAAGATCTAAATTTTCTGATGTAACTGAGAACCTCCCCTTTATTTGGACTAGATTTGTCTTCGGCTTTTCATCCAAAGAATCTCTAAATCCTATTATTGGAAACAAGTAATGATAACAAATTCATAAGCTATGTTATAGGAATGGCAGCACCATTTGATAGCTTTAAGTTCTCACTCTTTGTGGTGATTATGATGGTAATAACAAAAAAGGGGAAACTAAGTAACAATAATGATAGCTGTGGTAATCTTTAATACAAAATGTATTTTTGTACCTCCTGAAGATTTTATGGGAGCTGAAAAACTGTTTGCTGAAGCTCGATTTGGAAGAATTAGAGGACCGCTAAAGCTTGGAGCTTTTCGAATTTCACGGGCGGCTCTTTCAGCTGTTGGCTGTCTTTCATTCTCAAACCTATTAATGACAAGAGCCTGATAATTTCAATTTGGAGCATACAGAAGTATAGAGACAGCAAAGCATACACTAGTTTCATAAATTTGGGCAATAACATTCAAGTTCAAGTAAATCAGTGTTTACACAAACTAGTTTTCCTCAACAAAGACATACAGAAGGGATTGGACATTCTATCCTCGTTTCTATACTAAACATCAAAATTCAACTCCCAGAAAGCCACTATACCACATCTTTCTCTGCTAACTTTTAACTAAGGTTCTTTGGCTGCAAAATGTGAAAGAGAATGTAACACACGAGCATTATTTCTGCTAACTTTTTAACTAAGGTTCTCTGGCTACAAAATGTGAAAGTGTGCATCGAAGAAGCATTAAGTAATTGAAGGCTAATCAAATGTAGAATTCATGTAATACATTGTTTTCTTTAATTGATATCTTCTTTCAATATCCTATTGTAAGAAGAATGTTGTGTCAAAAGTATAAAATGACAAATTGAACTTTCATTAAATAGTAATGAAGCTCTTACTCAGGACCTGGCATTCTTCAGTTCAAGAAGGATTGTTACAATTTATTACAATCAACTCATGCTCAACAAAGCACCAGCCAAGTTATAGTATCATATCTTAAAATAATTCCAAATGCTCAATAAACTACCCATTCAACCTAATGAACTACCTTCCTTTTGCAAGTTTGGGAAGCAGGCTAGAGTTATGTCAAGTACAGGGAGCCAAGGCCTTCAAGTGCCATCATTAACACAAGTTACACAAACAAAACCACCACCCATGAAACATTATATTTCAAACAGCTCTAATTGGCGCATAGTTAATGCTGAAAGACAAACTAAAAAAGAAAAAAACAGACCTTTCAGAAGTGCGCCCCCTTTCTGACAATGAATGAGAAAGTACCATACCAGGCATGATTGGCCCGCTAAGGGTTTGGCGACTTTTCACTGTTTTGGCCTTGGCTTGCATCACATCATTTTCTGAGGTTGACGCCTTTGCTTCGGTGCTTGATCCATTTCTCTTCCACCCAACTTTTTCCTGGCTACTGGTTTCCAGCAAGTCACTTTCTGGTAACGTGCCCTTTCTGTTTAAGTTATCCACCCGAGGCAATTTACCACCACTTAATTGTCTGCTGTACTCAGCCTGCTGCATTTCACTCTTTGAATTTACATTCAATGAACTAGATTGGGAACCAGTAGTGACCTGCAAACACCAAACAAGCTCATTTGCTTGAGAACCAAAAAATTCCTAAAGCAACAGAGGTATCTCAAGAAGCAAAAGTAAATATATAAGGCCTGGTGACAACTTCAGATTAATAAAAGAAGTCTTCAGTGACAAATAACTCATCTATACCTTATCACCACCAAATTTCACACTTTCATCTTCTTCCCTCGTCTCTAGTATATCATCATCATCATCTCGCACCTAGAAGAAAAGGCACAATTATCTCCTAATTGTATAACCAATGAGAAAAATACTACCAAAATGAAGAAAAAATGCAGCCTCATTAAACAATGCATTTAGATGGTTAGCTTACTAGAGATGCTTGGGCTTTCAAATCACCAAGGTCAAAATTCCAGGCACTAACTCCTCGTTGGTACTCGCTCTGATGAGGGTAAGACAAGTCATTACATAAGAGGTCAGAAAGAACAAAATAATAAAGTAGGTCGTGGGTACAAATACATTTGACCTATAAATGTTGCTTGTCCTCAATTATACTTTCAGTTCTTAATACTCCATACTAAATACCCTGGCACAGTAGATACCATCACCCAAGAATTTAAATGATAACATTTTCTAAATCAGAAGAGATTATAACTGTTATTATTGGCACAAAATTAAGATAAACAGGTGTGCTTATATTTGTCTGTACTGTTGGCTTGGTTCTACAGTGGGATTGGGTAGCGAGAGCAAGTCAAGGAGCACATTTTGGTGAAGAAAGTAAAAGAAGTAAAAGAGCTATAACCTTGTTTCATAATACTGATCTTATGGCACGGATTGCCAGAAAGAAAGTGCAAGCCAACATCTCTTTCCATTTAGCTGGTCAAGGAAATACCCAGTGTTTTTTGTTTCAATTGAACCATTTCTTTTATTTAAACAGGGTCTATAGTTAAAAGCTACATGATCATATTTTATTTTATGAACAAATGGCTTCTTATGGATTATGATCTCTGGTTTAAAAAATTCCAAGGAAAAGCATAAGAAACATTTTATTGGTCAACTCATTCAACAATAAGAAAGAAAAGGGATATTCAATTATGGGACCAAATGACACTGGTCACTGTTTGTCATCTGTTAGTGTCTTGATAAGCAATAGACATCTGTAGAACCCCAAAGTGGGGATATACTTAAATTAAAAATATAACCAAAAATCAGTGTCTAAGAACAGCTGAGGGTGCTAAAACGAACATTAAACTTGTGTAATCTAACCAAGCAAGAAAAGGAATAGGAAGAAATTAATGAAGAAGGATTTGCTAGGCAAGCAATGTATGATGAGCTTCTGCAAGTGCATCAATTAAACAGATGAAAAGCATCATCTTATGACGTTGAGAAGTGTGCTAACCTGTGACAATGCCTCTTGTTCAGCTGAAGGCATTTTCTTTAGAGCCAGCTGTGCAGCATCTTTAAGCTGCAATATTTCAGCAAGTTCATAAAACAGCACAACCAGAAAAACATGAGGCACTAATCAAGCATTGTACCAATATGATCGCTAACCTGAATAGCTTTCACACGATTCCAAAGTGGGGGCAAGTCCGCAAACAACTTCTTCACAGAAAGTTCTGGAGGCTTCACATGCTTGAAAAAGGAGTGTTTCAATAACTTCTCAGCAGTTGGCCTCTTTGTTTGATCTTTCACAAGGCACATTGCAACCATTTCTTTAAAAGACTGATCACAACTGGAAATCCTCAAATTAGAACCTCAATATACATTGGAAAAAGAAATCAGTGATGACAGCTATACTAGAAGCCTTCTGACATTCTTACCAGGCCAGCAAAGAAAATGGTGCAATTTTTCTTATATGTAAATGCATTTTCAGAGTAAATCAATTGTTGTGAAAATCTAGCAAGAAAGAGTTTCAATACCTTAGAGAACTTTTTATCACGATCATAATCAAGACCTGGAGGAGCATTCTGTATGGTCATGAGAAGAACCTAACAGAATGAAAGATAACAGGAAAAATAAAAGGTATCTCAGTATGCCACTTAAATTAAAGCTTCCCTGAGCTCAAGCTTTATCTCAGTGAACATTCTTGTTGAATACTAATAAATGGAAATACCTTCATTGGAGGATATTTTGAGAAAGGTGCATGGCCATGCGCCAACTCAAGTGCCGTTATACCAAATGACCAAATATCAGCCCTGAACAGGAATAAAGAAGCAATCAAGCAACAAGCTTATAGGAGTTTTCTTTTCTTTCTCAATTTTAATTCACAGTCAGTTTCTTCAATAGATAAAGGTACAAGCTCTGCCTAACCATCAATTAAAAAAAAATGATATCAAAAGAAAAAAAAGAGCAGAGAGTGTGAGAGAGTTCATCCAAGGAAAGAAGTGAAAGTATCACGAGAACTTCTCTCATCCAAAAACAAGACTAAAAAGTGTAGCCAAACTTATTTACAAGGCTTGCACACACAAGAATGCATATATACACTCAAACCCAAATTTGGAACATGACAAGTACTGCCAAGGGTTTTAGGGAACACAAGAAGTGGATGTAAACATAGCTTAATAAGTTGCAATCAGGGAAATCTAACTTGACAAATTACATTAAAAAAAACCTCACTTGGAATTATATCCACTTCCTGGCTGCAAAACTTCAGGTGCCATCCTGCAATTTGAAAGTTAAAGAGCACGGAGGAAAACACTTTCTAGTATAAATACATCTCAAAACTCAAATTACATATAAATCATTACTGATAATATTTACCAGCACGGAGTCCCCACAAAAGTATTTCTAGAACGTTGTCGATCACCTGCATCAAACATGCAAGCTGAAACACCAAAATCTGCAAGCTTTACATCTCCATTTGTATCCAGTAGTATGTTTCCAGCCTGCAAAAACAATTGAAAATAAAAGTTAACATGAAACATGGTGTTGAAAAATAAAAAAGAGAAACTTGGACCATCTGGTGAAACAACTGTGCCATCTTAATGCTTTGATGACCTTAACATCCCGATGAATATGCCCTTGTCGATGCAGGTACTCCAAAGCCTTGAGGGTTTCTTTTAGAATAGATCCGATAGCAGGCTCCTCAAATCCATCAGAATATGCTATCTTCATGAGGTGCAAGCAAGAACCCTCAGCCATGAATGGCATGACCACCCATAGATTATGGTCAACAACAAACGAACAATATGCTCTAATAAGATTTGGATGATCTATCAAACTCATGGTTTGAGCTTCCCTCCTTATGTCATCCTATATTAAAAAAATCCATCAAATAGCCACTTAAATAAACAATGGACATTAATGAACAGCTTACACAGACAAAATCAGTAAGAAGAGCAGAGTTTAACTAATAGAACTACTGAAAATATCTACTATCAGGACAAATGCACAAACCCAGAGCAATAGTCTTTCAAATATTCAATAAAAGCTTCCAAGCACATTCCTTTTCTGGGTTTTATATCACTACGATCAGAAAGCCAGCAGTATCTGAAATCCATTCACCAACATATGACTGAACTTTGCAAATTCTTATATCCAGCTCTAAAAGGTTAGTCCAAGAGATACCAGTCCTTTTTGTAACTTCATTTCACTAACTAGTGCTATGACTTGTAATCGGTGCTTTATTAATTATTCCATTCCATAATTATAAGTATGCAATAAATATGATAAAAGCCAAATCACCATAATCCAAAATGTTTTCTTAACAGCAAGCGCTGCACCAATCAGTATGAGTTAGTGAGCATTAAACTTCAAGATGCTGAAGTTGATTTTTATCAAAAATATTATTTTCACATACTGAATTAAAAAGGCAAACGTGTAAGCATACATAATTAGATATGAAAAGCATACTGCAATTAACAATTTCAAGTCCGCCAAATTTTTCCACTTTGATCTGATATAAACTAAAATTCACATATCAGTCTCGAATTCATTAAAAATAATTTTACAAATGCAATAAAGCTTAAAAACTCTGAAATAAAAACTAATCGAAAATTTCACCTGTATCTATAATTCAAAGTGAAAAGTTCACTGTAGATAAGCAATCCTATACTATATCGAATCAAGACCGCTAAATTAACAAAAAATTCATAAATCAAAATCAAATTCAATAACAATCACAATCGCAATCACAAGAATGAACCCAATTATCACTTAAAATCTCAATCAATCTACTTCTCTGCTGACTATAACGACTCAATAAAAGTTCATTCAAAGCTAAAAACACCAAAAAATTCACAATTCGATCAAATCAAACACGATCTGACCTAAAATCACAGTAAAAATCACTTCAAATTACAAGAAAAATCAAGTAAAAAATGAGTCAAGACAGTAAGAAAAAAAGTACACGAACCAGATTAATGTTGCAGCGATCGAGATCCAAACACTTGATAGCGACGACTTCATTGAACGGAATATAGATCGCTCTATAAACAACGGCACTCGCTCCATATCCTACTTCTTCTAGTAACTTGTAATCAATTGGATTCACGGTGTATGTCTTTCCCATACTGCCCATCCACCGTCGAGATAACGAATCTTCCACCACCACCACTTCCGGTAGTAATCGACGGTTCTGTAACTCTCTCTTTTCTTGGTGAGATTAAAATGTTGCCGTTTTAAGGGATATAGGGGCGTTTTATTTTGATTGATTCGTTGACCGCCGATAAAACAAAGAATCTGGAGAGAGTGGAGACTAGAGAGAGGGAGGCGATGACGTGGAGAGAGTGATGTGTTAGGATTTGGACACGTGGAAAGAGTTTATAATATATGACTGGGACCTACTTCGTGCTTTGCTGTTTTTTTTTTTATATATATATATTAAGTAATATACTAAAAGGCGTGGGAAACTACTGTAGCTTCCCACGCCTTTTACTTATTTAAGTTTTTTTTTTTTTTTTTTTGATTTTTTTCTGTAACAGTTTTTCTTTTCTTTTTTTCTTTTGCTTTTGTTTTTATTTTTTTTTAATGTTTTTTCACTTTAGCTATTTTTTTTTACATGTTTTTTTTAACGTGTGAGTTTTTCACTATAGCAGCTTTTTTTTTTTTCCTCGCTTTTATTTCTTCTATTTTTTAGATATAATGTATCACTGTGCACACAGTGAGACACTCGATTTCATTTTTTTTTTTTGCCCATTGGCTTTTTTTTTTTGCTTTTTTCTTTGTGTTTTTTTTTCTTTTAATGATTTTTTTTTGTTTAATTTAGTTTGTTAATGTGAAAAAAAAAATTAATTTAGTTATTATACTTTCATTACACGGATTTCGGTTTTTTATATATATTAAGCTGGTTGAGAACTTAGCTTTATAGCTTTTTCAAAAAAGAAAAAAAAAACACCATGGATTACTACAGTGTTTCCCTTGCATGATTTTTGTTTTGCTGCAGTGTTTTCCCCGCATGTTTATTTTTTAAATTATCTTTGTTAAATTTATTTTTTTAATATTGAGTTGGTTGAGAATTTAGCTTTAGCTTTAGTTTTCCCCGCGTTTTTTCATTATAATTATTATTATATTATATGACTGTTTTTTTCTTTTGTTTTTTCTTTTTAATTTTTTTTAATGAATTTTTTTTGTTTGATTTAGTTTGTTAATGTTAAATTTTTTTTCTTTAGTTATCATATTTTCATGATACGAATCTCGGGTTTGATGGGTTAACCTGATTTGACGAGTTATTTTTTTCATTTAGTTTAGTTTGTTAAAGTTATTTTTCTTTTTATTTAATTATCAGACTTTCATGACACATATCCTGGGTTTGACGGGTTAACCTGGTTTGATGGGTTAACCCGGTTAATTCTGGGTAAACCCATCATTTTTATTTTTATTTTAGTTATCAAACTTTCATGACGCAAATCCCAGGTTTTACGGGATAACCTGGTTTAAAGGGTTAACCCAATTAATTCAATTTCTTTTTCTTTTTATTTTTCTTTTTCTTTTTCTTCATTAGTTTTTTCCTTTCTGTTGATTTTTTTTCTTTGTTTTTTTAAATTAATCTATTTAATTATCACACTTTTATGACACGATCTTATAGTCGGACCCACATCCAATATTATTGGGTCCGGTGTTATAGTTAGGCTCACTTAAACTTGGGTTATGCAAGTTTAATTTTATTATTAATATTATAAATATTACTCTTAGGTCAGGTGTTGCAGCCAAATCCAAGATTTTTTGGTATAAATTTGCAGAAAAACCCAAGATTTTTTTTTTAATTTTAATATTTTTTATACAAAAAAAATGACCCGCGGCATCGCGCGGGTATCAAAGCTAGTATATAGCTAAAGGGTGTGTTTAGTGTTTTTTTGTTGCTGAAATTGGGGTTTGTGCATGGCTCATGAGTTTTGTATATAATTGGGTTATATTTAATTTTAATATTAATTTTAATTATAAAAATAAACACATTTAAATTAAATTCTCACCTCGAGCTAGATTTCAAAAACATAGAGTGAAAGAAAAGTTAACAATAATATTTTTAAAGAAATAAGAGATACAAAAAATGAGTTAAAACTCAATTAATTTGATGATATGATAAAAAAAAGGTAACAATATTGACTTAGGTCGAACTGAGTTATTATGTGAAACTTATGATTTAATATGTATAATCGGGACAGCTCTATAAAATCATAAAAAATCAATTGCAAAAAAGACCTAGAAAATCTAAGTCAACCTGGTCTGATTTTTCAAACTCGTACCCGCAAGGTTAACAAAATCTCAATCAATAAAATATTAAGGGACAAAATCAAAAAAGAAAGTTCAAATAAAAAAAAGATTAAAAATAAAATAAATAGTAATCAAACGAATAAAGACCAAACCTGATATAAAATAAAATAAACTAAAATATCGAGGGGTGCAATTGAAAAAATAATTCAATTAAGAAAATGGTGTAAAATATTAAGGAATACAATTATAAATATAATTTTATTAAGAGAATGATTAAAAAAATCATAATCCAAGGAATGTTAACCAAGTCTAAAAGGTAAATAAATCAAAAGAGGATTAAATTAAAAGAAAATTCTAATTACATGGATTATTTAAAATAAAAATTATATAGATTAAATCTGGAAAAAAAAATTGAAGGACTGCTTTGAAAATATATAGGGAAATGCTCTAACACCGAGAAAAAAAAAAGAAAAAAAAAAAGAAAAGATAATCGTCCGTGCAAAACTTGATATTTTTTCACAGCACATAACAACCTAGAAATGAAGGCGACGTTGTAAAGTTTAAAATGTCATCATGAAAGCTGGAGTTTGACAGTCAAATGACACTATACACGTAGTCTAAATAGCATGGAAGAACCAATGTGTGATTGTCACGTGGGACCAAGTTTTTTAAATAAAATAATAATTTATATGTGCCAAAATACCAAATTACCCTTGACTGGATTTAATAATTACAAAAACAACAAAGCTAAAAAAAAAAAAAGCCTTAACCCAAGGCAAAGATAATTTTAATTCAATGGCATTGTACCACTATGTATCTAATTTTTTTTTTAAAAAAAAAACATTCCTACCATCACCTTAATTTTTGTCTCAAATGTCATATAAATCATTTACTACGCAAAAATAAATAAAAGATTGATATATCCCTACTCACAAGGCCAGTTATGTTATGTTTATAAATGTAAAATCATCATTTTAGTATTTAAACACATAATGTCAATGACTTTGTAGCTATGATGAACAACGCTACAGTATAAATCGGAGCCCTTTTTAGTTTCTTTAATGATTTGTGAATTTGATGATTTTCAGCCAATTTTTGCAAGTACGGCAACATAAAAATAAAATTCTTTTTAATGCATTAGTTAGATTGTATAGATGATACCAGACACGAGCTTGTGTTACACCAAGGGTTTGTGATATTTTTTTCCCGTAATATATTAGGCACAACAAATATGTTTTTTTTTTTAAAAAAAAATATAATAACTCAGGTTTACAGTCGTGACCAACCAAATAAACTGATTTTATTTGAATTAAATAGAAAAAAGAGGTGATTATAGCAAAAATAAAAATAAAAAAATGATATTATTTAATTTTCAGTTAATTAAATATGGAATAACAAAATATGGTAAGAAAACAACAAAAAAATCAGTGTAAGTCAATCTAAGTTAGCTTAATAGACTTATAATATGGGGATTAAAGGGTGAATCAGTCTCGGTTAACTCATCAAACCTGCATCCTAGGTTATGAGGTCGGGATAACTTGGTAGAAAAAAAAAAACACAACCAATTTAAAAAAAAAAATCGAATATCGAAATCAAAGAAGAAAAAGAAATAAACCAAAAGGAAAAGATGTCAGCTGATAACTGGTTTATCAGACCATAAATACTTTGCATGAAAAAAATACGAAGCACAATCCTTAAAAATTGAGATGCTTAAGGACAAAATCAGAAAAAAAAACACAGAAAAAGATTCAAAATAAATAATAGCAATTAAAATAATAAGAGTTAAAATTGAAATAAAAAATAAATTAGAGGAAACAACATGTTTTTGATTTGTAAATTAAATTAAAAAAACAATAACTTGAATAAAAGATAAAAAAAAAAATCAGGATCAAGTTGTAAAAAATAACATTTAGAAAAAAAAACAGCAAATGTCTAATTTTAGCGTGAGTGTATGAAAGTTAATGTAATTATACTATTATCAGTAAAACAAAAAAGAAGAGTAGATTGAATTACTTTTCAGGTGGATTACCCACCACCTGTATAATACATAAAAAAATAACAAAAAATAATTATAATCCTCTCCTTGTAAAAATAAAAGTAAAGCTTATTGTTCAATTAAGTTTTAACAATATCTGAAACAAATAACTCGTTGATTTAAGACGTGAGGTATTGGCAAATTTGAGTTTTGTTTGGTAGTTTTTATTTGAGAGAATCACAAGGATATTTGAAGTTATGATTTTTTTTATATATATTTAGTCACGAAAAGAGTCTATATAGAATCAAATTAAATGTAAAATTAAATTAAATTTTATATATAATTTGAATTCAATTGAGAACTTATTATAATTCTTATACTTAAAATAAAATATTAAATCTTATAAATAAATTCAATTATACTTTTAAAATATTTATAAAATTGAATTGAATTAACAATCTTATTATTTTATTTTTGATTTGGAATTACATTTGACATAATTTTCAGTAAATAATTTGATACTAAGACCGGTGGTATTATGTGCAATGGCCTCCTCAAGTTTTCATGTGTCTGAATTTACTATTCAGAGTAAAAACATGGTCTGTAGATTGAATGGAGAATCTGTTTCTCTTTTCTTGATCAGATTCAATGGAGAATCCCCTGAACAAGAGAAGGGAAGGGAAGAAGTCTCAAACTTTCAAGATATAACGAGGCAAAAAAATAAAAAATATAAAAAATATATAGTAATTATGTTTAAAAATATGGATGCGGTTAATTTTTAAAGTGATTTTTATTTATAAATGTATCAAAATATTTTTTTTATTTTAAAAAAATTATTTTTGATAACAACGCATTAAAATGATCTGAAAACACAAAAAAAAATACTAATTTGAAGTAAATAAAAAAATAAATTTTTTTATATTTTTTCAAAAATACTTTTGTAACGTCAAATAAAAACAGAATTTTATAAAATTGAGTTAAAAAAAAATAAAAAATACTTCTAAAAAATTACATCTTAAATTTAATATTTTAATGACCGGTAGTATAAAATACTATTTAATTTATTATCAAACATCTTGCTATTTTTATTGCACCATAAACTCAAAAATAGTTGCAAAATAAACGCATCAAACCACAGAACTTTTCAATTCCACATGGGAAATTTAAATTCGGCAAATGGCAATGTTACACTAGCAACACCGTATTCCTTTTCCATTGTTTAAATATTTATTATGAATTTTAAGATTTGCGCTGAATGCTTAGCAACCTAAGAGTAAATGACTAGTTAATCATTCTCTTAAAAAAACTATAAAAAATTAGTCAGATTATGGGTCTGATAGGATGGTCGGGATCGATATAATATATCTTATTTTTAATATTTTTTTAAGAAAAGTATTCTTTGAAGCTTTTGCTATCTTCTATTCGCTATTAGTTTTCGTTGTAACTTTAATTCTGACGATTTCCATGAATATTATATTGAGCGTGAATAAACATCTGCAAATTAACCTAATCTGCTGTTCATGAATAAACATCTGCAAACCTAATTTGACCAGTTATGCAAGTCATCGAGTAAATGGGTCCAATGGCACAAAGCTATTGCAATGAGTTCAGCTATGCTTTGATTACCGGCTATCCCTGCCATCGAATCCTTAACAAGATCGACAGCCCAAAGCCGTAAATACTAACATATAGTTCTGAGTAAAGTCACCTCATAACAAACCATAAATCTTCAGAATTTGCCAAAATTATAGAATAGTTTCATCTGTTCATGCCCAGAAACCTCCAAGAACAAGTAAGTGTGAAGAAACATATATTAACATATAAAACTGATAGTTCTGAGTAAAGCCACCTCACAACAAACTATAAATCTTCAGAATTTGCCAAAATTATAGAATAGTTTCATCTGTTCATGCCCAGAAACACCTCCAAGAACAAGTAAATGTTAAGAAACATTAACATATAAAACTGATGTCTTTTATATATAGAATACTGTTTTCCTTTTCAAATACAACCTCTCAAGTGCCTCTTTTGTTCTTTTACTAAGCTCCACTAGTTGTTGCAGGTCCAGCAGCCTGCATAGAAGCAAGAAAAAACCGATCAATTCACAAGAGGGCCTTTCCCATTACATGGTCTCGAGAGCATGCTTGGATGTATATTAATTTCACCTATTGTAACAATCTTTTTGCAGAATATAATGTCTTTCACCAAAATCTAGTGGATGAAGCGAATATCACAAAACAGGGAGAAGGAACTAGTAAAAAGTTTGAAATGCTTACCGATTGACAGGAGATCATGAATGCATTGCAGATTAAAACAAAGTTAAACTAAAAAAAGGCCACGTTGTGGTAACCGGTCACATGCACAAGGATGAATACAAGATGAACACGCGAGTAATTCAAGAACGAAGAAAATTTAAAGAGAAAACATCCCAATTCATATCAATCCCAAAGAGCAGTTAAGGAGATTAAGATATGACCTGTACCTTTTGCTACCGAGTCTAGTTTGATCTATCAAGTAAAGCGAGACTCTCAACAAAATAATCAGCGTAGTCATCAAGTAACACCTCCAGCCCCATATCATGAATTTCCTGTGTCTGAGGATCACATGAAACTAACTGAGAATTTGCATATCCTGCCATTAATATCTCTCCATTACTCCTAAAAACCACCGGCCTTGCTATATCGAGCATTTCTATCCGGTATTGTTTGTCCCATGATTCCCTCGCACCATATTGGCTCATCACCCATACCTCACAGACATAATTTCCGCCATAATCCTTAAGGACATTGAAAGAAAGAGAGTCCTTGAACACTGAAATGGACATCGCCGCCATCCGTTCCGTCGGATCGAAACATTCAGGCAGCTTTAACTCTCCGAATGAATTATTGCTTAAATCAAAGGATAGTGCCAGCATACCGTTATTTTCTCTAGGATGTAGAAGCCAGTGAATGACCCCATTTACAATGGCCGGATTGCCAAAGCCTTGAAGGGTGATGCTGCGCAAAGTATCTTCATTCGCAAGACTACTGCTGACATCAGCGTTTTCATTCCAAGATCCTGAATTGAGCGAGTAAAATTGAAAAGCAAATGGACGCTCGTCCGCATATTCTGGGCTTTTTAGCCTCACAACCCTGGCAACCTTATAGTCGTCACTTTGTGGATCATAGCCAAGGCCCAATAAAGTCTTGTCAATGGCAGCCCATAAACTCGGAGCTGGAAGATCCAAAGTTTTTCTAATTGATGGGTTCCACAAGACAAGTCTTCTGCTGCTATCGATTTGGAGATATTGACTCGAAAGACATGCAACTCCATTACAACAACCAATAAAATCAAAAAGACCAGCTTCATTTGGAATAGGAAACTCCAAACGTGAGCACATATCTACACGATCATTATCAAGATGCAAAGAGTAAGATACCACAGGATTTTTGGTTCGAAGGAGAAGCAGTTGCTTGGCTTTGTCCAGATGGTTCTTCATGAAGCCAGGGCTAGTAACGAGGGAGTTCCATGATTTTGATGCACACCTGAATCTCAGCATAGATTTGACAGGTAATTTTAAGAGAATCTGCATCACCATATCTTTCGTAATAGAATTCTTCGCCACTCCTGTCATCTTGATGTCTATCTTGGAAGGCAGTTGCTGCTCAGAGAAAAGGGTTACAAAATTGTGAGATAGAAAGAGAGAGAAGTTTTTAAGGATAAAAATTTAGGGTAAGCTTGTTTAAGAAAAATATTCTAATTAGTAAAATCCTAATTAAATTAAAAATTCTAATCTAAATAAAAAAAAATTCAAATATAATAAGGAATTTAAGTTCTATTCAGTTTCGATAACCATGTAAATTAATCCAATATATTGATTTTGTAAAGAAGATATACATAGTTTTATTTCGACTATATCAGAACTCTAATAAAATTATACTTGTAAACCAACAATTGGATATTTGGAACTAAAAAATTCCCTTTTAGGATGAGCTTGACGCTATCCTTTGAAAAGAAGAAGAAGAAAGAAACAGAGAGCAAGGCTTTTTTTTCCTTCAATAAAACTTCTTGATTAACACAGAATTTGATCAAGAAAGCTGAAGGCCATGGGGGTATTTGGTTAACTGGTAAGATGCTCTCATCTTCTTGAATTTCTAATTCAATACGAGGAACAAAAGACATTATTTAATTCACCTCTCTCAATGAAACTTCTTGATAATAATCACAATTCACAGCAAATACTCTCTCCCTCTCTCTACTTCCACCAGGGATTCGATAATCTTGGAGAAGACACTAGAAGCCTTGTTTATACTTTTTCTTTGCAGTGTCCGAGTTTCATTCGGATTTGCAGGTGCCCTAGTTTCATAATGATTTGCTGTTTTCATAAATTGAAATTCTCCTGTAACCATATTAATGAGATCTTCTTTAAAAAAATCAAGAAATATAATTACAAGATAGAAATTCTAAACAAAGATATCTTTATTATTTTTAATGTGTCATAAACTCCTCTTTTTTTATACCAATCATTCTTTTATATATATATTTTTAAAAAATAATAACTCAATTGAGTACGGTAAATTTTTTATTTATCATTCGTTTTTTCTTCTTACTACTGTGAATTAACTATAATTTCTTATACCTTGTGGCAAGAGGTCCATTGGATTCGAAACTCTAAAACATGCAAACTATTATTATTGAATTTGGTTTTTACGTTATTAATTAAATAATCTTGTGGTCATATAATAACAGCAGAATTCTATTCATAACCAAATAATTAATGCCTTATAGGCAAGGGAATACGTTGAAATTTCTTCTTCTCCACAAATAGCAAATTTTGTGACTCAATTCTCACCACATCTACATGCATGTATCCCTGTGCCCATACTAGATATAGATAGGAACATTTGTCCTCGCCTTAACTGCGAAAAAGTTACATTATCTTGTAAAGAAGCAATCATATTGGTTCACTCGTAGGCAGACGATGTGTCATACAACATATTATTATCGAGGCTATACATATATAACTAGGTGCTCCCGGTCGAATAGAGCTCTGAAACATGAAAAAGAAAAATACTCCAAGCTTTAAGGAGCATGCCCACGGTGGAGATATGAAGCAGCACAGGGGAGCCTTTGATTGATTGATTTATTAATATTATTATTATTATTATTATTATAGAGCAGACGATGTATCATTTATGGATAACATATTTTCCATCATGGTAGATGACTTGTTCTATTCAACATTTTCCTGTCACCATTATCGATTTTAAGTTTTAAGATACAAAAATTTATTTTTATCTTGTTTTCATTTGAAAACATTTAAAAACCATATTTAAAAACCTTTATAAACCTATTTTAAACTCTAAAATGGCCTACAATCTAAAAAAAAAAGAATTAAAAAATAACTCCATTGAACTCCCTTTAAAAACACACACTTATTAATACTAATGTCACTCTTTTTTATGTTCTTAATGTCAAAACCTTATTACTTTTTTTTTCTCATTAATATTTTTTAATGACTTTCTCTCTTATCTCTTAATTTCTAAGAATTAAAAAAAAAAATTTTGAATCAAAATATAAAATTTAAATGAACCACATAATAAATAAACTGAAAACTATAGAAATCAAACTAACTGTTTTTGACACTATCAAAACAGGTTTGTCTAAGTTTGGGTCCTTCTTTTTTTAATTTACATGTATAATTACAAAAAAAAAAAATATTTGGTAGAAAATTGCTCTCCAATTCATCACTAAAATATCCCCTACACTTTACATGTACAGAAAAACATAAATTAAAAGACATCTCAACATGTAATATAAATTGAAAGGATGAAGTTGCAATTAAAAAGGTTGAAGAACCACAATTAAAAAAATGATTATTGTTCATGTAAACAGCAATTTCACCCTAGTTCTTTTAGTGCTTGTAGCAATGGTGACTGGCTTGGAGAAACAGTAATATCAACCCATTAATATGACTGGCTTGGAGTAAAAAGTGAGAATGCTCACAATGGAAGGGTCAATGTGACAAAAAAAATGAAAGTAGATGTGCATTTCGTGATTTTCAACCTTTATAACAAAAGTGTGTGGAGCACTTGACCTTAGAAAATCTTGAGAGGGACATGTTGGCACTAACAAGAGGGTTTAATCTCAACTGGAAGCTATTCTCCAACTCCAACCTCTCTAAAACCCTAATTCCTTCTCTCATTACACTCCCTCTCATGGCAGCCACGCGTCCTTCAGTTTCTTCTCCTACTTACTCCACTGGATCTCCTGTTAACGTACCCCTAAAGCACGTGGGCACACACAATGGCAGCTTTCACTGTGACGAGGCTCTTGGCTGCTTCATGATTCGCCTCACTAGCAAGTATTCCAATGCTGAAATTGTACGAAGCCGCGACCCGCAGGTAATAATAAAGCAAACTCATATATTTTTTCCGATGGTTTGATGCTCTACACCCTGTAAAGATTCAAAGTTTGGGGGTTTAGAGTAGGGAAGGTTTAAAAATTTGACGGTTTGGTTTTGTCAGTACTGCAAACCCAATTTCTGTTATGTTGCCTAGAAATAATAGATCCTAAAGTAATTGAAACCTTGGGGGGGTGTAGAGTAGGTAAATATGAGAATTTAAAGCGTGGTTTTGTTAGTGTTTTGGAGGATTTTGGAATTTACTTGTATCTTTTTCTCATTTGAATTTGCTTGTCGTGCTAAAAAAATGCAGAATGATGTGCTGGAAGGTGAGCATTGTTTTATGAGAATGGGAGTTTGCATATGGGGATTGTCGGATTTAAAGTTTTCTAGTTACTCTTTGCATGTAGATTTATTGTCAGCTAATAACAGAGCTTGAGCTTGTAGTTTGGTTGTGTTTTTATGTAGGCCACGTGTGAATTGATTTGGGGCTGTTTCAGGTGTTGGAGGGTCTTGATGCCGTGCTTGATGTTGGAGGCGTGTATGATCCAAGTCGTGACCGGTATGATCATCATCAAAAGGGTTTTGGGGAGGTTTTTGGACATGGGTTCTCTACCAAGCTTAGCAGTGCTGGACTTGTGTATAAGGTATTCATTTATTTAATTGCAAATGAATGCATGTAGTGTGGAATTTAATAGAAGTTCTGTGTACAATTAAACTATGGCAGTTTAACTATTTTCCTGATTATCAATCTGATTTTTACTTTCTTTCTTTAGCACTTTGGAAAGGAGATTATAGCCAAGGAGCTTCAAGTGGATGAAGGTCATCCAGATGTGCACCGCTTGTTCTTGGCTGTTTACAAGAGCTTTATGGAGGTGCTAACTTCTTCATATGTTTGAGAAATTTAGGTTACAATCCTTATTAATATAATGGATGGTGTTCAGAACTGTTTTTTGAGATCTTGCTTTGTGCACCAAAGATTCTACTTATGCTCTTTGCCAAAAAAAACCATGGGTTATATCAGTATCGTATACTATACTTCTTATTTTGGTCACGTCAAAGTTTTCAAAAGATGATGCTGCATTTTTCAATGTTATTTTAGATAACTTTGGGCATGAACATCTATGTGTGGATGTCTAGGTTTGCAAACAAATATAAGATGAACCACTCATGAACTTAGGAAGTATAATCTTGTCTTCTGGATAAAAGAATTCTGCATGAAGCTTCAGCATCAATTGAAACACTCCATGCAATGTATTGGTGGTGCTATGTGGAAAGTTGGGTTGGGCTGGTCCCATTCTAACATTGATATTGTGTGAACTCAACAGTCCTCATTTCCTTTGTCTATAGTTTTATGATTGTTATTTGTTATGCCTGTAATCTTTTAACTAGTGTGATTACCAGAGCTTTTTTGGTTTTCCACACCATTCCTGGTTTCATTCAATTACATCGAATTACCACAGGACCAGCCTGTCATGTTTCCTGATGTCTTCATAACCTGAAAGTTTTGATTCAATCTGGATGCTTGTTTCTGCTGCTCATATTGTTTGGCAGTGGTTAACTTATTTTTTGTTATATCATTCAAGAATCCCTGTTTTATTTGCTGCAGGCAATCGATGCCATTGACAATGGAATCAATCAATATGATACAGACCAGCCTCCAAAATATGTGAATAACACACATTTGTCTTCAAGAGTTGGGAAATTCAATTTGGATTGGACAGATCCTGATCAATCACCTAAGAAGGAGAATGAGGCATTTGAACGAGCAATGGCTCTCGCTGGCAGTGAGTTTTTAGATGTGAGTTTTTACTTTGTTTCAAGAGTTAGGTTTTTCAACAAACTCTTCAATAGCCTTTTTTTTTTGCTATTATTCATTTCCTTTTTCCTCCATTAGCAGTCTATGCTGTGAGAATAAAGGGTTTTGACATGCATTTCCTGGTATTCATAACCTTATAGTCACTGACCATATCTTATTTACAGAATGTTCGCTTTCATGCAAAATCTTGGTTACCAGCTCGATCAATTGTAATGGAATGTCTCGCAACTAGATTTGATGTTGATCCTAGTGGTGAAATTATGGTCTTGAAAACATTTTGCCCTGTAAGTTAATATGTGCACATGTTCTTGCACTTATGTTGACTTCTGTTATTCTAGTGATACCTTTTGTCTTTATGTGCTTCACTGCTGTGTATATGTTACAAATGATACTGGTTTCACTATTGCCTTTGTGTATCATGATGGGATTGGTAGTGCTTTGATAATTGCTTGAAACCTGCATATTCAACCCTCAAACCTCGATAAATGAAAGAAGAAGAAGAAGAGAAAAGTAGTTTGCATTTATGCAATAGAAATAATTGGCTGCTATATGTAGTCGTTTAAGTTGGCAAAATTCTCTCATGTGATGGTACTATCATCTTGCTTTAGGAACTTATTTTTGTCTGACCATGTCTTCTACTTCATGGATGAAAAACAGATGCAGCTATAAACTCTAATTTCCAGAGAATTCTGATTGCATTTTGTATCTTACAGTGGAAACTTCACTTGTTTGAGCTCGAGGGTGAACTGAAGATTGATCCTTTGGTTAAATATGTTCTCTATCAGGTACGTTATGCTTATGCCTAGCTTTGTTGGTTTCATTTTCAGATTATTATCTTCTGTTTAAAATGAAGAACCATTCTTTGCAGTCCCTATCATTAGAATATATGACACGCGAAGGAAATTTCAAGGGTGGTTTTCTCTTGTTGATGTTTTAGCATGTGTAGATTGAGGTTAATGAAACTCTCAGATGTGTTTGGTTCCTTGACCTTAGGGTGAGAAGCTACTATATAAATCACCAATCCCCAACCCTAACACACATAACAAAGTAAAAATAAAGGAAAAAATAGAGGCTGTCAAGGTCTAGCTGTAAGTTTATGCCTGTGAAATTTCAGAATACTTGTGATAATTTAATATTTTGCAGGATGACAGGAGCAAACAGTGGCGAGTGCAGGCAGTTGCAAAATCACCTGACAGTTTTGAGAGCCGGAAGCCTCTCCCAGCTCAGTGGCGAGGTCTGAGGGATGATGACCTGTCGAGGGAGTCTCAAATCCCTGGTGGTGTTTTTGTCCACATGAGTGGGTTCATTGGCGGGAATCAAAGCTTTGAGGGGGCTCTGGCCATGGCAGGAGCTGCATTGAAACTTTAAAACACAGAAGAGTGGTTTTATAAAAAATTAGAGACATCACTTAATTCTAGCAAAGATATAAACTCGTTAATTGTCTTCATATTTGAAATCTTGTCTCTGATTTTAGTTGGCTTTCACCAGTATAGGAACCCATGTTATTTTATTAGCACTATTTATTTCACAAGTTTTGCTACTCTATTCTCAACACTTCTCTATTTGTTTCCAATAGCACACAATTTGCTGCTGTCTGTGTGTGAATGTTCCACCGTCCAAAATATTGCAACAAGGAAGCCACATGGTCAACGGGGGTTTCTTTTTTCCTGAATCATAATACAATTCCTCCAGGTGCGAATTTGAACATGAAGGTGTTAGGATTTCTACTGTGGATTTGTTTAGCTGAAGTATTTTAATTAAAAACCACGGCTACTCCAAACATGACATAAAGCAATCTTTAGTTAAACAAGGCTACAACTAACCTAAGAAAATCGTTTCCATGTTAAGTAATCTTCCACCACAAAATACATCAAATTCATTCAATAAGATAGCGACACTTTTCTGCACCATCTCGAGAAATAAACTCTTGCATTAGAAGATGGAAGAAATTACATTCGAAGGAGTAGATCATGTAATGGAACAACTTTTCTGCACCATTACGTGAAATAAACTTGCATTGAATGATTGTTTAAAAATTTAACTCTAGTTTACAAGATTCACACGAGAATACTAGTTTTTTTTGTTTTTTTTTTATTCTCTAGCATTGGCTTTATTTGAAATTTATCTATCTTTCAAAATAACAAGGTCTTGGACAAGTTCCACGGATACTCAACATGACATGAACAACCATAGTTAACAAAAACTACCTCTAACGTAAGAACAGACTTTAACATGAGGAAAAACAATCGCCTGTTAAAAGGCTACTCTTCCACCACAAAATCTGTTGCTTAATTGGTATCAATCAATGCCAAAGACGCACAAAGGACAAGATGAGCTGTCGTCGAACCACCTGCGAGCGCAACCTGGATGATAGATGTGCGAACATGGCTGCTCAAGTGCCGGTTCTTCACCTCCCAAGCTTTCCAAACAAATGCTGCAATGTTCCATTGAACTGCTTTCCAGCCTGATTCCCTTCATTACCTGCTCAGATGAAAAATCAACTCTAGCTCCTCTCTCCATGAGTCTACCCACATAGCCTGCTATAAAATGCGTGACTATTCCTGGATTGTATTGTAGCCACAGATCAACTTTAATTTCAACAACAACAGGCACTATGCTCCGACGATTAAAACTAGCATCAAAAGCCATCAACACTATCTCGGAGGAGAATCTGTTAGTAATATCCTCAATCCCTTGATCCACAGGCACGCAAAAGACTTCGAGAGCTTGATTAAAGAAGCGTTCTGCCTTGTCATGGGAGAGAAACTGGTGCTGTGGACAGTACAACGTGGTAGATATTTGCCCTATTTTAACTGGTTCAAGGAGTTTGCATATCCGTGTTTCTACACCTGCAAAACGCTGGATATTTCTTGTCGGATACAACACATTGATCGAATGATTAACACAGAATTTGATCAAGAAAGCTGAAGGCCATGGGGGTGTTTGGTTAACTGGCAAGATGCTCTCATCTTCTTGAATTTCTAATTCAATACGAGGAACAAAAGACATTATTTAATTCACCTCTCTCTCAATGAGACTTCTTGATAATAATCACAATTCACATCAAATACTCTCTCCCTCTCTCTACTTCCACCAGGGATTCGATAATCTTGGAGAAGACACTAGAAGCCTTGTTTATACTTTTTCTTTGCAGTGTCCGAGTTTCATTCGGATTTACAGGTGCCCTAGTTTGATAATGATTTGCTGTTTTCATAAATTGAAATTCTCCTGTAACCATATTAATGAGATCTTCTTTAAAAAAATCAAGAAATATAATTACAAGATAGAAATTCTAAATAAAGATATCTTTATTGTTTTTAATGTGTCATAAACTCATTCTTTTTTTAATATCAACCATTCTTCTATATATATATATGTTTTTATTTTTAAAAAATAACTCAAGTGAGTACGGTAATTTTTTTATTTATCATTCGTTTTTTCTTCTTACTACTGTGAATTAACTATAAATTCTCATACCTCAAGGCAAGAGGTCCATTGGATTCGAAACTCTAAAACATGCAAACTATTATTATTGAATTTGGTTTTTACGTTATTAATTAAATAATATTGTAGTCATATAATAACAGTAGAGTTCTATTCATATCCAAATAATTAAAAACCCCATAAATATCACACTCACCACAGTCACAATCCAGACTTCAAAGTTCAATCCTTTCTAATTTCGCTAACCTCAAAATCACCACCGCCATGCCAACCCTGACCCACCTCGCCACCTCCGCCACCTCCGCCACCTCTTCCCTCGCATTTTTAAATAACCAAAAACCCACAACAAAATCCCTAATCCCCCCCTCTAATTTAATCAAATACTCCCTCAATTTCAAAACCCTAAAACCCCCTAAACTCTCAATCAAAGCTAAATCCTCCTCCTCTTCCAAACCCTCCATCGTCAATGGCGCCTCTGCCTCCTCCGCGCCCGATTCCCTAAAATCACGCCTCCAAAACGGCGAAACTCTCTATGGAATCTTCCTCCTCAGCTTCTCCCCAACCATTGCCGAGATCGCTGGCCTCGCCGGTTATGACTTCGCCGTCGTGGACATGGAACACGGTCCTGGTGGCATCACCGACGCTCTCCACTGCCTCCGTGCTCTCGCCGCGACTCGAACCCCGGCGATCCTACGGTTGCCGGAGAGTTCTCCAACTTGGGCCAAAAAAGCCCTCGATCTAGGCCCGCAAGGGATTATGTTTCCGATGATTGAAAGCCCTAAAATGGCTAAGAAAGTGGTGTCGTATTGCAGATTTCCTCCCGAGGGAATTCGCGGATCGGCTCATACGGTAGTGAGGGCATCTGATTACGGAATCGACGAAGGGTATTTGAGTAATTACGCGGAGGAGTTATTGATCATGTGTCAGGTAGAGAGCGAGGAAGGTGTGAAAAAGGCAGAGGAAATCTCAGCCGTGGATGGGGTTGATTGTGTGCAAATGGGACCGTTGGATTTGAGTGCTAGCATGGGGTATTTGTGGGACCCTGGGCACAAGAAGGTTAGAGAGATGATGAGGGTGTCTGAGAAGGGAGTTTTGAAAGGCGGGGCCTATTTGGGTGGTTTCGCTATGCCACATGATGGACCCATTGATCTTAAGGCACGTGGATATCATGTGGTGTCTGGAACAGTTGATGTGGGGCTATTTAGAAGTGCTGCTGTTGATGATGTGAGGAAGTTCAAAATGAGTTTGATTCAAGGGTCTGATGACGAGGCGGAGGATGGTAAAGATGGTGATGACAAGTACTGGAGTGAGTGAGAAAAACAATTGTTTTTTAATTGGAAAATAATAATTGATGCTTTTAGTTGTTTTCTTCTTTCCGTAAAATGTAGTGAGTTGGGTTTTATCCCCTTAATTTTGTTTAGAATTTTGATAGGAGTTGGGTTTTATCCCCTTAATGTAGTCACTTGACTCACTTGTGTTTGCCAAATCCCAACTTCAATTGATGTTTGAATGTGATGGACAAGTGGATTTTTAAAAATTAATTTTGAGCCAAAGTTTTTTTGAGAAGGCATTGTGATAACCCAATAACAGATGGATGGATTTCACGTTCATACTCCACATCCTTATATTTAAAGATCTAGCTCGTTTCAAGCCAAACGCAGAGCCCAAAGTGGATATAAATTTAGAGAGTTGTTAGAATTCATGTTTTTCCGACCTGTTATGCTCAATATTTTCAGGTTAAGCTAATGCAATGAGCAGCGGGTTGCAAGATTTAATATTTTTTGGGTTTAGTTATGCGGTAATGGGTTTGGAGAGCTATCGAATTCAATATTTTTGGATTTGGCTATTCATTGAGCTTAAGTAATCATGAATCTGGTAAGTTGTTAGATCAAATGCTTTTGGATTTAGCTATATGTTGAGTCCAATCAAATATCGGTCTAGCAAGTTGTTAGACTTAACATCCTTGTATTTAGTTATGCATTGAGCTCAAGCTGACTTGGATCTAACAAGCTGCTATATCCAATTACTTTAAAATTAACTATGCATTGAGCACAAGCGAACACGAGCCTAGAGAGTTGCTAAATACGATATTCGTGAGTTCAGCAACGTGCTTAGCTCAAGCAAACATGAGATTTGACAAGCTGCTAAACTTAAAAGTTCTTGAGTTCAATTATGTTCTAAACCTAAGCATATATGGATTTGACGATCATTATAGACCTAATGTTGGGCTATAAGACTTCATTTATTTATTCTTATGACTTTTAATATAAAATGTTAATGTTGAGGGTATTCATCTCCCTACATCTCTAGATGTATAAAAGTATTATAAGAACCTACTATATTTTTGTTGTCATTAATATTTTGTAAGAGATATTTGTTTATTATTTAATGTTGTATAGAAGATATTTATCTTTTATTAATACTATCAAGAAAAAATAACTCTTCAACACCTCAACTTTAGTAAAATGACAAGGTTCATGAGTTATAAATACAATCTAAACCACCTCAGTAAAGAGTTCATAAACTATATTATTTAAATATTTATACTTTTAAATGTAATAGCATTTATCATACTAAGACAAGAAAAAAAAAAAAACACTCTTATTCTTGAAATTTTAAGTTTATTATTTTATTTATTGCAATTTCTTACTTCAAAGATAATGATTTTATTATCTTAGTCTCTAAACCCTATTATAAGGAATTAATTTATAAATATTAGATATTTTATCATTAACCATTTACTTCTCTAGATTTAAAAAATATAATATTGTTATTTACTATCCAAACACTAAATAATTTCATTTATTAGCTTATTAAATTTTAAAACATGTTTTATATTATTGCCTATACCTATGGAACATTCCTCTTAGTCAAAAAGGTATCAAAACCAAATTTTATATACATGCACGGATGAACGAGATGGAGACCCATCCTCATTGCATATAAATTATCATCATCGTTAAAGCTAGAAGTCATTTCTCATTGCTACAAAAATGCTGCAAGAGATAGGCAAGAACCCAAGAAAATGGCACGCCAGTGGAACAAAAACAATGACCACATGAAGAAAACTAAAGATAATTATGGAATTAAATTCATAATTATGCAATTTCCAAACGGGAGATTTAGATTTTTATGGGCACACTTGTTTAAACTTATATCAGCCAAACACCATCTCTAATTTTAGCCATTTAAGCTTGTTGATGTATGAAAGTTAGTGGATGGTGTCATTCTATTTAGAGTAATTTTATTCATTGTTTTAACAGTTGTTTTCTAAATTATTTTTTATTAAAAATATATTAAAATAATATTTTATATTTTTAATTTTTTTATTAATATCAATATATCGAAACGATATAAAAACATAAAACAATAAATTAATTTGAAGTAAATATAAAAATATAATTTTTTATTTTTTATAAAATATTTTTAAAATACATAAATAAATATTCTCTTGACCGCTAGTAATTATTTTATTGTTTTGTGCATTGCATTGTTTTCATCGAGTTTGTTATCCAATTAACATTATTATAATTCACTTAAAAACTTGTCAAATAAAATATACTTTTAATTTTTTTTTTCAAATTCTCTAATCTAATCTTTTTTATTCTCCAAATTATATTTTGAAAAATCCAAAACAATTCCTAATTTTTTGAAATATTTTGAATCTCTTTTTATGGGCAAATGCATTTTATTTCTTTTCCAACCTACCTAAAACTTTTGAAATTATTTCAGTACTCGATTTTTCCTTTCTCCAAAATTATTATAAAGACAATAGATCTTTTTTTTTTGGTTCAAAGAACTCATTCCAAAAATTTATTTGAAAATATAATAACAATTACAATTTAAAATATTTTTTATTTAAAAATATATTAAAATAATATATTTTTTTATTTTTTAAAAATCACTTTTAATTCTAGAGAGCAAAACAATTTAAAAATATAAAAAATAAATTAATTTTTTTTAAAAAATAAAAATAAAACTTGAAATTTCCAAACATGCCTGTATAGAACACCACACCCACGATCCATCCAATTGGAGAACGAATCAATAATAATTTTATTTTATTTGTAGAACAGTTAATTACATGAACATCGAGAGATAAAAAGATATATGTGATTCAAAATAATGTTTTACTCAATTCTCAATTCTATGATTATATAAAAATCTTAATTCAATGCTAAAATAAAAAATTACTAATCAATCCCATATTTAAAAAACTTCTCAGTTAGGTCCTATTATACACACTAATTATCAACTTTTTTTTATCAAATTTTATTCAAGAACCGTTTTATTATTGAAATATGTAAATTAGACGAAAAATATTAATAGACATTGACAAAATATCCAATCGATAAATATGTGAAAGATTGGGATCTTAATTGATAAAATATATTTACGATGAAACTAAAAATTGGGTACAGAATTAATTTCCTAAAAACTTTGTTGACAAAGGAAAGTATCTTTTATCATTTATACTCTCAACCGGGTTCAGACCTCCACTTCCAACCCGATCCGTTTGCAAAATTCCCGGGAAATCATGAGCCCATGAAAATTTCTTTAACCCCCCTTCTCTCTCTACATGTGTGTGTGTGTAGATGTGTGTATTTTCTTACCTTCTCTAATCAAAGCTTAAAATGCTCGATTTCATAGCTTAACAGCAACTTCGCGCTCTCCCTGTTAGATCCATAAAATAGCTGCAACAATGGAGGTTTTTTACTGGATGGTTTTTGGTGGCCTAGCTGCAGTGGTAGCAGCATTGGAATTGAGCAAAACAAGCAGAGATCGAGTCAACACATCCTCTGCTTTCAGTTCTTTTAAGAATAATTACCTTGTTGTTTATTCACTCATGATGGGTACATTTTAGATCTGTCCATTTCTTCTTGTTTTTGTTTAAATTCCTATTGCAATGTGGTTTTATGATTGTTTTCTGGTTTAGAATTGAGTTTAATGTAGTTTTTTTTTTTATGTGGATTAATATTATCTTGTGCTAACATGTCTTGTCTAGATCGCATGAGTTTTATCTTGTTTTTGTGGTTCAACTTTGATGGCATTTTGGTTTTGTGTTTGTGTATTGAGACGAGTTTGATTAAGAATGGAGGTAATGCAGTCTTTTTATGTGGGTCAATGTATTTTGTAGTAATATGTTGTCTAGATCTGTTACTTGTAACTAATTTAACTGTAGACATCTGATCTTGAAAGAGAATGTGGGGATTTTTTGTTTGTCTTCTGCATTCGATAACAATTATGTTACGTTTTGTGGAACTGATTAAATTGATTTCTGGTAACAGCTGGGGATTGGCTGCAGGGTCCGTATGTGTATTACCTATACAGTCAGTATGGTTTTGGAAAGGGAGATATTGGGCGTCTTTTTATTGCTGGTTTTGGATCTTCTATGTTGTTCGGTACAATTGTTGGATCGTTAGCAGATAAACAGTGAGATTGCATTTTGATTGATTTCAATGTTTGGTTGTTAATTACTGATCACATTTAGGATTTCTGATTGGTTTTCTGTGATGAGTTCAGGGGTCGAAAGAGAGCATCAATTACTTATTGCATAACTTACATACTGAGTTGTGCTACCAAGCATTCTCCCGAGTACAAAATCTTAATGGTGGGGCGTGTATTGGGAGGCATTGCTACTTCTTTACTTTTTTCAGCCTTTGAGTCTTGGCTTGTTGCTGAACACTTTAAGGTGGGTGATGAGTTGCAGCACCGCACACTTATATTCTTTCTCTGGATTTGTCATTCAGTTTAAATTAACTGATGTCCTTTATAGCATTTACAAGTTTCAGAGTATATACTCCAATGAGAGCATTTTTAAGCTTCTGAGTAGATACTCCAATGGATTTTATTAGCTGCTTTCAACTTTGAACCACTCCACATTATGCATTTAACTGAACATTCTCATCATAGGAATTAGGACATTTTGAAGTTTAACTTCGACATGTTAGGGGGATTTCTGCATTTAATATTTTATCTTTTCTACCCCTCTCATTAATCTTATTGTCTATGTTCCCTTTTTTCAGAGGGGTTTTGATCAACAGTGGCTATCAGTGACGTTTTCTCAGGCAATATTCCTTGGCAATGGTTTAGTTGCCATTGTCTCTGGTTTGTTCGGGAATGTACTAGTAGACACCTTGGCATTGGGTCCTGTTGCTCCATTTGATGCTGCAGCATGCTTTCTTGCTATTGGCATGGCGATTATAATGTCATCATGGACTGAAAATTATGGAGACCCTTCTGAAAACAAGGACTTGCTCACCCAATTCAAGGGTGCTGCAGTTGCCATTGCTTCTGGTGAATTTCTAACCTTGTAGTTCACCTTTTAGCTCAGTAGATGCTATGGCTAAATCAAATTCATGTCAACTGAAATTTGCCCTTTCACCGTGCCATTTCTGTTTCAACCTCCCAGATTTAACACAGTTGGTTTTGATGGAACATTTTACAATGTAAGATAAAAATGGAGTATAAGATTTGAGATATGCATGTCCCTTCTCATTGTTGACACTTTGGCCCTTATTCTAGTGTGTGAAGGACTGGTGTCACGTGAGTGATCCACGGATCTTCTTCCTCTCTCCCTTTGTTTTTTCCTTTTTCCATGCCTTGTGCATTTTTTTTGATATTATATTTCTTGTGGAATATAGATGAGAAAATCACATTGCTTGGTGCCATACAGTCACTATTTGAGGGTTCAATGTACACTTTTGTGTTCCTGTGGACTCCTGCTCTGAGCCCCAATGGTGAGGACATTCCTCATGGTTTCATCTTTGCAACTTTCATGATGGCATCTATGTTGGGAAGTTCCATTGCCTCTCGACTGATGGCTCGCTCATCTCTTAAAGTTGAAAGCTATATGCAGATTGTATTTTTGATATCTGCTGCTGCTCTTCTCCTTCCTGTTATAACAAGTGTATGTAGCCAACTCTCATCTTTATCAATATCTATCTATCAATTATTAATGTGCAAAAAAGGCTGATAGTGGACAAAATTTAACTGTGGTTTTGGAACAGTTCTTGGTAGTGCCTTCCGGAGAGAAAGGTGGAGGCATCTCCTTTTCTGGTTGCATCCAGCTTATTGGCTTCTGCATATTTGAGGCTTGTGTAGGTATTTTCTGGCCATCTATCATGAAGATGAGGTCTCAATATATTCCCGAGGAGGCTAGAAGCACCATCATGAATTTCTTCCGCATTCCTCTCAACATATTTGTATGCATTGTGCTGTACAATGTGAGTGTCATGTCTTGCTTATATACCATGATTGCCCTTTTCTGATGATCACTCTTCCCTCTGATCTGATTTATACCTTTCCTTTTGAAGGTCAACGCATACCCCATTGTCTTCATGTTTGGCATGTGCTCTGTTTTTCTCTTTGTGGCATCTCTTTTGCAGAAGCGGCTCAGGTTCATTACAGAGAGCCAAAGATCAAGTAAGTTTTTTAATTGTCTCACTCACAAGCATTGCATGTGGACAGTAAAGCAGTACATTGTAAGCATTTGTATTTTAATTTCAAATTCCTGATTATGGTGATCTTTTCTGGGTCCCTATCAGTTTTTTTCTTAGTTTACATGTCTGATCAATCTTGAATTATTAATATTTTGTTTCAATGTAGGATCACAAGAGTGGACAGCAATGAAAGAGACAGATACCGAGGCAGAGCCTTTAAATATCTGATTGAATTTAGACTTATAAACCTCTGGAACTTCTTAAATGTTGGGAGCAAGCCACCTTTTCTCCCTTACTTTAGACAGTGGAGCAGCAACTGGGTTGGCTTTTTGCAATCCAATCAATAAAGGAGGATCATGGATTATGTCCTGCTTGCAGTTTACAGTAAATGTTTTCTGGGGTTAAGGATGCAGTTGACAGTATAGTAAAAGAAACGTTTTTAGCTACTTTGGGTCAGAAGCTTGCTGTCTTTAGATCTTTATCGTCTACTATTATGTGAACTAGTGTTGAACTACTGCTCCTATATCTTCTTTTTAGATATAAATGCTGGAAAATTTTTGATGTTTTAATATAAAGGTTTTTGGGTATCTCTTATTTAGCAATCTCAATTAACAGTCTTCCTGTGCAATCAGTTCATAAATAGTTACTTTGGCAATTTCGTTATGTATTTTAGTAGCCTCCAGCCTTTAATTATCGCAAATGTGAGTTTGTTTTTCTGCCCATTCCACTATTGTACCATCGGGTGGAAGAATTTTAGTTCAGCCCGTATCTTTTACAGCCAGAAGGAAATAAATCTCGCAAGGACTGGCCTCTATTTGAAGACATACTGGATGTTTTACTGAGATATTGTGGCCTCGTGGGTTTTTGACTGTTCAGTTGGCAAGCTCATATCAATGGAGGTGACCTATTATGTATGGCATATGCAAAGTTCAAAAGTTCTAATATCCCACTTCAAAAGAGGAAAAAAAGCAGAGCATCCCGCTTGTATTGGTGGAGTAGACGTGTTACAAGCAAAGGCTCAATCGTGGAGAATATATTGAGCTCATCATTGATCATGGCAGACCCCCATTAGAAATGTTATACAATCTGAGAAAGGTTCAGCTTCATGATCTAAGATTTTATCCTACAAATCAGTCTCAATGCACCAAATATGTTCAATTACTCTGTACAAAAGTTGAAATACCAGCTCCTATCTGTCAAGTTCAAGCCTTCATAAACATGATCGTGTGTCTAACAGTCTTCTGATTTTGATATCTCTCTAGGTAAAAACCGGGCAGCCTTCAACAGAGACTCCTTTAGCTGTTGGGCAGGAAGCCAGGGGACATCCATCAAGGTCATTTCCCCACCAATTAATGCTAACATTCTCCAACCCCAAGCAAAAATATAATAGGACCCCCATGAAGGCAAGACCAGCATCTAATGATCCAGAAAGGACATAGTTGTATCTTTGCCACAAGTCTGGCCTATACCTATACACAACAAAGCCTGATAGGAAACCGACAAGGACCCAAGTTGTGTAGTTGACTGCAGTTGCCGGGGGCATCATTCCTGTGGCGCCTATTAACACTGGCATGTTAATGAGACGAATCCACTCCTGTTGTGGGAATGCCTTGGCAGCTAGCCATACAAGGACTGGCGCAATTGCTCCAACTAGGAAGAACCAATTCACGGCTTCATATGTACCCAAGTTTCCAAAAATTCGTCGCGGTCCGATCAAACCCCAAATCACAGATGCATCGTAGAAGACATGGTCACTTGGACATGTCCATACGCTATCAGACGCTGTTGCGTCGCAAATATCAGTGATTGTTTCCAGTAGCCACCATGCCGTGCCCAAGTAGGTAATGCAGGCTATAACGGTTCCCACGACCTGAGTAAATTAGTTAAGAAACTGTAATATTAGTGACAGTGTTGAAAGAAAATCGAGAAATTATAAGGACAAAAAGCTTGATATAGGAATGTAAACTTACTTGTGCCATGAACATTGTTCTTGGAGGGATTTTCATGTAGTGACCAAGTTTGAAGTCTTGCAGGAAAGTTACAGCCTGTGTCATGCTTATGTACCCATAAACCTTAAAGCACATGTTAGCAACTGGATATCCAGGATAGATGTACCCAATTATATACTCCGTGATAATGTTCAATCCTGGTGACTGCAATCAAATATGTAATAATTGGGGGTGTTTAAACTGAGTTAGCTCCAACTTGGTATTGAAAATCATCTTTGACGTTGCTAGAAGAGAATACCTGATTGGTAATGGCAGTGATGATCCCGATTGGAAGAGTGAAAGTTATGGCAATTCCACAAGCTAGTAAGACGCCCCACCAAGGCAACTGAAGCTGATCTTTGTAATACTCACAAGCAAATATGGTGAGTGCAATATTAACCAAAAGGATGCACACAAACCACCACTCGGGAACTTGATTGTACTTCCTCATGTGTCTTGTGTGTATGTCCATTGTTTTCTCTTGAAAACTTGCCATGCTCTGCTCCCATATTTCCCTACATTTCAGAACCACACCAAGTTCACAAAAATAGTACGACGATTCTATAGACTATATCAAATCTTAACACGATGCAGATGTTGTTATCTAACTTCAAATTCAGTACCTTCCATGAAAGAGGGCAACATGCACAATCGTAGCAGTGAGTGCAGCAAAACCAACACCATAAGTCACAGCAAAAAATGTGCTAAGGTAAAGAGGTCCTTCGCGGTCGTAGGCCGCTAGGTCAAGGTGGAAATTGGAATCAATAATCGCTGTGATATTATACTCTTGACCTGTTGCTGTGAAGAGATCATCGGAGAAGATAGGGAAGGTTTTGGCCTTGTAGACATTAAACCAATAGCACAGGGGTGTCAAAATGTACATGACAAAAACAAAACCTGCAGCAACATTAGCTGTGGCAAACCATGGGCTTGCGAGTGGGCTTCCAAGGTAGGAAGAGATAGTAGACCAATCAAGCCCAAAAGCACCAATTCCAAGCCCATAAAGACCCGAACCTAGTTGTTGGGCTAGGATTGATTTTGGGAATATCCAGCAAATCCAAGAGAGTGAAGTTAGCATTTCAAAGAGGTAGCCTGGGAAGACATAGTAAGCGAAGCTGCATGTGAAAGCTATGAGGAAGAATTGGGTGCGTGTCACGCCACCTTTGGACCGTTCTTCTTTCTCATGCAGAGCCCTGCACATCAGCATGTTAGTCTGGATTAGTTTAAACACAGTTTTCGCATATAGTGGTGTAATCAATCAAAACGACTCAAGAATTAAGATCCTTGGTCAAGAAAGTAAACATATCAAACATCATCTATGTACAAGAAATGTTCTCCCATGTCAAAATTAAGTTCCTTGCACGTTTCTTTCATCATCTAACAGACGTGTCTAATTTTAGTAAGGAAGATGGTTACAATAATGTCCCGAGCCTCCTTACAGAACGGAAATTTCTAAACTCTTTGATGATTATGGGTTGGTCCCTGACTGAATCCTGAAAAGGTCTGTTTGCTGAAGTTAACCTTCATGAAACCCCTCTGCTCACAGCCATTAGAGAGCTTTGGAGCTTAAAGGGCCTGAAAAATGACACCCCCTCTTCCCAGGATCCAAAAATAGTCAAAGAAAAGAAATTCTGATTGTTGAAAAAATGAAATTAAGAAGGTAAAAAAAGGTGGCCGTATCTAAACGCACCAACCAGTCAAAGCCAATCACCAGCGAAATTCATCACAAATTTGGCAAAACATACTGGATTTCCGAAAAAAGTAAACAAGAATCTAAGAAAAAAGCTTTACGAAATTCAATTACCTGAACAATGAAACTTGAACAAGATTTGCTGGCCACCACATAGCAGCAGGTTCCACCAAATACCTTCTAAATATCCCAGCCCATCCAAACCCCAACACCTACCATTCAAACAAACCCCATCAGCATCAACAAACAACACAACAACCTCGGAAAAAAAAATCATGATCGAAACAAGAACTGATTACCAACCTGGGTTGTAATAATAACAATGAATGACACAAAGAATGTAATATTTTTCTTGTAAAATGCCTTAACAACAGTAACAATATGAATGGCATAAACACTGCCAGCTCCAGAATTGGCAAAGATAGTGATGAGAACATGTTCTTTAACATTGAAAGGTCCTGGATTCAAGGTGAATTCCCATCGAGTTCCTTTAAAGAAGATCCGGTCGGTGATTTTTGCAGCCATTAATTGACCAAGAGGCACCACAGCAATCTGAGCAGATATAGCTGTTATAGATAAAGGCTCTGTCCTGTACCAGAAGAACTGGTTGAGAAATGATAGTAGGACACATGATAAAGTGCCTAACACCCACATTCTGAAAGTGAGGACCGGTAGAGAAGGGTCATCTGTTGTAGGTACTGTTAAAGCAACTTGCTTGACAGGCGAGTTTTCTTCATCATGAGCTTGGTTAATCTCAGAAGTTTGAGACTTCGATGATGATGGGAGGTTGTTATCAGTATTATCTTCATCTTTCCCATCCCTGCTAACTGTAATCCCAAATAACGACACAAAAGATCAAGAAACAAGCCAAGCGAATGAGTCTTTTGTTCGGAATTGGAGATTGAGAGAAGGGAGATACTTACTCAGAGGAGTTCTAATGCCATGATGTGTGGTTTCTTCCATGGTTTCTGCTCTCTTTTTTCTCGTGGGGTGTCAAACAATTGTGACAACTTTGTTAGGCAACATGTAATTTGTAAGGGTTGTGGTCAAATGAACTAACAAGTGTTATACGAGAGGAGAGAATCTAGGACCATGCGGCGGTTAATAGTAATGTTAGTGTAAAATTTGTCTAGTTGAACTAAAAAAAGAGATACTATTTGCCAAAGATCATTAGGTGAGCTGTTTCCGGCTGGTACTTAATTTTCTTCCTAACAGGCAATCAATTAATGAACCAATAATTATTCCTAATCCACATTTACTCAATAACTATCCTCATTTCTTAGCCTCTTTCATCCTCAGAAATTGCTAGAGGAAATTCAAGCTATTTTTGCACAGATTGTCCATTGCAGAAGGGATGGTTTAACACATTGGATTACTACACAAATTAGACCGTAAGCTTATGATTTTCTTGCCCACGATTTGAGCTTAGCCAAATCAACTAACTTGACAGTTGTACCGGTAAGTCTAGGCTTGTATCGTTGGACCTGCTACCTTGTTGGTTGGGATCTGAAGAGGAGCATTAGAAGTTACAGATTCCCAACCTTGTTTCTTTTTCATGGGGTATTACTTGGAGCCACGTTGCACACAGATCTACCATTCAAAACTTAATTCTCAGGTCAAGATGAGTGCAGATCCTTCCCATAATTGAATGGACTGCTGGTCATAACTTTTGGTTGGTAGCTCAAACTTGGATCTTGACATCTTTCTCATTATGCCTCCATGCATGTTTGTCTCTTTGGCACGGTGGCCTTCAATTAGTAGAATCGTGACAGCATCGCAAACAGTGACTGATCAGATTGGTTTTCATGTGCAAAAAACTATGCAAGATTTTTCGATTACGTCAAATACAAATAATTCTGTGAGCTTGCTACTTGGAGAAACTATTAATTTTTAGAAAGAAATTTATCTTGCTGGAAAGAACGTGGACGTGAGTTCAATTATAAAGAACGTCATCCTATTACATGCGAATTAATTATGTGCTAAAGGGGTTAATCTATTGTGGAAATGCGATATTTAAATAGATAGCGTGATTCACAGAACAATAATTATTGAGAGCTCCAGTCAAATGGTAGAAGCAATTTGAGAGGCGTAGCGATTAAAAAAGAAAATTGAATCTATTGCTGGTCCCCGGATAATAATAATAATAATAATAATAATAATATGCACGGGACAGTCTGTAGAGGAGCCCACTTGCTTTATCTGACAAGAAATGATACAATTAGCCATGAATAACGACTGTTAGGCCAAAAAAGAATAACAATAATAAAAACTTAAGAAATTTTACTCAAATAGTAGGTTTTAAATTTATTTTTAAAAAATTATTCGTTTAAATTTTACAAACCGAAAACTTATATTAATTTTAAAGTTTGTAATATTAATCATGATACGCCTATACTAACCGGATGTTTATATTAATTAAAATAATAATGATAATAATAATAAAAGAAGAAGAAGGATATATGAAGCAATGAATGGATTGGACATTTGTGGGGAGATTGAAAAGTACTTCCTCTGCTACGTAAAGATTCCTGATTGAATCTTCTTGCGTCAAAAAATATTTTATCTCAATTGACTTTCACATTTCATATCTGTTAATGAATTCTTTATTTGCTGTAATTCCCATTCTTTTTTGTAAAAAACGATTTCTTATTTTAGAGAATTTTACTGGCAAATAAAAATAATTTTATTATATTTTCATTAAAAAAACAACCGTTCAAGTCTCTATACTAATTAAACATATTTGATTTTAAAAAAATTAACACACACACCTATATATAAAACTATCACACATGAAAAAAAAATATTTTAAAAAATAACATGGTTTTAATAAAAACTACAATTCCCAAGTGCGGTACTTTAAAATACCATACTTGGGAAGTGCGGTATTTTAATTTTAGGAGAGGGAGAAAATATAATAAGACCTTAAAGTCACATTAAAATTCTGGTTGACTCGCTTTTAAACAACGTGTGTGGCTCAAGCTAGTCGCTGGTGGTGACTTTCCTTAATGTTCGTGAATTTGTCTTATTGAGTTCTTTTCAATGATATTAAGGGTGTTATCATCTGAACTTCGATGTGACTTTAAAGTCAACGGTACTAGAAGTGTTATCATCGGAGCTTCTATGTAACATTTGGTCTCACTTTTTTTTTTCTTTTCTTTTCTTTGAAAAAAATTAAAAGTTTGATGGTCAATTAAGAGTCCAAATGCACAAATCAGAAACCAAGAATCAAGATGAAAATAACGCTAAACTTTGGGGTTAATGATTGAGTTTGGCAGGAGTGAAATTGCATGAAATTAAGAGTTTGAAAAACAATTACAAGTGTAATTAAAAGCAATTAGAAAAATAAGCACTAAAATGAAATCCATCAAATCTCAAATTAAGAACTTTAATTTCTAGGGTTTAACCTAGACGACTCGTCATTCAATCATTGTTCATCTTCTTCCTTGGTAGTTTTTGATGATTAAATTGGCACCTCTCAAGAGCTCGTTATGAAATTATAAACCTCTAAATGGCACGATGTTTTTTGCAAATGAAAGAAAAACATCATATCTACAGCCCCATTTCCATGAAACTAGATGTTTACATCCCAATTTTTACATGAAAGTCTCCAATATCTTGTTCCTGATCAGCCATCACTATATTTTTTGATTCTAGACTGATCACGTTCATACCTTCAAGTGAAAGAATGTGAAACTACAAATCTTCAAATTGAGTAAGGATGAATCCAAACAAAAGTTGTGCATTTTCTCTACCAAGTTCAGGTGGTCTTCGATGACGTTTATATCGGAGTTGCTCCGATGAAGCCTCAAAAGTGGCCAACTCAATCAACTTTGATCGGGATACCCATTTGCACAAAACCACTTAACTTTATCATGTGTTCACACTTAAAAAATCTTAGAGGGTTCTTATTAAGGGTCATAAATTTTTCATCCAAGATCAGAAGGTGAAAAATACATGCTTTTGTCTCCAATAAATAGAAAATCACCTAGGCAAAATCATCATCTCCAAGAACCATTAAAGGATAAAAGTTCTAACTATTAACATTTCTCTAGAGCTCTCTCATTTTAATTAAAGAGCTGAGCTTTAATCCTTTTATGTTGAAATCCATCAAAAACTTTAGAAAAAACCCTATAAATACATCTTGAAAAATCTAAAAAAAACAGGGATACATATTGGGCCAAGGTTGTACAGCTGCTGTAATTGCAGAAATCATGTCGCTCTTCATGATGATGTCATTTCTAAGGCTTTTCAGGTCAGTGAATGATTAATGCTGATTCCGCTTCAGTTGCGAGTTTGATCAATAATTCAATACAGAGCACATTTGCAAGAGAAAGTTTGGAAGAATCGGTAAAGAAAAGTTTTTAAAAAATTTATCAATTCACAGAAGCATTGTTGCAAGTACTCGATTGGAGTCCATTGCTTGATCATTTATTTCGTCTTGTATTAATCAGTTTATGTATGTTTGTCCTTGTTGTGCTTTGATGGTGATTCAATTTGCTCAAAGCATCTGATTGATATTGTTCTGCCATTATTGTATGATTTGAGCTTCTTGAATACCTTTTTTCTGTTCTTGCACCTGATAGACTCTTAAGCTCTTAGTTGCAGGGGAGATATGGTCGAGCATTTCTGCTCTCTCATGCAATGAATATCATGGCGGGACCAAAGGAGGATAGGCAGCTAATGACTGGCCTTCACACGGTTGCTGCCGTCGATTGCTCTGACTGCCGTGGAGTGCTTGGTTGGAAATATGAAAGAGCTTACGAGGAAACACAAAAATACAAGGAAGGGAAGTTCATTCTTGAGAAGTTAAAAATTGTCAAGGAAAACTGGTAGCAATTGTGCAGGCTTCTTTTTTTTTTTTTTTTTTATCATATGAATAAGATAACTTAATAATAAAAGATAAATCAGAATAAACTATAAAGTATAATATAAAAAAATCTAATTTTAAAAAGTAAAACTCAAAAAAATACTCAAGTTAACTAGCTAAACATGTTATCAAGATCATAAAATTAAGATAATCTAATTAAAATAAAACTAAAAAAAATTATAATGTCTATTTTTTAAAATAAACAACATTAAATGATACGATTTAAAAAAATAAGTAAATAAAAAATACCTTTGAAATAAGGTGTTGCATTGTGTGGGATGATGTGCCAACTAATTTTTATGTTTTAAAAAATATTTTTATTAATTAAAATATTAAATTGTCCTTCATTCAAATTTATTATATATATAAAAGGATGAAGACATGAAAGTGCTCTGGTATGCTAGTTAAAATTCTTTTGCTTTTAAAGGTAATTTGATCATTTGACATTGCCTTGAAAACTGGAATAAACCAAGCATATGTGAGCGAGTCACCTGAATCCAAGTTAATCTTTTAATCCTGCATTTTTAATCTTGCAATCCATGAAATTCTAGATCTAAACACAACCAAGAAGCTTAATTTCCAACAATTTTAATATTGAAGTATGAAATTAAGAAAAATATCAATCTAAAAAATCTACCAAAGTAAAATAAAATAGCAATCAAAAAAATAAAAATTAAATATAACAGGAGAACAAAATTAAAGGAGGATAAAATTGTAAAAACAATTCAATTTAAAAAATTATCCTAATTTAAAAAATAATAGTTAAAAGAATAAAGACTAAATTTTATAGATGAAAAAAATCAGGAGAATGAAATCAAATTTTTTTAATAATTTTATAAATTATTTAAAATAAAACAAATACTAATCAATAGAACATGGATCAAATCTGAAAAAAAAACTAATTGAAGGCACCTTGAACGGAGGGTCATCATGATCTTCAAGGAGAAGAAAGAAAAGAAGTGGTTTTCGATATCAAAGCAAAAATGATGAAGTCACACACACTATCTAGAATGAAGGGCCGCTGAGAGGATTCTATCACCTCCTTTGAAGCCACTATTTAGTCACCCAACACCACCACAAATGCCATCAGGATATTATAGTATCTGCAATGAGGTTTTTTTTTTTTTTTTTTTAAATAATATTATGTATTTATTAAAATATCTAATTGTTTCTATGCTAAATTGATTATAATAAAAAAAAATAAAGAAAATTAAAAAAAAATGCCTATGCATGCCAGTTTATATATATATATATATATATATGTTTCATCAATTTACTGTTTATAAAAATTGAAAAGACAAAAAACAAACTATGAAAGCTTTTTTTTTTAAAAAAAAAAAGGAAGTAAAAAAGCCATCTCACTACGCTATATACGTGCAGACCAATTTTCCCTTATAATTACATTGTTACAATATACAGAGTGTTTTGTGTCCTAGTCTACCGTAAATATTACCCCTTTTCATTTTTTTGTTAATGGTACGCAAAAAGAATTAAGCAAAATAATCATCATTGTGATCTTACTCGGACTTAGTAAGACCATTTTGTTTGTTCAATTCTAACATAATTTGATCACTTAAACAGGTTTTGCTACAAATTCCCAGGATCATGCACCGATCTGCAGACGATTCAAACACCTAAGCTGCTATAAATGACAACGAAAGACAATAAATCAAAGAAGTGAATGAGCTCATGCCATTAATCAATGAATTCAACTTAGTACCCCAATTCTCTATATACACAAAAAAAACAAACAAATGATCAGAGTTAAATTGAATGATCAACAATCAGCCAAGACGAACAAACCGGATCTGCCGAAAAAAGGAACCAAACCCCAGTCACAATATGAAAGGCAACCACCATAACAAAAGTAAAAAGAAAAATAAAATCTAAATGTGTCTAATCATCCCATAACGGATATCTTCTTTGTGATCCCCCTTTTCTTGGCATTTTCTATGGCTTCCTCCCTCATCTTCATGAGTTCTTGGAGACACTGATTATAATGTGAATCAATTGAATCAAGCTCCTGTTTTAGTTCAGAACCATCTTTGTCTGCTAGGGACAGAGAACAAATGCTAGACATACTTGCGTTTCTTGACATACCAGAGAATGAACCGATAAAGGAGTCATTGGAATTTCTGGCAGATTTGTTATGTTTTGATATACCATCTTCAAGCATCCCGAACTCCAAATCATACATATTTGATTGAAGACAACAATCAGAGGATCCCAAAGACTTGTTAGTACCGGAATCAGAGGCAATAGCCATATTATATTCAGCAGATATGTCTGAATTGACGGATTGTTGAGTCTCAAGATCTGTCATGTTAGTCAATGGTAAGAAATCAGGTTTTTTCACTGCCTCAGAAGTTGAATGGTTTTCCAGTTCAGAAGAGCCATTTCGTACACTTGATGAAGTATTCCAGCTAGGAACGAGCTTCACTATCAAGTTATCAATCAACTCAGCAATGACAGCCACGTCTTCAGTTACCAAATCAAGTTGTTCAACCATCTCCCCAGCAATCAAAACCGCAGTATCCGAATCAAGATAAAAGGTAAAATGGATATTCCTTGCTCGACCTGTTACAGCAACGACATTATTTAGACCACAATTGAAAAGAAGAAATAAAAAAGATAAATGGTAGTTTCTACAACATCAATTCTCACCACATGGATCAGCAATGCGCAGAGTTAATGAAACTGTATTATCATTGTTTTTCGCCCCCCTCAATCTGAATTCATTATTCTCAGTGAACCTACTGAGTTCTAGAGTTGAAAACTGTGGAGATTCATTGATGCTTTTTGTACAAGAGCCCACTGAAAGTTTCTTGCAGTCAATGTCCATGAGATGGGATTCTGATTGCGGCAAGTGGACTTGTCTGGAAATAAGATTTGGTAACTGTAACGAACTAGAAACAAGTTCCTTTGAATTTTCAGTTGCTAGGAATGGATCTTTCAAGAGCTCTATTGCAGGCAATCTTGTAGATGCTGGAACTAAACACTTCTCTATGAAAGCCTTAACCTGGTGGTCACTCACCTTACCGAGGGAAGCAGGCTTTATGCCCTGCAATAGAAGTTAAGAATGATGACTACATGAGCACTTGTATGTAAATTCAAAGTAAATCAAATGCGGCAAATGGACTTAAACTCACCGAGGAGACCTTCTTGTATATCTGCGCAGGATTTTTGCATTCACTATATGGGTACTCACAAGTAACCATCTCCAACATGCACATGCCAAAAGAATAAATGTCAACAAGCTCATTGTATTCCTCTTCATAGAGCTCAGGAGCCATGAATTCAGGAGTACCTGCAGAATAAAGAATGAATTACAGAGTTCCAATGCATAGTGGTTTGACCAGAGTCATAATGGTTCAGAAACTGAAGCTGTTACCTATGACGCTTCGTGCAATGGGCTGTTGCATGACAATTGCTAATCCAAGATCTCCAATCTTAACTTCTCCAGTGTTTCCATTAACAAATATATTGTCACATTTCAAATCACGATGAATGATAGGAGGACTGTGAGTGTGTAAATAGTGTAAGCCTCGAAGGATTTGCCTTGCCCAGTTTTTGATGGCTTTCATGTCAACAGTCTTGTGCTTCTTTCGAAACCTGGATCCCAAAATAACAACAAATTAAACAAACAAACTTGGAAGACAAATGAAACATAGAACATAAAAATCAGATATAGCAAATGAAACTCACTGCCTCATACTCCCAGAGGTGAATAACTCTGTGATGATGTTTATAGTCTTATTCTTATCATCCACCCAAGAGCTATAAAACTTGATGATATTTTCGTGTTTCAAAGACTTCAGCAGATGAACCTCTAAATACAATCTCTCAAGCTGCTGTGATGATTGCAAGACATCTTCTATATTCACTTGGTTCCAAGCCACTTCAATCCCATCAACTTCATCAAATGCCTTATATCTGCCCATAATAACAAAAAATTCAAACCAGAGAACGAAAATGTCAAAAATTACCACAGGTTCTTCATAAAAACTTCATAAAGTATGTGATCGACAAGGAAACTAAAAGGTATAGATTTAAGAGCCATACACAGTCTTGAATGCTCCTTTCCCCAGAAATTCATCATTCTGAAGCAGGAAAAACAAAATAGAAATTAATATCAGATATAGCAGGCAAATAACTCAATTTTCAACAACTTCCAACGTCGTTTGATGCTGATACATAAGAAAGTACAGCAAAACCTATCAATTTAGCATCAAAATCGGTAACTAAAAAGCCATATTCATAACTTAAATATCAATTTAGCGGCAACACCGCTAAAACACCTAAATTCAGCTAATTTGAGAATCAAATAAAAATGCCTTGTCAAAAAGCCCTAGTTATTGAAAATGAAAATTTCAAGCACAAGAATTCACACCCGAATGTACCGACCGGTCGGATCTTTCTCTGCGAAAACACCACCACCATCTTCACTTAAAGAACCGAAATCCATATCAACAGAAAACACACGAAATCCACCAAAACGACGCAAAAAGAGAAAAGAAAAGAAATTGACTTTATGAACAAAAGAAAAATTATCAAATCAGCTTAATTGGATGGAAGGAGAATTGAAGAGAAGAAACTTTTTTCAGAGAAAGCTTCACAAGCAATCGAATAGGAATCGAATGGAGAGCGGAATTGGAATCGGAATCCGAATATGAAAAACATATCAGATTGCTCTCGTGATTCCAATTCCTTGCGATTCCGAATCGATTTCCTCATCATACATGACCTAGATCCACCATATTTCTATTGCATGCATATTTTGTTTTTCAATTATCTCTCTTGGTTAGAGCTTGAAGAAACCCTAATTCTTTTAGAGAAGAGTAACCCTAATTAGTCCAATTTGGGGAAAGAATTTATCGAGAGAGGGGCGCGCGTATTTCACTATGATGAGAGGGGCGTGGGATTAAGGTGTTTGAATTCACGGGGGATTTTGATTTGGATTTGGGCAAACCTAAATCAATCCTTTATATATATATATATATATATATATATATAGAGAGAGAGAGAGAGAGAGAGAGAGAGAGAGAGAGAGAGTCTGTAACTGCGAAGTTTATCAATTAAGTCCTCTATCTATCCACCTTTATTCAATCAGATCCTTATGTTAGAATAATTGAGAGAAAACAATTCACTTGTTATTCATTTGTTATGAAACTATCCCAATGACCAAAAAGCCTTAAACACAAAAAACCTCATTCACCATGTAATGCTCAGGAGAACTAGGTCTAGTTAGAAAACAATTCGAATAAAAGGTGTAATATTTAACACAGTCTTGAACTGTTCTCACTGAAGAATCCGATTGAGGAAAGGTAGACAGATAGAGGACTTAATAGATACAATAAGTAGTTGGGGGACTAATCTGAGGATTTCCCTTGTGATTTTCCTTTTCCTTTTATTTATTTACTTAGAAAGGAAAAGGGAATTCTGGATTATTTTTTTCCTCACAGGATAAAAGAAGGATGGAGATGAGGAAATAGAGGCCAGGGTGGCCTGTGTTCCAGTATTAGAACTTAGAAGTCTTTGTTAAAGTGAAGAGATGAGGAGTCATAAAATAACAATTTGATGATTATAATAATAATAATAATAAGCATTTTTCGTATAAAAAAAGAAAAAAAAATACCTCATCATAACCTTAATCCAAGAAGGTTATGATATTTGAATAATATAAAACGTTATATTTAATCAATCCTTTTATGTTATACATCTTACATTCAATATTTTAATAATTCTTAACAATACAAAATATTCTTAAACAAACACTAAAAATTAAATTAATAACAAATAATTTTTAATCAATTTTTATATGATGAAAATATTAACTCATTATACTCACCAACATTACCACAATCACTACTATTATTTTATCACTATTATACTATAATTTTCCACCACCATCACAATGATAATATCATCGGTATCACTTATCACCATTAATCTTCATTGTAATCACTATTTTATTACTAATATAATTATTATTTTATCATCATTCCATCATAATTTAATATTATTGCCGCCACAATAATAACAATCATCACCATCTCATCAATAATACAAACATAACAATAACAACCATCATTATAATTGTTGTTGTTGATACCAACACCAATTTGTTATTAAAACAATCATCATTTTTTTATTATAAATAATATTATTATTATCATAAATATTGTTATCGTAACTATTATCGGTGCTTTTGTCATAACTGTAATTATTATTATTATTACCCTTATTATTTTTATTAAAAGATTGTTGTTTTTCTTGAAAGACAATTTAATATATCTAACATTGAAAAATAATTCTTTTTTCAAAAAAAATATATTTAATGTTACCCTAAGAAGGAAAAAAACTGGCTGTTTCTTGACTGATCCACAGCCCCATTTTCAATTCATTACCATCATTCAAAAGAAAAGATGTCTCTTGGGCAAATAGAAGAAGATTAGTATATTTGTCAAATTAGGTGCCACGTCAACAAAAGACATAAAAATAGTTAAGCATGAAGCTGCCTGGAAAAGAAAAAAAAACAGCAATTTCTCAGAGTCTCACCAAAATGAAATGGATGGATTTCCTTCTCTTTAGCTCCAGATAAGCTTAGGTAATCTTGTTCAGTTTTCTGAATCACTGCTCGTCAAGAAAGCAACAGAGAAAGCATGGCGCGTCCCATCTACCTTGGAAAGGGAAAAGACGAACCTACTAATTTCCACCATCACAGAATACTAATTCTATGCAAAGAAGGTAAGACAATTGCCTGATCTTAGAGCTGTTCTTGAGAAGAATGTAACCATTACTGAGAGAAGGAAGATTGTTATCAGGAGGACTGGTCGTGTTAATCACAATGACTGTCGTCTATGTTTTGGGGTGGGGGGTTAACATGTCGTCTGCCCCTTAGTTCAACCAGAAAAATATAACGGACCACGCGCGTCGCATATTCTGACAAGCCGCATGCATGGCTTGTTGTCTGTGTATGGGTTAGGCCACCAGGCCTAATCGCTTGCCCTTTTTACATAAGTTATAATTATTTTTAAAGTTGTAGATTGGACATATTAAATATATGTGCTTCATACATGACCACGTGGGAATTCGATTTAAACTGAGCTTAGTTAACTTAAATAAATTTATATTTTTATATATTTGTTAATAAAGTATTTTTGGATGCTTTTTTCTAAGAACTTTAAATTTAAATAGTATTTTATTATTTAAAAATCTTAATGCTAGATGAATTCTATTAGGTAAGTTTTAACTAAAGATCATTTCTTATAAAGGATTTCAAGTCAAATTAATATAAATAAGGATGTCCAATTTATTTTAAGAATATTCAATTTATAACTATTCTTTAGATTTTATAAAATATTAAAGTATTTTTCTCTAAATTTCTTTACAGCTTAGGTTTGTAATCTTAGAGCTTGAGAATTTTATCTTCTATTTACACCGTACACTACAATGATGGACGAAGACGATAGCACTCCATCATGCGATGTAGGAGTAAACGTCATCTAAGGCACTATACGAGCTGAGGAGCAAACTAGATTGTTTGATGCTATATCATAAACAAATTACTTATCTTCCTCTCATTGAAACAAATGGTGTTTCTGGTTTTATCGATGCTTGAAACAATTTTATGAAAAAATAATAGATTGATTGGAGCAAGATATAGCAAGTTTAACTCGGCTAATGGTGATGCAAATAGGAATCACAAAGAGATTAGAAATCTACTTAGAGACTTAACTCTAAGTCAACCTTGCCTTATACCTATTTCTAGATTTCACCTAAACAATCATTTCTTTACGTGGAGGGATGTGGTGAAAGTAGAATTTAGAAGTCATCTAATCATGTTAAAGATAAAGTGGCCAAAAAAAGTGTTGAAAATTTAGTTTTTTTATTTTAAGTCATGGATAAAGAACTTGCAAACAAGAGGTGGAGGATATGATGATTTCTGACCATTCTTTTAGAGATATAATAAAAAATATGTCTTGAAGTTTTTTTATATTCAAATTTTGAAGTATTAGAAGTCATAAATAATGATAATGTCTAGTTTGGTCTAGAAGGATGTGAAAGGAACTATATCTGGACTTCATGGGAATAAAAAATAAAATATTAAATATAATTTTTTTTTTTTATCATGCAAACATCATAAATTAAATTTTAAAATGAACAAGTTTAAATCTTAATAGATAACTTGAGGTCAAGTTTTTTAAAAGTACAGGGACTAACATGGGTAAATTTCTTCAATATTCTTGACATAGTAATGTCCATTGCATTAGTTCATTAATGATTAAAGTTATTATGTTTATGGGGTTTAAGAAGAATTGAAGAAACAGTTTGGTAAATCAAGCATAACTTTTAATATAATTATTAGATTAAGCTGAAATTTTGACGGATTCTGAAAAACTTGTTTCATATTAATTTAAAATTTTATGATAATAAAAATTCATGATAGCCTTCAAACAAGAGATGGAAGTTATTATGTGAAATCGTCTTTATTTATTTTATTGTATTTGAATTTTTTATATATTTAGATTAGAATTTTTAATTTAATTAGTATTTAACTATTTAAAAATACTAATGTTGGATTGATTATATTAGTCAGTAAATTTTAATTAGGAATCTTTTTACCTATTTCCCATGCTTTTATTGGCATATAAATATTTCCAGCCGATGACTGTGATCGTTAGTTTGCTATAATATCATAAATGTATCAAATATGTTGCTCAAAAACCTATTTGCTTGTGTCACCAGAGGCTTCCAGCGAAACAAGGTCATCTTACAATTTGCAGGTTTATCTGCATTGTCTCTGTACGGATGGAGAAGGCCATATCAGGACATTTGAGCTTGCAATTACTAGGTTATGTGGAAAGTTATTCTCTGGATTGCATTGAAGACTTGCAGCTTATCGAACATTTATTCTTTGCTATAGTATCAGCTAGTCAGTTGACCCGCAATCCGTCATGGGTCACGGGTTGGAATGACACAGTGAATAACATGGATAGAACCAGGGTTTTCATGCTTTAAGGTTACAATCTTGACAATGGAGAGGAATTAAAGATAATCTCTAAATATTTAAATCTTTATAAAATAAACTAGTGCTACTGTTAAAGAGAGAGTTGCAAAAAATTAAAACAGGTTGATGTCCGTTTAAGAATCTTAAAGAAAGGGGAGACAAAGGCAATGGAGGTGCCATTAGCAGCGAGTCTAAAACTACAGTTCACAGAAACCAGCAACAGCAGTTAACAGAAGCCAACCCGCAAGGTCAGAACACAACCGTAAAAACTGCTACGGAGGCAGCCACATGACTGGCTTAGTAATTTCTCAGATAATCTAAACATTAAACAGAGAATTATAGTGCCAAGGTCTAGGACTCTAGGACATTTAGTAGTCTCAAGCATGAACATGGTGCTCTCAGTTTACAATTCAAGTCAATTCCTGAAACAGGTTTCCCAAGTAAAACAGCATGCATTTCACAAGTCTTGCATTCTATCAACAGCACATGATAAAGCACTCAAGTGAAATTTCAATCCACTCTTGCAATCAATGTCGATAAGCTACTAGAAATTCCAGATCGAGATATGTGCAAAATCAATATCATTATTTCAACCCTACTTTCCACCTTGACTCCATTCGTTTGATTGACATTTGCAATTGAAAGAAAATGGAACATCACAAAGAGACCAAAGTTGAATTTGGAAAGAGAAATACAACAAAGTATCCTACTTGATGGTCCTGCTTCTAACTGCTCTTGATAGCTCAACTTGGCATTACATTGCTCTAGTTCAGCTCCACAAAAAGGCTGGCTTGAGGGTGCAAACCTGCTTCTTTTAAAGATAGAGAGAGCTTATCTGTACCATAGACAACTCGGGGAAAGTTTGAGACAAGACTGTAATTCTCAACATCTAAGCAACCCAAAGAATCAACATAATCATACAGGGACTGGATAGTGGCTGTACTGTGGAATCTCCTCTCTTTGCGTTCTCCAGTTGGAAATCGAACCAAAACCTGATTAACAAAGTTACATTTGAAGTCATAGATTAGTTCAAAAGATTCACATGACAACTCTTCATAAGACACTATGAGGGTTAGGAAGTCCAGTAGATCAAAAGCTAAACGACATAACAAAAAAAAAAAACAGAAGAAAAAAACACACTTATGAAACCAAGACAAGGCTAGAATAGAGTACCAATGCTTGTAGTACAGATAATTGAGTAATCATCCTGAAGTCCTAAACAATAAAAGATTACAGATAACAACATCATTAAAAAAGCAATAAATAAAATAAGACACGTTACTTGTGTAACATTAGGTCCCTTTTCAGGTTCAGCACCAAGCGACAAGGCTTTCTCCTGCCGCAATCTTGCCAGAGCCGCCTCTTTTTCTGCAGCCTCACGTGTTGCTCTCTCCTGAGCCTCTTCTTCCTCCTTGCGCTTTCTCTCTGCCTCAGCAGCCTCCCTTTCCAGACGTTCTTGTTCCTCTCTCAGTTGTCGTTCCCTAGCCTGAAGCATAAAAGAGAAAAGAGTACAAAGGCAAATAGAAAATCATCACCACCATGCAAAAAGAAAAGGACCATCACATCTGACCAACAGTACCAACATGATATAAACTAAATGCTCAAGTAAAAAAAGAAAAAAGAAACAAAGGCATACTTGATCGGCTTCAAGTGCTGCTCTGTATGCAGCATCTTGCTCCTCCCTCAAACGCATGTTTGTTGTTCTCTCCTCTGCTTCAAGTCTTGCTGCAACAAGAACCGGGGCACTTTCTTCAAGAACTCTCTGTAGTGTCATGAGCATTTCTTCAGGAGATTTTGGACCCTCAACCTAGATGAAGAGAAGATGCACATAATTGTCAGCAAAAAGCTACTAAGCAACAACACAATTAAACAAGTTGAGTCTATTTAAGACCCAGCAACCTCCAAACTAAATTCCAGCCAACTCATGAATTGGGTAAAACCTAAATATTCAATTAAATGCTTCAGCAGTTGACACAGATGACAAACAAGTCATTCAAGGCTCATCACCCAAACCAGAGTGTTTTTGAAGGAAAATTGAGCTATATTTGAAAATGAAAACGATATGGAAACTTTGGTGCATATGTAAAAGGGTGGGATAAACCCATGCTATTGCAACAAATGTTGAAAAAGCTCGATATGGGAGGTGGAGAATGCGTTAATTGCATCCATGGAAAAAAGAATTTTCATGAAAAGATGCACACAAACCTACCATCACAAGGAAAATACAAAATGAAATCTACAAGTAGGATAGAAAACATGAGAGTAAGACACCGTAAATCCAACAACATCAAGTACCCAAGAAACTATACAGAAAAATATAAATCAACCCTATAGAAAAATACCGAGGTTTCAATGCAGTAACTATATTTAAAGAAACAATCACAATGTACCAAAGCTTAATATCTCTGATGGCCCAATGCCAAATCCAATCACCTTTAACACTTTCCCGTGCAGAGTTGAAACAAGGTACTATCCCTTCCCCCAACAAACACAACCATCTACTTCATAATTTGCCTAGCCAAATCTATCCCTGCAAATCCTAATTTCCCTCATTCAAAAATCAATTCAACAACAACCATAATCAAAATAGGAGTACATATAGCTCATCAAAATCATTCAACACCTCAAATTAAACCACCACACACCCAAAAGAATTACCTGTTGAAGCAACGCAATCCTCTGATTTGTAGCAGGCATAACAACAGCACAAAACGGAAACCTTGAAGCCTTCAAACTATTACTCATCTTAAACCCCTCACTCCCTCTAAGACTCCCACCCCACGCAACAAAATTCTCATTCACAAACGCGCTAAAAACCTCCGAACACAACGTCCCCTCACAAAACGCCGGCGTATCAGGATGATCCGGGGAATGCAAATACACAAACAACAACTTAAAACTATTCCTCGACCTCGTCAACGCATCCATAAATCCTTCACCAACAAAATTCGGCCTACTAGAAGAACCAGAACCACCATAATCCCTCTCAAATTGAGCAATAAACTCCAAGGCTTCTCTCGACGCGGCGGAAACAGTTACCAATTGGGCCGAAGAATCCCCACCCCGGTCCGAATTCGAGCCAAACCCAACAAAACCTAATGAATAAGAGAAGATACTACCAGCAGCCCAAAATCCAAACCCAACAGCACCAGAAATTAACCGTAAACTACCAGAAATGATTGAGATTGGTAAAGTAATTATTTTCCAGCCCAAACCAGGAGGAGGAGCAGCCACGGGAGCTATGGCGGTGGAATCGGAACCATAATTGGATGAAATGGGTGGTTCGACGACGGTGGATGTGGTGGCGGTGGCGGTGGATGAGGAGTAAGAAAGGGGGTCATTATTGTGATTAGAGGTGAAAGAGGAGATGGCGAGTTCGAGGTCCCAATTATGGGCTTGGAGGATCTGGGTGCATAAATCGGGATCTTCAAGGCCTGTAATTGCTTGAAAATACGCTAATTTATCTGCTACATCAACCATTATTGAATTACTGTAGCTTTCTTTCACTCTGATTTTTAATTTCAGAGTTTTCTGGAGGAAATTTTAATCTTTTTTGGGGAGAAATGGGAATGGAAGGAAAGAGGAACAGTTGTTTTTAACTCGGAGGTTTATGGCGATTACCGACAAGGAAGATTGGCGAGCGTGCGTGCGTTCGTTATGTATTCATGTGGTTTTCCGTATTATGAATTTGGAATAATTTTATAAAATTATAAGATTTAATATTGAAAATTAATAAATAAATAAAATATATAAAACACTATTCTAATAAATAGTATCATAAAAAAATATACATTAAGAAGCCCTTCTCCTTTATTTTTCTTCTTAATTTTTGTTTTTACGGTATATTATGGACATGGTTGCCTTTTAAATTACAATAATGGCACAGCCCCCCACCCCCACCCCGGGCAAAAAAATTAGATCCACTTTTTAGGGCTGTTTAAAAATGCGATAAAAATTACATTTTAAAATGTTCTTTAATTTAAAAATATATTAAAAATATATTTTTTAATTTTTTAAAATTCATTTTTTATATACAATTTTTAGACAAATAATATTTTGAATGCACCGACAAACACGCCCTTATTTACTGGACAATTAATGATTGTGCAACAGTATTGAATTCTTTCCTGACCAGGCGACGAAAGGTAAGAGCTGAGAAAGCGATGACGCTTTATTCATGAGCCAACAGTTTGGGAAATCTCACATGTAACTCACATGTTTGTAGGTCCCACAGAGTGAACGATGTCCCAACTCACTCACAGGGATTCATTGCGGCTGAAGACGGATATCAATGCGAAATCCATAATGAAGAGAGAGCATAAAGTAGCAGAGAAATTATGCCAATGAGCTCCAAAGCCCGAGCTGCTACTGAGAGGCGAGGGGATGTACTCTCGAGGACTTGGTTGCCAGCCAGCCAGAAAAGCAATTGATGTTTACTGCCAGGTCTGCTCGGAGATCAATTCCAGAAAGACATCTACGTATCCAACTATCAGCGAAATCATTACACTTCCTTCGATCAAAAACCTCTTCCATAGTTTGAAATATACAAGGGTTTTTACATGTCCAGATCATACAATAATCACCAACTCATTGCAATTCCTCTATCAAAACCTTTCCCTTGGATTCTGTTTTTAGTTCTGCTATCTGGGGATTTTTACCTGCTCTATAATCCAAAGCTGAACTTTTTTCTGCCCTTACGATGGCAGCTAGCGAAGACCAGGCTTCCCCTGGCTGCTCATGCACCCAACACATTATGAAATAGACCTTCTTCTCCGCAAGCTTCAGCTTACTCTTGATTTCTGTCTTTGACTTTCTCTTTTTCTCAGCTTTCAGCTCCTCCTCTCCAGTCTGAACCATCCTCTGTAGATCACAGAGCACGCAGATTAAAGCAGGGCCACCAAGTGACAGAATGTGTAATACATCTTCAACAAGACCCAATCCAAATTGCAATCCACCCATGTTTCTATACTCTGGAGAGCAAGTTCTCTCCAAGCAATATGACAGAGCTTCCAGGACGGTTTCGGGCTGGCCGGCTTGACCTAAGACAGAGGAGACATTCAATACCACTGTTGCTGACCCAATGGCATCTGACTGCCAATCTCCATTGTAGAGGCGTAGTGTGAAGCAGTAGCTATATATAATGTCAACCAAGTGAACGGCTAAGAAGGGTGATGGCTCTCTAGAAATAAGCTTCCTTACAGGAGGTAATGGAGCATCAGGGCCAGGAGGAATCTCACTGGGTTGGTCCCCTGCACCATCATCTTGACGCGATGACAATGCTTCCTCTTTGGCAAGTGGGTGGATAAGCCTGGTTCCTTCCTTGCTGAGAGAGATGGTTCTAGCAGAAGACTTCAACCACCATGGATCCCATGCTTCGATCAACTTGCTGAGTTCCCCAGATGCCACAGCTCTTTGGAAACGTTTCTTCTCTTCTGCTGATAAATCATCATAATTGATTGGACCACCTGCAATGAGAAACAATACATGAATTCCATTAGCTTCTAAAGTTAAAGCATCAGAACACACCATTAAATAACACTCTAACTACAACCTAATGAGTGAGAAAATTCAGTTTAAATGGAAATGAAAATATCTGAAGTACTGAATGACAGGCAAAGAAGAACCAATGAGAAGACATAAAAATTTTTACAAGAAAAAAATAAAAAAAAATACATGAAAACACACCAGACAACACCTTCTGAACAGTCTCCTCGGAAAGAACAGAATCTGCCAACAAAAAAAATATAGAAAAATCAGGTCAAAGCCCTTCCATAACTAATTATAACATTTCAAAACATCGCACAAGTTATGCACAAACCTGTCCTCAAGAGTTTACAGTCTTATTTTACTGAAAAACAATTACATAAGAGAACAAAAAAAAACTAATAAATTTGCCCTTTTAACAGTAGAATGCCACAAGGATCTCAGTAGCAAGAATCCAAAATAAACAGATTTCCTTACAATCCAATTCACTAAGTTAGAGTATGCATTGCAAAATTAGACAAAAATATGAATAAAGGTAGAGTTATAACCATACCATCCTTCCAGGACTTGAACAAATTATATATAAATACCACTTTACGCACCCCGTTCCTTCACGACCAAAAATTAACTTCACTCACCTATCAATCTCTAAGTTCCAAAACTAAAGCTAGTATTACTACAAACTGAAATTGTCACATTTTTCAAAGTTCTCCACCAACACAATTCTCAATAATAATAACACTAAAAAAAAAACATTTTCCCGGATATCATCCTAATAAATTGAAAGTTACCGTCCTCAGGATCGTCGTCGTCGGCATCCATGCTATCATCCATTCCTTCTTGCTCCTCAGAATGAAATCGTTTCAGAATGTCAAGCATTTTCCGCTTCGTTTGCTCATCCGATTGCATCAGCTTCATCTCTTCCATCACATTTTCTCTCATAAACGACTCTGTGCATCTCTCACTATGCGACTGCACACACCGCGACAAAACCAAAATTAAAAAAAAAAAAAAAAAAACCCAATCATCACTCGCATTGTTATTTTACCTTATAGCAGTGAAGAGAACAATAGCGAGAATTGCATCGAGGACACGTGTACTGTGAAAACTGTTTCTGGCACCTACACAATCAGAAATTAAGTTAGAAAAATAAACAACTTCATCACAGTGACTGGAGGAGAGATTTAAGAGATTAAGAACGTACACGTGGCAGATGAAGCGAGAAGGAGGATCGAGAGGGGAAGGATTTGAGGGTTTCTCTGAGGTAAGGATTGTGTCTTCCATTTTTAATTATAATTATTAGCACAAAATCAAAATAAAACCGAGAGAGAGGGGCGGGGGGTTTTGTCCATTTTAATAGAAACCCCTAGAAAACTCGGGGATTTTTTTATCTTTTCTTAAGAGAGAGAGAGTTTGGATCTCTGGGGTTTCACGGTTAATTTGAAATTGTTTAGAAATGGACCTGAGCCCATTTATAAGTGGGCTAGTGTGAGGCTGAAGTTGGCCCTCCAGAGGGCTGAGATGGACATGGTCTGTTATTTGATTGGGCCTCCAAACACAAGGTAAGATATCCATCAAATTAGAATTTAAAAAAAAAAAAAAAAAAAAACACTAACCTTCGAAGTTCAAATATCAACTTCACGACTAAAGATTATTATATGATCTTCGAAGTTCAAATACGAGCGGGCCATATATATTAGAGATTCTAGTTTCACAACTTCAACCTAATTGAGAGCTCTCCTGATATGGTGAACATCTTGAACTTAGACTCACTTGAAAGATGAACGAGCCTTTCACCTCTAAACTCCCATACTGGCATTATATATATATATATATATAAAAAAAAACTTTAGTCCATGATAGGGTTAAGAACACAACTTAGCAGATGAGTTCTCATTCCAATTTGCATGGTTGCGGCGAAAATGAATTTAGAGCTTGTTTGGTAGTGTGGTTGCGGTTGCTTTTTAAATAGCTTTTCGTGCTAAAATGCATGCCAATGATATTTTTTTATTTTTTAAAAATCATTTTTGACATTAGCACATCAAAATTATTTGAAAACACTAAAAACATATTAATTTGAAGTTAATAAAAAAATAAAAAATTTTCAAATTTTTTCAAAAGCGCTTTTGAAACGCAGAAACAAACAGGCCTTTTTAATGTGACGAGATTAGTTTTAAGGAAACTTGCAATCGGTTATTGGATTTGAAAATTATGAACACCTCTAAAACTAGTTTTTCTTGGGCTTAGGGGACTTTCAATGCTTAAGATGGAAGAAGATGATAAAAAATAAAATACACCGAGAATTCTAGGAATTTAGAGCTTATGAAATTATAATCTATCTTACCTCGTATTTTATGGATTTATATGGCTATAAATCATGCTAACTTGTGTAGAGCGAGGGTAAAGTGGAGAAAACATTGCAATGCTAGATTTAATATAATGATGCAATAGAAAATAAATAGAAACAAATTATAAAGCATAATTTTCAATCAATTTAATTTTAAAAGATTAAATTGAAAAAAAATCAATTAAAAAAATGACTCAAGTCAACTCAGGTTAACCCGTTAAAATCGTGATTCAAGTTATAAGATAAAGATAACCTCATAAAAAAATAAATCGAAACATGTCATGAAATTTAATTTATAATCAACCTAATTTTAAAATATAAAATTGAAGGAAAATATCAATTAGAAAGGAGGGAAAAAAACTCAAGTTAACTCGTTAAATATGTAGTTTAGGTCATGAAATTAGAATAACAAGTATAAAAAATAAATTAAAAAAAAAAACTATGAAGCCTAATCCTCAATAAACATAATGTTGAAGGATAAAATTAAAATTAAGAAATTAATTACAAATACACCCAAAATAACTCGAGTCAAATCGAGTTAACTGGCAAAATCCATGATCCAAGTCATGAAACATAAATAATCTCATAGAAAATAAATCAAAATAGATCATGAAACTCAATTCTCAGTCAACCCAATATTGAATGATGAAATTAAAAAAAAAAAAAAACTTAAACCAATCGAGTTAATTTATCAAATTTGAGATCCAGTTCCTAATACTAAGATAATTTTATATTATAAAATTCAATCTTTAATAAATCTACTATTAAAAAATAAAAACAAAATTAAAAGAAAAAACATAGATTGAAATAAAAAACCTAAAAAATATTATTTCAATTAATTATGTTATTTGAGGAGGTAAACAGTAACATCTAATCTTTTTTTTAGTTTTTTTGTTAATTAATTTTGGATAGTAGAGTCAAGCAGGCTGTTTGGAAGTGGTGCAGCTCATCCTAAGAATTAGACGATACGATATTCTCGAGCTTAAAGTATGCAATCACTTTGGATCCGCTAGTACCTTCCCTGACCCATTAGCTATTGGGCTTGGATCTTGCCTCATGCGTTGTGTCACAAGCATGGCAATTAAGGTTTAAATCTCGAATCCATCAGGCATTAGTAAGCATCATCAACCTCATAACTATAATTAAGAAATATTCAAAGTAGTCCTGTGATCTCACTAGCTTATATTTATTTATGTCAATTGCTACATTGATTTTTACAGTGCATCCAGCCTGTCTAAATTGTTTCTTCTCAGTTCTCACTGAAAATATTTGAAAAAACTAATATGGAAACTCAGGCCCTTTCAAGAGCCTTCATGGTTTGCTGATCATCATTTTGTTGACTGGGTACAATTCTATTAATATTGGCTTGATTTTGTTTGGCCTCGTCATCAGCTTCAGCCTTGAATTCTGCTATGTTAGCTAGTTCTTCAACCGTTTTGACAATATCTTGGATCCTTGACGAAATATCTATCAGCAAAGAAGCTAAAATTACTACCGGAAGAACTTCCAGGAGATGTATTGTGGAGGTTGTTTTCTCAGTTTCCTTGCTCTCCGGAAGTAAAAGTTCTGCTGGCCTAAGCAGACTTGAAAGAGATTTTATTTCGTTTTGGAGATCTTGCACTGCACTGCTCATTTCTTCAACTAAGAAATCCATGGAGGATGATTTTTTCAATGTCTTGATAGTTTTTGCTAGCTCTTTTATAACACAGGAAGAGTTGGAGCTCACTTTCAGGCAAACGTTGCTCATGCGCTTCTTTATGAACTCCGGGGCCTGTTTTCAGACATAGTAGTGTAGGGAAACAAAGACTTTGTCAGGACAAAAATCACAGGGTTAAAAAGTATTAAGCGAGAGTATAAAGAAAATTTGTCACCTGATTTTCTGAATCGATGCAGCTATTAAGAGCCTCAATGGAGTAGGCACAGCTGCGCATTGATGCACCGATTTTAAGGTATTGTTGCCATGGATGCTTGAAGTTGAAGCGACCATGTGCAGGCTCCAGTCTAGCAAAATTGACCTGTGTCCAAAACAGTGTCATCCACAACTTCAGTCAAACATTCTGAGAAATTATTATATATTTCGATTGATTTTATTCGCAAGTCCTGTCACGTACCATGGATTCCTCTGTGGTCTTGGAATTGAGCACACATTTGTAACCAAGCAATTTCTTGTCAGGATGTTTATCGCTGTCTTCAAGTTCGCCATTATTATCGAAATACTCTTCTACACAACCTGAAATGCGATGGATTTGATAAATTTTTTGCGAAACTGAAAATCTTCATTAACAAGTGTCTGCATGGTATGCCACTTACCTTCTAAAGAGCCGGCAAGTTTGTCCATGTTGCGACAGGTAAGAGCATGCAGCTCCTGACCAGCCCAGATGGGGCAAATAAGCATGGTTACAAGGATGCATAAACAAGTTCCGATGATAATCGTAGATATTCTTTGATGAGCCAGGGCAAACAGTTTATCCACTCGATAACCAGAAACAGCAACCAAGCTGAAAGTTAGGATAAAGATCAAGGCTCCATAATCAAACCGAGCTTTCACCGAGGGAATAAATCTGGAGAAGGTTGCGGTAGAGGCTGAGGAGAAACGTGATTAATTAACACTTGATTAGATAATTGTCCCTCTTTTTTTCTCTCGTAAAACAACTTCTAGTAAAATGTTGGTTCAAATTATATTAGATGCAAACCTAATAAGAAAACTGAAGCTCCAATGATTAGTGGCTCAAATTTCTGTCCTGACAGACTAGCCACCCAATGGACACCAAAGGCAAGAAATCCAGCAAGAGTTGTTCCAATCACTCTATTCAAACTTTTGGATATTGTTGCACCTGCAAGATAATCAAGTTAAGTCTGAAGGTTAATGTAAAATGCTTTAGCCTTTTGGGCCACTGGCTTAAAGAACATAGCAGAATTCATTAAAAAAAAAATTGTTTCCTTGTTTTCCTGTGATGTTTGATCCTCAAATGGTGGGGAGGACCAGTGACCATGGATGATGACATTTTACAGAGCTTTGGACATTGAATAATTAATGTTTCAACAAATTTGGAGTACTTACCTACAGTATTTTCAAAGACTACCACAACTGTCATAACAGCCCACATAGCATTGCCACCCACACCATCATACAGAGGTCTCGTGAAGTAAAAGAGGGAGACAACAGTGAGTGCCATTCCTGCTTTTAGACAATGGATCACTTTTCTAGGGTCATCCACGCCTATATCCCATGCTTTGTTTAAGAACTTCCACACTTTCGAAACCAGACCTGCCATCAAACCCTTTAGCCCCGTCCAAATTCTGCTGACAGGCCCTGTCTCCGGGACCAAACTCTTCGATGATCCATCTCCCAAAGTTATTCTCCACTCCAATCCACTTGTTTCCTTCTCCTGATGAGCCATATTTTGCAATTTACAGTGGTCACAACTATGTAGTATGTGATGGGATACCTTGGAATGAGATAGACAAGATTGGAGATATCAGAGAATTCTGCTGTAAGGACTTGCAAATGAGTTTGTTACCAAGCACCCTATGGCCATGCAATGGGAAGGTGATGCTTGGATTGGAAGACCAGTGCTGAATGACTATTGAAGTGAGTGTATATATATATAAAGGAGGTGTATGTTACTTTGCACTGAGATTTTATTTATAATAAAAGGTGTTATCAGGATAGAAAAAATAAATATAATATCCAATGACATGGAAATTCTAGAGGATGATTTTAAAATATTTTCTGGTAGGTAAAGCTGCGATTATTGGACAATCTCTCTCTCTCTCTCTCCCCCCCCCTCCTGGGTTAACTATAATGTAAGGGATTTTATTTAATATATTATAGACAAAATCAGATCCGTAACTCATCCTTGTTATCTTCATAAAGCCATTTCTGCTACGCAGAGAGACAGGATTCTGTTGTGACCTAAAAAAATTAAGATACAGTTGACATTTGTGTCCCCAAAAATGAAAAGCTGAACGTCAGTCCATGATGATTTGGATCATAGGAACCTCAAGTTTTATGTGTTCTACTGCTCAATGCTTGTTCTAAGTGGATCATCGACCAGAATCCTCTATGATTTGTCTCCTGTAGATAAGAAAATTAGGACTCAGCACCACCCTAAGGTAAATCATTTCTATATATACAGATATTTCTGAAGTGGGTATCCTAATTTAAAATTTTCCATTGTGGTCCTAAGCTACTGACCCACCAATGCTTTTTTGTGGCCCTGCAGTAGTTTCCTTTCATATTATGTAAAGGGCAATGCCTGTGCTCTGTTCCAGCAGAGGAGTCAAGATTCATTGCCAAGATAAGCGTAGCAAAGTATTGATCTTACAAGGAATTGCTAGGCAATAATCTGCATGTTATTTCATGTCCAGAAAACTAGTGTGACCAACTTGTTTCTGTGTAGTGAGTGCGCTAGAGTGTCATGTTTCACTTATTTTATCCACTTGTATACTAAATTAGCGATGGGAAATGACTTGTTAAAGCTTCTGCTTTTCAGAAAGAAGCAAAGAATGACCAAATTGCTTACTATTCACAGAAATGTAGGTAAAATCATCACACTATTTTTTATAGGTCTTCTCTTATGTATGCCATAAGCAGTTTTTCTATTCGCAACGTACAGCTAAGGCCTCAAATCTTTTCCATTTTGATCCACAGGAGAAGATTACAGCTTCTCCATCTCCTGGATAGCATGGTGAAACCATGAGTACGTACAAAAGGACAGGCGTGCCTGCATAGGTAAGAGAGAGCCCTAAATCCTTTGTGCTTGCTGTGTTTACTCCTTTTTATTGGATTTCAGCTAAAGTGGAAAGTCCAACATGAATGTACAGACTCTAGTATATCATATCATCTGTCAAGTGGAAGAGGACAAATGCAGTGAGTGGTGTTGACATGCGTTTTGAAGCTGCAAATTGGTTGCAGCTGTTACCACTTGTTACAACACCCATCAAATCTCAGTTTATGATAGTCTTCCAAATTAGGTCATGACTAGGACTGCTCTGTCTTTCCCTGTTTATAAAACTTGTATATAAGGTAGAAGGCATTAAGCAAGGTTTCTGGTTGGCCTGTGCTAATTTCAGTTGAATGGAAGACGGAGCACTTATCTTCTAATGCTTGGAGCTTTCCCTGTCCACAAGTGCTCTGATTTGAAAAGCACACTCAGCTATCAAAAGTCGCGTCTTATTCCAAAGTGTTACCTTTTTTCTTATACTCAATTCATTAATGATAACAACAGTATTAGACTTTCTCAAAAGCTGATGCTAATCACCTTTTAAAATCACTTGTCGATAAAGCTCGAGGCTTAACATTTGCGTTGGAAAGCTTTGTGCTTGTCTACAACTTTTTATATACCCGCTGATGTATGGCAGCAGAAATGTTGAAGCATGCTTCCCTCCACATTTAAGTTCTGGTGAAGGAGATGGCATGTCCTTTCACGTGGCTTCTCACAGCCCTCATGAAAATTCCTTTTTTTTTTTATCAAGGACAAGAATACCTAATTTAGTACCTATATTAGCACGGAATCTTTTAGTGCGTGGTGATAAGTTCACTTACAACGGTCTATGTTAAACTATTACGACTGCCACCGAAGGCATGCATAAATCTTAAAAAAAATAGTGACCATGAGGACGATGATAAGGTATTGATGTTGAGAGAAATGTGCTCATATATTAAGCTCTTGGGATTCACAAGGAGGGAGGGAAAAGAGTTACATTATGATGCTTGACTATAAATTAAAGAAAAATAAAAGCTGAGAAAAACAAGAAAGAATACAAGAAGAGAAAGAAAAATTAAAAAGACCAAAGAATTCAAAAGAGGAATGTTCTGTTATTTTTATCAAGTCATAAAGCATTGCTCATAATATCAAGAAAGTTACATAAATAATAAAATCCTAATCGATTTTGGTTTAAAACCAACTAAATAATAACATAACATAAATTAAAGTGCAATAATAAAGATAAATAAAATATAATGACTTGGGCTTGTATGAGTCCAATCTCCCTATCAAAAAACAACGATGATGTCCAACTATAACTCAAGGCAGCTTCGATAGTGATTTCAAAGATCAAGCATTATGATATCTTTCTAGTAATTCAAGCACAATCTGAATTTGGTCGCCTAGTTTATATACTGAAATTCACTAAACTCTATCATTCATGAGAAAAACAACTTGTGCATTTAAAATAGTATTATTATGTTCTTGTGTGCCAATGATAAGGATAATGGAGTGGAGATATCAAAATGAGCATCAGGGATAGGTTGTGTTTTATATATATCAAGGTCTTTCATGTCAAAAGTATAGTTAATATCAAAGTTTAATGGTAGTTTAATGATATAATTGTTTGATTTAATTATTTGCAACACTTTGAACAGTCTAACAGTACTCACTTGCAATTTATGACTCGTTTTCATATGACACCATCCACGTCTAATCTATATCATGCAATGATCTCCAATATTAAGTGCATTATAATACTTATGTAACTCAGCTCAAAATTTATATTATTCATTATTTGTTTTAATTATTTATTTATGATCTCAACATGCAGGAAAAAAAAACTCAGCTAAATCAGACATTTTAGAGTAAAAAGACATGGAAAGAAGATCAACAGACTTTCTAGATTCATAACTATGAACACTAAATGACCGAGGGTGTGGAGTGGAACAAATACTATTTCAAGTCTTAGTATATATAGTTTGGAAATAACCTAGTAAATTAGGATTATCTCTGTCTTCCTCATCATGTGTCAGGGGTAAGGGATCAAAAAGTTCAATATGTTGTTCTAAGCCTATGACGTGCTAGATGTCAAGAATGAGAGCGTGAGGAGCATGTTGTTATAAACCTTTAATGTGCCGGACACCAAGCATGGTGGGTGGAGAATTAAATAGTTTAAGAGGACTAGTATCATAAGACTTTTTTAATACCATATTTATCTCTTCAAGCTATTCCACTAAAAAGTTTTCTAAAACTTCTTCCTCTACAACTAAAGTAGAATTATTATATTCTTTATTAACCTCATTTTCAAACTCATTTGGACTTATAGTGTTAAGTCTCTCTTCTTACACAATATCCTTTTTCATGTAGGTCATTAAAGTCTTCGAGATTAGGTCCATACACTTGCACACAGTGATAAATTTTTTTCCACTTATATCTTTATGTTCTTGGTTGACTAAGGATTTAGAGGTGTAGTTAAAGAAGATATGATCGAAACCTTGATATTTAGTACACTAAACCTCTGAAATTAACATAAACATTTCATTAACTCTTTTTCCCTTATCTTTGTTATAAATTTAGGCACTATTAGGATTAGGTCTATATAATGAAGCACCTAACAAAGAACTAGCATTCCTAAATTGAGATCTAAATGAGGTACTACAAGGGTCTTGGTGTTTTATTTATTGACTTTTTATAAGCAACTCATAATCTTACATTATGGTTTAGGCTTGGTCAAGAGTGAACACATATTTGAGCCTAACCTCTTTTTTAAAATTATTATTCAAACATTTACAAAATCTACACAAAGTTATAACTTCTTCTTTTTATGGCACATCTCATCATATAATCATTAAAATGTGTTATATACTCATTGATAGACTTGTTTCCTTGCATCAGATTATTCTATTGGTCTGAGAGTTTGTTCTTATAAGATTGGAATAGGTACTTCAATATTTTTTTTGTTTCATTTTAGTCCAATAAGTTATGAGAGGTTTATCTTTCATCTTTAATCAATCGTTAACATTTCTTTAATAAAAAAATTGGGTTTCATCGATGAGTATCATCTTAGCAAATCTAATTCTTTTATTTTCAAACAAGTTGTGTTACTTAAAGAATTGATCCATATTATAAACCTATATATCAAAGATCCAAGAGTAAGATAGGGTAAAAAATGAGGGTTTCTACTTTATTAGGGCTCATGATTCTCTCATTAAGATCATCATATTTAAAATAACCTAAAAAATAGTCATATTAGTGGTGCTCAGGGTGAAGAAAATTATCAAGAAAATTACATATAAATAATAAAACCCTAATTAAAATTAAATTTAGGCTTAAACTCACTAACTAATAAAAATTTAATAAAATAACATAAACTAAAATTAAATAATAAAAATAAATAAAATTTAATAATTTGAGCTTGAATAAGCTAAATTTCTCAACCAAAAAACAATGGGTTAAGTTATTCATCGTCCATCAATGATCATATTCATGCATAAATGATACATTGAACCCGGTGTCCCCATCAAATTCTGTGAGGGATAGAGACCATTTACACAGATATCCTCAGCATAAAAAGCGATCATAGGTACAGGTTAACTGGGTTTTACAGCAACTTTCCCTGCCAGCAACAGGTAAATGATCCAGGGCGATTGTTGGGGCTCAAATCCAGTTTGCTTGCTAGGTCAGCTAGTTACAGGTTAAAATTTCTAATCGTGAATGTGGCCTACGGGTATCACACTAATAGCTGTTACACAGTAGTTCAGAATTTGAATGAGCCAATGAAAGCACAGGAGAAACCCATTTTCCTGAGATGTTTATGAGAGAATCCCAGTTAGGATGGAGATTCCCTCATACTTCAGCTTACTATCGTGCCACGTCCTCCATTACATGGGATTGCTGTATTGAATCCTACCGTACATGTTAGTTAATGTAAAGAATCTGAAAGCTAGTCCCCATTATTTCCATGCATTGTCGCATTCCATGGCACGGGAGAGAGAGCAAATTCTTTCATTATACTAATGAGACAGCAACAGATACAAAGAACAAATAAGTGGTTAGCCTAAGACTAAACTGATTTGTCAACTTAAGACTATGAACAAGTTATGGTAAAAGAGTCTATGACAACAAAAACACGACGCAGTTCCCTGCACAGCTACACTCTCAGTCATATGCAACGTGGCTTTAATCGACGACTAAAAGCAGGCTAACATCCAACGGTGCATCCCTCTCCAATTGTACCATAAAGGAGTAACTAGATAGCTCGCCCTACCTTTCGAAGTATTTCCTATCTATCAACCATATTCACATTTTGCTTCCATTTCCAAGGGAGTCAAAATGGAATGGAGAATCTCCTTTTCCCACTTCGGTCTTGGTTCTTGAACTCAGAACACCAATCACTGCGGTATCTCAATATATAGATGTATGCTCAAAGTGTTCTAAAATCCCTATGAAAGAGATTTATCATTGAATTGTCTCAGTCAGGCTGACAGGACATGGCAATGCAGGAAGCTGGTAACTGTTTAACTCGGGAATCCTTCCATGCATTGCATTACTATGTTGATTCGTTGAATCCATCACGCTAGCTCCTGTTCGTTCTAGAAGCTGGAGAAGTGACCAAAATACTTCCACCCTTGTTATCTGCATGTTTGCCTGTGCAACAATTTCAACATCAGTTTCCTTAATTTTCTCATGTTAAACTAATTCCACACCTTAAAATCTAAATTTTGATGTGCTACCTCAACAATGAAACGTGCCCAGATCTTCTCCTCTCGACTTTCCATCAACCCCTTCAATATATTCAAACCAAAGCCCTTAATTACATCTGCTATCTCAAGAAAGAATCCCCGATCCTCACAAAGCATCTGTAATAGAAAAACAAGAAAATAAATTCAGTGGATTCATATACAGATGACAAATTCTCGGAGAAATATTCTCTTCCACTCACACACCTCTATAAGCATAAGGCCAGGTTGACTGAGGTCCTCGACAATGATAGGGCACACCATTGATTGATCTGCAACTTCCAATGCCCATGTAGCACCACCACCGCTTGTGCTGTTGTCTTTAGGAAGCAGTCTATTATGTTGGCCAATCAACTATACAAATGCAGTTTTATTTGTATCAGTAAACAAATGGAAGGGTTGTTCACTTGTCAGCACACAATAATATTAAACAAACAAACTACCTTTGGCTCATCAGCTTGTTTAAGCTTTTCCGCATATTTGGTCACACTTTGCAAGAATAACATGTGTTTGATGGTGCGATCCAACAGAGCATCAATGCTACACTGTTACATCATCAAGAAAGCATACGTCAATGATTTATATCTTTAGCATTTGTGGGATATTGCAGGAAGTCATGTGAGATATCTAATAATTTAACAAATATATAGGATTATTTCATTCAAAGCAAAACATAAGATCGCATACCTTTGCACCATCAGGGATGATCTGTTTCAACTCTTTAATACGGTCTTGTATCTGCTGACGGTCTTTCGGCCTAGGTCGAGTACTTTCTCCAGGTCTGGCTCTTTTCTTGGTGGCCTTTGCAGGCTCCTCAGGTTTCTTAGATTTTGTTAAACCAGAACTTCCAGTATTGACACTGTAACTATCATCAATCCACAAAACTGTTTGTGCTTTTGGGAACATCTCTTGTTTTGATAGAAGATTTTTTGTCTTGTCAAAATTATATGCAGGCTGCATCACCCTGCTGCTAGTAGGGCAAGAAGCATTCACTAACTGAAGTTGATTACCACTGACTGATGAATTTTCCACTCTTCTTCTTTTAGCATTGGATAATTGATCATCACTGCTAGATTTTGTAACATAATTAGAATTACTAACACTATCTAAAAGCTCTGAGAACAATCCTTTTCGAGGGCCAACCTTGGAATCAACATCCAACTCTGAGATGCATTCTGAAATACCAGTGCTAGCAGTTGTGTGCCCACTACTCGCTACTGGCACCATGATATCTTCCCAGCAATGCCTAGCTTGTCCACCCCCAAATACTAATCCCAAACCTTCAAGATCATTTTCGGTGCCAGTGATGCTCACACATTTCTCCTTTCCGTTAGAGAAATATGATTCAGTGACAGAACTTTGAGCCAAAGTGGCTGGTTGCTTCAATGGAATATCAACTAAGATATCTCCAATCGGACCTGGTGATGCTGGAGCGACTCCTCCAGGTTGTGAAAGATTTCCGTTCATCATGGGTGCCATTCCACTTATGCTATGCTCTGGTGAAGGGGCAAACCACTCGAGAATATTATCTATTACACAGGAGTTGGAGAGATCAGGTGGAAAATCATCTGGTTTGAACTCTAAAGGGAATCTGTTCTGGCTCATTTCTCTTTCTGAAAGTTCACCTTCAGTAACATGAATTGATGGAGCAGAATGCAGATTGCTCATTGATCTTTCGGTAGAAAACACAGTTGGAGAATCCTGGACCACCATTTCATATCCTAACTTCGACTCCAATGAAGTCAAATTTGAGCCTGCATTGCTCCACGTACTAGTGCAAGGAGTTAGGGCTGTTGTTTTGTTCATAGATGGAGATTGCGAAGACAACTGTTGGGACTGAGTCTTAGGATTACAGGACAATATCATTTGAGCTTCACTGGTCTTCAATTGGTTTGTAGGATGAGATGAATCCAGGCATAAAGGAATCATCCTATCTTGTTCAACAACAGATGTGATAGCGGAGGGCTGGGTAAAATTCATTGAAGAATAAGCTATTTCCATCAGCTCATTGCAGTTGTCGCCAAGCATGGGCGTGATATTCCCATTGCAGAAGGAATCAAACCATTCATTTAGATCATAACTTTCACAGTTCAAAGATGAAGGCGAGTTGGAATTTGAAGTAAGCCCATTAATATTTTCCATCTTACCAAACAATCGTTTTGTTTGACCCAAAAATTCCTCTGACTCCAAAATCTGCAATATTAAAAGCATTGAAATTAACAAACAACCATCCACGCTCAATATGTGGTAGGTCATGGATATTTGCTTTCTCATCAGTCAAAGGATGCAGAAATAGTATATTTTTAATAAATGGTATAACCCCCCCCCCCCAAACCCGGCCCCAAGTATATTTTTTGTAGGATAGTTAAATTCACTTGGTCTGCTTTTAATGTGCTCACCTTCTGGGTGGATCCAAATTGTACCAGTCCTTGTGATTCCACAGAGATTACTGCAATTGTCTGCAAATGGGAATTAATAGTCAATACAAATGATCAGGGTGTTGGATGAAGAAAAGGGAAACACAAAGCTCGGATGAATTTCAAGTGGAATATCATAAAAAGAAAATGAGTTATAAAAGTAAAGTTTTGCATTCCAACATGCAGTACCTTTATTCCAGAAGAAAATTGGCGATGAATTTCAGAATCATCCTGCAAAAAAAGGAAATTTTCAGGCAAGCAGAAACTAGTCAGCTAACATTCAAGAATTTTGGGCAATTTAAAAAGAAAAAAAAAACGAAGAAAAATATTTTCAATGACAACTAGCACAGGAGTGAATGGTAAAGAAGAAGCAAAGGAAGAAGTACCTGGAATATATCTTGACCTCCAATAGAGGCAGCAGAATTCCAGCCTCCATCACTAGCATCTGAGAAAATCCACTGGTGCTTTCCAGTGGAAGCAGCTTGGCCAACAATTCTGAATTAGACCATGACAACAGCATTAACCCTATTAAAGTTTCTTTTAAAGCTTGGAATAGAAATCATTGAAAAAATGGTCGAAAGGTTGTCTTCTGGAAATTTACAAAGAACAATTGAGGAAAAATCACTGTATATCTGAAACAGAATATCACATAAAGCTTACCCTTCACCTAGCATGTGGGCCTCTGAAAGCATATTGTTAACTACAACTCCCATTTCCTCTTCATAGTACGCATCTTCCATGGTCAACAACCTGGTCACATCTCAAAACAACAGATTTTTTACAGTAAGCAAAATATCATTACCATATAAAGCTAAAATCTATGCCAAGATTCAAACCATCAGCTACTTCCAAAAACAGGCAAGATAGTAAAGGTGAAAACTTTACTAAATCTAGTCCATCTCGAGAGGATTTCCTTATTATAAAACAGAATATTATGCAAAAATGCTGCACCGATAAAGTGAGTTTTTTTTTCCCCTCTGCTGCTTCAAGGATACAAATTTAACCAGAAAAAAGAAGAAAGAAGAAAAAAAGATTCATATCTCTTGAAAAGTAATTATGTTAAATTCAGGTATGGAGAATCAACAATTCCTGCGCATGAAACTTAAAACCCAAAAAAAACTTAAAGAAAAGATCAAAACTTTGTAGAAAAACAACACAAAGAAAAATCATGCAAACATTTTTGCTTAAGGAAAAAAAAAGTGAATAAAAGGTGCAAACCAAGGAAAAAGAAAGAAACTTACATGGAATTTCTCTGATCAAAGCACCAAAAAACCCCATAAGACCACCCGTTACTGCAACAAAGACTTTTGAGTTTCTCTTTTAACACCGAACCCATGTTTCCTTTCAGCACCAAAGATTTCACTAAGCAATTCAAACTTCACAAATACCCCATTAAACTATTTAACCCTGAGTCAACCAGCTCTCAACTCAGTCACGCAAAAGCACCAAATGCTAAAACCCCCACCAACAGAAAAGGCTTGCAACTTGAAAATGTCTGTCTAAGACGGGCAAAAAACAAAGATTTTTATGTTGTAGGGGAGAAATAAATATATGAAAACACAAAGTGTTAAGTGTGTAGGGGTCGGTGAAAGAGAGTGTTTTTATGTTTATATGTATATAGGAGATAACAAACTAACAAGGTTGGCTTTCAGTTTTGTCTCTCTTTTTTTCTCTCTTTGTGTGTGTGTATATGTTTATATATACTATATATTTTGGACAGCAACAATGGAGTCTTGATAATATTCCAAGATTGAAGGGAAACACTGAGATCTCTAAGCATTGACGACTGTTTTAGCATCTTTGTCTTCTTGTTTCCCGGTCACCGGTCCCATTTGGATCTTGCTTTGATGGTTCATCATCATGGGACTCTTTACCCACCCATTAATTGGTCCATTAATTCTTAATTTTTTATTTATTTAGGTTATGTACTTTTATTTTTACCATGTGGTTCTCTTATGCTATGTTCTACCATGTTATCCAATTGATCCTTTAGTCCAAATGTGTAATTAAAATGGCTGACATGTGTTTTTTTAATCACCAATAAATGTTTAGGAGTGAAGTAGTTTTGTTTTTGGAAAAGTTTCACTTGAAAAAATATTAAATTAATATATTTTTTATATTTTTTAGTGATTTTTAATGTATTGATTTTAAAAAATATATTTTATATGTACCACGATATCAAATACACAATCTTGCTAATATAAACAACTTGTTTGTTTGTCATTGATTCAGATAAAATGAAATAAATTAGATGAAAATTTTAATTAAACTAAAATTGATAAAACAAAGTCATATCTTATGGAAGGTGGAGAAAAAATAAGTTGTGATAGAGTATGTTCTGTCATGTTCTCTTACCTAGTAAAACACAACATGCAGCTGTACAGGACACTGCATTGATAAAAATAAAATTAAGGGTCTGAATTAAGAATTTGAATAAGTATAAGTTCTTTAATTGTTTTTAGTTTTTACCGGTTATAGCCTGTCGCGGTTGTTGATCTTCTCGTAGAGTCCATTTAATATCTCGCGATGTGGACAATATTTCGTGTTGTTCTCTTAATGGAGATTAATTGGAGTATAAAAATGATGGTTAAATAATGTATTTAACTGTGATGATTGATATTTATTGGTTTTGGATTTTGTTTTGAGATTTTTTTTTTGAAAAAATCCTTTTCATTTGCAAAATGTAAGTTAATTTTTATTTTTATTTTTATCAAGAAAAAATTAGTTTATATAAAATTATTTTGATATGTGTAGATGCAAAAGCTTTATTTTTCTTTACTATGTTATAAGTATATTTTTTTTTTACATAGCATCACCATTCTCTTTAGCAACATCCATTGATTTAAAATTTAATTTAAAAATTATATTCCAACCAAAATGTTTTTTGGATGCGCCTAATAATCAATGAATAACAAGTGCGTTTTTCTTATATAAATTCTATTTCAATAAAAACTTGATGAGTTGATCCATATGCACATCTTACTTTTACTATTATATTGAAAATTATACAAGAAATAAACACTTTTTTTTTGTTATTATCTTTTATGTTTTGACCGAGTTAATATTTCGCTACTTCAATTTCAATATTTATTTATAAACAATTCTCCCATTATTTTTTTAAATACTTATTTAATATTTAATCAATAAAATAAAAACATAGAGAATGAATCTTTATTCATTACAAAGCATTATAATCTATAATGATTTTTGTTTCCATATTAATTATATCTTATATTGGTTAGATATTTTTCAAACAAGCGTTGTTATTGCATTAAGCAAATTAAATGATAATGATTCTAGTCATAATATTTTTGGATTTCATTATCTAACCAAATGTTATAATACACGTAGATTTTATTAAAATTTATGTCTACCGATATTTGTAATTACTTGATTTATTTATTTATTATTAGAGGCAATTGGGCTACAAATTAATTGAAATAATTAAACTAGTAAATATTCATGGGAGGATGACATCTTTAAGCTGCTTGAATGAACATAGATCGTCGGTATCAACAATATTCCCTCTATAATCCATAATTATACAGTCATTATCATCTCCTCAATGGCTCGCGAGAAGGTCACCATCCAAGGCACATAAATCTCATGTCCCTATCATGACTCACAAACAGCACTGTCAGCCTAGACTTTAGTGGCAATTTATTTATTGTGAGTCTCTACGGCTAATTATGACTACTACAAAAACAACATTATAACACTTAAATCGGATATATTCAAGACCATCATGGGCTAACAAAATAACATTTGAAAAAAATAAATAATAAATAAATGCTAACCTACGCCACCCCTACTAATTAGACCACAACTAATCCCCTCTCATGGCCCAATTAGTGAGAGATATGTTAAGAAAAAATTATGAACCCGTTAAGTATTAAGTAGAAAATTATAGGATTGTGTTTTTCACTGTAACATAGACATAATTTACTGTAGAGTACTACAGAGAAATTATCTACTTGTTCTTTAGTAGAGAAGAAAAAAAATCCTGGGGTGGGTTTTTTTTTGTTTTTTTCCCCTTGTTTATTTATTAATGAGAGATTATTTGAGAGTGTTTAGAATTTTTTTTTTTAAATTAAAAATATGTTTTTATCTCTAGAATCGACAAAACTTGAAGTTTTTTAATTTTTCTTTTAAACAGTAAGAATAATTTTTTATTTTTGGGATCAAATAATTATTGGGGGTGTTGGACAAGGGTATTTTTTTATTTTTTTTCTCTATTCATGTATAATTGAAGTGCAATTTTAGCCTTCGAAAGAAAAAAAAATAAAGTTTATATTTAGAGGTATTTTTATACTTTTACACTGGTTTTTAGGGTAATTATCAATATTATAGGAGGGGTTTTAATATTTTTCACGTTATATTTGTAGTTTTAAATCAAAAAAAGTTGTAGAGTGATGTCCGTATTATTCAAATGATATGTGTGACGCCACTCGTTGACCAAACCAAATCTTCATTGTTTTTTAAAATAAAAAATATATTTTAAAAAAATAATATTTCTTATGTGTTCAACCTTGCATAATAATTTTTTAGGTTTTGGGTTTATTTAACCAATTTCATTTGTGTTTATTTTTTAATTCACAGTTTTTTTACGGTGTGAATTTATTTAAATAAACAAGTTCAGTTAATTACATGGTCGAATAAATATCTCATTTTATTTTATTGAATATCTTGATTTATATTTTTTTCTTAACTTTTTTATTTATCTTTTGGTTATTGTCAACTATTTTTTTTAATTATATACTTGCATAGATTTTTTATTTATATTTTGAACTTTTTTAAGTAAAAAACATATCAAAATAATCTCCATACCTGATACTTCTTTTAAAAAATTATAACCATCAACTAAAGAACGGAGTAGATAGCAATGATGGAATGCATATCATTCCTCATGCTGTTCACGATAACAAACTCTCGAGCAGCGCCAAGTTAGCAGCGTCTTCGACCATGAAAAAGGGCATGGGCGGTGCACTTTATGGACTCTGAGCTTGTGTGTCAATGTGATTGTAGTTGCTTTTCAAATAGCTTTTCGTGTCAAAATACATGTCAATGATTTTTTTAATTTTTTAAAAATCATTTTTGACATCAGCACATCAAAATGATTTGAAAACATTAAAAACATATTAATTTGAAGTTAATAAAAAAATAAAAAAAATTCAAATTTTTTCAAAAACGCTTTTAAAACACAGAAACAAACAGGCCCTCTATATATCTTCTACTAGATTTGTTCTTTTAAACATCGATCCACAATATTTGAATATTTCTTGTGATAAACATTAAATATTTGAATCTTTCTTTATGCATATCAGTCTCTGTTTTTTTCTTCTTCTTTTTTTGTTGGGTGGGGTGATATAACTAATTACTAATATTTGAATATTTCTTGTGATAAACATTAAACATTGTATTGAAATATTTCAGATGGGATTGTCCTCCATGATGAATGTTACAGATTAAAAAAAATAGCATGCAGAGGGCAAGAGGTGTTGGAGGATATTATATTAGGGCAGAAGGAAAAAAAAAAAAAAAAACAAGAAGAAGAAGAGATCATGAAAATTATAGTGTTTGGGGAGTTATCATTGATGTAGGAGGAGTACATGGCCACTTGAAAGGCACAAACGTCAAAGAAATCCATCATCTTCTTGCATTAAAGAAAGGGCGATGAAATCTAATCTGTTTTTTTTCTTTTTTTTGGGTAGATGTGGTCCATTCATCAATTGCTTGTAGTAAAATTATTTCTTTCTTTTCGTAGTTTGAGTGTATTTTAAGTCAGCCTCCCCAGTTGTGACAGCGGTACAGAGCACTAATGGGACATCGTTGAAAATTGTTGCGGCTGCCGCCGGTGGTCGGCCGCAGAATATTCCGTTTCTTGTTGGATAGCTAATTGGTTGCCTTGAGAGGGTCCCACCTAGGGAACTGAAATATCACAGAAAAGGAAAGGAACTGAATGGTCCTACATAAGGGTCTGTGGGGTTTGTTGGGATCATTTTCTGATTCCACATTCTGACATATGCCTCCCCTGTAGTGCCTCGTTCCTTACGGCAATTTTTTTAGCTGAATTGAAAATATTCTGTTGTGAAAGGCATATTTTTTTAAAATAATATTTTTATTGTTGTTTGTTGGATTTTACACGTGTTTTATTAAAAATATTATTAAAATAGATGATAAATTAAAAACAGATAAAGATCTTTGGTTAAGACTATTGTTAATACTATAATAACTAAAAAAGACAGGTAATATAGCTTGAAAATAAATAAAAAGTATGTGATTAATATAGCGAAGGAGTCTTAAGATCTTAGTTTTATTGTACAATTAAATTAGATGCAATAATATAATTCATTTTACAATAACCTATGTATTCATAGCTTTGTGAATATGACTAGGTATCAGTTAAAATATCATAAAAAAATAAAATTTGAATAACAATCAAATTTTATAAGTGTATAATCTTTCTGAGATTTTTTTTTAATATAGTTATACAATGTAGTTGATTGTACTATAATTTCAACTTGTGTTTTATAAGGACATTTGATAATATTTTGTAAAAATTTTCTTCTTTTTTTCACACTAAAAAAACACATTTTATTGTGCATATTGATAAGTGTGTGCGATTGGATACCTCTTCCTAGCTTATAGGTTGTCCTTGACGCTAAACTTCTAGCAAGTGATATATTTTATATTTATATGGATCTAAAAATCTATATTTATTTGGATATTCATTATTTACCAAATAATATTTTTCCACGATAATAAGTAATGAGTTAGTAAGTTATTTCATAAAAAAAGATTATCTAGAAAAATAATTAAAATAATATAATTTTTTTCTCAAGTAATTAGCTTCAGGTAGTTTAGGAAATTTTATATTTAGATTTTCAATTGCCTGCCAAAACAAAATGAATTACATGTCAAAGATTTTGATGCAACAGATGATATGTCACTTGTGCAAATTTTTTGAGCCAAACACTAGGACCACCTAGGTCTACACGCCTACCCTTTGCTGGACCCATCAATTTTTTTTTTAGTTTTATTTATAAAATTAATTATATGAGGTTATCCCGATCTCATAATTAAAATTGTAAGCTTTATAGATTAATTTGGGTTGAATTGAGATTTTTTAGGTTTTTTATAGATTGATTTTTTTTATTTTATCCTTTATAATTTGTTTGTTTATTGATAATTAAGTTTTATAATTTATTTTGATTTATTTTCTATAAAATTATTACAGTTTTTTAATTTATATTATGAATTTAATAGGTTAATCTATCAATTAAATATATTATTATTTTAGTATTTAAAAAAAAATTATTATTTTTTGAATTATATTATATTTTAATCCATCATTGAACTTATTTTTAAAACTCTTCTTAAAACTTCATTTCCAAATATTTCAACTGAAAGAGAACAGAAAACGAGATCGATCGATTTATTGATCAAAAACCAATTTCACTAAATGTTTCTGAAAAGATTTTATTAGATTTATTATTACAGGACAGATTCAGGCGTCGTATTGAGAATTAATTAATTGGAGTCAGACAACGAAAAGAAAATTAGCCTCAATTATAAATGCTCTTTTCAATGTTATATACGATCTACTTGAAATTGCAATTTATATTAAAAAAAAAAACTACCCATAATTCTCACCCTTCTCTTCTCCTTTACTCCTCGCCGGAATCCGGTCATCCCAACCCAGAATGAAGGGTGAATGTGATTGAAGGAGTTGCTTCTAATTTGCAAATGCCTTGACAAGCACTACTGTTTCAGGCCTTGGATTCCAAGGGTCACCATTGTTTACGAAGAATACATACTTAATTTAAAGTATGAGAAAACATAATAAATAAACACAAACAATCCAATTAAAACCCTAAACTAGGACAGAGAATGAACATCTACGTGTTTTAGTGTAGGAATCAAAGAATTATGGAGAATCTGAGCCTAACCCCGACTCTTTCTCTTGAAAATCCAGGAAAAATTAGTACTAGAAACACAAGTGATTGTGGTTTGTGTAGAGTGTATTTGAGCGGTGATTACTTTTCAAATAACTTTTCGTATCAAAATAAATGTTAATTATGTTTTTTTTTATTTTTTTAAAATCATTTTTGATATTAGAAACGTTTTAAAAAATACAAACCACACTCAATTTTAATAAAAAAAAAATTCAAAATTTACCAAAATACAAATACAAACACAACCCTAAACAGACTTTACTCTTTCATTTCTTTCCTTCTTTTGAGTTAAAGTTTCACTTTATTTTTGTCCACTAGAAGAAGAGAACAGTCCTACAAAACAACACTTCTCTTTTCATCTTTTTAAAAACACAAGAGCCCTTTGAGGGTTTCCTCACCTCTCATCTGCTTTGAAATTTGTTCTGTTTTGAATAACAGGGAAGACAAATGCCTCGGGTTTCAAACCTCATCAATGGATTCACAACCTCCTTGTTTCAAACCACCAACTTTCTCAGTAACCCATTTCCTTGCTCGCCGAAACCTTCATCTTCACCAATAAGTTGACACCTTCTCTCATCCTCTGTAAAAAAAAATCCCTAAAACTTTTACCTTTTTTGTTTCAATACAACTCATAGGTAAATAACCTCCATGGATCTTACTAGCAATTAAAGTAATTTGATGCCCAAAAATTAACCTAGTTAAAGAAGAAGCACAAACTGCAAATCACATATGATTAAAGCCACCATTGCAGTGCTTGCATAATTTCCTGTAAAAAACGGCAGTTCCTAATGTCTTATCTACAGAGGTGATGGAAAGACCCTAATGGCGTCCTTAAAAGAAGACGTGGACTTTTAAGAGATTCCAATAAGATCGTGCCTCGAAGGTAAAGAAGATTGTTTGGTCTAATTTTAGATATAATATATGTATGTTACGGTAATTTAGTCAATTCATTTTATTTAAAAATTTAGGATGTAAATTATAATTTTAAATAAAATAAATAAACTATAGGATATAAAATATAATTTACTCTATTAAAATTGATCTAATTCACTACCAAAAAAAATTATTATTTAGCAACAAAATTACTTATGTTCGTCAATAACTACCACTATAATCTATGACGCAAAAGTTTTCATTAATTCGTAATCACTGACAAATTCCTGGCAAAAATAATATGTGAAGAAAAATTTTGTGCAAAAATTATCAATATTGAATTAAAACACCCCACCCCAATTAAAATAACAATAATTCTTAGAGGTCAATTACGTTATTTTTTAAAATATTTTTTTATATAAATATATTAATTAATATTTTTTTATTTAAATTTTTTTTAATAACAACATATTAAAATAATTTAAAAATATAAATTTTTTTTTTAATTTCATAAATATATGGTTGAACTGCTCCCATGTGCCTTAAACCATCTTTTTGTTTGCTCTCAAACTGCCCCCACCTCAGCATATTTAACCGGTCCATCTCCCCCACCCTTTTCGCTAGCGTCAGGCAACAACGAGAAAGGCTCATCAGTGGCACTAGAAACAACATTTTCCTCCCTCCCCCTTGTTGGTTAATTGCTCAAAGAAGGTTAAGGTTACTTAATTAAGTATTTGGGATTTATATTTGTAATTTATAAGTGTTGTGTGCCTGTTATTATCGTTTTTAACAATTTGAAAAAAAAAATTTAAAAATTTAATTATGGTTAATTTGATATAAAACTTTTTTTGATTAAAATTTTGGTTGAAAATAGAATTTATTTTTGTCAAAAATTTATTTTTGAATGGGAATTCTGATGAAAATGGGATTATGGCAAGATTTTGCAACATAATTACATCGATGATTCTATTTTTAATAGAATTTAGCAATAATTAATACTGGAAAATTAAAATATTTCATCAATAATTAACATTTTTTTCTCATCAAATGGTCAGGAAAGTACTCAAAATAGGCAGAAAGACCCGCATTATCCTGTTATGAAAAGAAGAATTGAATAAGTTTTATACACCTGAATTCTTATAATTTGGTAGTAATTAAATATATAGTTGCGTAATGTTTAATATAGAAGATAGTAGTAAGATCTGTACTTGCTGACAGGCTACCGTGGGAGGAAGGGCATGTCTCCACAGTTTTGGAATATTGCTGCTCTTCATGCATTAGAAAAAAGCTTGGACCTGTGAACCCATCGCACCTTTTTGCATGCGTCCTCATAATCATTTGAATGCGGTCTCGAGTGTGTTTCATTTCTTGCTCCACACTACACTCTCTTTTAAGCAACTGCTAGGAGGCTTATATAAAACAAAGACTACATATTAAATAGGACGACAGTACACCAATCAGTCTTCAAGTTTTGTCAGATTAGAGAGCTTTGTGTGAGGAGTTCGAAGGTTGCCCGAGAATGAGAGAAACAGTCACTGTTTGTATTTTGCGCACAGCGGGCGGATATTTTATGTAATTCGTAGGTGTTCTTGTCGAGTTTTCGTGTGTGTTCTTAACTATTGGTACTGCAGAGTCAACTTTCATAGATCAAGATTTCTTTTAATCCTAGGTAGGAAATCAGATTTCTTAATTGCCGATCAAGATCTTACGTACGCAGAGAGATTTAGTTTCAGTACTACTGTGCAAAAATTGTTCTCAAAATACAACATTTAACGTTAAAATTAATGTGTTTCATGCATATATATATATATATATATATATATATATATATATATATATATTGGTACCACCAGCTCCCTAGCTAGCTATGTCGTGTTAATTACCAGCTATAGAGCTTGTTTTAGGCTGTCGACTGAATTAAACAAAATCAAGTTATCTCTTTAATCTTGTTAGATCACACATATGCAAGCTATCCTCCCTTATCTCCCTTACATGGTAGGGTATATCTAAGGTCCAGACACTAAAAAGCTTAGGAAACATGCATTATTCTTCATAATATATAGAAATGAAAGGAACTTGGAGCAGTACTGCTGCGGAAGATACATGCCCCCTACGCCTGCATACATTTCGGATGTCACATATTTCCTACTAGTCTGAGAATCTTGACTTTGCCAAACCAAGCCCTAAAACTGATATCTTTTCAATTTTCTACTCCTGCCTCTTTTGGATTTTCCATCTTGGTAGTCCCAGTCAAGATAAGGCATGCACATTCCACTATCTTATCACCTAATCGCAACCCTCCATCTGAAAACCCTAGTCCAATTGGATCACCTAGTTATGGACCGCTACTATTTTTACCCCTTTTTTTTTTAATTAATTGCTAGAAGACAAGCCTCACTTATTTCAAAACATGATTGGTCATAATCGAAAACATGGTTTTTCTAAACACGATCATTTTGTTGTTCATTAGTTAGTTAACATTGCAATCATAAGGTCTGGTTTAAAAGCCATCTCCTGCTAGTGGGCAGCTAGCAGCTGTGCCACCCACGTTTATTAGCTAGATAATTTTTCCTTTTATCAATTTTTTTTTAATAATAGTCGTGATTTTATTAACTTTTGGGTAATAATAAGATAGCCGAAGAAGTAGAAAAAAAGAGGCAACAACAGAAAGAAGAAGATGAAGAAGCCACGAAAGAGTTAAAGAGAACATAGACCAGGTAAAGGAAAAAATGGTAAAACTCAGCTGTGAGTTATTCTGTTATTCAAGAATTTGATCCCATCAGAGCTGATCCCAGGATCCATTCCGGTGTAAGCAAAAGTGTTTCCATCGATTAGAATAGTTTTATGTATCAGGACTAAGTTATTTTGTCATCGTACGTTGAATCATATGATCATAATTAAACAGATCATTTACGTCCAGTGTACTGGTGTATCTATGGTTTCTTAATTTGTTCTTCGCAGTCTCAATTCCCATCGCCTTAGATTGGATTTCTAGACGATAATGTGGAGATACTGAACACTCGAGCTAAGTCTCCAAGAGCTAACACATGCTAGCTAGAGAGTGGAAAAAGAACGCAGAGAAAAAAGAGCACCCGCAACTGATTGCAGGCGCAAAGTGTTACGTACCATCAATTTTCTCTGTACAAACCCTTCAACTTTAGCAAGCAAATCTTATGATTCTGTCTCCTGAGGAGAGCACACGCTTAATCATGGCCGTTGAGAATGAAGTCAAGTGCATTATAAAGTTTGGCTTATGCATTCCTCGGTTCTTTTTTAAACAAGGGAAATTAAATCCAGGAGCAAGATTTATTTGTTCATTGTCTTCCTCTTTAATTTGGTATATAAAAGAACAAAGCCTGCCTCAAATATGAATTAATTAACTGTTGATTTGGTGATAATATAAATCAAGCAGTAATTGGTCCTACATATGATGATTGAGCAAACAATTGTGTCTAAAGCTTTATTCTCCGAAAAAATACACTTTACGCCATAGAAGAAACATGCAGGTAGCTAGCACATGTAATTGCATATCCCCAATTTGTAGAAGTTTTTACTTGTAATGATAACGAAGGCAACCCGATTAAGTATCCCAACCCTGATTAAGGAATAATAATACCAGTAATTCCAGCCAACAAGGGTTGCTTCAACTTCAAGTACTGTTCAATGCTCGATCTTTCACACCGTCTAGGGTTGCTTCAACGTCTACATATGTGTGTGTGTGTGTGTGTAAACTACATAGTTTGTGATTTTAAAAATAGCTCCACCGATAGCTAGGTAGCTGTTTTGATTGCATGCTTGTCAAGCCAGAAATCGTACATCAGTGAGCTCATGGTTGGTGATGGCCCGTGTATCTAATTCTTGAACTATTCTAAGATTACAGGTTTGGGACTTTTGTAAAAAACAAAAGGGTTTTAAGCGAATATTCTACTGTGAAATAAATTCTCAATTTGTGTCCATCAAGTGGTATGTCTAACAAATTAAAGTGATCATGCATCCGGCCAGTTGCAGCGTCTATATATGCCTCCGACGCCATGAAAAGGTAAGTGTAATCAATTTGTAATGCCAGATAAAGCACATTACGCAAATGACAGTGACTTTATAAGAAAAAAAGGAGCAGCGTTAAGTCAAAGGGTCTTTAACATGAAGTGTTATGATAGTAGTACTCTTCGTTAGATGCCCTTCTACAAGAATGCTTAAACTTTACAAGAAGATTTAGGGGATACTCATGATGTGGCCATTAATCTTTTTTTTTTTTCTTTACAGCTTCCATTGACTTCTACAAACGCCCCTAAGTACATACTATATGGTGGTGATCTTCAACGACTCCTCGATGATAATTGCACAGTTGCTCAGCTCAACGAGAAAGCGGCATCCAATTTTTTTGAATTTTTACCAACAGGTCAAGACGTGAAAGAAACACATGGCCTGCAGTGAATTTATACTCTACCTACATTTATGTGTGAGGAGAAATGCAAAAATTAACCTCAAGACAGGTTTTTTGTTTGAATGAAAACATGAATATTGGCATTCTGTGTAGCATTTGTCCGAAAGGAAAAGGGAAAGGGATTTGTCGCTATAAAATTCTAGTCTTGGATTTCCCTCGAAAAAAGCTTGTAGGGAATCTCACTCCTTTATCGAATGCGAAAGCTGACAATATTGCAATTGATCAGTTGCTGCCATATGAGCTTTTTACTGTCCAGCAAAAGTGTAACACAGATGCTAATCTCACGGCCTCCTCCTTCCATATCACCATCACACATTTCATACCCTTTTGCATTATTGCATAAATATGATCTCTCCTGGTAACTATTTTTACAAAACGAAACACCAGATCTTCAGCATCTCTTACGCTATTAGATTGTGCACTATTGTATTGCCCTCACATTATTGAAGGCTAGCTGGCAGTTATGAGGCCAGAGAAATGCTGCATGTTTTTCTCCATGACAACCGCAGACCAGAACACCGAGTCTTGGAAATGTTAACAGAGTTGATCCCTTTCTGTCACTGAAATTATTCTGGGCACTAAAATGAAAAACACCCTAACAAGGTAGAAATCATAGTGCCAGTCAAATGTAATAATAAGCTCCACATCGTAAATCATGGGTTAGATTACCAAGATTTCATGAGATTGATGGAGGATGTTTACTTGTGTTGTGAAGATGAGCGCTTTAAATGTATTTTCTACTTGTTTAAATTGGCCAAAAAGAAGGAGGGGAAAAATAATGAGAAGTTGACAACTGGAAGCTGTAAGAACCCCAGTTGTCCCAGAAGCATTTATTAATAAAAGTAAAAGGAGTTTTTAAGGAGCCCTCTACTCTACCACTAATGAACTAATCATGAAGTGGTGGTGTTCTCCTCTGCGAACCGGCCCACGAAAACCAAAGTGGACCCACCATAACGAAAAGACAAAAGCATCCCTCTACCCTAAAAACTGTGATCAGAGAATGTCTACTCTCTTCGATACAGCTCGCTGTTATGTCCGGACTTCTGAGCAGTGATCATCCCTGTGCTCTACAGGCTAAGTTCCCATCCCACTTGAGGTCGGAGCCCATTTTTTTATGACAAAAATGCTGGTGAGTTGCAGCTTTCAAGTATGGCGACACTCGCTTCTTGCATGGGAACTATGCATTCTCACACTGACTGGAACCTGGCCATCCTCTTGATTTTTCGATTTTGCAGGTTCTTTTTGCCCGGTTTCTATATGTGGCACTCGGGAGATATTAATTATTTTCTTTAATTCTCTTACTTTCTTCTGGGATCCAAAAAGAAATGGTTATTTATGTTGGAATATTTTGTTAATATAAGTTATTTATTTAGAATTTGATTTGATAATGTAATAGTTGTTGTTTTTTAATGTGTTTTTATTTTAAAAATATACTATATGAGAAGGATATATTTCCCAAATTAATTATGTTCAAAGAAATTATTGATTAAATTTACTTAATTATGTGATATATATATATATAATAGATTAGGAAGAAATTTTTTAAATAAATGTATCATCTGTAGATAACTTATCCAAAGAGAAGTTACCCATGAAAATTAGAAAGAAAAAAAAAAAGGGAGTAGAAAACCGGAAGCTCAAGCTCAAGTTCAAATTTGTATAGAGCTGGTGTGGAATAATCATGGAGGGCACAGCAAAGCCTCCGAGCAGACACAAGTACCTGCTGTGGACCATTGGTTCCTTCACTACAAGTGAAGCACGATATTCAAGAAAATGATCTCACCTTACAGATCTCAGACACGTGGCTATCCGATTGACATTGATTGAGGCGTCAAAAATGGGGAATCAAACGGTGGTCATCTTGAGGGCCAAGCTAGGTGCCGGTGACGGAGGGGACAAGTAGCCGGACAGTGCAGATTGCTTTTTGAGGGGCTCGCTGTTGTAGGGGTCCACTTAGATGATGATGTAGTCCCCCATTGGTTTGTCCTCCTCCACGTCAGCAATCATGTTGGGGGTGGAATGATACCGTGTCAGATTTGATGATGGGATCAGACGTAAGCAATGATCCTTTTTGGTTTTGGGGCTGCTCCTTCTTGATTTTCTTTCTCCTTTTACTTTGTCCTCTTGCTGGGTATGTTTTGCTTTATACAAGTCAGGTGTGACCTCTTGCTTTTGTTATTCTCATGTGCAATCAAAGTTCATTAGGCAACAACAATGGCCACTGTGAAAAAAAAGGAAAGGGTGCAGCCACCGTGGGGTCGGCATAGCAATGGCATTTTCAAGCCATTGATGGCAAGGTTTGCATGCCCAAGCTCCCCGATTAAAAAAGGTTTAGCTTTTGGACTTAAAGTTAGATCGTCGCAAAACACAATCTGACCCAATTGTTGCTCAACTGGGTTTTTCAGACAAACATGTAGCTCAAATAAGAGGCCTCGTGTTCGAACCTTTCCTTTGTAATAAAAAAAATTAAACTAGAATCTTAGCGTGTGATGTACATGTAATTAGTTTAACAAGAATAGCTTCACATTTCATAAATGACTGACAAGAGTGTCTGGTATACGCAACCATGTGGTAATTTATGAAGAAGGGGAAGGATTAAAAGAGAGTTGGATTCTATTTTAGGCCCCATTCGAGAATGAAAGCCATGAGAGAAGATTTCCCTGTGCTGTCTCTCTTTATGAAGAAGAGAGGAAACCATTAAAAGAGGGCTGGCGAGGTTCCTTTCGGTGCGAGGCCTGGATATTTCTGTTTGGGTCTCGGTCCCTGAGATTCAAGAATGGCCCAATTAAATTAAAACCACTGGGAGCCTTATATCATGCTTTTATCTTTAAGAACAATTATCTCTCTCTCTCCTTTTTCTTTCAATTCTGCATATTTTTTTTTCATTTCTTTTTTTTTTGTTTTTTTAACTTCATTCTCTATTTTTTTTTCAATTTCATTCTATAACTTTTTCTAAGAGTTGTTTGGGGTACTTTCAAACTAATCAAATCAATTGAATCATATCAAGACAACTCTCACACAGTTTTATTTTAAATCTTAGTCAAACAAGGAATTGGGTTGAAAGTTTTTTTTTGTTAATTTTTTTTTTCAATTCCATCATTCTCCTTCATTACCGATCAATTGAATTATTTTTAGACAATCTAAGTCAGTTGGTTTACGTCAAAACAATACCTACCCTGTTTAATTTAAAATCAAGACTAGGTAAAGGGTTGGGTCAGATGTTTTTTTCTATCAATTTCATCCTTATACTTCTTTGTTGATCGATAAGATTACCCTCGTATAAGTCAAGTTGACTTGAGTCACGTCAAATACCTTCTACACAATTTAATTTTAAATTCAAGCTAAACAAGGAATCGGGTATAGAGATTTTAAGGTTGACCTGTTAAATCGGGTTTCATAATAATATTAAATTATTCTTTATGCCTTAAACATTTTTTTCTTACTTTCAAGAAATTTTTTAATTTGACCTGTAACATAATAAAAGCATGTAAATTAATGCCAGACCTTAAGCTGCTAGGTGAGTCCCAATAATAGTTTTATATTACTCTTCAACACATCCTCTCAAGTAAAAGCACTTTAAACTTAAAATTTATACAGACTCACACTATTTTATGTTTATTTTTTATTAATTATAATGAGAGTGGTGAGATTTGAACTCGTGACCACTTGGTCAACAAGACTCTAATACCATGTTAAAGAATCTTCTCACCTTAAAAGCTTAAGCTGTTATGTAAGATTTTAATAATAGTTTTATATTACTCTCTAACAACTAACACTTTCTATGATTCATGAATGGGTCTTAGACTCTCACATAACAACTAATATTAGCTTGGGTTTAAAATTAAATTTTACATGAATTGTTATGTCTTGATATAGTTAACTTGGACAATAAAAAACAACTCAGTCGATTGAGAAAAAATAAGGATAAAATTTAAAAAATAATGATGAAACTAAAAGAAAAGAAACTTTCAACCCGATTCTTTATCTAGCTTGAGTTTAAAATTAAATTATTTGAGAGTCGTTTTAATGTGATGTAATGAATTTGTTAGTCTAAAATAACCCGAATGATTATTATAAAAAATTTAAGGATAAAATTAAAATAAAAAGACGAGGAATAGAAGAAAAAAAAAAGGTTGAATAAAAAAAAAAAAGAGAATAAGACCCTACTGTTATAAAATTAGGTTGTAGAAAGGTTTAAATAAAAATAGAGGTGCATGTACAATGAAACACCATGTTGTTTTCTAAATGTTTTAATTAGATGCATTAGGTAATTGGATTAGTATGAAAAGTAGATTTATAAAAGATAAAAATATATTTGGATGAAAAAATAAAAATTTAATCTTCAAACTATTTTAAAATAAATTTTTGTATTTTAAAAGCAAAAAATTATATGAAAACATGTCTCTCTCTCTCTCTTTTTTTAATCTTTTCTAATATAAGATAGTAACCAAATGATACGACTAGATTTTTTTAAAATCATTAAGTACTCTGGTAACTTCTGTATTTGTCTAGTTATATTGAAAAATTCATTTGATTAACCAATTAGTTTCTACTTTTAAGTAACATTATATATATTATCGTGTTTTATACTTGATTTTTTAAAATCTAAAATAATATATTTTTCATTCAAAAAGATTTATTTTTAATTTAGTTTATATACAAAAATTTATTACATAATATTTTTATCCAAATAAATATTTGTTAAACTTATTTTTTTAAACCATAATTATAAATATTTTTGATTTTTTTTTAATCACAACAACAAATGCCAAACACACCCGAATTCACTTCGGAATTCTCATCTCCCGCAACAACTGGAAGCTTGAACTGGAGAATCTCCAAAACCTAAAAAGTAAAAAGGAACTTCATGTAATAATTAATGTTCTCTGGAGCTCAAACTCCGCCACCATATCAGCTGTGATAGTGGATTTTGGTTCTCTACGGTTATAGCTTAAACTATCGATACAGTTTGTGCCGTCAGGGTCTTTGCAAGGTAAATCTTCTTCTCAAGAAAAGTTTTTCCTTTTATTCACACAGTTTTATTTTGATTTTGATTTCTTGATTGGTTTCTTTATGTAATTTTGATTATGCACGTATTAAAAGATTTTTGTTAGAGTTTATTGATATGTAGGAGGCGCCATTTTCTTAGACATTCTGGGAAAAACTCTTGCTTTGAAACTGGTTATTATTGCATAGTTTAAAGAATTGCCTTTTAGTCTCTGTATGGTTCCGAATAAAAGTGGAGGAAGGGAAAGGAAAGTGGATTTAGCATTAAAAATGTATTATTGTATGTTTTGGGATTTCGAAAAGAGTTGATAATAAGATAAGATTGAGCTGTGATTGTTTCAAGTTCTGTTCTTTTCGTATTACCAAATGAAGAAAAAGTTTGAATCGATGCTTTAAGCATGGCACAACAATACATCAATTCAATAATTTAGCAAACATACCGGGATTCCACTCTTAGTGCTTTGAAACTATATAGAATTCCCTCTGTTAAAGAAATACGGAGCAGAAAGTCGACTTCTTTATTTTGGCGAATGACTTGTTTGAATGAATTTTCTGATAGGTGGAAGCAATCCTGTCAATGAACCCAAGGCCTTGTTTAGCTGCTGCAATAATCTTTATTACTATGGACTTTGCTTTAGTAATATAAGGAAGTATTGGTGCTTTGACATCTCACGTTTTCTTGTATTTACTCTCTCTATCAAGCATACCTATGCATGTGCACACTGAATTGTGGAAATTAGCACGATATATTATGCTGGTGTTGGCTTTGTGATGTTTACATGCACACTTCGTCTTTCATAAATGATCTTTTGATATCATCTTTTCAATTTCATTTTCAATCCTTTTTACTCATTTCAGACGAAGTTCTTGTTTGAAAGATTCAAACTTGGTCTGTTTTTTCTGGGATGTATGCCATGCATTTCAAACTCCAAATTCGTTCTCATCAGTCCCTGCAATTTGGGTTTTTATTCTTTCAATTGCACAAAACATGAATTTTTTATTCCTTCTCTTCATACATGGACAAAATTGGAATAGTCAAGCCTTGTGGATTTGGAGATGAGAGCACCAGTGATGTTGTTCTATGCTTGAGAAATTGTGAAGGAAGACCTGAATTTTTTTACTCCCACTCCTTTACTTTAGTAAGCAAGAGCAAATTCTTTGCAGATTGGTTCTCTTGTCCAGACTTTGGTAAATGCGTTGAGATTCATTGCACAGAGCTCAACTATGATCATCATGTTAACTTCTTGAGATTGCTGTATCTCCCATTGGACTTGCAATTGGACTCTGTTAAATCCGCTATTGGGGTTCTCAAAGTATCTGTTGCTTTCAGCTGCCAGGAGAGATAACGAAGAGCTGCATCCAGTACTTAGAGGCTGTTCCTTGGGAGCACAGGGAAGAGGAACAAATAATAAAAGCAGTCTCCAAACTAGGTCCAGTTGCCATGCCCATAATTTCCAGGATCAAACCAGTAGATTTAACTGCTACCAAAAATGTTTTTGTTTCGGCAGTTCGCTTTGCGACATCTACTGGCGAGTCATGCCCTCCTTTTGGTGATGAACTTAAAATCTCTGCTCAAGAACAAATAGAATACATGTTAGGGGAAGATGAGGATATGCCATTGGTTATGGCCGATGATGAAGTAAAATCAGTTGTGAGAACGGGTCTTTCCAGAATCTTTTCTACATTTGAAAAGCAATTGTCCTCCCTAGTTTTGGAGTCTGACATCGCATCGGATACAGCAGAGGCCAATATATTGCAGTGTGTATCTGATATTGAATGGATGTGCAGTATACTTCCTAAGATGGAATTGATGAAAGACTTTGTATCAAGCTGGGCCAGGATCTCTGGAGGCATTCTGGGGATACTTGCAGACAAGAAACTTGAATCTGCCATGTGGGGTTTGAAAGTAAAATTGATTGAAGTGAGTGGAAAGGCTTTAGAAGCAGTTGGCTATGGCAATGTGATTCTTTCAGCTCCTATTCGGGTGCAGCTGCTAAAGTCATGGCTTCCTTATATTAGGGAAATGAAACCTCTTTTAGATTCAAAAGGCACTGAAGACACGAGTTTTCCTCACAAGATGGATGAAGACTTGTGCCAGAGCATCGAAGGGGCAATCATCTCATTGGTTCTGGCATTGCCATCAAATGATCAAGCTGATATCCTGGCAGATTGGATGGAAGCGGACCAGGTCAGTTATCCAGACTTGAGTGAAGCTTTTGAGGTTTGGTGTTACCGAACCAAGTCAGCAAAGAGAAGATTGGCTGAGGGCTTACGCAGGGTCGACAACACAACTGCCAGCCTTGAATAATCCGATGTTGTTGTAACATTAATTATTATTATTATTATTATTCTGAATAGATGGTAATGATTCTGTTTATGTATTCCTGCACCTCCTCAAGTAATGCTCCCAGCATACTTTATTTAACTACTGGCCTGATTGTTCATCACCATTATGTCTATAGATTAGGGTTTTAATTGATCCCAGTTCCTACCAAATCAACGAGAAAAACCCATCTCAGCTTCCAGGCCGCTCTTGCTATGTACAACAGTTTCCAAACATGATCTTTGAAAATGGAAGTTTAAAATAGAAGACGCCATTTATGAATACCAGCCAGCCGGCCATTAAATGGCACACATGCACAGCTACCATTCTCTACCTGCTTGAAATCATAAAGTATTAACAATAATAGATTGGGTTTTACCTTTTTCTTGGCCCCAGACCTTACTACTTGCATTGAGTTCTTGTTAAATCTTTTGACTGTTTAGGACTTTTTTTAATGGATGTTTAAGGTATATTTATATTAACTTATGTTATGACCGAGACTAAGTTCTTATATTTCATGTCAATATATTATATTTAAAAGATAAATTTCTATGACTAATATTTAAATTCAAAAAATGAATAAACTTTATAGGACCAAACCTACTTTTGAAGTTTTATATATATTATATTTTCTTAGAATTTAAGAAAATAAAAGGTACTTTGTGGATATAGAAACGAGACTAGAATATCATTTTAAATAATTTAATTGAAAGTTTAATCTAATACTAACTGAAATGGTTTTGAAATCCGGCCCGACAGATCGAATCGAGACTCGACCGATTCAAGGCTGGACCGGGCCTGGTTAGAAAAAAAAAGGAAAAGAAAAATCTGATTTCAACCCGTTGACTTTTGTTTTTGTTTTGTTTATTTTACTAAAACACCGTTGTTTTGATTTTTTTTTAAAATTGACCCGATTAAAACATGATATTCTAGTCAAAACTCAAAATCTGGGTTTTAGATCTCGCCAACCATCAGACTGAATCTAAAAACTATGCTAATATGACCCAAACCTTACTCATTAATTAATACAAACTCAATTCACCATACATTATTGTGTCTTTCCTTTAAGAATAGTCATCCATATCAACCAAGTCAAGTTTTAAACTAGATTCTAAATAATATTTTTAAATTATTTTAATGCAATAATATAAAAAGTTTTTAACTATATCCCAAACAGTGTTTTTTTTATTTTTTTTATTTTTTTATATATTTTTAAATTATTTTAATATGTTAATATTAAAAATATCTTTTTAAATAAAAACAATATTATTTTAATTTCTTTTTTTAAAAGAACCAATACTGTAATTTTAAATATCATGTTAATGAGTTAATCCCTGTGTTGGTGACTCCTATTGATTCGAACCCTGCCCCCCTTCACACCTCTCTCTCTCTCTCTCGCTCTCTCTCAATCTTTCAAAGTCACCATCTTGAAACCAAAAAAAGAGGAAAAGCCATCATCAAAATCTCCTCTTTTTTTTGACTGAGTCACCGATAATTTATATTTTCTAATCTGGGTCTCCTTATTCCCTTTGTTAAACTCATTCTCCAACCTTCTCCAACAACAAAGAAAACCAAAGAAATGTACGTTAAAGCTGAGCCAACGACAGATGTGAATAGGAACACGGAGTGGTTCACATATCCTGGAGTTTGGACCACTTATATGCTCATCGTTTTCATGTCATGGCTCCTTGTTCTTTCCATCTTTGGTTGTTCTCCTGGGATGGCTTGGACTATTGTCCATTTCTGTCATTTCGCTGTAAGTTCTCTCGTTTGTTTTCTCGCCTACATACACAGTGCCTTCTCTATTGGGTTTGATTTGTTTGATTGAAACATTCATTCCTTGCTGATTCGATGAGATAGTTTTGCTGCTGTGTTCTTTTTGGTTTTTGATCTGTTTTATGTTGGATTTGGATTTGTGGTTTTGTTCTTTCGTTCTTCTTGTTTTTTTCTTAATGAGATTTGAATGTGTATTTATGGTGTCGAGACTATGATAATTTATTTGGTTAAAGGGCTAGGTGAAGCTGATCATGGAGTTTGGGATTAGGGACAATTTGTGTCCTGTTAGGGCTCGTTGTGAAATAGCTTAAGATTGACTCATAGAAGAAGAGCCTCAAAATTATTGAAAGTTTGATTTTCAATTTGCTTTGGTAAGTTCAATAGACTTAACCTGAATGTTAACATAAAGGAAATTAAATGTGACTTTGTATTGCCTAAAACCTGGTAGAGCTTGTGAATGGGTGATAATATACAAGAATTAAGCCAGATGCACATCACGCGAACAATTTTCATTTTAGCTAACTCGAATGAAGGTATTTCTGACAGTTATAGTGCAAAATGATAGATTTCAAATTTATATGTTTTTGATTGAAGAAGCTGGGGTTGACACGCTAAGGGACTCTTTTTCCAATATCATTTAGCTTCAGAACAAATTCCTTTTTCTAAATGTGGAGATTTCTAGAGAATCAAATAGGTTCTTTTAATGTCAAGGTCATGAACTATATATTTTAGGATCTTATCTTTGCACGGGTTTTGGATTTAACTTTCTAGAATTGTTCTGAAATACATTGATTTTCTTACACCTTAGACATGATAATTGAGGCTAAACAATGAAATATATTGCCCTGAACGTGCGCAGGCACATGTGTTCTTGTGTGTTGTTTTTCTTCTTTTTTTGGGTGGGGGTGTAAATTGTGTTTGTATCTCTTTCGATAAACCGTAATTAGATAAAGGTTTTAGAAGATGCTACAGTTCTTGTTATAGCTTTGGTGCATGGATCACATGACCTGATCATTTTGTGGGAGGATTTGTTTGTGCTTCTTCTTATAGCCGATGAGTGTTAATCTGCTAGGTTCCTAGTATCTAAATAACCATTTTAGTGATTAGCAGTTGTCTACCACACTTACCTCTCCAAATGGATCTCTTTTTTGTCATATGCAGATAGGTAAAATAATATGTTTCTAAAGTCTTTTACATAAAGTATACTTGCTTATTTTACATTGTTCTTTCAACAATAATATCAGCCAAGCTATGGAGTAAAATTTGCTTTCATTTGTTTCATGCTACTGGAGATATTTGCTTTGCCTTTTGGAAAGAAAATTTAATCTCCTGCAAGAGACTGATAGAAATATTAAACAGTTTGTCCTGTCCAAACCACTTAGATGGAAAAGAAACTGATTTGCCATTATTTTTCATCTGCATTCTCTAATCTCTTGCTCTTATTTTGTTCTCCCATTGATATATCTTGCAAATGACTTTTCTTCCCCCTTCAGGTTACATATCACTTTTTTCACTGGAAGAAGGGAACTCCCTTTGCTGATGACCAGGGTATCTACAATGGATTGACTTGGTGGGAGCAAATAGAAAATGGCAAGCAACTCACACGCAACAGGAAGTTTCTGACCGTTGTGCCTGTAGTGCTGTGAGTATTTTGTTCTTCATTATATAAGTATTTTGATTGGACTTGAAATGGAAAAATGTGGAACATACTTGTTTACATTTAATATCTCTGCACAGATTCCTATTTGATTGGTTCAATAAGGTAAGGGATTTGTACTGTGTTCTATTGATTAGTTGAAATTATTTGGCAGTTAGTATGTAATTGTTCAGTAGTTTATGTGTCTTAGATTATGGATATTGGGATAAGGTTTCGTTCAGCACCACAATTCTTTGTTGTGTTCCCTGTGTGTGTGATAGAGAGAGAGACAGGGAGTTGTGGGATGGGAGGGCCTCTGTAAAGGAGGTATGTTGCTGGGAAAAAGTTCCTAAGATGGTGTTTTTTCCTTACCAAGCATGGGGTAGGTTCAACTGCTTGAGCCTCTACTTGAGTTGAACTGAAGTCTTTTGAATTGATTTGGATTCTTTCCTTCTGAATCTCTGGCATTTTGACTTGATTTACTTGGCTAACCGTCTCCTAGAAGGATCTTAGGAATGATTGCCATGGTTTGCTACAAAGATGGATTTATCTGTCACTGGATAGCTATTTGCTTTTTTCACGAGTAATTGGTCCCTTTTCAGGCTTTTGAAAAGGGATTGTTTCTTCTAAGAAAAGTCTTTAACTCTTTTGAATTTTTGTCTGTTTCCATAGTTCCTAAGGTGTAATTGTTAAGATTTTGTTTATTTGTTTACTATCATGATGTGTGGCAGCACTCTTGCAATTATCATTGTGAACATAAGCTGACTGAAGGAGCTACTCTTTCCAAAATGACTGTCCTTTGCTTAGCGCCTATGGCCTTATATATTTCATTTGGCAGGTATTTGATAGCCTCGCACACAACAGACTATCAAAATCCAATGCTCTTCTTCAACACATTGGCTGTATTTGTGTTGGTTGTTGCTAAGTTCCCAAACATGCACAAGGTTCGCATATTCGGAATCAATGCTGATCATTGAAATGCAAAGGAATTCATGCTTGGTTTACTCCGGTCATTAGGATTGATTTTTTCACGTTCCAATGTAATGGTAATGTCCCTGTACAGATACTGAAACTGGAAGGGTTATTATTATTCCTTTCTTTCTTCTTCTTCTTTTTTTATAAAAAAATTATGGAGTGAATATATATATACACGTCACTAGGTTACATGCTGGAAGAAAAGTGTATCAACACATTTCTTCTTCGTACCAGCAGATATATATCATCTTATTTTTTACTGTTTCCCCTGTATGGTTAGTGGTTACTCAAGCCATTTAATAAAATACTTCCCAAGAGGGATCAAAGTGAATCTGAGCAATGATCATGGAGCTGAGTCTCTGGGTTTGAAAGTTTAACTGGTCACGTTTTTATTTGTTTTTGAGCAGGTTGATTCAACTCGTCACATTTAATCACAAAACTTGATTCTGGGTTGAATTTTTCCAGCTCATAATTAGAGGAGGTAATAAATATATTCCGTGTAGATTTAGGGAGAGGGATGAGCACAGCTGCCCCTGTTCTGGGTGAATCCTAGAGAATTAATGGTTTAAATTAACCGAGCTTGACTACTGCAAAATTTTGCCACAATTGAAGATGGGAAGATGAGGCAAACCATATCACCTGTCCTGGTAAAGACGTGCAAGTTGCTGATTATTCATCATCAGGGGAATATTTGCAGGGGCCCAAGTAGGTCTTGGAATATCGTTGATGGCTGTACTCCATGCCATCTCTGTTACAGCATGTGAAAAACACCGTGTCAATTTGTGTAAAGTTTCGGCTAAATAACTTAAAATAAAATGAGTTAAATTAAAATTTAATGTCAAGAACGAAATTGAAATGAAATGATAAGAAAAGAAATCAATTAAAAAATTAAATTGTGTAGATAAATTGAGAATTAAATGAAAATGTGAGGTTAATGTGTAATTAATCAAAAAATTGACCATAAAAACACTCTTTCTCTCTCTAATGGCCGGCTAGAAGTAAAAAGAAAAGGAGAGAAAAACTAATAAAATTGAGGAGAATTCATAAGACAAACATTTGAAAACCAACAAAATTAAAGAGGGGTTGTGAATTACCACCCTTAAGAGGGAGAAATTTGAGGAAAATGTAAATTAATAATAAATTGACTTAATTGAGTTAGGATCACTTGTAATGAAAGTTAAATAAGTGAGAATTAATGAAGAAAGCATGGTAACCTAAAGCTATTCATGATCGACCAAGGGGTGCTAATTGATGTATGATGAAAATATATTTATTAAAGTGAATTGTAATTTATCAATCCATAATTTTATGTTTGAGATAATTTTACATAAGTTTAGTTATATTATATAACATGAATTGAATCGACTATGTCATTATGAATCGAAATCTTAAGAATGATATATAGTAGATCTTAAAGATGAGAATCATTATGATTGGTTGATTTTGCATATAAGGAGAGAATTAATGGAAAATATACATTTTTATCTCATTACACTATTGTTAATGTGAATTATGATAAATATTTGTGATGAATTGGAAATATATACGACTATACTAATATTGTGGAATGTAAATTTGATATGAATTAATCCTATAATGAGCATGCTTTTTCTCGAAATAGTTTTGATTATTTTAAATAAATACGAGTCAGGTTGATAAGTTTTATAAAGTTGTATTTAATGATGTTATAATATAAATGACATGGTAATGATTGTTTTGAAAGGTGAGAAATTGAATAAAAATGTTGATTTATAATAAAGCCATAGAAAGGAAAGCTAGACAATATATCTTTTCTCTTAAAGTACGGAGGAGATTAGGGCATGAAAATGATAAAATTTGGGATACATTTTTTCATAGAAGTTATAGCCTGAGGTGTTACCTTTCTAACGAGATTGACTTTACTTAATTTGAAGCCTTAAAACTCTAGATACTTATCAAAATTTGAGGGGAGGTCAAATTGAAAATTATAATGGATAGTTTTGACAAATTACGATAACAGGTGGTTTGAGCGCGTTAATGAGATTAGTTTTGACAAATCCTCAATAATGAAACTATTGATCGATAATGAGCAAAGGAACTAGCTTCCTGGTAATGAAATTAGTGTCCGGTACTAGCTTCCTGGTAAGAGGACTAGTGCTCGATAGTGAGTAAGGAAGATAATTTCTCAGAAATGAAACTAATGCCCAAAAATGATTAGAGAAACCAATTAACCAGTGAGAACACTAGCGCTTGGAAAATAGGCAGGGAAACTTAATTTTCCGGTAATGGGTTATTTCCTGAATATGAAGGATGAAAATAAATACCCAGATGAGTGAGTGAATACCCAGAAATAGATCGGTAACTCAGGGTAAAGCGTTAATTGAGACTAATTGGTTTGTAAAAAAAAATCATTAATAGTGATATAATATAGTTGCAGTGAAAATAAAATTTAAGGTTGTTCCTTTTGTTTATTAAGTAACTTTGCTGTATATATATTGAATTAAATTACAGGTACTTCATAACTTTTAGCTGATGGATAAATATATATGATTTTTTTTTTGTTAAAATTAATTATTATATAATTTATATATTTTTTTTGTAATGTCTACTTGGCACGTAAAAAGTGAGAATTTTTTTTTCCTACTAAACTATTTAAATTAGAATGTGTTAATCAACTTTTATGATTTATAACTCCTTGTTATGACAAAATTACGAAGGTATGTAATTAACTCATAATACTTTATGATAATCTGCATATTTGTGTTATATATTTATATGATAAATAAATTATAATGATGAAATGATGGAATATAAGATTAAAGGTTATTTTAATCACATTTATATGAGAACATAGTTTTAAGACCCGGCCCGGTGGTCGGCCCGGTCCAAGGCCCGGGTTCTGGGTTTTGACCGGGTCACCGGGTCTTGACCAGGTCGGCCGGGTCAAATTTTTTTTTTGAAAAAATCAAAACGACGTCGTTTTAGTAAAAAAATAAAAAAAACAAAAAAAGTAAAAGTCAACGGGTTTGAGGCCGGGTTTTTCCGGGTTAACCGGGTCTCGGGTCGACCCGGAGAGTCGACCGGGTCTGGCCGGGTCAATTCCCAACCGGGTTTTGACCTCTACCCGGACCGGTCCCATGCCCGGGTCCCAGGTCGACCCGCCGGGCCGATCCAGGTTTTAAAACTATGTATGAGAATATCTAAGATGGTTGAGCAATATTTACGTTACATTTAATGATTATTAAATTAAGAATAGATTTTAGTTATTAATTTGGAATTTTAGAGAAGACTCTACTAAAATTTGACTAGATTTTTATAGTTACAAACGTATAATTTTAAAAAAATAAATCACCCATAAGATAGATTAATCGAAATTATGTATAGATAGTGTGTGAAAATTGGGGTAGTTAGAATTTGAGCCGTAAATTTTGCGTTAACAACGCAAATCCACTCTCTTGAAAACTCGCACGCCAACACATCATAAAATGAAGTAATGGGGGCTTGAGGACACGTGGTTAGCTTAACTGCCCCTTCCGACACAGTCCTATAAGCGATGCCATGTTTGGCAGTTCCCATTAATTTAGCTTGGAATTTAGAGCCACCTTTCACGTAAGAACCTCGTTTATTAATGTTGTTCTTAGCACCCAGAACATGATCCAAAGCAGCAGATGCATATATATATATATATATATATATATATATAGCATGGCTCATGACTCACCCCTCACTTTCTTTTTTGCCCAAATTGTGCATTAATATCTGCAACATTCAGCCCTTCAACATGAGTGCATGGAAAAGAGGGGAGGGGGTGCATGCCATAGATATTGCATACGAATTCTTTTAAATTTGATATTGACTTGGGATATTCACTGTTCACAGTCGCACAGCTATGGACCCGTGGATAAAGCAATCAAATCCATTCAATCGGGAAGAAACCAAAATATCCATGAAATGCTTTACCTGTTTGGGGGGTAAATATGTGCCGATGATGAGATATATATATATATATATATATATATATATATATATATATATATATATATATTTTGGTTCGATAACAATATCTATCGTAAGATAAGATAACATGGGTCCTAATTAATTAGAAAAATAAAAAAAACGGGTAATTAAGACTGGCCAGGTGACTCAAAGTTGAGAGTCCTAATTTTCCAAGAACAGCTCTGCCTTGCTGAGGAAACAGTTGAACATTTACATATTGGTTTTGTCAGGTTGAACCAAATATTGGCCGGAGATATATACTGGTTGCCAAACAGCTCATAGAAGAAGGCAAAGGGCAGGATTAATCAAAGGTCATACATGTTGCATAAACCAGGCCTCTAAATTTGGCTGGAAAAACATCCCCTATATTAGAGGGTGGTGCCTCTAACATTTGCCCTAGTTACTATGCACACTAAGTGCCTTACAGCAGAGAAACGAAAATAAACTAGTTTTATAAATAAAAGGGTCTAGATCTAGATGGATCATCAGACTTTTTTTAGTGGGATGTATTATTCTCTTGCACACTTGCCTAGGAGAATGTTTGTGGGTCCCAACAAGAAGACCACAGAAATGAGGGCCTGTCAGATCTTTCTCAATCTTTCAATTAGAAAAACAAAAAAAGGAAAAGAAGAGGTAGCATGGAAGCAATGATCATTCATGTGGAAACAAGGCAGCTGTGAAGAGTGTAAGAGTCTTCAAAGAACTGTTTGGATATATTAGAATTCTCCGTAGTGAGCTTTTCAGTTGAAGCCTCTAATCTACACAACTGCGATTTACTTCGTGGAAGAGTTTTTTTTTTTTTTTCCTTTTCTTTTCTGGAATTACACTTGGAAGGATTAGAATTCCTACCTGGTTCCATCTTCTCTTACCCCCAACTTTTCTTTCTGGACTTATGCTTACTGTCTGCTAGAATCTCGGTCTTGATGAGACTAATACTCAAAACCTGCTTACAAAAACTGAGAGAAAGAGAGAGATTGGAAGTAGAAAATCCAAAGCCACCATTGCAATCCAACCGAGGTTTCAATAAGAATAATATTAACAGCAACAATATTAATTCCTGCTAAAATGAAAGAAACTAATGAACATATATAGCCTTTAATCTATAAAACTCCTTGCAAATTCTCACGCTATACATTATTTTTTATTATACCTCGCCAACCAATGGCACATAATATATGGTGGGTACTGGCCTTTTTGCTAGCTCTTCCTTTAAATGATAGAAGATATAATTAAAACGAAGTTAAAGGGCACGGAGCATACCCTCAATTCTACTTGTTACCCTAAGAAAATTCTCGACTTAGCTTGGGTTGATCTTTTCTTCTATCATTTCACGGCATCCCATCAGTACTTTAGCCTTAATGAAGCCAACCTAAAATGAGCTTCAAATTCCCACAAATTTGAAGAGTAAAGAAGACAATTGAGAGTAAAACAACAAAGCCGATGGAGAGAGTAAGACGCCCATGTATCCTATCTGTTAGTAATGAAGAAATGCAAACCAAGTCACCCACCTTAAGAACTTACTATAATAAAGTTAAAATAAAAAATCCAAAAACAAAAAAAACAAAACCCTCAAATTATTTTCTTCATCTAATTTACCATGATTCTCCACCTAACATTCCAGTCCAATATCCTGTAGAATCACCATGCTCTTTATTTTGCTCAATATCAGCCGTGCTTGACACTTGCTTTAAATCTTCAAATGGAAACAAAAGTCTTCCATTAGCTTCCTGAACCCCTTGGAGACTCCCATAACAACTTCCAAGCCCATCCAAAGAGAAATTCAAGGTTGGTTTGAAATCGTGAAGAGGAAAACTTGATGTGTAAAGTGTGCTTGGATCTTGAACTGGCATAGGAAAAGAATTCAAACCCCTTCCAGTTAACAGCTCCAGAGCTGAAAGTTGGGATGTGGTAGTAGATGCAGAAGTAGAGGAAGATATTGGGTTCTTGTTGTTGTTTTCATTAATGCTCGGTAATTGAATCAATTCAGAGAAACTTCTAATACTTTGAGTGGATGGGAAAGCTAGGTTTAGATCTTGGCCTTCATGGATCTTAGGGTTTTGTGTAGAAGTTTGTGACAAACTTGTTGGTGTAATCAGATCAGGAAGTTTCTTTGAAGAAGATGAAGAAGAAGCTGATGATCTCTTGTTCTTTCTTGAACCTCCTCCGACCGGAATATTTCTCAGAGAACCCCCTTCTGTCCAATACCTTCTACAAGTCTTACAAAAGTACCTAGGCTGTGTAAGGCTGTAGTTGTTATAGTAACAGAACTTGGTGTTAGTTGAATTGCACCTTGGACAGTTGAGGGCTTGTTCTTTCTGAGGCCTGGCCTTCCTCTCTAAAGCAGGAGGCTTTGGACATGTATTTGTAACTATCTCTTCTATTGGTTTCACCACTATCTCCTATAAAGCACAAAAACAAGAAAAGAAACACCATTACTTGAAGATCAAAGAGCTTGAAGACAAACAAACAAACCCCAACAAAAAAAAACCAATTTAGCAACTTTACACTTTTCAACATTATATCAGCCCATGATCAAAAAGAAAAAGGCAAAAATACATAGCGCTCTTTCTTTTTTATCACATAAGCAAAAGAGAAAGCTAGATAAAGTGGTATTGATATATGGTGAAAGAAACAACCGATACAAACTAAATCCAAAAGAGTGGGGGCTTGCACTTGCTAGCCAGCCATGAACACACACACCATCACTCTTTTGCAAAAGGAGAACCCAACAAACAACAAAAACCATACAATTCATGTCCAAGAGTCTCAGAGAGATCAAGAGCTAGCCAAAGGGATATTATCATAGATCTGTCTATATACCTGTGGCCACTGAGCAGTATCCATGGATGAAATTTGAAGACGAGGATGTTGAGAAACAGCTAGCTAGCTAGCTAGAGCTTCAAACAATGAAGAAAAAGGATACCCTTTTCTTGAAACTGGTTTTAAAAGAAGGAAGAGGAATGTTTCGGATGGTTTTGTGAGAAAATCCTTTGTACCTCGTTGCTTTATGGATTATGTGCGTACGTACAAGAAAGAGGGGAGTGCTTGTGTGTGAACAGCGATTGATGGAGTCTAGTAACATATACTGTTATAATATCTCTTTTCTTATTCGAAGTATGAAATATTTGTCAACAATTTATATAAACATTTGTGGAATATATAAAACTATGAAACGCATACGTAAATACAGGTATCCTTTAATTTATAAAAAACGCAGTGGCTCTCTTTTTTTCACTAATTGAACAGGAGAAACTCGGATTTCTCTCACGTTTTTGGGCCAGCTGATTTCTATCGACATCGTTGTGTGTGTTTAACGTTTTTATACTTTGGGTATGGAAGGACATCCTTTTTTTTTTTTAATGAATTATACAAGAACATCTTGGATATTGTTAAGGTTAGTTTTGCATTATTTTTGTTATTTTAATAAATAATATATAACTGTAAGAAAAGAGCATACAATTAATATTTAGAGTTCTATGAACCTGTAGTCTCAGCATGCTTTGTCAGAATATATGGTCACGTACTAGTATAGAAATTGCACATGAGGTTAAAGAATATATAATAATAATAATAATAATTTTACCATTCTCACATTTTTTTTAAATCATTTCCAAAATTTAATAATTCTATAGTTAAGAACTCACTTCGTAAGAGAAGTTATTTAGTACACAAATTCTAGATTAAGCATCCATGTGAAATAGTTTAGATTTTATTTTATATTATTTTTGAGAAAAGATGTAAATTACTCAGAAATGAAATTAAGAAAATCAAGCTGTTTGGAGTCTTATAAATGCTCACAAACATCGAAATCACTTTAATTGATGCTACCAAACTCTAATAACTCCATGATCAGTGTAAAGAATTGTACATGGAGTATATATATAATTGAGTGAATCAAGATCCACCATTATGTGAGCTTGAATTCCTTTTTGGTCAGTAAATTTATTTGTAGTCTAGTAGGCAATGACTTTTGGAGCACCTAACTAGTGAATTTTGGTAACAATTGTAAACTTAGTGACGAATATTTGATATTGTGGTTGAAACTATGTCTATATTAAAAAATATTAAATTAATATTTTTTAGTTTTTTAAAATTATTTTGATTTATTAATATTAAAAATTATTTTAATATATTTTTAAATAAAAAATACTTTTAAAAAATATAAAATTAAAAACAGAAATTACGAAACTTACAAACTCGCGCGATCAATTGTCCAACCACATTTTCATCAACGAAATGAAATGGACGCTCAACATCAATGAGCAATCATATGGCTTAAACATCCTAATTAACAGAACCATAGTTAACTAGAAATACGAATGCATCAATTGAAAACAAACCTACTTACTATTCCGTTTATGTTTTGAAAATGTATGCTAGTACTAATAACTAACTAGACCAAGGAAAAACTCTATCTAACTTTGACTAAAAATAAATAACATATATTATATTCAAATTATTTGAATTAAAACGAACCTGAAAGCCAACTGAAAATCCTCCTCAACCGATCGAATTGGGTTAAAAGTGACTAGACTGCACCAAACAACCTCTGTCTGCATCCCCTTCAAAAGCACCTTGACGAGCATTACTGCCATTTTAGACGTGTGGCCCAGTTTTTTTTCCCCGTAAAGCCAAGAGAGATGCTTCTTTGCAACTAATCATAAGACTGGGGATCATACAGTAGTTAATTATTCAATATTGTATTGAGTAATTTTTTCATTTCGAAATAACTAATATCAAAATGGACATTTCAGATGAATTGCATTTTTTTTTATTAGTCAAAAGCTAGCAGATGCCTGTGCTTATCACACAACCTTAAGCTTTTATTATGAAATAATATTGTTATTTGATACTTTCCCATATCATTATAAATTAAGTTTGATTATTCTAGTCCAGTACATGCTTAATTAATTAAATTCAATATGATCCCTAGACAGTCAAGGAAAAGCTTGATTACAAAGTACAATAATCGGTACAAGAGGTATATCGACAAACCCTTTTCATTTTCTTCTTCACAGAAGTCAGTGCTATTCAATATTCATTATCCTTGGAAGTTGGAAGCTCCATTTTGCTCTCTTGACGTGTATATATTAAGGGGAAAAGAGAGGGTATTATTGTACTAGCCAGCACCAACAATCTTAAATGGAGGTTCAATGGAGCATTCCAAGAAACCCCATTGCAATTAAGTTATGTCGTCGGAGATCTTAACAAGACCATTGGTTTTAAGGGTGCAAACTTGAAGATGTAGAAAGCAAAGGTGTTATTTCTACCCTAATTATTTCAAAGTTGCCTATGTACTTAATAAAAGAACTTGAAAAGGATTCATGACACTAGTTATAACATGATCGATGAAAAAAATATGAGGCCTACCAAGCCAAGGTGGAAAAATATAAACAAGATGAGTACATTTGTTAGTATTATCTCCTCAGCCGCCAAGCATGTAATTGTTATGATAATATTTATTCATCTTTTAAAAAAATAAATTTGGAAAGCTTCGTAGAATAAATATGATATTGAGGAAGCCGATACTACGAAATATATTGCAAGTTGCCCTTTCTATTTCTAAATGATGGATGAGAGATCCGTTGTAGGCCAGGCTTAAGTACCTCCTTAGTAATGTTGTCTAAATAGAAGTTCGCAAAAAAATAATTTTGTTTCAAATTAATTAATTTAATATTTTTAAATTGTTTTAAGATAATGATATAAAAAATATTATTTTAATATATTTAAAAACAAATACTTTAAAAATAATTTCCCCTAAAACTTCATAATGATTGTTGAAGAGCTTATGTATAGAAGAATTAAAATCAAAGATAAGCTAATTATTGTCAAGCTACCACCTAAATAAAAGGAGTTTCAAAACAACATATGCAACAAGTAAAAAAAGACATTCTTGATGGGACTCATAACTCGCATTTATTTGGAGAAAGAGCTACATGACAAGATGCAATCATGGCACAAAAGAGCCATGGACAATCTACCACGAGTAAAGTAAATTTAATTTTTGAAAATAATAACTTGTCTAAAAAACAATACCTTAAAAATACCCAATAAAAACCTCTTGAAGAGAAACATAAAATTTGTTTTTGGTAGATTTTCAAAATATAATAATGAAAATTGGAACCAAATGAAAATAGGATATTAATGCATGTATTTTATATATATATATATATATATATATATATATATATAATCCGAAGTATTAAAGGGTTGTGCGATAATTCTAGTGCTAATTAACATGTTTGCTAGGACTAAAATTTGTGGACATCTTACACTCTTTATAAGGAGCTATAATTGCTTATGCTTGGTGATAGTTCACAAACCACCAAAATACTTTGTAGTGGAGAAGTCAAGTTAAAATTCACGTAAGTAAAAGTATGAATTCTAAAAGATGTGGCACTCTCTTATTTGTTTTTTTTTTTTAAAAAAATTAATTTTTTTTTATTTTTTTCTTTGATTTAAATTAATATTTTTTTGGTATTTTTAGATTATTTTGATGCGCTGCTGTTAAAAATAATTTTTAAAAAATTAAAAAAAACATTATTTTAATATATTTTCAAATGAAAAAATATTTTAAAAAACAATTACAATCACATTTCCAAACCTTCTATGAAAAAGAATTTGATGTCAAGTTTTCTTCTTAGCCAGGGTTGGCTTTAAATTTTTTATAAAGTCTTATCAACATATGATAATAAAAATAAAAAAAGAAGTATTTTTGCTGATAAAGACTATACTTATAATGGCATGTTCAAATCAAATGTTGAAAATAATAATATATTTACTAATTTAGTTAGCATGCTATATTCTATATTTTTTAGCAAACACATTCATGTCACATAGACAAGAAATATGTGAGAGTTATAAGTAATTTAGGATTAATTTAAATGTTAAACATATTTTATATAAAAAAAATGTGAAACATGAATAAAGATAAGATCATAATAAAGTTTTACAGATGTGTTAAAACAAATATTAAATTGTTAGAGTTAATTCACACTTTTATTTGTGAATTAATATGAAGGAATTTTAACTAATTGAAAAAATAAATACTTAATCATTTTTATTGATGATTGTTTTTAAATATACTTCTTTGGAGTGAAGTAATTTTGATTGCATACCATGTTTTAAATAAAGTATCATATAAAGATAGTAAATCTATATCATTTGAATTGTGGAAGGAGCATACGCAAAATTTAATATACTTGAGAGTGTCGGGATATTTAGCATATGTGAGGTTAAAAGATCATAAAACTAATACCAAAACTAGGTATTAGAGTTGCCATTTGTGCTTTTCTTTATTATACATTACATATACAATACAATTACCTATAGATTTTTAGACATTAAAAATAATATGATTATTGAGTAATGTGATTTTATTTTTCATGAAAACAATTCTTTTAAACTTATAAATAATATATAGGGTATAAGAAACTAAATAAAATATTCTTTTAAAACGTACCTAGCCCCTCTATACCTCTTTTATTAGAACAAAAAACTCCTAAACCAATAAGAAGTAAAAGAGCTAGAATTGAAAAGGATTTTAACCGTGATTTCATGTTTTTAACATTAATGAAAACCTCATAACCTTGCAAGAAATTAATCTTATCTTCACATGATACTGATTTTTGAAAATAGGTAGTAAATGATGAGATGGAGTCATTAATTTCTAATAAAACTTGAAAAGTTAGTAGATTTATCGGCAGGATATAAAACTATTAGTTATAAATGGCTCTTTAGGAGGAAACTCAAACCAAATGAAATCATACACAAATAAAAAGATAGGCTTGTTGCTAAAGGGTCTAAGCCAAAAAAAAAAAAAACCTATATTTTTTTACACCTTCTCTCCAGTTACTAGAGTTACATCCGTCATGTTACTAATTGTAGTAACCACTATACTTGATTTAAGAATTCACCAAATTGATGTTAAAATTCCCTTTCTAAATGAGAAATTAGATGAAGAAATTTATATAGATCAGCCCAAAGGATTTCATTAATTGGGGATTAAAAAATCTTTCTCGTGAAGAAAATTTAAAAATCCATGCCTTTGCTAGAATGCCTTGTACGTGTCACAACTCAACGGCATATTTGCGGGCATTCATTGATTGGGGGTTAAAATCTTAATTAGCATTTATAAGATAAAATTATAAATATCCTTAATATCATGAAAATCACCAAAGTACATGACAATATTTTTCTTGACTAGTTGCCTTACATTGAGAAAAAAAAATTATTAAGAAAACATAATTTTATTAATTGCAAGCATATGACTTCTCTTGTTAATTCTAGTATCCATTTTTTCTTTTTGCTGAGAACGATGATTATGCGATAGATCAAAAGGGATATGATAGTTTGATATTGGTTTGTAGAATTATATATATATATATATATATATATATATATATATATATATATATATATATTTGCACAGTTAACTGAATCAACTGGAGAATCTAGTTTATCGCATAGTTTTCTTCAAGGTGGCAAGTCAAAAGAATTAAAAGGAGGTCTAATTAGCAGTTTGCAATACAATTATGACTGCACAGTTAACTGAATCCCACTTGAAGTATGTATGCATCACATTACCTTAAACTTTAGAAAAATCCTGCATTCTTAACTTGCAATCTTTCTCTAATTATATCTATGCTGCTCTATATATATATATATATCTAACTTTTTAACCTAACTAAATTGCCTTTAACCATAGAAAGCAAGAAGAGTAATTAAATAGCTTCGTGTCGTCCTGGAGCTGAGACTTCAACGATGGAGAGCTCCCTTGTAACCAAGGAGTATGAACAAGAATATGCAATCACCAAAAAGGAAAGAATGGCATTGAAAGATCTCTACCAAACGGTCCCTTGGGCCATGACCATTTACATGCAAATGCTATTTTATCACTTGTCACTTGAGACAGAAAATGCCTGCCTTTGTGCTCCCCATCACATCCTTAAGTTTGAAATGTGATTAAACGGTCTTGATTGGCTCCATTTTCTTCCCGTAGTAATCATGACGACTACCTCCATTTATCCACCGTGGGGGCCATAGGTGGGGATCTCTTTGAACAAACCGCCATGATATCATCGGCATTAATACCTGCTCAAATTCTCAAAAATATTTCACTGCCTAAGCCATACTATTATTTCTACGTGCACATATGGTGAACATCTGATGGTGCTTTGACCGCTTCAATCATTATGTGTCACCAAGCTTAAAAAAGCTCAAGAAACATCATCCGTGGCTGGATTGCTGTCCTGGTCTAGCCTATTTGCGATTTTATTAAATCTTTAAAGTTCGTTTATGGAAAAATTACAGAGAAATTTATTCTAGAGTACTGATGTGAGAAAAAGGATGTAATTTTTATATTCGCTTGGAAAAAAAGATTCAATTATTACACGAATCAATATAAAAACACTCTTCACTACTTAAAGGAGAATTATCCCTTCTTTTACAATTCATGCATTTGCATATATGTGAGATTTGGTTTCTACAATAATTATTAAAACCATTCAATGAATATGAGTTATTGGATCAACTCACGAGTTATGTAAAGTCAAGTTAATTTTTTTTATTAAAATAATATTATTTTGTTTTATTAAAAGAAAGTCTTAATATAAACCCAAAATTTTAACTATTCAATTTAAACGAGCCATTGAATTTTATCAAGACAATATCTTTTACGATCCAACTTAAAATCTATTCCAGATAATGTTTGGAATATGAATTTATCACATCAACCTATCAGCCTATAAAGTTGGACTAACATCTCTATAATTCCTATATCATGAACCAAGACCATTCATGCACCAACTCCTATTTTAATTACTAGTGGAGAAGATTAAAGAGGCAAATGAAATGTGGCTTAGAAGCAACCTGACGAGACATTGATTTTGTCGAAATGGAAAGATTTCAACAAGCAAAAAGTCTTACTCAAAATATTCTTCAAAAACATGCATTTAATTGGTAGAGAATAAAGAATCTCGTCGACCAAACCAATGTCATTCAAGCGTTCATATTTACGGTTGTCGTTTTTTCTTGATTTTTTATAGAGAATGAAGCAGCCTGCTTGCTGATTCTTTTAGTGATGATGAATTATTTCATTTATCAAGAAATAAAACATGCATATTGTTAATTTCCAGACACACGTACTGTAAGCTGGGATCTTGATTATAGTCTTATTAAAATGATAATTTTATTTATGAACTACTCAATATTTGTAAAAATCTTGATGGGTTATTTGAATGCTGGGTTCAAAATAAGTCGAGATACTTGAAAAAAAAACTATGATGATTGTTGTTGCAGCGCCAAGAAAACTATGCATGGGAAGTGTGAGGATCAAAGATGCACTTCTACATTGTATTCTCACTCAACTGGCGTACTCGTTACAATGGCCGTATTCCAGAGGGAGTGGCGGCGAATTGAAGCCGTCAGATGTGGGGCACCTTTGATGCTAAGGACCCACCAGGAGCAAGCCCCATTGCCTAACGACACGTGTCCCATGATGTTGACCCCACAGAAGGAGTGGGCGGTGGTGGTGGCATTGGTTGGCTTGGGTGGGCCCCCACACATGCGCGTGCCGATCTTTCCATTACCATATCAAGATCTTGCCCAACCCAGTAAGGAATCTGATCACAGCCGTTGGATCTAGAAATTCCCAATCTTGCTTGCCTACTATTCTCTGATGATGTCACGTGGTGGGCTCCCCCTCTTGACGTGGACCGCATTGCATAGTGCATTCCACGCCAAAAAAAGAGAATAATAATATAACCGTGAATCAGCTCTAAGTGGCATGCTGTTCTCTCAACCATCAACACTCAGATCTCATAACATACCATGAGTGAAATATAATTATCAGAAAATCATAATTCGGATGTGAATAATTTATTTTTAATTGAAACGGTGAGGTGAATATATAGAAAATCTGTGGGGAAATTATACTCAATTTGACATGATTTTAATTAAGAACAAAGGGATTTGATTAGAAAATTAATCACAGCCGTCGATTGGGCCTTAGCAATACTTGTTGGATAGGGAATTTCCAAGTAGGGCCCCTAAATCTCCGAAGAGTTATTGTCTACCAATATTTATTCAATGGGGGACTTTGTTTGCTTCCTGCTCCACCCCTCCATTGACTTGGCAATTCTTTTGCATGGGCCCCCCTTTCATTAAGGATATTATAATCGAGTGTGTTTAATTCTTATAACCTATAGTTGATAAATTTGCTCAAACAATCTCTTTGTATGATTTATGTTGACTTAACCAAAACATTAGTCAAGCGCCTAGGAACTAGAAGTTGAATCCTTGTGAGTTGTAATGCCCGAGTTAAAGTTTTCCAGCCCCAACACACACAGGCAAAATACTAGAATCTTTTCTACACCATACGTAAGATTGAAGAAATTGAAAAGAAAATGGCTCTAATATTGCATGCCAAGCCTTTTGAATGAATTAAAAAAAAAGAAGCTAATATAATAGTTATTAAAGTTCTTACTTATAGTAACATTTTTGTTACGTTATCGAAATAAAAAAGATGAAAATATTAAAGATAAGTAAAGCATGTCTTTCTTTATTATAAAACTATCATGCATACAGATTTATTTTATATTTGTTTTTTCATCTCTCAAACAAAACATATTAATATTTTTATAATTTTTATTTATTTAAAGACTTTAACCAAATATACAACCTTGAAATCATGACTATTTTGACAAGATTTCATCAAGTTACATGACCTTCATCCCAGATAGTTAATCCCAATTGTTATAATTAAGAAAGGGTGATAAAGGAATCAAAGAAGAACAACGTTTAAAGGATTCATGATAAAAGTTCATGCACGAAATTAAGAAATTCATGAAAAAAAATTAATTCCTTGAATTTTCTAATTTTGGTGGATAAAGAGAGAAGAAACAATTTTTTTTTCAAAAATAAAAAATGAATAGGATATTTTAGATTTATAATAATTAAGACGCGTTATGCCTATAATTAACACGCACACGTGTATATATACAAAGAGATCTAAAACTTGGAATATTTATGTAGATTAATGAGATTATATGATGATAAAGGAACTGTCACCAACTAAAGATGAATTCAAACTCTTTTGATGACGAGGTGAGTACTCCCCAATTGATGTTAGATTGAAATTAATCAACGTTCCCAATAAAAAGCCTGCAAACGCTGAGAAATAAATGCGATGTAATTCGATTACGTGATGAATAATTTAATTAGATACATGTGGTTGAATATATATGCAGAACTCAATAATTATGATAGTGATCCAAACTAGGCTCCAAAAGCTGGCAGCATGAAGCACTATCATTGCCTGAGCAATGGCCGGCGCCACTGGAGAAAGGGACCACACCGCACTTTCATTGATGGGCTATGAATTCCTTGAAGCAGTTTAGTTCGCAAGGCCTGTGTGATTTGTATAATATACCCTCATATTTTTATACAGTTTTTTCTCTTTTATTCTTATTAAAAAAAAAAATAACCCTTCCTTATCAGATAATTATGCATCCACGTTATCATCATCCCTGTCTTCCACTTAACTGTGCGAATAGATTGGGTATGGAGGTTCTCATCAAGCCCCACAACATGCCTTTGTGTCCAAAAACAATTGGATGGTTCAACCAAAACTCCACGACACAATTACACAATATTCCCTCCCAGCCGAAAATATTAGTTTGGCAAGGAAAATTATAGTTTTAGAGTGTATAAATAAAACTGTATCTATTGATTAAGCTATTTCCATCCCAAGAAAATGATGAATACGTTCCAAATCTTCTTTTATTGCAAACTCACTGCTTAGCAACTGAATAAAATCTGAAACAAGTGTTGGAGTTGATCCAGTGAGCAACATGTCATCTACATAAAGAAGTAGAATTAATGAGCCAAGTCTCATTTTTATGCAGTGCAGCTAGCTCCTCATCCATGGCTGCTTTCCAACCAGGGTGTGCTAAGGCATTTCTGACGTTGTGAGGCTCACAAGGGATATGAGAGGAGGTGATGGTGTTTAGAGCATACTTAGGATTCGGTTTTACCACACCTAGTTTAGACCGAGTGACCAATTGCGCCTTTGATCAAAATTTTGGAGTGAGGATAGAACCAGTTGCGCGCACCTGAAAACCTCACGGTAGCTGTTGTGTGATCTTCTTTTCAAAGATACGTCACCTGTTGTCGCAATATAAACTCACGTTCTTGTGATTCTTGGGCATATGCATTTTTTAGGGCCTCCCAGACTACATGAGTTGTGTCGAGAATTGTGAAGTGGAATGTCTTGTATTTTCGAAGCTGTTTTGATTTAAGGTTGTGAATTTGTTGCGGGAGCAGGATCTTCATTTGTGAGATGCCGACCAATTCTTGACTTCCTGCGAGAGCCAAGGCTTGCTAACGCCACAAGGGAGAATTGTTTGGGTGAGTCGAAGAATGATAAAATTGCCAACATTGAGTGATAAGGTAGTCATAGCTAATGGAATTAATGGCTGGAATTATAAGATGGAAGATAAGACTGGCTGTGATTGTAACGTTGCCTAGTGTTCCCACATGCTCTGCTACCATTAAATTTGTTCTAATATTGCTGGAAGAATTTTACACAGTTATACCAACGTGAACACATAGGATCTACCAGTGATGTATTTAAAGTACAATTACATTGACAAAAAATCAAATCAGGATCCCATGAAATCTGGTCATTACATATATGACAGCTAAAGATAATCTTTATTTGTTACGTTGGATAGCTTGCATGATGACAAAGAATCCTTGATAGCAGAGAATTCCTCATTTGCTCGATAACAGAGAATCCTTTGATAACAAAGAATCCCCCGTCTATTGGAATTCTGCTAGTTTTTCCTTATATATTTGAAGGCTTGAGTGAATTATCATATTGGTTTTAATCTGTTACCGTCAGATCTCCAAAATCACTCAACTTCTCTCCACTGATTGAGGCTAGATTGTGAGTCTTCGCCCCTTTTTCTCCAAGAATTTCGAGCGTCCTTATCTCTCCATGGATTCTCACAGTTGCTAATAAAACCTTCATTAAAAATGGATTCATTGCTTCAAAACCTAATCTCTAAAGAAAAGTTCTTTCTGGATGTTGAGGGGGACTCACTTGTGACTTCTTTTTCCCTGTCATAGTATTTTTAATAGTGCTTTTGACGACAGAGTCTTGTTTTGTTACATCAGTCATCCTCACTCTCTTTTTTTTCTTCAATAAGCAAACACATTATGAAGTAGCTCTCTTTATCCCAAAAAAATATATGAAAGTATTGCCAATATTTCCTATTGAGCTGCCTATAGAGCTGTAAGGCAACTGTTCTTTCAAGTCAACTATTATCGCACGATTAATTAGCAGTAGGCTTAAATATTTGCGTGAGATTGATTGAATGCGAAGAGTAATCCAAGTTTTTTTTTTCTTTTTGTCCGAAAACGAGAAATTATATACCAATACGTATAATTTATAATAAATAAATAACATATGGGTTTTGAAATTTGAAGTACACCATTCTATGATTGCCTGTAGGTTGACCCTGACTCAAATGGTGGAGTGAAGGTGTGATGGAGACGCATCAACTGCATGGAAGGCTATTAGGTTACAGATAATTGTATGAGACCAGAACAGACTGCAAGCGAATTAATTATTTCAAATTATTATTTCCTTTTAGGGCACCACCTCTTAAACAAGACCTGTGGCTTAGGCTCGTATAGACCCACTTGGTTGGTGCATAGCTGAGCCTTGAGAGGGCCTTGTTACCGAACCAGGCTGAGCTGCCCTCAAGAAATGAAACCCAGAATCTCCTAAAATAAGGTATGGATTTACTACTCTTGGACCACCTGGCCTACTAATGTTTGTACGGCCATGAAAGCATGACGTAGAATTCCTGGCAAATATTGATGATCCTTTTTCCAGGATCTGGGATTTCTGATCGCTAGCCAATTAACGAAGATGGAGCATGGCTTCTTCTCTTGGGTTGTGCCTAGCTGGTCAATGGATCAACGAACGCATGATCATGCCCTTGGTATATATTGCATCAACATGATTATAGAATTAGCTCGGGTCGTGATCTTTTTTAATGTGTATTTAGCACCTTGCAAGAGAATGGGAGAAGTTGTCATCTTATGGCAAAATGTTGGAGAGCGAAGTCAAAAGAGAAAAAATTTGCAAATGCCCCTGTACTCTCTCTCTCTCTCTCTCTCTCTCTATATATATATATATATATATATATATATATATGTGTGTGTGTGTGTGTGTGTGTGTGTGTATGCCTTTAATAATGTGTAATGTGACATATGTGCTCTCATATAAATGTGTTTCTAAACTGGAAAAAAATGATTTGAAGATTTTTAGATTTTTTTTAATAATTTTTTATGTATTTATATTAAAATCATTTAAAAATATATATTTCTAATAAAATAGATTGTAAAGAACTACCGTCTTACTTCGGATTAATCATTACAAAATTTTATGTCTGTTTTTATAAGATTAATTTGTATTCTCTATATTATTAATTTAACCAACAGTCATTTTAATTATGTTAAATCTTTTAAATATATGTGCAATATAGTTAATAGGTAAATTAAATGAGATTATTTGCATAATTAATCGAGGTAGCCAAAAAAAATCTATTAGATGTTCATTAAACAGTGTTGGTGTTTATTAGTGACATTTTACCGTTGGATGAAATAAAAATATGATAACTTTAAAATAAAAAAATAAAATTTGTTAAAAAATAAGAAAATATGGTGCGTAATTGAACAGTCGGTAAATTCATAAAATTAGAAAAGCATATCATTATTAAATAAATAATAAATAGGTACTCGCACGTTTCTTCATTGTAAAATTTTACACTCCTATATTAAACATTTAAAGTTACTATTAAAAATTTAATTGCATTAAACATTTTTATAAGTGATTGTTTGTATCTCAATAGACACTTGTAGTGTCTTATAAGGCTTTATATTCATAAATAACTAGGAATAATAATATTTAAGTTTTATGTTGAACAATTATATTATATATATAAAAGCAATGCTCAACAAATACTTAAAGCATCGTTTATTTTTATTTTTTTAAAAAAAGATATTTAGTGTCTATTGATACTTGTATATCTTTCAATTTCAATAATAATTGTTGAGAGGTCATGGATTATTTTAGTTTAAGTATATGAATCATACTAATTATCATTTTTGGATGGCATGTATGCCTCGCCTCGATTTCAATGATGACCTTTCTTGATATTTATAAAGTCATCATATCGAGATTTTTTTTATGGTCTTAAACATGTGCTCACCAGAGTTATGCTAAGTCTCAAGCTTTCGATTATTTCTTTCTTTGGTTTTTTTTTTCTTTCTTATCTTTAAAACCACATCATTTTCTTCTCCTCCCACCAATTTTTTTCTTCTTGTTTTTGCCTTGTGCATGAACATCTTTTCCTTTTTTGTTTGGTCCAATCTGGTTAGGTTGTCTTAAATGGATTTAAGAAAAAAAAAAGATTTTGTTGCATTATCAACATTTATTGTGTTTCTTATCTTTGTTTTCTTGACTACACTTTGATGAGTGTTTAAATGAATAATTTCAAATAATATGTTCTGCTTATATGCAATATTGCACGTGTGCAACAACATTGTGGATATCGTCCTTTTGAATTAGGGATTACCAAAAAGATTTTGGATTTTGTTTTTTGGAAAGAACAAGAAATTTTATTCCTTATTAGTAAAAAAAGAGATGAAATCGCCACTTAGTATTTTGGTTACTAAAAACTCTAATTAGTCTTAAAATCTAGATAAGAGAACTAGTTGTTTATATAAAGGACGTATCATTCCTAGTACACCTTACCTAATACAAGTTGCATTGTTTGTTTGTCTGATATAAACCAAGATATTGTTGTGTTTTCTAGTCATTGGTCTATTTAAAGCTTAAGAAAAGTTCTCATCAATAAAAAGATCCTTATCTTATCAATTTAAAACCTAGCTATTCTAGAATCAAAGTATATTTTTGTATTTTTTTAATATCAAGATTACATCTTATGTATAAGTTTGTAATTCATGATAATGGGACAGACAAAATAATTTTTTTTGGTATTTTTAAAATGTAAGTCAAGTTCTCATGGCTTTGAGAAACTGGTCACCAAGTCTAAAAATACATGTAAACTAAAATGACTTTTTTTATGATTTTTTTAATATGCTAATTTAATTTATTTTTGAGAGACTTGACATTATGCAATAAAAATATTTAAATGTATTTTTTTAAAAGAAAGACTTTGTTGTTTTTTTCAGAAAAAAAACTAATTTATTTAATATCGTTAAAAATCTCTTGTGGAAGTCACAATTTCAAATATTAAATATGAGAGGGTAAAAAAGAGGCAGGGAACTCAAAATTAATTGTAAAATTATCTTCCCAATCTTTAAAAATTTATTAAAATTAGACTAAGACTATGTTTGGCAAAACATTATAAAAAGTAAAACTACAAGGCTTGGAATTTTTCTTGGGAGCTAAACTAGCCTTTACGGACCCAAAAATTGCATTTTTCTTTGACAAAATTTATGCCGAGCCAAACTTGGTCTTAAGGCACTTCATAGGCACCCAAACACGCGGGCTGGGCTTTTTAGCTGAAACCAAAACCAACACATTCTCAATCCAAAACTTATGCTAATACCTAAGTCAAAACAAAACATTCATTAGCCCAGATCACACATATTTAAGCCCATGGAAAGGAGTGGGCTTTAGCAAAATCATCACCGATGAAACTTATTAAGCTAAGGCCCAAGATCAAACCTATCTTCATCAACCCATTACTTTAGCAAGAATGAAACATTTGCTGGACATAATAACTCTTTAACGAGAAGGCTGGAAGAGAAACTTACATGCGTCTGAGTTGGCGAGATGGTTGGGGATGGATTGAAGGCTGCAGCTGCTGCTCAAGGTCTTATGAAGGGAAAGTCGCTGGTGTGGGGTCGCTGTTGGTGGTGAACCACGGCTGAGGTTGATGGTCTGCTGAAGCTTAGAACTCCTTGGTTGGTGATCTAAAATATTTCAATCTCAATATATTTTTTAAAAAATATTATTTGATTTTTTCCCAAACATAATCCATGTTTTATTTGTTATTTAAGTTGTTTATAAACTTATAAGGTCAATAATATAATGATGGAGTAACTTCTATAATATTTATTTTAAAACTTAAATTATATAAAGAGTTAAATTTGAAGATTTAAAGGTCAACTTGGTGAATCAAATTTAGTAATAATATCCAAAAAAATTATGCTCTGAATATTCTTTTACAATTTTAATTTTATTTTTTTCCCAACAAAACAACACCCTATTTGATATATATTTTTGTTCTAAAGCATCCATTTAAAGACAATACTAGTCACATTTATCTTATATTTGTGCATGTTGTATGATTTTTTGGCTTGCAAATGTCTATCTATTTTCATAAACGACACAGTTATCATATTAAAACTAATTTCTGATTTTTAGAGTTTCTTCGCCCATTCAGTTCTTAGATTCTTTTAACAGTTAGAATATTTTTGATTCAATACTTTAGAGAAAGAAATGTTAAAAAATATGCATTTACAAATTCTTATTATTCCATACAGAAGTAGGATGCAAAACCTATAATGGTGTTTCCGAATCCTTGACCATGAACAATGCTATTAGTTGCTGTCAAACATTTAATGCTCACTGGCGAACATTGCGGGCTCGAAGCACGGAAAATCTAAAACTCGTATCCAACTCAAGGAAAGAATGGGTCAACCCAGAGAAAACACGGTAATGAGTGAGGAAAATTCAAAGCCCTAGTCGCCATAATAGCTGGAATGCGGCCAAAATTCACAAGTTGGATGAAAATTCCTCGTTAGAACCCTCAAATGGCCTCTTGTCATTGACCTGAACAAATATGGTGGACCGCCCAATCCGCAAGCTCCTCTTTGCTGCTATTAACGCCGAGTATATATATATATATATGTTGAGGCATTCTCAAGTTAGTTTTCATGCACCGATAAATCTCTCTTATTAAATGTATAGTTTGTATCCCACTTAATTATAATTAAAAACTTTCTTTTCATATTTTTCTCTTTAATTTCAGTTCAAGATAATAATAATAAAAAGAGTAATGTTGTATTATAAAGTGGTACAAATTATTTTTTATTTAGAAATATATTAAAATAATATTTTTATTTTTTAAATTTAATTTGTGATATTAATGAATCAAATAATTTAAAATACAAACAATTAAAATTTCAAAAATTTCAATTTTTTTTAATAATATGGTGCAATGTAAAACAAACAATAAATCCATTAACATTTACATGAAGGACATTGTACCTCACGACGACTATAATGAGTAATGACAGTCAAACAAAAGTAAACTGTCCTACACTTCTAGAAGCTAAAAGAGAGGGAGGGAGGGAGGGAGGGAGCCAACCACAAATTTCAGATTTCGGACAAACAGACAAAAGCAACGTTTAACCTTTTGCATCTTCTCTCTTCCTTCACTTCCTTTTCCCTTCGTCGTACCGACACTGAAATCTAACGATTTCACCACTTTTATATACTTTTCTATGTTCCTCAGTGGAAACTTATCTTTGATTTCTGCCTTTTGACTTAATTTCTCTTGTGACCACCAGGTGTGTAAATGAATCTCTCTAATGCCTACTGTCTCCTCTGTTTTTATTGCAACCAATCTGTTGTTTTGATGACCCCCCGCCTATCCTATTTGATTCAGGCAGTCGTCTGAAAGTGCTCACTGGGCTTCAGAAACTATATGCTTCTAATGTTATGTCTTTTGATGATAAATACAAAAAAACTTTCTTTCTTTTCTTTCTTTTATTTTAAAAAAATGGAAGTTGATTGAATTGTCTGTTACAATATCTGGGGTAGCTGTTTTCTTTTTGTTTTAAAACGTTATTATGGATATTGATTGATGTTTGATTTTGTGTTGTGGGTTTTGAATATTTGGTTTAGTGATTCGGGATTTAATGGATTTATAGTGAAGTAATGATAAGGATGGAGAATTTTATTGAAGAGGAAGAACAAGATTCAATTTTTTTTGATACCCGTGAGGAGATATCTTCCGTTTCTGATTGGAGTTCAGATTGCGGGGATGGTAGTCCTAGTGTTTTCAATAGTCTTACATATGATGATTGGACTAAGAGTCCAGAAAGTGTCCAAGATCGGCGGCAGAGGTTCTTAAAGTGTTGGATGAGTTTAAGTTTGGATGGAAATGAACGCGTTGAGGAGGAGTTTGGCAATGATTCCTTGAACAAAATCCAACTGGGTGTTGTTGATAGGATGGTGGATAATAGCGGGCCAGTGTTAAGGACATCGAGTTTTGAAGATGGCTTTTTGTCGGCTCAGTCTTCGATGTCTTCCGGGTCATTTGAAAATGGTGTGCTGGATGGGAATTTTGTGTGTAAAATTAAGAATTTGGATGACCGAATGGAGTTTCTAGTGGATGAATTGGATGAGGATGGAATGCTTAGTAGACTGCATGAAGTGGGATCCAATCAACCTCTTAGTTTTGAAGAGTTTCGGAGAACATTTGCCACATCTCCTTTGGTTGAACGATTTTTGAAGAAGAATGTTAATAATGAAAGGGATATAGCAGAAGCAAAAGGGAAAGATAAACGGAGTTGGTTTAAGAAATTAGGTTTGGTGAGAAGGATTGTTGATAGGCAAGGGACAGCTGCCTCAAAGACTCGTGATCTTGAATCAACCGCAGAAGCAAGGATGCAAAGAGTGAAAGTTCATCCATCCAAAAAGAACATCAAAGATATGTCTTCTCTCTTTACTGGACAGGAATTTCTGGCTCATAAGGGGTCAATTTTGACGATAAAATTCAGTCTTGATGGGCAATACCTGGCAAGTGGTGGTGAAGATGGTGTTGTGCGTGTGTGGAAGGTGATTGAGGATGATAGGTCGAACCACTTCGACATCCCAGCAACTGACCCCTCAGGTCTATATTTCACAATGAATCATCATTCTGATTTAGCTTCTCTTGATGTGGATATGAAGAAAATTTATAAAATGAAGAGACATGGATCATCAGACTCCACATGTGTTATTGTTCCACCAAAGGTGTTCAGGGTATTGGAGAGGCCCCTGCATGAGTTTCAAGGACATAGTGGCGAGGTTTTGGATCTGTCATGGTCTAAGAAAAGGGTTAGTATCAATAATTTTCTAGAATTCGGAGAAATTGTACTCATCATTGTAATAGCTATACCTTAAACTTGCAAAAATTGAACTCAGTGAAGTCTAATTTGCTTTCATTCTCTTTATACTTTTTCGCAGTTTCTAGTGTCCTCTTCTGTTGATCAGACAGTTCGCCTTTGGCAAGTGGGATGCGACAGATGCCTGAGAGTTTTTTCTCATAATAATTATGGTGCACTTCTCGCTTCTTGTTTTAGTTTCTTCTAACATGTGTAGCATGATCGATGATTTGGTCACTGTTAGTTGATTTATTCAGTATGATCTCCATTGTTTCTTCGTTTTTCGTTTAACATATGTAGCATGATCGATGATTTGGTCACTGTTGGTTGATTTATTTAAGTATGATCACCATTGCTTCTTTTAATACGTGTAGCATGATGAATGATTTGTTCACTGATACTTGGCACTGTCATTATCGTTGCAGTGACTTCTGTCGACTTCAATCCCGTGGATGACAATTATTTTATCAGCGGTTCAATAGATGGTAAAGTTCGCATCTGGGAAGTGCTTGGCTGTCAGGTTGTTGATTATACTGATATACGAGAGATAGTTACTGCTGTTTGTTATCATCCTGGTGGAAAGGTTGGTGAATTTCTTGCTATTAGCTCCTGCAAAATAACTATTCAATATTCAAAATGAATTAATGTTTGGACAATCTCCTTACTTAATGTTGCAGGGAGGACTGGTAGGCACAATGACTGGAAACTGCCTCTTTTATGATATTATAGGTATATGCATTTCTCCAAGCTAACGCCAAAACATGTTAATCATGTAGCAGAAAGCTAGTACACTGGGAATCTCTATAGAAGGTCTGCATGATGCTAATGAATAATTATGCTTCTTGTTTTTGATAACTCTTCTATTATGCAAGTGAAGATGATTTTGTCGACAAGAGTATTGGGTTGCTCAAGAGTCGTTGATTTTTCTATCCAAGTTTACTATTCGAGTTTTATAATGTTGTTTTTATTAGTCTTGTTCAAAACCACACACCGCCAGTTTTCTCAGTTCTCTAATTTTTTAAGGTGATTTGTGAGATTCCTTAGGTGATGGGTGAATTTATATTTGAATTATCTCTGAACCATAAGTACACTGATTAATTTCCCATTTTCATACATATTTATTTATGTTGTATGCACAAAAGAGCTGCCTGGCTGACTGCCAAATGATCTTGGTTTGATGATGCAGATAATCAACTGCAACTGGATGCTCAAATATGCTTACAGGGCAAAAAGAAGTTACCAGGCAAGAGGATAACTGGCTTTGAGGTGGTTTAATTTTTCCCGCTTTTGTTTTTCGACAAGTTGCTTCATTCTTCATATTATGCTGGGCAGAGACTCAATTATCGATAATTTTACTCTCCAGTTCTCCCCAAGCGACCCAAGCAAAGTAGTTGTCACTTCTGCTGATTCACTAGTACGAGTGTTATGTGGCTTGGATGTCATTTGCAAATTTAGTGGTTGGTTTCTATTCCTCCATCTTAATTCTTCTTTGTTCTTCCTCTTTATATGGTCTCCTATGGTGCTCAGAACACTTCACCAGTTTGGATGATCTTGCAAGTGAGATTGTGATTTTTGCACCCGCATTGTGTCACAACCTTTCAATATTAATACCCTTTATTCTGTAATCTATAGCTTTGGATTTTTCATTAGTTTGGCTGTTAACTTTGTGTTTTCCTTTCAGCATCGGGCCTTAGATCTGTAGCGAACCAGACTTCCGCGTCATTTACCTCGGATGGAAAACATATTATCTCAACAAGTGAGGATTTTAATGTCCATGTGTGGAACTATGCCAGCCAGGAAAGGACTTCTCGAGCAAAGAACATTCAGTCCTGTGAGAGCTTCCTATCTCAAAATGCATCTGTTGCTATACCTTGGCGTGGTATTGAAACCATTCCAGGAACGCCTTCATCTCTTGAATCTACATGTGGTAATAGTTTCAAGGGTGACCATACGCGGCCGACGTTTTGCGGAGAGATAGACCAGAAAAAGCTTTCCTCTTCATCAGATTGTTTCTCTCTTGCCCGTGGATTTCTGTTGGAGTCTTTGACAAGAGGATCTGCCACTTGGCCTGAGGAGAAACTTCCCAACTCAAGTCCGAAGACAGCCTCACTTACAAAATCCAGACCTGAGTTCAAGTATTTAAAGAATGCTTGCCATAACATGTTGAGTTCTCACTTGTGGGGTCTTGTTATTGTAACTGCAGGCTGGGACGGACGGATTAGAACATACCTCAACTATGGTTTACCTCTCCGATTATGAAACCCCTGGGTTCGGCAAATTAATAGGGGGTTTAATTTTCATCCTTCAAAGATACAAGCAAGGTTATTTTCATGGTGCTTGCTAGACCATGGGCGGGGATGGTGTATATACCACAGATGAGAAAAAAGAAAAAAAAGAAAAAAGAAAAAGCAAAGGAGTTTACAAACTGTGAACTCTTCATAGATTATACTCAAGTGTACTGTAATTTTGACTATGTCATTCAAGTTGGCTTGGTTCAGCCTTGTTGTCGACGATTTGCCGGGGGTTGCTTTTGCTTTCGGAGCATTGTACACATGCTAATTATATGATATTCTTTGATTTGTTTCAGTCAAAACTGACTTGATGTTCATGTGCCAATCGGCCCATTTTGTCGATTTGATCCATGCAAAAGTATCTGAGCAGTGAGCAATTGTTTAAGCTAACAATCAAGGGGAAGAAGCCATTGAAAGAAACGTTCTTGTGGCTCTAGTTCCACTGGTAAGTGTTAACAGCTGTTACCTGATGTGAAATCCAACTTTATTAGAGTCCTAATCCCAATTTGAGTCATTTTATGGCCATGACTTTAATTTCCACGCCCCGTGATTTCCATGGCCTCTCGTTCCAGAGTTTTACTTCATGCTGTCAGCAAAGGAGATTAGAATGTGAAGAATAATCAAATAAAATTAGGTTAAATGACCATTTCTACTGCAGACAACATAGCCGAGATCTATGCGTGTAGAAGAGAGTGAAAGTCTTTTGAATTGATTAGTGATAATTACAGTGACCGAACATCTAATCACCGATCAAAAACAAATTAACAGTGGAAAAACTGTTCCTAGTCAAAAAAAACTTTCCATAGCCCTTAACAGTGCAGTAACCCTATACGCTGTCAAGACTGGTAAGAACCCACTAAGAAATTATGAAAATATATTTTTTTTCTGTTTTTTTTTTTTTTCCTTACGGCGATGAAGACAAGTAATTGCTCGCACCATTTTCGTACCTAATAAGTTTGACTTCGGACCTCACATCCTCCCCCCCCTCCCCGTTGTCGGATAAGCTACTATCGAATACCTTTGAAGGACATAGGAGGCATGACGAAGAGTTAATTCGTTATGCTATCTTAGTGGAATGATAATGTTATTGTATTTTTAAAATTTTGTTTTTAATATTAATATATTAAAACAATTTAAAAATATAAAAAATAATATTATATAAAAAAATCAAAAGCAATCGCGTTTCTGAACAAGCTAAAAAACACAAGAATTTAACCTCACGTGCTCACCACCATTCACATTTAAATAGACAGGTACAGAAATAAAGGTTAAAAACACGAATCTTTTTTTTTTTTTGGGAAAAAAGAGAAAGATGTAGAAAACAAATGAGACTAGTTTAATTTATTTGTTTTACAACACCACCAGTGTTGTAAAATAATATCCCTCCGGAGTGTCGTGATAATAATATGATATTCACACAATAATATTTTATTTAACCTGATGATGGAAACAGAATAATAATTAGTTTAATTCACAAATAGACAAATATTATCAGAATTTCATTAAAGAATATCTTAAAATAGATGTTGTTTGTTTTTGAATTTCAAAAATATTTTTGAAAAAATTAAACAAAAATTTGTTTTAAATTAAATTTTTTTTGGTGTTTTTAAATCATTTTGATGCGTTAATATAAAAAATAATTTTTAAAAAATAAAAAAATATATTATTTTAATATTATTTTAAATAAATAATATTATAAAAAATAATCACAATTATACTCTTAAATATACTATTAATATTTTTTTCTGAAATCACAACCAGCATACTGGAAAGCAACACCAAGTGAAAAAAGGCCAAGCAATCTACATTGTTTTAAGTACTGGTTAATTTATTTGTTTTTTTCTTTAATAAATTTTAACGTGTCTTCAAATAAACTCTCATGTATCGAAATTCTTTTTTATTTATTTGATGGAAAAACATATTTTAAAGTTAGTTTGTGAGTCAATGGAATCCAAGTTTTCTCAAAAACACTTAAAGATACTCTTTCAGTGAGAAGTGGTGTGTTAAAAGAATTACGATATGAAGATCGAATCTATAAAATCAAATAATAATAAAGCAAATTTTCAATTTAAATTTAAAAATAAAATAATAAGATAAAATGCAAATTTACCCCGTATTCAAATCTCAAACGATAATTAATTTATATAATAAAATTGTTATGATATTTATAAAAAAATTTCAACATAGAAAAATAAAAATATAATAATAGAGATCCCTTTATTCTTTTTCATTTTATAAAAGTTAAAATTTATTTTTTCAAAAAAAATTTTAATTTATATTTTTTTATTCTTATTTATTATCCGAGTTTAGATTGATCCATGACTGGTTTAGAATTTTTTTTTTCAAATTAAAAGTATTTAGTATGCATTAAATTATTATTTGTTTAAAAATATATTAAAATAATTTTTTTAATTTATTTTTAATATTAACACATCAAAACTATTTTAAAAAAATACTAAAATACAATTTAAAATAAAAAAATCAAATTTTTATAAAAATACTTTTCAACAGCGAAAACAAATTGTAACTGTAATAGACAGATCGATGAGGTCCAGGCCCGGAGAATTCCTTATGATTATTTAAATTCAAAACATTTAAAAAAAAAGAAAAAAGAAAAAAGAAAATGAATTCAAGAGGGCATGCAGTTTTCTGTTTTAAAAGGTCAAACCAGAGATCTGATTCCACCAAATTTTCAGAAGACGGTCCGCTTAATACGTTATTATTGATTTAAATATAGATAAATGGTACACGAGGTCCCATAAGTGTCATCATCTTATATATGATACTCAGAGCGCATATTTAAAAATAATAAAAAAGATTTCGTCACATGTTATTCCGCAATTATTAACAGAGATCGAGATTACAAATCAGAATACTTCTTGTCATTATTAGCTACATTAAATAGTATATTAATTAATTAATTAATTAGACACAAGAAATCGCTCATAAAATGGCAATAATTAAAGCGTTGCAATTCATGCTGCTGTCGGTGGTTACTGACTCTGCTACTGTCAATAAAAGATTATTACTTTCATTTGTTAACCGACGAGCATTAATTTATTTATTTTTGATAATATAATTAACCAAGGGTACCGTAAAACATAATCATGTTCGGTAGGCAAAGCTTGAAGCTTCAGCAATTAACGAAGACTTGCTGAGTTCCATCAGTCAGTCCATTAATTCATCATAGACACAGTATGGTTTAAAAATGTTTTTATTTTTATTTTTTTAATATTAATACATCAAAACAATATAAAAACATCAAAATTAAATTTATTTTAAAAATATACTTTTAAAACATAAAACTAACATGTTTTTAGAATTCCATCTTAATTTTCTAGAAACCTTCTAAAAATATAAGCAATTTATAAGGTTTCTGTACGAGATTTAATTTTCTATGATTTCCTCTACAAATATTGTTTCTTGATTAGTTACTACTTTAGCAAACTTCATTTTCTTTATTTGGGGGAATATTCCTTTTGATTGCTTTTTGGAAAATGAAAAAGATATCATTGCAAAACGAGAAAAGAAAGAAGAAGAAGACACTTTTTTCTCTTACTCTTGTAGTCTATTTCTTTTCAATTTATCAAGATTACGTATATCATCGATTCTCTTATACCTATCCTTCATCATCTTGCTTTGTTATCTTTGCGTTTTCATTCATCAATCAATTTTATTTTAGCATTAATTTTACTATATATAATATAACTAATTTTAAAAAATATAACTATATATATAGTCAGGTTCTAAGTTTATTTTATAAAAATTACAAATTCGAGTCCCATAATTCTCAGGACTACTAGAAACTCATATGACCATTAATTTAAGGGCCCGTGAAATTAGTCAAGTTATGCGCAAGCTAATCCGGAAACCCATGTTAATATATATATGTATATATATTATTATTATTAAAATGAGTTTTTATTAATTTTAAAGCATTTCTCTAATGTTTTCGTATATGAGGATAAACCAATTAATTGAGAAGTATTTACGAGGTAAGATCGAGAGCATGATGAAACGTCATATTCATTACAAAAGGAGACCTGACTTCCACATAATCTCTCACTAAGCACGCTGGGAAAAAAGACAGAAAAAAGAGGATGGCTGTAATAATTTATTTCAAGAAGATGAATGCACCCGAAATCTTAAATTAGCCAGACAAAATGTCGCAATACGTACAGCAATTTAATTATTACAAATTTAATTCAAGCCAACAGCGAGTCTACAAAGGAGTCCAATAATTGAGCATGATTCTCTGAATTCAAGAGCTGCTGATATTCCCCAAACATTTCTTCTAGCATGTTATCAATATTGGACGGCGAGTAATTTTGGCCTGAGAGATCATCATGGACAAGAACGTCAAGACAGCGATTGGAAGCCCAAGCCAGATCCCCATTGATGTTCTTATCAACTTCAAGATCAGACATGAACCAGTTGTCATCGTGATCACCAACTCCTCCGGCAAGACTAGATGACCCAGCCATGCTATTATGAGTCCTGATATTCACCGAGGATGGAGAAACCCTTATTGCCTTCGGGGCATGAATCTTGGTCCTTGTAGCAGTGTCCTCATCGTCCTTCTTCTGCTTCTTCTTCTTGTTGAGGTTGGAGACATTTCTCTTTCGGTCAGCTGATTCCTTGATGCATTTTGACCCGTTCTTATTGCTTCTAGCCTGGAGTCTCTTGCTGAGATGGGAGTTCCAGTAGTTCTTGATTTCATTGTCAGTTCGGCCTGGCAACCTTCCAGCAATGAGAGACCAACGATTGCCTAGAAGGGAATGTAGTCGGATGATGAGGTCATCCTCTTCAGGGGTAATGTTCCCTCTCTTAATATCTGGCCGGAGATAGTTAAGCCATCTCAGCCTACAGCTCTTGCCACATCTAAGCAGCCCTTCATGAACACAAAAACCAACAAATTAACTCGATCAGTTTAGTTATCTCAATTGTTTTCAAGCAGAATTTCTCTAATTGATCATTGGATGTCCATAATTATTAAGAGTTTAACCTAGTTGGGGAATTAAGATCCAGAGAATTACTTCAGTACTTACCAGCTTTGTTTGGCAAGGATCTCCAGTGGCCTTCACCGTGTTTCTGAATATAGTTAACGAGGAGTGCGTCTTCTCTAGTAGTCCATGGACCTCTATGCAAACCGACCTTAGAGCAACATGGTGCTCTTCCCATTTTCCCTCCAAGTATTTTAACAGTACGACTGCACACTCAGCTAAGGGAGAGTCATGGTAGTAAGGGAGCGCAATCAAGATCCTTCAAATTAATTTGTGTTCCCTTCAATTCTAGTTGTGCTCTTGCGCATTTATATATATGTTGTGAGAATCGTTAAGCCACTTGCTCTATTTTTATCTCCTAGCTAGGAAGACAGATAGCAAGTAGATTATATTAATTATTATGCCAAAGTAATTAATCAGAGGCGGCTTATTGAGTAGGCTGATGAGCTGAACAACCATTCTAATTCATTATCATCTGCCCTTCAAGCTCTGGTTCATCATCTTAAAAGTGTGGCTGCTCATATAGTTAGTTATTGAGAGGGACAAGGGTCCCCCCAAAGCACTTGGAAGCAGGTGAATCTTGTATTTTTGGTGTCTTTTTTTCTTGACAGTGCCGTAAAATGAGGTGTAAATACATGTGAAGAGGGAGGTCTTCCTTTAGAGTGGTCCTTTTAGAAAATTTAACAAGTACCCCGAACTAGCATGATATTCACTTGAATGAAAATTTAGCAAATAAAACATTCAATGATTTCATGATATGCAGGTCAAATTAGCAATGAAAATCTTATAGAACGATTTTCTGCTAAAGCTAAATCTTATAGCAGATAAATCTTGTCATGTATTTATCTGCAAAAGCTATGTAAAAAGGCCTTTTGTTTATCAAATTTTCAAAACTCCTCCATCTAAGAACGATTTCCTTTGAATATACATGCCGATGATATTCAGAATGTTTTAGGAATGAGGTTTTATGATGTTTGACCAATGGGTAATCATATATTCATATCAATATTTCATTAACCAAAGCTTAAGAAGTAGATAATTGGTGATATAAGACCTAACACCTGCAAAACAGTCATTTTTAATGGGGTTTGTGAACCCACATGATAAAATAAATAACTTTTAAGAAAGAGGTTGCAATAAATAAGAGAATAAGTATTAAATTTCAAAAACAAGAGTGTTTGTTCATAATTTAATATGGCAAATGCTCTGGGATATAAAAGTATTAGTATTTAGAGAATAACAATTATAAATTATTTACTTGAGTGGTTCAAATGGTATTTTATGCTTAATTAGGCTTGGAACATATACAAGCTCAAGGTCGATCGGTTGAGAAGCTCGTCAAACACATGTATAATTGGGCCATTGCCCAAAGGCGTTGAGTTTGATTGGCAAGCTCAACACAATGCCATTGCCCAAAGATGTTGGGTTTTGTAGCTTGCCAGACTCACATCTTATTAGGCTCGACGCATAGCCAGGACCAAAGGCTTAAGGTCTGGTAGCTAGCAAAACCCATGTCTATTTGAGATTGGCAATATGCCAGGTCCATACCCAATCAGGCTTGGTATGGAGCCAAATTCAAGGTTGATGGGTTGAGAAGGTCACCGGACTCATGCTTAATTAGGCTCGATGCACAACCAATCCCTTGGTAACAAGGTCGTGAAGTTCATCATACCCATAACTATTTGGGCTCAGCTCGGTGCCAATGTCCAAGGTCGTTAGGTGTGGAAACTCGCTAGACCCGCGCCTTATTAGGTTTAGTGTGTACCCAGACATAGATGCTGGTAACTCGCCAGTCCTATGTCTACTTGGGCTTGGCTTGTAGGTGGTTCATAGAGTATATATAACCCTTGAACTATATCGTTTTGCTAGAATGGAGCTGGAGAGTCATTTCTTTCTAATAACATTAAGATGGATAAATATTCCTTACATAATATTAATAAGGTATAAACACCACTTACAAAACATTAATGAAATAAAAATATAGTAAGTCATTAGGAGATATGTTATACATATATAGTTGTAAAGAGATGAATATCTCTAAACCTTTAACTCTTTGTGTGTGACACTTAGTCGAGCTCAAGGGCTTAGGGTCTAGCGACTAAACCCATATCCAATTAGACTTGGCACGTAGTCAAGCCCAAGAGTGTAGGGTCCAACAGCTGGCAACACCAATACCACTTGGGCTCAGTATGGTGTCTATCAAAGAACAATCACAACCCAATAGCTTAAACTATTAGGTGAGGTCCTAAAATATGATTTATATTATTCTCTAACATACCCTTCAAGTGACAGCCCTTTGAAGTTGAAACTTGCACAGACTTATATTACCTTATGCTTAATTTTTATCAAATAAATAGAGATGATAAGATTCGAACTCATGACTGCTTGATCATCAAGGCTCTAATACCATATCAAAGAACCATCTCTACCCAATAGCTTAAGCTATTATGTGAGGTCCTAAGATATGATTTATATTATTCTCTAACAGTGTCAAACTTAAGGGTTGTGGGTCTAGACTTGCTAATCTCATGTCTATTTGAGCTTAACTTATAGCTAAGTCTAAGGGCATTATGGAGGCAATATGCCAGACCCGTGTTCGTCTTGTCTCGGCACACAGCCAGGTCTAGGATGCTGGGTTTGGCAGCATGCCAAATATATAGCCGTATGGGCTCAACTCATAGTCACGCCCAAGGGCATTGAGCCTTGAAGCTAGCTAAATCCATATCATCTAGGCTTGATATTCTGTCAAACATAGGGATCTTGGGTATGAACGCATGCCCTACCAACCTATTAATGAGTTATCACCTTATCTTTGGATATTCTAAACAAGAACTTAGGCTTAAAATTTATTTTTCATATTAACAAAAAATGTTGACCCATCACATGCATAAATAGATTAATTGCTAATCAAGTTGATGTATATTAATTCTTTGAACTCTCAATAAAAAATAAATAGTTCTGTCATTGCCTTCTTGCAATCGCCCACTAAAGCATGATTATAACGCATAATGATTAGAAAAAAAAACAATAATTGTTGTACTAAATACTAGGCATATATATTCTCTGAGCTAAAGAGCTAAAAAAAACTAAATAATATTGTGCAACAAATAAAAGAAGTTAAATAGCCTAAATTGATTTTGCTAGGAAAAAACTAGATTCTAGCTATTTTTGGTTATTAACACCTTTTAAATTTTTTTTGGTGGAATAGCATAATTGAAAAAAGAATTGGCCAAATTGCACTGTTTGTATGTGTCGCGCTTAGGAAAGTTGACATTTATAACTTATTGCTATTCAGAATAGCAACATAAACAAATAAAAATTAAATGGGCAGGAGAGATGAGAGAGAGAGAAAAAAAATAATTAAAAAATGATATAAAAAAAGTCATTGAACCTCTGATTACAACACTATGAATACCATTAAAAAAATCCCGATGAGACAAATCCAATGACACAAAAAAAGATTATAAATAGTGACCCAAGTGGGCTTCACTTGCCTCCTAAGACAAGAGAGCCACCTGACATCTTTAGTTGTTAAATGTAGTCTACTCTAATAACTGTTGGTGACCTTTATTGATGTTGGATTTGTCTAGTCGAGATTTTTCTAATGGTACAAGTGGTGTCGTAATTAGAGCTTCAATGTGTTCTTAGAGGCTTTTTCATTTTTTTTTCAATTTTTCTCTCTCTCCTTTTTTCTGCCCATTTAAAAAAAAATAAATGTTGTTATTTTGAATAGCAACAAGGTATAACTGTCATGTTTTTCAATCGTGATATATACAAAATGTGTTATTTCATTAATTCTTTTTTAATTATGCTATTCTGCCAATATTTTTAATTTACTTTGCTATTTTTTTAAAAAAAAAAATCCTAGATTTTTGGCCCACACTACACCATAGGTAGGATCATTTTTTTCTAATCTTTTAAAATATAAAGACATTAGGAAGTAAAAAAAATTGATGCATTATGGATAAAACACTCTTAAAATATTAAGATTGTGATATATTGGATGACGTATTTAGTTAAGAAAATATTGAGATGACGACATATTAGATCGATTTGGACCAATAATAGTTAACCTGTGAAACCTGCGATTTGGAAAATAAGACCGCCATAACTCCATGAAGCCAAATTGAAACAAAATAAAGTGTACAGTTCTAATCAACCGAATATGAAAATGAAATTCAATTGAAAAAAAAAGATCCTAAAAAAGTGATTAAAGTTAACTTAGATTGGTGTCCTGCGATACACCTAAGGCCAAATCAAATTGTTTCTATAATGAAAAAAATGACACTCAAACAATGATAATGTTTTTTAAAATATTAAAAAAATATATAAAAAACTTGAGTTATTAACCTGATTGAATCTAATAAGCATGATTAATTTAATAACACAATAATAATAAAATAAACAATAGTAAATAAATCAAACATAAAAATTGTCAACAAAAATCAGCTATAAATAAGAGTCACAAATATCATACTTGAATATATATATATATATATAGACTCATAATTATTCTATGATGGACACTAGCTTATTATTAGAAAAGGCTTACCAAAACAGTTATAATTAAAGCTACTGCGATATAATGCGGACTACTAATCTAATTGAAAAAGAAATGCCGTTGAGTAGGTAAAATGCAACATTAAAGTCTTTTTTTATTATTATTTTCACAATAAATTTTAATTATTTTAATTGTGCATAATTCTTACTATAAAATTAGTATAATCTTACTATCATAATTCTTCAATAACTATCAACTATGAAATATTTTTTATAGTGCTTAGAAACATACTACAAAATATATTATATAAAATCAGTAAATCATTTCAATGTCTCAATTTATACGAACAAAGGTATGGGAAAATCTTATTGGTCCACGCAATGGGAAACAGAGGTACAAGCGAACACGTGGTTGTGCTTCTGTTACGAAATGTGATAATTTTTTCATCTTAACCAGGCTTAATTCTGTTACTGAGAAATTTAAAAGGTATTGGAAAATCTTATTGTCCATGCAATGCAGATCAAAACTCATGGATACCGTAGATTAATTATGCTCATGAGATTTTTTTACGTTTCCTTTCTTTTTATTTTATTTTTGCCTTTTAAAGGTCTAATTAGAAGCTGATTGAACTAAGATTGCTTAGTAATAATGAAATTGAAAGATAGAGAATTAAAATAAAAAGTATGGATAAGATGAGTGGTGATTTCTATTTTTTTTTTGTGAAATATTCAACTAGGTTCTCATTCTTTACTAATTATAAGAATTGGGTCCCTTGATTTTTTATTTTTTAACAAAAATTAATTTTGGTCCAAAACTTTATTTATTTTTTTAATTTTCTAGTCTATAGTTTGAAAGAGAAGAGAGAAAATTACAGGACTCTAGCAATGAAAAGAAAAAAAATATTATTGACAGCAATTTTTGCTACTAAAATAATTGATATTTGTGTCAAATAATTACATTTGATAAGGAGAATTCAATTTAGACTGTGTTTGTTTTCTGGAAATTAGTTTCTAAATCACTTTCTAAACTTTCATGTGTTTGTTTGTCATTATAAATGTTGGTCAACAGAAAACACTTTCTAGTGAAAGGAAACTTTGGCTTAGTTTTTAGAAAAATATTTTCCTTTTATTTTGGGTAGAAAACACTTTCTGAAAGTTGTGAAAAATTTAGAAATGTCATATTATTTGCTGATTATATCAAATTTGGTCCTCAAACTTTTGATTGTGTTTTCAATTTCATCCCTTAAAATTTAATTTTTATATTAATTTTGATCTTTATTTTTATAATTTTTATTTATTTTTTCCTTATTATTTTTTTAATTGAATTTTTTTATCTATTAATTTTTTTTTAAGCATTTGGTTAATACTCACCACATTTTTTTCACGTGAACCCCACTCCAAAACTGAGGACAAAACTCAGCTTGTGAAATTTGCTGTGCTCTCCTCTCTCTCACCACCACAGTATAAAACATTGCAAAACTTTCCCGGCGCACTAGATTCAGTGTCTTCAAAAAACGATAAAGGAGCTTCACACACTGACAACATTTTCTCATCAGCTCCACCAACAAAACGATGGTTCCCCTTTCCTTGGATGATGGCCACACAATTGAACGTCAATTGTGACAGAAGGCACTGTTTTGCCATGGAGCAAAAATACAAATCGTCTAAAATGAAGATTATTTGTCGAAAGTAACATGTTTTTCTTTTACTTTTTTTATAATAATGATATTACTAAAATAACCTTTTAAAAAAAACTTTTTGTGCAGAGGCCTTGTTGTAATTTTCTTTTTACATGAACATTAAAAATACTTGAATACCTTAGGATTATTTTACCCTCCAAACTCCTTTTTTTATATTTACTTGCCTCTGGACTATAACTGACTTATTTTTTCATTCTAATTTTGATTTTTATTTTAGTTAATATCATTTTTTATTATATTTTTTTTCAAATAGTTTGATGGGACACTGAATTTTTTTTATTGATGCACAATAATTATTCAATTTATTATGGAATTATAATTATAAAATAAAAATGTTTTGCCATTATATATATATATAGATATGTTTTTTTAAATAATTTTACAATCAAATCTCATATAAAAAGTATATTAATCAAATATAAAAAATTATTTTTTTTTCAATCATAATTTTAATTAAACACATTAAAATTTAAACCTCATAAAAATTATTTTTTTAAAATTACAATCATAAAAATAACCACAAGGTCTTCAGAGGCCATTCAATGCACTTGCTATATCGCAGCCAATATAGGTGAGCACCTTCTCTTAAGAATTTTCTGCATGTCTTTTCTATCCTTTTCAAGCTTGTAGGGCATCCCTTGCCTAGTTAGCAATATTAGGTAACAGGTAATGATATCACATTCTTAAATTGTGGAAATTTCTGATATTACTGTATTTGCTTGCTTTGAACTTCAGTCTATACTATACGAAGTTTTATTTTTTCTAGCTGTACACAACCAAAATGGTTGACCCTAGCTACCATTGTGATAATATGCATGAATAGAAATAATGGACTGCGAAGGGCAGATAAATATATGAGAGAGTTTTTTCAGCTTATTGTCACTTACCACCTCACATGCACCCAGTGAAATATATATATATATATATATATATATATATATATATATATATAACACACCTCTTCAGGAGACCTAAATGCAGCGCAACCATTGGTTAAATATATATATATTTATACTAAAAATACAACAACCCTCTAGATTTCTTCTCGTAATTTGGTTCCTGAAGTCAAGAGAAAAATCTAAGAAAGTTCCTAGTCTTGTGGATTTAAAAGGGAAGCAAAATTCGTGGAATCTTGTATTTTCTTGCTTGTTAGCATGTCTCTCTCCTTTTGTTGGGAGTAATCAAGTGAGTTGAAATGGGAAGAGCTCCATGTTGCTCTAAAGTTGGTTTGCAAAGAGGTCCATGGACTACTAGAGAAGACACACTGCTCATGAACTATATCCAGGCGCATGGTGAAGGTCATTGGAGATCTTTGCCTAAGAAAGCTGGTAAGTTAAGTACTTCTCTCTTTCTTATACAGTTACGTTTCTGATTTAGTGCGCAAATCTCACCCGCACACCTGTGGACGACTAGACTGTTTGAAAGTCGAGTTTCTGATTTTGTTGTTTGCATTTTCGTATGAATTAATGAAGGGCTACTTAGATGTGGCAAGAGTTGCAGGCTAAGATGGATGAACTACCTTCGGCCGGATATCAAGAGAGGGAACATCACTCCTGATGAGGATGACCTCATCATTCGGCTGCATTCTCTTCTTGGCAACCGTTGGTCTCTCATTGCAGGAAGGTTGCCAGGCCGGACTGACAATGAAATCAAGAACTACTGGAACTCTCACCTCAGCAAAAGAGTCAAGAACAACACAGCAGAAAACGAGTCCAAATGCACGGGCCAATCAGCTGGAAAGAGAAGTGGCGCCAGATCCAACAAAAACAGGAAAAGGAATCAAAGGGAGCTGGACAGTGAAGGCATCTCTAGTGAAAATGGAGAGACTGCTACGAAGATAAAGATTCACCTCCCAAAGGCAACGAGGGTCTCTCCATCCTCTGTTGCAAAGAAGGTCAACGTTAATATTCATAGCAGGATCGGGTCATCATCTAGACATGCAAAGATTGGTGATAATGCTAATTGGGCCATCTCTGGTCTGAAAGTTGTTAGCAATGACGGAGAGGCATGGGCTTTCAACAGTGAAGAATTTGATGGTCTTGTTTACGGCCATGATTCCTCGTTTTCAAATTCTTTACCCAATGATATCATGCTAGATGATATCTTTGAGGAGTACCTGGAACTCCTCAAGCCAGATGATCATGGTCAATTGGATTCCTTGGTGGATTCTCTTATTGCTTGATTATTAATGTAATAAAAAGGATGTGCACTCTTGCACACGCCTACCAGCTCCCTTCATGATCTGCTACCCCTTTTCACTCTGTCTTCTTTAACGAGTTGTCTTGCACACGGGAAAGCATGGCGCACTAAAGGTCATCTATCAACGATATTGACATTTTTAATTTGTGATGTCTTGAGTCTTGACTGTAAAGATTTTCATTTTTTTTCTTACGAAAGACAAGAGGCCACTTGTTTTTGTCAGAACTTTTGGGTAAACAAAAAGGTATATAAAAAGCACAAACTTTAATCAAATGTAAAAAAAAAATGAGACGAGAATATAAATATTGCTATCTAACTAGCGGGGCCTATATAACAAGTCTTCCTAGTTTAACTTTTGTTTCTTGTTTCGATTCACAAATTTACATGATCACGTGGTTATTCTTCTTGATCTCGTTCTAGATTTTCGCAAACTAATTTCTAATGCCATCACATGCATGCTTTCTTTTTGAAGTTCACAATTGTAATAAAATAAGTAAGTATTGCCACAAAGTCAATTAACTAAGGCGTTCAGCCAATGAAAAGGGCTTTGTTTTTTATTCTCACTAACTAGAAATTTAAGTTTGTTGTCTCTTATGATAAGCACATGTTGAATTTAGATTAGACTTTGGCTAAAAATCGTCGATAAGTGGGACCAATCGTTTCTCTATCTTATGCAAGCAAGGCAAGTCAAGCCCTAATTTTTGCTATTTGAATTTTAGTTTAGCGTGTGCTCTAATTTGGACCTAAAATTCAAAGTAGGTTTCTGCATGATTGGCATTTCAAACCTAACTTGGTTTTTTAAACAAATCAAGCCGAGCCAATGGTAGGCACGTTCCAATGTTGTTTGGCATTTCCCATTTGAATGAGCTCAACTTCAACTGGCTGGAGTTGATTAAAAAAATAAAAAACTGCAAGCTGTTGCCAGAGTTTTCTTCCAGGCCAGCACTAGATCTTGAAGAGCACAAGCTTAATACAGTTAAGGATTACAGTCCAAGTTGCTAAACCAGAAAACCGTGGTATATCTATCTATTGTTCTACAGAGTTTGGAAGGGGAGAGGAGAGGTTTCTCTTATTGCAGTTCTCAACCTCATGAAATTAATTTCTTCTCATTTCAAGTCAAAACGGCTACAGCATAGGCTTCTTGTCAGGAGCACTACCATTTAATTATCCCAGCCTTCGAGAGGATGAGGTAAATAAAAGCTCAGCTTCTAATGGCGGCAGGTATTCAACGTTCAAGAACGAATATAAGGAAAAAGAAGAGGTCATTTCGCTTTAAGATGGCGACAAGTCACCCCAGTGGGATCTTCGTGCCTGATGATGCAGTGCAGGTCCATGTCCCGGGAGGGAGAAGAGGAGGTAGCTGCTCTGTGGCTTGTGAAATGGATTTGGGGGGGGGGGGGGGGTTTCAGGATATTTAGGCGTTTTGTCGTAATGGGATCGACTTGGCCCAAACTATACTGGGCCTCTATTGGGCCGCATTGAAGGGAAATATTGAGCCTCGATATATTTTGGACTTTTAAAGGTTAATATCTCAATTCTTGCTTTGTGAATAGAGCAATTGATCATGATTCTTAAAATATTTACCACTCAATTATAAGCGCAAATAATTTGTTCTTGAAATATAATATTAATTTTATAAAGAAGATCTTTGAAAATCACCCATCATTTATTAGGTGCAACCCATTTGAAGACATCAATTGGACGATGAGTGAGTGATAATAGAATTTTATTTATTTTATATGAATAGGAGGTTGTATTATTATTATTATTATTATTATTAATCCGAGTTAACTCTATTAATTCACGACCCAAGATATGAGATTGAGGTAACTCTATAAAAAAAAGCTCAAGTTCCAATAACTTAATATCGAATGATGAAATTAAAAAAAACCTAAAAAAATACTGAAGTCAAATCGAGAGTTAATTTCTAAAACTTATGATCTAGGTCATGAGATTAAAATTACCCCAAAGAAAACAAATATAAAAAGTCATGAAGCAAAACTTAAGTAAAACACTTTTAGTTTGTAAGTAATATTTTATATTTATTAAAATATCAAATTATCATTTAGTCAATTTAATTATAAGTAAAAATACATGATGAAAATTTGAAAAAGCCTTTGGATGACAGTTAATGTTTTTATACTTTAAGGGTAATATTTTAATAATTTTATTATGCTTTAAAAAGTGAAAATTCAAAAAAGACATCTAAAAATAATGTGCAGTCGTACTATTTTTATGGATAGTTTAGTTATTCTATTAATTTTTAAGAATATGAAAAGACCGTTATAACTCTAACCGATCAAACAATAACTAATAAATCTAAAAAAAAATCATATTACTCTCTATAATAATTTCATTGATTTTTCATTTTAGAAAGCAAAAGCTTCATTAAACTATTTCAATCTATATTGTTTAGTGTTTGCGTTCACAATGAAACACCGAGATTTTTAGTTTTTTGTTAATAATTCTTCTTATGTAAAACATGAACCCAAAATATAGAAATGTATATAGATGAAGAAGTAAGGAAGTTTCATGGACACTTCACATCAGCACTTGTACTTGGTCAAACTCCATGTTGGAGGGAGGCATTTTCCTTCATAACCATGAAAGCACCTAAAATTCACTGTATGCCCACATTCTCACTCCTCTTCTTCGTCTTCTCAATATCGAAGAGACGCAAAGATGTATCGGACAGCCAGGAATTGTCATTTTCAACGCTTACAGAGCATGTGCTAGAGAGGGACATGCAACCGAACGGTGGGCCATGAACAAGTGCACTTCCAAATTCCCAAGAAAATTTAGAAGGTGTTAGTGTTACATAGCAAAGTCATTTTCATGAGATAGAAATATGGCATGTACCGTTAGGAAAGGGAATCCCAAGGGGCTGGCACCATGGTAAAAGAAACCACCACCCCCCTTCTTCTTCTTCTTCTTTTTTTAATTTCTTTCCAGCTCCGATTCTGAGATTAGGACTTGGAGAATTCACTGTCGAATCCCTAGGAGATACTCCTTACCTTCTAATTCAAAAAACAAATCATCTGAAAAGGGAAAGAAACCTTGGCCCCGCGTACATGGAATCTCTCAACTTTGAAATGGGCGACTCCATAAAATTCTAGAAGCGAAGGTTTCTTTGATCACTGGTTTCAATGTTTACTGTGACGTGCCATGCATCTTATAAGGCTAGCTCTCCTCTTATGATCATGAGCAGACGGTCTTAGCTACGCGGCCTGTTTGGTCATCAAAGCCTGGCTTTACAAGCTGCAAACGTTTTGCATGGTTCTGTGCCTCTAGATAACATCTTTGTTGATATTCTGTCACACTAGGGAGGATGCTATGTAATGATTTAACAGCAACAAAACGTAAATTTGTTTGCCAGGTTCAGGCAAGTTGAGAGCTGGACGGGAATTAGTCGAGGGATCGAGTCAAAATCCACCTCTCCCCCATTTCCCGTCTAATGACGTAAGAACAAGATTTTAAAGAGCAAGAATTCCCTATTTGAATTACAACTCTTACGTGCATTTGAGCTTCTATATTATGTGGTCATCTCTGTGTGAATTGCGATATATGTGGTGTCGTGAATCAAGTGAAAGCTATATATTCTTTGTGCTCTTAAGTTTCATTTCCTTAAAAAGCATTGTTTCCCTCCGACCTCCATTCCCCTGGCGCCTGGTAGTAGGGTCCCATGCATCCACCATCACCTTGAAGATATTCTTCAAAAATGAACCGCCACATGGAACAAACCGACCCCATGTTCTTATTGCCCACTTGTTCTTTCTCGTTTTTTCTCTTCTTTAATATCTAGCTTCAATTGAAACAATATCTGCTCGACCCATATATAATTAATCATTGTATAAGTATACCGGAGCCAATCTAAATATTTAGCATTAATGTGTGTGTATATATCAAAATTAATTCATTAATTAAAAAACTAGCAAAAAAACGCTTCACTACAAAAGTGCTGCCTCTAAGAATCTCATATGCTCTAACTACATATAATGGATCAAGCAGTATAACGTCCAAGCAATATTATCTATGACATAAATGAAACTAATTAATTAACATACTGTAATTAAGCAGTGTACATTTTGCATTATATTTCTCTAGCTAGCTTTTCTCATCATTTACTCTCTCTCTCTCTCTCTATATATATATATAGTTCTTGGTTCTTCTTCTTCTTCTCTGATCTCCCTCTGTCCCTAATGATCTTGCATTTATTCTTTTCTATTCTTTTATTTGAATTGCTTTTTTGATGTATCATAATCTAATGCACTAGTGAGTGGGTCAAAAACTGCGTTTGACCCTCTAGAAACCATGATTTCTGAGGCAGTCCATAACCGAGCAGCTTCTGTTGAGTTGGATCCCAATTTGGATGTCGAGGCTTCGTTGCAATCCGAAAAGTACTTTCCAGTCACATTTACAAGTGTTGGATGTGTTGCTACATAGCATGTTGTAGCAGCAGCCTACAGATAGCAACCCGTTAACAATTTAATTCTTCAGTCAAAATCTACATATGATGTTCAAACTTGATATGTTCTTTAAGCTCAAACGATATAAATTATATATGTTAGTTACCTGAGGAATAGTTTTCAAGAGCTTGGAAGTCAAGAAAAATGCTATATCTGCGAGTGGAAAAAGGATAACATGTTAAATTCTTTAGAAGGGTAACTTTCTAAAAAGAAACGGAAGTAAGAATTCTTGTTGTAGTACCTGTGGCCATGCCTTCTCGTTCTCTTGTGAGTCTAGTTCTTACGACTCCTGGATGAACACAGTTCACAGTCACGTTGGCCTCCATTTGCTGCATTAATTAATTGGAAAAATGCATAAAAGAATCAATTAATCCAAATGCAATACATATATATAAAAAGGAAAGCAACAAATATCGCTTTTTTTCTCTGATCAACTTGGAAATTAAAACAGACTATTTAAATAGAATAATAAATGACAACCTTAAGTCTCTGTGCAACCTCCTTGGTGTGCAAGACAATAGCGAGCTTCGAGAGAGCATATGCACGTGTAGGATCGAAATCACTGTATATACATCGCGACACACAAAAATATATCAATAAATTAAAGGTCAACCATGTGTGTAGTTTATGAATATTGGATTTCTTATATATATGGAAAATAATAAGTTCATTAATTTGTTCCGTTCCGGTCATCTATAGTTAATAATTTTATTCACTGCGCTAAAACAATTTCGTTATTTTTACAGTTAATTTTAGTGGGGGGAATTAGTTTTGTTCTCTTACCGAAATTTGTTTCGGGATATTTCACAAAGATATCGGATCATGTCGCCGGAAAACCAGTTGTAAATGCTCGATGAAACATTCACTATTCTGCCTTGTAATGAAGTTGTTTTTGCTGTTTCAATCATCTTCTTCAATAACAATTTTGTCAATAAAAAGTGACCTGAAAAGGATTCCATCCAAAGCCAAAATTTTAGTTCTGAAAAGGATTCAATAACACTAATAACAATTAATATTAGTGTAGTATATAATTAATAATTACCTAGATAATTAGTAGCAAAGGTCATCTCTATCCCATCTTCAGAGATCGCAGGCTCGAGTGCAAACCTTCCAGCGTTATTTCTGATACCAGAATAAAGAAAGAAGATTAACCTAAGAAATTAAAAATTAAATATTCGCTCTCTGTCTCATCAACCAAACAAAAAAGAAATGTTTATCTTCTTACATGAGGAGGTTGAGAGGCAGGTTCAAGGACTCAAACTCTGAAACAAAGTTCCGAACAGAATTGAGAGAGCTAAGATCAAGTCCCATAACTATGATGTCGGCATCAGGATTCTCCGATAAAATCCTTGCCTTGGCATCTTCTGCCCCTTTCAGGTTCCTAGCTGGCAACACCAGCCTCGCACCTCTCTTCGCCAACACCCTTGCCGTCTCCGCTCCTATCCCTGATGTGGCACCTAAAAAAGTAAGAACAAAAGTCTCTTTCAGTATTCTGAAAGCAAAATGTTAAGGTTTCAAGCCTCTTCTGTGATAAAAAAATAATAATAAACTCACCGGTGATAATGGCAGTTATGGAATGCATATCGCAGCAGTCTTCAGTTACTTGCTCGGCGGTGGACTTAGAGCCATAGCCACTTGCTCCAGCTGAGCCAACGAGGTACTTCAAAGTTTCAAACATTGCTAAAGTTTCTTTTTTTCTTTCTGTTTTTTTTTTCCCTTTTCTTTTATCCCTATAAGGTATGGATACAGTGGTTTGTGTTTTGTAGTTTTGTTTCACTCGCCGCTATAACTAGCTGATCACAGCGTTAGGTAAGGATGGAATCAAGAAGAAGAAGAAGAAGAAGAAGAAGAAGAAGCAAAGGACGTACTCGCTTTGCTGTGGTTTTGTAGTTGAGCGAGATTGTACTTACAAAGAAGGGGTTTTTGTTTCTTTGTCAGAATTTGCAGCCTACGCCGCTTTGCATTTACTGAAGAAAGAGATAATGGTGTTATAGGATGGTGATGTTGTGATAAAGGGAGATAGTAAGAGAAGGTTTTTGATTTGTGTTGTGGTTATTAGGGCCTAACCGGATCAAAGCAGAGGATTGGAGGGGATTTTATAATGCTCGAGAGAGAAGAGGGGAGGAGGATTATGTGTTTGCCGTTTGATTGATTGATTGATTGATTGAAGGTGGGCATAAATTTTAAATTTGCATGATTGGGGGAGTGATTGTTAATTATTGGCCTCATCCAAAACTAATTCCAGTTTAATTAATTAGTTAAGGGTGCAAGCAATATCTTCTATATATTTTTAGATGTTTTATATATATATATATATATATATATATATATTGATTTTTAAAAAAGTAGATTGATTTTTTTTAATAATCTTAATTTGTTAGTATTAAAAATAAAATAAAAATATATAAATTTATTTAAATATATCATCAAATAAAAAAATACTTTTAAAAACACATTTATAATAATACCAACACATAACAATAGCAAGAGAGTTGCGCGAGCTATGAAATGCATGTTCCTCTGGGACATGAGATAAAATTGTTGCCGCGTAATTAATTTAAGGGTGATGAATTGAAAATGAAAATTACATTAAATTTTATTTTATATTTAACGAAGTTATAAGTTTTTTTTAATATAATATTTTTTATAAAAGCTAAAAATTCATATAAATAGCTATTTTCATTTTATGAAAGGCATCATAAAAAAAAGGAAAAATCATTTACTAATCGTTCTTCTCATAAATAAATCGAAGGCATGACTCCTACGTATACCAATATATTTCGAACACATACATGCATGTCCCGTCTTATTTAATCCATTTTCCTTACAATATTAAGACAGACTTTGCATAATCTATCGCACCCACAAATATTTAAGCATGTCATTTGAGGTAATTGAGAAAGTGGTCATTGTATGCAGTGATCTATCGCACCCACAAATATTTAAGGCAGGAGGGTTGGCTGGAGCCCCGACCCTCCAAGAAAATATTTTTTAATTTTTTTTTATGTTTATAATAAAATAACCAAAATTTTAGTTTTTTTAAAATAATTTTTTTAATTTGATCTCTTTTTTTTTTCATGCTCTGCCCTGGTTGTATGTATAAACAAAATGAAAAAAAAAATAAAAAAAATGCAAGAGGTTATGAGCATGCCCGAGTCAAAACACACAATCGTTTATTCATAACATGGGTTATTTTTTCTAAGAGAAAACTCCATAATTCTATACTCATTAATTTTGAGTCAACACAATTTGACTTGAATCCTCAAGAAAACAGGACATAAATAGTAAATATTGCTAATTGATAATAAGATAATAGTTAGGGGCTGTGATCCTTCACAATTTTCGATGTAGATGTACTAAACTCAAGCAGATATTCAATGTGAAAGATTGAATATGTGGGAAGGTGATGAATTCAGGATCCAATGTGTCAATCTGCCATCAAATAATTAATCCACGGATAAGGGGTTTTAAACTATAATTTAACTCGGATTTAAGAATTTCTTCATGACAAGTTCAAAGAGTTTAGGTGGATCTTGCTTCATAGAAATTCAAGTTTAAGTTTCACTGACTGCTTATTCTCCATTTGAATAATAAGTAATCACATGCACCCTCACATGCCTTGAACATGTTAAATGATCGGCCACCTAATTAAATCTTCTCTTTCTCTTGGATGACGGTGTTACATTTTGATTATACTATTATGTTTTAAGTAATTAATCCTAAACAAAGACAACTGAGTTTATATTTTTCTATGTTAAAGGTGTTTAAGATTGTGATAGTGATTGTTTTTCAAAGTATTTTTTGCTCAAAAATACATCAAAATATATATTTTTATTTTTTAAAAATAATTTTTGACAACAACATATCAAAATGATTTAAAAAAACCAAATAAAAATTAATTTGAAGTAAATAAAAAATAAAATAATAATAATTTTTTTCAAAAGCGTTTTAAAACGTAAAAATAAATAGACTTATTATCATCAAAATTCACATAAAAATTTCAAGAAGTTTTTTTTCTTTAATGTATCAATCTAAAAATAAAATATCATCAAAAAAACAATTTAATACTTAATATAACAAAAAAAAATACTCAAAGATGCTATCTTATTAAAACTAAAAAAAATATGGATTAAATTAATTAGTTTTGGATGTTTTATTGTGATTGATAGGATAATTAAAAGTTGATTTACATTCATGAAGTCATAAAAAATTTTCATATAAAATGAGATTTTTATTAGATGCGAACTTCAACCAAGATATGTAAAATTAATAAGGGTCTTGTGTCCTGGTTTATTGGTTGTTAGGCTTGACCAGTGACTGCAGTGAGTAGAAATTTGCCTAAAAAACAAGTTACGTGTGAAACATAAATATAGAGAAGTATTGCGTTTTAGAAAATTATAACTTGTTGTGTTTATCTTGTAATTCAAAATATTTATAGATTTTGGTCATATCAACTTAAATTAAAAGTTGCATGAAAATTGATAGGTTAAAATATTAGTAACCACCATTAGATCTAGTGTCTAGAATGTTATTGGTGAAGTAATTGGTGAATATCAATGACATGTTGGCTAGAAATAATTATTAGTCAAGAAAAGAAATGTGTAATTACATAGAATATGGTGTGTGATTGCACTGTCGACCATTGGCTAGAAAATATGATGCCAATCTACCAAAAAATTTGAGCTTACAAAGAATATACAAGTAAAAAGATTAAAAAAAAAAAAATATGTGTACGCGGCATTCATCGCATTCTGATTAAAAATAAATAAAAAGTGTTATTTATGATAAAAATGTGACTTGTTGGTTTATTTGATGATTTAATATATTTATAAATATGGTCATATCAACTCATCTTAAAAGTTACATAAAAATTAATATATATATAATAACATTTTTTTTTTAATTCTCTACCAACTAAAACAATAATATGAGTCAATACCTCGATCTTTGATTTCCAATAAAAAAAAATTATAGACACCATGATCTATATTAGTCAAAGAACAATAGAAATCATTTGAATGGTGGATATAATATTGGCCTCCTATTGCTCCACACCTACACTATAAACAACAGATACGATATTAAGAATATGATTAATAATGAGCAAAAGAGAAAATGATTTGCCAAGGGCACGTTTACCTATTGTATCACTCTGTATATAATTTCAAGAAAAGTGGGCAGGACCTTTCCGAGCCACAAGATTTTGATACGAAGGAAAAAAAAGAAAATTTCAGCTTTTTAGAGCACTTGTACAGTGCCCGTGCCCTCTTGCAGGGGCCCTATGACATATCATATTCCTTCCTCCCTCCACAACTCTTTTATTTTGTTAATGGAGGAGGGTCTCGTGGGATCACCATGCTTGGTTTTGCCATCTCTCTCCTCTTTCAAGTTTATCAAGCCACGTGTTGATGCATTTTTTCTATAGAAAACTTCAAGCAGTATTTAGGGCAAAAGGAAATATTACTCTTTGATTTTAAGTTTTTGGCTCCGAAATCAACAAGAAATGCTAAGTAATGTTTGGCTATTCAAGTCTAGACAATAGACATCATCACAATATGTGTCTTCGATTTAAGATGTATAATCTATTTGGTTTTATATTTTAAAAATATTTTAAAACAATTTTAATTTTTTTTATTTTAAATTAATATTTTTTTCAGTGTTTTCAGTTCATTTTGACATATTGATATAAAAAAAATCATTTTGATATATTTCTTAGTGAAAAACACTTTAAAAAATAACCGCAACTGCATTTTTAAACAGACTTTATAGCTATAACTCTATTAACATTTTCTTCTTATGTTTATTGTCTAAAATGAAAATACAATTTGATATATGGTTAAATATTTTTCTTTTCTCTTAAAAAAAAAACATAATTATGGATAGTAGCTGTACCAACTGAAATAAATATAGAATTAGAAATCATAAAAGCTCAAGCATGGAATGCTTTACAGATTTTTATAAAAGTAAGAAATGAGAGGCATTTCACTCATTTGAGTCCAATTCACAGAAAGGGATAAGGTGTGGGAAAACCACCATGTAGGCCTTCCTTATCAAGTTTTCCAGCTCGCATGGGGCTATACGGTCGAAATAAAAGGAGTTTGACAACAGTGCATGACATATACACTACAGTACCTTTCTGTGAATAAAAGCTCGCATGTTTTTTTTTTTTGCATAGTATAAAGATTTAACTACTTTTTTTTAAAAAAAAAAAAAAAAACCTCCTACCCATGAGTTTTTTTATATATATTTTTTTCATAACAGTTAAATAACTAAATTATGTTTTAAAAAAATACTAAACTTTTCATTATATTTTTTTGTTATTGTCACATGGATTGATGGGTGATTTGGTAAAAAATTTGTATATGGAGAGAAATTTTTTTTTAAAGTGTTTTTCATTTTAAAATATATTAAAAATAATTTTTTTTATTTTTTTAAAATAATTTTTAACATTAATATATTAAAATGATATGAAAACATCAAAAAATTATTAATTTAAAGTAAAAAAATTTAATTTTTTTAAAAAATATTTTTAAAATACAATATCAAACACATTTTCTATCTTGATTGCTAGTAATTATTGTTTTTAATGGCTATGGTATTCTCGATCAATATTTACATGACGAATGTTAAAATTCCTCTCAATTGTTGTCAATTTCCTATCCCAAGTTAATTATATGTATTTTTTAAATAGTCATTGTAACAAAATAAAACGTGGTTGTAATTATATTTTTTAAAAATTAATTTTTGTATATTTTAAAACTGTTTAGATGTGCTAATATTAAAAATAATTTTTATAAAATAAAAAAAATATTATTTTAATACATTTCCAAACAAAAAATATTTTAAACCGCAATCACTATAATATTTTCACACATCCATGTAACCTAAATGAGTTTTATATTACTTTTCAACTTCAGCTTCTCCTCTCTTTCTCAGCATTCTGTTTGTTGAATTGCTCCTTTCGATTTTCGTTTGCTCTCTATGATCTGTATTTTCTCGCCTTGTGGGTAATTTCCCCTTGTTGGTACTTATGTTTTGCTACTGAAAAAAATTATTTTACATTTTGTTCATTTGCAGGAGGATTGTACATATCAAGTTCTATTTCACTGATTGAAAATTGAACAAATCAAGTCAAGTTTCGTTAGCGTTTGTAATCTTGTAATATTTTGAGAGGATTTGCTACTCCCTCAGAGATCATTATAAATTATTGTTCACGAAACTCTCTTCTTCTTCAACACCTTCGGTTGAAAGTCAACATGAGACGATTGAGTAATCATACACAGAGGATCAGAGATGTGCATGCACTGCGCAGAAACACAGAATTTGATTGAATGTATGTGGCAATTACACGACGAAAGGTTTTAAGTTTGGGCTTGCTTGGCCATACAATATGGATGTGGCCCAAGAATGGTCTCCCTAGAATATTCTAGTCTAGTCGTGTGAAACATGTTGCAGCAATCACATGAAAGTTTCTCCAGTTACATCCATGATTAGACAGCAATATTCAAATCTTGACTATACACACACAATCACACAGTACTTGATGAAGGCCTTTTTTTTTTTTTCAATTTCCAGCCGCATATAACTTTCTCTTGGCATCGATCACTGACTATATATATATATATATATATATATATATATATATATATATATATATAGACAAGCATAAGCATAGCTTTCAAATAGACTGGGGACCCATACTGTTGCTTGGCTGTGTTTTTTTGAAAAATCTAGGTGTTGTTTAGCCAACTCTCTTTGACAATTAAGAGATGCACTGAGTAAGGACAGAATCCCAGATGAGGACTTAAATTATAAAGCCCCTCTTTGCAAATTGTGGTACATATGAAAGTGGTCAAAATTCCATTTATTTATTTTTTTATGCTTTTTAGGTGGTTTTAAATATTCAAAATAAATTTTAAAAAATAAAAAATATTATTTAAATATATTTTTAAATAACCACAACTACATTACCATCCATTTTTAAAACGGAATTGCACATCTCGTTAAATACTTCCCACTCACTCGTCTCCTAATCTATAATAGAGCCCGTTTTTAATTAACCGATGAAGACATATGGATAGTGTCATTATATATAATACTACCATCCTTCGATCATTGCCAATTAGCACTCTTTTATGTGGGGGTAGCCCCAATCTTAAAGGGTCTCTTTCCTTTTAAAATTAGGGCTGGATTAATTTCCAATCTCTCAATCTAAATTAATCTTGTATTGATGAGACTAATCATCTCTCCACCTTCATCATCAGAACATAACACTTTAATTTGTTAATAGTTTTCTTGTAAGACAAGGTTGTCACTTGTCAATTTACAGTATCCACCATTTTTTATGAAGCTTTAAGATGTATTATTCCATCTTAAATGAAACAAGATGTTTGTATTCAAATAAAGATGATGAGAGAGGGGGAGAAAAAAGAAATACATGAAACCTGCTGGATCGTCTCAGCTGCACGCTGCCTCGCTTGCCAATTTCATATTCAAAAGAAAAACAAATTGAGGCTGATCTGGGCTAAGTTCCATTGAATTGGACATTATCTCACGTAATTTGGACTAAAATCATATTCTAGTTGATTAAATACATGATTAGTTTTTGTTGGAGTTAATTAATTATTAATTATGGAGTGAATTAAGTTACCCAACTCAATTGGGATCACAAATCGGAATCCAAATTGATACCTGGTGGATTCCTTGTCTTTCATGCACGAGGATATATGTGGGGTTACTGCATTGAATTATTAGCTCTCTCTTTTCCTAATTACCCCATAAAAACAAACAGAGCATCTTAATCTCACTAGAAAAAGAGGCTTTAAATTATATTATTGTTGCTCTTATCATTTAGAAGATCTATCAATGGCTAAGAAAAAGAAATGGGATCTGTGAAATCACCCCCACCACCACCCACTACTACATAGGCTCTGTATCTTTTGTGATGAGATGAGTCCCTAAAGATGCATTGCCACGTATGATGAGTTGGAGAGTGACCAGCGTATTTGCAGTGCAATCTTATGTGTGAATTAATATAATTAATTACACGTGGTTAATCTTTTCTCTTCAGTTTCTCAGTTAAGATGTTCACGTAAACTGATTAAGTATAAAGCAACAACACTACCAGCTTAGGAGCATCATTGTGTTATCATCATTATATATATATATATATATATGCGCAAAAAAAATAACCCTGAGAATAAGGAAAAAAAATATAGCTTGAGAATAAAGTTTATGCGTTAAATAATTAATGTTGGGAAACAACAAATATCCTTTTTATCTCAGATTTTGAGACTTATGGTTAATTAACTAAGTATCTATTTGAGAAAAAAGTATTGATAATTTCAAAAGAGATTCTAAAAATAAAATGTGACATAGATAGTGGAGATTAAGAATCTCCTTTTATAAGGATCTAATTATGATTTTTTATAGCCGGTCTTCATATTTTTCTTGATCATATTTTAATTTTTTTTGTGTTAGAGAGAAATATTATTAACTTAACAAGAGGAAAATATCTTTATATGTATGTGGACTTAGCGTTTGGATAAGTTTAAGGATATCGAGTCTAGCAGGTTGCTAAACCTATAAATACTTGAACTTAACATTTGACTGAATTTAAAGATGTTAGATCTGATAAATTTTTAAATTCATATATACTTGAGCTCAATATTTAGTTAAGTTTACTTGATTTCATAAATTACTAAATTCATATATATTTAGCAATGCTCTTGATTATCACTTGATTCTTCTACATGAGAATTCAAATAAATAAAAATAAAAATATAACATTACACGTGGATCCATCACTTGCAATCATACCTTTTTTAAAAGCATATCCAAGCTTTGTGTCGTCATTGGGGAACCTAACCTTTTCTTGATAATTTTAATCAGCTAAGAACATTTAATGGACATTCAATATGATTAAAAAATGACAGCCTATTCTCTTTTTCATGTTTTTTTTTTCTTTTTAAAATACGAACACAATATAAGATTTAAAAAAATCACCCCAATTACCAATTGCATGGTCCATGCATCATTAAGTTGTTGTATCATATTATATTGTCCAACACACAATTGAAATCCAACTTAATCTTTGTCATTATAAAAATGTAACCTTGGATATGAATAATTACCTAACAAATTTGAAAAAAAATTAGACTAGATTCGACCTTTTATAACCATGTCTCGGGCTAATAAAGTAATTGGGCATGAGCTAGTCGAAGAGCTCATGGAATTATAGATCTGGTCACTGCTTAGAGTGACTAGACTTGATCACTAGTCTAAGTAGGTTGATGGGTGACTTGTTAGAATAAAAGATCCTCTTATGCTCAAGTTAGTTAATATACAAGGAAAAGAGTATTTAAATTAAAAGAATAATATGAGGAGCAAGAGAAAATACGTGGAGAGAGTAGCATAGTAGAGTAAGTGACTATTCTTAATAAATTTATGTATTGCATGAACTTGTTTTTTTATTGTGTCATTTTTCATATCTAACTATTTCATAACCTGAGATATTTATATATTTTTGTCACGTTGTGGCGAGTAAGAAAAAGAATTGTTGGTTGTTGTTTTTGTTGAGCTATTAGTGAGAAAATTGATGCTCGTGAGTGAAAGACAAGGGAGGTAGGTGCTCTAAGATGAGATATTCTGGCAGGAAATAGCCCTAAATGAGAAAAGATAGGTTGCCTTTGGTTTGAGACCCATGTGTGTTATTTTATTGGGCCGAAAGGCCCAACATTAGCTTCTTGGACAATTATCTATTTATCCATTTGGGCCTGGCCTCAAGAGACAGATTTGTTTTCCGGATAATTCGATAGCTTTTTATCTGTTTATTTGGACCAGGTCTCTTCTTTTTTCTTTTTTTTTTATATAATTATGTTGGTATCATCACCGCGTAGTTGAAATCAAGGCAAACTGAACCTGACATATTGGGTTAAAACATGGAAGATGGGGTGTATGCTAGAATATGACTCCCGTGCTAATATAGTCATATCACGAAGTTCTCATTTGACGATGGAATATATCAATGAACAAAGAAATGTTTTTTAAAAAAAATTGAAAAAAAAAATATCATATTAAACAATATATGTTGAAATTGATTATATATGTATAATCTAATTTTCTCTTCTCCGTTCTTGAGTCAAAGTCTTCTGAAGCCTTGGTAACTAAACATGATGAACTGCTGCCAGGACAAGAGAGACGCAAAAACAGAGAAGGGACTAATTATCATATCAAACAATATATGTTGAAATTAATTTTGAAGTCTAAGAAGCTATAAAAGTGAGTTTATTAAAAAAAAAAACATGCATGTATGTAATGATTTAATGATTATGTTATCTTTAAAATCTCTAGAATAATTCTGAGATTAGTATAAATATGAGTCATAAAACAATTACAATCTAAGTCCAAGTCTCATCATACTTCCTTTGTTGTTAGAATATAATATAATGAGATGTGTATTCCACCATGTTTTCCTACCTACTTCCACTTTGTTTTTTTTTTTTCTCTCCTTTTCTAACATGGTATTAATTAAAGATAGTTTAGTGATGTTTAATAGATTAGAGCATGTGTGTGTGTGTGTGTGTGTGTGTGTGTATAAAATGAAATTCCAAAAGCAAATGTTTACTGAATCCTTGCATAGAAGATAGTGTGGTTCAAGAGGAATCACATGCTAAGAAGAGGAGAGAGCGCCCCTTTTAATGAAGGAGATGGAAAGGGGCTAAAAAGTCATTATGAAAAAGAAGGTACGTTGAAACCTAGGTAAGAATAAGCCAAATAAAAGGTCAATTGGAGAGTCAAATTTTGAAAAAGAGAGTTTTTGCCAAAGAAATGTGGTGGTGAATGACAAAAGAATTAATGTTCGAGTTGTGGTAATTTAATTCATAAAATTTTAGATTTATTTTAAATTAATTATAAGTTTAAGTTTTTTTAGAATTACTAAATATTAAAAATTATATGATTGTTAATTTAGAATTTATATGATTATTTAAAATACGTGCAAACTATTTTGAATATTCATATTAATTTTTTTAAAAAAATTAAAGATAACATTAGCTAAATAATACGATAAAGATGACTTGTTAAGACAAGTGATGCTAGAATGATTTTTTTAAGATAAAGATGAAAGATCCATGAATGATATAAATAATGCATTTTCTCAACCAAAAATTCGAAAACAATACGGCAGATTACTCGAGTGATCCAAGTCATTATACCTAGTGTTGTTCCCTGTTCCACGCTGTTTATGTTCTAGGCATTTGTTAATTTCAGGTTCAGTCCCCAAGTCACTGGTTTGTCCTGTTCTTGAGTATATGAAGCATGTTATACTTGAAGCTGAAGGGGAGAAAATAGATGGCTGGAAACAGGTGGTGGTAGTGAGCTTCTGAAAAAGGGAAAATACCAAAGTTCATAAAAATAATCAAAATAACAAAAACAACAATTTTTGGGCTTGATTTGCGTGTCTTTTGGAACCTTATAGAACTTAATCTATAGAATCATTTAGTAAAATTAGAGTTTGATGTAATAATTGAATCTAAAATTATAATTATTTTTATTAAGTTACATGCTTGATATATTCGAGCTTCTTCACAAATTTAACCCTGTTTATGTCACGACCCGAATCCCGGATCCGTGACCGGCAACGTAGGAGCGGTGTCGAAAGGACACCTCACCTACGTTAAGCCTCAGAACGGACATATCAAAAGAATAATTTGTTCAAAAATACGTAGCGGCTTATAATATTCAGAAATATTATATTATTCAAATACTGATAAAACTGAAATATAGTTATTAAAACAAAAATAATAATTCACAATACTCATTACATTGTCAAAATCCAAATTTAATTAAACCAAGGTAACAGTGGAGCGTCTAAGACATCAAATCAAAACTGAAAGGAAAACCTCACGAACAAGCAAGGCATACCGACCAGAACTGAAGAAGCGAAAACACTCAACAAAGTCCCAGAAACTAAGATCCTGAAATAATATTAAAAAATGAGGGGTGAGTTCAACCAACTCAGTGAAGGGAATAACATTTAATATACATTTCATATATTTCAGATATTATTTGCAAGATGATTTATCTTGATATACATATACATATACTTACTAAACATATTATCATAACGTAGCATATTATCATAACGTAGTGGATTACATGTCAGAGAACAGATGACACCCGAAGGTGACCAGATGACACCCGTCGGTGACCACTATGGGAGGATCAGTCGCCACAGGCTGATGCCTCTCTCACCAGCTAGGTAACAGAATACTATGTGCACACAGGCTAACTATTCTCCGTTAGCATGGAGTTACTGACAAGTCCCATATCAAGGCATAATAGATATTCACAGAATTATCAAAGAAACGTATATCATATCGTATCAAATAGAATTTACTTTATCAGATTGCGAGTGCAAATTCAAGAATAAATGAGATCTCGGAAAATAAAGCAACATATATAAATATTCAAGAAATTTACTAGTCGTACTCATTGTATAATCAACATACATATTTATTTATATTATATGCATATTAAAGATTATTCCATTCACCCGGAAAATACAAAACTAAAAGGAATGTCGGACGAAAGACCCGAAAATCCTATTAAGGATCGTTAGGAGAACCTACAATAAATATATGAAATATACTCAAAAACAAATAAAACAAAAGATCCCAATGCAACTGGGCTTAATCTCCCAAGTTTAGGGACTAAAACGACAATTTTCCAAAACAAGGACCAAAACGTAATTTTACCAAAATTAGAGGGCCAAATTGTAAATATATAACCATATTGAGATTCTGACCATAATTAATCCTCAATTCTGTCCAGGATATATCATTATGCTCCAAGGACCATTCTGGAACTTTACCAAATTTTTAGGGTCAAATTATACTTTTTGTCAAATTGGAGGACCAAACTGAAAATATTAATTATACTGGAATTTTGTCCTTAAATTATCCTCAGTTCTGTTCAGAACCTCAATTTATGCCCCAAGGACCAATCTGTAAAATTTCCAAAGTTCGGGGACTAAACTGCAATTTCCGTAATTTGAGGGACCAAACTGAATTTTCGTCATCTTCAACCTCAAACCCAGAATTTCAACAGATCACCTACTATTATCCCCTGATTTCTAACATAATTTCACCATTTAAACAAAATCATAACTCAAAATCATTATCCTTCAATTCAATCTCTCAAAATCAACTAATTAATCAAATACCCACAATAATCAACTCCTAACCTTCAAATTAATTCATCAATTAACTCAAAATACAAACTTCAAAACTCTCAAAATTAATCAAAACCGAAATTTAACATATTATACACTTAAAACCATAAATCTTACCTTTTTACTTATTTCCTCTACTTCTTTTCTCCTTTTCCCCTTATTTTCCCTTATTTTCTCTTCTTCTTCTTCTTCCTCCCTTCTCTCTTACGGTTTGTTCTTCCAATATTCAGATCCCTCTTTTTTTTTTTTTTTCTTATTTATATTTATCAACTATTGGTCAATTACCACACTACCCTTCAATCATTTATACTTGCTCTTTAAGCCACCAAGGGCTTTATTGTATTTTCCAACCAAAATATTACAGTTTATCTTTTTCATAAATATATATGCAACACATTTCATTATTAACTTACCTTTTTTTTGGGCTCGGAGAGTTAACCTTTTTTTGAGCTCGGACAAAGCATCTGACTTCTTATGGGCTATAAAACTTCGAAGAAACTCAATTGAAGCTAATAAATTCAGGAATAGATGAAACTGAGCAATTTCAGTATATGGCGTGTGGAAGGGGAAAATTCATTTTAAAATTAAGGACTACGAAATGAACATATCATCCAAGTCTTGCCATGGTGATCATGGCAATGAGAATTATGCAAGATCTGTCCATAATGAATTCAGAGTTGAAGCTCTGCATCGAGTAGCCTACAGGGCTAATAAACTCAGGACCATGGTCTCCGAAGGTAGCTGATCATAAAATAAAGGATGCTCCTACCTCACTACAGCAGTACTGTGAGCATTTCGGTGCCCATCCGAATTACTATTTCCTGGAATTGAATAATCCAACAAAACTACTCCTCATGAATTCCAGGATTTGCTAGTTGCAGATATCTTGAAGTCCCTACTTGGTGCCCCTAAAACAAGGCAAAGGCTTCGGATGCTTCTCCTCCAACCAGAAATGAAAATACAATTCCGATACGGGATCAAGCGGAATTGGAGTTTATAAGACTTGATTCCCTTTACAGGCTAATAATAGAAAGGGTAGCGTTCTATAGCTTTATACAGGAAGTTGGATATGGAATGCCCTTTATTCGCTAAGATCGCAAAAGGAAACTGTTGCATCGAAAATTCAAATCTTCAGTTTCCTAACCAATCAGCAACCTATGCTCCGGTCTTCAGGCCATCCAAACTCCTCCAAAAATGTCAACACAACTCCATTTGACCAACCAAAACCAGTCTGCATTACCACAAGAACTTAAAATCAGTACAAATGTACGTAAAACAAGTATGCAATTTTCCATACTTGTTTTCGAGTTTCATACAGTACCTGGGGTATGTATTCTCCACCACCTCCGAATGCTCCACACTTTCGCACATCATATTTTTCATGCATCGCGCCCGTTTTCTTGTATCCAATGTAGTTGGTTTTGATCCACCTCACAGCTATGTCTTCTGCCAATGACCTTGCTTCTTTTAATCCAGATCTCAGCAAACCTTCAACTATCATGTGTTGAAGGGGAGCCCAGCCATTTGGAAAGTCCCTGGTTTTACAACTTCTATCAGGTCGTACAATATTTGCATAAAGACAGTCGTTCTCCGTATATTTGTAAAAGGTTGATAGACACAAAATTATGCCACAAAGACTTCGAGGAGTCAGGCTTTGTAACAGCAATTTTTACGTTAATAAGTTCCAGATAAAGGAAAAGGTAAAAATAGATTGCTAACCATTGCTGTCCCGAATTTATTAAAGAAGTGGCAATTCCAGCAGCATGAACCAGGCCTGAACTTTGAAAACTTCTCATGACATTCTCCACCAGAGCAGCATCTTCACATTTGTGGTCAAAATCAAGAGCATTTTCAGTATTCGACTTATAAAAGGAGAGACAATAGAGCTTGCATTTTCAGGGTTCTAGGAAGCATAGCATCTGATAAATTGGGGAACGGGAGCATCACTAGTTTTACATCATTTACCCATCGTCTGTCCTTTAGAATCAATTCTGATGACCTGCTAAAGGTTTTAAACTATCAGAACTATCTGCATGACAGCTTGCTTATTCCAACTGTTTTGAATAACTCGTCCCACTTTTAGACTTACACGAGTTTCTGTTTTCCATTTAAATCAGGAACTTTAAGAGCATCAATAGGGTATCGATTGTGGTATATGAAAAGTAAACTGAACTTATTAAGCGATACACTATCAGCTTTATACACTTGGAATTAAAAAGGTGAATTCTATATATCCAAGTAAGAGTGATTAGGTTAACTTTAATGGTAATTCTCTTTATCATGCTCGTCATTTGCGCAGATACTTGAAACTGGACATGGGAGAGTCATAAACCTGAATGGAACAAATCTATCCACAAAGGAATAAAGTTCGAAGCATATGCGTTCTGATTTTGGTTACAAGTCTGCCATGTTTCAGATTCCTGAAAGTATGAAATCAACAGAAATCAGAGAAATATATAATTTATCAGATATTGGCTCTTAAAGCACATGCATGAGCACAAAACCTTGCATATAGTGGCATTAGTGAGTCTGTAATCGAGCCACTGTCCCTTCTCGGCATCCCAGAAAACAGAATTGATTGCATTTTTTCTTGCTTCAGCAGCTTCCAAGAAACTCTCCATTGTGCTTTTGTTTCCGAGGACTTTCGCCAAAAAGGCAATATCTAGTTCCATCTAGAAAGGTAGATACATTGATCAGGTGAAAACAACTACTACCTTCAGATTTTCTTAGTAAGGTAATTGAATAATACCTTGAGTATGTAAACATTTAAATCCACAGGTAAAATTGATGTTGTAGACAACGTAGTGAATTCTGAAGTATTCCTGTCACAAGCCAAATAAAGAATAGCTAATTCATTTTCCATTTCTTCTAAACTTCAACAATTACAACATTCTAATCACTGGCATTATAACTAAGCTGGTAAATAACTAAAGAAGACCGGTGACATTAAATAATTTCTTTGTTATTTCTCAACATTGACATTATTCTAAATAATTTAATGCAAGCAAATTTTGTTAATGTGCAACATTACCTCATCCATCTTGTACTAAAATCCCATCCGGATTCAGCAGCTGAAGCCACATCACGGTAAAATTGTTGTTTCTCAGAATTTTCAAAGAACTTGGAGGCAGATTCCTTATCCTGTTAGAGCAATTACGTTCACGCATCGCAAATCTTAAGTTTCTCCAATATAATTTAAATGGAACAAAATCAAATAATTCTAATGTACTTAGCCAGAGGCAAGAACGCACTATTGTAGAAGATTCGGGCCTGGGTTTGTTCCAAATCGCATAATACCGACTTAAGTTGTGATTGAAACCTTGAGCATCCTGGATAGTGACCTTATGTATCTCTACAACAAGAACAGCAATGTTTACAAAATCTCAAATAACAAAAGAAAGAATATAAAAAAAAAGTAGGAAATCAAGAGGTTACCAGAGTTCCAAAAGGCATGTTCTTCTAGCAATGCAGGAAGAGCCTTCCTAACCAATTCCACATCACAAGTCCTATTATATATCTCATAAACCATTGCACTAAGGAGGGGAGGTTGGCTGAAAAAAGTATGGAAATTTATAGTTTAATTGCAATCATTAAGCACACGAGCACAAATCATTTCAAGCAACTCACAACTAGATTCAAAAAAGAAGGCAAGGTTCTTTGAGCTTGAAAGTCTTTAATTTATCATAAGAACAAAAAAAATAATGGAAATGAAACAGGACAAGCAGCAAAGGGAAAGAGATTAGTTCAATGATGGAAACCACCCAATTCTTATGCAATTTATCAAAGAAGAAGATGAAGAAGAAAAAGGAAAAGAAAGAAACGATGTAGATTTCAATGTGGAAACTTTGGCAGGTAAAATATAGACAAGCACTCAATTCTTACACAAAGAAAGAGGTAACAAGAACAGAGAAAAATAGGTAAAGGCAACAACTTAAAATATGCAACAAACATACCTCCTGTTGGTGTAATAGGCCCTTGCACCATTAAGAACATAACCATATGTATCCACAAGGAAAATGAGATTGGTCACAATTGCTTTTGCAGTCTCATACATTTTACTTGCCAGCAAGCCCCTGCATGATACGTTCCCCGATTATTATTCTCACCATAATTGGATGCCCCTAACCAAAATTTTGTTTTCCAAGAGTAATGTTATCTATCCCGAGTAAGTTCCCCGATAACTCAAACTAAGAGGATGGCATTATTCGTGTGAAACTCATTCAGGATGGATATTTGGATAAAAGAAAACATAACTAACAAGTGACACCATTCTCAGCTTTGCATAAATTATTGACTACCTTATGAATATAGTTCAATGAAGAGAAGTAAATGTTTCTAACTAAACAGCCATCCAAAGCTGTATAGCAGACAGCAATAATGACAAAGGAAAACAAGACAAGACAAGCACAAAAAAAAAACCGAAGTGCAAAAACAGTAACATACCGAATTACCCAATAAGAATCCCAATAATAAACCTCTCTAAAACGTGAACCAGGCACAACCACTGGCTCGGGCAAGGGAAGTAAAGTGTGTAATTCAGGGTGTTCAAGGACCCCATCAGAGACTTTTCTACTCAAATTCTTCCATAAAGCATGGACCTCAAGAGCCCATGACCTCACTTCTGGGTTCTTCACCTTAGGCAAGAACCCTTCTGGTTCAGGAACAAAATCCACTGGATCATAGTAAACAAGATCATCCCCTGCATCATCAAAGTAGGTTGCGATAAACACCTTCAAATCTTCAACTGAAACAGTCCCGTTTTCACCGCTTCTTGGTAGCTCATCAAAAGCTTTCTGTGTCTTTGATAGATTGAATTTTAATGACAAATCAACGTAAAGTTTTGGGTCAAAGTCTTCCTCTCCAAAAGTCCTGAGCGCATTTTCTTGGACTCGTTCAAGAAATGTAACTAAAGGTGTCGTTGCTACTACGGGACCTCTCACACTGCATTTTGGAGACAAACTTGTTGCAACTGTCATTGTTGCTATAGGCAACAAGGAGAGAGAGAAAAGATTAAGGTTTTGTTGAGCCATGTCTGAAGGGTCGGACACAAGAAAGGTGTTCATGGCGGTGGTGATTGCTCCTATATATATGTATGAAGAGGGAAAGAGGGAAGCATGGATTTTCAAAGCAGCCGGCTATTGGAATATCTTATTGTTTTTGGGGCTTGATATGCTGTTGATGAAAAAACTTGGGCTAAGAAAATGTTGACTCGTACATTGGTTTGGTGCTCTGATTTAACTAGTTTTGATTCCGTTTTTTGTGATTTGTTGAGAAGTAGCTATTTAACTCGTGTTTGATTGTAGGTGAAATAATTTTTTTATAAAAAAAATAAGTATATAGATTTTTTCAACATGTTTTTTTATAAAAACAATTATAATTATATATTGAAAAGTATATACATGTATTTAATTAAATAAATGAAGAATTATATATGGCAATAAATAAAACAAAAAATATATTAATGTTTCTATTCAACTCGCCTTGTAGTAGGTCAAATATTTTTTTTCCAAACGCAAGAAAATAAATGAGTATATGTTATTAATAAATTTTTTAACATCAAATAAAAAATATAACCGTGAATCAAAAAATCAATACTTATATAAAATAAAATAAAATAAAGATTATATGTGTATATAAAGACTTGTGTAAGATCTCAAGTTAATTTTCAACATATTAAAAAAATAGAAAAATATTGAAATTACTATAGTAAAACACCATTTACTTTTAGTTTTGTATAATAATTTTTTTTTAAAGTGTAAATAAAAAAAATAACAGAAGAATGGAGATAAGAAAAAAAATGGTATAAATAGACTAAGAGTAGAGTGATAAATATCTCAAGTATAAAAAATAAAAATAATATTTTTTTCCAAAAAAGTATCAAGAAAAAAGAGAGGAAAAACTAAAAAATTATTACAAAGAAAAGAAAAGAAAAGGTAATAAATAGACCAAGTATAACTTGATAAATATATAAAGTATATAAAAATAATCTAAGATAATTTTTTTCAAAAAAAAAAAACATTACATATTTGTCACAGCTAAATAAAATATTTTCAATTATAAAGAGGTTTTTTTTTGTAGTAAATGTATAATTAGTAGGATTTTCCACATGGTGTAATAAGAAAAGATTCTATTAGCATGGATTTGTGACTTTCCAACTCTTTTATTATTATTATTATTATTATTATTATTATGAAAAAAGCTTTCCAACTTGATTATGTTCTTCGTTATGATTTTTCTGAAATCAACATCATTATCATGTTCAAATTAAAATTAGATTTTTTTTATCTAATCGGTTTTAGTTGCCCTTCCATAAACTAACATAATTGATACACACACACACACACACACACACAAAATAAGATTTCTTACTTCCACATAATATATTTAATTGTAATGTAAGATCCAATGCTGCTAAAAATAGAAAAATGAAAGAGCAATTTCTTTGTATCAGATTTACCTCGTAATAGTTGCATGTTTCCATGTAAGCTTAATTTTATCATCTCGATCGCTAATGTAGTCGGGTTTAAGAAATTTAATATATAGTTCTGAATAATTAAATGCTGCTCTTTGTCCTGTTTATTTTCTATGAAGAGTTACTTATCTGCACTTGTTGACCATAGAAGATGCTGCTCTTTGTCCATCGAAAGGAAAACAAATACTAACAGGAAAATAAAATATTTTTTTGGGAAACAGAACAGCATGCCTTGTGTTATAATCCAATGAGGTTTATTTACTTTTATTCTTTTGCTTGTTTATATTATCACTACAGCAGCCGTGTGAATTTGGTGAATGCTGCTTTTCAAATGCACTGGACCACTCACGTGATGCCACAAATTTATATTTGACCAATTTGTTTAGGTTGACTTGGCTAGCTAGAGAAGATAAGAACGTGGACACGATGTTGATTGTCCAATCAGGACATGCACCAGAAACTTTGGTTGCCTTTAATGACTCCAGGCAGACAAGAGGGCAGAGGGTATTTACAGAGACAAGCAGCAAGTAGGCAGCCTGTAGTTGCCGATTTTAAAATTCTAGTTTTTAATATTCTAGTTTTTTAAGAAAAGAAAGAGGCAGAAGAAAGTAAAAGATTATACTGATATGTTGCAGACAAGGGATGATTGATTGCATTTATTTGATAATCATGCTTATAATTAAATAGTAGCAAAAGAAAATTGAAATGCTTACTAATAGCCATAAATCATGCTATCATCTGCTACCAGACTAACAACTCCCAGAGACTAGGGCAATTTTATTTGCTGGAAACATTGAAATCTAAAGGTAACAGAAAATATAAAGGTAAATCTTCAACAAACATAAAGAAAAAATACTGATTGTGTTCATGGGGTCTATCAGCATATGATCAAATCAAAATAATAGCACAAGGAACTGAAAATGCCCTCTAGTCTCTAAGATCACAAGAAGAAACTGTTGGATCAAAAATTCAAATCTTCAGTTTCCTAACCAATCAGCAACCTATGCCCAGGTCTTCAGGCCATCCAAACTCCTCCAAAAATGTCAATACAACTCCATTTGACCAACCAAAACCAGTCTGCAATACCACAAAATCTTAAAATCAGTACAAATGTATGTAAAACATGCATCAAATCTTTCCATACTTGTTTTTGAGTTTTATACAGTACCTGGGGTTTGTAAAATCCACCACCTCCAAATTCTCCACACTTTTGCACATTGTATTTTTCATGCATTGCACCCGTTTTCTTGTATCCAACGTAGTTGGTTTTGATCCACCTCACAGCTATGTCTTCTGCCAATGACCTTGCTTCTTTTAATCCAGATCTCAGCAAACCTTCAACTATCATGTGTTGAATTGGAGGCCAGCCATTTGGAAAGTCCCTGGTTTTAAAATTTCTATCAGGTCATACAATATTTACATAAAGACAGTCGTTCTCCGTATATTTGTAAAAGGTTGGTAGACACAAAACTATGCCACAAAGGTTTCAAGTAACAAGGCTTAGTAACAACAATGTTTACGTTAATAAGCTCCTGATAAAGGGAAGGGTAAAAATAGATTTCTAACCATTGGTGTCCTGAATTGATTAAAGAAGTGGCAATTCCAGCAGCATGAACCAGGCCTGAACCTTGAAAACTTCTCATGACATTCTCCACCAGAGCAGCATCTTCACATTTGTGATCAAAATCAAGAGCATTTTCAGTATTCTACTTGTGAAAGAAGAGACAATATAGCTTAATATATTTCCTTATGGAAAAAGTTATCTCGTGAATCATCGGCCATGATGATCTAAACTTAGCTTTTCTAATACTCAAATGGTTATCTGCAGACCTTATAAAAATTTCAATAATAAGGTGAATCATATCATACGAACTTCTTGACAAATAAAGCGAGCATATGGTGTTCACTTGTTTTTCATCATTTACCCATTTGGTCTGTCCTTGAGAATCAATTCTGATGACCTGCAGAAGGTCTAAAATATCAGAACTATCCGCGTGACAGCTTGCTTATTCTAACTGTTCTTGCCCCACTTTTAGTCTTGTACAAGTTTCTGTTTTCCATTTAAATCATGAACTTTAAGAGCATCAATAGGCTATCAAATGTGCTATTTCTTTAACAATACACTTTCAGCTTTATACAGTTTGAATTCAAAAGGTGAATTCTCTATCTCCAAGTAAGAGTGATTAAGTTAAGTTTAATGGTAATTTTCTTTATCATGCTCATCATTTGTGCAGATACTTGAAACTGGACATGGAGAGTCATAAACCTGAATGGAACAAATCTATCCACAAAGGAATAAAGTTCGAAGCATATGCGTTCTGATTTTGGTTACAAGCCTGCCATGTTTCAGATTCCTGAAAGTGTGAAATCAACAGAAATCAGGAGGAGAACAGAGAAATATATAATTTATCAGATATTGGCTCTTAAAGCACATGCATGAGCACAAAACCTTGCATATAGTGGCATTAGTGAGTCTGTAATCGAGCCACTGTCCCATCTCTTCATTCCAGAAAACAGAATTGATTGCGTTTTTTCTTGCTTCGGCAGCTTCCAAGAAACTCTCCATCGTGCTTTTGTTTCCAAGGACGTTCGCAAAAAAGGCAATATCTAGTTCCATCTGGAAAGACAGATACAGTGATTTGGTGAAAACAACTACTAACTTTAGATTTTCTTAATAAGGTAATTGAATCATACCTTGAGTATGTAAACATTTAAATCAACTGGTAAAATTGATGTCGTGGACGTCGTCCTGAATTCTGAAGTATTCCTGTCACGAGTCATATGAAGGATAGCAACTTCATTTTTTCCAGTTCTACTAGACTTCAACAATTATAACATTCTAATCACTGGCATTGTACTAAATAATTTTGTTAATGTGCAACATTACCTCATCCATCTTGTACTAAAATCCCATCCGGATTCAGCAGCTGAAGCCACATCACGGTAAAACTGTTGTTTCTCAGAATTACCCAAGAACTTGGAAGCAAATTCCTTATCCTGCTAGAGCAAATAAGTTCATGTATCGCAAATCATAAGTTTCTCCAATATAACTTAAATGAAACAGAATCAAATAACGCTCAGGTAACTTAGCCAGAGGCAAGAACGCACTCTTCTAGAAGATTCGGGCCTGGGTTTGTTCCACATTGCATAATACCGACTTAAGTTGTGATTGCAACCTTGAGCATCCTGGATGGTGACCTTATGTATCTCTACAACAAGAACAGTAATGTTTACAAAAGCTCAAATAACAAAAGAAATAAATAAATAAAAAGTAGGAAATCAAGAGGGTACCAGAGTTCCAAAAGGCATGTTCTTTTAACAATGCAGGAAGAGCCTTTCTAACCAATTCCACGTCACGAGTCCTATTATATATCTCATAAACCATTGCACTCAGGAGGGGAGGTTGGCTGAAAAAGTATGGAAACTTATAGTTTAATTTCAATCATTAAGCACACGAGCACTACTCATTTCAAGCAACTCACAATTAGATTAAAAAAAGAAGGCAAGGGTCTATGAGCTTGAAAGTCTTTAATTCATTATAAAAACAAAAAACTAATGGAAATGAAACAGGATAAGCAGGGAAGGGAAAGAGATTAGTTCATTGATGGAAACCACCCAATTCTTGTGCAATTTATCAATGAAGAAATGGAAAAAAAGAAAAGATGTAGGTTTTCAATGAGGGAAATTTGGCAGGTAAAATATAGACAAGCACTCAAACAATTCTTACACAAAGAACGAGGTAAAAAGAACAGAGAACAATAGGAAAAAAGACATCTTAAAAAAATGCAACAGACATACCTCCGGTTGGTATAGTAGGCCCTTCCACCATTAAGAACATAACCGTATGTATCCACATGGAAAATGAGATTGGTCACGATTGCTTTTGCAGTCTCATACATTTTACTTGCCAACAAGCCCCTGCATGATAAGCACTCTATCTATATTATTCTCACCATAATTGGATGCACCTAACCAAAATTTATTGTCCAAGAGTAATGTTATCTATCCCGAGTAAGTTCCCCAATAACTCAAAGCCAAACACCAAGAGGATGACATTATTCGTGTGTAGCTCATTCAGCATGGATATTTGGATAAAAAACATAACTAACAAGTGACAGCATTATCAGTTTTGCATAAAATTATTGACTAACTTGTGAAATGTAGTTCAATGAAGAGAAGTAAATGCTTCTAACCAAACAACCATCCAAAGCTGTATAGCAGACAGCAATAATGACAAAGGAAAACAAGACAAGACAAGCACAAAAAAAGGAATTGCAAAAACAGTAACTTACCGAATTACCCAATAAGAATCCCAATAATAAACCTCTCTAAAACGTGAACCAGGCACAACCACTGGCTCGGGCAAGGGAAGTAAAGTGTGTAATTCAGGGTGTTCAAGGACCCCATCAGAGACTTTTCTACTCAATTTCTTCCATAAAGCATGGACCTCAAGAGCCCATGACCTCATTTCTGGGTTCTTCACCTTAGGCAAGAACCCTTCTGGTTCAGGAACAAAATCCACTGGATCATAGTAAACAAGATCATCCTCTGCATCATCAAAGTAGGTTGCGATAAACACCTTCAAATCTTCAACTGAAACAGTCCCGTTTTCACCGCTTCTTGGTAGCTCATCAAAAGCTTTCTGTGTCTTTGAAAGATTGAATTTTAATGACAAGTCAACGTAACGTTTTGGGTCAAAGTCTTCCTCTCCAAAAGTCCTGAGTGCAGTTTCTTGGACACGTACAAGAAAGGTAACTAAGGGTGTCGTTGCTACCACAGTATCTGTTCCACTGCAGTTTGGAGACAAACTTGTTGCAAGAGACATTGTTGCTGGAGACAATAATGAGAGAGAGAAAAAATTAAGGATTTGCTGAGCCTTCTGAAGGGTCGGAGTTGATTGCTCCTACATGATTGATACATATATAAAGAAAAAACAAGATTTTTTTAAAAAAATTTCCACATAATACATGTAATTGTAATGTAAGATTCAATGACTGTTAAGAGTAGAAAAATGAAGGACCAATCTCATAATTTGCATATTTCCAGGTAAGCATAACCTTAACATGACTCCCCCATAGTAAATCGAAAAAACAAAGAAGAGTTTGTTTGATGCGGTGCAATGTCCAAGACTCACACGTATCTGATCACAAAAAAAACCAAAAAAATGTTTATAATGTTTAAAACTCAGCTCGGAAAAAACTGGATTTTTATTTTTGAAAAATTCTTGTCCATAAAAAATGCTGCTCTTTGTCTCAGTTTTTTTTTTTTTTAAGGAGGACAGTTTCGAAATTGTCTTGGAGAAATAATATAATAAAAATTTTATTTTAAAAATTAGCACATCTTTTGCAGTTAAGGCAACAATGTTGTCGCGATAATTAAATTTAATCTTCGTAGCCTTTGATTTTCAAGCATTTAAAAAAAAATAGGACAAAAGTGAACCTTAAATATTTTGGAGTTGAAAATCACACCCACCTATGCAAGATTCCTTGGACACACAAAATAGGCTATAATGTCTTTTTATATTCAATCATTCACACGCATCATGTGAGAGGTGACTTTTACTGCCGAAACATCTTTGTTAATGAATATTTGGCACCAAAATATTCTAGGGGGCATCAATTTTGTGGCGCTACTTATAAAATATTTCAGAAATTTTGTGAGTGCTTGGTTGTATAATAGTTCTTTGTTTTTAAATGTATTTTATTTGAAAATATATAAATTATTTTATTTTTTTGTGTGTTTTGAGGGTTTTGAAATGATAATATTAAAAATAAAAAAAAATTATTTTAATACATATTTAAATTAAAAGTACTTTTTAAAAGTATCATGCATTACACTATAAGACACATAAAAGTTGTAGTAATGTCAATGTCAATGAAACAATTTTAAGTTATAATTTTTAAAAAGTATTTCAAAGTTGTGGTATTTACACTTTTTAATTTTTTTAACACAATAAATTGATTATATATCTACACTTGTTTGGAAGATTAGTAAAATAATATATGTATTGTCATAGCCCCTTTTTTATCTCACATTTAAAAAGGAAATGAAAATGTTTTTTTTTTTCAAGGAGCCAAACAAAAAAAAAAAAAATATATATATATATATATATAAACCAAAATAAACATAAAAAGTTTGAGTCTCTCAAAACAACTTTTGAAAAGTATTTGGAGATAAAGGGTAAAGAGATATACAAGTAAAGTTAAGAAATAAGAGTTAAAAGGATTAGGATAGGTAAAGAGATATCTTATGAAAAGTCTATAAATAAACCAGGCAATTTAAAGATTTTTTTAGAGAAGAGACATTGAAAAAAACCAAAAATAAATAAATAAGAGAATACTAAAGGGAAAATACATGGAACCAAAAAGAAACCTAATCCCTATTTTTTTCATCTTCTTCGCTACTCTCCTATATAGTCATCCCTTCATCTCCCTTCCCTCTCATCATAACTTCCACAACACTACCTTTGTCAGATATCTAACTCCCCTCTCACCATCCAAGGCAGTTCCTGTCTCATCATCAAAATCTCATCCACCACACATAGCCCTTCACAACTGCTGGCTCAAAACCTAGTCATTATTAACTTTTACACCATTAATCATTAGCAGATCATCGACCTCACCTCAACTTTGCATAGATAGATAGCTCCTTCTTTCATAGCCAAAACACAGCAACAACCTTTTATTGTCTAGCCATCACATAACTCACAACAACTATCTTAACAACAGCCTTATCTTAAAAAACTTAATCCAAGCCACCATGAATCCAAAATAATGATCATTTCTCTTGATTTGTCTTATTCATTACCATTCGAAACATCAACACCAAAACCTAGCCAAACTAAAAAAAACTTACCAAAAAATCCCACAAAAATTTCATCTAAAACCATAACAAATTAACCTTAAATCATCCTTTAAAGAGGGTAAAACACCTAAACCATCAACTTGACCTAAGACTCAGTATTTTTGAGTCGTTATTTGGTTTCAGCAGCAACACGTGAGGAGCACGTGCCACCACCAATTTCAAGTTCAAATCTGAATGTACATGTCATACGAAAACCCCTATTCATTTATGTTTTGACCGGATCCCAAAAAGATATTTAGACCTTACCGTGCACCACAATATAAAGTGGCGAGCTCTAAAAAAGTTAATAAAGTGCCACACTCTCCTTGACTTATTCATAAACTATCAATATGGTGCCTATTTTTCTCATCAATGATTATTTCCTACTAGTATTTATCCTCAAATGGCACCTACCTCTCTCGCCCATCATTTATGAGCACAACCTTTTCAGTAATGGCACATTGAGGCATAATAATTGACACACGGGCGAGGAAAAGTAATTGTTCTCCATAATTACTCTATTTTTTACAAGGTAAGGATATATGATCAAGGTCTATAAATGTCTCGAGTCACCAGATAAAGAGGTTATTCAGGACATAAGGAATGAAACTCCATTTAAAGCAACAAAAAAACCGAAACTCCATTTAAAGCAACAAAAAAACCATATGAGGCTATAAAGCCATATTACTCTTCATTTTCTCTTGCTCACATCACTATATGTTGTTTCTTATACTTCTTATATTATTCTTCTACTTCTCATATTATTCTTCTACTCACATACTTCTCTCCTTTTACATTTATTAATTTAAGTATCGGAGGGCTCGTATTTTAATAGAAGACTTGTTTTTATATAAGAGAGTGGAAACCACCCCGTCACTTCACCAACTAATAGTCAACCAAATCACTCCATCGATCCATAATGCAACTAATGGTGCAGAGTTTTTCTAAAAAGAAAATCATGCCCAAACAGCTAGAATCCCAACCTAAAATTCCAATCTAGACTATGGAGTTTTTAGCCCGACTCTTGATAGTAACTCAGTCTATCCAATCTTGCCTTGACACACCTTTCTATATATTTCTTAGGTTTTCAAGAGTCGCCCACACAAACATTTCATTCACATAATTTTTTCTACTACCCATCACTAACATTTCCACTATTAAGGTACATAATACAACAACCATGACATGATATAACACAATAATTAAAGACCATCATGACTAGCCAATGGTAATACACTAATTTCTCCATCAATGATTTGTTCTCTTACTCCATTAAGAAATTCCAAAACATAGGTGTATAAATACTCTCAATCATAGGGCAAAAATATGGATCTTATCCTTGGCCACATATAGATAGCTATAAAAAGCTAGCCATCTAGTCCTATAAAAGCCAAACAAAACCATGACATTATACAATTTCTAGCCATTATACTCAAATATAAACTCTTTGTAATTTCATTTTTATTTTATTTTATATACATTATTCTATTCTTTTACATTTATTCTTTTAAGCATTGGAATGTTTCTTGTTCTAAAAGATATTGGTTTCTTATGAACAACTTAAACCAAACCAGACAAAGATCTATATTCACTTGCTAGAATGTTATCATAAAAAGCTCATATTTTGCCTGAAGTTTTTTCACTTTTTTATCAACAACCGTGAAAACTCATTCCAATCTAAAGTTTTTATACATTATGTCTTGGTCATGTTCCTATCTATTGTACAAACATATAATTAGTCCATGATACTTTAATGCAAATATAATCAAAAGAAATTTATTTACTTTAATTTTTTTGTTTGTTTGTTTATCACTGAATATGTCGTGAGAGATCGTTTGGAATGCATTTAAAATTGTATTTTTTAAATATTGATTTTTTTTGTTTAAAATAATTTTTTTATCATTTTAATATAATGATGTCAAAAATAATTTTTAAAAAAATATATTATTTTAATTTATTTTTAAATAAAAATATTTTAAAAAATAATTAATACTGTAATTCAGCATTCCTAGACATCAACCGAATACAGTGAATCAGAATCACCGTGAATGTTGCTTTTCAAAAGTAATTAACAAATCATGTGATGCCACAAATTTATACAGTGAATCACCATGATGCCACAAATTTATACAGTGAATCACCATGAATGTTGCTTTTCAAAAGTAATTAACCAATCATGTGATGCCCCGAATTTATATATGATGATGATTTTCTAACCGGAGCATGTACCGAAAACCGTGGTTGCCTTTAATAATTTCAAGCAAACAATAAAGGGCAAAGGTTTATTTACAGAGACAATTCACATAGACAAGCCACAAGTAGGTAGCCTCTAGTTGCCGATTTTAACTTCCATGTTTAATATTCAGGTATATTCTGGCTAACTTCATATTATCCATGGTACATCTTTTCCGGTAGAACTCAGGCATCATTTGTATCATCTCACTTGATCGCCTTAACGATTGTATATGAAATTATGAATCTCAGGACTGTATCTGAAATTATGACCGCATCTACCGTAATGACTTGAGTAGCAGGAAAATGAATAGGCAGTACAAAATTAAACGGAGAAGGCTTAAAAATCTGGCCCTGCCACTTGAAAATTGTATATTCTAAAAGCAAATTAATCCCTAACCTGAAATGCTAGAGATTCAAGCAATCGAGTGTCTGGCCTCACACCTGTCTGCTTTGCTGAAAACGAAAAATGAAAATTGGTTCATTTTTCCTTTAAATTAGCAATTGAGCATACTAACCCAAAAAAACGTATTCAATGTCTCCAGAAGCAGGTGGAATTCGATTATTTTGTTCCAGAAATTGCTGCATTGGGTTAAAAATACTTGATCAATCTCCCTAGCGTCTTGACTTAGTATAGTTAATAAGGAAACTCTCATTCACTGAGATTTTTACAATCAGCCCAAGAAAACGTACAGACTACAAAGCTAGCTCCTCAGAGTTTCGTATTCAATTCAACACATTCAAAGCTGTAAAGCTTCAGAAATTGGAACGACATCAAGGTATATTATTTCTCTTTTGCTCATCATCGGAGCTCTGTTTTTTTAAAAAAAAACACAAGAAACTAAAAGCCTCAAAAGAAAAGAAGAAGAAAGAAGGAAAGAAAAGAACCCAGTATCGGCTTGGATATAACTAAACTGCGATCACAATTGGGAAAGATTAAACTAAAAATAAAAAAATATAAAAAAATAAAAAGGAAGAAGGAGCAACCCTAACCCTAAACACCAATGGCATCGCAGTGTAAACGACAAAGGAAGCAGTGTTGTTTTTATATATAGTAGAGATATGGGCCGAAAGGTGGCTTTCTTATTTTTTGAGGCCTAAAAGGAGATAATTTAAGATCCATGTGGAAGTTACACGAAGAGGAAGGCAAAGTGAACAATTTACACAAAACATATGGTGTGCGGAGAAAACACTATAGCGCCTCTCTCGTTTTGCCACCGATGTCCACTACATGGACCTTTTGATGATGCATTTATTTTCAATCCTTTTCATTCTTGCAAGTGTAATCTTATGAGCATGTTGTGATTTCTGTATCCGAGATTCATCTCAACTAGTTTAAGATTGTTTTTGTTGTAATTTCTCTTTAAAATTTAGATTTGTATCCAAAATGACAACACGAAGTAAATTCACTCATTATTTAAGCCACCTACTCAATAATAACAAATAAAACGGTGAAACAAGAGGGATCTTTTTTTTTTTTGGAACCGGCCTTAAATGTATAATTAAATGCATTTGGAGTCTCGTTCTTACCTTTCAATAAAGTTAGATAAATAAAAACAAGAGGCCTTCACCGTCAAGATATGTTTGCCTTTTGTGTCTGGCTTACCCACAAAATCAGCAGAATAGTTCCCCTCCCAGCAACATAAAGGTACTGGAATCTGTCACCTCTAAAGCCAACAGCTTACATGGCTGAGAGTATTATTTTCAAGTTCCTAAGAGGTTGGTGGAAAGAGAACATGACGTTTCAATCTAGGAGGACATAATTGTAATCCCAATTACTCACAGCTATCTGGTAATTGAAAAAAAAAAAAAAAACGAGTACGTGAAAGGTTCTGTTCTGTACATGAATTGTGAAGCACACATCAGAGTCTAAGAGTGAAAGCTACAAAAAGGCCAACAAGTATACCCTGCACCTCGCATAAGCATTTTTCACCATGAAAAATAACCTCACCAAAATAGCCAAGATGGATCTTACGTTGGTGCATTGGAAATTGAATGACTATAGAAATTCTCCAGACAAATAAATAAAAAAGTACGTTACAGAGTAACTAACCAAAGGCACTTTCAAGAGGGAAAAACTTTGTACCAGGTCAAAATGGAAAACAAAGGTCCTGAAATAGTCACGAGGGGGGGGGGTAAACTCAACACCCCACCTCACCCAAGCTCATTGTGATTCAGCAGTCCAAAAGCTTATATAACTGAAGCATTCAAAGAAATTGCCTGCAGACAATCTTAATATGTCTAGAGGGTTATGTAAACAATTTGTCATATAGGGAACACATCCTGGAACAGAACACTGATGTGAGTAATACAGGAAACAATTACCCTGAAAATCTGGATGTTAAGCCAGCGAACTCGGCAGATAAACAGCTACCAGGCTGGCTGCAAAAGCTGAGCGGAGCCAGTAACTCAGGTTAGTGCTACTTTCACCCAATACATACTGACTTGCAAAAGAAAACTGAAATGAACTTCAGTAACTCCTTGAAGAGACTCCTACACGAAGAAACTCTTCATAAAAAGAGACAGATGAGGGCACAAGTGGTTGTTGTGGTGCACGAAAACCAAAGGACTCGTGTTCATGGAACTGTCAGCTTCCCGTGGAAAGAAAGCTACTTCCTCCCCATAAAAGCAAACCATAATGCAGCCAAAGAACAAGACTTTGAAGGGGGCAAGAGCAAGGTTGTATATAATTTGCCATTGCATGGTCATGCTGCTTCGTTGGAGGGGTACAAAGATGAGTAATGCTGGTAAGTTAAACATTCATAAAATGGCATCCTGCTCAGATTAGCAAATGTGTTCACTGAGTATTACTTTTCATCAGGCCAGACTAGCAACGTGGTGGACATACAAGGTTGAGAGAGAGAGAGAGAGAGAGAGAGATGTAAAAAGTTTGTAGTAGTGATGGAATGAAATGCTAAATCAAGGAAATGCAATGCAATACGTATTCTAGTTGAAAATCATATTTAGCCTCAATCATTAAATTTTATGTTTCTTTCCTTCTACAAAAATGTGTCTTGTTTCATTGGAGTAATGCCAAGAAAACATGACACAGACACACCTGTTTACAGTGTAGATAAACCTTTCACATGACACCATCCAAAGGAGTGAGTTAAAAGTGAATATGAAAAATAAAAAATAGCAGCAAGAGGTTATATAAGAAAGATAAAATAGTAGACTGAACCCAGTATTTTTCCCATGTTATCAAATGTCTCCAAACAGACCAAGGAGACGATAGCCTGTGGGTTATACGTTAGAACTTCAACAATATTAACCTTCCTATTTATAATGCAATCAAAACCAACTCTCTCAATAACAACTGCTCCATGAGTAGGATAGTTCAGGCCAAGGTAACATGGTCAAGTTATGCATGGAAAAATCCTTTCCTCTAGAACTCACAAACATACAAGGAGTTCATTGAAAAAAACCCAACAGTAATGACTCCTACAGCCAGCAGAGTTCACTAGCTAACCTATTGCATAACACTTCAGCAAGTAATCAGAACTCAGTGCATTGCTACTGTAGAATTACTGTTACATTGGCACTGTCCTCGTTTTCAGAGTGGTCTGAGTTAAACTCAAGGTCAAAAGTAACAGCTTCAGAAGACATGTTCTACTTCACTGATAGTCAAGGAAAAAAAATGAGGAAAGTAATTTATCATAACATTTCCAAGGCGCCCAACCCATTCTCACTGCAGCAGAGACTGAAGCCTAAAAACCCTAGTGTAAGCAATAACACATCCCGTCAAGCCAAACCAATAATGATAGAAAAATAACACATTACATAAGGTCATTACAATGCATAAGGGGAGGAAGCTATATATGTTTCATCAAAATAGAGATTATTCATCATGTTCTACTACAACCCATCATGTTATTATTCAAGAACCTAACATGCTGCAGCTCCACCCTTGTTCAAGAGCCTAACATGCTATTGTCCCCCCTTGTTCTCTGTTGCTGCTGCCAGCTTAAATCCATGAAATTCACACACATTCTGCTCTCACGAGACTTCAAATCACTAGTGACATGACAAGATCTTCTATTATGATGATTCCTTTATAGAACACAAGTTTTGCATCAGAATCCAATTAAATTCTGTCTATGAATACAAGTTTACGAACACCCAGACAGTAATAAAAGCACTAACTTCTACTAAACCAGGCAAAAACATCAAACCAACGTCTATCCATTTCTTCTACTAATCCTAAGTGAAAAAATAAAAGTAAACGTACAATTATTTTTTTTCACCCCCATTCTTGGGTCGACGAGGACAATAATCATTGCCACATAGTTTAATATTATCAACATTTGGCTATAATAAAAAAAAGGTCTACAAAGTTATTTTCAATTAACAAAGAAAAAGAGATCCCTCAATCAATGAACACAGTAGTAATTAATTAATTGATCACAATTTTGCGTTTTCATGAAACCCTAACAAAAGAAAGGCCCAGCAATAAAAATCAAATCTTGTTTATTTATTTTCTTAACGCGGTACTGAAGAAGATACCGATCCGATGATCAAACAGGGAGATTAGCTACGTCGTCATGTTGGAGGTGAGGATTAGTAGGGAGAGCGAGAGGGCGATCATCATCATCATCATCATCATCAGGATCTGTGGTGGAAACATTGACGCAAGAGAAGCGTTCAAGGGAAGAAAAGAAGGCGGAGACCACGGTGGCGCTGACCCAATTAGCTACATTATTCAAATTCTCCACCGATACAATGCTGTTGGTGGTGGTGGTGGCGGTGCTGATGTTATCGTTGCTATTTTCCATTATCGATCAAAGGAAAAGGTGCTTGGGAGATATTTTTGAACCCTAATTGAGAAATTGAGGGGGAGTCAAAATTGGCAGAGTACGGTGGGCGAGCAGACAATTTTCTATTTTGTGGGCTATTTAATAACGATATTAATCATCAGTCTTATCCGTGATTAGTATTTAGTGGGATAAGGTGAGATTTCGGCAATAATATCAAAAATTTATTAATAAAAATTAAACCTAAAAAAAAACTATGTCAACAGAAAGGGAACTTGTGACCTTCGAAATTAAAGTGAAAATTGAAAACATTGTGTCGTCAACTGGTTTTTTTAAAAAAACTTGGAATTATATAATATGCAGTAATTGTCAGATAATAATATAAATCATGTCCTGAGATTTTATCTAATAGCTTAAGCTTTTGGGTTGTGATAGTTTTTTGATATGGTATCGGAGCTTTGATGATCAAGCGGTTACGAGTTCGAATCTCACCATCCTTATTTATTTGATAAAAATTAAGCACAAGATAATGTGGGTCTGTGCAAGTTTCAAACCCAAAGGGCTTTCACTTGAGGGGGTGTGTTAGAGAATAATATAAATCATATCCTGGAACCTCACCTAACAGCTTAAGCTATTGAGTTGAGATGGTTCTTTGATAGTAATTTCAGATATTTAAAAAAGAAAGGTAGTTATATTTTAAGAATGATAAATATCATTATTATTATTATTTAGTGAAAAATTATCTTAATTATGTATTTTTATTTAAATTTATTTTACACGTGTCATTAATTGTCTAAATTATTTTGAAATTTATTCACAAATTATTTATTATCAATGTGTGTTTGTCAAATCAAAATTCAATCTTGAATCAGAGTCTCATAACTTGATAATATGTTTAATTTTTGTTTTAAAAAAATCATATTATATTTATATTGGTCCCTAAAATTAAAAGACTAATTAACTTAACCATTAAAATTCAAGTAGCAAAAAGTGTTGTTAACTTGATGAAATTTCATTGATGCATTTTTTAATATGTTCTAAAGTTAAACCACCATGATAGATGCACATTGTTTCCTAAAAACTAGGATAAATGTTTTCCTAGTTCTTTAAAAACCAAGTTTTGATCAAAAGATAGTTCAAACTTGACAAAACTTGCGGATATAATTTTTATTCTTCTTTGAAAAATAAATATTTTTCACAAACATACACACATAAAAAAGTGATAACTTAGTTTTAAAAAACAATAATAATATTATTTGAAAGCCATAAAAATGCACGGGTGAAAAGTTGTCAATTTTCAAAAAAACAAATTTCATACATGTATGTGCAATAACATGACAACAAAACTTTACAAAGTGATAAGAATGGTATTTAAATGCTATTAAAAATAAAATAAAATAATCTCATAAGTGATAAGTTGTTGATTTTTTAAAATGAATTTTTTTCACAATATACATATGTAAAAAGGTGACAAAACATATTTATAAAATGAAAAAAGTTAACTATTGGCGTGGTTCTAAAAAATAATTGTTATACAAAAACCTTGGATAAAAAGAGAAAATAAAGAAAAAAAAGTTAGGATTTTACATTGGGGTGATTCTAGATGAGGGGGGGAGCTATTAGTGGTAGAGATAGTCTTTGCATCGCTGATTAATTTAGTTTTTATTGATTTTCTCTCTTTTTAAAGGTTTTTTTTTTCTCTTTGTTTTCTTCTCTCTCTCTTGTGATCGTTTTTATCTTGAGTCATTTCCATTTATAGCTCAAAAACCATCTTTTTCTTGTTTCTCTCTCTAAGTCATTATTCTCTCTAGCTCGAGGTCATTTGTTTCTTGTTTTGCCTCTCCAATTATAGGCAACAATGAAGATTCTAGAACCTTTATTGGTAGTATGATTATGACTATTGATCCCTTTAAGGCAATCTGAACCCTTTATAATGGTTGATACTATAACCGAGATGATTGTGTTGCCCTTTCACACTATATTTTGTATTGTTTCATACGGTTATTGTGTGTAAAGATTAAGCATGAGGTAGACATTCACATGAAGATAATAATGTTTTTCTTAGCATTTACAGGTGTTATGAGTAAGAGAAACAATGGGTTAAAATATGCTTTGAGACACTGAAGAAATGAGAAAGGAAAGAAAGTGTATTTAGGCTCAAAAAGAAAGAAAGCATTGTTCAGGTATGCACCAACATGGTGTCATTTTGGTGCATGTGATATTTTTTTTGTTGATTGGGATGTGAAACATTGTCGTTTCATGTAAAATTGATCATTTCACTTGGATTTTTTTTTTATCAAATTCAAAACGATGTCGTTTTGAAAGTTTTATATTTTTAAATTGGCCCTCTACTTTTCCTGGATTGTCTATCTTAGTCATTGGTTTTCTAATCTCTTTATTTTCAACCAATTTTAATGTTTTCCTTGTATATTTATTTTTAATTTCATCCATGATTAATTAAAAATAGATCGTTATGTGTTGCTGCCTTTTATATTTTGGTTCTTGGCTTTACTATTTTTAATTTCCAACTAATTTTAGTCCTATTTTCCTTAATTTCTTTTCACTTTCACCTCTAATTGTGTCAAAATGGGTCCATGAATTTTGCACCATTTTCAATTTGGTTATTGGCTTTCTAATTTTTGATATTTGGCCAATTTCAACCTTATTTCCTTTTTTTTCTTTATATTTTCACCGATGACTGCATAAAAACGAGTCATTAAATTTTGACATCCTTTTCAATTTGGTTCTTGGTTTTCAAATATTCAATTTATATCTAATTTCGCCATCTTTTTCTTAATTTCTTCTTAATTTTGTCCCTGATTGTATTAGAATGGGTCCCTGAATTTTGATACCTTTTTCAATTTGATTCTTGGCTTTCTAATTTTCAATTGCTATCCAATTTTACTGTTATTTTTTAAACTTCATCTCTAATTGTATTACAAATGACCCCTCATCTTCTTCATCTTTTTTTAATTTTACCATTGGCTTTCTAATTAGCCAATCTCAACCTTTTTGTCAATATTTATTTTCAATTTTAACACTAATTCATGATTTTTTCAATTATATTTTTTTTTCTCGAAATTCCCTTTTTGGTTGAAATATTTTTTATTTTTAGGATATTTGAGAAGAGTTAAAAAAACAAATTTCAGCATGAAAAAGAAAACCAATAGGTTGACAAAACTTTAATCCACTGAACTCATCTGATTCCCTAAAAGATACGGGAAGCTTGCATTTGCAAATATTAATGGATGTGCTTAGCTTAGCCTGACAAGCTGAATAAATTGTTTTGAAGGCAATTCTATTATAAAATGTAAAAAGAAAAAAAGAAGAAAAGCAATTGGGCCATTTTAAGAGGAAAAAAAAAAAGCAGGAGTGATTGGGCTGTAGCCTGTGTGCCTGGCCCAAACCATAAATCCCAGGCGCTCTCTTGCCTAGAAAGCCAAGTCTTCACGCCTAGGTTCTAATTTTTTTTTTTTAAAGGAGGTTGTCTGTTTTTTTTTTTCTTTTTCTTTTTTTCAAACTATTATTGTGGACACGTCATCTAGAATATTTTCTGACCACGTGAGCTAGATTTAAAATTGGTACGTGAAAAATAGGAGTTAAGTTTATTTTACTTTAAAAAGCTAAATTTTAATTTTTTTTATCTACAAAAAAAGCTATAAAAAACTATTATGCATAACTTTAAAATTCAATTACTAATCACAAAATACATTTTAATTATATAATTTTTTTTTGAAAAAATCTTCAAGCCTCGATTTATCTTGTTGGGCATAATTAAAAACAACAAACACCTTCATTGAATTCATAACAAATCATATCAATTCTTTTTTTAAATATGAACTCAAAAATATTAAAATTATAGTGGTGGTTGAAATTGTTCAATTCAAGAACACTCTCTCTTCTTCTTCTTTTTTCAAGAATTAAAATGCGAAAAAAATAAACTTATAGAGTTGAGTTAAATTTATTTAAAATATTTTTACTCTCCATTATATCTATAATATTTATTTTTTAGATTTTATGAATTATTATTATTTATAATATTGCATTATTTTAACTTTAATGGATAGAATTAAGTCAGATAATAAAAATATTATAAATTAATCGGTTTTCTTAACACGCCAAGTCTAAAGAAGTTTTTAGTCCCTTTTGTTTTTGTGGATGCAAAGTGTTTAAAAAAATAATTTGAATTATTTTATATTTTTAAATTATTTTAATATTAAAATAAAAAAAATTATCATTTCAATATATATATATAACTTAAAAAACAGTTTAAAACCATATTCTCTCGGAACCATATTCTCTCGGTTTCTCATGTTATATCCCATGTCAACGAGTATAAACAGTAAAAAAAAAATCAAAATGAATGGTCGGATTTGAATGGGAAAAATAAAAGGGAGTAGATCAAAGTCAATTTAGTTAAGGTTGACACGTACATTGATTGACGTGTCAAAACAAAAGTCAGTCACCCAAACCCGTCCAAGGGTCCTGGAATGCCAGAAGGCCCAGAACCCCATAGCCTAAAAGAAAAGAAAAATTGAATTAAAAAAAAACCCACCCTTTCTTTCATTCAATTCCTATATAAACCACAAAAGTCCCTCTGAATCCTAAATAAACAGAATAGAATCCAATTCCCAATATTCCAAACACCAAACACAAGGCTGCCAAAAATTCCTCTCTTCTCTATCCAACCCAATACCTCATTGTCATCAATCATCACATTAGAAATTACTGAAATTCTTCCATCCTTTCTTTTTAAGATTTTTGAGCTCCTCGGTGTTGTTTTTATCGAGTGGATTTTGACACTTTCGAGGGGTTTTCTTGGATTTTAGGATTTGAAAACACCATGAGGCTGTTGAAGGTAGCTACTTGTAACTTGAACCAGTGGGCAATGGATTTTGACTGTAATTTAAACAACATAAAAGAGTCAATAACCCAAGCTAAACAAGCTGGTGCAGTCATTAGACTCGGCCCTGAGCTTGAAATCACTGGTTACGGCTGTGAAGATCATTTCTTGGAACTTGACACTATCAATCATGGGTCAGTTTCAATGTTTGTTTTTGTTTGTCATTTTTTTAGATTTTCATGATCTGGTTTTTGTTTGTATGGTGTTTTTACGTTGCTGAATTGGAAATTAATAGTAAGAGTTTGAATCTTGATTGCAGATGGGAGTGCTTGAAAGAGATATTGGTTGGTGATTGGACAGATGGGATATTGTGTAGTATAGGAATGCCTGTAATTAAGGGATCAGAGCGTTATAATTGTCAAGTTTTATGCTTTAATAGAAAGATTATTATGATTCGTCCAAAAATGTGGCTTGCAAATGATGGGAATTATAGGGAACTTAGGTGGTTTACAGCATGGAAACACAAAGATCAGCTTGTGGACTTTCAACTCCCTAGTGAAATTGCTGAGGCTGTTTTACAGCAATCAGTGCCTTTTGGTTACGGATACGTGCGCTTTTTAGATACGTAAGTGATAGTGGCTTTCTGGTGGTTCTTTTTGTTCTTAGTTTGATTTAGTTATGGTTAGATTGATAATTTAAGGGTTGATGTAGGCACTGCAGCGTGAGTGTATTCATAATGATTATTGATTTTTTTTTTTTGTTATTGATATGTTGTTTCAACTAAATGGTAATATTTGCATTTATTCATATGCAGAGCTGTTGCTGCTGAAGTTTGTGAAGAGCTTTTCACCCCTATCCCTCCTCATGCTGAGCTTGCGCTCAATGGGGTTGAAGTGTTTATGAATGCAAGTGGAAGTCACCACCAATTGAGAAAGCTTGATGTTCGTCTTCGTGCTTTTATAGGTGCTACACATACTCGTGGAGGAGTATACATGTACAGTAATCAACAAGGATGTGATGGTGGCCGCCTTTATTATGGTATACAGATACTCTTGGTGTCTTGGTGATTGCATTTAATTTTAACACTACTTTTATTCTGTTTAGATCAAATATCTCCTGAATTTCATATTGAAGCTTATATGTTGCACTTATTTCGGTTTTTATGATTTGATGCTAACAACTTTTAATAAATCTGCTTATTCTTTAGGTAGTGCTTTAGTGTGTTTTTAAAAAAGAAAATTGTTTGAAATTTGTGGTTAAAATTTCTTTTGTCACAGATGGGTGCTCGTGCGTTGTTGTGAACGGAGAAGTGGTTGCCCAAGGCTCACAGTTTTCTTTAAGGGATATTGAGGTTGTCACTGCGCAAGTGGATCTGGATGCGGTATGCTATACTTTTGCACCCCTGTGGAATATGGGTGTTCATGGATTGCAGAAATATTTTATTAGAGAGCATTGTGTAACATATGTTTGTCAGCTGATTTTGCTTTGTTGATAGAATTTTACGGCATTTTCAGAAGCTGCCATATTACTATATTTTCATGTTTTATGTTTGAGCATTTTGCTCTGACGCATTTAGTCTCTTTCTTGATGGCAGGTTGCTAGTCTAAGAGGATCTATCAGTAGTTTTCAAGAACAAGCAAGTTGCAAAAACACAGTATCATCAGTCCTGGTGCCATACAAGCTCTGTCAGCCTTTTAACATGCAAATGTCCCTTTCTAGCCCCCTTCAGGTTTCCTCTTGGTCCTTCACTATTGGTAAATCAGGAATGCTTGATGTTAGCACCTGAATTTTGAAGACTATCAACGAGTTTTCTAGATTATGAAACCTGTGAGTCAACTATCTAGGTTTATTGAATTAGGCATGATTTATGATTTGTAGATCAATTATCACTCTCCTGAGGAGGAAATAGCCTTTGGTCCTGGTTGCTGGCTATGGGACTATTTAAGAAGAAGTGGAGCTTCTGGATTCTTGCTTCCTCTTTCTGGGGGAGCAGATAGCTCCTCTGTGGCTGCTATTGTTGGCTGCATGTGCCAACTTGTTGTAAAAGGTCAGATTTTTCAATGTAACTGTTTCACTGTTTTAAGTTTACCCTTTTGTTCTAATTCCAACTACTGAAGGAGATCATAAGTAGCCCAGTTAACTAGCCACAACTATCAATACAAACATCCAATTGCCAATTGCCTAGAGCTGAATTCAGTACCCAACTCGCTATCTAGGATTGCATAGATAGAGCTAAGTGAAACAGTATTCTTTTAGGTAATCCCAACTATGCACATTAATGAATTAGATTGAGAATGTTTAGTTCATAATTATATTGGGAGAGGTTTTTAGCTGGTATTAATCATGAAACATAGCTCTAGTTTATGAGGTTGTTAGGAGTGGACTAAGAAGAGTTTTGAGGTAGTATCTACTCTGCCACCAAGCATAAATTTATGTGCAAAATGCTTTCAGTCGTGTGAACTTGAAACAGCCATCCCTAAATCCTATGATTACTTTTCATTGGTTGGTTATGCATTTTGATTGCAGAAATTGTAAAAGGGGATGAACAGGTCAAAGCTGATGCAATAAGAATTGGGAATTATACTGATGGGCAGTTTCCTACTGACAGCAAAGAATTTGCAAATCGAATATTTTATACTGTATTTATGGGGTCTGAGAACAGGTTGGTACAGTGCATAGAATTGCTGCTCATCTTCTTTTTGTTGTTGTTACAGTTGTTTTACAGACAGGCTCACAGGCTCAGTATTGTCAATGCTATTGTAGGAATTTGCATTATTTATAGCAGCCATTAAATTTTCTTTGATGCTGTCTGGATTATCAGTTGGCAGTGAATGTAAATCACTAAATCTTGGGAACTAATTTTTTGGACTGGTCCAAAGATTTTGTTATTTTGAAACATGAAAGTAAAGCTCACCGATATTTTTATTTTTTTCCCAACTTTATTTCCTAGCATTTAAATTTCTGTTTAGGACCAAACAGTTACTCTTGACTTGTTGCAAAACTATAACATTGTTAACTCATAACAAAAGATTCCTTAACAAGTTCAGCCATATTAATGGGCTTTTATGTTAATGCATGTCTTTGATTGCTTTAGGATTTGGTATAAACACCAGATTTTTTGTGCTTGTCTGCTGTCTAAAAGTGGTTGTCAAGTAGAAAGATGCAGTCAATCTCCAAAGAGGATTGCTGGGATTGATTTTGGAGGAATTTCAAATATTGACTAGTCCCGTTGCCTGAAGCCAACTTTCTGATACTTTATCTTGTTACTTGATAGAATTGTTTCATTCTTAGACTGATTGCAATAACTTGAGCTAGTGTAGCGACTGGATTTATCTTTCGTTTCCCCTTCAGTTCTGAAGACACAAAAAAGCGAGCAAAGGATCTAGCTGATGAGATTGGTTCATGGCATCTGGATGTTAGCATAGATGGTGTTGTCTCTGCTCTATTATCTTTGTTTCAAACACTTACAGGAAAGCGACCACGTTATAAGGTAAAATGATGTTTAGATAAACAGCCCCCAGTGGACGGCTTAGGAAAAAGAACTGCCTCCATATTTTCTTTCATGAGTGCCGTATAGTAATTACTCAGATTATGCATTGATGATTCAGGATCAATGAAATCTTAGCATTGGCTTTTATTTTCTTCCTGGAGCTATAATTTGAAGAATACCAGAATTTTTTTTTTAAAATTAAAAAGTTGCCTGGCTGGGGACTGAGTGAGCTTTATGATATCTTTTTATTTTTTCCATTTTGCAGGTGGATGGGGGTTCTAACATTGAGAACTTGGGGCTGCAGAATATTCAAGCTCGAATCAGGATGGTGCTGGCATTTATGTTAGCCTCGCTCTTGCCATGGGTTCACAGCAAACCAGGGTTTTACCTCGTTTTGGGTAGTTCTAATGTGGATGAAGGGTTGCGTGGTTACCTAACTAAGGTACTGAATAACTTAGAATCCAGATATTCCATGTTTTTAGTTCTAAAGCGAACTGTTTTTCTTAGTAAAATTGATTACTCCATCACCCCAGATCTGTATGGAGTATAGTTTAACAATTTGAGTAGAATTTTCACTTTTTCTAGTCTTGTAAGTCAGATATATTCAGTTTTTCCTATTAAGTGAATTGGTTCTGGGAGCTTGATGTTGAGATGACCAATAGTTAAAATATTCAATCGAAATGGTCCACCTACTTTTGGCAATTCACTTTTCATGTCTTTTGCAGTATGATTGCAGCTCTGCAGATATAAATCCAATTGGAAGTATTAGTAAGCAGGACCTTCGAGCATTCTTGCGATGGGCTGCTGTCCATCTTGGTTACTCTTCCTTGGCAGAAATTGAAGCAGCTCCACCAACAGCTGAATTGGAGCCTATACGTTCCAACTACAGCCAGGTGAACTTTCATTAACCATATTCATTTGTCACGTTATAGACAACAGCAATCTTATAGATCTTTAATCGCATGCCCATGTTTGTCTCAAACTGATGCTTCTGCCTCTAATATGTATGCTTCTATCCAAGTGATAAACTAATTCCAATGCCCATTCTGCATGAGACAGCTTGATGAAGTGGACATGGGAATGACATATGAGGAACTCTCAGTTTATGGAAGGCTGCGAAAGATCTTCCGCTGTGGGCCAGTGTCAATGTTTAAGGTTTGGTTTGGGACTTCTTATTATGTATTATAATTGACTCATTGCATTTGAAGTCTCACATCTACTGGTGCTTTTATCCATGATTTCAGAACCTCTGCTACAGATGGGGGTCGAGATTATCTCCATCAGAGGTGGCTGATAAAGTAAAACACTTCTTCAAGTACTACTCCATTAATCGGCACAAAATGACCGTCTTGACACCTTCTTACCATGCTGAGGTATTGCATTGTAAATCTGGAACTTCAAACCATTATTGTAATTCAAAAAACTGATATTCCTCTGTCTTTGTGCAGAGCTATTCACCTGAGGATAACAGGTTCGATCTGCGTCAGTTTCTCTACAATGCAAGATGGCCCTATCAGTTTAGCAAGATCGATGAACTTGTTAAGGAGTTGGATGGTGATAAAGTTGCTTTTGGAGAAACTAGCGACCAGGATAAATCAAGAGCAAATGGATTAGGGATGGGAGTTGTAGCAGCAGGCTCAGGCGATCCAAAATCTGGTCTTTAATTTGAAGAAAAGGCTTGCTTATCCGCTCATTGTGTGCAAATAAATATTTTTCACCATAATTGATATTCAATTTATGTCAGGAAAATAAGTGAAAAATATTTTCCTTTTCATCTGTTTCCTTGGGGTAAAATGTCTCTCACTAACAAGAATGGGTCCATTCACCCCACTTGCGATGATAAGTACTTGATGTGTTTTTATCGGGAGGGAAATGTTAATGGCATCTCATCTTTTTTATTATTATCTCTCCTTTGAATATTATGCCAACCTATTCTTAGTTGAGAAAACATAACTTTTTTTATTAGCATTAAATAAGAAATTTGATGGAATAAATGAAGAAAGGGATTTAAAAAATGAAAGGAAATTCTTTTTGCTCTACCTTTGCAATTGTGTTAGATTGGATTTTTTTTTTTTAATTATAGTAGTTTGAGAAGTATTTTTTCTACTTTGCGGAAAAAAACCAAGACCTGGAGATTGTAAAAAGAAACCACTTGACAGCGCTAGTCTGGGCATTCACACCAAAACCAAGATTTCACTCAGGTTTTTGGGTTTAAATGCCCGCAAATTGGATCAGATCGCCGTAACTTCTTCTGTCTTCATCTGAAGTAAATAAAGGACAAGCCCTTTCGCAGGTTAGGTTGGACATTGCTTCCAAAGAAAGGACAGATCCACGACACAAGCAAACAAATAATGAGGGAGAAGACGACTGCTTGTCTTGCTTGCTGCTGATTTTGCAAGTAATTCTCTGTCCTGATTATTCAAGACCTCGTAAGTTCTAGGGCCCTGTTTCTTTCATCGTGCACAACACTACTCAATCTTGTATCAAGAATATCATCATCATCACGGACCTACCTTCTAACTCGTAGAAGGTGTTTTAAACATGTAGAGAAAACAAACTATTCCATGTATTTTTAACCTCAAAAAACCAAAAAAAGGGGATATGTTATTTTAACCCTTTAGCTTCTAGGATCAGCAAAATTACAATATCCTCAACTTCATCTAGCCTACATCCTCATCGCTTGCCCTTTGCTTTCCAGCAGGGGTAGAAGGAAGCAGAAAGATTCTCAAAGTTCATCTTGAGAGTCGTCCTCGGAATCTTCAGCTGATCCACCACCTGCGGCTCCACCAGATCTCTGGTACACGGCAGTGATGATTGGGTTGCAAACAGCTTCCACCTCCTTGAGCTTCTCTTCATAGTCCTCTTTCTCGGCATTCTGGTTGTCATCCAGCCATTCAAGGGCCTCCTTGGTAGCTGTTTCTATTTTCTCCTTCTCATCAGACTCGAGCTTGTCAGCAAGCTTATCTTTGTCGTTAATCTGGTTTTTCATGTTATATACATAGGTCTCCAAACTGTTACGAGCATCAATCCTCTCCTTCACCTTCTTGTCCTCCTCGGCAAACTCCTCTGCCTCACGAACCATGCGCTCGATTTCCTCCTGGCTCAAACGACCCTTGTCATTAGTGATGGTGATCTTCTCTGATTTACCAGTGCCCTTGTCTTCAGCCTTGACATTCAGGATACCATTGGCATCAACCTCAAACGTGACCTCAATTTGAGGGGTTCCCCTGTTACAGTCAAAGGATCAGTAAAATATCAACTCCTAGAAAAATAATGGAGCATGTGCTGGTACACGAGGCAGACCTTGGAGCTGGAGGAATGCTAGTCAAATCAAATTTACCAAGCAGCCTGCAATCCTTTGTGAGACTCCTTTCACCTTCAAACACCTGTAATCAAACCAGAATCCACCCAATTAATATACAACTAATTTTGGTGTCAAATAATAGAAAAGTACATGTAACAATAATTTTACCTGAATGGAGACAGTAGTCTGCTGATCCTGGTAAGTGGTGAAAACTTGAGATTTCTTGGTTGGAATAACAGTGTTCCTTGGAATCAACTTGGTCATCACTCCACCAACAGTTTCAATACCCAGGGTGAGGGGAGCCACGTCCAATAGAAGAATATCTGCATCCAGAATGCCGCGGTGGCCATTGTCAATCGCAGCTCAACTAAAATGGTTATTTAATATCATAGGGAACTACATTCAAAATAAATGGCAATACCTTTGGTTTCATCACCGCCCTCTCCACTCAATATACCTCCTTGAACAGCAGCACCAAAAGCAACAGCCTCATCAGGGTTCACACCCTTGTTAGGCTCCTTTCCATCAAAGTAATCCTTAAGAAGTTGTTGAACCTTTGGAATTCTGGTACTTCCACCAACAAGAACAATCTCATCAATCTGATTCTTCTCCAAACCAGCATCATCCATAGCCTTCTTCACAGGTCCCATGGTCTTTCTGAACAAATCGTTGTTCAACTCTTCAAAACGGGCTCTGGTCAGTGGCTCAGAGAAATCCACACCATCATGGAGTGATTCAATCTCTACACGGACCTGGTGCTGGCTACTAAGAGCTCTCTTGGCACGCTCACATTCCCTCCTGAGTTTTCCAAGTGCCCTGTTGTCCTTGCTTATATCCTTTCCGTGCTTTTTCTTGATCAACTTAATGAAGTACTCCATGATCCTCTGGTCAAAATCCTCACCTGCAATAAAATAGACCACGTGAGCTTAGCATCAACAATCACAATATATCATTAGGAAAAAACACACAGAATAATAACAGAAGCAAAAGGCAAACTAAAGCATAGCTAACTATCATTCTCACCTCCCAAATGTGTGTCACCATTGGTGGAAAGAACCTCAAAGACACCGTTGTCAATTGTCAAGACACTGACATCAAATGTACCACCACCAAGATCAAAGACAAGAATGTTCTTTTCACCACCCTTCTTATCTAAACCATAGGCAATAGCAGCGGCAGTTGGCTCATTAATAATTCTAGCCACATTGAGTCCAGCTATCACACCAGCGTCCTTGGTAGCTTGCCTTTGGGCATCATTGAAGTATGCTGCAAAATGAATAAGACCACCAAATCAATAACAGTTAACAACTGATGATACCTTTGAAAATAACTTACGTGACCAAAAAAAATAACTAACCAGGAACAGTGACAACAGCATCCTTAATTTTCTTTCCAAGGAATGCCTCAGCTGTTTCCTTCATCTTGATCAAAATCATAGCACTAATCTCTTCAGGACTGAAGACCTTAGTCTCCCCATCCTTAATCTTAACTTGAATATAAGGCTTTCCATCCTTATTCACAATCTTGTAAGGCACAAGTTTCATGTCCTTCTGCACCTCTTTATCCTCAAACCTGCCAAACAATAAACCTTATTGGCCAAATCATTCCCAAAAACTTACAACAACAAAAGCATAGGAAAATCATTTATTACTTTCTTCCAATAAGTCTCTTGACATCAAAGATGGTCCTCTCGGGATTGACAGCCGCCTGATTCTTGGCTGCTTCACCGATCAACCTCTCACTGTCAGTAAAAGCCACCCACGATGGGGTAATACGGTTTCCTTGGTCATTTGCTATGATTTCCACATGACCGTTCTTGTAAACACCAACACATGAATATGTCGTTCCAAGATCTATTCCAATAACTGTTCCTAGCTTCGTTGCCTCCTCTTTCGCAATCGAAATCGCAAACAAACACCCTATAACAATAAATAAATGAATAAATATTTAAAAATATACCCAAATTAGTGTCCCGATTTTAATTTACTATTATTTAATAAATAAACAAAATCTGGCACTACTAATAGATACTTTTGATTATAGCACTATAAACGACACCGTTCAGCAGCTAAAATAGTAAATCGTTTCCTAATTAACGACAACAGCACTATAAACAAACAAAATGTAAACAGATCTAAACGGAAGTGTAAAAGAGCTTAAAAAAATCAATCCAGATCTGCAGCATTATCTCTATCAGAATCAAACCAGATAAAGAGAAGAATAGAAAAGCGAATCAGATCTATCAAGTTGAAAAGATCGAAAACACACCGAATAAGAGAATCGCGGATACCACAGCTCCACGTGCTCTCCACGTGCCCGCCATCGCCTCCTCTCTGTCTGTCTGTCTGTCTCCTTCTCTCTCTGAATCTACAATGGAGGAGTTTCTGGTTGTTTCAAGAGTGAATAATATTACCGAGTGCGTGTTATGTTGAGTTCTGCTTGTTTCAGTGTTTCTCATCTGTAACACGCGTTAATGAGCTTTATATTACTAACGAGGCTCCATTGCGCAGCTTGTGGAACTGAAACGAGAACATGTCATTGCAACTTACGTGGACCAATAGTAGTTTGAGTATGATGCGATCGGCCAATTAAATTCGAGCTCTTGCTGGGGTGATCGTGGCCGTTTGTTATTGGCCATTATTACGTGTCTTGGTCCAGCCTTCCAGGTTTGCTTGCATTGTTTTTCTAACGTCCAATATATTTGTAAAATCTCGAGTTGACCCCGGTCGAAAATTTTATTATTTGTGATAGTGACGTGCATGTTAGCCCAGTACCGCATGAAACTAATTCTTTTTAGTTTTGGTCCTTTAATGAAAACAAATTAAAACCTTGTTTGTTCGGTAGAAAAGTTCTTTTAAATTATTATTTTTAAAATATTTTAATATATTGATGTTAAATTTTTTTTATAATTATTTTAATATATTTTCAAACAAATTATTTTTTTAAAAAATTACTATTATAATACCAAACATGCTTCACATAGCTAGTATTCCGAGTTTTAATTTCTTTTAATTAATTATGTATAATAGAACTGTATTTATAAAAATATATTTCTATATTTTGTTTTTATAAAAAATATAAGCTTGTATTCCATCCCACCCTAATTAGCACATGGATTAATCCATAATGTATTTCTTTTCCTTTCTATTTTACCCCTTTTTTCCAATGGTTATTGATTTATTTTTATTTAGTTCTTATACGATGTATTTACAGTGATTTAGAGTTGATAATTTATTTTAATTTATCTTTTATATGGTTGTCGTGATATCAAAAAAATATCTTAGTATCGTGTTGGTATCAAAAAAATATCACAGCATCAAGTTGGTATCGAAAAAATATCACATTAACGCGGTATGGTTTAATTTTTAAAAAGTTTAATTAAATAAAAAATAATTAAAAAAACCAGGTTATTAAACTTTGTAAAGTCAATGACCAAGTTTACGAGTTTGACATAGCAACCTTAGTTTTCCTGGTTTGTGGGTTTAACAATTATTTTTCTTTTTACTAATTGAACCTGATTATGTGATTATCTATTTTTCTTTTTATCGTATAGTTTAAACAAACTAGTTTTGAAAAAAAAACATGTTACTAAATTTTAGAAAATCCATGGGCATGTTAACAGGTTTAGCGAATTTAACTTTTTTTTTTAATTTCATCATTCAATATTGAACTGATTGAGAATTGAGTTTCATAATATATTTTGTTTTGCTTCCTATGAGGTTATCATAATCTTTTTTTTTTAAGTCTTAATATAGGTTTGACATTTAATTTTACAATCGTCTATTTTTGTTATCATATGATTAAAAAAATAGTTTATAAAAAGACTTATTAATCACAATGGAGCCCATAAACCAGTTTATGGGTTTGATGTGTTGACCTGAGTTACCCAATTCACGGGTTTAGTGAGTTTACACATCAAACCTGATATGTTTGTTTTTTAGTTTTTGATCATTTAATTTTTCTAATTGTTTTTTATATTGAATTCTTCTTTAATATTGAATTAGTTGGGAAATAGACTTCATGGCTTATATTTTGCTACTTTGTATAGGGTTATCACAATTTTAAATAAACATATTTTTTAGGGTTGATGCTCAATTTTACAAGCATATATTTTTTTTCATAAAATTAAATAAAAATAATTTTAAAAAACAACAAAGTTATTAAACTTAGTGAAGTTCATGGCCCAAATTGCAGGGTAACCGAGTTCGATCTAATATGTCATCATCTCAATATTAAAAAAATTACCATTTTACCCTTCACCTTTTTATTTATAAAGCTTTGTTTAAGGGGTAAAATGATCTTTGCACACGGTTAATTTGTCACTCTTTATTTGTTTGGGAACAATAATGTCTTTTCAATTTTTATAATATTATAATTACTGTATTGCCCTTGAAAATTAACAATAAGAAACTTTAATCCAGGAGCCTTATAGTAATTTTAACTTTTTAATAAATAGTTAAATTACTCTATTATCCCTATTATTAAAAAATTATTAGCATTGGCTTCAGGGGTTTAATTGCAATTTCATAATGATTTTTTTGATTACTATTGTTTAGTCGTAAGGGCATTTTTGTTTTTTTTACAAATTAATGATCAATGTGATTACTCTATAACTCTTGCCATTCAAGTTTTTTTAGCCTCAAACCTATAATTAGAGAGGCAGAGAGGCGAGGTCTGCAGGAGGAGCATGTAAATACCTAGTGCTTTTTAAATTTTGTTAACCTTTTGTTAATGTTCTTTATACATGTGTGTGTGTAAACTCTGTAGTTGCATCTGTTTGTTAATTTTATTTTGTAATGTATTAATGTCTGTAGTTTTATTTTTAGTTTCTTTTATATTAACTGTTTTTGTAAATGTAAATATATGTGCATATCATGTACAAATTTGTATGAGAATGATGTATAAAAGTATTATGTACTAGTTATGAATATGGATAATAATGGGTATCCATGAGTCAGGTTTTGCAATATATATACTAAAACTCAAGTCTATTTTTTAACCCAAACTTGATTAGATATAAACCAAACACGACTCAATTAGATTTCAAGTATCTATAAGTTATCAACAACTTGCGTCACACACTCCCTTATTTTATTATTGATTTGATATCCATTTAAAGTCATCATTCAAGCTCATCAATATAACATTTAAAAAATTTCCACCATCTTCACACCTCGAAATATTAGATGCGATGGATATATGCACTCTAACTTTTAAAACAATAAGCCAAAAAACAATATCTTCTCCCTCAACTTTAAGAACCTCCTAATGTTGCAATAATCTGAAGCTTTGGTAATACAATCACACTAGTATTTGTATGTATAATAATCAATTCGAACTTTCATCTCTTCTCAACAAATCTGGATGAAAACTAGCCCAGACTAGCCTGAAAGTAAACCCAAAAGTGACCCAAACCCAAACTGGTATTTTTTTTTCTATCTGTTTTTTTTTGCCATTTTCTTTTAAATGGGGTTAATAAGCAAAAATACCAGACAATCTCAGCCATCGAAATCACTGGACCCCACAATTTGCCTTTTTCATTTCCACAACACGAGAGAGGCTATCACTCCTAACCAAGCTCAACGAACTCTCTCTCGCTCACAAAAAAAAAAAAAAACTTCCAACAATTTTTTTTTTTATCTTTTCTGTTTTCACTTATTTCTTTTCAAATGAAACCCAACCAGTAATCACTGAAAATTCGATCAATGGCGATCGCATCTCCATCGACAACAACCTTTTCTGCTTCCTTCTGTTGCAAACGAGCTGAGTCTACTCACCCAACTCTCTTCCCTTCTATCTTGTCCACTCAACGGGCTCACCGCCTTCCAACTCGCCGATTCGCGATCAACTCCCGACTCAACTCCTCAAAATTCTGCGGCTCCCTCTCTCCTGAAAATGGCGGAAGCGAAGATTTCGAGCAGTACGAGCTTCAACACGGATTCACTGGCCCGATGGAGCGGCGGAAGAAGGGATCGCCGGTGTACGTGATGCTGCCGGCGGATTCGGTAGCGAAGGATGGAAAAGTGAGGAGGGTTAAGGTCTTGACGGCGTCTTTGAGGGCGTTGGTGACTGCTGGAGTGGAAGGTGTGGTTATGGAGGTTTGGTGGGGGGTAGTGGAGAGGGAGAAGCCTATGGTTTATAATTGGGGAGGATATTTGGATCTTTTGGCGTTAGCCAGACGGTGTGGGTTGAAGGTTAGAGCTGTCTTGGCTTTCCATCAACATGGCATTGGACCTGGAGACCCTTTATGGTGAGAACTTATTGATTTTAGATCAATTGTTTTAATTTCTTGTCTTGTTAGTTAATCGTGTGGTGTTTCTTTTAGTTTTAATACTGGGGGTTATGCAAATTGGTAGTGATTTTGGGAATTCGAGTTTGTTGTGGGGGGGTTTGATTTAATGTGTGGAGATTGAAGGGGTTTCTTTTTGTTAATTGAAAGTTGTAATCGTTTTATGATTATTACGTCAAATCCTGTTCTATCTTCGGTGAATACTTTTGTCGTTGTTAATGTCTTCGTTGCAATTCTATCGATTGTCACTTTATGAAATAAATGGAGGTGGCAGTGGGAATACTGAATATGTGGAGTTTTTTAGTGCATGTCTCGAGAATGTGATAATGCTTGACTGTACTGTGTTACTGCTTGCTCAATGTCAGTGGAATTCTTTTATAATATGGGCTGTTGAATCTCGCAAAGCTGTAGAAAAATGTAGAGCCTAAGGTGTGATGAATCAGATGAATGTGAACTTCTCTCTCAAGAACTCGGTTGAAGATTTCTTCGGTTGTCACATGCTTTGGAGGAAGGCTTTGGGTGCATTTTCATCCCTTCTCTCTCTTGACATGACCAGGTGATCCGAACTCCTTAGAGGCTGATTAGAAACACAATTGAAACCATGTTTTCTAAACATATTTTTTTTTATGTTTTATTTTTTTAAATAAAAAATTAATTTGATGTATTTGTGAGGGAAAAACACTTTGAAAAACAATTGCTACTACACTTCTAAACACACTCGCATGGACTAGTTTGGGTTTTAAAAAATAAAGGCTGACTTTTATTTTAATTTTTTTGGGTTAAAATAACGTTGTTTTGATCTATTTTAAAAGAAAATTTTTTGGGTCAATCCAAGTTGACCCTCCTGACCTGTGAATCGGACCTTGTCGCAAGTCGGGTTTTAAAACTATGATCATAATTATTTTTATCATTATATATTTTAATTGAATAATTTTGGAATTAAAAGTTTTTTACAATGATGTTTTAGAAAAAAAAAATAATAAATATATGTGAATACATGTTTTCTATATATATATCTTTTATTTTGAAAATATACAAATTTATTTCAAAATTATTCCAGAGAAAGATTTATTTTCATGTCTGTCATTTTAATCAAACATGATTCTGTCTCATTGTCTTCGTTTTTTTTTATCTCCGGAGAATAACCAAACATTATCTAGGTGATTGTATCTCCTAAGTGGATTCTTTCAATGCGTGTGCAAGACCTAAGAAAGTATATTCACTTCCATTAGTTTTATCCATTGAGTTTTATGTTCTGTGTATATAATGAATGGATGGAACAGTGTGTTAACCATCTAACCATGTTGATCTTTGGCTTATACAATCCCCTCCTAATTTTTTTTTTATCTGTCTTGAGTAACCTCTTAGTCATAGATCATTGACCAGATTGTGCGTTGCTTTCTTGGCAATTTTGAAGTATTTGTTGCTACCAACTTACCTTGAACCTAAAGTGTTTAGTTCATGATCTGGTGTGGTAAGGGCAACCTTTTGGCTCCTCTATTCTTCTTTCTTTGTTGGGCTTCTGGTAGTATTTGAATTTAGTGAGTCATATTTTGCATATATGTTGGATGCAGTTAATTTTGGCACCATAAGTTGTCTTATAGACATTTTCAAAATTATTGGCTCTTACACTGTGTTTCAGGGTGATAGCTGAAAGAAAAATTCTTTTGACAGATTTGATTTGATAATTTTCCCTCAGCTTGTTGTTTAGCTTTCCTTCTTGTTTGTCTATATGCTAGCGGCTCTAAACAATTTGTTTTATGTGTTGAAGGATTTCTCTTCCTCAATGGGTGCTTGAAGAGATGGATAAAGATCCAGATATAGCGTATTCTGATCGATTCGGTAGAAGAAACATGGAATATATTTCTCTTGGATGTGACATGTTTCCTGTGCTGAAGGGACGATCACCACTCCAAGCTTATTCAGATTTTATGATGAACTTCAGAGATACTTTCAGACCTTTACTTGGTTCTGTCATTACGGTGAGATGATACTGTTTACAGTGCTGTAAATCACTGCTTCAATCATTGACAACTGATTCTTTGATGTTGTAAGTCAGTTTTCCTGATAGGTCATTTTGTAGGGTGTCCAAGTAGGCATGGGTCCTGCAGGTGAATTAAGGTACCCTTCATGCCCATCACAGGACCTCGCACGGGCTTGGCGTTCACGTGAACCTGGAGAGTTCCAATGCTACGATAAGGTACAGCAATAAGTGCAGTTTACTTAAAAGCAATATCTAAATCTTTCAAGCTTCATAAAGGGTTGGGTTGCTCCATCCTATTTGCAATTCCTCACCGTCTCTGTTGATTTGACTGTTCGCAGTATATGGCAGCATGTCTGAATGCCTGTGCTCATGATGTTGGAATGCGTGGATGGGGACATGGAGGCCCGATTGTTACTGGTAATCTGATGCATGGCCCTGAGAATACTGATTTTTTCAAAAGCAACGGTGGATCTTGGAATACCCCATACGGGGAGTTTTTTCTTCAATGGTATTCCGGGATGCTGCTGCTTCACGGGGAAAGGATATGCAGGGAAGCCAAGACCATCTTTCAGGGCACTGAAGTTGATACTTCAGCTAAACTGGCCGGGATCCACTGGCATTATGGCACACAATCTCATCCATCGGAGTTGACAGCTGGCTACTACAATACTTCAAGAAGAGACGGGTACTTGCCGATTGCTCGCATGCTCGGTAGATATGGTTTCGGTTTATGCTGCTCTGTCTTTGGAATGAGAGACGTGGAAGAAAAACAGACAAACCCGGTTAGCAGTCCAGAGGATTTTCTTAAACAGCTTTTATTGGCAGCCAGGGTCTGTCAAATACCAATGGAAGGTGAAAATTCTGCCACCTTTTTGGAAGAAGAATCGTATGAACAGGTGCTAAAGATGTCAAAATTCTTTTCATATGGTCCTGGAAACCCCTCATTTTCTTTCAACTTTATGAGGATGGACAGATACCTCTTTGAACAACATAACTGGGCTCGCTTCACTCGTTTCGTAAGGCAAATGTCAGGGGCCAATATTTTTCGAGCCAGATTAGATTTTGGAGGCGATGAACACCGAACTTCAATGTCAGATGCTGTAAAAGCTAAGAGGTGCATATACATATTGTTGAGGAAGAAAAATCAAACCCAAAAACAAACCAGCAAGGCAAATCTTATACTTCGACCGCCATCACTCGGTCTCTGTACCTATAGCAGTACATAACGTGATGATCTCTGATAGATTGTCGCCAAATGTGCAGTGAGGCCTCACTTCCAATCATTTTTTTCCCTTAACCATGCAGGGTTCTTATGGACCAGATTAATTGTCTGTGTACATCTTGCCTCCCTAATATTTTTGAAGTGGCTGGCGTCTCATCAATTTGTACTTGAAAACATTTCTTATATGCTTGTAATGATACGTAGTGCAAATCTGTCCTCTCTGCATGGTGAATCAACCCCTGTTGGCATGTCTAAAATTAAATGGGTGATGTGAGAGCACGTCGATGGTGCTTTATTATTATTTATTTTATGTTTTATTTTGAGGCCAATTACTTGGGTTACAGTTACACAGCTGTGGCCTTGTGGTTGTTGGGAGCTCTTCTCTAATTCCCAATTCCCTTCGAGTCTAAAATTCTCATCTCCAATTCCAAATCAAATCTGCTCTATGACATTACAATTGTAATTGAAGACAAAACCAAAAATATGTGAGAGAATCACTGTGTGTGAGTCTATATATTTTACTGGATTGTAATATTGTTGTTTTTTTAGGAGTAAACAAATATATTTTCTGTTAATTTGTTATTTGAGAATTGTTTAGGAATTATTTAAATCTCAATTGTCTTTACCTTTTCATTATGCTTTTACATGGTAAGATGATTTTATTGTTAAAAAATTATTTAAATCTAATCAAGGGTTTTTTTTGGGCATTTTACTTTTTTAATATACAGTAACATTCTAAATTTGGTCATGAGGTTTAAAAAATATACCATTAATATAAGGATATTAGTGTCTTTTCATCTCATTTTTTTTTTGTAATTGTTGGTTTCATCAAATGTAATAATGTAATTTATTATTTAATTATTATTTTTTGAATTAAAAAAGTAATTGCATGTGTCAAATTTGTTGCCGTGTCCTTTTACTTATGGATAGCACGAGTAATCTAAAAATTTTCAGTTTATTGCCAAGGGTCCCCCCCCTCCTAGCCCTCATTGTTAATGCTGTTTCAAAATCTATTTTTAGTTTTGATTTTTAATTTTAGTTTTTTTTTTATTTCTTTTAAAATTTTATTTTTTTTCAGTTTAATTTTTTAATTTTAATTTGTTTTTCAATTCGGTCTTTTTATTTTTAATTTTTTTTTGATATTTTTGTTAAAGTTTTTATAACTTTTAATTTTATCATTCAAATCAAGTTTATGATTTTTTTTAATTAATAATAATATAAATTTCAGTTTTGTATTATAATGTTGTTTGAAGTATTATAATATAGAGTGTGAGATTGAATAATTTACTTGAATTAAGTAAGCTTCTCTATATATTTTTTTAAAATATATTCTAATATATCACTGTGTTAGTGTTGAGAAAAAGAAGTCGTCCAATATGTGTCAAATCGTGAATTGATGATTTTTTGTACTCTTAAAAAACATGATACCAATGCTTATATAGGTTTTTTTGTCCTTTGAAAGGCATGGGACAATGGACTAGTTACAAGTAAATGACGTGGCACATAAAAATATTATCAGGTTATAATGCTATATATCATCTCCTAATTTTTATTTTTTCTTAATTTGATCCCTATAGATATGTTTTCTTTCTTTAAATGTCATCCTCCTAATCAGTAGGCTCACCAGATAAAAATTAAATTATTTTAAAAGATCATGATGTTGAATAACCATATAATTTGTTTTGTTTCTTTTCCTTCTCACATCATGCATGGTTTTCAATGTAGATCAAAATATATTATTTTTACTTAAAATATCAAAACTGAAACCACAGACATCCCATCGTCTCAGAATGGACACATATTGGCTGTCATGTTGAGCTTGTTTTGCTTGTTCTGGTGAATGGCATCGATCTGTTCTCTCAGCAAAGTCAATGAATGTCAAGAACAAGCCCTGCGTTTGGTTGCTTAAAATTTAAAACAACTCATATCAATGCCATATATATATATATATATTGAATGCTATAATCATGTGAAATGTCATGATTTTGCATCATCAACTGTTGCTTTCCTTTACTTGTAAGGGCCAAGGACCACACGTCTTCTTCCAGCTATGTAATCTGCAACTTGCATATCAATATAGGGTTAATCTTATCGACGACGTTTCGCCATATCATATCGTGAAGGATCGTAACCATTGATTGTTTTCACAGGATACATTAATGGGATCCACTAATAAATTCTTCATAAGTGCTTTCAGGAAAAATCTTTCCGTTAAATAAAGAAATTATTTTAATATTGCAGGCACCTGCTAATTAAGCAAGGTCATCATGTCCTTCCTCCTCTTTTTATAGCATCATTAATCAGGTAAGGTAATACTGGGGGTCACCTCTTCTTCTTCTTCCCCTGAGAGGTATTTTTGGTTCGCAAAAATGTAATCAGGTTTTAAGCTCAGACCAAGTCTTCACAATCATCATCAGTAATAAAGAAACAGAAGGATGGACAGCTAGTGGAACTTTATTTTAAAAAGTTGATAGCTGTGAAGAAATCCTGCAAAAGTTTGACATCCCAAACAAGGTTGTTAAAATCGAGATTTTAGAACGAAACGGAAAGCCCTTCACAAAATCGGATCGTAAAAACGGAACGTAAAATCGTAAAATCGTAAGGAATTTTAAAATACATTAAAAAAAATTCATGTTTCAAATAAAAATTTTCAGTCCATTTTTCACCCCATTAATTCAGTCCAATTAATTCAGTCCTATAATACTGAAATGACATTAAATCCAATCCAATTCAACATTTTTCAGTCCAATTTTCACCCTATTAATTCAGTCCAATTAATTCAGTCCTATAATACTAAAATAACAATCAATTCAGTCCAATTTTCACCGGCTAATATTTAGTCCAATTCAGTCATATATACTATATATTGTGGCATTCAATTCAACAATTTTCTCACCCGATGCATTCCATTCAATTCAATATTATACTGTTATACATATCCAAATTACATAACCGGGCAAAATCAATTACATTTGCTATTAAATCAATTACAATATATATTGTGGCAAAATCAAATTACATAACCGGGCAACATACAAAATTTGCTATTAAAATCAATTCACAGGGCACAGATCTATTAAAATGTATTTGGTGATTCCAGTCTTAACAGGGCAACATACTAAATTTATTATTGAAATTGTATTACAAATCTATTACAGGGCACAGAGTCACAAATCAATTCACTTACGGTGCCGCCTCTTGCTGTTGAAGATGATGATGATGAGCTGAACGGCGGCTGCTGGTGAAGATGATGAGCTGAACCGCCCGATGTCGCCTGCTGCTGTTGAAGATGGGAAAGAAAGGAGAAGTGGAGAACGTTGCCGGTGTGCCCCTGTTGAGGAGATCGTTGTCGGCTCGTCGCGGTTAAAATCACGACCGTGAGCACTGAGGAAAGAGAAGGAGTGAAGGCTGGAGACTGGAGTCACCGGACTGTGAGCACTGTCGCTGGTCGCTTTCGTGGAGGATGGAGAAAGATCGTTGTCGCCGATTAGAATATAGATCGTTTTGAATCTTTTGATCGTTCTGTAGATAGAGAGAATAGGAATCCAGGAAAAACACAATCAACAGCTAGAAGATTGAAGACATGAAGGGACAAAGTGTAATTGTGGGACAACTGGACAGCATTAAAAAACTTTGAGTCAACAGTCCCTCATTTTGGTGAAATCGCACAATCGGTCCTGATATCGCGATTTTACGCGATTTCATCTGATTTTTACGATTTCACCCGATTTCAACCCGATTTTACCCATTTTCGATTTTTTCATACGATTCAACTCGTAATACATGTTTTGACTCGTAAAATCGTACGATTTTACGAGTCAAAACGCGATTTTGACAACCTTGATCCCGAATGCTAAATAATAATATAAGATGTAAATGTTCATCATGTTTTTCCTTAGGAAACTGAATGGCCTATCTCATACTATGAAACATGATTTTCTCTCGTAACAAAGCCACCATAATATTGTGGCCCCAACTAAGTCATTTTGCTTTGACCTTAGGAGACAAGATGCCCTTTTTAATTACTTGAAAGTATGAGAAAATGCAGGAAAGTTGAGGATTTTCTATCTCCTAGCCATACCAAAAAATGTTTTCTATCATTGTTATATACCATATAACCCACAGATTCAATATTTAAGGGTTGCAGTATCAATTATTAAAACCTCCATGGCTTGCAATCATAAATTCCAGCCAAGTAATATGCAGCCAGCGGATTACCCATCTCTAATGATGGTGCCAGCCTTAGTTTGCATACCATTGTGGCTAACCTCACTCCTCTTCCCTCAGCACCATCAATCTTAGGTACAATACAACTAAAAAGTTAGAAAACCTCAGTACAATAGCTTGCAGACAAAGAAAATTTACTGGTAAAAAAAGGAAGAATAAAGAGAGAGAAAAAAAGATTGCTTATAAATTCTAACTATGAACCCCAAGATGGACTAGGGCATTTTTCCAATGAGGGTTATTATTAGGTCTTGGTGGCTGGGAAAACCGTAGCTTGGAGACAAATGGTGTAACAAGCTATCATTGAATCTTTCTAAAAGAAGAGGACTAATTATTAAATTAAGTTTATAGAGGAAGATGCAGGAAGGCTGAGTGGTCAACTTACAGAATTGTTATGATATGACTCGCACCATCACTTTTATCATGATTTGAATGCCAGAAAAATAAGAGGGCTAGACGTGTTTTTATATTCTTTATGGAGGAATTAGGGGTCCCCTCCACGAGAAGCGACAAGCTCTGTCCATTACCATACTATGACGCTATAAAGAGGTGTAGAAGCAACTTCACATACACCGATACGGTAAGCAAGCACCATGAACAGCACACGTCGAGCAATTCTTGTGGACTTCGGTATTCGACATTCTGTATAGGATATTATTGCAGTTACAACCTTTGTCTGTTTTCATCCTATTGGTTTCTTTTAAATTCAACCTTCTGATTGTTTTTACGATGATTTCATTTGTAGAATTCACTGATAATTTTACTTATCCTAGTACCAAAAATCTGTGTCTGAAGACGAACGCGCCGTAAGCTGGAGCGTTAAATATTGCATATACAATGAAAAGGGCATCGCCACTTCTACTCTAATAATGGTTTATTTACATTTAATTAATTAAGTTTATGCATTAATATGATACAGATTAACATTTAATCTTGCAATACCATTTCTAGCTCCAAGTGATGAGATTAACATAGAAAGTGTTTTGCTACATTTACAAGAAAGAAATATTAGTTTTATCACCTTCTAGCACTTTAATCTAGCTAGCTAGGAATCAATTCAACCAACTTGCTATAAAATAAATGTAATGTTTACCTGCTTTAGATCTGTTCTTTTAGTTCTTAATTAAGACGTGGACTCAAACCTAACCAGTCATATCTTGTCTTCATCCTATCGTGTGGAATTTATATGCTAGAAGGTAAAGTGACAGCGATCATCGGTGGAGCTAGCATAGGCAGAAACAAAGGAATGCTAATCTGGTTAACAGTGTACTATGCACATGAGATAGAAGCTATTTGAGGACTGAAATTTCAACTTATTTTAGTCATATACCTGTTAAAAACAAAACATTAGTTGTACTTTATTTCAAGAAATCTCATAGTTAAATAAGTTCTGTCTTGCCGTGAATGATTTGCATTTTAGGCTTAGAGCATATGAAGAAAAATAATTAGATTTGAGGTTGGAATCTTATATTTACTTACATTCTTTATTTATTACAATGTATCTTCATTCTAGTTAAAATAATGCTATTTATTATAAATGTAAATTTTTTTATCAAATATGGACCAAAATATGTTAACACCTATGATTTCATTGATGTTGTCACATATGGCCCCACATATGATGATATTTATGTATTCTTTGTCTATACCAACATATCAATTTAGGCTCCGACTATTTTATATTGGTTTACCTTATAATGATCAACATTATTTTATTTCATTTCCACCACCACCTCCATAATTAGAACATATTTTTTAAATTGTGACTTATTTATATTGATGCAAGTTTAACAAGATTTTGAAATTTATTTTTCTTTGACTTGTTCTTGTTGATAAAATATTTTCTAGTATTAATTTGTGTTTTTTATGTATTGTTCTACTATTTTTGAAATATCCACAAATAATTATAAAAAATTCAATAAATGGAAAAAGAATAATTTAAAAAATTCTCATTTTAAAAAATATATTTATTGGATAAATCAGTAATAGATAAACAATAAATTTTTCATTGCTGATTAACAATGAATCAATAAAATATCTGTTATTGAAAAATTAACATCTATTATTTACATCTATTATTATTGTTTACATCTATTATTATTGTTGGTCGCTGATTTCGTAACTAATTTTTATTAATAATAAATTTTAGTTTTATATGCAATGGACTAGGTAGTTGCTACTATCGTAGCTCCCTTTTTTTAAGTAGTGATAGCAATCTCAAGCAATAAGAGGGCATGAAAAGAGTAGTGGGCATGAAAGAGTAGTGGTTCTAGAAAAGGAGGAATGAGAAGTAATGTTAGATGTTATATTCGTCATAAGTTTGGCCATTATGCTTGTGAATATGAATGTCTTGTTAATAATAAAGAAAAAACAAGCTATGTAGATGGTAAATAAGATAAAGAGGTTACTTTATTGATTGCATGCCAAACTAAGAGAGATTGAGAGCCAGATTTGTAGAATCTGGATACTGCAACAAGACTGGTAATAAAAATATATTTGTGAAAGCTTGACGAATCTGTTAATGACAATATTACTTTTAATGATAATACAAAGGTGCAAATTAAAGGCAAAGGTGGCATTTTTGTTCGGCTAAAGAATGAAGCAAATGAGTTTTATTCGCCATGTTTAGTATACCTTGAAGAATAATATTATGAGTTTGGACTACCCTCTTAATAAAGGATATGGGATTGATATGAAGAATCATTGCCTCACTATAAGATATAAAAAAATGGAAGTTGATTGCTAGAGTTGTTATGGCAAAGAATAGGATAATTGCTACAATTCAGATTGATAGTGCTAAATGTTTAAAACCTTGTGCAAGTGATTCTTCTTGGCTTTAGCATTCGAGAGCTGGCCATCTTAACAATTCTGGGCTGAAACTATCAGCAAAGGAGAAAATGGTGAATAAACTACCTCTTATTGATTCCATATTAGATTTGTGCAGGTTGTATTATAGCAAGTAATCCAAAATTCTTTCTCTGAAAAAAGTCACTTGAAGAGCCACTGAACCACTCCAATTAGTGTACACGGATATGCCTGTGAACCTATCAAGTCAACTTCATTTGGTAAAAGCAACTACTCTATTCTTTTCATTGATGATTTTAGTCACAGAATCTGAGTTTACTTTCTGAATAAAAAGTTAGAAGTCTTTGGAGCATTTAAAAACTCAAGGCGCAAGTGGAGAAGAAAGTGGCTATGCTATTAAAGCTTTGAGGTCTGGTAGAGAAGGAGAGTCCACTTCATAAGAATTTCATGAGTTGTATGATTATCATGGTCTTTGATGCCCTCTAACTGTTCTGAGGTCACCTGAAAGAAATTATAGAACCATTCTCAATATGATTTGCAATATGTTGAAGTCAAAGAAATTAAAATGCCTAATTTGTTTTTTGAATTGAGGTAGTAGCTGATGTTGTATGCTCATCAACATATTCCTTCAACAAGTACAAAGAATATCCCACCATAAGAAGCATGACGTGGAAGGAAGCCTAGAATTTCTCAATTTACGAGATTTTACATCATTATTTATTCTCACATTTCAGATGAAAAAAACATCAATGTTGGATGAAAAGTGAGAAACTTGTTTTTGTCGGCCATGACTCGAATTCTTAAAGCTATAAGCTGTATAATCCCAGTAATGAGAGGATTTTGATTAATAGAGATGTGGACTTTGATGAAGACGCTTCAAGGTATTGGAATGTCTAGGATGAGACGCATAACTTTTTACCTATCTTTGAAAAAGAATTTAAGTCAAATAATTGTGTCAGTTTTTGTTGCTCCACCAAACTCTTCAACATCTATTCACAGTGGTGTATCTCCTCAAACAAGCTCTTTTATCCATCCTCTTCGTATAAGAAGCCTTCAAGAAACTTATGCAGAAATAACAGAAATTAATAATTCAATACTTTTTTATTTGTTTGCAAATTTAGAGCTTTTAAATTTCAAAGAGGATATTAAAGAAGAAAAGTAGAGAACTGTAATGAATGTAGAAATAAGACAATAGATAAGAATGATGCATGATAGTTAACAAAACTTTCAAGAGGAAAGAAGACTACTGGAGTAAAATAGGGTTAAAAACCATTTTATTTCTTATAGCTTTGGCAGCCCAACACAGATGAAAGGTTTGTCAAATGGATGTGAAGTCAGTATTTTTAAATGGATATCTTGAGGAAGAAGTGTGTCTAGAACAACCTCTGGATTATGTTGTAAAAGGGCATGAAGATGAAAAAAGCATTACACGGTTTGAAGCAATCACCAAGGGCTTGATATAGCCGTGTTGTAAATTACTTTAAAGAGAACAAGCTTGTGAGATGTCCTAATAAGTACACTCTTTATGTCAAAGAGAAGAAGAATGCTGGAATTTTAATTGCTTGATTATATGTTGTTGATCATCTGATCTCTTTGTAAGTGACAATCTAGCCATGTTTGATGATTTTAGAAAGGCCATAATTACAAGAGTTTGAAATGTTGGATATTATTAGACTCATGTTTTATTATCTTAATATTGAGATAATTAAAACAAGTTCAATGAAACATTTTTATTTCTCAAGAGAGCTATGCAAAGAAGAGTTTTAATGAGTTCAACATGAAGAGCTGTAAACCTATGAATATTCTTGCTGAATGTGGTGCAAAGTTGTCAAAGCATGAAGATGGTGAGAAGATAAATCCGATACTATTTAGAAGGCTTACTGGCATTTTGAGATTTTTAACTTGCACTACTAGTCGACAAAACATTTTTTTTTTGGAGTTACAGCTGTCAGTCATTTTATAGAAGCTCATACTACAATACATCTAAAAGTAACAAGACGGATACTTCAAGTCTACTAAAGGAACCGTTTCTTATGGTTTACACTATTGTTCTACAAAGAGTTCAAGTTAGTTCGTTACAATCACAGTGATTGAGGGAGAGAGATACTGTTTTCATATATGAAGTTCAAAAAAACAAGCAATTGTGACTCTGAGGCGGGATATATATATGGCAGCAACTTCATTTGTATTTCTTTATGTTGTATGGTTAAGGATAATTTTGGAGACAATGCACACCCCTCAAAAGGATTATAATATAGAGATTTTTACTGAGAATAAGTCTGCAATTTATTTGGGGAAAATTAAAATCCATTTTTTTTATGAGAGAAGCAATCATATCGACACCAAATATCACTTTACTAGCTTTTATACCCGCACGATGTCGCGGGTCATTTTTTTTGAAGGTGCGTAAGCAAGAAGAAGGTGAAAATGAGTTATTTGAAGTTCAAGGATTAATCTGTAAATATTCTTACAAAGGCTTTGAAGTTTGAAGATTTATGCAGATTAAGAGCTCATCTGCTAGGAGTTATCTAGAAACAAGTTTCAGGAGGTACGTAGGAAGATGTGCTAGCTCTAGCAGTGGTTTACGTATACATTAAGCAAAGTTTATGCATTAATCACATAATTACTTTGTATTTGGTTTATTGTTTGTACGTATTAATATGGTACATATATTAGAGATTATTATTATAAGAGTTGTGCATGTACGTACCAAGAGTTGTATAAGTATTTATGTAAATGCTTGAGTTGAGAATGTAGAAACAAGTTAGCTGTGATCAGTTTCAAAATATTTTTCTCTTACTTTCTTACATCAGCACCACGTTTTGACATGGCCCCTCCTGCCATTGGCTCCTGTTTTTGATAAAGACAACACTGTCCTAAACAGTACTGAAATAAAGCCAAAATTGGGTTCAACACATGTGGAGAACGAATGGACTGGAAAGAATGGTTGAGACTAGTGAAACGAAGGCAATTGCAAAAGAAATACTGTATCCAACTAAGCTGAATTGATGTATAGAGCGTGAGCCATGCAAATGCAAAGTCAGTTGTTTTCGACCTAATCAATTTAGCTTTTGGAGAACAGGAGGACCTGACTCTTGAGGTCACAAATTAGTGCCTTTGACTCGGTTGTGTTCTTGCTAATGGCTGTCGCATTTTTAATCGTAACATTCTACAAAGCTTTTGAGTGCAGTTTGCACCATGAAGTGTTTGCATGGTTCTGTCCCCTATAAATTTAACACAACCTTTGTCGATCCTCTCAGAACCTATAACAACAATATCACCAGATCATTTACAATGGGTTCTCAGACCAAAACTATTCTTCTCATCCTCCTCCTCCTCTTCATTGATTTATCTGCAGGTGAGCATGCAGTTAATTAGTTCTCCATGTAAAATCACCTTATTATTTCGTAATGATTAAAGTAACATGTTTTCCATTCATTTCCTCTTGCAGCCAGATTTTCAGGCATCCAGGAGGGCCGTATTCTGCCAAATCCACCAAGTGAGGTAACAAGACTTTATTAATAATTAAGCAGTACTTGCTTACGCAACTATATATATGCGTTCATGTCATACCTCAATTATTTGTTATTTTCAACAATAAACCATACTTTATAACATGACTTGATACTGCTTGAATTTCATCTGAGATGACCAATCCATCGATGCTTGTTCCAGCTCAAGTTCAGACCATCTAGATGGATTTCGGGTCCAGTCCTAATTACAAGGGATACAACATATATATCACAGCTGCATAATTAGCATCATCATTGATTAGTCATTGTTGATTGATCAAACTCTTCTGTTATAATATGTTTTTATGGTGTAGCTTATTTATGAAGTGGAGATGAGAAAGCTCACAGAGATGGAGGCTATGGTGGACTACCAAAAAGATCCGGGGCCTAATAATAAACACGAACCACACCCCTGACTGTTTACCACCACACTACGTGCAAAACTTCAATGCCTTAATAAAAGGCCTATTGAAATAAAATATATGGATTTATGTGGAGTGTTAAGTAAGGAGAGCCTCAATGAGAGAGTGCATAAATTATGGGATGTATTATAGAAAATGAATAATGAGAAGTTACGTACTCTTTGTAGCTCTATTGGGTTTTATAGAGAATCTTCAACTTCCACCATATCTTCTGATCAAAAGATGCCTCCAATCTTAGATGCCATGCAAATGTAGCACCTTCTGATAAGCATGTCAGTATGTCCCTTCTCTTTTCTTAATAGCATCAGCAGGGTGACCAATTGAGTAATATAACTAAATTCCTCATAATGATTTGCAAAGTAAGTAAGCCAATTAAAAATTCCAGTACTGTATACAAGAGCTTCAGATCAAAGTTTCTTTTCACAATAAACGAAAAAAAAAAACAGCAGAATGGACAAGTTTTGGTTTTTTTTCCCCTTATAGGGATAATATCTGTGAAAGATTAAACTAATATAAGATGTAAATGTGCATATCATATGTACCAAGTACCATAACTGTGAGTATTTTATAATCTGATAATGCATTATCAGCTATGAGGTCAGGATAAGATTGTGGCCCTGAGTCAATTTTTCTATGACCTTGGGAAACAAGATGCCCTTTTGAATTCCAGGACAGCATATATATATATTTCCTTTGCAGCGAAGTTGAGGATCCAATAATTTCTGGCCATGCCAGAGAATGTGTAAGGAATAGAGAAATGATGCAGTACTGTATCTTTTTCAGATACTATACAGATAACATATTCAATAATGACAAGAAAATTTGTACAGCCACCAATATGATGGAAGCTTTTTTATGAATACATGTTGTGGTGCTACAATGGAGGGAATCTTCACTTTCAGACAGATGTTTTGTTGAAGAATTGACCTCCAAAAATCTAATGTTTTATTTGGTTAGCTATTCAAAATAAACTCAACACAAAAAATTTCTTGCTTCATTATTACTTAGTGCTAGAGGCTAAAGCAACTTGCAACCTTGGTGATATAGGTATTCAGAGCATTGACCATCTTTTCATTCATTGTAATTTTAAGAATATATAGATGAGAATTTTATTTTGATGGGGAATTAATAGATGTTTTTCTAGGTATTTAATTGACATATAATAAAATAATATGCGCTAGTTACTAGAAATTAAAAAAAAAGCTTGAAAGCTTTTATTTTTACTGGACAACCTAGAATATATAATTATTTCGGAATAATATTATCTTTCAAGAAGGTACTGTAAATCTTGATTTTTGCTTTTGCTTGATTCTTCACCGTCTTTTTTATTGGTTGAAGTTTTATAATCATCAATTTATATTTCGGGATCTAATCTTCTAATCAAAATAAATAACATTAAATTTTGAACAAACCAACATATATACGATTTATACTGATGTTTTAATTTATTTTATTTGTTTTTTTTATATCTCAATGTAAGTTTTTTTATTTTCTTTTTATAACTATTGTCTAAATAACAATGTTTTTAATAAAATCGAGGATTATCAAAAAAAAAAATCAATAATGAAACGCTGTAATGTCAGCACTCCAATGGTTTGGTAATAATAAGAGGTAAACTCGAGCCAACAGATTGCTATCTCTAATAATGAATCCATTCTCGGTTCTCAAGCCAATTTGGCTAATGTGATTTCTATTTCTTCAACAGCGTCATTGGGTAGAATAAAACTAATTTGCCACACAAATTAATGGCTTAATTACAACAAAGTCAATCAACATCAAGGGCCTGAAAAAGTTTGCTAAAATTTTAAATAACATATCCAGGTCTGAATAGAGTTTTTTTCCTCCTTGCATGGTTACAAGGTCTCGGATTGGAAAACCATAGCCTAATTATTTCTAATGTACAAGGACTTTAGACAATGAACTAAGAACTATTTAAAAATCTTTGATGCAACATAGAGAAAAGGAGAGAGTTGGCGTGTTAAGCTATCGTCGAATCTTTCTAGGAGAAGAGGATTGAAGTTTATGAAGGAAGATATGGAAAGGTTGAGTGGTCAACTTAAAGAAGGTGCCGTGAATTATATTATTGGTATGACTTCCACCATCCAATTGCCATGATATTGAGTGCCAACAAGAAGAGGGTAGATGTGTTTTCATATTCCTTGACTTGGCCCTCCATGGGAAGTGAAAAGCTTCGTCCATTACCATACAATATGACACTAAAAGGAGTTAGAGAAGCAGTAACACTATTGAACAGTAAGCAAGCAACATGAACAGCTAGCACAAATCATGAGCAATTCTTCGTTATTTGAATTTCGGCATCCTGCATAGGACATTGCAGTCCCTAGCACTGTTGTCTGTTTTCATAAGAAAATCTGCTCATCTAACCTAACCTAACCTTATCCTAAATTGGTTTTATTATGATGCCATTTGCACCAATACTGTGTTTTAAGATGAAATGCATCATTCATGACTATAGAGAGTTGAATCATGTATGTGGAATCAATAGGTCATGGCCTGCAGCCAATGGTTCATGCTACCTTAGTGCATGCGGTTGACTTTTGCTAGATACTGGGAACTGCATTTTCATCGTAACATTATGCTGGAAAAATGGTTCTTAAACAGGTCCAAATTAAATTTGCGGTCGAGGTTCAAGCTTTGTTAGAAAATATTTTACAACAAAAGTACTTTAACATGCCAGAATGACACTTATCATTCTCCTTCTATACCCCATTGATTTATCTGCAGGTAAGCAAGTTCTCCATGTTTATATATATCAATCTTGTTCTCTATTTTCTAAATATTCATTAAAGAAGCATTGCTTCCATCCTTTTTCCTCTTGCAGCCAGAGTTTTAGGTGTGCAGCAGGATGGCAAGGCTAGTCGTGCAAATTCACCAAGTGAGGTAACAGAACTATATATATATGGTTGTTGATGTATAGAAAGCCTGCTGCTATAATAAACACTATGATTGCTCAATATTTTAGGCCATATATAGCTGAGATGGAGATGAGGAAGCTAACAGAGACCGCAGAGGTACAGGGCTATTATTGCCGTGGCGAGCCTGAACACGAACAACGAAGATTAATTTTGTGGTGGTGTTGACATCCCTCACTGCTGAACCAGCTACTTGCTCAAACCTTCAATGTCCTAAAGGGCTTACATCATGTTGAATTAACTCAATGAGAGAGCGCATAAATTCTGAGCTTGTATTTTAGAACGGAAATGAATAATGGTGAAACTAGAAAGAAAGGCTTAGCCAAAGCTAGCTGCTTCGGATGGGGCAACGTACGTACATCTAGCCGTGAAACCAGGGGGGGGGGGGGACACTTTGTTGAAGATGAGAATGTCATGTTAAACTATGTACTTGTCTGTAAATTTTGTTGCAAAAAGTCTTTATTCGCCGAAATTATTCTCTTAGGATAATATGCAATTTATGACTGCTTCACTACCCAAAGAGACAAGTAAATACACATAAAGAGATTGCAAATTCATCTTCTTTCTTCATCATTATTTTTTGACATTGAAATGTAAATCTAGATCACAACGTACGTAAAATATCCATGATTACATTAGAGATGGATAAGAGATATATAACAAGAAAAAGATGCTCCTTCTACGTACTGCAAACCGAATTCATTTTGTCAAAATAATGTACATTTATCAATCAAATTCTTATCTTTACTTGACATATAAATTAAAAAAGAAGAAGTTATATCTCTATTTCTGGCGTTTAATTAATTGTACAGAAAATTGAAGGCATCTAGAGGATCATCCAAAACTCCCAGCATAGTATATCATGCCCACAACATGTAAAGATATTTCATTGCAGAATTTATATTGATCAGGTAAGCTCGGACTAGCTTCAATTATCATACTATAAAGCATGAAGTTGCCAATATGGACCCCGTCCATAATAGGGCACGAACCTATATATATACTGAGTGAGAAGAACAAAAATAAAAATAAAACCATCCATAGTAGAAGGACTCGAATCTCTAAATATTGAAAATCAGTGGCTCAACTTCATATATTGATTTGGGACGAACCAAAATCTTAACCTTCTACGGCAGGATTCGAATCCAGATAATCATGGAGACACCAGAGTAAAGTAAGGAACAGTACTCTCATTATGGGCTTCCTCTCTAAGCTCCTTGTATGATTTTATGGAGGTCACTGAATTCATGAGCGTAATATATCCGTTAGAAGAAGGAGGATTTATTCAGCCTGTCAGTTGGCAGTTAGAAAAGTAAAAACTATATAAGGAAAAAAATCCAGACATTTTATTTATCCCCCGCATCCGTACCATACAAAACACAGAACACGACAGTACTTGGAATCATGAAAATGTCCGACTGTCTACAATCTGACATGTCCTAAAAATTAGGCACCACCTTCCTGTCAGTTCCATCTTGGTACCTTGTCTTTAATCATCTCTCTTAATTGATCCTCTAATCACCTAATTGCCCCCTCCTCAACCTCTCTCCCTCTCTCTCGTTTTCAATTTCTTCTCCATAACTCTCACTCTTCTTCACACTCACACACACATTCTCTCCGTGCAAATCTCTTACTAGACAACCATGCCAGGTCTTGTCTCTGTTAAAACCCCGCCAGATGCACCACCACTTCACATTTCTGTCCCTGAGATCCTACCCGGATCCTCAACCCGACCCGAACAACAGCCACCACCCAGAACCCCGACTCCCAAAAAACCCCCGTCTCCTTCTCCTTCCCGATCCAAGCCTTCCCCTGCCCGCTCCACTAAAAAGCCTCCACCGGATTCTCCAAACCCGAACTCTCTCCTCTCGGACCCTTCGTTGGATAACCCGGATCTTGGCCCGTTTCTCTTAAAGCTCGCCCGTGACACTATTGCATCTGGTGAAGGACCCATTAAGGCATTGGACTATGCAATTAGAGCATCAAATTCGTTTGAAAGAGTGGCAATTGAGAAAGGAGAGGAGCCAAGTTTGGATTTGGTTATGAGTCTTCATGTTTTGGGTGCTATTTATTGTAGTTTAGGGAGGTTTGAAGAGGCAGTGCCTGTGCTTGAAAGGGCTATCAAAGTGCCTGATTTCAGTAAAGGAATGGATCATGCACTTGCTGGGTTTAGTGGTTATATGCAGTTGGGGGATACTTATTCAATGCTGGGTCAAGTTGATAAGTCTATTGAGTGCTATGAGAAGGGGTTGCAGATTCAGATCGAGAGCTTGGGGGAGATTGATCCACGAGTTGGCGAGACTTGCAGGTTTGTGGGTTTTGGATTTTCAACTGTTTTTTTAACGGGTTGTTTTTGTTTTCTGAGATTTCTTTGTTTTTAAAGTGTTTATTTTGTGTGAAAGTAAATTTGATATATTCGGGTAATTAAGATTGGGACTTTTGTCTTAATGAGAGATTAAGATTTTCAAGTTCGATTTATATGTGTTTTTCTTATTTTCACTGATTATGCTAATGCTAATGTATTTGGAGGGGAAGTGTTGCTTTTTGGGCGCGTTCTTTGTTTTTCTGAGTTTGGTTGTTGATAGGGTAATTAAGATTGATTATGCCTTAAACAAATAGATTTTGGATTTGTTACCATGAGATAAATTGTGATATCTTTTGTTGGAGGGAATTATACTGCAGGCTATTTTTGGAAGAGACGTGAGCTTAAGTTTTGCTGCTGGAGGCTAAAATATCCATTTATGTAAATCTTCCTATTTGTTGCGTGTTATATATTTGTATATACTACGCAGTGATATGATCGTGTTTTTTAGAAAATCCGTGGTTTTATTATTACTTCTTTGCTTGATATGATTTTGTTTATGTTTATGTTTGCCAAATTCTCTAGCTATTGTTTTTTCAAAGTCTGATTAAATGAGCCTGACATGTTTAATACTGAGTTTTTGGTGTTCTCTGCATATGATGTATAGTACAAGTAAGTTTGAATCAGCATGCTTCTTCTTGTTTATCTCGATTTTAGTCTATTAATTTGGATATGCCAGGTACTTAGCTGAGGCACATGTTCAAGCTATGAACTTTGATAAAGCAGAAGAATTGTGCAAGAAAACACTTGAAATTCATCGTGCACATAGTGAACCAGCATCTATTGAAGAAGCAACTGACCGCAGGCTGATGGCTCTTATATGCGAGGCAAAGGGAGACTATGAACCAGCACTCGAGCACCTTGTCCTTGCCAGCATGGCAATGATTGCAAATGAACAGGACAATGAGGTTGCTGCTATTGATGTCAGCGTTGGAAACATTTACATGTCTCTTTGTCGCTTTGATGAGGCTGTTTTCTCTTATCAGAAGGCACTCACTGTCTTCAAGTCATCAAAGGGTGACAACCACCCTTCGGTTGCATCTGTCTTTGTACGTCTTGCTGACTTATACCACAGGACTGGAAAACTCCGAGAATCCAAGTCTTACTGTGAAAATGCTCTGAGGATATATGCGAAACCAGTACCAGGAACCACGACAGAAGAGATTGCCGGGGGATTGACTGAGATTTCAGCCATTTTTGAATCTGTAGGTGAGCCCGAGGAGGCATTGAAGCTCTTGCTAAAGGCAGTGAAGTTGTTGGAGGATAAACCAGGACAGCAAAGCACTATTGCTGGAATCGAAGCTCGAATGGGAGTGATGTTTTACGTGGTTGGGAGATATGAAGAAGCAAGGAACTCATTTGAGAGTGCTGTGACAAAACTTAGAACCAGTGGTGAGAGGAAGTCAGCCTTCTTCGGGGTTGTGTTGAACCAGATGGGATTGGCTTGTGTACAGCTGTTTAAAATAGACGAGGCTTGTGAGTTGTTTGAAGAGGCGAGGGCGATGCTAGAACAGGAGTGTGGCCCATGCCATCAAGATACCATTGGAGTATATAGCAATCTTGCAGCAACTTATGATGCTCTGGGAAGGTAATTTGTCATTCATTTCAAACTTTTGCCACTCAATATTACTACTTCAGACAACCATCTTATTATTATGACTAGAGTGGTTGAATTATCCATTTTGTTGGTTTTGTATTTTGTCCATGGGGAGGATTTCTGGACAGAGTATAACTGATTGAGTCTATGTTAAGTTTATCTCATTTGTTTCTGTGAAGCTGTTGCATGCGCATCTCTTATCATGAAAATTATTTATTTGATGTCTCTGTCTCCACTATCTATGCATTGATGAGAGATGAGAAGATTTATGGTGGAGTTTAAGTGCTAAATTACGGTTGACATCTTGAATCCATTTTGTTGGTTTTGTATTTTGTCCATGGGGAGGATTTCTGGACAGAGTATAACTGATTGAGTCTATGTTAAGTTTATCTCATTTGTTTCTGTGAAGCTGTTGCATGCGCATCTCTTATCATGAAAATTATTTATTTGATGTCTCTGTCTCCACTATCTATGCATTGATGAGAGATGAGAAGATTTATGGTGGAGTTTAAGTGCTAAATTACGGTTGACATCTTGAATCCATTTTGTTGGTTTTGTATTTTGTCCATGGGGAGGATTTCTGGACAGAGTATAACTGATTGAGTCTATGTTAAGTTTATCTCATTTGTTTCTGTGAAGCTGTTGCATGCGCATCTCTTATCATGAAAATTATTTATTTGATGTCTCTGTCTCCACTATCTATGCATTGATGAGAGATGAGAAGATTTATGGTGGAGTTTAAGTGCTAAATTACGGTTGACATCTTGAATCCATTTTGTTGGTTTTGTATTTTGTCCATGGGGAGGATTTCTGGACAGAGTATAACTGATTGAGTCTATGTTAAGTTTATCTCATTTGTTTCTGTGAAGCTGTTGCATGCGCATCTCTTATCATGAAAATTATTTATTTGATGTCTCTGTCTCCACTATCTATGCATTGATGAGAGATGAGAAGATTTATGGTGGAGTTTAAGTGCTAAATTACGGTTGACATCTTGAAGTGTATATTCAAGTCTTGTAATTTTGTTTGTTAAAGCTTATAATAGAGACAGCATTCAGGATAAATAAGCATATGGCTGATTTTGAGGTTTCAATCTTACTACTTCAAACATTACTTGAAGCTGGAGATTCGTTTATTTATTTTCATCTGATGTTGAACTTTATGGCTCCCATTGCAGGGTTGAAGATGCAATAGAGATCTTGGAGTATGTTCTAAAACTTAGAGAAGAAAAGCTTGGAATTGCAAATCCTGATTTTGAAGACGAGAAAAGTAGGCTAGCTGAGCTCCTAAAAGAAGCAGGCAAGGCTCGTAACAAAAAGGCAAAATCACTGGAAAACCTCATCGATCCCAATTCAAGGAGGAATAAGAAGGAATCAATGAAGAAGTGGGGTTTTAGAATTTGAAAATGTATGGCAAGTATTTATCCACTTTATCACACCTGCACATTCTGTAGCTTAGAAGATCCTGTATAGTGTCAAAGTTATAATGTGGTGAGTTTTCTGTTTCTTGCGCGTTGAAATCCCAATTTGTTTGTCTATTTGAATTGTTTTATTGATTGTCTGTATTGTGACCTCAAAGTTGTTCACCGAATGGAAGAATGTTCATCTGAGCAAATAAATTTTGAGAATGCCTGCTGTTTTCTTCTGCATTTCTCTATCACGATTCTGCATCCCCCACTTATTGCTGTAATATGAACTCAAGAATTCATGTGGTATACACAACTCCTCAAATGGTTTTGCATGGATTTTCTCCTTTAGAGTTGGTGATAAAATTGTGCCTCATCTTCCAGTACTCTGCCAGAGTATGAGCCAGCGGAGTGGCATCAACAATAGCTGGTAAAAATTTATGTTGCCTTCATTCTAAACTGCTCAACCAATGATCGCATGTTGATTTCTAATCCCTGTGAGCCACTAGACACGGAGGACTGACGGGAGGTTCTCTCATAAAAGCAGCAACGTAAGTTCTCGTCCATCCAAAGGCAACCATGATTAGGCGTAGCCGATCGCAGCCATATTTCCGTGGATTCTTTCAACTCATGTCTGATTAATATATCCTATTATGACTTCAGTGCCCACGATACTCGATATTTGAGCATCTTCTCGTAATCAATATCAGGTGATAAGATATCTATCAAGAACTAGATAGATTGGAAGGAAGCATCATTTTTGTTGGGGCATACCATTCATTTGGGCACTGCAGATTTCTTGATATGGTACTGTACTGAACTGTACTGCCATGGGTCCTTGAGTCCATGTCCAGGTTAACTGTAATGCAATCCCTCGTTTACATGGACAAGCCCCTGAGGAATTAGCTGCTGTAACTTTGCTTAAATGAGTTGACCACATGCTCTAACCATACTGAGGAATATATTCCTCGTCTTTAATGGATAAATAAAGAAAATTAAAGCACCTCAATTGAATTCATCTTTAGTGGTTGGGTCACCGGCTGGCGGCTGCCTCCACCCAATCTAATTCTTTTCACCATGAATGGCCTGGCTGCTTAAGCATGTGTGGGGTATTCCAGCGTATATTGTTTTTAATTTAAAATATATTAAAATGATATAAATATTTTTTTTAATTTTTAATATTAGCATATTAAAAACATTGACAAACATCAATTTAATATTTTTTTAAGTGAAAAACTTGGCAACTTAAATGCAATGAAATCTTGAGGTGGTTTTGTATTTAATGAGCTTTGCTACTCTAATGAGCGTTGAAATAATTAATTTGATTTGGAGTTATTTAGTAATAGAATTCCATCACCATCCATTTTTACACCAAAACTAGCTGCTACGAAGCCAGCACATGTTGATACTTTTGAGCTCTTTGCTTCTTCTTTTTTCTTGAAATGTACAGATAAGCTAACCACATCAAAGAACAATGGCGTCTTATAATTACATCACAGCAAATCTTTTCTTCGAGGAATTAATGACACCAAATCCTCCATTAAAGAAGAAGAAGAAGAAGATCAGATAGCAATAAATTGACGAGGAAAGCAAATACGAGATGGATGCATGTGCGCTTGAAGACCTCGCCATGACCCACCTTCCAAGGAGCAATTATGAGTATCAGGTATGCTAGAGGCGACGGGGGTCAATGAATAGTTAATATAGGAGTTGAAGGGGTGCGTTCTTGGAAGTTGGAATACCCAATAATTATTTTATCTCCACAAACCATGATATTACTGCACCACATTTGTTTCATCCACCCATTAATTCATATTATTATTTTAATTTTTACTTATCTATCTTATCACACAAAATAAAATAAAAAATATGACTGAACTTTATTGAAAACATATTTTTTAAAAAAAAAATTATTTTTAAAAATACATGGAACAAAACTAAAATAGAAAAATAATAGAACTTTATATTATTTCCTTATTTTCTTCTTAGACTAGGATCTCTTTAGGATTTTTCTAATTTTGCTTAATTCTCCTCTCTTTTTTTTTTTTTGCATGATCTCCCCTTATATAGTTTTTTTGTTCCTTAGACCTTTTTTCTTTCTTTCCTCTTTTTCCATCCCTTAATTTTTTTTTTCATCTTTCTTTTTATTATTTTGATTTTTATTTATCTATCTTCTCACAAAAAAAAAAAAAAACGATTGAACTTCATTGAAAACATATTTTTTGAAAAAAAAATTATTTTTAAAAATACATGGAACAAACTAAACTAGAAAAATAATAGAACTTTATATTATTTCCTTATTTGCATCTTAAACTAGGATCTCTTTAGGATTTTTCTAATCGATTCTCCTATTTAGTTTTTTTTTTTTTCGCATGATCTCCCAGGTCATTATATATTTTCTTAATTCCTTAGACCCTTTTTTCTTTCTTTCCTCCTTTTTCATCCCTTATATTCTTTCTTTTTATTGTCTTAATTTTTATTTATCTATCTTATCACACAAATAAAAAAAAAATGATTAGACTTCATTGAAAACATAGTTTTTTTGAAAATACATGACAATTATTTTTATAATAATTCTTTTCTATTTTCAAACTTATCCCATCCTAAAGTTACAAATGGACCAAAAGTAAAAAAGGATTAAGTATGAGATTCTTAGAAACTAAAGGACTACTTTATTAGTTTCTTAAAATACAGGAAGCGAGTTAAGATACACTGATACACGTGTTAGTGCGAATTGCACGAGCCAATTCCTGCAATGCATGTAACCACTTCTTCTGGATTTAGCTGCCAAATTTAAGCTTGCAAGACACGCACTCGCCGAATACCTTCCTTAATTCATCTCCCTTGTTTATGAGACTCTTTATCTATATTCTCTTCACATCAAAACATCTTCAATATAAGGAATTAAATTTCTTCATTTTAGTTTAGAGCCTCACATCTCAGAATCATGGTTTCTGCAGACCTTGTTAGAACTGTGGTTGGCATCATAGGTAAGAAGGTTTATTTAGTTTCTTAATTATATAAAAATGATGTTCTAATTAGTTTCTTTAAGCTCCATTAACATTCTGAGGGATTTTTGGGTTTCTTGTATGTGTCTTAGAGAAGAGGGGAATGCTTTTGGGTTTCTTATAATTTTTCTGTAATGATGTGGGATTTGTTTGCTTATCTTGTAGGAAATGTCATCTCCCTTCTCCTGTTCTTGTCACCAGTGTAAGTACTACTGCGTATGGTTCTTGAGCACACAGTCTCTTGAACTGCGTGGATATTTTATAAACCTTGTATGCATGTTTAATCTGATTATTACTTTATCCTTGTATCAATGTTCTTTCTCAGTTTAATACATTCTATAGCATGCTTTGTCTATTTGATATTATTTAAACCAACTTATGTGAATTATAAAGTCGCCCCATTTTTTTAAATTATATATATATGGGACCAAATTACATATGCATTTTCTTTTCTTGTTGTTTTTGTTTTCAAAAATAAATTAAAAAGACTTGATTTGCTGAACCTTCTTTAGGAAGTAAAATGTAAACTTGCATGGTTTGAGTATTAATTTAATAACTTACGTTTTCTTTTGTTGACTTTCTCAGGCCAACTTTTGTACAGATATGGAGAAAGAAATCAGTGGAGCAATTCTCACCAGCCCCATACCTTGCAACCTTGATCAACTGCATGGTTTGGGTCTTATACGGACTACCCATTGTGCACCCCAACAGCACCTTGGTTTGGACCATAAATGGAACAGGGGTTGCTATTGAGACGGTCTACCTTCTCCTTTTTCTTATTTACTCAGACAAGAAAAGGAGGTTTAAGGTGCTCCAAATTGTGCTTGTTGAGGTTGTATCCATCGCTCTCCTCGCCGCTCTGGTCCTAACTCTAGTCCATACCACCAAGAAGAGAACTGCCATTGTTGGAATTGTTGCCATAGTTTTTAACACCATGATGTATGCTTCACCTTTATCAGTCATGGTTAGTCTCCTAAATCATGCAAATTTCAGTCAATTCCTTAAATCTTGATTGCTCTATGTATCTTTTTAATTTCATAGTGGTTTGATATATATGGACTGTGACATAATGCCACGTGTGTGCTGATTTTCATAACGGAGGTTACTAGCTAGATTAGGAGAAATTGTGAGCTTAATTCTGGGCTAAATATAATTTGTTCAGTTGACTGATAGGATTGTTTCAATCATGCAGAAAATCGTGATTACTACAAAAAGTGTGGAGTACATGCCATTTTACGTCTCCCTTGCTTCCTTTGCCAATGGTGTTGCCTGGTCTGCTTATGCTTTTATCAAATTTGACCCCTTCATTCTGGTAATCATCTCTCCCGCCGCCGTCCCTCCGCTCTCTGTGTGTGTTCTGAATTAACAGTCCGATGGTTTGTTTTTCAGGCTCCCAATGGAACGGGCGCATTATTTGCAGTGGCCCAATTGATCCTATATGCTGTGTACTACAGATCCACACAAAGACAGATAGCAGCAAGGCAGGCCAAGGGTGACGTGGGCTTATCAGAGCTGGTTGTCAATGGAAGCTCGAGGAAGACAAATTCCTCTCGGAATGGCCACGGTTCAGAGGGCTGAAAGAGAAGAAACTAGCTAGCTATTCGCGCTCTGATTGTGCAAGGAAAAATAAATGCGTCTATCTACTAAAATAAACCAAGAAGCATATGCTTTTAAAAAATATGGTTTTTTAGGTGATGCTATTTATCTAATTAAGAATGAAGCTGACCCGAGTTCACAGTTATATCTTCTTCTTTTATATCAAGAAAATTATATATTAAATTAACCTAGATTAATTATTAAATTCATGATTTGGTTTATGAGCATGACCACAATATGTTAATTTAAGTGGCCAGCTATCTTTTTCCCTTTCCTTTTTCTCTCGTCCTTCACTAACCTCAAGTTAGATAAAATTTAAGAATAAACCGAAAAGTTATTAAAAAAACAGGAAATTAATATATTAAGATTTGAAATCACTAGAATCAATTGAAAAACGCTAGAATCAAACAGCATGATAAATTAGAAGTGATTTTAAAATTATATTATTTTATAGTGATGAACTTCGTGTGATTTTGAAAAAATAACAATTTTACAAAGTGAAAAACTTGAGGTATTTTTTTAAATTTTAGTCATTTTCAAAGAGGATTTAAAATATATTGTTATTTTATAAAGTGATAATTTTAAAATCATTTTAAAAATCATTTTATTTTATAAAGTGGTTAACTCGAGATGAAGTTCAAAATCTAATTATTTTATAAAGTAACAAATTCAAAATGATTTTTTAATAATTTAGTCATTTTGTATAGCAATAAACTCAATGTATCAAGCTCTGAATCACTCGTGTCATGAGTTCAATTATTGAATCAGGTCAGATTTTAAATAAATAATATATCAATTTATTCTGATCTTAGACCATAAATTTTAAGAATTAAAATTTATACTTTATAATCTTTCGTTATAAAGATATCATTCCATGCATTATACTAAAAAGTTGAAATCTATTTATTTATCACTTAATTTATTAATAACGATGTGACTTGTCTAGTGCACTCCAACGCCTATATATATGTATATATATCAGCAAACCATGAATGGTTCCAGCAGTCTTTCCACTAAGCAACCTATTGGCTTGGAAATGTTTGGGTCTTCCACCGAACTCCTTGAAAGAAACAAACTGGGCTTTTAATATATGAGAACCCTCCGCATGGAAGGGATATATGAAATCAAATATAGTCATTTCGGTCACCCTGGCAGTGTATAAATCTAAAGAAGTGGATCTCTATAACTCGAAGGAAAATTTCTTAGAATCCAGTCAACTTCTCTGAACCAAAATTCTACAGCTTCGTTTGCCTAGTGATCTAATAATTGTGCTCAAAATTTTCCATATTTACAAAGACAGCCTAATCATAACTCCCCAGTGCTCTCACAAGAGCTCCCAAGATTGGCATTTGCATCATGAACTGAGAGCCTGGTTATATTACTGCTTGATGATCTTGAAACATCCATGCACTCCAGCAAGTCAGCATCACAAGCTATCAGAACCCACTCATGATCATCATCCAGATACTTGATGTCAAAAGTACCCACCTCCAACTTCAGCCTCTTGGCCACTTCCTCTTTCAACTCCACAATCCCTGAACTCAGAGAAATTCGAAACCTTATTACGTCTTCCCTGTAAGTTGCCTTTATGGTTACACTCTTCATTTCTTGGCTGGTTGTCGCCTGAGGAATAGCATGCAAAGGAGCAGCAAACATTTGTGTGGGAAGCATATTGAAACATGGAGGATCTGTCCAACTAGATTCTGGAACTCGTTCATCCACAATAGCATCTGCCACAGCAGGACAAAGGTTTCTCAAATCTTTTGAGCTCCCCGCATCCTCTATTAGCATTCCACCAAACGGTTCCTGGGCTTCTGTTGCAACAAGAGCATCAGGCATTGAGTATGCAGTTGACAGATTTTGTTCCTTGGTTTGTTGAAGAGCCAGCTCAGGTGATCCCCCAGCTTTAATACATCGCTCATGGACAGGAGAAACAGATGGGTCCTTTACAGGCGCACTTTCATTTTCTGGGCTACCTTGGCATGAGCCATGAGAAGTAGGAGTCCCTGCACTCCCATCCCTTGAGCCACTCCTTTTTTGGGATCTGTTTGAGCCTCGACCTAACTCTGGTGAAAACCTGTTTTGCACAGTGAGTTTCTCTTGACTCAATATTCTATATCCTAGCAATTGATCTTCAAAACCAGCCTGCCCATCACTTCCTGCTTTTCTACAGGTAGGTGATCCATTCCTGTTGCCATGATATTCAGGGGGTTTAGAGTTTGGCGAGTTCTGTTGATTGCTACCATTCAAATTGGAAGGCCAAGAGATGGTGCCATCAGCAACATGAAGTGGACTTGTAGTAAGAGTAAGAGGAGTTAAATCAAATGCTCCTTCAGTGCCTTGGACTGATTCAATTACCCCCTTTAGCTTAGACAGGGAACGATTAACCTTGTTGATCTTGCGAGATGGCCAGCGGGAGATCCCATGCTGCCTGCAAATGCGCTTCATCGTAGTAGGGCAAACTGTAAAGTGTGACACAAGAAATTGTCTAAGAAAAATCCATTTATAACATCCTATATCACAACATTAACCAGCATTTATAAAGAAAGAAATCAGCATCTTTGCAATGACAAGAGAAAATTGCAAGCAACAATTTTTGTGTAATCATACCACCAAGTCTCTTTGCAGCATCTTTCAGACTTCCAGCAAAATATTGTTGGAGAACCTCTAGACTAATTGTTTTCTCTGCCTTTCCGCGTTTCCTCTCTGTTGGCTTTTTTGTCTCTTTCTTCTCTGGATGAGATGGAGGAGTTTGTTTTCTGTCAGCTTGAACAGCACTGCCTCCATTTTTTATGACATCCAAGTCAAACATTAAATTGTTCTTTTCTGAATCAATTTGCCCAATGTGTCCTTCATTTGGCAACATATTATCACCAGGGGGAGATTTTGTAGGTTGGGGTATCTGAATGCATTCAAGTCTCCCATTAGCAGTGGCTTCAATCATCTCTACAAATCCTTCATCTTCAAGGTCCATCCCTGAAGCAACCTTAAGACTCTGGAAATCCTGCTTCATTGTTGCCAATATGGAGCCTAAAAATGTCTTCTGTTCGTGACTGTCTGTGATGCTAGGGGGCAGAAAAAATTCAAGAATATAATCATCATCTCCAGTATAACTGCTCCGCAAGAAGATTGCAAAACAGCTGGTTAATCCAAACATCCGTGCATAATGTACTAGAGGATACTCAGTCTTGCAGAACTGGGTGATATCTGGGCAGAAGCATGAGTTCTGGGACAAAAACGCCCTCCCAGCAACACCCTGACCCTTTTGTAAGTGATGCTCAAGACAGGCCTCCCGAAAACCCCACATGTGAGCATCCACTACATAGAATGCCACATCAGTAGTGGACATACAGACTTGGCCATTGCAATTGCCATCAAAGCTGGTACAACTCTTCTTCAGACCACCACCATACGTCAAGACACTACGATGTATGCATGGAACCCACGTCTGAGCCAAGGGCAATTTATGAGTTTCACACACCATTGTCAATATCTCCAAGATTTCAGACAGTGCATTTTGGCGACCTTCATTACAAATCTGGTTTAAAAGCAGTGCCAAGTATACGTCTGTGAGAATAGAGGATCAAGAAATGAAAGAAGAGCACAAGTTTTATCTGGTTGTTCTCCCAATAATTCCAGATTTTACATAAAATATATCGTTACAGCTCACCTGTATGCTTGGAGGATCCAATATCTCTGAACTTTTTAAATTTACTGCCTGCAGAATAACTGAAATTATGTGACTGGGGAATCTCAATATGTATTATTTGCCAATTATATATCCAAGTTTTCCAAAGGAAATCCAATTAAAAATTAAAGGATAGCACCAAGCTCAATTAGGAAAGGAAATAACATATGATTAATGTGCATATCGAGGGGAGATGAAACCCAACCTCAAGTGCCTTGCACACTTTATCAACCTCAGGTGCATAGTTGATCTTCTGTGAATTCATAATGAGTTCAAGAACACCAACACAAGACTGTCCAGAAGGTTCAAAGACTGGCAAAGCCAATGTTCCTCGGACATTGTAGCGCAGAGCATGATCAAGCCGTGAATACTCCTTGCTGGAGTAATACTGAACATTTGGAGTCCATTCTGGAGACTTTTGTCTGAAAACACGGCCAGGAAGCCCAAGTTCTCTGTCACTCTTGCCGTCCACAGAGAACATATACATGAGAGAGACCATCCTATACTGATGAAGTCCATTACTATGAGGGTCCAGAACAAAGGGTTGCCCTGAAGTTGTCAATACATGTTGACCCCCATTCTTCACAGGTGCCCAAACCTGAGCTAGAACATGTTGTTCAGTTGATTCTTTGAAATATCTTAGGGCCTGTGTCATTCTCTCTTTAATCATACAATAACCATCTGGGTTGTCAATAGGCATCAATCCCAAAAATGGAGAAGGAAGTTTACTGTTATCATCATTTTCCCCTTGGCTTTCGGTTATCAAATTTGGATTACCTGCATTTAGCAAATTTCCAAGTTAGAAAAGAAAAAAGAAACAAATGATCACCATCCAGAGAGTGCTTAATGAGTTGTAGTGCCATATAGAGAAGATAAACTACAAAAAACTAAATGATGCAGTTAACTGGTGCACGAGCAAGAGCAACCTACTTGCCGTTTAGGAACACAACCCAAATAGTGTTTCACAAAAATTTTAAAAACTTTTTGCTTGAAATTAATTATTTCATGTTAAAAATAATTTTTTTAAAAAAAACAAAATATTATTTTAATGTATTTCAAAGCAAAAAACACATTAAAAAACCGCTACCACAATACCAAAAGCTACTTTAGACTTGCAAAATCCTCGGTATGATCACAAACTTCGAAGGATAGAAATTTTGTCAAAAAGATAGTGAAAAGAACACTAAACTTGAATTAAGTCTCCAAATTGAAGATAGTACTGAGTTTGGGTATTAACTAATATTATCCATTTGAGGGAAGAAAAAATTAAGGCCATCAAAACAGAAACAAATTAATGGCATCACTTTTTCGTTCTTAGTTTTTGGCTTTCTCATCTTCCAAAACACTGGAGATCATGTTTATGTTTCATTTCTATTGCTTTAAGTGTTGGCTTTTGTAGAATCATGTTCCCAGAGTTCCAATTTCTGTGATAGAGATTGCCTTGAGAAAATTCTAATCAAATTCAAACACCAATGAGTTTTCAATACCTCAATACAGTCAGCAAAACAAAATAAATACTACATGATCAAATCAAAAAAGCTCAAATTAACCAATCAAAAGCGCCAAACATGACCAAAAGAAAGGCAATAAAACTTCAACACAGAAAAGAAAACCCAATATCAACTCTCTCTCTCTCTCCACATTCACCACCACACACAGAGTCACAAACTTTTCAATCTGAGAAAGTAAGAGGAAAAAGTCAAATCATTTCTAACACAAAACCCACCAAAAGAAAGCAAAATTTACAACTTTTTCACCTCTTCTCAGCCAAAGAAAGCAACTTTAGCATTTAATACTCTTCATTCATTCACGTACAAAACACCAAAGTTCAAGCAAAAAAAAAACGGGAAAGAAAAGAAAATTAAGCAAAACACGTGACTAACTTGTGACTAAGATAGGATAATCAGACAAGCGGCAGGCGGCAGCAGCAGCGAGAGCAGGGGAAGCCTGACCAGAAGCAGTAGCAGCAAGTCTATCATCAACGGCATCAGAGAAAGCCCAAAGAGGAGAACAAGGCTGTTCAGTAGAAGTAGAAATAAGAAAAGGAGACATGGGGTTTGAGGAAATAAAAGAGATCTGATCTAAAGGCCAAGAGTTAGCCAGATCAAGATCCAACTCCATTGACTTCATTCCTTCTGGCTCACCTCCACCTCCTCCTACTCCTCGACCTTCTATTGGTTTTTGCATTTTTGTTTTGTTTCGTTTCTTAAGATTGTGAGTAGATTATATTCAAAGAAACAATGCTTTTACCATGTCTTTGTTGTTGTGTCATGGGAAGATATGTTATGGATGATGATGTATTTTCCATTTTTTTGGTCGGGGGGAGAGAGAGAGAAAGTAAGTGGGGTCAAAAGACGATTTTTTTTTTTGCAGGATAATGTTTGTGTGTGTGATTCCATGGAATCCATCAATTGTGCTTCGTGCTAGTTGCTTAGGAAATGCAAGATAATATATGGAACGACGATTCTCTAATTCACCCTACTAACCACACCAAAACCATCCAAGTCGCCGCATTCGTATTTCGTATCCATTTGACCCTATCAGCTATGGTTAATTGAATTAATTGAAATGATGTCTGCATAAGTTTCTAATTTTGTTGTATTTTGAACGTGGTAGGCATAATTTCATCTTTCATTAATTTTTTTTATATAAATTAATTTTATTTTCACTATAAAATAATTATTTTGTGGTAAAAGATAAACTTTACAATAAAAAATATATTTGTATTAGATAAAAATCTCGGCTTTTGATAACAACCTTATCTGTATTTTATTTTTACCGGACAATTATCTTATTATTTTATATAATTTCATTAATATAAGTGTTTGCCAAGGAGGTCAAATTAGTACTCCGATATATTTTTTTTGCAAGTGGTTTTTGGTTGATTTAATTAAATACATATGTGAGCTTCTCAAATTATAATTATTATTTTTTAACAAATAAAATGTTAAAAAAACATGCATTCTCATTTTTCTAATAACAAAATTACAACCCATAACAAGGTGCAAATTAACAATTTATTTAATTAGATATGTGCATAGTATTTATAATTTTTTTTCTTAAATAATTAAGAACACAACCATTTTCTTTTTTATGAGTATTTAAGGTTGTGTTTACTTGTGTAAAGTTTTCTCTTTTTTCAAATGTTTTCAACAAAACATAAAATTAGAGATAATGTGTTACTAATTTAGAACAAAATTAGTATAGTTTTTTTGTTTTGTATTTTCTAATTTTTTGTTTTTCTAAAAAATTTAAAAACATCAAAATGACTGTTTTTCAAATGCTTCACCATAAAAATAAGAGTTTTGTTTGGTTTAGCTTCTAACTTTTTATGATTATTTCTTTTAATATTTTTAATTTAAGTACTTCACTAAGGGTCTTGTTTTCTACTTTAAATATTTTGTATTTAATAAAAGTATTTTCTCAATTTTTCATAGAAAAATCAATTTTAGAATAAATAAGAAAACTAGAGAAGGAAGCTAAAAAAATAAAATGAAAGTAAATACAACCCAAATATTTTGTTTAGCTATATATCATGTAATGGAGGAGGGCTACCCTTATATAATGTGTATTCCGAAGTCTAAGAAACATTCCAAAAAATAAAAAAGGTTAAGAATATAATATTTAATCCTGATTAGTTTTATAAATAATATGAAGGGAGTTTATTATTAGGTATTTTGCAAGAAAAATAAATACCTTTCTGTAGCAAACACAAGAAAAATATTACAAAAATATGTTGGGTGTTCCGAAGTTTTTGAGTAGAGCAATAAGAAATCCAGAACTAAAATTAGAGCAAGCTGTTTATTTGGATTGAGTCGATGGAAACGAGTTGCATGGACATGATGGGACCGCCATTAACGATCTTATCAAGTTCCAGCCTTGGAAGCCTCAGAGCTTCAAATGATGGATAGGAGCCAAGCAGACAGGCTAGATGCGTATCTAATTAATATCTCTCGAGGTTTTTTTTTTTTTTTCCCTTTTCCTCTTCTTCCTCTACCGTCCATTCATGGATTGAATTTTATTTTTTGTCTTAATTTCTTTCTCTCCCATGGATCTCTCGGAATGTGATACATTTTGGTGTTTGAAAATGAGATAGTATTTGTGGTTTAAAGTATTTTTTTTTTTTTGTAATTATATTAAAATATTATATTTTTTATATTAATATATTAAAAACAACTTAAAAATATATATAAAAAAATATTTTTTAAATTCATGCGGGTGCCAGACGAGTCCCGACACTCAAGTAGCTTGAAAAACATCTCAATCACTGAACGTAAACGTATCCCTTTTGAAATTTGATTCTGCAGGGCTGTACGGCTGTATGGCTGTTGCCCTTCGATAATATTATGGGGGACGTGTGGTTCTCGCAGAGAAGGTTCTTCAATTTCCACGTGGGGGTTTCCACACCAATCAATTCTGCATGTAGCATTTCGAGATAGCCACCTATGTTTTTTCTACATGAGATGACACGAGCAAGGTGTTTACTGGCCCGGCCCGGTGAGGCCCACCTCCCTCCCTCCCCCGGTAATCTCAGCCAAGAAAGTTAAACCCTAATTATAAAGAAGATCATGAAGACATTATCATTCACAAGTAGCAATCATGAAGGTCCATAAAGCCAGCACATTTAGGGCATCTAATTGGTCAAAAAGAGGCGAGTTAATATTAGCCTGTACTTAATCATCAAGAATGATTAACGTAGGAGAGAAAAAGAAGACAAAAAGCATTGTGTGGTATTGATGCGTTTCTTCTGTGTGTAAATGACAGCAAATTTACAAATCCTCAGTGGGCAAATGTTGAGCCCACCACTCCCACTTGCATCTGTTTGTTTGCATATTTTTCTGGTCTGGAGACAATGACAATATGAACAAGCCCTTATTTTGGAGTGTCTGAGGACAATAAATGAGGAAGAAAAGTACATCAAAGTGGAACACATTCTCAATTCCTCCAGCACCAATGCAAAAAAAAAAAAAAAGGAGAAAATCCCTTTTACCTTTTGAAAAGTCTTTTGTTTGTGGTCTCATTTTGGATTAAAGGAAGGGAAACTCTCCCATAAATTTAAGATAAAATTATAATTCTCTTCTTAAACATATGTAATTAATATTTTGTTGTACAATATATATCAAATACACGGCCACCAAACTTTGCAGTTTCCCCACTCATGAGTTGTCAACAAGATGCTTTAATTTTCGAGAGAATGATGACTACCGCCCAAGGAATCTATCCACGAGATGGAATCTAGATTCATTGGCGAGCCAAGGGCGGTGGATTTTGTGTTCCATATCTCCTTGAAAGGCCTTTTTTTTTTTAATCCTCTTAAACGGGTTAATTTTATTATTCGAAATCAAAATTTTTTTACTTCATAACTGGCCAAAAGTTGAACCCCGAGCTCTTGCGTTACATGCATTCTACTAGACAATTTATTAAGTTGACCTAGAAATTGAGAAGAAGAAAAAGAAAAAATAACAAGAAAAAAAAAAGATTGTTGTAGCTTAATTTGTCTCCAACACCCGTCGCATTAGAAGATTGCTCCTACTGAAATAAATCTAATGATACCAAAAAATACTATCATAAAAGGTTAGACCCGTTGCCACAAGTTAGCAAATTCATCCATAATAATTTTAAATTCAATCGTTTTTAAATTTGATTGTTTTAAGAATAGAGAATTTCAAAAAAAAAAAAACTCATTTTCTTAATATGATTTGAATTTAAAAATTATTTTTAATATTAAAATGTTATTGGGAGGTTAAAAATGATTATTTTAGTGTGTTTTTTTCTTTTTGAGTTGATTATAGTACTTAAAAAAAGATGTGGTTTTAATATAAAAAAAAATAGCATTTCATTATAATGAACAGTGAAATTAACTTATAATTTTATTATTCGAAATCTAAATTTCTTTACTTCATAACTGGCCAAAAATTGAACTCCGAGCTCTTGCGTTACATGCATTCTACAAGTGGTAACGTACACAATTTATTCAAATGACCCATAAATTGAGAAGAAGAGAGAATAAAAAAAAAAGGTCAAAAAAAAAAAAGATTGTCCCAACTCAATTTGTCTTGGACACTCATCGCACAAGGAGATTGCTTCTATTAAGATAAATTGAATGATATCAAAAAATATCACCATAGAAGATTGTACATAAATTTAACTGTTTTATGAATTGAGAATTTCAAATAAAAAAAACTTATTTTTTTTAATTTGATTTGAATTTAAAAATTATTTTTAATATCAAAATGCTATTGAGAGGTTGGATTGATTATTTTATTGTTTTTTTTCTTTGGAGTTGATTTTAATACTTAAAAAGATGTGGTTCTAATATAAGCGATGAAATAAAGGATTGATATATAATAAAAGGTTTTTGCATTTTATTATAGTAATGAATAATGAAATATTATGGTTTTTTTTTTATTTACTTTGATCCTCTAAATCTTTTAGGTTTTTTTTTTAATTTTTAATTTAGTTTTTTTTTCCAATTTATCCTCCAATATTGGGTTTACTTGGTATTGAATTTCATAATTTATTTTGATTTATTTTTTATAAAGTTATCGTCGTTTCATGATCTTGATCGTAAATTTTATGGGTTAACTAAGTTGACTCGAGTTTTTTTAATTGAATAATATTTTTTTTAATTTTATCATTTAATATTGAGTTGATTGAGAATTGAACTTTATAATTTTTTTATTTGCTTTATATGGAGTTATTTCAGTCTCTTGACCCAAGTTTGACAAGTTAATCCAAATTGACACAAATAATTTTTGTCTTTTTTTTCTAATTTAATCTTTTAACATTGTGTTGATTGAAAATTGAGTTTTATAAAAAAAAATTTCTTTCTATTGGGTTATCACAATATTATGACCCGGGTCACGGATTATACTAGTTGACTTGAGTTTTTTTGTCCTTTTTTAATTGATTACTTTTTAATTTCATCCTTCAATATTGGATTGATTAAGAATTATGCTTCATAATTTATTTCAGTTTGTGTTTTATAAGGTTTTTTCGATCTGATGACCTGAGTTACGAGTTTTATCAGTTAACTCAGGTGATTTTTTTTTTGTTTTTTTTTAATATTTCATTCTTTAATATTGAATTGGTTAAGAATTGAGCTTCATAATTTGTTTTGATTTGATTGGTTATCCTGATCTCATGATTTAGGTTTAACAAGTTAACCTAGGTTGGTTGAATTAGTTTATTATTTTAGTTGAATCTTATTTTTAATTTTATCATTCAACATTAAGTTAATTGATAATTTGGTTTAATATTTTTATTTTTTATTTTTTATAGAGTTATCAATATTTCATGATTTAGTAACATATTTAGCAAGTTAACCTGAATTAATCCAAGTCTATCTAATATATTGTCATTTTAATATTTAAAAATTAATATCGTTTTAATTTTTTTAGTTAAACTATATTTTTATTAATTATATATATTTTCTTTAAACCTACCAAGTCAATCAGATTCATCAGGTTAATTTCTATATAGTTTAAGTTATTTTTTCTCTACTAAAAAGCACATTAACAATATTTATATATTTTTTTACATAAAAAAATTTGATCTGACTTATAACTTATCACAAGTTGGAAAACCTATTGATAATTATACAAAGTATTTGATGTCATCTGTATTCCAATACTCGAGGGTCAACAAGCAACATGGTATACACACCACTATAAAAATAATTTAGCTAAAAGCTGGCTTAATGGTCTAGGCTAGTTATGCTCCCCAACCAAACTAATTAATAGAACTTGAAGAATCCCTTAGAAAGCTGCTCAACAATTAAAGAAAGTGATAGTATTGTATAACATCTAAAATATATTCCAATAACCTCGTTCTAGTACTTTTAGAGGGTCAACATATTTTGATGGCAAATTCACGGGGTTATATTGTGCTTTCATGGTAATTGGATAGAGCTTCGAGTTAGTAACATTGCCTGAAATCCTCGTGGTTCTCAGGATGGCCGAAGATTAGTCATGGCATTGACAGATATCATTTACTCGCATTGAAAGTATGTGAGATAATCTAAGTCTTTAATGGCCTAAACTATCTGCAGAGGAGTAATTTTGTGCTCGAAGAATCCTTCCCAAGCTTTCTCTGTTTCTCTTCATATTCGTGAAGAGACAGACTTCGTTTATTTTTGGTCAAGTGGGAAGCAAAATAAGCAGATCAACATAACAGGGGAAACGTGGAAAAAGATAATAGAAGACAATCACGAGGAAGATGACCAAATCAAATCAAACCCGCAAGGGGTTACATGGATATGTCATATTTTAGAAACGGAATGCATATAACTTCATGTGTATCAACAAGAAGTTTTCTTGAACAAATAGCAAATATAATAAAAGCTTTCAGAAATTGACTTTTAGTACAACTAGGGGAATCACCTCTCTTGTACCGTGTGTGGAAATACATTCACATTTAAGACTGAGATGCTAGTAATCTTGAACTGAACAATGCTACACTTCTGTGTTCTGCTTTAAAAGCAACACAATACAATCGCTACAATACAACTACTGCCCCTCTCAAGATTATCTTGCAACTTGGACGTGTAAACTCAGAATCTCCCGAAGAGAGATGCAATGAAGCTATTACTTGCCTCAAGCAAAGACGACGGGAAAAAAGCCTACAATAATTGTCCCATACATGACAAGTGGAAAACCTTCTTGAATTCGATGTGGTCTTGGATGCACTCAACAGGATCATTCATCAACAGCGACGAGGTAGGGCTCCATAGATGTAAAAAAAAAAAAAAAGGTTAATTGTTAGTCTGTCTAGATGCCATTTGCTAATTAGCGTCTTGATTTTTGTTGGGGAGGGTATCCAGTCCCCGTTCCTGGAGGGTCTTTCCTTCTCAGTTGATGCTGCTGATGGGGCTGGGCAACACCGCGTGGCATAGGGATGTTACCAGGATTCATTCCACCACCCATCCCTGCCTGAGATGCTAGATTATAAGCCGCCATGCCCTGAGCTTGCATTCTCTGCAGGCCCACAGGCATTGGTCGTGGTGCAGATCTGTTGTTAACTCCATGAGCACCTGGTATGCCTCCAGAAACTGTATTTCCAGATGATACTGGCTGTGGAGGTTGAAGGCTAGTCGTTCCTTCAAAATCTGTATTTGTATCTACTGGACGTGTAGGATAATTGATGACTTTCTCTCCAGGTTGAGAGGGTACCAGGGCATTCCGTCCAGGGAGAGGTTCGCTTCGAAAATAATCGTGCTCTAGAGCTTGTGCAGCAGTTATACGCTTTTGAGGATCATATTCTAGCATCTTAGAAAGAAGGTCAAATGGAGCACCTTTTGGAGAGAGAGGTACAACACTATGTAGCCCAGTATTCTCATACTTGTGCTCTTGGATACGATGCACATCATTCTGCCAATGTGGAAGGCTTGCAAGTGTTGGCCATTTTTCCAGTGTAGGATGGCCTAGGACCTTAAATATCTTGTCAAGTTGATCAAGCTGGAAAGGATTTGATGTTGATTTGGCTTCTGCCCCTTGAAAAAGTGGCTTCAAAGTCAGAAGTTCAGCAAAAATGCATCCAACAGCCCACATGTCAATAGCACTTGTGTAGTGCTTAGCCCCAAGAAGCAACTCAGGTGCACGATACCAAATGGTTACCACAACACCATTATCAAACAATGTCTTCAAGGGAGCTTGATATATCCTTGCAAGTCCAAAATCAGCAATTTTGACAACCCCGTGTTCCTCTCCCTCACCCATAACTAAGATATTTGATGGCTTTAGATCTCTATGTATGATCCAGTTACTGTGCAGATAGTTCAGTCCATTGAGTAGCTGCCAGAGCAATGATTTAACAGTGTATTGGTTGATCAAATTGTTACCCTTGTCTCTGTGATGCCTGATGATTTCATAAAGGTCATGTTCAGCATAATCAAAAGCCAGATACAGTGACATATCAGTATGATTAATGTGCACATTCACAAGCTTCACAACATTCTCATGAGTAATTTCCCTGAGCAGCATGATTTCACGGATGGCAGTGGGAGAGACACCATCACCATCCTTGGACTGCTTGAATTTCTTGATGGCAATGGACTTTCCACGATTTGCAGGAGACTTGGTTTTTGCAAGGAACACAAGACCATAAGTTCCTTCACCAATCTTGCCAATAAGATTGTACTGTTGCAGCCACTCTGGCTTCTCATTGTTGTTGCTGCTTCTATTATTGCCATCTCCCATGGTTGCTAAACAGCTTTGGTTGTCTGTCCTTACAAATTAGGTTGCCACATTGGCACTGAGGTTGAAAATCAAAGGACACCAGTCTCCTGCAACAGCTTATAGTGTCAGGTCCCCTGAGGTTAAAGGCAAGGGCTTACTGTCATGGAATTATTGAGAAGGTAAGAAAAAGAAACTGAAATCTTTGGAAATATGAATAGATGATATATTGAAAATGTTTCACAGTTTCTGTACAGCTCCATGTTCAAAAGCATAATGATTACTTCAATAAGAGATTTCTGGAAATAACAGTTCAAAACGATATGGCATCTGCAAGGTGTTCAAATCTCAGTGAAACCTCTCCCTATCCAACAACTACTTGGAACACTATGTTCACAAACCCCAGCATCTCATTTCAATCTTATGAATTAAAGTAAGATACAACAAGATGACTGAAGAAATAACGTCATCCTTTTAACAAAACAGCACAAGCAAAAATCTTGAAGACAACATAATAACACATGCTCTCACCAGGTAATGTAAATATATACAAATCTTCCATTTCTACTATAAACACCAATATCCAAAACAGAAAAACAACCAAGCAATAATCAACAAGGGCATTGAAACACCTAAGATCATCAACAACAGAGATTTTCAGGGTTTCAGTTGCAGCATCAAAGCGCTGCCAGAAGCATGCAAACTTCTTTTCCATAGAAATGGCCTAAATTTCAAAGTAACTTTGCACATTTTTTCCAGTGACTGAATGAGCATGTGAATTGTATCGTATTAAACCACATGCTCCACCGCCCCGTCAATTCCTTTGAGTTTCATGCTAAACATATAATGCATGCATTATTTGCCATTCAAAATTCCCACTAATTTGAATCTTCGTAACAGGCAAGACCAGCCTGCTTTAAAGTCTTCAATTTTACAATAACAGACTCTTCCAGGAAAAAAAATCTAATCGTTAAAACGAATCCATTAAAGAAACTAACTTTTCAGTTCCTAACTAGTTATAATACTCAGAAGAACATAAAAAAAGCACTCTCTCAATAGCTAAAAACACAAAAATTGAATCCCACAAACCAAGCCCAGAACTCAGCCAATATTGAATGGTCAACAAAAAGCTAAAAATCAACATAAATGAGAGAAAAAAAAAACTAGTTGAGCAAATCAACAAAAAAAATCCAAAAAACTCACCTATCGAGCTGAAAATGGATCAAGTCAAGAACTTTACTACCGCTCAATAAAACCCAGATCTTTATTGCGGCCTCAAAGGGTCAAAAAAGGCAGCACGTTTTTGCTATTGAAACACAAACTGAGCGCATAAATCAATATGCCATGTCCTATGTTTTGAGTTGGGATTTTTTTTATATACAGGGAGCTCAGGTGTAGTTCGGGCTAGCTGATTTGGAACGCAAGGTACTGTTTGAAAAGGAAAATAAATAACCAATTGTTTTTTAGGGGAAAAAATAAGTATTGCACATGTTTCATCACTGTATTCAACTTTCATTTTTTTTCTTTTATTCTCAAGACATTATATATAATATAGGAATATTATTTAATTTCTAACACATTAGAAGAAGGTGTTGGGTATTTTTTAATATCATGAAATTTATTCACTGATGAATGAAAATATTATATTTATGCTTAATAAAATATATTTAAAAATATATAAACTAATAAATCATAAAACATATTATGAATGCTACTTAAAGATTTAAATTAAAGATTTAAAGCAGAGAGTTAATCATTCTAGTAAGAATCAAAAGATAAATGCATGCATGTTCAAATATTTTACCTTGATCATTATTTTTAGTTTATATATATATTTTATTTATCTTTGAGGTTTATTGTGGTTATTAAGTATATATGAATTTCTTTCTTAATATAAATACAGCATGTAAATACAATGGATTCATCTAAAATTAAAGAAAAAGAATTGAAGATAAATTATGAAAATCCCTTTAAATTATTATGAAATTATAAAAATCATAAAAGAATAATCACAATTTTAAAAAATAGTTAAACCAAATTGTAAATCCTAAAAAAATGTAATTTTTAATTTTAATATTTTAGTTTTATCTTTTAATATTAGATTAGGGATTGAGTTGCATAATTTATTATTTTGGTTTGCTTTTTATAAGGTTTTTTCAATCTCATGATATTGATCACAAGTTTTGCGGATTAATCTAGTCGACTCGGGATTTTTTTAGGTTTTTTTTTGTAATTGATTTCTTTTTAGTTTCATCAACATTTTGGGTTGATTGATAATCAAGCTTCATAATTTATTTTCTATGAGATTATCTTGGTTATATAACTTGAGTCAAAAGTTTAACTCGGGTCTTTTTTTTCTTTAATTTCATCTTTTAACATTGAATTGATTAAAAATTGAGTTTTATAATTTCTTATATTTATTTTCTATTTAGTTATTATAGTCTCGTGATCTGGATTTGACATTTTAATTTGTATTGATTAAGATTTTTTTTAATAATGGGTTAATTAAGAATTAAGATTCAATATGTTTTTTTTATTTATTTTTATGAGATTATCAATGTTTCATGACCCGGATCGTAAAATTTATATGTCAACTCGAGTTAATCCATTATGTTGTTTTGTCAATATAAAAAAATATCATCTTGAATTTATTTTTTTGTCAAACTATATTTTTTATTTAAAAAATATTTATATTATCTTTAAATTTATAAGTCAATTATATTTTATCAAATCAGTCCTCCACAGTATAAACTCTTTTTCTCGTTCAAAAATTCATTAACAATGCCTTTATATTTTTTAAAACATTTTTAAAAAAAGTGATTCTACCCACCGCGGGTAAATGATCTAATTTGGCTCTCATAGGTTATTTATCCCAACCAAAAAAAGTAAAAAAAGCCAAGCTATACTCATTCTGTTGGTGATGATTATTAATCATATAAATAGCATCTAAATTATGAATAAGGGGGCATATATTGGTATATTGAAATCTCGAATTGAATCTTAAAACACAGAGAGAGTACAAATTATCAACCAGAAAGTACAGATAGCCTGTCTGTTGTTTGAAGTTTCCTATCATGCATGATCCTCATTTGTTTTGCTGTTTCAATTCTCATCCAAATATATGTTTATACAGGGAGCCTTGCTTTCTAGACTAGCGCAGGCGGAGCAAGGCCTTAAACAGGCGTTTGCTCTTGCCAGAATATTGCTGATCACTATCTTTTGTCTTGTCTCTTTCCGAATACATGGACAACGAAACTGATCTCCGAGGCTCAGATGGATACTGAAATAAATGAAATTAATTAGTGAAAGAACTGTGTTTATTTCAGTTCCAGAATTCAGGTTTAAGCAGCAACATCTTAACAAGTTAATTTCAAGTCATGACTATTCGTTGTGTATGATTTTGTTTTTGACAGCCCAATCTCGTTAGACGTCATTCCATATTCTTTGTAATGGTTGCGCTTACCCTTCGTCGTGCATTAGTATAATTTGAAGATACTGGTCTCTGGAGAAGAGATCCAGAACGTATGAGCGGAGAGTGTTGCGGAGAGGATGATCTTCTTTCTGATTAAAACGGAGAGAAGAAATTATAAGAAAAGGTCATACTCTCCTGACCAGTCTCTGCTGTGTGTACTGCAACTTTGTCTAGATAAAAATAATAATAAAAAGAATTCATGCGCACAAACCAGGTTTGTTGTTGGTTGAAGTCCTTGTGATCGTAAATGCTCCTTGTCTTGAGTAGAATTGTAGAGACTGTGATTTAGAATGCCTTTCTCTGCATTAAAATTATACCTTGAAATCCTACGTCGTGGCGAAACTGGGATGGCAAGATGATCATGGTAATAACAAATATATCATCAAGATTACCTCAAGGAAGAAGGAGCTCCTTTGATTGTTGCTTGAACAGCTAGGCACAACAATCACATAAAGAAATAATCAGTTTGAAAGAGGTTTTCTGGATCATAAAAGTCTGGTGTTTGACTGATTTATTTCAAGCACATCAGGAGAGGAAGTAGCATACCATTTTTTAAATCAAGCAAGTTGTGTTCAGTACTAAAGCTTCTACTGTGATAATTTGATTTAGTATGGCTATGTGCATCCATATTCTCCTCATCAACTGAACAGAAAATTTCAGTGTCACAAACATCTTGAAATATTGGAAATTTAGAGAAAAAATGCAAAAGGAAAATGGGAGAGGTAAAATATTTGCCTGGAAAAATGTACCGCTTTTGGTGCTTTGGAGTTTTTATTGCCAATGACTGTTGTGAAAGGCCACCTTGGTTGATATATTCTTGGCATGCTTCCACTCTCTGAGGCATGCCACAGAAAAAGGTCAGGTATCGAAGTCTTAGACGGTCTGACATGATTAAAATTCCTGTGTGGACAAGTGAATTGTCCAGAAAGGCAAAATAATTTCATAGTAAATGATTTCACGAGCATGTTGGGATAATGTTTCAGCACCGTCCCAAAAAAACCAGAAAATGAATCTTGTATTCAAGAATGTATGGTGAAGGGCTAAGGGAAAGGCGGAAGGGAGGATACCTGTTCGGTGCAAAAGAAACGAAGCTCCATTTCTGAAACTTCACCAATCTCTTGATCTAAAAATTTGTTAACTTTGTATGCTACAGAACCCAAGTGGTCAACAGTACTGACCAAAGCTTTGATGGCATAATCTTTCAAGGTCTCAACCACTCTGCGTTGAGACAAAGCCGGTGGCCGGGGGACGGGGTAATTAGCATACCATGTCACAATCATGGCATTTACAAAAGGGATTGTAAAACTGACTCACATTTGTTTTTGGTCCTCTTTGTAGTAAGCTAATTCAAAATAATCGGCTGCTGAGTATAGCTGCTTCCTAAGGTTCTTCAAGTCCTAATCAAAGAAAACAACTTCATTATCAAAATTAAGGTAATTTACTTCTACAATCATCTCTGAATTTCTAGTAACCGTTGGAGTTTTCTGTAGCTAAAGAAACGCAATCATGATCTGCAACATGGCTCCACTAATGAGAGGATTTTATAAGATCGAGTGTACCTTGAGAGTATCAGAAAAGAGCAAGCTCTGCTGCATGAAAAGTTCATCATGATTAGAAGGTTCTTGAGGACCATTTACTGAAGAGGATGAGGTCTTGCTATTATCCATGACAATGAAACCTGGCTCTTTTTAGCTGCCAAATTAATCAAAAACCACTTCAACATTCAAGACATAGGTACCTCTAATTATTTCACGAAAATACCACCACCATAGCACTACCAGCCCTCGACTCTTAAACAAGAGCGAAGTACACATATAGTTACAAAGATAGAAATTAAGTCACAAAAAACATATTTCCAGCTAATGATTATCTGGCACTCAAATGGAGAAACCAACAATTGATCAGAATCTGAGTAAAAGATCTCCTGGAATCTGTGCAAACAAAACTCTTCATCAACTGATGAACATAGCTTAGTTGAGTTGAGGACTATGATTCTGAAACTAAAGCAATCTGACTGAAAGCTTCAAAACTTTGTTTTCTGCCACTTCTTTCCTGTTTGAGCTTGCAAACCAATTATCAGAGAACAGAAAGTGGACTAAAGAGATTCTAAAATCAGAAAACTTGAGATATAACACACGACAAAGAACTGAAGCCGTGTCAGAGAATCCAAAACTCCCCATAATGATATTGCGAGTTAGGTATTGATCCCTGTCATCTTTAAAAAAGGAGACATTCACTGAATCCTACTATTCCTAGCAACACTAGTACTTAGCAGGTATAATCACAGAGGTAAGTTCGTGTTCTTTATGTTCTCTATCAGAAAGGAAAAAAAACTGCTTCAAACATCGGGTTTTTTTCAAAAACATTATTGGAAAATAACAGAAAAGAGGACAGGATGGATAACATAAAACATAAACCATAACGAGACAGCGAGGTAACCTGGTCTTCCTTGTTGTTAATTAATCTGGAACTGGAAATTCAATCCCGAATCCACTCACTATTTCTGATGTATACCCAGGCACTGAAAAACAATAAAAACGAAGTAAAGGGCATCACGCTATATAAAGTCTCTTGACTTACTTTCAACTAAAAACAAAAGATGATTGTGAGATTATTGTTTTAGAAAAATATCAAATATTTATGTCGTGAGAGAAAAAAGAGGGAACGATTATTACTGGAAAGAAAAAATGATATATTTTATCTGCTGTTAGCTTAGGTTATTATTATTATTATTTTTTTGGCAGGAACTAGCCTCATGTCAACCATTTGGTTGTTTCAGTGTTTCCAAACATCACTGTAACTACCCCGTCCTTCCGCTGGTTACTATCATAATTCATACATCAAAATTAAATTTCTTTTTTAATAAGATTCCTCCGATTTGGTTATGATTTTTTTAGCTCACAAGCCAGTAGGTCAATGGCACCTTATCAGGGAAATTATGAGCATAAATGGTTTTGGTGTATAGCGTGCAAATGCTCATGGCACTGGCTGTCTGTTTGAAATTGAGATTGAATTTATTTTTTTTAATTAATTTTTTTAGTATTTTTTATTATTTTATATGTTGATATTAAAAATAAATTTTAAAAAATAAAAATATATTTTAATACATTTTTAAATAAAAAGAATTTAAAAAACAACATTTATTATATTATCAAATATCTTATTAGGCATAGAGTTATGACTCAAAAACAACCCTTTTGAGAGACTGATCAATGAATCTTAACCATAAAAATAAAAATCAGTGATATCTAACAAGTAAGAAACTCACCAATAAGTTTAATCAAGAATTAACTTGGCACTTCTCTGTACATTTTTTGCATCGGTTTTCAGGGGGTATTCGTATTTTTTCTCTCCTTGGCCGTCCTTTTCTATCCTCTCTTTTTTTATTATTATTTTTTAATTGGCAATCAATTAACTAGAGAAATAACACCATTATTTTATTCTAAATGTGCCCCTAGGTTAGTATTCTGCCTTGACTCGGTTATCGGCAAAGGGGAATAAGCATGTGCACCGACAGCCAGGAGATTTAGCAAGAAAACACGGAATTCCCAGTTGGACAAACACGGCAACAGTTACAAACATCAGTGATTTCTTTTTCCCTGAAGCAGCTGCAGTATTTCTTGAGTAGCTATCAGTTTCGTTAACGGATCATAATATTTCAACTCTTCGTTGCAGGATTTTGTTTAAATTGGGGAATTAGCTCAACTAACAGATTCGTTAATAGTAATCAGAGGTAAGATGTTGCATTCTTTGGTGAGTGGAGGAGAAATCTTTCAATCAGTTCAACTAAATTTCTTTTTCCTTCTATGAATACGCGTTCTCAGGTCAATTTTCAAGAAATTCCTCTCTTGTTGAGTCATAGAAACACCATTCGTATCTACCTACATGAATACATTTCTAATTTTTTTTCAAAAAAAAAAAAACCAACCTTTTTTGCAACCTCAGATCTGACCCGAAATGATAATACATGGAGTCATCCCATTTAACAAAGGCCGGCAAGGGTTATTAAGACATTGGCTAGTCACCCATTTAGAGCGTAGTAGTTGAGGGCTCGTAATCTCAAGTTTGGACTGATATGACTGCCTTTATTTTTTGTGACTGATCGTCACATTTCAACAGCTATTATTCGATCACTGTTGAGTTTTGTGGCCTGTTGCTTGGTTTAACGGCCAGCATCCACTTGCTGGAAGACAAAACTCCTGTTAGACCTTAGAGTTCCATCACAACGTTTAATTAGCCAAAATTAAGTTCAGGCACTAACGCCTACACAAACATGTTCGAGTGTAGTTTTATTATGTACGACCAAGAGAAATGAGATCTCAAATTCGGGCCCTGCCTCGTCCAATTTATGACCTGTCTAAAAAGAAAAACAGTCCGAGCTCACACACCGTAATGAGCTATAACATGATGTTTTTATCTTGAATACCAGGCGCCTGATTGCCGTGGGCACAAGTTCAAGTGCGAATCACCCTATTCGGGGCATATGGATTGGTCAATTACGGCATCAAAATCGCTACATCCCTGCCCCTTTTTCCTAGCTCTTCTGTAGCCAGAAGTAAGGGAGTTGTAAAGGTAAAATTTCGATAGCAGCAAGAAACTAAAGGATGTCGAATTGTGAAATTAAACGTAAAATATACTGGAGCATTACAAATCAAGCGAGCAAGAACTGCTGATCTGTAGACCGCTGGAGTGACCCAATTGAACTACAAAAGATGGCAAGTGAAAGTTATATCCTCAAATGAAATGGTTCCAAGTTGAAGAACTGAAATTTTGTCTGCGAAGACAGGTATGATCTGTTACACAATCCGCTCCAACTCTCTAGCATAACTCAATGTCTGGTTGATGAGTTGTAGTGATGGTATTTCCTTGCAGGGGGCAGATTCTTTTGCCTTCTGGAAAACTACAGAGCCATTCTTTATCTCCCACTCGGGATGCTCCTGCATTAAGCAACCGAATATGTCATATTTATGTTAATCATGAAAGTAAATCTGAAAAAGGAAAATTAGGATGCCCAGAAAAGTCCGTTCTTGGTCTAGACTCCACCAAAGGAGTTGGAAAACAATATGAACACCTTAATCCAGTTTGTCAAATACCCCGAAGCATCCACCTCCCCTACAAACTGTTTCTTAACTGAGGAATCTTGTAACATCACTTGGTGAGCTAAAACAGAGGGCCAGTTACAAGCTCTGAAGTAGTGCTAAAGGAATTTCTTATCTAAGTTCATATATTTTTTAATCAATCTAAAAAATTAAATCATTCAAATCCAAAAGCTTGAACATAAGAAAAAAAAATTCAGTGCAGAAGAAACCAGTACCTCCTTGATGTACTCCAAAAGTTCATTTTCAGAAGGAAAGAGCAACATTTGACAGGCATCGCTTATTGAAAGATAGTCATATGCCTTCTCACTGCATCCAGCAATTTCATCCCTGGAGGTGATACAGTAGAAATCAACTAATAAGAACATAGAAGGATAATGCAGTGTGCTTCCTTTCATAAAGGATGATAGGATGATCTGCAGCTTCTAACCAGGAATTCTAAAGACAGATTTTCAAAGTAAAGTTGCAAGATGAGTTTTTAGTCTGCATAATGTGGTTAAAATGAACAAAAATTCCCTGTTTTCAAACTTGAACCATGTACGACCTCAAAAAAACAACGAGCCACAGTGCAAAACTACAGCATGGAAACTTGCAAAATATGGTTTGCATGCTACATCAAACCACAAAACTATTAGATAAATCAAATTGAAAGAAAAAAAAAACAAGCACGATGGCAAAAACTTTATGGGAATGGAGCTTATTGTTAGGGAAAAAAAAACTATATTGATCGATTAAGATGTCACTTTTATAGAGGCATAACAAATAGAAATAATAATTAAAATTCCAGGCAAACGAACAAGTTTCCACTTGGTTATTACTACAGAGTATGGAGAAATTACCTCACAGTCTTCGCCAAGAGATCCATAAAATAATCATACGTCTTGTATGGCACATTCTGTTTTGCAGATAACACGCGATTGTAAGCCCCTTCCATAAAGGACTGCTCCAACTCCACAGCATGCTTGATGCAAGCATTCTCCAAAGCAGTAGGGGAGAGCAATTCCAATTCAGTATGGAATTCAGCAATTCTATTTTGGACTAAGAGTCTCAGGAGGTTGAGACCCAAGATCATATACTCCTGAGGAGATTGGGCAAGACAGCTACTGCTCAATCAAAAAAACAAATCATAAAAATCAAGCTCTAACATTATACCACTCAACATTGGCAAATAAAGAAGAGATCACAGCAAATTCTTCCTTGTCTAGGCTACACATGTTGTTCTCTTCTATGATTTCTTTAGTTAAGACCTCAGTATTGTCTAATACATAAAAACCAGACAGATCAGTTAATAAAAAGCCAAAAGCTTAAAGAACCAAATGCACAACTAAAAAACAAACCATATAGTATTTTCAAATCTGAAATGAGAAAGTCATACAAAAGGGAAGTAAATCATGTTCACAGATAAAATGAAGCCTTTGAAACAAAACTCGAAACATCAAACAAGCTGTGTAGGAGAGCTTATTTGTTATGAGCCTTGTGCAACATAGTTCCATTCCTTGGTTTGCACTAGGTTGTACAAACTGACATATTAAGAATAGAGTTAATTATCCTATCACAGTAAGGATATCTATTTCTGATACCCTACATGTAACAATACTCCACATTGCCTACAGTCAAACAAACAAATTAATTTGTTGAAACTATGAGGTTCTGAATGTCTCATCAGACTCAGTAAGGAATTCAAGTCACCATTCTACCAAACTATGGAAACATAATTTAAAAAGCATGCAGTTTATGTCAGTTAATTTATAATAAAAACACTACCCCGAATACAAAACTAAGCATGCACGCATGATTCCTTGAAAACTGAAACCAATCAAAAACTTACCTGGCATCGGTATAATAAGGCTTCAACTGAAAGAAATCCCTTTCAAAGGCCTCCTGATCCCCAATCTTCACACTCAAAAGAACAGCATGCTCAAATACATCCCCTGAAAAAGCATCCCCCACACTTAATAAATAAATAAATAAATAAATAAAAACCACGCGTCTAAAACACAATCTTATAACCTAAAATCAAAGATTATTAAACCCTAAACCCAGCATTACAACCCTGAGATCCTCAACAAATAAAGAAAAAAAACCACAATCTTACTTGCTATTGTTAATTCTTCAACAGCATTAGATGTGTCTTCAAACAACGGCGGCAAGCTTCGAAATCCTGTCAGCAAGACCTGCAGCAAAAAAAAATCAAAATTAATTGCAATTAACGCTAATTACTAGTCAATTCAACTGAAATAAAATCACTAAGAAAGAAAAACAAAAAAGAAATGAATTAAGCAGAAAATGAGTAAAAATTGGGGTTTTGAGGTGTGAAGATTAATTGTTACCTTGAGCTGAGAGAGCAGATTCGTCGAGGTATTGAAATCTTCTCTTGTGCACGCCGCTTTGGATCGCTCCAATAGCTGGGATACTTCTGTTAGCTTTGGATCCATCTCTCTCTCTCTCTCTCTCTCTCTACCTCTATCTGGATTTATATTTAAGGCTCGAGTTTTCTAGCTTCTACAGAAAGAAAAGAATTTTTTGATTTGTTTTATAAGGGTTTAAAAGGAGCTTTTGTTCGGGTGATATCTTGACCAGATTGAGTCTAGCCCAGAGCAGTATGGGTTGGGCTGGGCTGGGCTACAATGAATTACCATAAGTCAGCAAATACACATCTGTCAAAATCATTACAATTACAATTATAAAAAAGAATTAACTGTTGATGTGGAACGGTGTTTATAAAGTGATAGAGATGAGATTATACACAGGACTGTTTTGAATACCGACAAAGATTATTTTTTATTTAAAAATATATTAAAATAATATGTTTTTAATTATTAAAATTTATTTTTAATATTAATATATTAAAATAATACAAAACTATATAAAAAAGAAATTTTAAAAGAAATTCAATTTTTAAAAAAACTCTAATTCAATCACGCCAAACACCTCATAGAGAGAAAAATAGTGTGGTTCGCATAATATAAAATGGTAGAGGAAATTTATTCTTAAATTGTGATAGTGTAATAGGATAAGAATCTCGAAATAAGGATAATTTAAATATATGGAAACTTCGTTTTAAATTTTTCACAGACACTTGATCCCTAGATGAAGGGATGAAAAGATTTATTTATAATAAGAATAAAACCGATGAATGCCAGTTGGGTTAGACTTATATTTATATTATATCATATTCTATATTCTGTCAAAAACAAATTTCATTTATATTTTTTTATTTAATCTTTTTACAATGATTTATCTTTGAGTTTGCTAATTTGTTTTGTCTGCTAATTTGTTTTGTTTAACTTCATATAAGATTCTTGATATGTTGAGAAGAAAAATCCTAGTGCTCGATCAATATTTAATTATTTTTTAAAAAAATTATTTTTAAATTTATTTATTTATTTTTATTTGATCATTTCACAATAAATTAATTTGATTTTGGACTTCATGATTTATTTTATTTGAACTGATATGAAACTTTTAATATGATGAGAAATAAATTTGACACTCTATAAATGTTTAATTAGACATAACAAAATTTAATGTTATGAATTTAAAATAAAGTTTTATGAACTAAATTTGAAATTGAAGCAAATGTGAAATCCTTTTTTTAATCAAACCAAATACTAAATTGAATGAATAACAAAAAAATAATTGTCATGGGTAACACAAGTGCCAGCAACTTAGAAAGGAAGTAGGGCTCCAAAGGCACGTGAGATGATCACAAAGCTCTAAATGAGACTTTCCGTATTACTGATTGAATTGCATCTCCAATGTAAAAAGCTAAATTGAGAAATTAAATTGATAAAATAATTTTTTAAATAATAAAAATATAGTTTTTTTGATTATATGCATTCTAATGGTAAAAAGCTATTTAAAAAAATCATTTATATTTTAATATATTTCATGTTAAATTTATTTTTATATAATTATGTAACTAATTTAGATATTTTATATATAATATAATTATGATGTTATTAATTATATAATTAATATTAGTAATTTATAAAAATAATATAAAATTTAATGAAATAATATGAAAGTTAAAAGATATAATTTAAAATTAAACTTAAAATTTATTTATATGAATATTTTTAATTTTTAGTTTTATATGTTACTGTTAAAAAATTAATTTTTTAAAAGTAAATTCAAATTCATGCTTTGAAAAAATAACCGCTACCATTTAAAATTTCAAATTTTGAAAAAATGACCGCCACCATTTTTAATTTTAAAATTTTAAATTTCGAAAAAATAACCGCCACCATTTTAAATTTTAGTTTTCATACATGCAAATTAATAATAAGCATTGCCTTCTACTTGTTCTAACATAACAATTTGATCATTTTTTGAAACTAAAAGAGAATTGATATACTGGTTTAATTATATTTTCAAGAAGACAAAATATAATTGACCTCAAATTAAAACAGACAATCAAAAATAAATTTTAAATATACAACTCTATCTTTTTATCAATATCAACTACCATTATTAATTTCTCTCAATTTTATCAAAGATAACAACATAAATAAAAATTATCTTCCTTAACCCATATTAAAAACATAAAATAATAAAGAAATAAAACTCATCACAAATATTAAATTAACAATAAAAAATCTAAAAAATCAAGAGATATTAAAACGAAAATAGAAAAAGCTTTTAAACAAGCATACCTTTTAATTTCAGCTAATTAACACAACCGATGTTAATAATTAACCGGAGATAATCGATTCTTGTTTTTTAAAATTTGAGAGAAGGGTGAGGCACAATACAAAAATTTAAAACTACAAGCTTTTTCTTCATGTATTTATAGACAAAATTTTCTATGTTACAAAAAAAAAAAGTTGTTGGCCAACGGCTATAAAAATAGTCGTTGGCCATTTTGGCTATTTCTACAGTTAAATATAGAAATGGCTCTTCACAAAGCAAAATGTTATTTTGGCTCTTGCTTTTTTTCTGTTATTAGAATGCTGAAAGTAAAAAAATAGAATGTATAGTAAAGATGACTCTTTATTTGGAGCTGCCCTTACAAGGGCTTTCTTACTTGGTGGAGCATGAAGTTGAAGGCCCACCCCTTTTGTTTTTTTTTTAATATCTTTTTAGTTTTTACACCTAACTTTATAATATTTTTTTTATGTTAAATTTTATTTTTATTTTTTTATTGTTATTTTTAACAACTCAGTTTCGCAAAATTGATTCTAGATGAATCGTGAAATGGAGTTTAAAATCATACCCAAGCTAGATAATACAAGATGGATGAAATACCAAAAAAAAAAAAAACAAGGAAAAGCAACATACAAGAAGAATACATTCCACCGAGAGTTGCAATAGCTACCCATAATATTTTTTTTATTGTTTTATTTTTCTGTCACCTATCTAATCCTTTCATATTAAATCAAAATTAAATTTTATTTTTTTGTTGGTTTTTTATGGGTTCTCACAATTTTAATAATTAGTTTCAATCTTGAGATACATTAAAAAATTAACTAGATATTATGAAACGACCTCTCGTTGTCTTCGTTTTATATCCAAGACGGTTCAAAAACCTCTTGATTTGATTATAGAAAGAAATTTCCAGCGACTGTTCTGGATTGCAGTCTCCATTCCCGTCTGGAAATTCAGTATTAACAAGATATATAAGCATCGCCATCAGTGATCCTGTCTCCGAGAGCACTAATGTAAAACTACTTCCATACAGTAGTAGATGAAGCACAAAAGTTCTCTGGTTCATACTCTCCCAATTACACACCAGTAACTAACAAAAGCAAATAGTGCTCAGACAGGATTCCGGTCGTCACCTACCTGGTAATTTCCGGGGTCACTTTTCCGGGGGATTGCTAGGGATCACCTGGAAATATTTTTATAAGTAGAGAATCTGACTAGTAGGGCAGTTTGAGATCTTATCTGATACCCACTTTGTGTGACAGATGGCTGTCTTCATGATCCACTAACAACGGTGAGATATCATCTTCTCAAATAAAGGTAAGAGCATGCACGCCCACATTGAGCTGCATCCTGGAAAAGATCATAAAATAGCTGTGAAATACAACGTATGCGTGTGTGTGCTGTAAGGGAGGTTAATTTCGAGTTCCAAGTCATCGGAACCAAGATATTTATTTATATTTAACCACTTGGAATTAACCTAAAGCAACAGATTTTTGACTTTTTGAAAATGGATCATGAACTTTGAACAACTTGGGGCCATTGGATAGCAATGTTTCGTAGAAGTTTAAGCTATTAATTAGATATTAAAACAATATTGATTGATAAGATCATATCTAATTGGGGCCATACAGGATATTTCAACCCAATATCGGACCTAATTATTCAAAGTATTTGGCAAATGATCTAGGACATTGCCATTCTTCAATTGGTTTTTGTTCAAATTGAAAATGCTATGGTAGAAGTAGTGGATAGCCTGTGTTTCGCCACAAGTTGTATATATTTTTATATATAAAAAAATAGATATGCAGGTTTTTTTTTTCAATATAATGTTTTCAAGTGTAAATTAAAAAACTTATAAAATGATCTAATTAAATAAATTGGTAATTATCCGTATAAATAAATAAATAAATAAATAAATAAATAAATCATTAATGATAACTAAAAGCATAACTGAAAAAATCGAGAGACAAATTTATATCAAGATTTTGATCTCGCAATATGAGATATTTACCTGGTTGTATTTATTGAATTTTTTTATTAAAATATTTTTTTATTATATCAAATGATAATAGAAATAGACACAAATATAAAAATAATTTAATAAAATAAAAGGAAAAAAATATTATGCATGCATGGCTACACATATTATAAATATTTTTTATTTTAAAAAATAAATTTTATCTATATAAAATATTAAAAAAATTATAGATCAAGCATAATAATATGTTAAAAAATTAAATACATACAAAATATTTGTTAAAAAAAATATATTTAAAAATGGCTAAATAAGCAAAATGAAAAAGCATAAGGAAGAGATATTAATTGAAACACAAATAAAAAAATATTATAAAAAACATATTATAAAAGATACCAAAAAATAATAATGTCTAACGATGAAATTAGAAAAGAAAATAAACCACAAAAAAGATATCGACCCGTTTTAATTTTTCAAACCTGTGACACGGGTTATTAGATCAAAAACAACATAAATAGAAAAATCATAAAATTCAATCCCCAACAAATCAAACGCTAAAGGATAAAACTAGAAAAAAATAAAAAATTACACAAAATTATCTAAAATACAAAAAATGTGATTAAAATAACAAGGGTGAAAATCCAAATAAAAAGTAAATGAGAGGGAAACAAATTTTTTTGAATGGAGAGTAATTGAAAAGAAAAATAACTTCAACGAAAAGAAAAAAAATAAAAAAATGAGGACTAATTGAAAAAATAATATATCATAAACTTTGATCAAATGATGAAATTGAAAACCAATAACACTTTAACAAATAAACCAAAAACAATTAAAGATAAAAAGAATAAAGATCGAATTGAAAAAAAATTTATGATAAATTGTAATGAAGGATCAAATTGAAAACAAACATAAATTTTATAAAAAGGTAAAAAAAAAATCAAATGATTAAGGATTAAAATTAAAACATAAAAAATAAAAAAGACAAACATTTAATTTTTAAAAGATGAAAGAGAAAATAAAATTGAAGAAAAATGGCTCCCAACAACAAATTTTCCATCTACTGTTAATACTCATTGCACTAGCAGGAAATGAGCGGGACAACGATTCTAACAATATGGTGAAAAAACAGTTTTTATGATAGAATATAAAAATAATCTTGTTTATTAATATCAAACAGGATTCTGATTTTGTTTCTGTTTTTCTTTTTTTTTGTTTTTATTTGAGACGGTAACTAACACTCTATGAACTAATTTGCTATTGAAAAAAATCACAAGGCATCTATTTTTTTTTACAAGAGCAAAAATCGTAATTTTACCGTTGAAGTGAATAATAATACATGTGTGCAGTGATTTCTACTAGCAGTTTAGAGTTTTTGTTAATGCTGTCATGATTATTTATTGCTCAACTCTGGTGTTTATGTAATTATTAAAAGTTGGGGCACAAACATAACCTTTTTTTTCTTTTTCTTTTTTTAATGGACTCCCTTCTTTTGTTACCAAGAAAATGGTTCTTCCATGATTTTGTAGCACAGACCAAAAGCTTTGGCCCTAAGAACCACTCCGGGGTGGGTCTCCTTCCAATTCCTCGCCTGGACTTTGATTGCATATATAAAACAACAAAACTCCAACTTCTCAAAAACTGAACTCCAAATTGAAGAACAAAAACTACAAGTTAAAACAAATTTATTTTTGGAGAGAGTCTTGTTGATGTCTCGACAATTAAACAAACAATTGCAAGATTAGGTTAACATTTAACAATAACAGATGTTCATGTCAAGTGGGAGGCATACAGCCCTAATCATACTAGCGGGCTAGTGGTGTCTTGTATTAATCTGTATGGTAGGAACGTGTCAATTATTTGAAGTTGAGTTAAACCCACCTCGCAAACCCCATTATGTTTTTCCATCTGAAAGTTGTTGGACCGGTGACCTGCCACCCACGAATCAGGCTCTGCCTTAACATCTTAGGAAACACCCTCCTAGAAATCTCGTCGAAGCAAGATTTGCCAGAAACCACCACCTGCTCAGGTCATCTTTTGCAAGTGGGGTCTTCTCAATCTCTCTATGCAAGGAAAAAAAAACAAAAAACACGCACAAGTACAATGGGAAGTGGGGTGGTTAGAACTTAGAAGTTGCATTAGCTAACCAAATGCTCCATTTTTTTCCAAATTACGAAACCAATCAATTTCACCTTCTGTTTGTCAGTCCAGCATTCTTATGGTCTAGGCATCTTAGAGCTCATGATAGTGTTCTAGGTCCATGCTTGAAGAATGAAGACAAACCGGTCTTCGGTAGTGCTTCGTGAGAGGACCCATGGCTTAGTGGACAGACATGGGCTTGTCCCATCATTGAAAAAAGTGAGAATATATACTGTCATCATGCAAATTTGATCTCCAAAGCTCTAATTTGCTGGCTTCTATTTTATTAACAAAGGTTGCCTTATTAATGTATACTTTTCCCCTTTCGATTAACCACCTCCACCTCTCTTCCTCCCTCAACCCACCCTCCATAAACACAGTCAACTAGGCACTTGCAGCTCTTCCATGAAACTTCAACTGAACTGGTCATTACTTTCTACATCCAGTCATTTTTGAATCTCGGAGACTGATGGGCCTCCCTCAATCCCCAACCCCCTCTCATCATTATCCTCAAGAGCTTCAACTTAAACTCTACCAGGCTTTCATATTCTCAATTCCTATCCTCTTCTCCATTATTCTTTTTCTGTTGTTTTACTTGTTCTACCTCAAAAGAAGGACTCCCTCGCTTTCATCTCCTCCACGTATTATTCAAAGGAGTTCCAATCAAGCTACTCCATATCATGTCTCCTCTGTAAGCCCCCTCTCCATTTCTCTCTCTCATGTACCGCATGCATGCAGCAAGGAAAAAAGAAAAGGCAGAAAAACTGGAGCATTTCTTTGTTTTTATGTTGTGCTTTTGAAATTTAGCTGTATACTATAGTGATGGTTTGCTGCAGCTATCATCTTACGATTTTTGTAATCTTTTTTCTTGTTTCAATGATTATATTTATAGATTTATCAGAAGGAAGAGATTACAGACAAGCTTCCAACAGTATTGTTTGATGAAGAATTAAGGACAAAGGACTCTCAGTAAGTTGTCACTTTACTCAATTTCCATTTAAGATAATTATTAATTCATATGATGTGAGCTAGTATTTATCCTGCCCTACAACATGTACTCAATATAGGGTTATATTGCAGTAATGATCATATGCTGACGAGGGCAATTCACTGAAAAACTGGAAGATTTATATTCACCTTCAGCAAAGTTTCTCTAATTTGTAAACATGGGAAAGGGCCTTAGATAAGGTCTCACTATTCACATCCCCCCTAAAGTCATGCTCAGTTATCTAGTAAAGCAGCAATCCCTATGAACCATCCTTAACAGGCTAGCGAGGCAGAAGAGCTTCACATTTATATCAGATGCCAATCAGGATCTCTAATAACATCCACCATTTTCTCTGAAGGCGCTTCTTGATAAGAATATGGTGAAGAACTAATTAAATCTCTATAACAATAGACACGTATGGAGGTAGCAAAGCATGTATGAAATAAAGTTGGAGAGATTCTTTAGAAAAGTTTAGTCACTTAACCTATTGAAAAAGACATGAAATGTTAAGCATGTACAAGATTTTTCAGTTCTTAGAAGCCTAAAGACCTTTACTTGGGTTCTTATTTTGCCCACAGGTCCAACAGTAGCCCTATCTTTCTATTTCTTTTTGGGTCCCCAGCTTGCACTATTTCCAACTGCACATGTATCTACCTTTACCTGAGTCTGAGAGACCCCTTGGATATTCTTGTTTGCTAAAGAATGGTTAGCAAAGATTTAGACCCTCCAATAGGTCTTAACCAAGCAAAATGCCAAGGGCATCAAGTTCTAAAGTCTAATAAGTTATCAGAATTTCTATCGATGCTTCATGTCTATACTTTGTAAGATGAGACAGCTGAAACTGTAAAGTTTTCTCCCATTTCAAACGCGACGTCGAAGAATCTCTAATTACATCCACTACTTTCTGAAAGCAAATTGGCTGTAAGCTTGTACAAAGAGTTTTTGATGCTAACAGAAAAAAATCAGGGAAATTGCTACAAGGAAATCTATCTAGAATATTTAAAAAGAAAAGGTGAAGGCTTCGATTCAACTGAACCTAATTGAAACTTTTTGGTTGCAGATGCTGTGTTTGCTTGGGCGAATTCGAGATCAAAGAGGAATTGCTTCAAATCCCATCATGCAAGCACGTGTTTCACATTGAATGCATACATCATTGGCTGCACTCAAACTCAACCTGTCCACTTTGCAGATGTTATGTCATATTTCCCACCACCGTATTTTGTACTAAGCGGCCACAATCTAGTGGACCTGTGCTACTGCTGCAATCTAGTGTTGGTGCAAACTCTCACCAGCTTCAGAATACAACATCAGAACTGCAGCAACAACAAGATGTTGGTGCAGGATCGACAGAACAACTCGTGATACCTACGGAAGAATCATCAAGTGTGACATCACAATTGAGGGACTCTTCCAGGCTACCTGAGCTATCCATTTCCATGGAGAATGGAAGGGGATCTCCAAATGGAGAATCTGTTATTCTTCATATCCAAAGACATAGTACATGAAGAAAATTCTTGCCTCTATACGAAGTTGAAATAAATAGATAGGCAAATGCTCTCAAGGCAGAACACCAAATGGCACGCGCATGCTCTCAGTTAGCTGCGTAATTCTGTTTTGAGAATTTCTTGAAAGGGGTTAGATATCAAAAGGCCGGTCACTGGTAATAGTACTGTTGGTGGAATCGCAGATGAGGCTGGCCTTGTACCGAGATCCGGATTGAGCTCATTTCATGTCATTAAATGCAGAAATTACACGAGAAGCATGCGAAAAGATGAAATTTTTGCCCGTAAATATAGTGAAATTTTGTGGCAGCATCATCTTGATCTTCTTTTATTAAAATCATCTATTTATAGCCAACTTAAGGTGAACAAGTGCCTTTATCAAAACTATAAATGAAATTTTTTAGAATTTATATATATGTGTGTGTGTGTGTGTGTGTGTGTTTGACAAGTTTATCCTTGAATAATCTTTATTTACTTGAAGTTTTTTATTAATTGTTAAATAGAATCTTGACCAATACCCAAGCGAACCTTTAGTTTAAGCTAACTATGCTGATAAATAGTACCTCCAAATTGCTGCCCTTGAAAATCTAAACCAGACCTCTGATAAATGAGACTAAAAGTTGATTGAGGCGGCCATTGTTAGGGGTACAAACATGGGTGAATGCGTTATCTTTTGCTTTGTTCATCATCGACTACTTTGTTCGTCACAGTAAAACCACCATTGGAAATTCCCAAGGGCCCGAGAAGGAAATCAATGAATCCATGAGAGGCAGCGGGGGAAGAGAGACATAGACTGTGATTGAAAATTAGTTTATATTTTTTTTATTTGTTTATATACCTTTCACTTTATTTTATTAAACAAAGTTATTATTTTTATAGTTTTCTATTAATTTTTATAATATTTCTGAGTTTATTTTTAATTAAAAATTAACTTAAAATCCTATCTTCAATTCTTAATCAGTGTGTGCTAAAGCTAAACCAAAGGAACATGTAGTCCGCAACAGTTTTGGTCATGGGGGAGCACAGATACATACAAGGACATTAATTTAGGGCACAGGCTCTCAAGTGGTGGTTTGAACTTTGAAGTGCTCTTGCTTTTGGCTCTAGAGTTGTGAATCAGGCTCGCTATGAAATGTCCGGTGGCATCTTGTCCCAGCCTTTACAGCTATAACAAGAGAAATATATTGAGAGACCTATAGAACGCAGGATAGACAAGTGTAAGTTTTCCGAATTCGGCTCCTCTCCAATATTATTATCATCTTCGTTAAATCCAAGCCCTGCAAGTCAAACAGAGGGTAGAGGTTTTATTGGATTATTAATTTATTATTATTATCTTTTCTTTTCTATCAAAACTATTTCTATTTCAATGTGAGAAATAAGACCCACCTCATAAATATGAAATCTGGATTCTTATTTTCTCTCTATTATATATTTATCTTAACAACATAAAATTAGTTTATCACGTGATTTTTAGCAAATATGTACTATAATAAACTGGACGGCGAAGATTCAACTAACAATTCTAGGAAACAAGAAGGGCCGCTGAATTCACTTGACATGAATCCGGTGATAGGAACGGAAAGGAAAGGAAAGTAGAATCTGCATCGCCGCGCATTTAATTGAGGACAGCCCAGAAAAACCTCGTATGAATTCTTACTTGAAAATGAAAGAAGCTGCTGCATATAATGCGCCTGCCAGAAGGGTTGCCATAATGGTGGTTTTGATAGGCATTTTCCCGTTGTCATTTCTCAAAGCTATGGCTTCGTAAATTGGCCAACAATTCACCACAGCAAAACCTGATATGAACATCTGCATAAATAGTCCCTCCAAATTGTTTCCTCCGAAGACTTCAACAAGCCCTCGGGAAAATGAGATTAAATTAATTATGGCCGCCATTGTTAGGGAGACAAACATGGGTGAATGTACCCCAAACTCAAAGATCCCTTGTTCGTATCTTTTACTCTGTTCAGCATCAACTGCTTTGCTTGTGACGGTAAAGCCAGATGCTGAAATTCCCAAGAACTTGAGGAAGAACTCTATAGAACCAAATAAATAACACGTCACTCCCCTTATGTGCCAAAATCGCTGATCATTCCACCATCTCTGGACTGATCCACCGGCTAAGACAAAGTCAAGACAGTCTTGTCCATAGGCCCCAAGGAAGAGAAACGCATACAAGAAAAACCATGACTCTGAAACCTGCAACAAATGTTACGATAAATTCAACAAAGAAACTTCTATAGAACCAATTCAAGTAGCTAATTGATAGATCACTCGAATATCTCATTGGCCTTCAGGTGACTCCATCTCTACTTGCTGCGGCTTTCTAAATTCATGTCAGAAATGAAGGATTCTTTTTTCCCTGACATAAACTTTGTTTTATTCTAGAAGAAAAGAATAGCACACCTTTGGGAATATAGAAACTTGGTTGAGAAGAGCTAGCTGGGGAAGGAAAGCATATGTGGTGATTGGAATAGACCATATGGCCCAAAATGCTAACTGTGCATAGCCAAGGCCCATCAAGATACCCTTGGATCTAACGCCGAAGGTTGCAGGGCTATGTTTTGAGAAGGCCACTTCAAGAAGTCCAATTGACCATCTCTTTTGTTGATTCAGAGCATCAGCCAAGTTGATGGGAACATGACCGAAAAACGCAGGCCTTTCAGGATTACACAAAATGCTTTTCCACCCCTCGCATTGCAACCTAAAACCTGTATAATAATCCTCCACCAATGATCCATATCTGAATCCAATCTGCATATTTTACAACCAGTTATACCATTGCAAGCATAACAACACAATAAATAACGTTAATCTTGAGCACTAATCATGAACTTACCTTAGAGCCCCAGTCGGTTTGGTTCTCATAATTGCAATCTGCTACTTGATGTGCCAGTGCCAAAACTGACTGGGATTGGATGGGCTTGTCCACAACATGGTCTGGGGATAGTTCAGGAATCTCTGGTGATATTAGGCTTGATGGACTTCCAAAGAAAGATCTCCGACGAAAGAAACATCCAGTTCCAACATAATTAGGACCCTCTACTCCATCCATCCCCATTGTATTAATTACAAACAAACGTTTAAATTCACCACAATAGATGTCGTTTTTATTGATTCCACGATATATCTGAGGAAACTGAACGTACGCTAATGTGGACCTAATTGCTGGATCGCATAGATAACACATTGCCCGTAGAAGTGTTTGTGGATCATTCGAGCAGAAGTCGCAATCTAGAGTCAAGATTATTGGTGCATTGGTCATGTTGCTTGATACTCGTAGCTACAATAGCAGTGAGAGAAACGTGCATTAATCTATTAATAACTAGCTAGCAACATGAATTCAAATCTTTATGCTATAACTTACATAGCAGTAAGACAGGACATGGATTCAAATCTTCGTGGTATAATTTCATTTTGAATAGTGTATACTTTAAAGACCTAATATTGTTTTGTTTGGAAAAAAAGAATTATGATTAATCATTTAACTTGTACATATATTCTTTACAGATTAACGTGCTTGGGTTTAGGTTTTTTTCTTTTAATGATTTTATATGCTATTGTGTTCTAAAAACAAAATGAGCTAGTAAGAGAAATCAGTATGCACTACATGGTATATTTAAAGTTCCGAATATAGTAAAATTTCTTCTCTTTGTGGATGCAGGCATAACCTAACAATGAAAAATCATGGTGTTAATGTTTTTTTCTTCTTTATTGTGATATTTTCTATATTTATGTGTGCGATCTTTAACATATATACACTTAAAAAGGTGTGTAAATGGTTTGTTTAAGACTGAAAAAAAGAAGAAAAAAAGATCTAATCTTGACATGCAAAAACCGATGATACCTTTTTTTAATAATAATAAAAAAAAGGAACTTAAAAGTTTGTGATTGTGGAGAGGCATATATTTTATTTACCAAGGCATTGAGGGCACCGGCTTTGAAATGATGAGGTAAAGCCTTGCCTTTTCCTCTTGAAACGTAGATGAGATTTGGCATCAAGTTACCAGCGATGTCTTTGTCCTTGCTTGCATCTAGTAGAACCTGCTCATAGTTCAAACAAATACGTAGGATGTCGGTATATATATACATATGTGAATCAAACCAATCACATTATGCGGATATATATATATATATATATATATATGTATGTATGTATGTATGTATGAACCTGGTTATAGCAACTCCTGTGATTAATGTGTCTTTGTATATATTTGTCTCTAAAAAAAGGTTTTAGAAGCTGTGATGGAAATGCAAACCTGAATGACAGCGGGATGGTCTTGTCGTGTGAAGTTATCAGTCCATTTGTTGAAAATCTCATGTTGTTGATGATCAACTTCTCCCTTCTCAAGAGCATGCTCTACCTTGGCTTTCATGCTTTTATACATCACCTTATTACATATTTAAAACTAATCATTTCAGGTTTCACTAATCCATACATGTTGAGAAAAAAACACCTTATCTGGAATTTTCATCAACTAATTAAATTTATTTTAATTTATCTTTTTTCATATGTCGGAAAAATTCATTAAACACCACGGACCGAAATTGTAATCAGGCGAAAGAGAAAACAAAATAGAGGAATATTAAAAGCCTCTCACGGCCTGGCATGATGGCTCCGAACAAACCAACAACTATGTAAATTTATTATTTTGAATCTAATTTCGGAACAAAAATTGTTTTGGGTTTCTCCCAATTCAAGCAAAATCACATATAGTGTATAAGGTGCATTTCACCTTTCGCATCCACACACAGTTAAGGAGACTTCGATGCACCTACACTGAGATTAAATTTTAGAATGTCCCCTCTGGTGAGATTAACCGGATGCATTGCACCCTTCACACCCACACACATCTAGGGAGACCTCGTGGCAACTATATTGAGACCAGAGTTTAGAACTATCTTCTTTAGTGAGATTTTAATTATATGCAAATACGCAACTTCTTTAAGAAACCAGCAATGGAACTCAAACTTGCTGCCTGCGTTTCTTCGCAATGTCATGCTATTTTGTTTTTTGTTTTCTTTTTTACAAATAATGATGTTCGGGTGTCAAAATAGAATAAAAAATTATATAAAAAACAGTCATAATAAACATATAATCCTAGCGTATCAAGCCTGAATCAATTAGAGATATCTGATTAAACCCGTAATTTAAATAACTTAATAAAAAAATAGAATTATAAAATTTATTTATCCCTAGTCATTATGAAAAAAATTATATGCTGTTGGAAGCCAGTGCTAAATTCTTTGGGTTGAGATGCAAAAAGCTAAATTCTTTGGGTGGAGATTAAAAAAATCATTTAACTTTTTCAATAAATAATACAAATGTCTCTTAGCTACGATAACTTTTAAAAAGCAAATAGCTCTTTTTAATATACAATGCTCAATTAGAAATTTGGTATCCTAGTGGGTATGGGGTGGGGGCTGGTTTACGACTTCTCTATAAACCAATTGTATTTGTTTTGGGTGATTTCGAGGAGAGTAGAAGAGAAAAGGGAGGTTAAAACTAGGGATGATAAAGAATATATAGAGGTGAGGTTTCTATTAGATTTATACAATATTTATTATTCAATAACTAATGGATTTAGATATCTTTATTCTATTTTGGATATTTGAGATAATAATTATCTAATATATATATATATATATATATATATATATATAATCCAACTACTTATAGACTGACCCAATAACTCTAGCACTTAATGGATTGTATTTCAGTGTCGAATTTAATAGCAATAACATTGTTATAGAGTAGGAATGTGATTTGATCCATCTTTTTTTTATTAGTATTATTTCAATTGATGTATAATAAAATTTAGAAATGTGTTTGCCAAGAAACCTAAGTTGCAACTCTAGGTGTCGGCGACGACACGGCGCGATGAATTTAATATCTCGAGGAAAATATGAAAGATTTGCTCCACATGGTTCTGAGGTGTGGACGCAAGATAATAATAGAGGACGGGTCCCTCTTTTCCTCACAAATGTCCACCACGATGACAGCACAAATAGCTGCTCCAATGAATACACTATTGACTTTATTATGCTCATCATCGAGGGCATCATTTCAAGGCCACATGATAGAATACGCCGATCGCCCGGTCCGCTATATATATATATATATATATTATTTGTTTATCCTTGCTTAAAGCTCCTTAATTATATTCAAAGACTGTCTAATTCACTAATCAATGTATTTCCAATTAAATAGCCCCCTTTATGCACGCATGTCTTTATTTAGGACTCTCTCATTGAAAATGGAATTTTCTAGCAATTAATTACTAGAAAAAACGTATTCGTTTCTTAACTATCAAAGTCCAAAACCTTAATTCAAGTTATAAGAAGCAAGGTTTCAAAAATAATGTTGTTTTAATACAGATAGCATGCCTTCATCTTAAAACTTAAAAGTACTCAATTTTAATTTCCATACACACATGGGCAGATCCTAGCCTACACATAAAAAATGATGATTTAATTTATAAATATAAAAAGTGCCAAGTATAAGAAAATAAAAGAAGAGAGCATTAAAAAAATATTCTTTTATGAATGAAAACATAATCTTAAAGTATCTGACCTCGATCTTCTCAGTCTCAGAGGTGCAAGGATGATTGGATTCAAAATATCCCTCAGGGCTCCTCTCTAGTATCTTGTTCTTCTTGCAAAATGGTAGCCAGTGGGTAGAAAACTTAGCAGCCTCCATGAAAGAAAACAGAGTCAAGGCTGAGCCTCCATCGTCAGATACATAGACTGAAATCTTCTCTGCTGGATAGTCATAAGCCATCGCTGATAAAGCCGTATTCACTACACCTATTGGTGGCTCCTTGTATGGATCGGCGGTGCATATGAACACGTCTAAAGCTGGAAAATCACTTCTTTTCATGACCTTTTCAACATTTTCAGGGAATTGCTTACGATAGACTGGACACATGCGACAAGTCTGCGTGTTGATCCACATGAAAGTAAGGACAAAGTCGGAGAGTGACAAGGCGAGGTTTATAGAGAAGGACACTATGGTTGGGGAGCACAGCAGTGTTTTTGTATGGTGATAGAATAGAGCTAAAATGGCTAGAGCATAAACTGTGGCAAACATGCGGTTGAAAATTGTTATTCCCATGGGCTTCACCGTGTGAAGAGGAGGAGGACCACCACCGGTAGAGGCTTTTGTAGTGCCGGATTCCTTTGGTCGACCCTCCATGCTTTCTGGTGGTTTCCTATCTCAGGAGCAATGACTGGTCATATATATAGTTCTTATCTATGCAGACCAGATGATAGTATGTTACTGTTGTTTTATAAAGTATTTTTTATTTGAAAATATTAAAATAATATATTTTTTATTTTAAAAGAATATTTTGATATTAAAATAACTTAAAAACATAAAAAAATACTAATTTTAAATAAAATAAAATTTAAATTTTTAGAATTCCCAAACAGTCATCAAGTAAACATTCCAACCATGGCTATATGAAGATTGAAATTTAATAATTAGTTTTTTTATTTTTTTTCCTTATTTAATTGAAAACAACAATCTATAAACTCCAAACTTATATATAACTAATTTATTCATTATATTTATATATATATATATATAGAAGAATGAAGATGATTATTCTCTTATCATTAAAAAATTAATATTATATCAAATAATTTTTTTAAATAAATAATTTTATATATCAAGCCGAATAATCATTTTAGATTAAAAAAAATTAATAATTAAATAAAATACAACACAGTAAATTATTTCATATTACATTCTAACAAATACATTAATAAGTCGAACCTCTTGTAAGTCGCTCGACTTTCCAAAAGCTTAGCTCGAACTCGCTTGTTAAGACATAATGATCTTATACAAAACTATTTTTAAAGCTGGAAATATAAATAAACCGAGTTTTAACTTAAGCTAAGTTTAACTTAACAGGATTCATGAGTCGTCTCAATTATATGAATTACATTCACAAGTTCGTTTAAATTAAACAATCGCATTTATAAACTTGTGAAAAATTAAAAGAATAAACAATTTGCTTAAGATTTTATGAAATAAATTACGTTAATATGTAATCCAAAATATTGTTTTTTTATAAAATAAAGTTTAATAAGAAACTTGTACAATCATATATTATCCTCAAGGGGAGTAACGTGATTGCAAAATGCTTGAAATCTAAACAGTAGGTCTCGAGTTTGAGTCAGAACGTGCATCTCTTGTAAGAGCTTGAAACAATCAAGGTTTTAGTCGCTTATCTGGACCCATAAAATATACTTTCCGAGAAATAAGGTTTCTCGAATCCAAAATAAAATAAAATTATAAGGAGTTCAGAATATAGATATATTTTGTTTAAATATTCATGTAATATGTTATGTTTATAATATTTTTTTTATGATGTTACAATTATATGATTTTTTTTACAAGTATATCAATATTTAAATGATATCTAGTATTGTAGTAATAATTATATTTTAAAATAATTTTTATTTAAAAATATATTAAAATATTTTTTTTTATTTTTTAAAATTATTAACATTAACAAGATAAAAATCCAAAAAATAATTAAAACTTAAATAAGAATCATTTGGGAATGTACTTCAACCCTAAATTTTTTAAAATTTTAAATATTTTTATTTAAAATTAATATTTTTAAAAAATATTTATAAATCATATATATTGATATTAAAACTAATATTTAAATATTTATAACTCAATTTAATATATTTAAAAAGCGAGGTTACCAAACCCATTGAGCCCCACTTGCTTCGGCTTTCATCACTGCGAGCTGCTGGTTGCTGTGCTAGTGCCAGAACTGACTGCGATTGGATAGGCTTGTCCACGATATGAGCTGGGGTTAGCTCAGGAATCTCTGGTGATGCGAGGCTTGATGGATTTCCGTACAAAGCTTGTCTTGGAAAGAAACATCCCGTTCCAAAATAGGGCCCCACAATCCATCAAATCCCATAATAATAATTTGATAGAATATATTAATCTAGAAAAACAAAAATATTTGATACAAGAATTATATAAATTTCTAGATTATTAAATATTATTAACTTTAAAATTTATAAAATTAATTAAGATAAACATAAATTAATTCAGATATTTATATTAATAAATAATATAATAATAATAATTTTTTGATACAAACGTTTGAATTCGAAAAAAAAGTGGAAGAAGAGATTCAATTTAGTTTTTAGCTTGGCTAGTCTATTGATATCCCAATCCAGAACTTTCTCTTTCCCCATAAAAAACAAAAGCTTCAAGCTCACCTATTCTTCTTCCCCGTCATGTTGAAAAATCGCAAGTATTAGGAAATATACGACGAAAATAAAGATTAAAGCTTGGGATCGGAGATGTTAGAAATAGTAGATGATTTTGTTCAACATAAAATGTTTGATGTTGGAATAAAAAAGAACCGGAGATATTGAAGGTGTTTTTTCTAAAAACAAATCTATTTTAAACCTATTTAGTAATGTAATTACAGTTATTTTTTAAAATATTTTTTATTTAAAAATATATTCAAATAATTTTTTATATATTTTAAAAATTAACATAATAAAAATAATTTAAAAATACAATTTATATCCGTGTTTAGTTGTAAATAATAGAGGATAGACTAATTTTTAGTGGACTTAATTTATATTGTTTTATTAAACATTTATTTAGTATGTCATAATTCCTTTTATTAGTTTTGATCAAGGTTGTTATGGTTTGACTATTTATATGTAATGTTAGTTTTTTTATGAATTAATAAAATTTGTAGAGTTGCAAAGTTTCTCTCTTTTATTCTCTAGCTTTGCTCTTCTTCTCTTTAGCTACCTTTTACGGCTTCTTCTCCATAACTTTTTCTCTCTTCCTATTCTTCTCTTCAATTCTCTGTCCCTCATTAAGGGTTCTAATTCCTAATTTCTACTACAAAAAAAAGGGGTTTTGTATAAGCCCCGTCATCCACCAATTGAACTTTACTGGAAAATGTAATAAGAGATGCATTACCTGTTTCATGTTATGGATTGAAGTATGGATGAAAATTACAAAACCATACATTTAATATACAATTCTCTCGTTTACTATCAAAAAACAAAAAATGTATACAAAATGTGGGGGCACCGATTCAACGATTCAAACTCGTGCAAGACCTCACATCGTGGTGTGACCGCTAGTTTTAAGATATGCTAATATATAAGAGAAAAGGTAAAATTAAGTGAACCTTCTTTTAACATAAAAAAAGAAGAAGAGGAGGACATTCGAAGGAGGAATGCCGCGATAAATTATCATACAATTCATCGACAAGTCCTCATTAATGTTCTTACAAGAAAACGAAACAAGATGCAGTATACAATGTACCTGCCAGAAGTGTTGCAATAATACTGGTTTTAATAGGCATTTTCCCCTTATCCTTTCTCCATACAATGGCTTCATAAATTGGCGAAGAATTCACCACGGCGAAAGCAGATATGAACATCTGCACGAATAGTCCCTCCAAATTGTTTCCTCTGAAAACTTCAACAAGCCCTTGGGAAAATGAGATTAAATTAATTATTGCTGCCATTGTTAGGGTCACAAACATGGGTGAATGTACCCCAAACTCGAAGATCCCTTGTCCATATCTTTTACTTTGTTCATTATCAACTACTTTGCTTGTCACATTGAAGCCAAATGATGAAATTCCCAAGAACTTGAGGAAGAACTCCACGGAACCAAATACGTAACTTGATATTCCCCTTATGATCCAAAATCGCTGATCACTCCACCATCTCTGGATAGATCCGCCGGCCAAGATGAAGTCAACAAAATCTTGCCCATATGCCCCCAAGAAAATAAATGCGTACAGGAAAAACCATGGCTCTGACACCTGCATCACGTGTTTTCCCGGTTCTTGTAATAAATTAATGTTCAATTTATAGAATAGTTTTATTCCCACTCCAACTGTGCAACAAGTTTTATTCATAAATGCTGCAAGTGTTGCGGATAGATTTGCAGTTTTTGAAAATATTTTTTAATTTTTAATATAAATCATTAAAATTATTAGAAAATATTAAATTAATTTTTTACACTTCTTAAAAGCATTCAAAAGCACAAGTTGTATCAAACACAAGATAGGTTTTTTTTTTAATAATCAAAATTTATTGGAATATATATTATGTTTAGTTATTAAAGTTAAAAATTATTTCAAATAAAAAATAAGAGTATATAAATTGAAGCTTGCACAATTTTAGTTACTATATTATATTTTTTAAAATAAATATGTTATTGGTAGATATATTTGGAAGCACAAAAGGATAAAAACATTAACAAGAAAAGAAATTCAGCATGACAAAAAAAAAAGGTTTTGAAGAAATTAAATTAGGTGATAGGTAATGATTTAAAAAGATAAAATTTAATATTCTAATTATAAAACAAGACTTTCAATTAGCTATATTTCTAGATATAAATATAATTCTAGTATTTAACATCATTATTTAAAAAAAAAAACGAATTATCATCAGTGAAAAATATAATTAATTGGTGGTATTTTGATCTATCAAAATTAATAATAAAAGTAGATTATAAAGTGATTTTAACAAAATATAGAATAGAAATAACACAATCATTTTCATTTTCATAATAGAAATACCGTATGATTGATAGAATTAGAAGATAGTGAATTTACCTTGGGGAATATATAAACTTTGTTGAGAAGAGCTAGCTGGGGAAGGAAAGCGTATGTGGTGATCGGAATCGACCAGATGGCCCAGAATGCTGACTGTGCATAGGCAAGTCCCATCAAAAGACCTATTTCTTTAACACCGAAGGTTGCCGGGCTATATTTAGAGAGCCCCACCTCGAGAAGTCCAATTGACCATCTCTTTTGTTGATTCAGCGCATCATTCAAGGTGATGGGAACGTCACCCAAGAATGCAGGTCTTTCAGGATCGCAAAATATGGACTTCCATCCCTCGCATTGCATCCTGAAACCTGTGTGGTAATCCTCAGACAATGATCCATACCTGAATCCGATCTGCACATTTCCAAACCAGTTACATACCACCGGCATTGAAGATAACATATACAAAGATACCGAATGAAAAGAAGACTTGCTGTCTGAATACATAGATAACTATTTATTCTGTCAGATGAGTCTCGTCCATCCAATTGTCGAGTGATTTCAATAATCGATTTAGTGAGTGTCCGCAATGCGTGTCCTTTTAAAAATCTTGCTTCGAGGTTAAAACATGGGGGCAAAAAAAGACCAACCCTAGAAGTCTTGAGCATCAACCGATGAGTAGTTACCTTTGAGCCCCAGTTGCTTCGGCTTTCATAATTGCAACTTGCTACTTGATGTGCTAGTGCCAGAACTGGCTGCGACTGGATAGGCTTGTCCACGATATAGTCCGGGGCTAGTTCAGGAATCTCTGGTGAGGCGAGGCTTGATGGACTTCCGTAGAAAGCCCGTCGTTGAAAGAAACATCCGGTTCCAAGATAATTAGGGCCGCTTAATCCATCAAATCCCATGACATTAATTTGATACAAACGTTTGAATTCGGCATTGTAGATGTCACTTTTGTTGATTCCTCGAAATATTTGAGGAAATTGAACGTAAGCTAATTGTGGCCGAGTTTCTGGATCACTCAGATAACACATTGCCCTCAGCGGTGTTTCGGGGTCATTAGAGCATGAGTCACAGTCTAGAGTTAGGATTATCGGCGCATTGGTCATGCAACCTGATACTCTTAGCTACAGCACAAATAAGAAAAACGAGTGTTATTCTATTAACGTAAAGATTAGGTTCGCATTACGCAGCCGATTTAAAGTAGAGTCAGGGGACACCGTTTGGTAATGCGGTAGAAAAATATTTTTTAAAAATTTTAAATTTTTTTTTTGGTTTTAAATTAGTATGTTTTTGATATTTTTAAATTATTTTGATATGTTAATCTCAAAAATAAAATTTAAAAAATAAAAATATATTATTGATATTATTTTCTAAATAAAAAACATTTTAAAAATTAACAACAACTAAATTTTTAAATATGCTAATGTGATGAGTGTACTGGACATGCATACTAACCAAGGCATTGAGGGCACCAGCTTTGAAGTGGTGAGGTGAAGCCTTGTTTTTCTCTCTAGAGACGTAGATGAGATTTGGCATCGAATAACCAGCGATGTCTCTATCCTTGCAAGCATCTAACAAAACCTGTTCATGCCTCAAGAAAATGTGAAGGATACAGGTGAGTAGGTTTGTGAATCGTGACCATCATACGTGGGATATTCTTTCTTTTTTTTTAAAAAAAAATATATAGTATTTTAACTTGAGTATAGTTGCTCAACCAAGCCGCCCTGATTGATTTGAGAATCCGATGACCCAAGACTTAATCTTGATGGAATTTGAAATTAAATTAGTTAAGAAGAAGATCTAATCATATCTAATTAAGAAGTATAGTAGAGATTTTTTTTTTTTTAAATCAAATTCTTAGAAAACACTGTTTCAACTGAAATCGCTCTAATTCAATAAAAAAATTTGATTTGGTATAAATTGTTTGGATTAATTGTTATGTATTAAAAAAATTAAAATGGTATTAGTTTTATTAAAAAAAATAAAAATAAGATTAACTGAAATCAACTATAGACTGAAGGGCCAATGTGAACTTCAGATGAGATCAAAAGCCGTCAAAATCAATAAAGAAAACAAGAACAGGTTCAATAATGATATGTGCGGGTACTAGTTTGTATACTTTCCCCCAATAAAAGTATTGATTCACCAGCTCTTATGAGCATTATTGATTCTGTAAAAGGTAACCTGAATCACAGCTGGATGGTCTTGTCGTGTGAAGCTATCAGCCCATTTGTTGAAAGCTTCTCGTTCTTGGCCACTAGTGATGTTCTCATCGTCAACCTCTCCCCTCTCAAGAACACGCTCTACCTTCACTTTCATGCTTTCATAGATTATCTGTGACATTATCAAGAAACCAGACGATAAGTTATTTACAGTGATCACATACTTCCTCTACAGCATTTGATTCTGTTTTTATACAATTCTTATCTTATTTATTATTTAACAATTCTAAATATTTATATCTATCTATCTATTAAATATTTGATAATCATTACATTATTATTTATTATTTGATATAAAATTTAAAAAAATGCAAATAAAGAATCACAGTGTTTTTGAGTGACCGTCACTCTTTTCAAGGGATGTGATAAGATTGCATAATAATCTCAATTATCGAGGATTAGGATATGATTCATCTAAATAAAGGAAAGAGCAAATATAGAATGGATGGCAGATATGTTCTGCCACAAATTGTCAGTTCACCTCACCGACGAGATGACTACCCCCACTTGCACACAGAAAAGTCCAACAATAACCTGTGCTATCGCATACAGATATAGGAAGATTTTAGCCCCGGGCCACGCATACAGATGGATTATAACTGTGCAAATTAATATGAATCTTTTACTTTATTCTTTTCTAAAAGTTTCCTTATACCTAGTTTATACAATTTCCTTAAACTAACGTGCTGACGAAACCAGTCGGACCGGCGAGCACGCAAACCACAAAATGCGCTTGTCTTCACTCTTCTGTATATGTAAATTAAAAAATGCAACTAGGGGAAGAATATGAGCCAGGGATTCGAATTATAATAAAATAAAATATATATATAAAAAAAAGAACAGGCACTATATGGGGACGTGATGGTTGGGAGATGAGTCTTGTTTCTTCCCATTGGCTGTTTGAATGGTATAGATTTGTCGTTGCCTATTGGTGTGTTATTTTAATTATGGTTATGGCGTTTCCCAAAATAAATTATAAATAAATCCGAACCACGATGGATTAATCCACACAAAGAACCTTGACAAAATGATGTAAAACACATTAGAGCGTGTTTGAAACAGTTTGAAATCATGTTCCTTTAAAATTTATTTATTTTTTGGTTAAAAATTATATTTTTATATATTTTTAGATTAATTATGTGTTGATTTAAAATAAAAAAAATTATTCTAAAACATTCCTGAAAAAAAACTTTAAACTCCTCCGATGGCTATCACAATCCCAGAGAGAAATAAAACAAAAATAGAAGTAAATGTAAAAACATTCCTAAAGTTGTCATTAAAGTATCTTACCTTGATGTTTACAGCCTCAGATGTGCAGGTGTGATTTGATTCAAAATATGCTTCAGGGCTCCTCTCTAGAATGTTGTTCTTCTTACAAAATGGTAACCAGTGAGTAGCAAACTTGGCAGCCTCCATGAAAGCAAAGAGAGTCAAGGCTGAGCCTCCATCATCAGATACATAAACTGAAATCTTCTCTGTTGGATAGTCATACGCCATTACAGATAAAGCCGTATTCACTACACTTATCGGTGGCTCCTTGTATGGATCGGCAGTGCATATAAACACGTCCAGGGCAGGAAAATCGCTCCTTTCCATTATTTTTTTAAGGTTTTCAGGGAATTGTTTTCGATAGACTGGAAACATTCGAAAAGTCTGTGTGCTGACCCAAAAAAATGCTAGAACAAGATCGGAGATTAACAAAGCGAGGGTTACGGAGAAGGAGACCAGGGTTGGGGAGTAGAAGAGTGTTTTTGCATGGTAAAAGAGTAGAGCTAAAATGGAAAGAGCATAAATGGCTGCAAATACACGGTTGAAAAGTGTTCTGCCCAAGGGCTTAACCGTGTGAAGAGAAGGATGCCCGCCTGTGCTGGTGGCTTGGATGGCGCTGCCTCCTTGCTGACGAGCCCCCATACTTCTTGTCGGTGCTTTAAATGATTGCGAGTCTTTATTTAAAGACTTGTGTGGAGAGGGACAGATAAGCAAGTACAGTAAAAAAAAATTATTTGATTAACGTGGTTAAATGACATGACAAGAATAAACTAAAACGAAAGGAGATAGGGAATATCTAGTGGCAATTATTTTTTGTTCGGTTTATTATTTATTTAAAAAATAATTAAATTAATATTTTAAAAAAATTAAAACTGAATTAGAACTAATTTCAACTGGTTAATTTTGATTTAGATTGGTTATTTTAAAATAAAAATTAATTCAAACTGATTTAATTTAATTTTTTTAATTTGATTTGATTTTTTATAATTTGATTTGGTTTTTCTAGTTTTATTTAGCTTTTTTTTTTGAGTTTTTAAAATTCAAACTTATAAAATTCAAATTAAACGGAACCGATCTAATCAATTTTTTTTACATTTTAATTTTTTTAGTTATTCTAGCATAAGAAACATTTCTGTGAATTTTAGCATTTTAGCAATCAAATTATTATTTTGACCCTCGTTAAAATAGCAATTGGTTTTGCGGTATTAGAATCCTTTGTTTTATATCAATAGTAAAAATACTAAAAATGTGATTGGAGACAAAAAAAATAAAAAAAATTATACTTTTATTTCGTTTTTTTTTATGTTTGTGTGTACGGATACTTTATTAAAATACCCTTTAAATCAACAAAATCAAAGCTATTAGTTGAGGGATATTTATCCTTTCATGTTAATATTTTTGTTATTTTTTTATTAGTATTATTGTAAGCATAGATTTTAAAAAGTATAAATTAATACAATTATGATAGCCAGTTAATCATATATAAAACAAATTATAAAAAATTATAAAATTTATTTTTTAATAAATTAAATATTGAGGTGTAAGATTAAAACGGCACATAGATTTAGAATTTGTTTTTACTGTTTTTCTTTACAATTGCTTTCTTTACAATATTCAAACCAAATGTTGAAGTGGCACGGATTAATTGCTTTCTTTACTGTTTTTCTTTACAATTTTTTTGTGTGTTTTTATAGATTTATTTTTATTTTTTTATTTGCTACTTTACCTAGTTTTCTTCTACTGACAAACCTTTATAGTTTTTTAGATTTTAATTTCCATCTAAAAATCTAATCTAATATTTTAGAGATTTATTTTGATCAACTGATGTTCTTAAAATTTTATTCTCTCATTCATCACTAGGATTTTCGTGGAATCTAATATCTAAATAAATGGTCTCTTTCCATTCAATTGTTCCCTTCTATACAAGTTTTAAGTATTGATTTTAAAATTTTAATTGATAGCACATAACATACTTCTTAATGAGATAGATTATACCGAAAGGAAAATGGAAGGCACAATAAATAATTGAACCTCATTTCATAATTATTGTATTAAGCTATTCTATAGAGCTAGCAGTTTCTCTTGAAAGTATTTTTCAATTCAAAAATACATTAAAATAAATTTTTTATTTTTATTTCTTCCTTTTCAGAAATACATCCCGGGGAGGAATGTTGCTGTAGATCGGCAAATAGAGTAAAACCGTCACTTCCTTCACAACATGAATCGAATGCCCTCGTATTCTCACCTGCAAATGAAAGAAGCTGCTGCATAGAATGCGCCTGCCAGAAGGGTTGCCATAATGGTGGTTTTGATAGGCATTTTCCCGTTGTCATTTCTCAAAGCTATGGCTTCGTAAATTGGCCAACAATTCACCACAGCAAAACCTGATATGAACATCTGCACAAATAGTCCCTCCAAATCGTTTCCTCTGAAAACTTCAACAAGCCCTTGGGAAAAAGAGATTAAATTAATTATGGCCGCCATTGTTAGGGTCACAAACATGGGTGAATGTACCCCAAACTCGAAGAATCCCTGTTCGTATCTTTTACTCTGTTCAGCATCAACTGCTTTGCTTGTGACGGTAAAGCCAAATGCTGAAATTCCCAAGAACTTGAGGAAGAACTCCATGGAACCAAATACGTAACTTGTTATTCCCCTTATGGTCCAAAACCGCTGATCGCTCCACCATCTCTGGATTGTTCCTCCCGCTAAGATAAATTCAAGACAATCTTGACCATAGGCCCCCAAGAAAAGAAACGCATACAAGAAAAACCATGGCTCTGAGACCTACAACACATTTTTTCCAGTTTTTATTTTCATAATCTTAAAAATAAATATTTTTAATTCTAAAGAAAACAGATTTCGATATCAGATATTCAACTCTTGTGATTTCTTCCGTGATGGAAATATTGTATAATTGACATAATTAGAAGATTATATGTTTATTATAATTAACAAGTACAATTAACAGTTCGTCTATTAATTCACAAACAAGCGTGCAGAACATCTCCATTCAGTATTGAATTTTATAGCACTTGAATATCGCATTGGATTGGGCCTACGCATCTCTAGCAGACCAGCTCTACATGATTTCCAGGAAATTTCCTTCATAATTTATTTTGGACAAACTATATTTTAGCCCCTTAATTATATTCAGTAATTTTCCATTCCGGCCCTATCAATTAAGAATTCCAAAACTTATAGTTTTCCAGAATTGCAATGTGATCCCTAGCCCTCAAATAGCTAAGCAACTGTTGGAACACTCACTTCTCCAACTTTCTCGTTCTTGCTTTCTTATTTTTCTCTCGCTTTTTCCTCCAAGAAAACTAAAGACACATAAATATAGTGTTCCGTAAAACTCTTACAACTTTTATCAGTATTTAACGGCAACGAATCAAATTAGAAGTTTTTGAAGGTTAACGATGAAAAATGTTAAACTGTTGATGATGAAGCAGAATATTATGAAATATGCAGGGATTGGAACATAGTTTACTCTATAAAATATGAATAGTATTATAGGAAGTGACAAGTAGTAAAAGCTGGTCACCTCTTTTATATTTGTTTTGATTATTAATTAACGTTAATTTTTAGTTTATGCTCTTGTTAGGAAAGCATGGCATACCTTTGGGAAAATATAAACTTTGTTGAGAAGTGCTAGCTGGGGAAGGAAAGCGTATGCGGTGATCGGAATTGACCACAGTGGCCAAAATGCTACCTGTGCATAAGCAAGTCCCATCAAAGGACCCATTGTCCTAACACCGTAAGTTGCTGGGCTATATTTAGAGAACCCCACCTCAAGAAGTCCGACCGACCATCTCTTTTGTTGATCAAGCGCACCAATCAAGCTGGTGGGAACATCACCGAAGAACGCAGGTCTATCAGGATTACAAAATGAGGACTTCCACCCCTCGCAATGCATCCTGAAACCTGTGTAGTAATCCTCAACCAATGATCCATATCTGAATCCGATCTGCATATTTTACAACCAGTTGTCGGCGAAGTTACCATATGAAAAACTCGGAAATTACTATGTTTTTTGCTATCCAATTGTCTGATACGGTGAATTCTAGTACTATCACCTGTTCCGGGCAATTGATCATTGCAACATAGCTGTTTAAGCTGACATCAAATTAGCAAATGTATCTTATAATTTTTTGAAAATCAGTTATATGCAGGACTGTTCCAGCTGCCTAATGACTGCTAAAATTAGTACTCGCGTATCAAATGAGTCTCCTTCATCCAATAATTTAAGGATTACACTTCAGCTTTTTATTAGCAACCCATTTTTTTTTTTTTAAATAAAAAAACATTCCTGCAACTTTGAGGTAAAAATGAAAAGCCAGCTTGAACAGTAATAAGTAATCGATTACTTACCTTAGAGCCCCAGTCGGTTTGATTTTCATAATTGCAATTTGCTACTCGATGTGCCAATGACAAAATAGATTGGGATTGGATAGGCTTGTCTACAACATAATCCGGGGCTAGTTCAGGAATCTCTGGTAATATTAGGCTTGATGGACTTCCGAAAAAAGATCGTCGTCGAAAGAAAGCTCCGGTTCCGACATGATTAGGGCCGCTTAATCCATCAACACCCAACATATTGATTTGAAACAAACGTTTGTATTCAGCATTATAGATATCACTTTTGTTGATTCCTTGGAACAGTTGAGGAAATTGAACATACGCAAAGTCGGGAGGAATCGCTGGATCACAGAGATAACACAGTACCCGTAGAGGTGTTTGAGGATCATTCGAGCGGAAGTCACAATCTAGAGATAAAACCATGGGTGCGTTGGTCATGCTACCTGATACTCGTAGCTTCAAAGCAAACAAGAGAAATGTGTATTAATCTAATTATTAAGAACTAGCAAGGTGAATTGACATGAAATTGTACAGCGATATATTTCCGAACTTTGAAATGCTGTGGTTGTGGAGAGGCATGCGTACCAAGGCATTGAGGGCGCCGGCTTTAAAGTGGTGAGGTGAAGCTTTGCTTTTTCCTCTAGAGATATAGATGAGGTTTGGCATCGAATAACCATCGATGTCTTTGTCCTTGCTAGCATCTAACAAAACCTGCCCATTGTTCAAAGAAATGTGTTAGGATGCAATAAATAGGCTGGTGAATTTCTGAACTCTTGTAAACCACCGACGGAGGGGCTTGTTTCTTGAAAATGTGCGGGGTGGGCCGTTGATGGTTGACATGACCCGGCACAAACAGTAGCAACCTTCGGAGAACAAATTATGACGGTGGTTAAAAAGAAAAGGTGTCTGATAATAATTGTATGAATCCAAACCTGAATCACTGCGGGATGATCTTGTCGGGTGAATTTGTTACTCCATTTATTGAAAGCTTCTCGTTCATGGTCACTAGTGATGTACTGATCACCAACTACACCTCTCTCAAGAACATGCCCTACTTTGACTTTCATGCTTTCATACATCATCTATCACATAATCAGGAAACAGTATCTTTATTCTTTAGTAATTAATGTTTATTCCATACATCATCATCTATCACCCGCTACTTGTATAATTAATGAGATAATCTCTTCTCTAATTACACCATTCAAATTAATAAAGGATTTTATAAATATGCAAAAGTGGAGCACATGGTCTCAGAAGAAAATGTTTATTCCATACTCCCTCTTTCAGAATCAATACAATAAGTGGTCATTTCAGCAAATCTTCTTTACCCCCCCCCCTTTTTTTTTGTTACAATTGTTTATTCTTCTGTTTTTTAAAAAAAGAAAAAATCACGTGTATTCCACGGGTGGCTAGCTAGCTAGCTATCCACAAATAAATAATCAAACCATATTTGATAATAATAATTTTTTTAAATAATTTTTATTTAAAAATATATTAAAATAATATTTTTTTATTTTTAAAATTTATTTTTAATATTAGCACATTAAAACATTTTAAAAACACCAAAATAAAAATAAATTTGAAACAAAAGAATTTAATTTTTTCAAAAGTATTGTTTTCTTGAAAATATATTAAAATAATATTTACATTTTTTAAATTTTATTTTTAATAATAACGTATCAAAATTTTTTAAAAAATATTTTTAACATATAAAAACAAACTTGCAAGCAATCGTTCTGTAAGCATACCTCCATAACCAGAAATTAAGGTACCGCCACCCGAAATTACTAAGCCAAGCTCTAGAATTAGTGGTTGGAGGTCTAAATACTATTTAAGTTACTGGCTTGGCTATTTTATTCATCTTTTCTAAAAGTTCCTTAATTTTCATATAAAAAAAAAATCTCAAGTATATATATCAAGAGAACATCATCAAAGTTACAGTATCGATCTTACCTTAATCTTCTCAGACTCGGAGGTGCAAGGATGATTAGATTCAAAAAGTGCTTCAGGGCTCCTCTCTAGTATGTTGTTCTTCTTACAAAATGGTAACCAGTGGGTAGCAAACTTAGCAGCCTCCATGAAAGCAAAGAGAGTCAAGGCTGAGCCTCCATCATCAGATATGTAAACTGACATCTTCTCTGTTGGATAGTCATAAGCCATTACTGATAAAGCCGTATTCACTACACCTATTGGTGGCTCTTTGTATGGATCCGCAGTGCATACAAACACATCGAAAGCTGGAAAATCACTTCTCTTCAGGACTTTTTCAACGTTTTCAGGGAATTGCTTACGATAAACTGGACACATGCGAAAGGTCTGCGTGTTCACCCACATGAATGCAAGAACAAGGTCGGAGAATAAAAGGGCAAGGGTTGTAGAGAATGAGACTAGGGTAGTTGAGTAGATGAGCGTTTTAGCATGATAATAGAGCAGAGTTAAAATGGCAAGAGCATATATTGCGGCAAACACACGGTTGAAGATTGTTCTCCGCAAGGGCTTAACAGTGTGAAGAGGAGGAGCAACATTGGTGGCGGCTTGTCCTTTTAGACGACCCTCCATGTTTTTTGGTGGTGCTAGCTATATCCCAAGATGATGGTGGTTATACAGGTCTTTATATATAGGCCTCAGTGAAGAACTGGTCAAGAAGGGCAGGTGATGACTGACAGGTTAATCTATTTTTCTTGTACCTTAGAAGGAAATTACTTCTGTAGTGATCTCCTGGCGCTGGAGTGTACAAGCTAAAAAAATAATTAAAAATAATATATTCCAGAAAATATTTAGAAAAATAGTTGCAACTTGCAAGCCTCTTAAATTATTCATGGTCTAGAGCTGGAAAATCACTTCTTTTCATGACTTTTCCACCATTTTCAGAGAATTGCTTACGATAGACTGGACACATGCGAAAAGTCTGTGTGTGGATCCTAGAGCAGGAGACAGAGATTGTGGAGCAGACCAGTGTATTTGCATGGTGATGTCACGTCACAGAGTTAAAATGGTGTAGTTTATCACGAGCTTTTAAGGTTTTGAAATATAATTTATATTATATTTTAATATAATTTTTTAAATAAAATATTTTTAAATTTTAAATTTATATAAATCTATAATATTTTATAGAATTCATTAATTTTTAATCATTAAAATTATGATATAATATTAAAAAACTATCTAAATCTAAAAACTTAAGTTATTAATTAAAATTTTAAGATATAATTTATATTATTTTTAAAAATTATTATACTATATATTACTTATCAAAAAAGACAATCATCTAAAAAACTCCACTCATTCTAGTAGATTTTGATTGGCATCAATTATTGGATTCCAGTCAAATTAACATCCATGACTCCTACTACCTTTATAGTTACAATTTTCCAATAGTATCCTTCTAATTTCCAATAGTTTCAGTGTTATCCTTAACCAAAGCTGGTTTTTATTTGCTCTTTTGTAAGATATTAATAAACATGAAAGCAGTTTGAGGGGAAAAATGAAGAACACAACTGGTTGGTTCACATGAAATAGGTTAAGCAAATGAAGTTTTTAAACAAGAGCTATAAAGATAACTATTTATTCTGTCAAATGAGTCTCGTCCGTCCGTCCATTTGTCGAGTAATTTCAATAATTGATTTAGCGAGTAACGACAATGCGTGTCCTTTTAAAAACCTTTTTGAGGTCAAAAAAAGACCAACTCTAAAAGTCTTGAGCATCAAGCGATGAGTTACCTTTGAGCCCCAGTTGCTTTGGCTTTCATCATTGCAACTTGCTACTTGATGTGCTCGTGCCAGAACTGACGGCGATTGGATAGGCATGTCCACGATGTTATAGTCTGGGGCTAGTTCAGGAATCTCCGGTGATGCGAGGCTTGATGGATTTCCGTGTAAAGCTCGTCGTTGAAAGAACATCCGGTTCCAAGATAATTAGGCCACTCAATCCATCAAATTCCATAACAATAATTTGATACAAACATTTGAATTCGGCATTGTAGATGTCATTTTTGTTGATTCCTCGAAATATTTGAGGAAATTGAACATACACTAATTATGGCCGGGTTGCTGGATCACTTAGATATCACCTTGTCCTCAACAGTGTTTCGCGGTTATTTATTAAAGTAAATTTAAAAATTATAATTATTTTATTTAAATATGTAAGTTGGAAATAATACATATTAAAGTTTAAATAATTCTTTTTTATTTTTTTATTATGTCTTACTCACTATCAACAAAACAAAATACAGAAACATCTTTGTATTTTATATCTCAGTACAATAATCAAATATTACCTAAATAATTCTTTAGTTTTTTTTCATAGTTGTTTGAGAATTGCCCTGTAGAGAAATAAAAAAACAAGGTTTGTTGACCATAATACTCCATTTTATTTGTTCAATAAGAGTTTATTTATTTTTTTTGTTGAAATCGAGAATAGATACAATATAAAAAAGAAAGAATAAACAGTGTGAGCAGGGCTTTAGCTTTAGCTACATAGATTGTAGCCTAGGCATCAACCTAAATACAATAAATGAATACAAGAAAAACCTATAACCCTACTATCAGGCCAAGCAAAAAATAAACCCACACTAAATCAGAAATTAAGCAGACCATGCCGAAATGCATTCATGATTCAATAAGAGTTTGTTGATTGTGTATAAAATATATATTATTTTACATCAAACAAATTTTACAATATTTATTAAATAATGACATGAAAAATATATGATGATAAATTGTTGATGGGATAGCAATGACTATAATAATAGAGGTGATATGAGGTGGTGATAATAATGATGATAATGATAAATATGATAATAAAGACGCTAATAAAGATGAGGTGGTAATAATTGTGGAAGGGTGATGATGGACAATGTGAGAATGTTGATAATGACAATAATTGTAATTGAAAGATAGTGATTTTAGTATCACTAGTAAAGTTACCAGTGGTGGTGGCAAAAATAATTAATTTTTATTATGAGTTGGTTATTATTAGTAAAGTTTTTCATGAAACTTTATAAGTTAAATTTTTTTTTTAATAAGTTTATAAAGTGTCTGGAAAATATTGTTGATTAATTTTTTTTTATAATACATTTTACACAAAACATATGTTGTGGAATATGTGCTCTCTTCTTCTAAGATCCTTGACATGGAGGCTATGTTAATAACAATATCTCATATCGGCTACGAGTCAAGGAATTAGAAAGCCTATAAGTTTTAAGTACCACCTCTCTTTTCAAGACGTGACTTTTCAAAATAAAACTCACCACGAGACTATGAGTCAGAACATTAAATAATTTCTCTTGAGAGGTCAATTAATTCAATCAAAAGCTTTATAATTTATTTTTAAAAATATTAGTTAATTAGTTAAATTTTAGATTTGATTTTTGAAAATTACTTGTTTTAATTTTATAAATTTTAAAATTATTAAAAATTTATATAAATATTAATTTTAAAACTTATAAAATTAATTAAAATATATATAATCCGGTTCGAATAATTATATTAATAATTCTTAAAAAAACACTCTTAAAAATTTACTGTAATAATTATAAATTTATACAATCACATCTTTTTGGATGTCAGGAAAGGACATTTTAGCTGAAAAGAAATCTCTACGTGAGTCACTGGAGAATCAAGCGGAAGGACAAGACCACAAGTCCAATCATTCTTTTTTGTTGTTTTTAAGAAGCCACAATCACAACTAACAAGTAGCCCACTCTAAATTTTAACGCCGTCTTCTCCATTACTTGGACCACTTGAATTATTGGGATTTGGCAGTGATATTTTTCCATCAAATTAATCATGCAACTATTGCCCTTGCAGTCGAGGCACGTGATTGATGCATGTTACCTTCTAATTATTTAGTAATGATAACCACCCCTATTATTAATAAAATATATAGCGCGTCGGAAAAATATTCTACCATTAGAGACGTTACGTGGATTGTAATAGTACATTGAAGATTTTTCTTACAAAGGAGCGTATTTTGAACTGATTTTTCTATGAAAAATGGTCAATTTAATTTCCGATAGAATTCTTTAATATTTTCGACGAGATTTATATTACAAATCATAGATTTTCTAGTAGTGTCACGTGAAATGCTTATAATATCATCAGGTGGAGGTTATTGTATTTTATATTTATTAATCTAACTTATGAATGATATGATAAATAATTTTTGTGATGTGCTGAAAGAATTTATTTGGAATTTTGATGATATTATAAATGGTTTATTTATTTTGTTTTATTTTTAAGATATTTTCAAGTATAGATTTAGTGAAGAAGAGGTTAGATACGTATATATATCTTGAAAGAGTGGAGCATGTGGCTACAAATTATAGTAGTGTTTTCTACTATAATAGTGACATAACATGTTTTATATATATATATATATACACTTTGAATTAAAATGGACTCTTAGGTAGAGTTAGACAATACATAACAAATTATATAAAAATTTGTCTTATCCTTAATATCAAACTGACTGCAATAAATAAAGATCTTTATTTTCATATATATATAATTGTACGTATGTGTGAAAATGAGTAATTAAATTAAAAAACATAAAATATCTAAGCCTGCAACCACACCTATATATACAACAGTACTAGGCTTGGAATCAATCCTAGATGCTTAGGTTGGAATACAATGTATAAGATGGAAAAAACGTACAAATAATAATACGTCGTTAACTTTTCATTATCTTCTTCAACCTCTTGTTGGTATGTAGATTTTATTATCCAATTCCGGTCCCATTTAGGAAAACATTAATTCCTGGGTTTATTTTCATAAAAAAAAAAGAAGAGAAAGAAATGAAAACACTCCACTCAACATTATGAACACTAATTTAACATTAAAACCACTTTTAAACAACTAATTAATAAACATGCATATTCATTATAAGATTTTTAAAATCTAGAACTTTAAATAAATATATCTTTTGAAGTAGACGATAAAATGCATTCGGGAGCCGGGTCAAATGAAAACTAAGAGAAACATTGTGCACAATGAATGGTTTTAGTTTTCAGCCCTAAGCCATAATTGGCCCCTCGAAGATTGAACATGCGTCCGCCGGCCACTAGTTTGTCGACAGTTCCTGCAGTCGAACGGTGGTGGGGACACGAGGTGATCACATCTTTCCCACGGGCCATGTCTCTCGATTTCTTAAATGTTACCATTACGTTTTTTGTCGAACTATGGTGGTGAACGATGATCATGTCTTTCTCACGGGCCATGGCTCTCGATCTCATAAATGTCCTGATTTGCCATTACGTTTTGATAATATTCAAACAAAAAAGATTAAATAGAGAGGCTAGGAGAATGTTCAAGAGGGATATTCATTTATGTTCTAAACTAAACAGATATCTTTCAAGATAATCGACCTTAACCTATTTTTTCCCCATGTATGTTGATCCTGGTTAGCTGATATTGACCTCCAAAGTGCTGTAGAAAAACATTATTGGACTTGCTCCAATTCAAAGCCCTGTTAAGGAGAAATGGGGGTAATCAATCTGCAACCAATCCAAGTTTCAGAAAGAGAGAGTGTAGGGGGGTTGAAAAGCTTCCTGTATTGTCATCTTCGTTAACAAAACAACCAAAACATTTGGTGTTTTCATCTAGCTCTTCTTGCATAGCATTATTCATTAAATTAAAACAATATTTTGTTTTTATTTTTTTTATCAATTTAATTATTTAATATTGTGTTTATTTGAAATTGAATTTCTTATCATTACTCCTAGATTTTTATGGGACTATTTTTTTTTTTTAATCCTGCAATTGAGATGGTTCTCGATTTTGCAAAATTCGTGATAAGTCATTGTTTAGAAAACTAATAATTTACTAAACAAAAACAAAAAAAAAAACATGGAATATTAGAGTTTACTCTTGATAGGAGATATATGTAGTCACTTTGATGTTAGTTTTTTTTTGTTTAACTTCCACTAGTTTAACTATTGAATATGAAAACAAAGTTGAGTGTTAACCTTTAATTTTTACTTCTATCCTAAAAAATACAAAATTTAGCTTCTAGGCCTAAAAGTGAAAAGTACTAGCAAGTTAGTTGCCCCTATATAATTAGACTTTTAGAACAATCTAAAAAGAAGACAGTCTTATTTAATGACAGGATCAAGAGTTTTATGATATTTGATCTAGTATCTGCAATTAGGTTCTTTACAATTAACTTTACTCGTACATCGTTGGGTGAATTGTTGCTATTGTTCTCATCCATCAAAAAGGATAGTTGGTTATAATACCAATTAACGCAATGTATAACAAAATATGGTTCCTCAATCCCTAAAGTTTTACTGTGATCTCCGAAGAAGTTGTGTTCTTTCCTTTGATACTTCCGTTTTTGAGCTCTAGGTACCGAGGGAGACTAGAAAGCCTTGCCCATAAAGCCACTTTGTCTTCGGACCTACAAGGTTGTTTAAATACCAAAAAAAAAACATCATAGTTAGCAAAAAAGAAAATTACCCTCATTATCCTATAGTATAGTCACTTTTACGCGTATTTTTCATGTTTTGAAATCTTCCATGTTTTGAAAAATTACAATTTGCATCCTTGATGAATTTAAAATAGACTAAATTATATAATGATTTAGAATGTAAATTATTACTTGCACAACAAAGTTTAGGATGTAAAATATAAGTTTTAAAAACATGGTGGGCAAGTAAACATAGCCACTTCTCAAAAAAAAAAAAAAAAAAAAGAGTAAACAACACTAAATTTGTAGGATGATCAAGGTAATTCTCCCTTAATAAAATTCTAATTAAATTGAAAGTCATAATCTAAATAAAAAAAAATCAAAAAACAACAATGAAAATAAAATAAAAAAGTTTTGAAACAATAACTTACAAGCCTAATTTGGGTTTAAAAACAAAAGGTTATAGTTGGATATTTCCATCAAAATACATGTTAGACTTGTTTGAAATTTTTCAAAACTTAAAAAATCTTAATAATTAAAAAAAATAATACATTAAAAATAATTACACCAATAATAATAAAAAAAAATTCCCAAGTCATACTAATCCTACTTATAACATACAATCAAACACAAACCAAGTTTTTGTTCAGACATAACTCACATCGAATAGGGCAGTCCAACTACCAAAAACAAAGGATTTTTTTCCCGCTTCTATTTTTGATAGGACCCATGAGATAGTTTTAACTTTTAACCAAACATGGGTCCACTAGAGGCAGGGCCTTCTGCATTTGAATTTATTTGCAACCACCCAGCCCAGCCTAGCAATGTCCTCCACAGGTGTTGCAATTCAGGGGAGGCCGTAGTTAAGCCTGGAGCTGCATAAATAACCCTGATTAATTGCCAGCACAGATTTACAAAAATGTTCTCATGAAGAGTCATCATCTCTAATAAGTCCACTATCGAGACCAGTGCAAAGGAAAGGCTGCTAGAAAAGCCTTGCCTTTAAAGCATTATAAACACCATGCCTTCAAAACAAAAATGTTCTGACGTTTTGTCCCATTGCATCATGGTTCGAGGATTCAAGCCATGATATGGCGATGTAGCTTTACTAAAAGCTGATGTTAAACAAACGGCCATGGACAAAATAATCCAACGAAACTCGAGCATGAAAATTTCCACGCTGTAAATACGAATATTACATTTCCATGCGCAAAATATTTACAAGACATATACCCCAATCCCCAGCCCTACCTGCAAATACCAAAAATTGTACAAACTCTAGCCCTATGGTTTTAACTTCCATCACTACTTGGAACCCAGTCAACGTCTATTTTTGTGTCTCCTTTTAGGTAGTTAGCTCTAAAAAACCGAGCTATTAATTAGCCAGTGCCCTTTGCCTCCAACTTAAAGCATCCTCCAGAGCCCAAAAACTAAAACAGAGTACTATAACCGCAAACAAACAGCAGCAGCAGCAGCAAAGGTAAAAGGAAAAAACTATGAGAGAAGGGAAGTTGAATGGTTCAGTTTTCTGCTGAATCCGAGCTTAATACAGTTCCTTCACCTTCTAGGGGTAACATGGGAAGCTTGCTTCCTGGACTCATTTTTTTCACATCCTGACTTGAGCATATAAAGATTCTTCTCACCATGTTACAGAACTCACTGCATCAAATACAACAAACCAATGAGTATATCATATTCTGCATAAGGTAAAGGAATTATCTGTGAAGTTATGATGAAAATTTTCCAAGGTCATTAAAATCACAATACTTACGGCCATGGATCATCACCGACAAGCATCATATCTCCTTCATCATCAGTATAAACAATTTCCCACTTATCCCGGGGGTGCAGCTGTCCCTTAATGTCAAATAACTGCTCCAGCTCATCTATAAGCTGACCGTACCCCTTAATCAAGGTCAAGTCCACGGCCCGACCAACAGCAATCCCCTGCAGTTGAACCTATTGGCAAATTCAACACCACACAAAAAACTTCTTTCAGAAACCAGCTGAAGAGTGCAAAACATGTTTTAATTAATGTTTTAATTAAACATTAAGTTCTTATTTTCAGTACCTTTGTGCGACTTCTAGTGGAAGTAGAACTTTGCTTGCTCTGAATTTCTTTTGATGATATATGTAACTGCTCTGGTTTCTTTTCCTTGGATACTTCATGTTTTCGGTCTGAATCAACTGCAGGCAGGGCAGCAAGGACACGTCCATCAGTGGCGCCACTAGATACACTGATTGGTTGTGCAGACACTTTTTCAATAGGAGATGAGCTTGTAGACTGATTTACAAGATCAAAGCCAAATAATCGATAACTAGTAGGCACCTCATATTTCCTCCCCTTATCAGACGGGTCAGGGATAGGGTCATTCTTCGACTTAGATGAGAGGGGAGTGGAATAGCCTACTAATACAGGCCAAGGGGGGACACTTTTGCTATCCTCCATGGCTTCCTGAAACAGATGCTGAGAAACATTCACATGAGGAGAAGATAGCCAACCCCCTTCACCCTGAGTCCTTGTAATAGAGTTGCTATGGCCATTAATATCAGTCTGCTTTTGATGCCACATCACATGATTTTCATTTCTTTTGCCTTCACCAGTAACACTCATTTGAGTTAAATCACAGGATTGTGCCAATCCAGAATTCCAAGGGGTTGATGCAGTTGAAGATAAATCTATAATAGTGGGGGAACCAATAGCAACAACAATGAGAGATTGCAATGACCAAATCATTCAGTACTCAAAAGATAAAAAGAGGAACCAAAACTCTTATTTACCAAAAGTAGGAATTTCAATCGGAGGCCGGGGCCTTTTATTTTTTGGTTGAACTGGTTGAGACAGGTTGGCTGGTACTGAAGCCACACAGGGTTCTATCTCCCATGGTGAAACCCTATCAGGTCTTGAAATAGAAGCAGGTTCATCCCATTGAACCTGGTAAAGAGACAGTAACAGATTAATTAATTTCACACTTATAGTTTCTAATATAGGAAAAAGTGTCAAGCTAAAAGGACATTACTTTCAATGACCGCCATTTAGAATCATTCCAATGAGGAGAAAAATCTTCAACCCCAACAATTGTGCCCGAAAACCTGATCAATCAATAAACTCGGAATTGTAAATCACTACAAACTTCTATTTTGCACTTACAGTAGAGCTCCAACTTTAAAAATAAATGATTGAAGTAACCATGTACTGTAATTCTCCCACCTTCTCTCAGGAGAATCCTCGCCTTCAAAACTCATCTTGAATCTCATGCCAACTGCAAACTTATTGTTAACAGCCTCTAAATATTTGTTCAAGCTTATGATGAACTGGCTTGTCCTGATAAGTTAAATTGAAGAAAGAAAGACATAAATAATCTAAGGAAAAGTTAAAGCAATCTGACATATTCAGCAGTGATGTCTCGATAAAAGAAGCATTAGAAGGCATGAGTCTCTGGTGAAAGATGTACCATACCTTGGCTTATAATAAACCACAAAGAGAGTTAGGGTTGAAATGGCATGGGATGCTGTTGCAAGAACTCCAAGGTGCATGCTCTGACTGGAAATCACAGATGACGGCATGCTGCTCTGTTGGCGAGCAACACGCCTCACTCCAGCACGCAATTCACCATTCTCCCCTCTAGACAACCAATTCTTATATGAATAAGATTTTCATCTATTTTATTTTATAGAGGACAAGAAACCAACATCTTAGAAGAAAATGAATACCTGAGAAAGACAAATGAATCCCCAGCAACTAATCTCTTGGAAGTGACAAATGTACTCCAACCTGTGGTGAGTAAGTGCCTCCTTGGTTGACCTGTTTATTTGACCAAATGTGAGTGATGATATGCTATATCAATTCTAACTAATTACTTGAAGTCTAACTACTCCTAGGCATAGCTGACGAGAAATGAAAAATTCTCTCTGAACTCAAGAATAAAACATCGACATCGCAATGATAGATGGAAAGCACATAGAAATCCTATACCTCTGAAAATATGCTTAAATCGCCATTCATAACCATGTAGATCCTTGGCAACCAGTTCCTGAGTAGGGGTTGGCTGGATCATATCCTTTAAAACATATACGAGATGGTAAAGTTAATATATGATCAGAAGGAAGAAACCAAGACTAGTACTGCACACACAAATTACCAGTGGAGGAAGGCATTCAGAGGCATGTTTACGAAGAACAGAAAATCCACCATGGGTGCTCGTATCAGAGGCAGTTAAAACCTTGCAGAAAGAGTGAACCGTAGGTCTTGGAGGCTCAGATGGACATGGATCAGGACTTGTAGGTTCAATTTGCTACAGTATTTCAACAATATTTAAAGCCATTGAAGTTAAATCAAACAAATGATTGTCAACATATCTGCTAAATAAACACTAAAACTGTAGAAGTCAGAAAGAAAAATAATTGTTTCTTACATCTGATTCAGGCAGTAAAGTAATCTGCGCATAAACCTCATCTGTTTCTTGTTCCGCCTGTACAGATAGAAAGAAATCAACAAAAAGTTCTCAAATCAACCCTTTCGACCATTAAAATTTAGCAGATCATTCAGTCACCAAGAAAATACACAAATAAGTATGACTAAGACCTAACTTAAACAAGCCTTACATATGAAGTAATGAGTTTAGCAAAATAATATGATCAATTTCATGAAAACTCAATTAAATCGATCAATACTCAACTGAAGCAACCATGCAAAAAATTGAAGAAAATAGAAACTGCAGAAAGGAAATTAAGATCAGAGAGCGAAAAATACCAGCAGCTGAGTATTAATAACACGACAGAGAATCTTCGAAGGCAGATTAAACAAAGGAACCCTCTGATTCAATTCTTGATTTGTTGATGCCTCTAACTACACAACCCCACAAATAGCAAAAATTCAAATCTTTAACCAGAAATAGCACAAACCCACAAGCGAAAACCAATCCAAGACTCAAACTTCCCAATTAAACCACACCCATTCACTCCATCACTCACTTACTAGACAGATAAAGTTCAAAATCCAATCTTTACCTGTTCCATATGACCCTGAGGAAAATAGAACACTCTTTCTCCACGCTTGGGAACATCCACAAGTGGACCTGCACATGCCTTCCATAACTCCGTATACAGATCATCCCCTCCACAACCTGAAACCAAAAAAGAAAAGTCAGTTTTCGCAGGAAACGAACCAAAAAAAAATAAAGCCATTTCACACTTCACCTTCACTATTCGCCTGTGAAAACGATCCTCCTCCTCCTCCTCCTCTATTCATAGCCATCATTTTTGAAAACCCGCCAAGCAGCAGCCAAAGTCAACAAAAAAAAACCCTCCAAAAAATAAATTCAAACCCTCAAAATAACTTCCTTTACAAACCTTAATTAACTCTCATTATCTACACTTAATCACAACAATTAAATCCCTCAATAATTGCAACAATTACTTCCCTTAAAAGATCCGTTAAAAAACCAACAAAAAGTCCCCAGCTTCCACTTATTTCACACTTGAGAGATCCAAGAACCTGTAAAGCTAAAAAAACCAACTTTCAAACCGTCACAAAACCACCACCACCTTCTTCTTCTTCTTCTTCTTAATAGCCTAAAAAAACACCCCACAAACTCTAGCTCTGGCCTCTCTATGTCTGTTTTCTCTCACTTAAAGCAGCTGTTTTTTGGTTTTGTTCTCTCTCTTTCTATTTGTCTCTCCTCGGAAATAAAAACGCCGTTACGAACACAAAATCTGCTTTGCGCGCTTCTTATATTACGCGACTTTGGGTTGCTTTAACTGTTCTCTTTCCTGTTTGTTGCTGTTTGTTTTGCAACGCTCACCAACCTAACCCTAGTTAAGAGGTTTAACTTGAGAGAGTTAGTAGATGGATGCCGTTAACGAGCACGATCATTTTGCCGTTACTTAACGGATGGCGGGTAGTTTTCTTTTTTTCAAGAAAAATAATTTTTTTGGGTTACTAATTTGTGGATCCCACGTGGGATGAGGACTTGCAAATTTAAAGACGTATCGTTGTTTTGAACGTGTGATTCGCACGTCTTCTATTTTTATTTTTAGTGGTTTTTTTTTTTTGAAAAATTATTAGATTAATTTTTTTTAATATTTAAAAAATAATAATAAGTTATTGTAAAATTAAAAACAAATCTAAAAAAAATATTTTAATGTATTTTTTAATAAAAAAATATTTTAAAAAATATTATGCATCATAATACTAGTAAAAATAAATTGATTTTTTAAAAAAAAAAGATTTCAAAAAAACCAGTCTGAATCCCATCATTACCGAGAAGTGTGTGAATTTCTCAAATTCTTTTTTTTCTTTTCGGTTTGTTCTGGTAAATTAAATAATTTTTTTTTTATTTTCCATCATTTTATCAAAACTAAAGCCAATCAATGCCTCTTGTTTTCCTTCTTTGCTCTCTCTGATTATCATTAAATCTTCATCGTTGTTAACTGTAATGTTGTTGAATAGATAAAGACTAGTAATAATTAGAATTTGTTTGTTTCAAGACTTCTTTTATATCTCATTAGAATGGAGGTCAATTGAAGATGAGAGGATATTTGGGATTTTCATTTTTTATTTGTTTTTGTAATTGAAGATGGTGCTGGTGGTTTGATAATTTTTTAAGATATATATTGATGATTGAATTCATGATATACATGGTCAAAGAGGTTTATTTTGAAAGACCAGTTTAAATTTATTGAAATAGATAAGTTTGGAAAAACAATTTAATAGTGAAATTAATTTAACAAAATCAATAATTTAAAGGTAAATTGGAATAAATTTTCTCCTGTTCTTCCGTGCTTGATAAGAACAATTTTTGGGCCCATCTCATCCCCTTGCTTCATTGATATCTAAGATCGTAGGAATCATGGTGTTGCTAAGAAATGAACCTCGTGAGCTCTCTAGCATTGGTTTTTTAAATACTCTTGTTGAGATTCCAGGTTAGGCAAGACTACCCGTTAAGTTTAAGCATGTTGATAAGTGAAGAAAAAACAAATTACAAGGATTAACCACAAGTAACAACAAGTGAATCATGAAATGATGTACTCGAGAATTTGTGAAATCAACTCGAGCAGTATAACACCATAGAGATTTGATAATAGATCCAAAACTATTTTTCAAAAAATAATTTTAATAATAGATTATTTGTATTTAAATTTTAAAATAAAAAAGCTACTTTTAAGCAGTTGAATGGTAAAAAAAAAACAAAAGGTTATAAAAAGAGTATTATTTTTTATAGAGTGGTATAAATTATTATTTTAAATATTTTTTTGTTTAAAAATATTTTAAAATAAAATATTTTTTTATATCAATATATTAAAAATTTAAAAACATAGAAAAATTAATTTGAAATAAAAAATTTGTAAATCTGAGGTTGCCCAACACCTCCCTAGAATCACGTGTTGATCATATATGCACAATATGTTAACTATGCTGCACTAAATTACACACACACACACATATATGTTTATATATGTGTGTTTTTTAATGGCGGTTATTTTAAAATGATTTGTTTGATTGTACGGACACTCTATTGGGATGCGTGTGTTTGGGGTAACGGAGATCTGGAACTGACGTTACCGTTGTTTTGCCGTCTCTTTCGTTGTCTGCTACGAAGCAGGCAACGACATGGTTGTCTTGAGTTAACCCGGCAGAATTTTGGGGTTTTTTAGTTTTTATCCTTATTATATTTTGACCTTAAATATATAATTGTTTTACGTGGTTTGCCATTCTGAAGCGAGTGACTGTCGTCTGTGTTAAAATAAGAACGAGAGACAATCAAGCGACATGTTACCTCGGAGGTTGAGTGAAGAAATTTACCGACGTCTCATGACAGGGACCATAAAAACCGTCCGCTGACTGCCTGCGAGGCCTTGGGAAAAAGTCCACGAACCCCTCACATCCCACGTGGCCAGGTAAATTTGTTTTTATAAGGATTTTTTTAATATATTAAAATAATTTTATTTATTTATTTAAATTTATTTTTGGTATTAACATATTAAAATATTTTTTTAATATTAAATTATAAATTCTTTATAAATATTATCAAGCGAGAATGGAACTAAAAATCTTGAGTGAACATGCGATCATTAAAACTAAGTCAATGTCTTAATCATTAATTCACATTTTCTTATGTCCTAATCGATAACACAAACAACAAATCTACTTACTACTTAAACCAGCACACCGGAATCTTAACACTAAATAATGATACTAACCAGACTAGCTAGCAATCTTCTCCGAGTTAAATTTCATTAATAATAGTTCGAGTTGTAGCACTATTTAATAACACGGTAAAAATTATATTTTTAAAAAATATATTTTTTATTTTTATTAAAAATTAATTTTTTATATGTTTTGAATTGTTTCGATACGCTGATCTTAAAAATAATTTTTAAAAAATAAAAAATATATTATTTTAATTCATTTCAACACGAAAAACACTTTGAAAAACAATCACAACTACATTTCTAAACATACATTCAAGATATTACTCTAGCTATTTGTTCACCATTATCTAGTTTACTGTAAAGAATAATGGATGGGATCATCCCATCTCCATTATTGATGAATGATTGTGCACACAAAATGTCTCTCTTCTCAAATAATTATCATGAATTCACATACATTTATTTTTTTTTTATTTTAGAAATAGTATTCGTCAAAGTGTCTGATGTGCTTTTCTCAAGTGATAAAGAGCACTCCCGCAAGGAGATAAATCGAGCAATTTACGAAATTAAATAATTAAATTTCCTTTCTCAAGCTGCTTTCACCTATTTCTTGGAAGGAGATTGAAAGGGGAGGGAGGGGGGGATTGCTTAAACCTTACTTTTAGTTTAATTAATTAATGAATTATAATTTGTTTTCCAGCTTTTGAAGCTTTAGCACAAAGAGCGACCATTGTTCTCCTAAGCATAATCTATCCAAAGATGCCTTCCACGTACGTCCACCTATCTGCGACCTTGTCCCTTCTCGGATTCTGGTTGAATGAGAAATTATGCTTGGAGTAGGTTATGATTGCTTAAAACAAAGAGTTATGCATGTCTACGTAAAGTAAAACAATTTATTTTCAAATTAATTAAAAAGGTGAAGAAAAGGAACGGTAATAATAAACCTGCTAGAATCACACACAAAAAATTACTAAAGTATAAAGGAAATAGATGCAACAGACCAAAATCTTTGGACAAACCATGTTATTTGTTTGTTTATTGAGAGTAACGCATGACTTCACTTGATCACAAAGTGAGATAAGAAATCGAAGCTTGAGTGATAAACTAGACAGCTAATGTGTGATACGGCGGGTGCCTGTTTAAATTTTTTTAATATAAAAAATTAATATTAAAATGATTATAATCCTTAAAGCATGACTTATGATATAAAACTGAAATAACTCATAAAAAAAAACCTAAAAAAAATCATAAAATTCAAGACCTAAACTTAATGTTAAAGATAAAAAAAAATCTAAAAATATAATATTGAATATTAAAAAATAATATAAATCATATATTGAGATTTTATACATCAATTTAAGCTTTTGAGTTGGATTGGTTATTTGACATGGTATTAGAACTTTAATGACCAAGCGGTCACAAGTTTGAATCTCACAATTTCTATTTATTTGATAAAAATTAAGCATAAGGTAATGTGAGCCTGTACAAATTTCAAGTCCGAGAGGCTTTTACTTGAAGGGGTGTGTTAGAGAATAATATAAATCATGTCTTGGGACCTTACCTAACAGTTTAAGCTATTGGATTGAAATGATTCTTTGACATTGAATAAGTAAACCCGAGTCAACTCGATTTAACCTGATAAACCTATAACTTGCAAGATGAGATGGAGATAAAAAAAAAAAAAAACACCTATCAAATAAAACAAGATTCAACCAAATTTTTTTAAAAAACCTTCAAGCTAATCTGGATTAATTTTTCCAACCCGCCATCGCAATAACTAAAGAGAAAGAAAACTGAAAAAAATCGACGAAACTGTATAATGAAGTCCAAGAACTCTATTTATGCTTTCCAAGGGACAAACCTTTATGCTTCTTTTTGCCTTCCTTCTTGCGGTGGGGTAGAGAGGTGGCTGTCTAAACATAGCACGAACGCTGGACGAAAAAAGGATGGATGAAAAGAATGTACCCTATATTATTTTATTTACTTCAATTATATGTATTGCTATGCGAAAAAAGGTTAGTAATGTGAGTGATAATTGTGGCCACCAACATGTTAAAAAAAAAAAAAGAGGAAAAAATGTGTCATTTCTCTTTTATTAACCTCTTACAGGATTCGTCTTGGTGTGCATCCAAGAAATTAATTTCACACCAGCAACATGATTTGTCGAGTCCACGTCATCCTCATTTATTCAAGTGATTAGCTTTATTGATTCACTTGGAAAAGCTTTCTTAGCTTAGGTCTTAAACCTTTTCTAGCCCTTTTCATTCGAGAACATGAACACGAACAAGGATAAACCAATCACGGCTCCTTTATGTGTGTGTTTGCCTGTCTTCTACGTGCTTGACTGTGCAGCAAAGGATGACTTTATTGCTTGACACCTGTCCTTTTATTTTTATAAGTCAAACTTTTGCTTTTATGGCAAAGGGAAATGTGTTTTTAATTAGCGACTCTTGCTACCTTGGAGAGTTTTTTTTTTTTTTTACAAACGAGTGGTTCAGACACGAGATTTTTTTTAAGGGGAGAGGGATTTTATTGCCAGTTAAGCTACATGTTCGGTGGCCTCTCTCGGAGAGTTGATGGTATTACTTGCTATTCTATATAACTTGATTACGGTTGCTGAGCATGAGCTAACCGAGAGATCAATTTCTGTCGTCGACTATTATGAATATTGGTTCATTGATTAGAGAAGCTAATTACATAGCCATTTTACTCGAAACATTGGCTTAAAAACTGATCATAAATTAGACCAACATATATACATGGATAATTATTACCATTTAATCTTGAATGAATAAAAACGTTAAAACATATTTATTTATTCATAATATCCGACGCCTTGAGCATTTTTTGCCGTGTAAGGTTCCCCTTCCTCGCGTATTGTCAAGAGAGTTGATAGATCTTCTGAAGTAAAAACGTTGAATTTGGTCCATTGAACTTAGGTTTTGGAGGATATCCTAGCCATTCAAGCATCAATAAATTTTGAAAAAAATTCTAGCTTTAATCATATTTTTAGAAAGATTTAGTCTTTTTGGTATATGATTCATTGAAAAATAGTTTTTGAGCTTTCTCATTATTTAAAACTATATTTATGAATAAATTAAAATAAGAATAACTTAAAGTAAAAAGTATATTTTACAGTTAAAGTAATATCTTGAAAAAAAATTACACATCATAAGTTATCATGAAGTAAAAAATTCAAGACTTTGATTCATGACCGAGTCTGTATTTTACTCGATTTCGCAACAAGTTTTTCTGCTCAAATAAAAAAATTACTTCGAATAAAATGTTTTTATCATTTAATAGTTTTTTTAACTAAGAGCTAAGGAACAATTTAAGTAAGTCTACAAAATATACATCATACCGAGACTTTAATGATTTTTTTACTAGAAAGAATATCGATGCAAGCAATATTAATAATCGAACAAGGCTGATAATTCAGTCGAGCTAGTTTTTCACCAAAGAAAAAAAGAATATTAGAAAACTTGAGGGTCTACACGGAAGCTCTGCGGCCAGCCTACCTGTAGTCAGTCATGTTGCCATTGATTCAATCGATCTACAGTGTCCAAAAGCGACAAGCAGTGGAATTCCCCACCAGCCCCTGAAAACAAGGGATGCTTTTATTGGGAGGCTACTAAGACAACCATTATCGTTTTTTTTTTTTGGACATCACTCCTATGAATTTAAAATGTTTTTGTACTATGATTGGTGATCACTTTATATTTGTATGCCCCATGTGGCGACCAATTTGGTTGGTGTTCCTTTGGCTGCCCTTAGCCCGCACAAATGAAAGAGAACCACGAGATGAAAGTTCTAACCAATCCTAGGACTCAGCACTGCTTTTGTAGGGCTACCCCACAAATTAGTAATTAATTAATAAAAGAGGTGCGATTAAGATGGGGTTTATGTGGGTGGATGCCTTCTTAAGAGCATTAAATAATGTAAAGTCCATGTGAAGACAATCATGGGTTATTTGGAAAATGTTCAATTAGTGGAGGCTTAGCTCTTTCAAGAATTGCTTTTTTATTTAGTCGAAAGAGGTGTGGGGGTGGGATTTTGGTCCCCCCAGAGTAGGACTGCAAGATTGACTCCCTTTTGACCTAATTTGAAGCATTTCCAACCGTGGGATCTTACAGCCAGAGGCCTCGACTGCCTTTCGATGTGGAGGACTTGCCTACTTCATCAGTCCAAAAACCTAGAGAGCTACACTGCCTCCTCGTTTTCTCAACCTTTTCCATTACCTTTGCGCAAGAACGAAAGGACACAGATCCCCTTTATAAATTACCATTACCATAGTATGACGCCCTACTTCCTTAGACTTTTGTCAATACGTAGATGTCATCGTCATCGTCCCAAGCCACGAACCAGCTTTTGGGTTTAGCACGATATCAACTTTGAGTTTAATTTCTCTATTTTTATGCGGTGCTGAAGTTAAATCCATTTATTAGTCCTGTTAAGCTGGTTGTCACGATTTTTTCTCAGATACAATTAGATTAAATCTGACGTCATTTAATCCCATTAATTATGCACGTCTTTCGCAAAAGAAAAGAGAGAATCACATGCCACATGCAGGGCAAGCACGGGCAAAATAGCAGTTACGAAGATATTGGCCTTGAATTAAGCAATTGAGTACATGGCAGCAATTCATTCAAGCACGATAAGATTAGGCAAGCCAATTAACCTAGCACTAACCAGGTCAGTACCCATGTTAGTACTCTCCAATTGGTTAAGTGAAGGATGAATTAAGCGCAATTAGCAAAGAATTTAGTGCTAAAGTTTGTAGATAGGGTTATACGCATCAAACAACAAAACCCTACATTGCCAATTGATAATTGGAGAAGACAGGGATGGTCTGGATATATCTTGAATTTGCTGTAGCTGCCACTCAAGAATCATTAGTGAACACAATCATGTTTGATAGCTTTATGTAAATACGTCTGTTAGAATGCTAATTAGTTGGCATGCTGCTATGAATTTTGAAGGGGAGTGTCACCACTTAGAGCTGTCCTGCGCATTTCTATCCGTTCAAAATGCTAATCAATCGACACCGGCTTCGATCCTTTCTTGTCGACTTGAAATGAGCTGTTAATTTCCATTGAAGACTTGATTGAGAAAGGTTTTAAGAGTGGATGAAGCAAGAATGGAAGACAATTGATCCAAATATTCCTATCCTTTTAGAAAAAGAAAAATTCCAACCACCTATTCTCTTGCGTTGGATATCAATGTCAAGCACATTTGCGTCTCCTAGTTAAGTCCATTAAGACAACGATTATTTAGGTGGTCTTCTCTTTGGTTTGGACGTGGGGTGTCCGAATGTGGCCATTGTGTGATATGATCACTTGCTCTAGGGAAAAATGAAGGCTTGCTACTTTCTTCATTTAGCCTTCGATATTGAACACCTTAATGTTAGATTATCTACCATCGATTTTCAGGGTAAATTTGATTAGATGTTGAAATGTATAAATTAGGATAAATTTTGAGTTGGATTATGATGTACGTTACCAGGATGGGTTTAAGCTAAGGCTACCGGATAATGGTTCAAGATGCTCACTTAATAAAAGATTTTATAAATAAATAAGATATATTTTTTAATTATACTTATGTAATTTAAAAATTACTTACACGTTTTTTTAAAAAAACCTCGAAGCACAAAATGAAGATCTCCAATAAACCCTCCTTATCCATATACCAAAAAAATACTCTTTATCCATATACCAAAAAAATAATAATTTTTTAAAATATTTTAAAAAGCTAAAAAACCCTATTTAAGGCTCGCTCTAGTTTATTTATTTTTAAGGTAGTTTTTGTGATTGTGGTTTTAAAAAAAATAATTTTAAAAAAAATATAATTAGTTGGATTTAGATACGTATTTTGTAAATATTGTAGTTGAAGTTTATGTGTAGCAAAAATATATATAAAATATTTACTAAACTCATTTAAAAAAACATGTAAAAACTATTTTACAATAACTATATTTTAAATTTAATTTTATAATAAGCCCCGTGGTACAAAATATAATTTAATTTATTACCTAATACCTTATTATATTTATTATATCGTAAATACAAAAACAGTTCCAGAACAAACGAAGCCTCAATATCACTACAACACCCAACCAAATGTGTACTGATGAAGCCCTCTCACCTGTAACCATGATGCCATCGCCTAAACTAGCATTATAGGTTTCCTTTTTTGCGAGCTAGCTAGGTGTTGCCCAGACCTTTTGACTCGGTATTTTAAGAAGAAATCACTGTGGAAGATTGATTGAAAGAAGGCTGTCGGCTTTACTTTTTATTCGCTCGAAGTGGAAGGGAAGCAAAGTAAGAACTGAGAAGTGCGTAGATGCAGATGAACGCTGGTTGTGGACTGCGGCTGCGTTCTACAAGGATTCACAAAAAGGGGAGGGCGAGAGTGCTCGAAGATTCTTTGAGAGGAATATTACCACAACTAAACTAACAGGAGAATGATTCTCTTGATGGTTTGAAAAGCTCATGATGGCCTGATCTATCAGCATAGCATTAACTTAATGGAGGAATCAAGAAGGTCCAGGTTCTCATCGTCACCATCAAGCCACCAATGTGCTTCCTCCTCCTCTAAGTTCACTAGCTCAGCAGTAACTTGGCTAACTTTAATGGCGGCTCTAAAGATTAGGATATTTTAATTTAGAGAGGTTCTATTTGTCCCCATCCAGTAGTTTTCCTTTACATTGATTCTTTGACAAATCTTCGTGAAAGGAAAGTTGCAAAGATTGTCATGCCGTTCTTTTCTCTGCTATATTGCCAGGCATATGTCTCTTTCTCTTCACTTAGTTCTCCCATTGCTCCCGTGAACTTCTTTTAAATGTCTTTTGAGAATGTGGATGCCTGATTTTTAAAGTGATTCTTTTTTAAATATATTAAAATAATATATTTTTTATTTTTTAAAATTTATTTTTAGTATTAATACATTAAAATAATTCAAAAACATGAACAAATATAATTTGAGCTAATTTTTCTTTATAAATAACAAGGTTAAATCATAATATCAAACGTGACAACTTTAATTTAATATACAAAATTAAAAGTTGAGAATGGCATAATGATGGCTATACCACAATCATATATAGTATATAGTCAAACTACTTTCTGTTTGTCTTTTTATTTTAAAAGTATTTTAAAAAAATTTTAAATTTTATTTTATTTGTTTTTTTTATTTTAAATTACTATTTTTTAGTGTTTTCAAATCATTTTAATATGTCGATATAAAAAATAATCATTAAAAAATAAAAAATATCATGTTAATATATTTCCAAACAAAAAATATTTTGAAAAACAACCATAATCACACTCTTAAATTGATGCACCTTAAACAATGATTGAGCTTAAACTTTGAAAATAATAAGTTACTATTTCAAAGTGTAGAGTATTTTAGAAGTTATTTTTCAAAATATTTTTTTATTTTAAAATACATTAAAATAATATTTTATATTTTAAAAAATTTAGTTTTAATATCAGCAGTTCAGCACATTAAAACAATTAAAAAATATATAAAAAAAATAATTTAAATGTAAAACAAACTCAAAAAATTTATAAATATAGGATTACAATGCTAAACATCACCAAAAATATATACTTCTTGCTGCAGTTAGTTCGTGGATCCTTTAGCAGGAAGACCATAGTAAATAACATCAAGAGAAGACAACAGAAATGCATGAGATCATATTTGCAATGGTCATAAAAAAGCTAGGAGAGGAACGTCTCAACATTTCCATAGTCGAGGGGAAAATAACCAATATTTATGGAGTCACAACTCCAATTAACTAATAGAAACAGTATTAGTAGACAAGAGCACCGAAGGGAAGACAACAAGAATGTTTTATTATTGACTTGCAAAACGCAGAATCTGATCTCATGATACATAGCTATGAGAGCAAATTAATGAAATGATAAATAAGGCTACATTATCTTCAGTCCTCATCATTGAAAAATTCAGAGACGTTCCGATATCTGTACGATATCAGCCATGCTTGAGACAATTTTGACACCCAAAATTAATAAATTTCACAAGGATGGAGGAGCAAGACTGCTTAGCTTGAGTTTTATTCAATTAGGGTGTGAAGGGAGCGAAAACAACCACAGAATTGTGCCCTCCAAAGCCAAATGAATTTGAGATAGCTGCAATGAAATGAAGGGGGGAAAACACATCATCATACAATCTATGCACTTATATTAACATATATCACCAACATATTGCATCTGTATATGTGCACTCGTGCACTATTTGATCATTTGAACGTCCAGCAAGACATTTTTTCCTTACATGTTGGACCGACGTCCATCATATGTACATGTAGAGAGAAGAACAGAATACATACCAACGTTAACTTCATGTTGCTTCTTCACATTTGGAACAGTGTCAATTGTAACATCAAGCTCAATATTCTGCAGAGTCAAGTAATATATAACATGAAAAACACCAGGCGGTATATTGAGTAGACTAATATGGAGCATGAAATCAGTATGAAAAATAAGGTTGGTGGTTCATACATCTTGATTGATAGTTGGGTGAAGCCATCCAGTGTTGATTGCTTTTATGGTTGCGATGGCTTCTAATCCACCAGCAGCACCAAGCCCATGTCCAATCATTGACTAAGACAGGACAAGACCAAATTAGCTAGCATCGATGTTATTCTCCAGCATGATTACTGTAAAATCCAATTTATATTTATAGGGATATCGCAAAAAGATGTAAAATGTACTCTTTTTTTTGGTAAATTTCAACTGCACGGTATCTTACCTTAGTCCCATTCATCTTGATCTCGGAAGTGTCCTTGAAGACTTTCTTGATTGCATTTACCTCAGCCAAATCCCCTGCTAGTGTTGATGTCGCATGAGCATTAACATAGTTCACCTGTAAATCAGACATTAGACCAGTTACACAATTGGATCCACGGGGAAAATATATAATTGATCTCAAGGAAAGTGTAATTCAGGTTTCCATTCTGTGAAGAAATTGAGTGCTCCTACCTCCTCAGGGGAAACTCCGGCATCTTCCAAACTTTTAGCTATGCAAGTTGAAACTCCGAGACCATCTGAACGGGGATTGGTCATGTGATGAGCATCACAAGTTGCAGCACCTCCTAAATACTCTGCTATTATATTAGCTCCTCTTTTCATTGCATGCTCCAAGCTCTCCATTATCTATTCCCATCGAAGAAAATTAGTTCCGATAAAATTCTTAGGGTTGAAACGCTACTGGTATGTACACGAGTCTAGTGATACGATGCTAATAGGTACTCAAACATAATGAAGGAGGAAGTTGTACAGATTACCAGCACACCAGAGCCTTCTCCCATGACAAAACCATCACGATCCTTGTCCCAAGGTCTTGAAGCTTTCTTAGGGTCTTCATTTCTTTGAGATAGTGCTCTGCAAGCTATAAAACCACCAACACCAGTAGGCATGACAGCAGCCTCAGTCCCCCCAGCTACCATGATATCTGCTTCGCCTCTTCTAATATGATTAGCAGCCGCGTAGAAACAATAATTCGCGGTGGCACAAGCAGTTGAGATGGAGTAATTAGGGCCCATCAACCCTGTGTCTATAGCTAACAATGCTGAACCCATGTTGGTGATGGAATAAGGAATGAAGAATGGAGATATCTTCTTATATCCCTTTTGGACAAGAGACTCAACTCCATTGCTAAAAGCAGTTAAGCCTCCCATGCCAGTTCCCACCAGAACTCCAATTCTTGTTCTGTCCATCTGTAATGCACACGTGTCAAGAGATTTCATCGTTACCGCTTAGTCTAAGGTGATTCACATTAAGCAAACTGAGGTATGACTTACATTTTCAAGCGCTTCAGAGCCAAGGTTGGCATCTACGAGGGCCCTCTTGCCAGCAACAAGACAGTACCGCCAGCAATCATCAAGACGACGATCATTTTTCCCGTCAATGTATCCTTTGGAAGAAAAATCACGAATCTGACCAGCGAATCGAACAGAGAAACTTGAAGCATCAAACCTGTCAATCAGGCTGATCCCACTCTCTCCCTCAAGGAGTTTGTTATAGAACGTGTCAATGTCACTACCAAAAACTGAGACCAGTCCCATTCCTGTAATTACGACTCGTTTTTTGGGATCCGTTTCACGCTTGGGGGCTGAAACAGTTTGAGATACCATGGCTCTGACTGTTCTTAATTTTGAAGCTGGAAATGGTAAATCCAACCAGAGTTAAATCCTATGAGAGGTCAAAGTGTAAAAATTGAACACAATCATATTGAATACTCCTATGCTTATTAGTTCGTCTCCCAAGTTAATGTAGGGAAATTACTAGAAAGACGAACCAATGACGAAGAAAATTCAGAATCACAAACATAGTTTCCCATTCGAATCGTGTGTTAGAACATTGTTATAATCGGGGTTCTCTTTTCCAACCCTTGGCAGAAAAATGTTGAACATGAGTTCAGACATTTTCTTTTGGCTCCTATATATTTGCTAACTGCATTTTATAGACAACCAAAACATTTCTAAGTAGCATCATTACTTGTCATTTTAGGTGCATTGCAAGGTAGAAAAAAAACGAATCCCAATTTAATAGACTCATACCTGGAGTGGAAACGGACCCACTCGGCTTACTCCCTGTTGGAGCCATTTGCATGTTTTCAACTGGTCTAAGCCCATTATATGGAGCCATGGAAGCTCCATGGTTCCCCACTTCCCTGATTCTAAACAGTACATTAGAAGAGCAAGCAGCAGCAGCAACGCCTGCCATGTTTCTTTCTTTCTCTGTCACTCTCCTTCTCCTCTCTGGGTAAAGCTTGGATGATTTAAAAACTTGCTCAACTTTGGGTTATCAGTGCAAGAGAAGGACTTAACAAAGAATGGGTTTTGTTTGCTGGTTTGAATTAATATTGGAGAATCCGCCACCAAGAATACCGGGGCGATAATAGCAAAATAGTTGTATTTTTCGCCCCCCTTATTTTGTTCAAGCCGGTTAACTAACCTGAACAGCTACCTTTTGCAACTTTGGCTGGCACTCATAAATGCCTAACGGTTCTTGCGGTTTGTTCATTTGTGATAATCATGTCGGCCTGTTGGCCCGGTTAACTACTGATTTGATGTTACAAGAATAATTATTTTTTAAAGTATTTTTTATTTTATAATAATTTGATTTTTATATTAGAATATTAAAAATATTAAAATATTAATTTTAAAAAATATTTAAATTTTGTCAGAATTGCTTTTAAAATATAAATCAAGCATTTAATAATTATTTTTACTTAAAAATATATCAAAATAATATTTATCTGCACAACAAACTTTTGCAACTTTGATTGCCACTTATAAATGCTTAACGATTCTTGCAGTTTGTTTAGTGCTTTATAATAATCATGTTGGTCATGTTCACTCGGTTAAACACCTATTTAGTATTCCAGCGACAATATTTATTTTTTAAAGAATATTTTATTTAGAAATATTTTTAAATAACTTTTTATTATTTTTTAAAATTAATTTTTGATATTAGCACATTAAAAAATCTAAAAACATTAAAAAATAATTTTAAAATATTATAATATAAAACAAGCAAATAATTTTTATTTTTTAAATTTATTTTTAACATCAATATATTAAAACAATTTAAAAATACTAAAAAAAAAATTTAAAAAAATAAAAAATAAATTCAACCTCTAAATGGACACCTAAACTTCACTTAAATGCTAAGGCCCGTGATGTTTTTGTGACCAAAAGGTCCAAAACGCAACCGTCATTTTGGTTGGAATTATAAAAGTCTTGAACATAGCATGTTTGGAATATAATTCTGGTTATTTTTAAAATAATTTTTATTTAAAAATATATTAAAATAATATTTTTTAAATATATATATATATATATGTTTTGTATCAACGCATAAAAATAATCTAAAATCACTAAAAATATATTAATGCAAAGCAAAAATAAAATAAAATTTAATTTAATTTTAAAATAAAATGCTTTTGAAATAAAAAAATAAACAGAATAATGTTGAGGTGCATATGAATAATGTCAATGAGTAGTTATATAATAATAATAATAAGTTTCGAGAAAAAATAATTGTTTTTAAATCTTGATATTAATGTGAGATTCAATCCTATGTATTTTTAAAATTTATTATTACAAGATTTTCTTAAAAAATAGCACCACCAGTTTCTTTCTCATTGAATTTTCAAATTCGGTATTTTACTACTTTCCTACTCGTTTTTTTTTTTTTTTTTTTATCTCACTTGTCTTGCTTGGGTTTCTTTTTCACTTGTCTTGCTCGGTTTTTTAATCCTTCTTCCTTGAAAATAACTAAAATGAGAAATACATCAACCATTTGAAAAATAATAAAGAGAAGGGTTAAGTCAATAAATTAAATACAACCCAAAATTTTTATAAACCAGTCATGGAAGAAGAATAACAACCCTTAATTCTCGAGTAGCTAAAATTAATTGTATTAAGCACTCAATAAATTGTACTATAAAGTGAAAGCTTATGTAGAATGTTAATTAGAAAAAAAAACAAATTTAATTAGTATAAAAATAATTTGTTTTAATGTTTGTATAATGAGTTTTTGATTTCTCAAAATACTTGAACACATGGAAAAATAATTCCAATTGAATATTAAGATACCATATTTTTCAATACAATTAAAAAAAAAAACATGCGACGTGTAAGATTGATAAAGGAGAGTCTCTCAGCATGAACGGATTAAATGAGATTATACTGGTAAAATTTATGATTATGATTGTTAGGGATTCAAATCCATTATTATATTAACAATAATAGCATACAACTATTCATTTTGAAGTGAAAGTTTGATTTATTTTAATATTTTTAATTTATTTATTTATATTAATTATAAAATATAAATTCTTAGGTTATATCTTAGAAAAAGAAGACACATCCACTATAATTGTTGTTATCAATTTTTTACCCCAAAAAAAATTAAGAAAAAAAATAGAAAAGGAAAATCCAAAAACATAAGAAGATACACATAAAAAAAAGCCTAGAAGATTGTCCAAGTTGGTAATTAAAGACCAAAATAACAAGTGAAAAAGTTGAAGGACAATAATATACAACATTGATAAATTTGATAAAAGAATTATTCGATGAAAATATTTTTATTTGGGATAAATAGATATAAATTTGGATGATTATAGACTCAATGAGGATTTTAGAAGGTTTAATTAATTTTTCTGGGGACTTAATTGTGAGAAATTTTAGTTTTTTTGGAGTCAATTTGGGTGTTAATTAGAAGAAATTCAAGTTTGGGGACTGAAATTGGATTTTTAAAAGTTTAATTAGTCAAATAAGGGGCTTAATTGTGAAAATTTAAAGTTTGATAACCAATTAAAAGTTTTATTGAAAAAATTAAAAACCAAAGACCAAATTATAAATCGCAAGACTTTAAAGACTTAAATTAACAAAATCAATGGTCAAACTAAAAGAAATTAAGAGTTTGATAGTCAATTAAGGGACTAAATGCACAAATAAAAAAACCAAGGATTAGGATGAAAATGCCGCTAAACTTTGGGACTGATGATTGAGTTTGGCACAAGTGAAATTGCATGAAATTAAGAGTTTGTGAGGCAATCATGGATGCAATTAAAAGTAATTGGAAGAATAGAGACCAAAGTGAAATATGTCAGATACCAAATTAAAAATCCTTATTTTCAAGGGTTTAACCTAAACGATACATTGTTAATCTATTATTCATCTCTTTCCTTAGTAGTTTTGGATGATCGAGTTGACACCTTTAATAGCTTGTTGTGGAGTTCTAAATTTTCAAATAGCAAAAGTTTTTTTGTGAATGAAAGATAAACATTCTCCTTACAACCTTATTTTTATGAAATTGAACTTTTACATACTAATTCTTCCATATAAATCTCTAACATCTTATTTATGCCAGTCACCACTGCATTTTCAAACTCTAGATTGATTAAGTTATCGCTTTCAAACAAATAAATACGGAGCTACAAATCTCTAAATGAAGCAATGATATATCAAAACAAAAGGTGTGAATCTCCTTTATCAAGTTCAAGTGATATCCGATGAAGTTTACATCAAAGTTTCTCTAGCGAAACCTTGAAAGTGGCCAATTCAATTAGCCTCGATTAAAATAGATATTTCTGCAAAACCACCTAAAATTTTTGTGTGCTCGCATTTAAAAACTCCTAAAAGGATTTTTATCAAGGGTCATAAATCTTTCTTTCGAGATCAAAACGTGAGAAATATGTGTCATTGTTTTTTTTTAAAAAAAAACTACCAAGGCAAAACCATCATTCCAAAAACAAATTAAACATGACTTTTTTACTGTAGCAGTAACACATATATTATTATGGTTTACTATAGTGAAATGACCACTTCTTCCCTCTACTAAAAAAAACATTAGCCTCGATTACTAGGGTAGAATCATCTTTTCACAATGATATATTGGTCGTGGTTGATTTGGGTAGGTCATATTAGTCTTTTTCGCAAACAAAATGAACAATGAAAATACTGTAATGCCCATGAAAAAAGTAAGGGTTTTTTTGTTATTTTTTTATTGTATAGTGTAATTACTATATTATATGGAAGTACCAAAAAAGTTAAGCTACCATGGAAGAATGTGGTTTATTGCTACAATGAAGGCAGTTGTTTTTTATTTTTAAAATTAACAAGTTAAAAAATTTAAAATAAAAAAATTAATTTAAAAAAAAAAAAAAACTTTTTAACGGTGAAAGGGTGAAATGCATAACGTGAATGGTTCTCTGCGGTTTGTGGAGAAGATTGGTCCACCAATGTCCCGTTCTAGAAAAAACGATGTCTACGTTAAAAACAGACACTAATTTCAGGTAAACACTATTTATCTTAACCACACGATACCACGTGAGGATACGACTTCTGGTATCCCTACAGATGTCAAGTTTGAAATTGGAGGTCAGAAAGAGTGCCAAGACTTTTTTAAACCGGCCAGTAGAAGGGAGCCTCACCTTCCACACCTATCATCGTTACTTGTCTCAAATACAATTAGTTAAAGTTTTGACAATTTTTCTTATAGAAATAGCACATTTTAATGGATTGGATAATTCAACTCTTTTTTATAAAAAATATACAAGTTTTTTTTTTAAATGACTAATATCATTTTATTATCAATAGTAGTCTATTTAAAATTCAATAGAATTCCTTAATTTATTAGGTTAATTGATGATTATAATAATTATCAATGAAAATAATTAGTTGTGGTTAATTTAAATCTCAATAGGATTCCTTAATAAAATAGTTGTATTCAATTTAAATTTAAATAAGATTCTTTAATTAATCAATAATTAGGTTAATTATCAATAATTAGGTTAATTATCAATGAAAATGATTAGTTATATTCAATTTAAAATTCAATAGGATGTTAGCTGTATTAAACTTAAATTTCATTAGGTTAATTAATAATTATCAATAAAATTGAAACTGACTACAACTAATCAATTAAAGAATCTTATTGAATTTTAAATTTGACAACAACTAATCATTTAATAATTATTATAATCATCAATTAACCTAATAATTCAAAGACTTCAATTAAGTTTTAAATGGATTACTATTGAGAATATAATAGCGCTGGTCATTTAAAAAAACACTGTATGGTTGAAAATGTTTTTAATAAAAATGTGATATTTTCCTAAAAATTTTAAAAGGTGTGTTGCGTTTCCAATTTATTTTTTGAAAGGTGCTATTTAAAAAAACACACACTCAAAGCTATCAGTAAGTTTGTAAGAAGCGACATGAGTGTTTTTAGGTTATATTTATGCATTGAAAAGTATTTTTTTAAGAAGTAATTTTTTTAAAAAATAAATTTTTAAAAAATAAATTATTTTTTGATGTTTGATAATGTTATAAAAATTAAGTTAAAAAACATTTTTATTTGATTTTTTTAAAATTAAATTTTTTAAAAGTAAATTATTATTTTTTAATTATAATATATTTTACATTCATCAAGTTTTTTTAAATAACAAAACATGAAAAATAAAAAAAATATATAAAAAGTCCCCAGCCGGGGGTAATCTCAAATAGAACCTCAATCTATTTTTGCTCTGATTAGGAATTCTTAATTAGATTTTTCTATTAGTTTAAGTTAACACTATGGTTAGATAGTCATATCAAAATCATATGATTTATTTTGTTTCATTAAAAACACATAAATTTACTAAAATCTCCCCATCAGAAACCACAAAGAGAACGACTTTGTCATGACTTCAAAGTGATTTGCATAACATATGTCATAACTTTAGAGGCTACCATATTGAACACATGGCGCATTTATACTGGTCTGCAAGGTAAATAAAACATGTTAAAAGATTTTTTTTAATATAGAATAAATAGAAGAAAGAAAAACACACAGAATATCAATATATCATCATGAACGACTGGAAAAAAAATCATCAAATATAAAAGCCCTCAGCAATGACACTTTTTGTGTTGTTTTTCCTTCGGCTTGTGAACAAAATAAAGAAAATTATTGTATATAACAATAAAAAATATCTTAAATAATACATCAATTAATAATATTTTTAATGTAGTGGGAAATATATATTGTTCTTTAGAAGGACCAACTTCATTTAGTTTGATGGCTAATAGGAACGTGTCACGTGTCCCATGATTGTCCTCTAGAGTCTTGACACATGTTGAACAAATGATTACAATTCAAATTTGACCTCCCAGCCATAAATCTAAGGACTCAATTTTGTTTTTTTAAAAGCACTGGACTGGAGTGCTAAGATTGCAATTTATGAAGGATGAAAAATTCCGTCGAACCTATTCCTAATTTCCTATCCTGAAAAGACCCCAACTCTCTCTCTCTCTCTCTCTCTCTCTCCCAAGTCTTAACACATAAGCGAAGACAAGTTGCCAAGTGTGAACTTGTACATGCCTACATGGGATCCAAGAAGTAGAAACTGACCTTCTAGATAGTCCACCTCCATTCTCTCTCTCTTGCTCCTTCTCCTTCCTACCCCACTTCCGAACCGCGTTCTTGCCATATCGTTGTCATTTTCGCTCAACTGCAAAATCCAAACCAATAATTATTAATTGCAAATACTTATTTCTTCGAACTTCAAAAACTTTCGCAAGAAGAAAATTAAAAAACATAGAACGGTAATAACAAGCAAAGTCCTTTGTCACAAACCAGCAATCGTGGTGTTTACCCCCCCATCTGTAAACATTAATATTAAAACCCCTTTTGCTGTAATTGATTTGTTACACGCAGTCTACTGTTTTGACCTATTAAACTCACAGATCCTTTGTAGCTTTCCTCCTTAACAAATCCACACGCAATCTTGAAAGTCGTATAAAATCCTAGCCATTTCCAGGAAATTTCCACACTTTTAACCTAATCTTCACCTATTAATACTTCCTTTTCTCCTTTCCCTACATCAATATCCAAAACTCTCACCTCTGTTTTCGTCCCTGCTCCTTACATTTTCTTTACTTTAAAACTTTTATATTTCTATCCATCCTCCAAAACCCACTTGCCTTTTTGTTTGTTTTGGAAAGAAGTTGAAGTAAGAAATGGAGAACAACCGGCAATCATTTTATCAATTCAGTGATCAACTGAGGGTGCAGACACCAAATTTAGCTAATCTGTCACTCAATGACTCAATTTGGAGCAATTCATATGGATCTAAGAAGCCAGATCAAAGGAGGAATTTTGATATCAGAGTTGGTGCTGAAGTTAACAATCTGAAGCAAAAAGGTTCTGATTTGAATAGTTTCAATGATGGATGGAACCCGATTAGTGATTTGAAGCCAAAGGGTTCTGATATGAATCTTTTCAATGATGGATGGAACCCTGTTAATGATCTGAAGGCAAGAGGGTCTAACTTGAATCTGTTCAATGAAGGGTGGAATTCTGTCAATGATTTGAAGCCAAAGGGATCGAACCTGAATGTGTTCAATGATGTATATAATCTGAAGCCAAAAGGATCTGATTTGAATGTGTTCAACGATGGATGGAAGATGGGTTCTAGGGCCAACAATTATGGTGTTAGTCCAATTGGACCTATGGGTCAAGTTGTTGGTGGATCTCAAAAAAACGTTGGGGTCAACGGAGGATTCAGTAATGGGATCTATTCAAAGAACAATAACATCCATAACAGTAACCTTAATATTGGTGTGAAGGGTAGCAAGAACAAAGGGGATGATGATTTTGGAAGCAAGAATGGCAAAAAGAATAGCAACAAGAAGAGCAACAGTAATGATAATAATGATAATAAGAGTGCTGCTGATAAGAGGTTTAAGACACTACCACCATCTGAGTCTCTGCCTAGATATGAAACAATTGGTGGATATATCTTCGTCTGCAACAATGATACCATGGCAGAGAATCTCAAGAGGGAGCTTTTTGGTAAGTTTGTCAAATTTCATTTCTGTTCTTTTTTTTCTTCTTTTTTTGTTGCGTGTGTTTCTGTGTTATATTATATGGCATGTTTTGTTCTTTTAATTTTCTTTTATTTGTTTTACAAAGTTCTGGTCTTATGAAGATTCGATCTTAGTTATTTTCTTTTTGTAACAGCTAGGTTTTTATATGCAAAAACAGTTTTTTTTTTTAAATAATTTTGGAATGTTAAGCCATAATAAATTTTAGGTGCAAAATTTTAGGGTTGCCCCCCCAGTATCTGGTTATTTTAGCTGAGAAGCATAGTTTGATTTGTCCCACAAATAAAAAGATAAAAATTCATTGCTCGGTTGTTATTTGAGCCCTGTTGAATTTATTGATATTCTCTTCACTAATTCTTTTTTATCACCGTTGAAGTGGTTTTTGTTGTTCTTGAATTCTAAACTAAACAACTGCGTGAATTTGTGTAGGTTTGCCTCCCCGATACCGCGATTCAGTGAGGCAGATCACTCCGGGCTTGCCCCTTTTCCTTTACAACTACTCCACTCACCAACTCCATGGAGTTTTTGAGGTTTGTTTCTCAGTTCTTTACCTCGTCTTTAAGCAGTTTTCACCTGTTCTTCGTTTTATGGCTATGATTACAAAAGATAGAGCAGTCCTTTTAAATAAACTAATGACGTCGTTGATGGTATAGGCTGCAAGTTTTGGAGGAACAAACATTGATCCCTCAGCCTGGGAAGACAAGAAATGTCTTGGGGAATCACGCTTCCCTGCTCAGGTATATATATCCGAAGTCTGCTTGTTATTAGTCAGATAATTATCTGCCTGTGGTTTAATGTGGCTCGTATATTGGATCCTTGTCGAATTAATACCTGTGTTTTGTACAGGTGAGAGTTATGACAAGGAAAGTTTGCGAGCCACTGGAAGAGGACTCTTTCCGGCCAGTTCTCCACCATTATGATGGCCCTAAGTTCCGCCTCGAGCTCAACATACCAGAGGTAATTTGGGTCTCACTGTGACCAAAATGAGTCTTGCACGGTGTACTTGTGAATATTCATTGCATTTTCCTCAACAAGATCTGAGTTCCTAACTATGTTTTTTGTTGGATTTTCAGGCATTGTCTCTCCTGGACATCTTTGAAGGACAGAACCCTTGAAAACATGACTCCATGCGGGCATACATACACACATAAAGTGAAAAAGAAGAGTTGAAAACAGAGTAGAAGATAAAGAATAGTTGTTTGGCTTCAATTTACTAAAGTTTTAAGGAGGGTTTGGAGATGAATTATGGGAATAGGAAAGAGGCTGAGAATTAAATGAATCCATGGCGATGTATAATCTTTTCGAATGGAGGTTGTTTGCTCTCTTTCTCTGTTCTCTAGCTTGTCGTTAAATAAGTACTACAAACAAACATAAATGAGATTTCTATTTAAGTTGTTGTTGTTGTTGTAATAAAGGATGTATTGTTGTTTGGATTTCTTTCCATTTGCATAAGAAGCTATGGAAATAAATGGTACTAAAGAAGGAGATGACTTTAAGCTCATAGCCATGGTTCTTCCATGCCTCTCCCCGTATTATCCTTCAATGCCTGCGTAGCTCAACGTTGAGTGTGTTGTAATATGTTGTCTGATGCGCTAAATCCTACGTTTGCCACATCCTTTGTTGTGTTTCGGGAGTGCAATTTGATTGTATTTAAAAAAAAAAGAGTTCAATATTTTTTTTTAAAAAAAATCAAATTAATATTTTTATTTTTTAGTGTTTTTTATTTTTATAACATGTTAAAATTAAAAATTAAAAATATTATTTTAATGTATTTTTTTTAAATTACTCACCTCACCTTGTTAATTTATCAAATAACTGGATTTATTTCTCATGTTATAATTTAGATCGAGATTTGGAGAGATGTTTATATGTAATTTTTATTCATTTTGAAAACCAAAACTCTACAATCCAATCATCTCCCCCGACAAATAAAATAAGCCCTTTAGGATATTTTCTTGAATTTGGCCGGCTATAACAAGAGGCAAGCATACAAAAACGGGATGGAAATTGACAAGGGTGATGTTGCCTGCTTAAGCTTTATTTCGTCACTCATAGAAAGGTGGAGGGGCAGTTACCACTGAATTTAGTTTGATTATTTTTTAAAATATATTAAAATAATATTTTTTATTTTTAAAAAATAATTTTGATATTAGCACATTAAAATTAAAATATTAAAAAATATTAATTTAAAATAAAAAAAATTAAAATTTTAAAAATATTTTTAAAATACAAAGAAATAAAATCATAATCCGCACAAAACTTTAACCCAACTCAAAGATTGGGCGCTGCACCATCTTTTTCGACAATCTACACGTCTTCACCTACTACCAATTCAAAATGTGCCGAACATCACTTTGACAGATTCTTCACTAATGTTGTATGAATAAACAAACAAGTGGAGAAGAAGAGGAGGAGGAAGAAGACAAAGGACATTAACTGCCTCGAAGGCTGGTGGGGTTGTTCTATCCAGATAATTGGACCAATTCAATTCAAGATTCGACTACAGTTCTTTTATTTCAGTTATTTATTTATTTCATGTTTGGTGGATGCTCTTCGCAGACATGAATATCGATATTATACAAAGTCAATGCTTTTTCACAAGCCATTTACATTTGAAATAATGCAACCTAAATTAACTTATCAATGAATCAAAACAATTTAAATATAAATGAATTGACAGCTCAAACGAATGAAACAACTATATTTTTTTTTTCCTCGGAAGAGAGTTGAAGTCTCATGTTTACTACAGATGAAGGGTCTGATTTGTTTGTCGTACTAAAGGCAGGCAACCCTCCTTCAATTTTATTTAAACAAACATAACTTTAAATCTCGTGCCACCATTAGAATGAATTAGCCAATGGATTTTAATTGTCGGAAAGGTGCAACGTGACGGTGACTATGACCTGTTAACCTAAATTATTATTAAATTCTAATCCGAGCAGCTTGAGTGCGGTCTCCACGTGAAGCCAGGCAATAATTACATGAGTCTCTTACAATAATGGTGTTTGGATTTGAGGGTAAACAGCTAGCCCAATCATAAATAACAAATAAAAGATGGCTTTTGGGTCTAAAGCTCAGTGCATGCAGACTATCCTTTCCATTGCAGGCCTGCTTGTGTCCTGGTTTGATCAGGTCCATTTAATCAAACTATTCAGATTAAGCCCATTTCTAGACCCAAAGATTATCCTCTCATTTTCAAGACCTGGGTTGCGCTTTCGTCATGGTAAGAAATCCCGGGGAAGATCAATGTATTTTAATGTGGAATAATGTCGAATCAGGATCGAGAGAGGCTTTCACAGATATATCAAAGAAGGAGAGTTAACATGAATGATGTAGTTTAATTAATTAAATTTTAGATTTATTATCTAGAAGTTATTAGTTCAAGTTTTATAAATTTTATGAACACTATAAATTTATATGATTTTTAATTTTAGGATATGTAGGATTAGTTCAGATGCGTATAAGCTGATTTGGACACCCATAATAATAATAATAATAAAAATGGAAGAGATTGAATCACCTAGTTTAAATGATGGATAAATCCTCTAGTGACTTAAGTATTTAGATATTAGATGTAAAATGATGGAATATCAAAAATGTAAAAAAATAGTTGTAAGATGAAGAACTAATGATGTCTAGTTAGTATATAAAAACTGTGTGCGGTGTTAAGCTCCAGTAAATCTTAGAAATTTGTTTTTAAAGTAGATATAATTAAAAAAATAATTAATGGTGGGTACAATGCTTTGAGAATTTGAAAAAAAAAATTAAATAAAAGAGCATAATCCCAACAAATTTCTCTCCTCAACACTTTCTTGCCAAAAACAGACTATACTTGAACCCTCTTCGAAGATAGGATTCTAAACCTTTAACTTTTTCTTATCTTCTTAAAAAAAGAAACACCAAAAAACTTGAAAAATACAAATATTAAAGGGTTAGTATTTAAAGAAACATACTCCATGCATTCCCTGGTCAAGAAAAAATGGTGCCATCGAACTTCGTGAACGATCAACCCTCGAAATGTAAGGGATCCTACCATTTTGGAATCCTTATAGGAAATTGGCCACCGAGGCCTCGGTTAATGTGTAAAACTTTATCATTCCTTTTACACTGAAGTTAATATATTATTCATTCCAGTTTACTCAGTGAGTGTTTTTGGTAATGTATTTTAATTTAAAATATAATAAAATAGTAATTTTTAGATTTTTATTTTATTTTTAACATTAACGTGTTGAAACTATTAAAAACCATCACCATAAACCCTCATAATTATTTAATATACAATTCCTTTTATCTCTGTTCCTGGCAATCAAATTTCAGAACTCAACAAACATGGAACACATCAATTACAAACTTGAAGAATAAAAAGCACGGCCATCACCGCCCGCCCACTCGGCGCCCCCCACCATCCCTTTGCCCACAACCACACCAAATCCAAAGTAGCAAACTACAGAGACACCGATCTCGAAGGATTTTCTTATGTATCCTCTCCTTCAGAAGACGAGAACACCCCTAAAGACAAGTCGGACACCGAACCAGCCCATTCTCGTTACACTTTCCACACCTCTCCTTGGCCCCATCAATCAAAACCTTGCAACTCCCACTACATTCCAAACATGGCACAAACCTAGCATCCCCACATCCTTCACACGCTTGCCTTCCCTCGACCCGTCCCACACGTGCCCACACCAGCATCCTCCCGAGTTGACCCGACTCGTTCAGCTCAACCACCTCATCAACTCCTCCTATGTACCTTCCCTTGATAAAAACCCTGGGCACACTCGCTCCTTCCCCTACCAAATCCCTCAACTCGTTCAAAAACTCACCGTGCAACGACACGTCTCTCTCATCAAACACTACATGTTGCAGCTCAAATAAGGTCTTGACACGTGTACAATCATCAAACGTCCTTCGTATCCCTCTTAACGACGTCGTGTACAGCACAACCGAGTCAGCTCCACCTGGTGGACACTTCTCTTCGAATCCACTCAGCGGGTCCAACTTCTTCAGAGGCTTCCCTTCCTTTTCCCTCTCTAACCTATCCCTTACAATGAATATATTCTCCTTCACAGACCGGATCACACCACCACCGGATGGCTCGGTCACTGGCTCAGTACCAACTCGTGATTCGGTCTTGTTGACAACCTCAACTTTCCTCGACAGTGTCCTGGTGGATTCTGTTTTCTTCAACTCCTTTTCTGGTTTTGGAGCTATTTTTGCTTCCAACTCTTCAAGGGTATGAAAAGAAACACTCTTTCTAATTGGTTCTTGCTTCTTTTCTTGGTTGGTTTTAGCAACTTGAGCTGGTGTAGTATCAGGCTTTTGTGGTGGTGAAGGTGTGGCAATAGGCGTTTTGTTATTGAGTGTAGGCTTAAGGTCTTGAAGTGCTTTGCTAACCTCATCCCAAGAACGAGGAGCATCGGTTTCAAACTTGTTGAGCTTCTCTAATATCGGCGCTGGCACACTTGATGTCTTTTCTGGAGCTGAATTGTCCACCACAAGCCATGGTTCTTGAATTGAGTTGATGTCAAATACTGCAAAGCTTGAAGGCGGCGGACGATAGACATCTACATTTGCTTCAATTCTTTTTGAAGAATTGCACCCCATTTTTGCGTTGCTTTTTTTTTTTTGTGTGTGTGTGTGATTTGAACTGGCGTCTTTGGGGTGTTCAAGGACAGGATGTAGTGATTTGTAATGCGTGAAGGGAGTTTAGGGTATTTTTATGGTTGCAATGCAATGTGGAATAATATTTGTGTGGTTTTAGTAGAAGCTTTGGTCTAATTATGTTTTGGATTATAGAAGGATAGCTGAAGAAAATTTTGTGGGATTTTGGTTCTCGGCCTCAGGATTGATGTATGGTGTCGATGAGTGCCACGTAGGAAATGACATGGGATGTTATCTTGGAATGACAGGTGGTTGGACAACGGGGGTTTTGAGATTGAGATACAAAAAAGGCTATTTTTGCTTATTTGGCTCCGCTTGGATTCAGAAGATAAATTTGTTTGTTTGTGTTTTTATATTTCCAATATTCCCTACTTTGTCAGTTCGATTTTTTGTTTTTAACAAAGCTTATTCGACATCTTTTTAGCCCATATAAAATGGGCCAGGTGTGATGCCAAGCCCACTGGTACATGGCCTGATAATATACTAGGAGTGTGTTTGGGCTGATGCGTGTTGTGCCCGAGAATTTGAGAAATTTATACTTGTGTTTTTTTTTATCTGATGTTTTTGAAAAATAAAAATAATAAAATCTTTATTCATCAAATATTTTTAAAAAATCTAAAAATATCAATATATTCTTAATTTTAAAGGGCTTGGAAGAATTTTGAAGTTCGAATTTAATAAGACATGAAGCCGATGAATTTTGCTGTAAATATCTCCTTCTTGATTTTGCTGAATCAATTGTCACCTGGAATTAGCTTAGGTGATGAAGGGATACAAATTACAGAACAAAAGACAAAAACAATGTAGCCTTTCTATTTTTATAAATAGTAAAAGAATCAAAATATCCCTAAGATTAAAAAAAACAAAAAACAAAAACTAACATTACAGAACACAGGTGCTGTTGTCTTTTTATATATATATAATACAGTAAGAATACCTGTATGACCTTAAAAACAAAAAATCTAAGCCAATTAAACAAGGGTATTGACATCTTTTTCTTGTGTTTTATTTTTATATAATTACTGGTTGGATTGAAGATTGTAACATAATTTAATATGTATAAATACATCTGGTTGAAGACATTTTAAATGTAATGTAGACTTCAAAAACTTTACATGGGATACGATACTATGTTGGTCTATGGCTTTGATTATAGTTAAAGTGAAAATTGACCAGACAGTACATATAGTAACTACAATCATACTTGGCCAGCTCATCCAATTATACGCATAAAATCCAGGACAGCTTGTTTTAGTAAAATTTCCAGAAGTGATTAGCAGGATGCCCGATTGCTCAGGTAAAACGGTGCTCAGATTTACCTGGTCTCGCCCTCGTCACTGATCACCACCGGAGTTTTTTCCCCCTCCCCTTCCGAAGGCAACCTCATCCATGCTTTGCCCTTGTCGCCTATACCTTCCACCGGATGCTAAAAATCCAGGACACGGCCTGTAAGCTTTTATTGGCCACCAACCAAACCCTGGAACTGTTGCAATCCCACCTTGAATTCTTCCCTCTCCGTTGCATCCCTTCTCTATTTCCTCTTTCCCACAGCCCTTACAACCACTGTGGAGAAAGAATGTTCATCAACCATCATCTAAGGAAAGCAAAAGGAGAAAATTCTTGACTGAAAAATGTGTCAAAGGACTCAAAACCAGTCCTCTAATACCATCAGTTAGAGTTTCTTCCATGAGCAAAGCTACGAGAACATCTTTCAGCTGCTCAGAGAAATGATTTCTTCTACTTAAGATGGGCAATTTGTTTCAAACTTTCTTGTGCAATGTAATCCCATCCCTCTCCTAAAACCCAGTAAACCGTCGGTAATTTAGCGGGCAATATTAACTGTTGTCTCAATGAGCCAGCATAAAATTCATGAACTGAGATGCATTCTCTACAGCACCTACCCCCTCTGTACAGCTAACAAACTTCCCCTAGTGATAATTCTATGTTGCCTCTCACAATAATGGTTATGATTAAAAAATCAAACTTTTCACCAGGAAAACTGGAATTTTATTTTTTTGAAAATTATCCCATTAATGTTTTTTTAGAAAACTAGCGTAGGTGAAAAAGATTTTAGAAAATAATTCAGTTTTAAGAAACAATTGCGATATTTTAGTTTTCACAAACAACATAGAGGAAAGAGTTATTACAAATTCCTCATCCGCAACTATAACGTATTACAAATTGGTTGCTCAACTGAGCTAGCAATCTGGCCGGCCCTGACATAAAATTAACATCAAAGACCAGTTCTTCCATTGAATTATTGGCAACCAAACAAATGGAAGTGCAAAACAAGAAAATTACTGGCTCAACTACCAAAAAGAAGAGATAGGAAGTACCTAAGAGGAAGCTTGTCAACATCATCGGTAGCAGGAAGAGCATCTGATGGAGGAGGGGGACCATCCTCTACAACAGAAGTTGAAGAAGAAGAGGAAGAAGAAGAAAGAGGGATGATGTTAGACTTAGATGGGTACTGAATGAGCGTTGTTGTAGAGCTATGAAACCTTGAGTTGCAGTTGGTAAATGAGCGTCGAGTGCAAAGGGATTGGTGAGGTGTTGGAACTGAAAAAAGAGTTATTGCCATTGTCTCCCCCTCTCCTGTGCAGTGTGTTTGTGCGCAACTGCGAAGGCAGAGGAATGGGTGGTAGCCACTAGCTTGCAGTATGGCTTCAAATCCAATAGCATTCGTTAGGCCCCACAGAAAGATTTTATGAGCTCGTGTTGGGCTTCCCAAAAAAAAATGTAAGAAAACGAAAGGTTCCACCGAGACTTGAACTCGGGTTACTGGATTCAGAGTCCAATGTCCTGACCACTAGACCATGGAACCTCGAATACTCACGCTATCAGTTTATTATAATAATACCTACTTTGACAAGTCTCATTTTCTATCCAACGAGATTGTAAGTGCCCATTTGGCTTTCGACGGATATCTTTTATGCGCTATGCCGCAGACCAGGTTTAATTTTTTTTTAATAATAAAAATATGTTGAAGCAATGCCAATATTTTTCAATAATTAAAAAAAAAATCGTTATTAATTTAATTAAGTTGAATAAGATTAGTTAATTTAATAATATAATTTTTTAAAAGATTGATAATAAATAAAGAAAATAACAATAAAAACTATAAATAAATGAGCTACCAATATCATATCCAAGAGAAAAAAAAAATTGTTAAAGACTTGCCATCGCTTCGTCATGGATACCACTTCATTACTAGAAAGAGCTCACCGAGATGGTTTCTAACGTCATTGTTAAAGGCTCCATGTTAACAACGAAAAAGGCCACACACGTTGTCAGAGCTAAGACTCAGAAAGCAAACCAAATAAAATATCATGAAGTGAGTATCTCATGTTTATATTTAATTAATTAGTTTAATTTAGTTCAAAAATAAAAATTCTTTAAAAAAACTAAATTTAACAAATAATGACAAATAAAAAGACTCGAGATAACCCAGGTTATTTTTAAAATCCTATAAAAAGCAAATAAAAAAATAGCAGAGCCAAACCTCTAATTAAATAAATACTAAAAGATGAAACTGAAAAAATATGAATTTTTTACTACAAAAACAAGCAAACCCGAGCAAATCTCCTCAACTTAGGTTATTTCCCTAAACTTGTAGCATGTGAAATCTTATACCAGAGCTTAATTTCTAACTAATTTAATGTTGAAAGATCAAATTGAAAAAAAATATCAATTTAAAAAATTTATCAAAATAAAAAAATAATAATAATCAAAAGAATGGAGAACAAATCTAATAGAAGAAAAACTTGAAGGAGGATGAAATTGCGGGAAAAAAAATTATTTTTTAAAAAATATAAATAAAAAAAATAACAATTTAAAGAATGCGGATCAAATTCGGCAGAAAAAAAATTGATGATGAAATTGAAAAAAAATATAATTTCATAAATTATTTTAAATACAACAAATAGTAATAAAAAAATATGGATCAAATCTAAAGAAAAAATAAATTGAAGGGTTATTTTAAAAATTTAAAGTGTCAAACGTGGAAATCAATGATAGATAAAAAAAAAGGAAAAAAAGGGTCGTTGGCATCAAATCGAAGGTCAATAAAGCACACGTGCTGCCTATAAATGGATGGGTCATTGACATGATTCAAATGTCACCTTTGAAGCCACTGTTTACTTGTCAAATGCCCCCTCACACGTCGCATGAATAACAAGGACATAATTCACATGCTAACGTGTGCAATGCAAACACTAATTAGTTTTTTTTAATGATATTTATATTTATTAAAATATTAAATTTTCTCTCAATTAACTTAATAATAACTAAAGAAAACCAAGATGAAAACATGAAAAAGCCATTGGATGTTAGTTAAAGAAAATTTTCTTATAAGGATAATTTTGTTATTTGACATGCTTTAAAGAGTGAAAATTAAGAAAAGCCCTTGGACTTAGTTAAATAAGTTTTTATTTTAAAGATAATTTAATTATTTTATTGTGCTACAAAAAATATTAAAAAAATTAAGTTATCCCTAATTAATATGATAATAACCAATAAAACTTAGCAAAAAATTATATTACCCTCAATCGTTAAACTATTCCAATTCACAATATATAATAAATTGGGGTGTACAGCTGAGCACTTTTACTTTTTTTTTTAATTCTTATATTCATGGTGAAGTTGGTTTGTCTGAAAAAAAAAATCCAAACTCAGATCATGTAGGGAAAAAAAATCAACAAAATTATTTAAAATAAACCTCTATTTTAACCAAACACTTTCTTTAGTGTAAATACAATTGCAGGCCAACCTCCAGGACAAACCAACCCAAGTATTCTACAAATAAATTATTACAAAAAGCTCCCTCATTATCCAGGTCCTCACCCTCCTCCTGAACTCTCGCGGGACAGAGATGGAACTGCTCCCACCAATTCTGGAAAAGGATCGACCAATGGGAGAAATCCTTACATTGTGATTAGTTCAGCACACAAGAATCCAAAGTACATGAACAATTCAAAAATGTCATTCCTAGTCAACTAGCACGGTTAAGGCAAGGCTATATTGAACATTTTGATTTTTAACATCTAAGCGGAAAAGAAAAGGTATAGCACAACAGGACACAAAGGTAGAAAGCAGAGATTGAACGCAAGCACAAGTAAATTGCTTCCCATCTACTCATCTCGCAAGTTGACTTCCATGTTTTCTGGCAATCCCAGCACAGAAAGATGAGCACGGGTTCATTTCTCATTTTTATCCTTCAATTACTTCCTCAAATGATGATACAATAACAACTTTGCTATGGATGTGTGTATATGTTATCTGTGTCTAAGGAATGAATTGGGCGAAATAATTACAGAACTAAAAGCCGAGAGAAGAACAGAAATGAAGAAAATTGAAATGATCTTCCATGAATTCATAAAGAAAATTCGAGAAACTAGCTCTTGCTAATAAAGACCGCTATTTTGCAACTAGTATTTAAGTTATCACTTGAGTATCATTTTACTTTTCTCTTAATTCATGCATGCACAATCTGCTGGTCCACCTCCGCATCATTGATCATCACTGAACTGTGATGATGCACCATGTACCACCGTCCACCATGGAACTCAAAGACATTAGTTACGTTAAATGGCCCATTGTCCATCTCAACAACGTACATTTTCATGGTAACCCAAGCCATGTCAGTCAGCACACGAGCCCTTACATCACGAACCTGCAAGTCCAATCCTTGCTCCCAATTAAATGCAAACTGCCAACTCTGTATTACAGCATTATACCTGTATGCAGCTCTAAGCTCTGTTCAACCAAACATTAAAGGCAAACAAGTTTTGAATACTGCATAAAATAAGTCTCCAATACAATAAATAACCTGACTATTTTAATTCTCATTTTTACTTTATTTGATCCAACTGCCATTTCATCAACTTGGAATCAATGCTAAGTGATTAAAGAATAAAAAATCCTATGATTACCTCTCCTACCATTTCATTAATTGACAAGTGTAAAACTGCATCCAAATATACTTGTGCTTGAGATGACTCGCTCATACTATCTAAGAAATCATCTCCTGTGCGTCGATCACTTCTTTCCAATTACCATGACTTCAAAAGTTACAAAGGCAAATTAATTTTGGGATATAATAGAGTTCTCATTCCTAGCATCTAGTTCCTTATTTTAAAATCCGGTTTCCTATATTCCTTATCAAATAGGATGAGAGAACCTCACCCCTCATCTGCTTTTCCAATGGATGCGAGTACATCTCTAACATTACTAGTTTGTTCATATTTACTCTACCAAGCCACATATTCCCCCATCTACCAAATTCTAAACCAAATTCCTGTAGCCCAAGCTAAGCAGATTGATTAATCTGTCAAACAATGAAAACATATATCAAAATTCATAACCAAGTCAAATCAATATATGCATCTTAAAAATGCAAGAAACTTTTTTTATATCATAATAGAACAAATCACCACAGTATTTCTATTCACCAATAATTCATCACTACCATATAAATTGGTTACAGGACAACTATCATCCTATATAAATCCTCCTAGGCTCCCCAAATGCATTAACCAGGATAAATGTCTTTAAAGAGCAGTTCCTATAAGTGAAAAGTGTGAATCTTCTGTAAATCAAAAACAACTATTAGGAAGTCCCCATGACTAGGGATTTCCAGTTAACAGCAGGACATGGGATAAAAGATCACAGGAGGATGCCACTAGAGAAACATTCAATAACTCATAAATACAGTAAGTACTGCAAACTGCAGGAACGTTATAAACCTTTTCTATGATCATCACTCGAAAACATAAAAATAGTCTTATTAGCTGAAGTGTAGATAAATGATCATACCCTGAAAAATTTTCCCCAGATGCATGGGTGCACTTCACATAATCTGAATTAAGCCATAATTGACTCATTGCTTGAAGAGACCTTTCTCTAATGATGTTAAAGAATTCTGTATTGACATTCACAATGGCTCTTGTAACTGCATAGTAAGCCTTCCAACCAATAACAGGAGTCACACTACCTTGTTCCAATGTAAAATCCTAACACAGCAAACACAAAAGAAAAGAAAAAATCAATACACACAATAAAAGGAAAATCCCCAAGCAATAAAATCTAAAAGGGAACTACTACTACTACTACTACAAAAAAAAGATCTACACTTTGAATCCACATTTGCAACCTGGTAAATCCACATTGATAAGGAAAAATTTAAATCGAGGATACCAAAAAAAGAAGAAGAGAAAATAGGAATGGCAGAGAAGAACTTCCAGAATTTTAGGGGAAAAAATCAAGATATCCTTAAGATGAAATCAAAATGCAAGGCAAAAATGAAGACGATATTCCTAAATAATGGTAGGGGGATGATCTCGTAACAAATAAAATTTAAACCTTATAGCAATAATTTGAGATATGAATTATTTCATGGAATAACACTCAATATCTGTTGAGCTAGTAATGGTACCACGTTTTCCCTCCTTAAAAAGAATGTTCCAAATACCCTTCCTTGGGCCTCCCAATTCAAAAGTTTCTCTACGGCTGTAGCTCCTATGCTGCCTTATTATCCAGGTTAGGGGATTTTATTCTATAGTTCTTCAACATCTACAAGTTCTAAGAAAGAGAACTAAACTATAACACTCTTTATCCCCCAAAACGCATGTTATGCAACAAAATGATTTCTCACTTACATAAAATCCAACAAAAAATATAGTGTCATTCAGCACTTCAAAGAAAAACACTATTTTACAACGCATATAAGAAAATTCTGAAACTAGAACCCTACATTACTACTTGTTAATGCCAATCACATTTACATCGATTCCCTATTTCTCCAAATTTCACACACTATCCCCACAATTAGCCAAATCAGCAACAATTTCACCATAACCAAAACACAAAATTTTACTCTAAAATAAACCCACAATCACAATCACAATAGCCGCTCCCAAAAATTTAAAAACGAAAAAATTTCACACCAAAATGCAGCGTACTCCACGGCACAACAATAAATGCACTTAAAATCTATAATCAATAATAAAATTAACAAAAATGAAAACCTTATGATACAGCGCCTTCCACGCATTATCATCATTAGCAGCTTTACGCATCAACGAATTAGTCATCGACAACCTACACAAACTTGGATAATCCAAATAACTAAGCGCGTGCGTTGTGATCTCCGGCACTAACTGCTCCATCATCGAAGCTCCGGTATGCTTATCCACCACCATATCCTCCGCCGCACCAACACCGTTCACGTACTTCTCCGCCGTAACAGAATCCTTAATATTATCACTTCCAATCTCACCGATACAAGAACAGCAACACCTGCAGGTTCTCGTCTTCGATGTTGATGCTGCTGACGTGGAGGAACGGACGGTGAGGTTCGACTTGGGAGATTTTGATCGGAGAGTGAGGAGCGCAAGTGAGAGAGAGAGGAGGGTAAGAGATGAGGCTATGAGGAAATATTCAGAGAGAGTGAAATTAAAGGCAGTAATCTCCATTTACAAGACATGAAAGCGAGTGAGATTTCACAAATGAAGAACATGAAACCGTATTTTTGGAAAAATCAGTGCCGTTTTATTTGAGAGGGTAGTGTCGTCTTGGTTTTTCATGGAAACCCTAGAAGAAACGGAGTCGTCGAACTCTTTTGTTGCAGAGTAGAGAGTGAGGGAGGGAGGGAGGTCGTTGTGAGTCGCGACTCGTGCGAGTCAACTGACTGGGAGAAACTCGATCGCATGGGAGTGGGTGCGTTACTAATGGTATACGGGTAATTAATAATATATTCAAATGATATTACAGTTGATTTCTTGTGCCAAATAACTAAAATATTTTCTATTTTGTAGAATTTTGAGGAAAAAACTCGGTGGTCTGCTAACTCGGTCTTTTGTCTGCGTTAAGTTTTAAATTAAAAAAGAAAATTAGCTGATTTTCTAATAGTTTAATTAATTTTTTATTTCATCTTTATAGTTTTGAACATTACAATTATGAAACTTTTTTTTAACAGAATAGTTCAAAATACTTACAAAATTACCTTTTTTAAATAAAATAATAACTAAATAGCCATTACAATTTTAATATTACAATACTGTTTTCATCAAACTTATAATTACTACTTTATTGTTAAATTAATATTATAACTTTATAAAAAAAATTAGAAAAGAGTTAAAAAAAAATTAAATCGATTCAGCGGCAACCACGCAATAAAAATGTAAAAATAAACTAATTAAGTCAATCTTCTACAGAAAGTTAACAAAATAATTCAAAATATCTATAAGATTATTATAATATTTCAAATAATAAATTCTTATAATATTAATATTACAGCTTTTTCATCAAACTTATAATTATTATTTTGTTGATAAACCAATAATAGAAATTTACTAAAAATAAAAAAATACCAAAAGTTTTTCTTCCTGCCAATTCAAAACCACACAATAAACTGTAAGAACAAACACACTAAGGGGGTGTTTAATACAATTTAAAATTGAAACAAATATTTGACCCCTTTTTTTTGCCAAATCATGAACTATATTAGACATATAAAGAAAATAATAATTAATGCAACGCTAACAAGTTAAATAAATCATAACACTGTGTGGTAATCACCAAGCTCTGAAAATAGCTTTTCATGATCGTTAAGACAAAAATTGCATTATCAAACACATGACGATGAAAGCCCTCTATTATAACAAAATAAAATTTAATTTTATTTATTCAAACTAATTAAAATTTTAAAGATTCAATTTCAAATTAAAACAAATATTGTATTTTTTCTCTCTAAAAAATAGCATTTTATTTCAGCTTCCCAACTTAATATTTGATTGAAACCAACATATTTGTTATAATTTATTTATATATATAATTTTCAAATTATTTTATTAAATATATGTATCAACTCTATAGTTAAAGATAATGCCCACACTTTTTTTTTCTTGCATTGAAAAAAGAACATTACGATATCCCACAGCAGAGGGCGTAGAATCAAACTAACGTTATTTAATAAAAAGAGAGAGATATATCATATACCACGATGTCATGAAGTTACTACACCTCCCGTGACCGAGTCCACTCGTGCTAAGGATATCGTGAAGCACACCATCACTGTTTTAAGAAAAAAATACGAGTTTTTTTTGCTCTAGACTACATCCTTCGTCTCTGTTCTTGATATTACGCATGACATTTTGAAGAAATCAAAGAAAAATGTCGCATTATTCACTACCATAACTTCATTCAAGATTAAAGAAACAAGAAAAGATAATAACAGCAGGTTTTACATTGATGTAAAAGCTATAGTTACGAAGAGGCAAAAGCCAAATATCAACGAAGTATCTGATTTTCTAGAGCTACAAAAGTGAAGACTACGTCCACAGAAAGATAATGAATATTGTTATGGTTCCGTTGATATCACAACCCCGAAGCATTGCATTAGCGGACTCTGATGCTCCAGGAAAAAAAATCGAAGCTCTACCTACCGGTTCTCAAGCTACGAAGAAGGGACTAGCTGGAGAGTAGTGTAACGAATATTATCACAGTGCTGCTAACTAGTATCATTATCCAACCTCTTCTACTCCGGAATGCCTTCCCCAAACATGATGCTGCTCCTAAGAATTTCGAAACTTTTGCAGAAACCAGCATTGCAATTGAAAAGCACACAAAAAAAAGACTCCTGGCTAGCACTGCGAGTTCTTTACTTTCCAGATTTGCTTGATCGTTTGCAAGCTTTTCAACGTCCAATCTGTGAGAGGAAAGAGGGGGGGTGAAACAAATGGGAAAGCTAGTCAGCCAGCAAAGCGAAAGCACACAGTGAATAAATGGTAAAAATTTGAAAAACATGAGCTAAAAGCGACATAATACTAAAAGTAGAGGATTGGCAAACTATTGTAGATTATCAGCTAGATGGTCAAAGTACAAAGGATTATATAAACAGGGAACAGCATAGCATGTAAGAGAAGATGCTTGATGTGTTTTTCCCTTAGGAAAATGGATTAGGTAAGACAACATGAATCAATCAGAGATAGCAGACATTCAGGAGATATAATAACCAAAATATTTGAAAAGATGTTCATGAATTTTGACTATAAGATAGATGTTTCCCACCTTAGCATTGTATTTTCTCTAACCATTGCATCCATACTAGATGAAACACCAGCTTTCCATGATTCGAACTCCATGAGCACTTTATCCTGAAAATGAGAAACAAAACGAGGGTTAGGCAATCGCAGAAATTCCTTGTCTTTGAAAATTTTGGAAGTTGAGCAGTACCATGTTCTCTTTCCATTCCATGAGATCTCTAATTTCTGTTCTGCTCTTCTCCACAAGCAATGAAATCCTGAATAGCTCTTGGTCAAGCTTTGGCAGAATATCTCCTTTTCTCTGATTCGTTTCTTTGATATACTCCTCGAGCATAGTTAAACTTAGTTCAAGCGACTTCACCTTCTGCATCAAGATCTTTAGAACAGTGTCACCTGGTTTTCTGCTAATTAAAAGCTGTCTAACTCCAGTTACAGGATTAGCAATCATGTTTATACTCTCAGGATTCTTCTTCACACTGGGATTGGATTGTTGAATACCATGTATGTTCTCTGTCTCCATACCAGCATTATCACACCCGTTGTGAACTTTCCCACTATCTTCCTTGTCAGCCAGACTTGATTCTGGCTTTGAAGGTGGGGCTGCAGTTGAATTAGGCTCTGGCAATTCATTGGGAAGAGGTTCTTCGGATGGAACAAAGAAATCTTCAAGCATCTGCTCAATTGCATCTACTCCATATACCTCAACAACACTCAACGTGCAGTAAAATTCTGACCCGTAATGACTTCGTAAATTCAACTTCAAATACCTCACCCATTTGGGTTCAGGCAGCTTAAAATCTTGAATGTGCTTCACATTTGCAGCCACAAAATTTCCCAATTGTGTCCAAGTTCTAGCTGGATGGGTCAAACTTCCTGACAGTTCAAAATCCTTGAAATTGGAGGAATAATGTTCGAAATTTGCTATTTTAACGACATCAACCAGTGTCTCCTCTGAAAGCTCAATCACAACAAACTTCTCTCTCGTGAGACAAGGGTTTCTCAGGTACTTATCATGATCCTTCCCCAGTATGTTACATGCTCCTTTAGCCTCCTTATTGTACACAAGCACCTTTGCACCCTTAGTCACAGAAGCATAGTTGTACTCTTTTCCATCAGGCTCAAGCCGGTGGGTGACGTTAGCAAGCTGCTTGGGCACAACTTTTCCTTTTTCTTGTTTTGTTAAGTTCCGGAACTCGTCAAAGTTGAGATAAGTCAAATGCTGAAGTCTCCCGCTAGGTAGTTCTTTTGGTTTAACTGCCTTCAGTTCTTCTGGATTCTTCATTATTAACCCTGAAGAACCATACGCACTCAAAATTACCTCTTCCAATCTATTTGTCTCTGAGAGTGGGCAGTACCTCTGATTTCTTGAGGCAGTATGAACTGTAGCATTGTTATTGCTGCTAGATAAATTGACCCCTAGCAGAATTCCATTTGTACAGTTATTGCTTCTATTGGCATCACGTGAATATGTATCACCGCAAAGAGTATCTTTGAGATCACTGGAACAAGGTATGCTACTGTCATCAAGAGTCAAATTCCCTGAAAACGCATAATCAATATATCAATTGAATATCATGCATAAAATAAATGGCCAATTTAGCACCCCTATTGAGAAAAACAAATCTTCGAAGGAACAGACCCTAAACATAAAAGTGCTAGAACTTGAGTTGACGTTCCTGCACAATTATGGGGTCAATTAAGCAAGTCGTGATGAGCAAGTTCATTATCATAGAAAAACTAAACAGCAGAAACCCAAAGGCCTCATCTTTTGCATCAATTTTCTAGGCAATTAATATGTGTATACAAATAAAATGGATTTGCTAGAAATATAAAACAAAATAATCGGTTGTCACAAAAAGAAAGAAAGAAAATGGAGCATGAAAAACTTCCAAAAACAAAAAAGATCAGCCCTGAAAATAAATATCACCTTGATTTCCAAGACCAATGCTAAGTCGAGCACAGAACAAGAAGAGAAGATAACAAAGTAGGAAAAGCAAGGAGAAGCGCAGCTCATACAAACTTCTCCTTCTTGAATGGCTGTTTCTGATTTTGTTGTTCTGACAAGCAATGGCGTTTGAGACTGAGAACCCTTGTCGAGGTTTTTTCATGGCTCTTCGATGTCCTCTCGTCTCCTCTCCTTAGAGGTGGGGGATGGTAGTGGTTTCCGACTCTGCTTCAGACTGTCACATGAATGAATCTTCGGAGTTATTACAAGAAGTCTCTCAATCTTACGGGAACCAACCACTTGCCACTATGCTGCCATTTAAAAGGCCGCCAAATTCGGGGTCTTTTTTGTTTACCAGACTTGTCCTTTAACCAAAATTTTGTTAATTGTTAACGGCCACTTCCAAGGGCAAAATTGGAAGATCATTCCATGAGTTTTTTTTGGGTCATAATCATCTCAGAGAGAGAAAGAGTCTCTTGTGGATGCCCGCCTTGCATGAGCTAATCGGCGTACCAGTAGGGAAGACAACGGGTTTCACTGTTTTTTTTTAGTGTATTTGCACACCTGCATCCATCATTAGACACGTGGATATCCGACCCGACTCAATTTTATTTTTACTCTTTTTTTTAAAAAATGAAATCACATAATATTAAATCTTTAAAAATTAAAACATAAAAATTAAGATATCTCAAATAAAATCATAAAGCAAACTCCACAAATACCACACAATATATATATTAGTCATGAAAGTATATTTACTAAAAACCTAGTAGCCACTACTTTGTAATAAGAGAAAATAACACTCTTCAAATATTGATCTTGGTGTTATAAAAATAACTTCAATATAAATTATTTCAACATCATTGATATAAGATATGTTTCTTTATATATATAAGGTATTTTATGCTAGTTTACACACACGAACTAAATTTTTATATCCCGAATAAAATTTATACCCTATAGTCTGTAGTCTGCAATATTACTAAGTAGAGAAAGTTGAACTGAAGATTACATAGAAAACATACTTCTTAACCCCATCTATTTTAGCAACTCAGCCAGCAGTGTCCAACAGAAAATCGAGGCCAATAATACTATTTTGAACCTGAGAATCATGGATACTCATTTTGACAGTGTTAAAGTACATATGTTTTTCTTTTTATTGAAGTTGATGATGTTCTAAACCCACGCAAATACGCAAGCTTCCATGTTAGAGGAGGGATGGGAGATTATCAGTTGAAAGCTAGCGATCCCAGGGGTTAAAAACCTGACCCTAAAATCGAGTACATCAGGAGTAACAATCTATTGCATGGCAGGAATTTCCATATTTTAAATTCCTTTTGTTTTAACTTTTAAATTGTATATTTCCAGATAGGGGCCCAGAGGTATATAACATCATTATTTACTTTTCGAAGATTGGTTTCCATTTTTCAGGCAATTAACTCTGGTATTTCCCAGCTTAATTTGTGCTCGACAATGAAGTGCCAGACTATAAATAACATGCATGATGTACATGTGGTCTGAAAATTCTGCTCGCACCAGATGCCAAAAACAGTACTGACAGAATAGAACTATGTGCTTAAAGTAGCATGGAGATGCTGGAAGAACCTACGCTTCCTTAAGGACACCTTTTCTGCTATTTTTAACAATAAATTTTTGAGCTTTCAATCTGCGAGTTCCAGTGGTTGGTCATGGAACGTGTGTGAGTTCGTAACCAAAAACAGCCATGTTAAAACATGGGCTTGTGACGATTTTCCGGCGATCAATTCTGTTGATTGTTTTACACTAAGTGCAGAACATGAAAATAAAAGGAATAGCAGAATAAAAGAAAATAAGAAGTATGATTTTATTGATTGCAGAACACTCTTGAGTAGAGATAGAGTTTTAGTTTGAAACAAAGACTATCAAATTTTAAAATTACATAACAAACAAATCAAATACAATCAGATTTTATTCCTAAAGACTTGGTCTTCAAGCAGAGATCTTTATCAACAAAGTCTCCTGATCTTCTGCAGCCTTCTAAGACATTCTTTCAACAAATTCATTGTTCTAGACTGTTAGAACTATACTGTTTTTTGCCTTTTTAACTGTACACTGGTTCCAAAATCAAATGAAACGGAGATAATTCTCAAAAGCTTCAAGAGGTAAATCTAAATTTTGAATAACAAAAATCCCAGTGATATTTAGCTTTAGTTGTTGAAAGGATTGATTAAAAACCAACCTCTATCCTCCGCTGGACTGGTAAACTGAACAATTTCATTCTTGAAAGTACAGAAAGAGAAACCAGATTCTTTACTCAAACTGAAGAAAGAAACTATGATCACTTATGAAGGAAGTCTAGTCAATTTCAACCAGGATTTGCAAGCTACTATAAGTTCATCTGCTTAGCACAAATTCCAAATTTCAAACTGGTTGACGGTACGTAGTACTGTACCAGAGAATTGACGTCCAGAAGGGTGTGTTTCACTTTGATCTGTCTAAGATGAATAATTTGATGTGATATGACGGGACAAGAAGTCTCAGTAAGCGGACTATGTATCAATGATCTAGCATCAGAATCCGGCGTTTTGGCATTTGATAGTGCACCATTGACTAGTACATTCAACCTACGCTGGCCATGAATAACGTGAGGGAATCGTCTCATCACCTTCCAGTTATTATCACGACCTTTTTCCAGGGCCTACCAAGAACATCAGGAATAAAGAGTCATGAAATCAGATGCAAGCCTGCAGCTGTGTTGGTATAACTTTCTCTCATCGAAGGAAGTTTATTTGTTAACATAAAAGTCCAGCTTTATGGGATGTATTTGCTCAAAGCAGCAAATTAAATATGATGACCCAGCAGTTCTTGCAGCAGAGACTTGCTGTAAGTTTCGTTTATACTTGTTAGAATGGAATTACTTCTCCGGGTTCCGCTCCACAAGCCAGATTCTTGACGCATTGTTCGGTCATTTGTTTCCTCTCTGCTCATATTCTTGCAGTCAATGAAGCTGAAATTGAAGCCTTGCATGAGCTATTCAGGAAACTAAGCAGTGCTTTAAAAGATGATGGGCTTATTAGCAAAGTAAGTTCTTGATTTTATATTTATACAATTTCATACGCTGAAGGCATGCAATCTGTGAGAGAAACACAATCTAACATAAAAAAGGTGGGCTTATTCTTGTAGAGCAGAATTGCAATTTCAATTTCAATGAAACAATCTAAGCTTATACTAAAAGGTTCTTACTTGATATTCTTTTAATTCCTGAACCTGGCTTCTTATTAATATCCAGGAAGAGTTTCAGTTGGGGTTATTCAGAAATAGCAAGAATCAAAGTCTCTTTTCCGACCGGGTAAGCTTGCTATTTCCTTACAAGCATTCCTATACTGGCCTATATCTTTTTTTAATAGATAGCAGTATCTTACTTAAGTATACATTCTCCAGATTTTCCAATTGCTTGACTCCAAGCATGATGGAGTCATAGAATTCGCGGAGTTTGTTCGATCCCTGAGTGTCTTCCACCCAGAAGCACCCCAATCAGACAAAGCTGCTTGTATGAAATCCCTCTCATATTATGTGTGCTATCATTCTTATTTGAAAGTTATGCTAAAAGTTTGATGTTCTGTTCTGGCAGTTGCATTTAAACTATATGATATATGGGAGACAGGTTTCATCGAACGCGATGAGGTAAAGATTAAAGACTGAATCTGAGATCATTGTTTTTCATTTCCTAACGAGTTTGCAGAATAGTGACATGATAGTAAGACTGAAGTAAATTAGTACAGGCTGCTCATCATATTAATTTGATAAGATTAAATATACTTTTAACTGGAAGAGCTTCTTTTGGCTAAAATATATTTACTTGAAGATCTTCATATCCAGGCAATGGTTTTCAAACAAAATAAGTTGCATCATACAAGTTCTTATTCTGCATAGAACCAGGCTAATTCAAGTAGAAGCACTTCCTTTTGGATTTCTAAAATACATATTGATATGCTTTGGAATATTTAACTGGTGACAGGTCAAGGTGCTGATATTGGCGTTTTTAGATGAATCAGAATTGATGCTTTCAGATGACGTTGTTGAAGCCATTATTGACAAGGTAAGGTTTGCATGGTATTAAAGAATTAAATTAATCTCTTCATCATGTTGTAAAGTACACAAAATTATTGAAACCTTTTCCTTGAGTCTGCCTAGACATTTGAGGACGTGGATTCTAAAGGGGATGGAAAGATTGATCAAGAGGAGTGGAACGAATTCTCAACTCGAAATCCATCCTTGCTAAAGAACATGACAATTCCATATTTGAAGTAATTCCCTTTCACCCATGTTAATCTTAGTTTGCTCCTATCTATCAGATTCCGTGGAATTTGGATGTGCTTTCAAAAAAGAACGTAGTATATGGAAAATCCACTGCAGATCAAGAAAGGTTTTTAACCAGTCCATACATGAGAATTAGGATTTTGATATTCTAGCTTTGTTTCGTTAAAAAAAATCCTTGTATAGTGATGTACTGCTATCATTCAACCTTATTTTCATAATATGTCCACATGATGAAGTCAAAGGTGTGATTTTGATACTGACTTCCTTTGCTGTAACCGACCTCCTTACCTATCTGTGTTTCCTCTAGGTTGGCGACTGTTTTATCACCTTAAAGAGGAAACGGGGCCGTCATTTCCTCTTTATTTTGGCTGAAAGATCATCTCAAGATAATTTATCTGTATTACAAGCCTGTGTAGGATGTAGATCCTCACTTAATATCTATCTAGTGTCAAACTGGGAATTTTTCAAATTGTTTTGTATCTAACCAGCTTAAGCTAAAGCGACTTGTTTTTACAATTTCGGGATCCTATTCAACTTTTAAATTCTGTCTGTAGTACTAAGCTCCAGTTCTTTAGCCATTCTCGAGCAAATAATTTGTTGATGGAACTTCACTGTTGCAGGGAGGTCACAACTGCATCCGAGATCAGACATCGAAGGCGATATTAACAAGTGATAATGGTCGGTGCTATTTCATCCAATGATGAAGAAAATCTAAGAATAAATTGCTATATATAAAGAATGGAAACTCTACTATATCTATCAAAAGGCAAAGTTTCCAAGTAATATCACATCTGTACTACCTACATTCCACAATCTCAGCTCCTCGTGTACATGTATGTTACACATTATTCTAGTCTGTACTTCATCTACATGAATCTTACACATTGTTCTTGTCAGTTAATAGGTTCACAGGGCATAAGCATCACAGAAAATACCAGGACTAAACGCTCGATTAGTAGATCACAAAATTCAACAACTGTTAACTTCGGCCTCTGATTATTTGGTTCTAGGAGCAACCATGTCCTCCAAGTTCATGGGGTAGCACATTTTTGTGTGCAAGCCATTCCATACATTGTCTGCCAAGATGGCATTCACTGCATCAGTTGGATGGTATTGGTCCCACCAGATATGGTTGGTTGCATTGCTGCAAGCAATTTCCGATGCAAAGCACATGATCCAACCCTTATACTTTCCTAACCCACAGCATGCGTCAGCAGTGACATTAAAACCTGAGAGAAAACATCACGCAAGACTAGTGAATTCTATAGGCATTGCAGCAGCGTAAGGGAGGAAAATGTTACGTGCCTTACCGTAAAGTTCGTGGTTCTTAATTATATCCATTGAACCTTCATACATATCACAGAAGGTGATTTTGGCATCGGGAAGTTTCAGGCCTAGCTCCTCGATCATATATCTCATTACAAAGTTGTACTCTAGAATTATGTCATTTATCTCCTCAATGCACTCCCCGTTCTTGCTGTTGTACCTCCACAAATAGTAAGGAGCACAGCCAATAGGTGGCAGCCCCATGAGAATTACTCTCCTGACATTCATATTGTACAAGTTCTGCTCCATAAACATACAAGAATTAGGAATTTCTGATATAAATAACATCTTGAATTCTAAGGACCTGTTAAAAGAGAGAATATATATATATATATATAACCACAATTTATTGAGTAGAAGAAATCTTTCCTGCATAAACACAACAAAATATGAAAAGTAAAAAAATAGAAAGGTCACCTTTATTTCCTGCCTTATTGAAGCTGCTACGAACTGGTTGAAGCTCCATGGTAGGTACAGGTTTTGGATATTGGATGCGTTACGCAAATAGTAATGTATGTAATCATTGACTCCAATGGAAATATAAAAGACTGAGTTCGAGATGAGCTCATTTGCAGCAGCCTCTCCCATGTTCAAAATAAATGACTGTAAAGTATCCGAGAACTGCTGAATTTGCTGCGTGAAGGAGATTCGCTGACCCTGCGGCAAAATCACATGATTGCTGATTAGGTGTAAGCGTTACTGAATGAATTTGTGATCTTTCCGGCATAGTGCTGAGGAGCTTACCAATTCTGATCCGCTGGAGAATATAACTCCGGCACCAGCAGATGCATAATTCACCCCTTTAATCATATCTTCGACAGTTCCCATCTGCCCAAGATAATTTGGTACAAAGGGAAGCCCAAGGCGCAATGCTGATCAAATAAATGACAATAGATAAGAACTGATGAGGAAAACAAATTCTAAACCAGCCTTGTTTCTCTAAGAGAAATCTAAAGCAAGATACATAAACTACTGATTCCCAATATCTATTATTGGCCCTGACAAGGAATTTCTTTACAAGTAAACATAATCAATATTGGAAAAGTCAGTTTTAGCAACAAAGGCGAAAAATCTGTTTGGCTGGCAAGAAAAGATAGGAAAATTCAGGAGTTAAGGCTCTTTTGACTTGTTCACTAACAGTGCCTAGAGTAATTGATCAAAGAGAAAAAAATAAATGACAATATCTCAGAATCTGTATTCAGTTGATATCTCCATCTCTTCCAAATCAGTAAATAAAAAGACAAAGGACACTCCAATGTCCTCATTTCCTTGATAATTTCCCTCACTTTCTTGGATATCAAGCAGAAGAGCAAGCAAAATCACCAAAACAAAAATAACCAAGATAACAGACGCTTAGAAGTTGAAACCATCAAGAAATGCAAAACAAACATCTGAATTGAAGTCTTCTTTTCACTGAAAAGGACATTCAAAGCAAAATAATTAAACAAGACCCAAGATTTCGCTTTTTCTTGTGAAGATTAAAAACTAAGTGTTTACCAAGATAATCAACAGGGATTCTTCCATTACAGAACCTTCCAGTTGGCTTATGAGTATCAAAATCTCTACCATAAGGACTATGGTCAGCACGAGCAAGAGTACCAAGATAATTGTTGGTGCCACAATCAACAGAAGAGTCACCGAAAACAAAGAAAGCAGGCACTAAAGAAGGATTGACTGGTAAGGTTGTTGGTGTTGGAGATGGAGAGATTGAAAAGGAAACAACTAAAGAAGAAGAAGGTGATATAGCGGAGGTGTTATAGGTAATGATGTTTTGAGATAAGTTCTTGAGTTCTTGAGGGACTGCAAGATTTCTTGAACGAGTAAAAAAGGAGGATAAAAGAAGTAAGAGGAGAGGCAGAAGAAGACTGATCGACATTGTTAAGTTTCTATCGATTCTTGATAGAGATCAAGAAAGAGTGCTCAATGGCGCGTAAAGGGAAGGTAGAAGGAGATTTGAGTCAATGGAAAGTCCAAAAATAACCTCACTTCAACCTGGCTCTTGAATTTATAATTTCTGAGAATCTGTGTTCTTATATAGGGCTGGCTGGATCTGCTTGCCCAAAATATGATTGATTGTAGACGTGGCCTTATTATTAAAAAATAATAAATAAATGAAACACACATACATTAAGGGATAAAATTAAATAAATAAAGGCTAACCAAAAGAAATAGAAGGATAATTGAAAAATAAAATAAATAGAAGGACAACCCTAATTTTTAACCGACTTCGCATAATTTTCAAGGAGAATAGAGAAAAAATAAAGAGAGGAAAAAAAAAACCAACCGCTGTTGAATTTCTGTATTTTATATAACACATGTTATCGTAATAGTTTCACCTCCATTGGACGTTCCCAACAACATGGTGGTTGGGAAACTTTGGTCGCAACATATGCTATTCAAAAAGCATAAGTGACATCAACTTGTTATCATGTGAACACATGCCAATATTTTTTATTTATTTATTTTTATTTATAAAAATTTTAATTTTTCTCTAATCCAAATCCAAATAAAGCATAACAAAAATACCACAAGAAAAATACTAAAATATCCTTTAACCCATTCTTTAATTTCTTTGACTGTTTTAATGACAATGAATTAATTGTACTATTTGTAAAAAAGAAATATGCAAAACCCCTCTTTGCCTTTTTTTTTCTTCTTCTTTCTAATGGTATCTACGTAAAAAAATATATAAATTACTAAATTATACCAAATAAATTTATAAACAATCTTTATATCTCATAGAAAATACCTTTCTAATCAGCTAGCAAGACAAAAAAATTATATATAAAATGATAAAATAGTAATTATATTGTGTGGTGAATTACCTTAAATGCTAAATATTAAGAGTGTGTTTGGCAGTGTGGTAGCGGTTGCTTTTCAAATAGCTTTTCGTGCCGAAATACATGCAAATGATGTTTTTTTATTTTTTAAAAATCATTTTTGATATCAGCACATCAAAACGATCCAAAAAGTACAACCGTAACTCAATTTTAGCAAAAAAAAAAAAAAATTTTAAATTTTGTCAAAATACCGGTTTGTCAGCAATGCCAAACGGGCTCTAAAACAATGATCCCTCGTAGAGTTTTTATTTATTTATAATAACAACACTTATCATCGTCATGATGATGATGGCATATGATAGCCACAGCATCAATTGCCAATTAATTCCAGAAAGTTACATGTGAATTATTCACTGAGCTGTACAGCGATGGAGACTGATTCGTTCCTGCTTGATTTTCCCGCCAAAAGAAGATAACATCTACCAGTATTTGAGAGCATTCCCCGATAAATGCGAAGCGGAAAGTAACCTTGGCGTGGCAGTTCAAGTGTTTTATTTATTTATTTTGAGAAAAGAGGTACCACCACCGAACCAAGGCAAGATTTACCTTTACCGTCTCTTTGGATCTTCAGCCAAGATCAAAAGCTTCTCCCTCAAGTGAAATATCGAAAGAAAACAAAAACCAAAAGTCTTGCTTTCACACTATTTATTTTTTCGCTACTTCCACTCCAGTCCTATCACTTTCACTTTCGCAGTAGCACATACATCACCAAAACACCTATCAAGTTTCCCATCTTCTCTCACTCCCAAGATTCCCTCTTTCCCTTCTTTCCACCCGCCTGATCCCCTCTTTTTAACTCATCAATCCGTCGAGAAAATGACCAAACCACACAGACCACCTTCCGGGCGCACAAATCTTGCTTCGTGCATAGTGGCTACAATCTTCTTAATCTTCCTTGTTATCATAATCCTTATTGTCTTCTTCACTGTTTTCAAGCCTAAAGATCCTAAAATCTCTGTTAACTCTGTTCAACTCCCATCGTTTTCTGTCTCTAACAACACTGTTAACTTCACTTTCTCTCAATATGTCTCCGTCAAGAACCCAAATAGAGCTGTTTTTTCTCACTTTGATAGTACCCTTCAGCTTCTTTACTCGGGTTCTCAAATCGGGTTCATGTTCATACCTGCTGGTAAAATTGATGCGGGTCGAACCCAGTACATGGCCGCTACCTTTTCTGTTGAGTCTTTCCCTTTATCGGCTTCGCCGGATGCAGCGGTCAATGTGGGGCCTGCGTTCAATGACGGTGGGTTTGGCGGTGGTGGACAATCCGGTTTTAATAATGGGTATCGGGTCGGGCCTACAATGGAGATAGAGTCCAGAATTCACATGGCGGGTCGGGTTCGCGTCTTGCATTTTTTTACCCATCATTTGGAGACTAAAGTTGGATGCAGGGTTGTCATCGCTGTGAGTGATGGATCTGTTTTAGGGTTTCATTGCTAGTATCAATGTTAATTCTTTTTTGGTATTTTTATATTTAGATTTTAAAGTGTAGCTTTTCTTTTTTAATTGTAGTATTTTGGGTGTTTAAATTTGTATTATGAGGACTGATATGTTGAAAGGGAAGTGTAAAAATCTGATTTTTTTCACCAGTGATTTATTTATGTTCACTCTTTGATCTCCATTTTGAAAATTTTGAGCTTTTGGAGCTTCCCCTTTTCTTAATTTACAGTTTTAGTAAAAGATCTTGAAGCAGGAGGAAAGCTGTTAATTATGATGAGTTTGGTCCAAAAGAGAAGTTTTTTTTATTTAAAAAAAAAATTCCTTTGCTTTCTCTTTGCTTTTTTTTTTTTCCGGGATTAATTGTGCTCTAGGTAAGGGATGATACCATGATTATTGTAAGAACACGGGGCAGTTGAGGCTTAGAATGAAACTTGAGTTTGGTCCAATCATGGACTAAAGTGTAACTGTTCAAGGTCAGTGGGTTAGTGAGAAATGAGCTGGAAAGACCCGCAGAATGCTCCGTATTTTCTGTTTATCAATGAAAAAGGAGGAAGTAATTTTTTTCCTTCTACAACTTGGGTTAGAGCTTGTTTATGAGTGTTTCGCTGTTGCATTTCACTTTTCAAATAGCAAATGTATGTTAATGATATTTTTTGATTTTTTAAAAATTATTTTTGATATCAGCATATCAAAATGATTTGAAAACACTAAAAACATATTAATTTGAAGTTAATAAAAAAATAAAAAAAATTTAAATTTATTCAAAAGCGTTTTTAAACAAGCAGAAACAAACAGTCCCTCAGTAAATCCGGGATAAATTGGACACTTAGCTTATAGATTTTAAAAAATGACAATTAACGCAGCAACAAAAACTAAAAAAAAAACTTTAGTGAAAAGGCATGTTTTTTAATGTTGCATTGAGCTGACAGTAGTTTTTTAAAACAAAAATCGAGGCAATGTGACTTTTTTAAATTTATTATCTTGGGTGAAAATAATTTTTTATTATATTTTCCTTGCAAATACTATTTATATGTAGACGATTGCATACATTATAATTTAATATCAAATTTGGTTGTTTGAGAATATACAATTTACCACTGTTCAAAAATTTATCCATGTTTCAAATAAAAAAGTGTAACATCTATGACTAAATATCTAATTATAAGAAATAAAAAAAATAAATTTAAAAATATCTTTAAATTTATGAACATGAGGGATTATTTCATGATCGACATTATCATCACATCTTATTATTTTCATCGTCACTAAACTTAAAATAATCAAATCTATATTAATCAATAAATAAATCATAAAAAAATAGTATCATTCATCCTTATTAGTAAATCATCCAACAATAAATTGTTTTTTTCTCTACTAACTAACTTTGAAGGACAAGCAAAAGATGTGATATACAAAAATTTTGATTGACTACTTATATATGATACTATTATATTCAATCTATTGTGGATAAAAGAATTGATCATTATCTTAAAATTATTATCACATACAATTAATATAAGATAACACTAATGCTTATCAATTTGATATTCCACATGATATGCCTAGATTATCATCAAACAATAAACTACTTTTGTCATTGTATGTTATACTAATATAGTATGTTTATCTTGCCTGAAAAACTACAAAAAAAGCTAGGGCAGTGATGATAGAGGGGACAACGATTAATTTTAAAGATTAATTATTTTTTTTAAGGGTGTCAATTATATTTTTGTATTTGAAAATATCAATATTTAGTAAATATTATATTTTAAAAGAGTTACAATATAAAAATATGTTATTTTACGAAGAAAAATTTTAAATGATAGAATTCTGTCAAAAGTTGTAAATTATCGTGCTAAATTAAAAAAAGAAGAAAAAGAAAACGTAAATCGGTAAATGGGAATGGAGGAGTAACATGAAAAGGTCGACACTTGACAATGTCATTTTGTCACGTTGGAGTCTTGGAGAGTGGGCTGATTTAACCAGGCGGGGACTGAATTGGTGGTGGCCTGTGATTTTTGGTTTAAGAGAATCTTAGTACAGGAACTGGTTATTACATGCAGCAGAGGTGGTAAATGGTAATATTTGCTAAAGATTTACAGAGTTACCAAAGTGAGTGCAGTAAGAGGATTGTGGGGTTGGCGACTGCAGATCTTGTCCATTATGCATGCTCCACTTTCTTGGGATTGGAGCCCTTGCTTTTTTGACTTGTACTGTTGTGGAGGCAGCAGGCTCCATATTCCATATATCATCACCTTATTTTAATATATTTTTCAAAATAAAAAATTACCTTCTTCCAAACAATCACCATAACTTCTAATTCATTTATCGTAACATTTGGTGAAGAACTAAAGATCACTCGGTGTGGTGATCTAAAATGTGAACAGATCTGCTGGGTTATATTTTTAAAACCGGAAATGTTTACATGATATTATGCATGCTTAAAATGGCCTTCCAGCTATAAATTTTCAAGCAGCCTTGCTTGCAAACCTCTAGACGAATTCATGACTGCTGGAAGTTCCAACCCTAGTTGTCGAGCATTAGGAAGTGACTGTCAAACGGCTGGTTTCTGAAACCCTAGCCTTAAGACGAGGTTAGTGGTTACCTCTACAGTAAGATGCGCAACTTCAAACAAGATCATGGGATACAGTTTGACAAAATAATTCAGCAATAAAAATCAGCTTGAAATAGTTAAGGCGATGAACCGATTTTTAATAATCCTTCCTCCAATAACACGAACAAATACAAGATAAGAGACACCATCTATACACAGATTCAACCAAACTATTTGTAGTTGTAGAGCTTGGATTTTATGTGCAAATCAGGTCTCCACCACTGGTGAATTCCATGGGCTTCTCTAAAATCCTGACAAGGAGTTAAATTTACGATTAGATTTGCTGAAGGGATGAGATGGAGTGGTTCTGACTCCCTACCCGTTGCACTCATGAGAAGACCGCCGAGTGAATTCTGGGTTGCTAATCTCCCAATAGCTCCGATTCCAATATCATCCATCTTCTTCCTGTGCTCAAAATACCCAATATATTCTGAGCAAAAGTGATCACCTGGATTGACAAATAGAAGAGGGACCCAAGCAGAAAGAGTAGCAAATGGGTCGACAGATCGACTATTCTGATAGCTCTTCTTTGTAGCAAGAGCAAGTCCTGCTGTTATCACACTGCTTGCAATCCGGAGTCCATGTTTCACTCGCTTATTTTTTATCCTTTCAATTGGGGCAGAGATGAATGGTGAATTAAAGAGAAATGCTTGAAGAAAGATGCCTGTCTTGGCCATGGTCTTTCCAGCAAGCAATGCCATTGCTGCTCCCAGGGAATGGCCTGCTAACCAGACATTTGATTTGCCTACTGTAGCAACCACATTTCGGACTGCCTGGATAGCAGTCTCAAACCGAGATGTCTCATGGAGTCCGTTTCTGATAATGCAGACATCCAACTCAAGGTCCCGTGACACAGACCCTGGCTTGGTTATGGTGCCACGGAAGGCAATTACATAACGAGGGCTTTCATCTACTGAATTGTGATAATGAGATTCTGGAGGCTTGAATTCATAAATGGCACCAAAAATGGAGGAATCCACATCATCCACAAGTTGACGAATCAACTGGAAGTGAAAAAACTCCCACCATGGAGGAGCAAGAGATTGGGAACCTTGACGTTTTACCTGGCGGTCCCGCTCTAGAATGCGGACACCCTGAACCAAACTGGCAGCAACAGATCTTCGATGATGTGCATTTTTCCTGCACAAGATCACAAATAACTTTGTTTCCCACATGATCTTGGTACTATAAATATGCTATTTTACCTAATCACTATGTCACTTAGCATTACAGCTATTTCATCAGCAAAGATTAATCAAAATAGCAGACCATCACAAAGTACAAGTAGAATATGGCCGCTGCATCACATTCACAAAATAGTACTGGCCCCAAAATTATGGTTGTTTATGCACTTGAGTTGGTAAATACAACAGGAGAATTATACCAGAGCATCAAAGAGCTTACCAGTCAACAACAGTTAGATGTAAGGGTCCTGAGAGGCTAAACTCTTCCCTCTCAGAGGCCATAATACCAAATGTAGATGTTGCTGCTGCTGGTTCTTGATATCCACCAAGACGCCACTGCATTGCTCAGATAAAAAACAGTGAGTGCTTACCGGATACATAGATCACATGCCGTCGGGTTCTTTCACAAGAAAAATAACAAATAAGTTAACCTGACGGCAAGTTTTTACTGGAACAAACTAAGTGTTGAACATGCAATATTTCAAAGTAGATGAAGCTGTTCAAAAAAGCCATCCAAGAAGAACATTCTCCAATAAGTTAAACTTATACAAAGTAATAAATCCATTTGAAAGATACATAAACCCTCCCATACGAAAGTTTCCCCCTTCATAATACTTTTGCAGTTCCCACAAAACACAAATACCTCCCATCAAAACAGAATTCATAATTTACAAGTTCACAAATTTTCTTCCATTAAAAATCTTTTAAAAAACATAAGTTAGGCTCACAATCTTCATCTCCACCAGCAAACAACCACAACTTTGACAATGACCCTTGAGCCATATTCATAAAAAAAGAACAACTGGAATTAAACTTAGAATCCCCCTCTGAACCAAAGTACAGAACAGAATGCTTTTCATTAAAAAAAAAATAAGCAAACTTAAAAAAAAAAAAAATACAGAAACCAAAAAAAAACTATATAACATCCCCTGTACCCACGACAGTCCCTGCCAAAGTAATTTCTTTCAGAGAAAACTTCAACAAAGCATTTTACAATATAAATAGCATTTCTAACAACCCATCATCACATGATTTCTAACATAGCAAAATAAGAACGAAGAAGATGCTAACGTTCTAAGGAATTATGACGGGCACCCAAAGATTTCCATCTTCAATCTTAGTAAAAAATCAAAATGTGAATTAAGAGATGCTATAAGAGAGAGATGCAATACCTGGATTAATTCAAAGGAAGAGCAGATCTGATGATACGTTAACTTTTCTTTCTTTTAAAGTTTTTAAGGTGGGAGATGGTGTGTCTTAATAGTGGTTGTTGGCACAACAGAGCACAGACTCCTGTTTATTGAATAATGATGACGAGTTGTGTGAGTTTTTAAGGGTTAAGAAAGGGATTCTAAACGACGTTGTTTCAATTAAAGGTAGCATGGCACCACAGAGAGTTTTTTGGTCTGCCATTATTTCTTTTCTCCCTGCAGTCACACCCTCCTCCACTCCCTTTGCCTGCAACAACTCTTTCTTTCTTCTCACTACGAAACACACTCAAATCCACCGCAAGATCACCCCCTCTCTTTCCACCACTACTTCAATTTCTCCCTCTCTCTCCATCTGCGGGTCATTCATCAAAGTTTCAGCCGGCACCGCCCGCACAACAATTAGAGGTATATTCAACTTTTTCTCTATTAATTTGATATAATTTATGTTAATTTATATTAATTGCTGATTTTATAGATGTTAGGATTTAGAATTAGAGATTTTTAGAGAAAAAAAAGTTTAGATTAGGTTAATTAGATAAAAAAAAAAACATTGATTTGAATTGTTAATTATGTTATTCTTTTAAGATAATAAATAATTTTAGGTTGTTGTGGATTTTAATTTGAGGTTAGAATTAGATTTTTAGGTTAAACTTTTAGGTTAAATTAAGAATTTTTT